>OY720422.1:16587082-17933529 GCA_963082815.1 Melanotus villosus | reverse complement strand
CGTACATAGTCCCCAAAGCGGTGTAAGATGTAATTTTTTCTTGACAATGATAATGGGCACAAGAGTTCCCAGTTTTTGCACAGTCTCGGTCGTCGAACACGGTTCCTGTAGACCCAATGTTCTTGTAGTATTAATGCTAGGTCTACGTTATGGTAAATAATGCGATTCTGAATAGCAATAGAAGCTGCCTTACAATGCTGTAGGTTTACTTGAAGAACTTTCATTGCGATTCTTCGTTCAACCCCTTGAGAGTCTCTCCAGTGTACCTTCTGCCTCCATCGGCGTGGGCCAAAGTGATAATGGTGGAGGTGTGGCCAGGTTACAAAATGCTTTAAAATTTCTGAACGTAACCTCACATTTTCTTATACCTAACCTCACAGTTACTGCTTTACATGACATTTACCTAACTTAATTCTTAATTTCACAGCCTTTTTCTTCTTCTTAGCTTCTTAGTGTCATATATCCTTTTCAGGATGTTAGCAAGGGGGATCAAAGCCACATTTTTAAACGACTTACCTAAAATTGACTAAAACATAAACTGCTCTTGCCTTCTTAAGTTTACGGGCACAATATCCGAAAGGATTTAATAGTTATTTTCCGACAAACGTTTAGGAATGTTACTTTCCCACACTCATTTTACGTGCCTGAAAGTGACAGCGATTTCTGAAAAATCAAAAAATCGTATAGCAACCATCCTTACTAGATTATTACTTTAAAAGGAAATGTCAAATTTGACAACTTGAAACTTAAAATAATAGTTTAGGACGATTCCTAAACGTTTGTAGGAAAAACGTTGTTCACAACACGTGCGGGAAGAGCGATTCCGAAACTCATGCAGATACAGAAACTCGCTGCGCTCGTTTCTGTAACGTCCTGCATTCGTTTCGGAATCGCTAACGTCCCGCACTTGTGGTGAAAATAACTATTAGCTGTGCATAACAAACATATATAGTTTTTTGAGTTCTGTTGACATAGAGGGTTAGAGAGAAGAAGAAGAGTTCTATTGAAACAAAAATGTCGTAATTTAAGGTGTCTATAATAAGTAGCTGCACAAAATCTGGCAGCCTATTAAAAGGCTAAGCCGGCTTTTAAAGGGTCTGGATTTATAATCTAAGTGGCAGTGGGAAACAAATGAGTATTTAAAAATTAGTCAATAGGTGATATTCAAAATGAAGGTGTCAGAACAGAACGAATTGAGAAAACGAGTTTATGAATACCTTGGACGGCATACAAAAAAGAGACTTTGCAGCATTTTGTAGCAGAGAGCATTAGCCGTAGAACGATTTACAGAATTTTCTCACGCTTTAACATGAACCCGATTTCGTCACATTTATGTGATATGTGACGAAATCGGGATGGCCAAAAACGTTAAGTGCAAATCAGCTGAAAAGGCTAAAGACTTGTGCAGAAGTTCATCTTGGAGCAAGCACAAGAAAACCGGCATATAAATTTAAGGTGTGTCATAAAACTATTGCCAGTAATTTAAAGAAAATTGCCTTAAAATACTATAGAAGAGAAGTAGTGCCGAATCATGCGAAAAAATATTCTCTTTCAAAACCAAAACCATTGCAATGAATGATGAAATAGCTATTTATGCAACGAGTTGCAAAATGATGGACTTTTTATCACCAGGTGTGAAATTGTTCGTCGAGGCGAAGCCGAGATGAACAACACGCCATGTGATAAAAAGACATGTTTTGCAACGTGTTTCATACAAGATTTTATCCAATTCAGATAACAAAATGTAAATGCCACATCTTCTTAAAAAGGAGTTGGGTCATCGTGATAAAATGGGAGTGATAAAATGGGAGCATATTTTGTAATTAGTTACAAAATGAACCACTTTCGCAACTCAAATCATCTTTTTGTAACTAGTTACAAAATGGGAGCATATTTTGAAACTAGTTACAAAATGAACCACTTTTCACAACTAAAATCAATGTCGAAATGTTGACATTTCGTAACTGAATTGGATAAAATATTTTTTTCTACTCCCACCATGGAAAGTGAGCTTTTCAGACTTCGTCTCCATAGATACGAGTATTGAAAATAAGTGTTTGCCGAACAAGTGAAATTTGCGTGTGGAAAGTAATTTTTTCTACAACCACCATGGAAAGTGGGATTTTCAGACTTCGTCTCCATAGATACGAGTATTGAAAATGAGTGTTTGCCGAACAAGTGAAAATTAGCGTGCGGAAAGTAAACTTTCCACACTCAAATTTTGATTTGCGTGCGGAAAGTAAACTTTCCACACGCTAATTTGTTTACTTTCCGCACGCAAATCAAAATGTCATAAATGACATTTGATGAATGTCAGATTTGATTTTGCAGAAATATTTAAATTTTTTGTGGTTGTAGAAAAAATAGTGTGTAATACATGTGTTGAAAGCTTGTATTTGCCACACTCATGTGACTGCAGCACTCACTATCGTTCGTGCTGCAAACTTCACATTCGTGTGGCAAACGCAAGCTTTCAACACTTGTATTACAAATAACTATTTCCGCAAGCAAATCTGATTTGCGTGCGGAAAGTAATTTTTCCGCACGCAAATTTTGATTTGCGTGCGGAAAGTAGTTTTTCCGCACGCAAATAAAAATGTCAGATTTTGCAGAAATATTTAAATTTTTTTATGGAAATGTGGTTTCCCGCACTTGTTATGAAAATAACTATTATGTTACAAAATGTAGGACTTTTTTGGACGAGCCGCATTTTATGACCGAGCGAGCGCGCGAGCAAGGCAAATAAATAAGGCGAGTCTAAAAGTCCGTTTTTGTACGAGTGACATACATAATTTTATCTTCGACTGCCCTGAATTGATATTTCCTTCTTAAAATAATGACGTTTAATTTAATATGGCAGTTTGATATGGCTTTGTTACTATGACTTCCTACCTATGAAGTTAAAAGGTACTAGTCCAATAAAGAGGGTCTTTATGGACATTAAACACTGTCAAAAATGACGTCTTTTTGAAACAGTCGAACATAAATTCCTTTGTCATATCTCATTGTTTATTAGTTTAACTTGACGCTTTGTAAGAAGCTAGCATTTGACAATTTCGCCTGCATTTCGTCTTAATGGTAGCCATACACGTACCGGCCGGCCTGTCAGTTATGCCTGAACAGTCCGCCGGGAGACCGTCGGCTTGTTGAACTGAAAACCCCATACACCTTCAGTTGAAATTGTGGTTGAAACCAGGCCGACCAACTTGACATACTGTGATCATGTTCCCCAGTGCTGAAAATGCGCGAGCGATTCTCGCTTTAATAGTTGTATGAGAAGCTAATAAAAAAAGTATGGTGTAAAGAGTGGTTGCTGAGGAGACATTCGTATTCACACGTCAATTTGCTTAATGAATAATTGAAACTGGCTCCAAAAGATTGGCACCATTACCTAAGAATGGACGAAAACGTATTTACAACTTTTGTCATTGGTTGCGCCATTAATTGCGAGAAAAAATACGGTGATGAGAAATGTGATCTTCCCACATGAACGACTGACGGCAACGCTGAGGTTCCTAGCTACTGGGAGAAGTTTGGAGGACCTGAAGTTTTCTACGATCATATCACCCCATGCACTTGGCAGAATTATACCTAAAACCCGTGACGCAATTTACAAGGTTCTACATAGGGATCGTGGTAATCAGGTGATTTCACTTTCCAAAGACACATTTCACTCCGGTATAAACTGACGAATTCCTCCAAACACTGGTTTTATTTTTCACGTGACATTTTTTAACTAAGAACAGGACGCGCAATATATTCTGAGTAGGTATATAGGTACTATCTGACAATCTGACTAATTGACGGCCTGTCGCCTCACCCCACTCACGAACCGGTGCGCCTGCGCTCCCGTCAGTTCAGTCGGATGGACGAATGTGTTTTCGTTCGTTCTCCGGCCTCCGGTTCAGTCAGATCTGACAGGCCAGCCGGAACCCACTCACATTCCGGCGGACTGTTCAGGCGTAACTGACAGGCCGGCCGGTACGTGTATGGCTACCATTAGGCTTTAAAGGGCCCCTGACACGCTCGTGCTTCGTTCCAATTTTACCCGCTCAGGATTGAAACGGACGATTTTACTCGAACCGGAAAGGCGCATTTACACGTTCGTTGTTTTATTCGATGTTAAGGTACAATTTTGAATGAACAGGCTTGTTGTACAGCTAGTATACCAAATACAAGATGAAGCTAAAACACAAAATTTGTGCTGTTAGTATTGCTATATTATTGCTCCAAAGGAAGAAACGTGTCCGTTCGCAGTTATTTAACTTGTATAAATTAAATGCAACCTCACAAATACGCTTATCAATCAGAATTGGTCTGCAGTCTGCATGAACAGTGAACACCTGGTCATACAAATACACGTTCGGTTTTTACTCAATTTTACCCGAACGGTGTGACGTCACACAGTGAAAATCAAATTATTTTGGATTTTGCTCGTACCGTGCTCGTTTCAATTTTTCACGCGTGAATTGCGCATACACATTCTGTTTTACCCGTGCGTTCTTAGACGGTACGGGTAAAATTGGAACGAATCACGAGCGTGTCAGGGGCCCTTTAGCCATAGTATTTCCTCAAGATTTGAAATTTTATTGCAATATCTCATTATTTGCTAGTCTAATTTGACATTTGTCCAATTAATCTAACGAATATCCTATATTGATTGAATTCTTAAATTTCATTCAAGATATTTACTGAAAGTGTGCGTTAAAATACGATTAAATGAAACAAACTGTTAGCTTTTTACGCTGTCGTTTTCCAGAAATATTACGCCACAACCTCATATTTTGTCAACGTAACTTGACATTAAGTTAACCTAACCTAATATTTGACACTGTATGTTTTCGTTTTATTTGGTTTTTGTTTATTACTTTATAACTAAATAAACTACTTCCTTGAAAAGCTCTAAGCTTAAAAAGTTAACTATTAATTAATTAATTAGAAATTTGTAGAATATTCGTACTATTTCCTAATCCAACTTGACATATGAAAGCTTAACCCAATTTATGTTGGCCGGTTCAGAAACTTTAATCTGAATACATATTTCCTTAAAAACTTCTTTAATGTCATGGAATATCAAAATTGTTGGGTTTTAAGCCGTCCTTTCGTTGAAATATTGGTACATATTGATCTGTAATTACATAATAGTTATTTATGTATCAAGGGCGTAAAGAAGGCGATTTTGGCCTGCGGCGTGAATATAACACGCCAAAGGCCAAAGTCGCTTATTACGCCTGTGGTACATACAATATTTTTTGCACGAAGAGAGATTTTATTTAAATTTTTTGATTTGTAATAAAATTTTTCTAATGACATTTTTAAAAATGTCAAATTGACGAATTCACTGCAAGAGTGATTTTATAAAAATAGTATTGTAACTAAGGTATTTTTGTGATATTTCAAATTAATTTGTCGCGAGCGTAAAGTGCACCGGAGGTCTGCAATAATAAACTTTACGCCCTTCTTTGCGGGCGAAAAGTAGTCACTTTACGCCCGGAAGTGCAAAAAGTTGTTTGCTAACATTTAAATCTTATTCTAAAATTTTGTTTGTTTGTAATCTTAATATTGTGCCTTCATCCTTATGCTGCGTTTTTTTCTAAATTGTAAACGTAGAATAACTTACTAAAAACCAAATTCATTTATTAACGTATCTAATTCCACCCTTTATTAATTCCTTTAAGATACTTTCCTGAGATTAAGTCCCCATAAATATTTATCTTGTGAAAATTCTTCCTAATCTTTTACTCTAGCAAAAAATACAGTGTTACATAAACAATATATTGAGTTACTGTCGTGTATATGTCAACGTAGCCAGAATTGATAATTAATTTATAATATAAACCGCATCTATTTTTATCCGAATTGTTCTGTCATAGTACGGACCTAGGATCGTTATTTTTGATATTTCGATAACCATACAACAAAATGTTTACTAACTGGTTTTATTGTAAGGTTTGTAACTTTTGTTTTCGTAACTTACAACTTATGTAACTATATAAAATTGATTAATTCGTAAAGTTTTCAGTAGGAGAAACGCTTTCGACTACCTGTTAAAAATTAATTTGTAATTGGACTGTCGTATTTTGATTAATCTTGCAGTAAAGTTTAAATTATAAGTTTAGTATAGGCTAGAGCAGCGAGCAGCCCTCTGTTTAAGGGTTTACAATGAGAAATTTATATTTCCTTCTGTAAATGTTTGACTTGCCACTTTAAATCAATTAAGGTTGTATAATTCAAGGTTTCAGCTTGTGTTCAAAACGGCAATAATAATTTATGTTTGAAGAAAATAAAATCTAAAAGGAAATATAAAGAAAACTGGTATATAATAAATAAATACGAGGTGGTTAAAAGTTGACATGTCTGAAAATGCAAATGATTTCTGTATAAAAACGAAGTGGCTCTAAGGAATATACTGACGTTCAGAACGTTACAATAATGTATCTCCGAAGTTATGCATACATAAAGAGGACAAACAGCTAATAAATACAGATTGAAAAATCATATCTGGAATAGTCTATAATTAGTTAAGTTGCGACAGGAGCGAGTAACCCGCTTATAAATAAATGAGTCCATTGTTACTGGAGCTATCTCTTATCTCGTGGATTGTGTAGAGCAGGCAGCAGAGATGGAATCGACCATATCCATCATGTATTGTCACACGGCCCCTGATCGCTCATTGTTCTGCTTCTCTAATTCATTCATTTCACTTTACATTTTAGGAATGGCAGCCCATAACATGTTTTAATTAATTTTCATTTTTGTTGCTCGCCACAGCGTAGGTTTGTATGATTGAAACACTCTGGCTTCCATATAGGCATACTCGAAGTAAAAGAAAAAAACTTAGTCGACAATGACAAATGTACTATCTTGCATCTCCCATAATCGAGAGTCTGTCTATAAGCACGAATTACAACGTATTTATGAATGATCCTTAGTATAAGTTATCGCAAATACATTTTAGATATTATGTTTCATTCGGCTACTGCCTCGTGCTACTGAACTTCGTCCAATCGACTTTCGAACTAGCTCGAATGTGAGATAAAACTGATAAGCCTCGAATATGTTAACTGCTGTTACTTTTAATTGAGCCAAATTTTTATTAGATTTTGTTTAATTTACACTGCTAATTATATTTTGTTTTTTACTACGTACAATAAATTCTTTACATTTTGATATAATCTTCTACAACTAACTGTGATATAATCAGCAGGAAAAACATTTATGGTTCTTCGGAAGAGATTCAATTTGTAAGTTTTTTAAGCTGAAGAGCAAAACTATTCTTCTTCCTGTGTTGTACTGTATTATTACCGATATATAGCTTATTAAACGGTTTGCTTAATTTATTTGTATTGTAGAAGTTGATTTAAAAAGAGGATGATAAGTCTGTTTTGTAGCCCAACTGCTTTTCTTAAATTTAATGCAGTTATTACCAGATGAAAAGTTAAACCCTGAAATTATTCATTCATTTTGGAAGCCTGTACGACATTGATAATTGAATTTATTTACTGCCAAACGATTTTTAAATTTTCATCCTGCAGGAACCAATATCGACCCTTGTACCAGAAAATTTTCTGGGCCCCTACCTCTCACCTCTTACAAATTTGGCCCTTGCGAAGGATTTTCTACAGTAACAGTATCTAAAATCAAATTATAAAACTTTCTATTAACGTACGTACAACATAAGTAATTAAAAACAAATACAAAAAGGCATTTATTTCAGAATTAACAAGTAACTAAAATAAAAACTCATTTTCTATTAAACAGCAACATACAATAATTTAAAAAACTCAGGAACTTAAGTTGCATAAGGTGATTAGCAAAATCTCATCAAATTGGACATGCAATTTGCAAATCTTATCTGGTTAACTTTGAGGATAATTTTATGATTACATATTATCTCTTTGGTAAACCAGTAATTTTACTTGAAATAAGAATTGGTTTACCTAAATTAAAAATTTCGTTTTCTGGTCTTTACGTTTGCAAAATTATTGATAGAACCACCTACATCTATCGATAATGCAAATTTGTATTCGATCGTTAGCAACGCAAGATTACGAAGTCTCTCTTGGCTAGTCCTTCAGTATTTTTTATAGTTTTTAGCTTACTGTATGACCTCCCTATATTTATTTGCCACCAAATAGTAGGAATGCAACGTATACCCGTAGTCAATGAGTGACTAACGTCTAAACGAATACGCATCAATTATCAGGAGGGCTGTGATCAGTGGCGGCTCGTGGCTTGAAATTATGGGGGTGCTGCAGCTTTCGAAATATACTTACATACCAGTAACGATCCTTGATATTTTTAAGGCGCCTTTTATTTTATTTAAGGTGCCTTAAATAAAACAAAACAAATCGAAATTTTACTCAATTTATAAAAAAAATAAGCTTACTGGAAAATGAAATAAAAAGAATTTTTATTTAAATATAAAATCCATTCTGCGATTTTTAACTTCACAAAATTTTTCGATCACCTGTTAACACTGGAGCAGCCTTGACCGTATTCGCAGTGATGTTGCAATCAAGTTGGAAATACGAACTATTTATTATTTAATATTCCTGTTTATATTACACATACCGTCGCCCAAGACGTCCTTGCACAATGATGACATCACCTAGTTTTTTCGTGGTATTCAGACGTATTATTGTTTTTGTTGGATCGGATGTCCAAGAGCTCAACGGCATGATGCATTAATGCTGAGATGCTGCCCAGATAAGCAGCGTTCGGACTACTTTTACCATGTATTATTAAAACAAACAAATCGCGGCGGAATGTGCACCGAATGTACTACGTTTCTGACACTGCTACATTTCTCAGCGCTCTGAATGGAATCTACAGCTTCGGTTTAAATAATTCCTTTTAAAAGCGGTTTAATTAATTAAATTTATGTAATAATTATGCAAAATATTGAATGATTGTTATATTATTGATATTTTCAAGTACAAATTTAATAGGTAATTAATTTCCGTACTTTGTTCTGGGGGTGCTGCAGTGTCGCAGCGCTTATGGACCAGCCGCCACTGGCTGTGATCCCTTGTAATGAATACATTTAGGGAAATTATTTCTTAGAAATCAAGTTAAATATTTTTATGTTATTTTAGCGAACTATGAAAATTCTATAGGTATATAAAAAAGTATTGCCTCCCCAGGGATTTTAAGCCACTATTTAGAGTAGTCCTCTCAGGCAACCATCTTTAAATATTTTGTTTGAATTTGTTTTTATTTTCTTACTGAGTTTTTCAACAAATCCTTTCTAAGGGTTTATGTTTTTACCTATGGTATTAAACATCGTGCCCATTATGCATCATTTAAGTCCGGAGTAAAGCTGCAAGCAGAAGTCGAATCTCAGCTTAAGCTGACTTAAACTAATACAACTTAAGTTCAACCATGTATGGACTTAGGCTGTAGTTTAAGTCAGCCCAAGTTGAGCTAAACTACCCTTAACTTAATTGACTAAACAAGATGCATATCTAATTTATTCTGAATTAAAAACTTGTAAAATATGAAATCTAGCGTTATCGTACAGTTCTCTTGAAGCCTGATTTATCTGGAAAGGAAAATTAAATAGTATTATAAAAACAAGATTTCTTATTTAAGGTTGTCCCAACCTAAATTCTTATTAAATTAAAGTAAACATAAATTAATGTAAGAAAAGGAAACCCTTGACAATTACTTTCGTATATTTGGCTAATAATTATCCTAGTATTATTTCTGAGAAAAGTATATATACATAGTTATAACTATTATAACTGTTATAAGTTAGAAGTATGTATTGTCATTTTCTGTAAATTATAAAACTCATTGTGCTCGCCGTGAGGATTAAATGTTGAGGATCAACATTTAATGGGCCCATTAATGCATCTCAACGTGGAACTACTTTATTAGTTTCTTATTGCGATTTTCAGTCTTCTGCTGAACGGTATAGGATGATGCCTGATGAATGCAACCACTGCGAAACCATGATCCTATGCTGCCAACTGATTTTGTTCGGTAAACCTGCGAAAGTAATTGTCAGAGTATTTCTTTCTCGCTTTTTGGAGAATAATTTCATTGGCCTAGCATTTGAATTGCTTTTCAGAAATATTTATGCTTATAAAAATTACAATTTTATATTAATTAAAAAACTGTATGGTTTTATACAGGGTGTCCCAAAATTAGTTCGGCAAGCTTTGGGTGGTTATAAAGGACACCAAAACAAGCAATTTTTGTTGAAAAGCCCATATCCACAAATGATCCGTTTTGGCACTAGAGTGAATCAAAGACAGCTATTACATCATTATTTACACACTTTTCAACAGTTGTTCGAAGTGTTTGCCTTTTTTTTCAATGCAGAGATTACACCATGGGTTCATGGATTCACGGACTCTATAGAATATTCCCGGAATAGCTTGCACAAGCGTTGCAAGCGGCCATTACTCTTGCCAACAAATCTTCCTCTCCAAGTACAGGAGTCACGTACACCAGAGGTTTCACAGAACCCCAAAGGAAAAAGTCAACGGCGGTAAGATCAGGAGATCGCGGAGGCCAAGCTACAGGACCGCCTCTTCCAATCCACCGGTTCGGAAAATTTTGATCCAGATACGCGCGCAAGTCCACACTGAAGTGTGCCATGCCCCGTCGTGTTGAAACCACATGGCTCGACTGATATTCAAAGGGACATCGTCTAACAGTTCTGGTGGAACATGTTGCAGGAACTGAAGATAAATGGCACCATTCAAACGAGGTGCTAGCACGTACGGACCAATCACATTATTCCCTACAATACCGGCCCAAATGTCGATTGCAAACTGGCGTTGCTCTCTGGTACGGGCCCTAATATGAGGATTTTCGTCATCCCATATGTGGCTGTTACGACTGTTGAAGGAACCATTCCAAGTGAAACACGCCTCATCCGTGAACAACACGTTTCTGTGGAAGTTAGGCTGTATCAACTGGCGACCCAAAAACCAACGGCAGAAAACGAGTCTCATCGGATCAGTCTGCAGGACGCATCGCTTGCACTCTCTGGATGTGGTAAGGGTGAAGCAGTTGGTCATGGAGAACACGTATACCGTCGACTTGGCAGCCTCCACGTGGTGCGCGCACACGTGTTGAAGGATCTTGATCTACAAGGTCCAGGACTTCTTCTTCAAACACTGCAGTTCATGCTGTTGTTGGACGACCAGCACCAACACAGCGCTTCGGGTTGCCAGTTTCTCGAAGATGACGATGAATGGAAGCAAAAGTTGTATGATGTGGGTGACGACGATGAGGTTATCTCGCTTCATACAAGCGTGCAGCCTCTCTTCCATTACATCTAGCTACCCCATAAATAAGATGGATATCGGCCAGTTCCTCAAAAGAAAACTTTTCCATGTTGAAAACAAATAGCGGATACACAATAAAGACACGCTGTGATATTGAACTCGTGAGTCAATAATGAACAATAACTATTCGACTTGCTTACAAATTTCCAACACAATTTCCAAAGTGACGAACACCTGGCTCAGGAAACAAAATTGCTGATATCATGTACCTGCTTTCTTGATATTATGATGACCCTGCTTTTTATTTGGAGATAGCGACAAACACCAGGACCAGGTAAAAGTTGTACGTATCCACTGCCTTTGATTCTCTCTAGTGCCAAAACGAGTCATATGCTTATTTTGTTGTCCTTTATAACCACCCAAAGTTTGACAAACTTTGGGTCTAATTTTGGGACACCCTGTATAAATTTAAAATGTATGGAATAGAAATGTAGACGACGTTTCATAGTAATTAAATAGGGCGTGAATTTGAAATAGAAGATGAGTATTTGACTCTTTAACTTTAATGGTTTCGTAGATGGATTAATTGATAAGGATAAGGATAAGGATAAAAAATATATTCTAAATTAAAAATTTGAGCTACATGCAAAATTTCATTAAAATTAGAATAAAAAATGAAATAGTGAAATTTTGCCGGTCATCTAAGTTACTTTGCAATTTTTGAAAAATAAAGTAGTAGGCACCTATCGTTAAAAATTGACAGTATAATAGTTATTTATGTACCAAGGGCGTAAAGATGCTTTTATGGCTTGAGACGTGATTTTGAGCCCGAGACGCTAGTCGAGGGCTAAAGACACGTCGAAGGCCATAAAAGCAAGTTACGCCAGTGGTACATACATAATTTTATGCACGATCGAAGATTTTAAAACTGAAATAAAAGGAATAAATTAATTTTCTACCCACATCGAGTAGTTAGTTGCTCAATTATTTTAATTTTTTACTGACAACTGTCAAATGGTTGAAGCATTTACGCCTAGGAATATTCACATAAATAATTGTGTTAACTGTGTTGTTAATACAAATTACCCTAAATAGAGTTCTAATAAAGAGCATACATTCGATTTTAATTTAAAAAAATTCTTTATAAGACTGTTAAACTGTTTATCAATTTTTGACGTTTCATTATAGACCGGCGGCCTATAAAGACACCCACGGGCTATAAATAGACGTTTATGTCAAACAAATTCAGACATAATTGACACATTATAATGCGATCGTGCATAAAATAATTACTACAAGTTAAAATGCTTATAGTCTCAAGGAGAAAGTATTTGTTGTGAAATGCTATGGATGGGTGAAATTAGTTACAAGGGGGTGGTTAGATGTTTCGAGCAAAAGTTTCCAGGAGTTTCAATAAGCGATACAGCAGTAAGAAAAATCATAAATAAATTGTAAACAACCGAACGTGTGATAAACCAAAAACGGAGTAAGAAGAAATTGGATGAAAATTGGATGATGCAAGAGGAAATGGAAGGGTTTCACTAAGACGAAGGGCAGCACAAATTGGCATTGGGAAATCGCATTTGCAAAGAATATTTAAATCGAATAAAATTACTCCTTCTAAAGCTAAATTCATTTATACTTTGAAAGCCAACGATGAAGCTAAACGACTGGACTTTTGTTTATGGGCTGGGCAAAAAATTTTACATGAAAGGGATTTTTTTAAGAATAATATATTTTAGGATAAAGCTTCGTTTACAACGAATGGAACAGTCTCGGCACAAAATTTTCGTTATTGGTCTGAACAAAATCCTAATTTTATAATAAACTGCAGACGACAGTATTCAAGAAAAGTTCATGTTTGGTGTGCAATTACCTACAATGGATAGAAATTTGAATCAGTTCACGTACTTGGAAATATTACAAAATTGTTTAGATGATTTTCTTGAAGACGTAACTTCATCCAAAAGACAGAAAATTCACTTTCAGCAAGATGGTTGTGGCCCACATTCAACTGCTTTCATAAAAAATTATTTGTACACCCTATTTAGAAAGAGATGAATTGGTCGATTTGGACCGCAGTCATGGCCACCACGATTTCACGATTTGAACAGATTGCAAAACAAAATTACTGGTGTGATTAGGTGCCATACCGCTTCTCGAAATTAGAAACAGTTACCAAGAATTTAGAAAAAGGGCTAATTTAGGTGGGGGGTTATTTGAATAGCTTTATTTTATTGAAAACAGCTTAGAAATTGTGTAAAAATAGAATTAAGAAGCCAATATTATTGCTACTTATAGAAATTTTATTGGTCTCATTTTTTTGTTCAAATGTAATAAAAAATTTTAATTTAAAACATATTTTAAAAATAATATTCTTGTGTAAAGTTAATAACAAGACTACATTATCTAACCCGCTCCATATTCTTCTTGTGTTAACTACGCCATCTGGTTATCATTGCAAGTGTAGTTTGGTAAAAAATCATTATAAACCAAGCACACCTAGACTACAAAAGATGGAAACGTTTTTCAAACATTTTTGGTTCATTACACCTATCGCAACCCCTATCCGGGAACACGCTGTATATAGTGCTCAAATTAAATGTTAAAAATGAGTGACGTCACTCTTGAATCTGCATTAAAAACTCTCTTAAATTGTTGCTTAGTAAAAGGAAAATTACCAAGCTTATGGAAAAATGCAGAGATGATTCTATTGTTTAAGAAAGGAAACATCACAAATATAAAAAATTATCGCCCCATCAACTCCTCACCTTTATAAACTTTTCTCTAGAATAATAACAAATAGACTTAGAAAGAAATTGGAATCATACCAACCGAATGAACAAGCAAGTTCCGAAAAGGTTACAGTACAGTAGATCTCCTCCAGACAATTCGAACATTAATTTAAAAAGCATCTAACTTTAATATGGCAGCCAGATAACTAAAAGAACTGCTAACAGAACAAAAAATTAGTCTTTTAAACAATATATAGCATCACTAGGTGATACTAATTACACGTTATAAAAGCCACTAAAAGGCTTAAACAACCACGTGGGCATATACCATCAATAACAATGCCAAATGGAGAATGGGATTAATTAAATCTGGAAAGGCGAAACGTTTGGCGGAACAGCTCATGAGGGTCTTTAAACCACTGTCCACACAATGGAGAATAATACCAGGAAATTAATATGTACCTTGACGAACCGCAGCAACCTAGTCAACCAGTGCAACAGCACTTAAAGAATTGTGAAATATCTAACTATTCTCAATAAAAAAGGCACCTAGATATGGCATATGAATCTTTATATAATGACTAAATTTTTTAACGGAGTATTAAGACTAAATTAAATTAAATGAAGAAACTGTCATGGCTCGGGATCCTTCGACAATGGACTGGCCTTACAGCAGAACAGCTTCTTCATATAGCACAAGACAAGGAAAGATATAAACAAATACTTGATATGGTGGTCGTCAACGTTTGAAATCAAGCAAGACAGGAGAAGAAGAAGAAGACTAATACTTTCCAACGTAATGGAAAGCAGCGGAAGTGATACTCATACAAAAACTACGAAAACCACCAAACCTGCCTACATCGTACCGGCCAATTAGCCTGTTACCAATAATGCCAAAATTATTGGAACAATCAGTGGAAAAAGATTGATAAAAATAGTCACCGAGAAAAATGATATTCCAGAGCTCATAGAAGTTCACCGTGTAGTCGACACAATCAATAAAACTTTTAAGGTTGTAAGAGAATATTGCTCAGCGGCATTCTTTGATGTGACCCAAGTGTTCAACGGGGTCTGGCATACAGGACTACGATATAAACTGGAACAGAAACTACCAGAAGCCATGTACAACGTCATAAAATCCTACCTGGAAGGAAGACTCTTTCAGGTGGGATATGAAACCGAACTGGCAACGTTGCACTCAGGAACAGCTGGCGTACCACTAAGCAGCGTTCTAGGGCCAATTCTTTACCTGCTATATATAGCAGATCTTCCAATAGATGAAAGCGCAGTTACTTCGATATTTGCAGACGATACTGCAATTTTAGGAACAAACCAAGGTACCACTGAAGTACAAACATTACTCTAAAACAACCTAAATCAAATAGAGCAATGGACAAGAAAATTGCGCATTACAAGCGATGAAACAAAGCCAACGTACATTGTCTTTACAAAATGTCATGGACAAGCAGCACCAGTAATATTAAATAATTAAATCGTACGCACTACAAATGACGTTAAATATTTAGGTTTGCACCTGGATAAAAGTTTAACATGGCGAACACTTATCTGGAAGAAATGTAAACAGCTTGGCGCAAAAATCCTCCTTGGTCTGGTTTTTAAACCAGTATGAACCTATGAGCTCTAACTTCGGGAAAAAACATCAAAATCTAACATAGCCATGATAGTGAGATTCCAGTCGAAGGTGCTTCGTGCCATGGTTGATGCTTCCTGTTTTGTAACCAACAAATACATTTACGATGACCTTAAAGTACCCGCTGCTAGTGATGTAACTATGCAGTGTAATGTAAGATACTTATAGCGATTAGAAGCACATCAAAATGTTAGTGTTAAACTAATTAGAGACTAGGAGATTAAAACGTAAAACGCCACTGGATCTAACACGCTGATCGTTTACATTTATTATTATAAATATTATCAATAGTACTTATATTCTCTTCTTAGTGTCATATCCTTTTTAGGACGTCGGCTAGGTAGAGCAAAGCCACATTTTTAAACGACTTAGCGCCATAAACTTTGTTATGTCCCCCATATGGCCCATATAATAGGGAAATGTGTTCTCTACAGTGGTCCAAGCGATTAAATGGCTTCACGCGTCGACCTCGAATGGTGGGGAATTCTTTGAAAAATCCTTACCACTGCGTGAGATTCGAACCCAAGACTCCTAGCTAGGAGCGCAGCGCACCACTGCGCCGACGAGCTTATAACCTTATCTTAAATTAGCATTTTTATTATACCTATGTTTGCTTGCTTATAACTGTATAGGTATATGTAATGCTACATTGAAAGATACCTAAATTGTGTATTTACAGTATGTGATCACTGGAACATATCTCTCTCATGACATTGTAGTCTTCAGAATAATGCCTATTGTTTGTATTAACAGATTACATAATGAACGTTGCACACAAAAAATAACGCGCAGGCCTATTGAGTTCCGTTTTATTATTGTAATATTTGTTAACAATGATATACACCTCAACATTATTTTCTACTTACTTATGTACTCTATTTTCTATTTATGTATGTTAAAAATATGGCATAAGAAAGGAGTGGTTACAGTAGAGCAACAATTGAAAACTATTGCAAAAGTTTTCTACATGTTTTCTATTTGCCTTATTGTATATATTATTGTCATATACAACCAAATAAAGTTAATGCAACTCTAAATGCAAATATAAACTTCATTGTAACTATAAAAAAAATTTCTAAGATTTCCGGAGTGTTTTTGGTGATTGTACATTGTACAACTTGACGTTAAAAGTATACATTCCTGTTGTTAAAGTTAACAATAAACAAAATTTACGAATTTGGTTCAAATCTTTATTACCAGAAATCAGGTTTCGAATGCAACTTGCGTAATGGGAACACTTTTTTTTACAAGTGAATATACAGTCAATTGCTGCAATAGATAAGAAATATTCATGTAAAGAGTATTACGACATTTTTTATACAGCTACGAATATTACTTAAAATCACAGTTTATTAGAATGCAGAGCGTAAACGAAAACCGGTTTACCCATCCAATCGACTCCATCCTATATTCATTTACACCCTGTATACATTGTTTAAATATTTTTTTTAACAACGGCCTATGGTTATCCTTATACGGACAGTAAAAAGCATATTCAAATATATAATTCATTAGGGTATGTAAGTCCGGGATACATGGACTACATTTTTTGTAAGCTATATTTTTCAAAATTAGTACAACGTAAATGTTTCAAAATTTTATTTAACCATCACTATGCACTAGTTAACAATACTGTCCACCTATTTTATCGATACATCGAAAACTTAAGAGCCAAAAAATTCTTTTTAAAACTGTTACGTGGTCCATCTATCCCGATGGTGCCGGGGTTAAATGGACCACTCACAAGGGATAGTTGGGCCAATGATCAACTACCAGGAATTAGGGTATAAAATAAAAAAACAAAGTGTCCTGGTAATAAAAAATTAAACTTTATGTACGCTATATTAATAGAAGTATAAAAAAAGTTAACCAAAGTAATTTTGGAATAAGTATAAACTTTTATATTTAAGTTTTCTTATAGGTAGGTACCTATACTTTTATAATAATTATTACAATTTATTTTTCCATTCTCCACAGTGATCACAAAGGTTATCAAATCTTGTGCAGCCTTCATGAGTCCAACGGGAGCATCTTATACACTTAATCCAATCGTCTTCTTTTTTAGTTTCGTTGTAATATTCCCCACAATACTTAAACACATTCATTTTCGTCCCAGTCCAAATCACTTTCATCAAGATCATCGCTGCAAATTTTATCCAAGTCAAAATCTTCTGATTCAGAAGAAGATGTAAGTTGTTTCTTTTTTTGCAGTTTCTTCTTTTGAACGACCTTTTTTTCGTGCTTCTTACTGATCTTACCATTTTTCTTTAGTTTCTTCTTCTCCCTTTCTATTTTTTTCTCTTCTGTAATCTTAATTTTCTCCTCTTTTTCGGCCTTTTTCTTTTTCAGGGATTGAATGTTTTCTGGTGAGCTTAAAACAGTTGATACTGTTTGAGCCCTTCTCTTTAATGTTTCTAACTTACTGGCACAAGGCACTGGATGTATGTTATTCAATAGCTTTGAGGGAGTGTCTTTTTCCGACCCACCTGACACTAAAACCATATCACTCCTTGAACTAGGGCCAGGAACGGCAAGTGAATCATTTAACAAATTACTAGGTCCGGCGTTAAGTGCTTGATCATTGGCAGATGGGTTGTTTTCCAAAGATCCATTTGGTTCGGGTGTTGCAGCTATTGGGACACTTTGATTGGGAATAGCCTCTGTGGAATCAGTGATTTCAGATAGAAAAGCAAAGTCCGGAATCGCTTGGGACTCAAAAGCAATTATGCCACATGTTTTAAAGCCACTCACACCATTTTCAACGTTTGCCGACTTCCCCCAAGCCGAACTAAGTAACGTACCAAACTGTAGTCGAGTAATTTTTCGAGAGGGGTTATTTGTCATGTAACTGTTGCAAGCAGAGTAGTAGTTACTCTTCAAAGACTTGAAGAAAGCTCGGTCTAAAGGCTGTAGCCAATGACTTGTATGGGGAGGAATACTCATTAGGATTATATCATTGTTTTCTGCAAACTCCAGCATTTCAATACAACTGGTATGCGATGTATGACCGTCAAGTAGGAGAAGTACCTTTCCGACTGGTTTTCTTGGGGTAAAATGATTTTTTAACCAATCACAAAATAGATCAGCATTAACATATGCCGATTTTTGAGACATTCTCACTACAGCGCCTGGTGGCAAACCATCACAAAACTCTTTCTTCAGATTTTTTCCTTTCATTATACAATAGGGTGGCAAAAACGTACCTTCCCCACTTACACATGCTAATACGGAAATGAAATAGTCTCTCCTTTTTCGCCAGATGTAACAGATGTCACATTCTTAGAACCTTTAATTGCCACAACTTTACCTGGCTTGTTATTTAATTGTAAACCTGTTTCATCCATATTCAGCACATTCCCAGGTTTGTCAATTAGGCTATGTTCCTTTAAAACATCTCCTAACTACTCTTTTATTTAGCCCTTTCGCTCTTGCGATTGATACCCCTTCAGACTGACGAATGCTAAGTTCTGGATTTCGAGCAAGAAATAAAGAAAGCCAGTCATACCCGGCTTTTTTGGACTCCTTGTTAAAATTATGTTTTAGATTCAGACTTTCTGCCAAATAATAAGCCATGGAACGAACAGAGTCTCTGGTAGGAGTAAAACCACGTAACTGCAGTTTTTTTATGTGCGTAACTATTTTTTTCTCATTTTCAGTGCCCAACAGTGAAAGTTTACCCAAGGAGCCCTTACAAAAGTTTTTAGATTTAAGACGCCTTTTCAAAGTGGTTTTTGGAACCCCAAATACTTTGGCAGCAGCGTTCACACCCATTTTATTTTCTTGTACATTTTTTACAGCATTTTTCAGAGCATCCCCGGACCACTCCCCTCGACCGGTTGTCCCTTTACGTTTGTATGTTGTTGGCATTTTTCTGTAACAGAAAAAGTCAACTTCTAAATGACGCATTAAATTTTTAAACGGAAAATAAGTCAACTTAATATGAATTTAATAATTCACAGGACTTAATCGGTAGGTATGGTCCATTTATTCCATATTTTTAAACTGGTCCAACTATCCCCAAAACAAGCCGGTCCATCTATCCCATTCATCAGGGATACATGGACCACCTTCCTGTTCACGAGCACGTGGCTTGCGACGGCCTATGTTAGGTTATTTTTATAGCTAATCACTTGCTTAAGCAATACCATCGATATCACGTCCAAATCGCCTAAACTAACTACACACTGTTAAATGCTAGTTTAGTGTAATAAATTGTTCTACTTACCCAAAGTTATCAATTCACTTTTTTAACGAACAACGCAAAGTACCGCGGATATGAGTTGCACACGACTATAACTAATGGAGTAGCACCACTATAAACCTGTCGCGGCTACTCTGCTGCGGCAAATCTCTGAACTATCGAAATGGTCCGTCTAAATTAAACCCGGTGGTCCATATATCCCGGACTTACCCTAAGCTACCAATATAGTATACCTGTAAAAGAAATCACTCTGATAATTTTTATGTGCGAATACTATTAAAACAATACTTTGTGAATGCAGAAATTGCCCGCCAAATTCAATTTTTTTGTCAGTGCCTCGGGGGAAAAAATTTTGAGTTGTACATTTTTTGTTGCAGAATCTCCCTACCTATCTGTTTTTGAAAATAACATAGTTAGGTTTTACACTTCATTTCTAATTTGAAAACTTTAATCTCCTCTGAATCTCCAACGAAGAATGTGAAAATCTTTATCTAAGTAATTTTTCATCCCATTGTCCAGTACGACCATTATTACACGTTTACATGTTCAACTTGAACATGCTTAACAATCAATTATATCCATTATTTCCTAAAATTAGCACATCCGATAAGGAAAGCACGCGATATTAATCGTCCATGTTAAACTAGGAAAACTAGGCCGGCCTAAAATTAAAACTAAACCGAAAAGAACATAAAATTTGCATTTAAAATCCTGGCGTATAAAATTTCAAAAAAAAAATTAAAGCTGCAGTTTAAAACGTCTTGGTTGTTTAACATTTGTTTTTTCGTATACCGAGTTTGGACAACGGAATGCGGGATTGATGTATTTACATGTTGAGTTAAATAAATGCGGGTTACTTAAGGTACGTCAGAATGTGAAAAATTTGTTAATTATAAACACACTTGGATGAAACACAGGTATTTGATTTTAAAATGGCTTTTGATAGGCTTAACGACATTTTTAGAAAGAAAGATTCATTGTAATCACTGATCTTTATCTTTTACACGATTTACATTTAAATTTTTTGGATTGAAGGATATATTTTAATTTTTATCTTTTTAAATTAATTGGAGATCGGAAAATTAAAAAATCAAAATTTACTATTATTAAGCTTATTTTTATTGATTTTTGAAAACACCTAAAACAATTTATTGTTAAAAATCAAAAAATAATTATTTTTTCTTTTATAAGAAGTTAGATTAATTCCGCATTTCATTTTTTGTTAAAGAATTATAACCACCAAATATTTCGTAAGGGTTCCCAACTGTAAAAACGGATCCTAAATCGCTTAAATGGCTTCATAAAATTATTAGAATAATTTTAAAATTGTACACGTTTCTTTATTCTCGTCCAGCATAACAAATATTCGCGTATTCGGGCACGTTCTTTCGGAACTTCATTTAGTTTTATATTCCATCTTCGAACATATGTTCCCGCAGAAATATTGGCAAAGGAGCAAAAAAGAAACTTTAGTGACTTATCGTATTTCTAATAAAAACCTATTAATAAAAATAAATCTAATGGCACCGTGTAGGAATGTTGTTTTTGTAGGGCTCGAATTTTTCGATTCATAAATCGACTGCGTTCCTGACCTGAAGCAACCTCTATCTTTCCTAGAATTTCGTTTCGGACGGAATTAAAATTACCAAAAACTTGTTAATTAACATAAAATACATAAAACCGGCGCATTATAAAATAAATTGATCAGAAAATATTTCATCGTAAAAAGTAAGCCACCGAAATACAAATTATATAAATTCACTTACAAGACAGTAATACCGAATTTTCTCATCAATATATCGTAGTGTTTAATGGCCACTCTTCTTCGTGTTAATGTTTTTGACATACCATTAAAACAGTGAGCATCGTCACATACATATAATGCCCTCCTACGTTTCTACGATTCTTCCTTCTTGTGTTACGCCGTTTCGTCCTGTTTCCTTCTTTTTTATTTCGGACGCGAATGTTTAAAACGAGATAACGCGTTGTCCGATGATGCTGGTGGTAACAAAACGCTTTAATCATTTACACCGGTAGCTGAGCATTATATGGATTTTTAAATCATCGGCTGAAAATTATAGTCGACCAACGGATTTTAATGTTTAATAGACGGAGCCGTTCGTTAACGTTTCATGCGAGTTTACAAGAGAGGCTATTATTGTCACAACGCTTTGCCTTGTTACTTGACAAGCTCTTATCTTTATGCTCTTTTTCAAAACTGAAAATGGTTGACGAAATTTTTAATTTATTACTTTGAACATCTTGGAATTTATGTAAAGAATATTCGGCCAACTTAAAATACAAAATTTATTTTCTAAAACTTCGGAGATTTTAACTTCGACTCCAACGTGTACGTGTAAGTACAACAAATCTCTTAATACTTCTCTTTTATTGTATTTAATTTGCCCATTAAGTTTGTTAATCAGTTTTTTTTGCAAAATTATTAGAGTCAATTAAATACTGGGCTCCAGATATTTACTAGGAAAAAATTAATTAACAAAAGCTACCAAGGAAAATATCTGGAATTTAAGACCGGTGAATAAAGTTAAACTTAATTACGAGTAAGTAATTAATAATTATACAAGATGGAAAGAGTACTTTCATAATCTTTTTAACAATCCAAAAGAAAATCAACGACATTTTTTTTTTTTTTATTTTAATTGAATTTAGCAATCAGAATATACATAATTCCATAAGCTAAACTTATGTCTCTAATGTCTTGATACGGGAGCCTCCAATGACGCTACCGAAGAAGCTTCTAGTTACATTAGAAGTTGCGGACACTTGTTACAACCCTGACAATACTGACATACACTAACACTTTTGACATACATACATATGTATCACTTAATGGCGCACACTAACACTAAGCACAGTTTGTTGTTTTTTTTTTTTTATGGCACCAGGTCTTGTGGCCATTTACGTTTTAGACGTCTGAGTTGTGGCTCTCTGGTTATGGGTTGTAAAGTTTCATTTGGGTGAACTGCTAATCTTTCTTTATGTTTTTTTCTGATCTTTCAGCTACTACTTCATTTATGAATGGGATTTTAAGATCTTTGTGTAGCGTTTGGTTCGACACGTACCATGGAGCATCGGTGATTGACCTCAGTGCCTTTGACTGAAATCTTTGAATGATGTCAATATTAGACTTGCACGAGCATCCCCATAATTTTATACCGTATGTCCAAATTGGTTTAATGATTGCCTTGAAAATTAGGAGTTTATTTTCCAAAGATAATGGCGATCTTCTTCCTATAAGCCAGTTCCTTTTTTTAAACTTTAGGTCCATTTCCTTACGTTTCTTCTTAATGTGGGTTTTCCAAGTTTGCTTAGAGTCCAGATACATGCCTAGGTACTTCACCTCAGTTGCTTGGGGGATTTGTGTGTTGTTAATTGAAACATTCGGACACGAAGAGCGTTTTAACGTGAATGTTACGTGAACGGATTTCTGTTCATTCACTTTAATTCTCCATCTCTGAAGCCAGTCTTGGAACGCGTTTAGGTGATTTTGTAGGTAATGACTTGCAGATGCTGGATTTTTATCAGTAGCCAGAATTACTGTGTCATCTGCGAATGCTCCTATTTGAGTTTCTTGAGTATATGGAAAGTCAGACGTATAAAGGAGATATAACATGGGTCCCATTATGCTCCCTTGAGGCACTCCTGATGTTAGTGGGCATATTGATGATATGTCGTCATTATACTTAACTTGGAAATGGCGGTCTTTTAGATATGACTGAAAGAGTTGGAAGTATTGGTGTGGTAAGTTCAGCTTAATCTTAAAAAGGAGGCCTCTGTGCCAGACCTTGTCAAAGGCCTGACTGACGTCAAGGAATGCTGCTGTACAATACCTTTTTTCTTCTAACGCTGTTCGAATTATGTTTGCTACCCGGTGACACTGCTGTATGGTGGAATGTTGTTCCCTAAACCCAAATTGATGAGGAGGCAACCAACTGCTTTGTAGATTATTTCCTTTTATTCTTTTATACACCAGCTTTTCGAGGAGTTTGGAAATTACGGGTAAAAGGCTAATGGGTCTATAAGAGGTTACTTCGGTAAGGGGTTTACCTGCCTTAGGAATTAGGATTATTTGTGCAAACTTCAGTTGTTTAGGCCAGTACGTAAGTCGCAAAACTGAGTTGAATACAATAGTGAGAAATGTAATTCCTTTTTTGGGTAATTCCTTTAGTACTTCAGCAGTTATTAAATCATAACCCGGTGTTTTCTTATTATACAGGCGTTTGATTTCTTTGCGTAGCTCCCCAGGAGAAAAGGCAGCGATGGGTGGTGATAGTTGCAAAGGAGCTTGTCAGAATTCTTCAATATTATCATCCTGTTGATCGGAGTGTGGTTGGAAGACTTGAGTTAAATGTCATGCAAACAGTTCAGCCTTTTCATTGTCAGTTTTTGCCCATGATCCCATTTCATTTCGTAGTGGTGGAATGTTATTTTGTGATTTGTTGATATTTTTTGTGGCTTGCCAAATGGTATAGTCATGTTTATTAAGGTTTTCTGCATATAGCCTGAAGTGCTCGTTTTTTGTTTCTTTAATTTTAATTTTTAATTTACGAGTAGTTTGCCATAGTTTTCTCGCTTTTCGTTTCTCTGCAACTAGTCGCCTTATTTCTAACGGAATATTCGATATATTTGGTGGTTGATTTTCTATGGATAAAGGAGTTGCGTACCATCCCGCTTCTTGTATTGTACATATAAGGTGATTTGTTGCTGTTTCAAGTTCTTCCGGAGTTTTTATTCGAAGGTTAAGTGTTAGGTTTTTATCTATGTATTCCTTAAATAAATCCCACTTTGTTTTTCTGTTTGTTAGTCTAGGCTTTTGAATTTTTGTTATAACTGTTGTACTGATAGTAGCGACCACAGGTGTATGATCAGAAGAAAGATCGTAATTAGATTTAACCTCTATATAGGTTGGTGAAATGCCTTTGCAAATAAAGAAATCCAAAAGGTCGGGGACTTTGTCTAAGTCGGTTGGCCAATAAGTTGGTGCTCCACTTGACAGGTGAGTGTATCCCTCTTCATTTATTAGTTTGTACAGTTCCCTTCCCTTCGTGGTTGTTAACCTTGAACCCCATACTGTGTGCTTGGAGTTGAAATCGCCTCCAGTAATAAATGTATGACCAAGTGATTGAAAATAAGGTTTAAACATATCTTTTGCAATGCGATGCCTTGGAGGGCAATAAACAGCAGAAAATGTTATCGGTGATGGCAATTTTTTGACTTGTATTGATGTGGCTTGCAGAAAATCAGTTTTATATTGTAGGAGTTCGTAATGTACTATGGTACTTTTTATAATGATCGCTGTTCCTCCATGCGCCGTTCCATCCGGGTGATTGGTGTGATAAGTAGCATAGCAGGGAATTCTTAGGAAAGTTTTTTCGGTAAAGTGAGTTTCTGACACTAATAAAATATCAACTGAATTTATTTTAAGAAAGGCTATAACTTCGTCTTTCTTTGCCTGAAGTCAATTGGCGTTCCACAGAGCCACTCGTAAAGACTTAGCCATTACCAATTTAGATATGACGGTTGACAGCATATTCAATATCATGCTATTATGTTGTATAAGTTGATCGAACATAGTTTTAAATTCGCTAAGGAAGTGTTGAAGCGTTATATCTCCTGCTTGTTGTATATTTCTATTATGCTGCGTTTGGTTAGTATTATTAGAAAGTGGCTGACTATATGACATATTCAGGTTGACGGGATTAATAGGATTATTGTTTTGCAGACGTGATTGAAATTTAGGAGTAGCCGTGGATGGAACCATTTTTTTCTTTTGAGCTGCTTTTTGGAGATCTTGATACACCATACAACCTTTATAGTTTGCTGGATGGGAGCCCTGGCAAAGTGTACAAGTTGCAGTCTTTTTGCATATTTTAGAATCATGCGATCCTCCGCATTTAACGCATGCATACGGACGATTACAGTACGCTTTGGTGTGATTGTAGTTTTGACACCTAGTGCACTGTGGTATTTCTGTATTATGCCTGGGTGGTTCAATAGTGATGTATTTATTTTGTATGTACTTCAGATTGTAAATTTCTTTATTGTTTGAGGAAGGTTCAAGATCAATAAAGAAGGTTGGCAGAGGTTCTTTAGTTTTTCTGTTCCTTACATTTACTAGGTTTCTAATTTTGTGTCCTAATGTCTCTAATACCTGCTTTATTTCTTCAGTTGGAACGGTTGGGTGTAAATGTTTTAGCACTACGCGATAGGCTCGATCGGTCTTTGATTGGTAAGTGTGATAGATTATGTTGTGGTCTTGTAAGGGTTTTACAAACTTTCTGTATGTATCCGGAGTATTGGAACTAATTTTAACAACATTGTCTGGCATACTTTTAGTTTTATACTGTTCGTCTTCAATAATGTTTCTAAAATCATTGATCATATTTGGGTAATTCTTTACACCTTGTATAAAGATTGGGGGCGGTCTTGGAATCTTTTTCACGTTATTTTCTGAGGTTTCCGCGTTTGCTTCAACTTCATTTACTTCAGTTAAGTGTGAAAATCGATTTGTTAGAGTAGTTTGTTCTACATCTTCAGGCTGAGAATTTTGTATTTTGTTTAATTTTGTTATTCGTTTTCTTTTATTTCTTTTTATCTCTTGCCAAGCGTTATCAGTAACCATATTTTCTTCTTCAGAGTCAGTATAGTATAAAATTCGTTTGAGATTGATTGTGTGTTTGTATTATGGGTTTCTGAAGGCTGTGATTGTGAACTGTGTGGAAGATAGGTTTGTGATTGATTTGAATGTGAATTAGAGGGAAAGCTTGGTTGTATTACTTGCTGCGGAACTATTATTTGCCCATTTGGATTAACCAGGTTTAATTGTATTTGGCTGTTTGGTAACGGAGGATACGGGGTATAATACATACCAGCCTGATAATTTGTTGGTGGTGGCCCGTATCCCGTTGGGGGACCGAAGCTGCTACCGACGGGAAACATTAAATTATTTTGTTCTTGTGAATTTGTGTTCAAATATTAACGCAAGAATTGAAAAGGTGTATTAAATTTTTCACTATCTAATGTTGATAACGGCCTCAGGTTCACGTACTGATATCACTAACCGCGCGGTACACGTCCGCTCTTCGTGAACGCACAGACGGAACTCATCAACGACATGAAATAATAAAAAATCAGTGGACAGGTTACCGGACCACAGATGGATGAATTAGACGATATAATAGCTAAGCTAAAAGGTGAGAAATCAGCAGGTATACAAAATGAATGAACAGGGAGGTAAAGAATTAATCAATCAAAGTTACCAACTACTTAATAGTGTAGATTGATCTAAATTGTTTGGAACGTTGTTCACATGTGGAATGCCATCAAAACTGATTAATCTAATAAAAATGGCAATGGCAAAACAGAAACAGTAGTCCGAACGCCATACGGATTAACAGAAACACTAGAAGGTGTAAGACAAGTTGATGGACTGTCTTCAGTATTTGACATGCTCTCCTTTAAGCTAGGAATTATTTCCTGTTTGCTTGTTTAGCCTATTCTACTCTGCAGGCGAGGAAAACCAGCTCTGTGCCCATCTCTTAAGTGGTCGTCCCGGTGGTCTTGCGCCTTGTGGTCGTTGTATTTTGCATCTTTCTGAATTCATCTGTATTACATGGTCGTTCCAGTCTTTCTTCCTTTTCTTGGTCAATTACACTATGTCTTGTGTGTTACACCTCTCCCTTATGATTTCGTTTGTCTGTCTACGTCTTAGAGTTATATAGAGTATTGATCGGAGTACCTTCATTCCTACAGCTCTCATTTTTTGTTTCGTTTTCTTTGTCTTGGCTCATGTTTCTGTAGCATATGTCAATACTGGTCGTGTCATTGTTTTGTCAATTTTAACTTTGGCTTCTATTAGCATATACCGGTTATTCCATACTAGTATTTTTCAGGCTGGTATTTGTATTATCTTTATTGACTGTTGTCTAACTTTTTTGCTTAAATCCCTGCTGCTCTTTATGTCAACTCTCAAATGCTTGTACTTCATGACTTGTTCTATTATGTCTCCGTCTATCTCAAGTTTGCATCGGATGTAATTTTTAGATATTATCATTGTCTTAGTTTTTTCTGTGAATATTATCATATTACTATAGTGCAGCCATTCTCAACCGCAGGTACGCGACGGACTTACAGGTTGTATGCGAAACTGTTTTTGAAAAATTATATTTATAATTTATTCAAATAATGTAAAACTGGTAATAAAAAATTACAGAGGAATATTTATTTGGCGAACATCTTGCTGAAAGAACAACAGTTAGTGAAATATTCAATATTCTCTTCAATTTTATGTCAGACAATTCCATTCCTTGGAATAAGTATGTACGTATTGCTGGAGCTCTGGTTTCTACAGAAAAAAATTGCGACGTTTTATCTAAAATAAAATCAGTTGCTCCTCAAGCTTCATTTACTCAATGCAGCATTCATCATGAAGCTTTGGTAATAAAAGCCATTCCAGAAAGATTTAAAACTGTGTTGAGGTGGTTTCTAAAGGTTGTAAATTTATTATAAGCCGAACATTAAATTCACGAATATTTTGAATTCTAGGTCAAAAAATGGGAAGTGAACATGACACTACTGTCACACTCAGCGGTCAAGTGGCTATCCAGAGGTAAAATTTTGGGTCGTCTCTTTGAGCTTAGATTAGAAGTTCAGGTTTTCCTTTGTGATTCTAATTTCGAATTAAAAAAATGTTCATTTGATGAATTGTGTTTGTCACGATTG
The DNA here is from genome assembly GCA_963082815.1 of Melanotus villosus. NCBI lineage: Eukaryota > Metazoa > Arthropoda > Insecta > Coleoptera > Elateridae > Melanotus > Melanotus villosus. The sequence continues at coordinate 17,904,957 of OY720422.1, read as the reverse complement.
ATTAGCATATCTTGCTGATACTTTGGGAAAATTAATTGAATTAAGTTTAGCCATACAGGGACTAAACTTTGTTTTATCAATAGTTAAAGACAAAATTACTGCAACAAAAGCTCTTGTTGAAATAAAAAGTTACAAAAAATTCCGGGTTAAATTTGAACCCTCCTCGTACATTTGTAAACTTTTGGATTTGGCGAAAGAACGATTTTAAAGAAGTTGCAGATAAAACTATCAATTTTTTAATGCCATTTTGTACCAGCTATTTATGCGAAAAGGATCTTCAATGATGTTATATTTGAAAAATAAATATAGAACAAAATCAATACTTGAGCCTAATTTACGCTTAAAACTAAGTAACATAGAGCCCGATATTAAAAAATTGTGTTTTGCAAAAACACTCTCAAGGTTCTCATTAAGTTTTTATAATATTTTGATCGTTTTTAAATAGCTTTTTTATGTAATAATTTTGAAAATGCTAGTAATAATAATAGATATTTTGTTTCTAAATAAATTTAATATTTAAATTTTTTTATGGTAGTACTACTTTGTGCAAAATGTGGATTATAGTTTAAGATACTCAAAATCTAAAACCCTGCCAAATTTCAAAACTTCCCCAGTTAATTCCTGGTCAGGCCTTTTTATACGACCTGACGGATTGACTGTTATGGTTTGGTTGCCAAAAATCTAAAATAGAAATTTTTTGATTTGCCTACCAATTCTTTTTATTTTGATGCTGAAATTTTTTATAAAGGGGGTGGTGGTACGGAGAAATTTTGATATTCTTTGGGTGGTACGCGGAACCCAAAAGGTTGAGAACCGCTGCTATAGTGTTTACTTGTTAAATTGGACTGGTACGGTAGTCTTTGTAGGTTATCTTCGCTGATATTAATATTAACGTTTTTGTTTCCCATTCTGTATCCCGTTTTGTTTCGTACAGCTTTTAATAATTTATTCGTAATTAAGTTACAAATAAATGGGTTTAGTGACTCCCATTGTCTTATCCCCGCGTTAATAGGTATTGGTTTGTTATATTCTAAGGACTTTTCTACTAGAAGCATATATATCGCATTTACTATACTTCTGTCTGTTCCCAAATCTTGTTGCTCTTCTGCCATGTGTACGCTTTCTTAAAGATTGGTTTTAATTAAAGATGTTAGCAGTTTCAGGATTGAATTTAGTAGAGTAATACCGCGGTAGTTATTTGGCACTTTTTTATCTCATATCTCATCTCTTAAATGTGGATATAGTATAGCTTCTTTTTCTTTCATAGGAATGCTCCCTTCCTGTAGCATTTTTTAAAATACAACGTGGATCTTTATGGCTACTGCATCACCCCAACATATTTTATTAATTCATTAGATATGCCATCCGGGCCAGACATCTTACAATTTTTGAGTTTTGGTATGGCTTGTTTTATTTGTTCTAATGTGATATTAGTCACCTGATTATTTTCACTTAGTATTTGGCCCGTATTTGTTTGTATTTCTGCTGGCTCCGTATACAGTGCCTAAAAGTGTTCTATCCATTGGTCTTCTGTAATGTTATTGGTTCGTATGTATTCGTTGATTTATTTTTTCTGGTTTTGTAATATTCTCCATACCTTTTTCTGTGTACCTGTGGACCATATAGATCATACTCGATGTCTTTTGCGGATTTATCTCAGTGCGTTTGATTTATTCTGCGTATTTCTTTGTCCAGAACCCAAACCCAAATTCATAGAGAAATAAATATCGCCGAATATAAGTTTGAAGAAGTCCACGGGTTCAGCTATTTAGGCGCCTTAATAATTAACGGAAATGATCTCGGCGATGAAATAAAAAATACAGTGCATCTGGGATTTAGACCTTGTTACAGAAACATGAATCTCTTGACCAACAAATTAATAAGTCAGGACACTAAAATGAAAATGTACAAAAGCCTGATACAACCCGTCGCAGTCTAGGGAGTAGACCCTTGGGTGTTTACAAAAAAAGAAGCAAGAACAATTTAAAGTAACAGAAAGAAAAGACGAATATCGAGACCAACAAAAGTAGGAGACATCGGGATTCCAAAAATGAACTTTGAAATTAACCAAGAAATTGAAAACAAAAACATAAAAGTTATCAAGTCACAGAGATTAAAATGGTTATGTTACATCTGGAGAAGCAAAGAAATACAAACATTAAAAACAATAACGGGGTCGAGTTCAGATAATAAAAGAAGGCCGGGAAGACCAAAACCAACCCGGTTAAATGATATTAAAAATTATCGACTATTAATGGAAGTATGGAAGGATATGAGTGAAAGGAGAAAATGAGAAAACACAAGGCCGAACTACTCGAAAAAGATAGTGAAATACATCAAACATAAGTAAACACAAGTGGAGTGAGAAACAGCAGTATAAACACAGCAGCAAAGTCCAATCAACTTTGCTGTAAAAAAAAATGACTTTACCAACGGGCCATAACCCTTAATGGGTTAAAGAGTTACTCAATCAATCAAGTAATTAAATTATTAAAATTAAATTTATTCTTCCATAGCAAATAAAAAGCAAAAAGTTTACAAAAGAGTTATATTATAACAATCGGCAATTTTTCGGTTTAATAATAGATATTATTTTGAAATTTACGTCTCTCCGTTTTTTAAATTTGTTATTCCTTTTTCTAATCCTTGTTATGTATTTGAAAATTATTCATTTAGCGTAGAATTTAAAAATTAACCAACCAAAGCAATTGCACTTACTCAAAGTCTTCGTTTTACTTTAATCGATTTATTAAACACCTTTTTAACTGTGTTTCGATAAATGGCGCTTATATATCTTCTTCATGTCATTTTCAAAACCAAATCAATAATGATTCGTTTCTTAGAGGTCCTATTTTTAATATTTCAATTTTTTGGCTATAATTTACGTCGTAAGCATCACGCCTTCAACAACCACCTACCTTCCCTACTCCACCACTGTGTTTCGGTTTCAAATTATTTCAATGGCTGGGTAGGTGTCGACTGTGTCGAGCATCCGACTCGGGTTTTACCCCGAGACCGTCCACGCTGAAGTCGAATGCCTTAAACACTCAGCCACAGTGGCCTATTAAACATTGTAGGAGTATTAAACATTAGAGAATATTAAAAATTAAATAAAATTCAGATATAGATGCGTAAAAGAGCACCTGAAGCTTTAAAAAGATGGTCTCTAAGAAATCGTTTTTTCTTTGATTTGATATAATATAATTGTAGGAAATCCTTAACAATCCTTTTTGTATTAGTTGTAAGATTAACCCCTTTAAAAATGCTTAAAAGCTTTTAATATTGCTATAAATATGATTCTTTATCGAAATGCTTAACCTTCGCGGCACCGGGCGGGGTACAAATGTACCCCACGGGTAGTTTTTATGGTGTAATTATGAAAATTTGACATCTTATACCGTCATTTTTTAATTTATCCTTGCATAGGTACACAGCAACAATATTGCATGTTTAGATTAGAAAAAAAATCTAGAAATCTTCTGGTAAAAATTAAAATCTGTCTTGGGGTGCATTCGTAGCATGTTATTTTTGAGGCACCCGACTGCAGTTTGTCGTATGAATTAATTTTTCTCGAAGGTGTTCGGGCAATGTTGACATGTGCGTTGGCATGATAGTCAACAGGCAAGTAGTCAGATGACTTTAAGCCACATCTACAATATCAGTCGGTCGGTTCAGTGCAGTTTTATTATGGGGTACAAATGTACCCCGCGTGGTACTCCGTGTAACTTTTTTGACGTAGTGCCGCGAAGGTTAAATTCATTTGGGTTCTGAAAGTTTAAAAATTGGTATTTTAAAAATATTTTGAATTATAATAGTCGGGGTGGGGTTACTAATTTTATAACATTTTTCAAAACCCAATTTCATTATGAAATAAAGCGTTAATTTTCAGTTTAGATAATCTAAACATTCTCCCAACAATCCAACGAACTATTTGCAAATGTTTTTCAAGCTGCGTTTATTAGTTTAGACCTTTATTGTTTATAATAGTTGTCGCAGTTGATTTAACTTTGAATGTTATTACCCAATTACCAGCAATTTATTTTAATCTTTACTAAAAAAAAATAAATACAATATGTATTTTCTGCGACTTTTTAATTTTCTTTTCTTTCGTCCGGTTTTGAATCTTGCAAATCAGCCCTTTTACATATTCTTTTGGCAGATTTTTTTATTATACACTTTATGACAATATATTGACATCTTCCAAAATAATTTGATAGTTTGAAATCGCTAATCATTATTAGAAAGTAAAATGGCCCTCTCTTCCCACCCCAAGAATAAAAACTCATAACTATAAAAATCAAAAATAAATATTAAAGAAACCATATACATATAACTCCTTGAAAACTGAGTAAGGACGGTTCATACAGAATAAGAATGTAGAAGTTTAAAAAGGAATGCTCAGTTACCTAAACCATCCCACTCCTATTTGTCATAAATTTGGGGCGGGTAACTTTGTTATTTGTAAAGCTATGGAAAAACTGATTGTACGTTATTATGCCAACTTTTTAAGACTAATGCAATGGTGGAAACAGAAATGGGGAGCTTCTTTTGTTTTCGAGTTATGGCAAAAAGCTGTTTATAGAAATATCTGAAAACGATTGAAAGGTTATTTATAGATATTTTTACCTAAATTCCAGTGGCGTGCACATTTTTCTTTGTAATTGCTATCATTTTTCAGTGTCATTAACTTGAGTTTTTTAAATGGTAATCATAGACGGGCTAGACTTCATTTAAAAGAACGTTTTAAGGCGTTTTCAAAGATATATTGCTATGACGGTTCTATATGTTTTACATTATCAGTAACACGTTGTACCGACAAATATGCTATGATACCAATTTGATACTTTATTTGCAAGTTTGTTAATTTAATTTTGTATAATTTTTTTCATTATTGCGCCTAGCTCAGCCTCGGGTCGTTGAAAAGGTCCCTTTTAGTTCAATAAGAATAATAATAATACGTGTTTATGCAGTTTTATTAACAAAATTTTATTATCCTATCTTCCCTAAATGTAATATATACCGTTCACTTTTAAAACATTAACTTATAATACGCTCACGTTTTTGTACTTCCAATCCACATCAATTATTCAATTTTTTTTAATCCAAATCAGTTGATAAGTAGTGATCGACTTCCACACCAATTTTAATATTTAGCTGAACATGAATCCAATTTCAATCTTCAGATGATCAGGAAACCAAATTATTTCTTATATTACCTTATTCTTCCTTTTTAATTTAGAAGAAACCACTTATTTATTTTCTTCTAACCAAGAATGCAATTTCCTTTTGGAAATAAAATTGCACTCCTATTTTATTTCCCTTTTTTAAGCTCACGGAAAAGCACACAACTTGGTATTTCAGGAAATAAAATTCTACTAGTTTATTTATCTCCCGTTGTCCTGGTTCTCCCATATTTTCTTTCAATTAAAATATTCGTTTCTTTTCCTTGGTAACACTTATTTATAATATACATTTTTATTTTACATTAAAACTGCATAAAAATAATCATTAATTTTAATTCGTTAAAAATAAAAGTAACCTCTATTTAACATAATATGTAAGTATCAATTATTGATATCATCTCAATATATAGTTTATTATAGTTTTAAATAAGGGCATTAGGAGCCATTTTTTGTACTTAAATTAACATTAACCATAACAAAACTGTTGGTCACAAAACAATAGAATGTTAGAAGGAAATTAATTTGTTTGTTACAGATGTTACATTTTAAGGTCAACTATGTTTTTTCTATTAAATCCGAAATCCAAAACAATAATAACGTAACATTTATTAAAAGTTTTTAATAGTTGCCAAAAGTGTAAGTATTGTCATAGGCCTGGTGATGGTCATAAAAGCGAACAGAAGATACGTTGTGACATGTTCCTATAATACTTACTTATAATCAGAATTTTTTCTTATTGTCCTGGCGTCGCCTTATTCATCTGCACAAAATTGAATAACAATAAATTTATTACAATGTTTGTTACATATTGTTGTGATATTTACAACATTTAAACATTTATTCGCCCACATATTCAAATTTATACATAAAACACATGTTACGATTACACATTATGATTTACGGTTATACGAAATATAAGGAATATTAATCAAATTTTCACTATAAATTAGTTTAAAAGTAATTGTTATAAACATTTATTAATAAATAAAGCACTGTGAAATGTTTTGTTCCACAGGATAGATAAAACCTGAATCCGGAAGTTATCGTTCGAAAGACGTAGATTGGATATGTTTGTAATTCCATTATTCCAGTTTTTTAAGTTATTGAATTAGATATTATGTTGATTCCTTGTTAGTCGTTAATTTCATTTCCAAGATAGAAAATCAAGGAAATCATAAATTATGTATGTAGTAAAACATAAATTAAATGTAAATAAGTTTAGAGATTATGTCAGATGAAAATTTAGTTGGTAATTTTTTAATATAAAAAAACTTTTAACAAGAATAAAAGTAGTACCAAAAGTTGATAAAGTTTAGAAGATTTAGGTTTGTGTGAAATTTAAATGTTGAAAGATAATGAACAATTTCATTTGCTATAAACAAGTATATAGCAAATGAAAATAATCAATAATATCAATATTTTAAATCAGTTTTAAGACAAATTTGGGCAAATTTAGGATAAATGTTATTTAAATAAAATGTAAGTTGAAAAATAATGAACAATTCCTGGTAATTTAAATTCGAATTAAAAATAATTTTATAAATAGGTAAAATTTAGTGTCGAAGTCAATTTAAATATTAATAGATTTTTAAATAGGTATAACAAACAATTAGAATTTAAGTACCAAATTGAAAGAAATTTCATTAGACTTGAAAATATGTAATTATAATTAGGTGTAGATAGATATTAGATTTAATTTGTTTTAAAATTAGTTTTTAATTTGAAAATCCAAGCATTAATATTGGTTAAGCTTTTGTTTTTGTTGGATAATTCAGTATTAACTCAGATCTAGCCGAGGGTAGACGTATTTTGTTATCCGCAAATAAATTTAAAATCGATGACTTACGTTCCTTCTAGAAAATTATTATGACGTAATAAAAATAATTGAAAGTAAACAAACTTAACCTAATATGAAATGTGAATGTTTTTAAAAAAATAACAGTGAAATAAAATGTTTAGATAATTTTAAATAATTAAAGTTAAATTGTTAAAAACAATTTAATTCGTCATGTGAATAAATAATTAAACAAATACAATGATAAATTTAAATGTAAAGTGAAATTATAAAAACAATTGTAAATACCTGTGTTATTGATGTTGATCTGTGATCATTTTTTCTTGGTAATAACATCCAACTATAATTAAATAAATTCTGTGGATAGTTAAAATGGAAAATAAATGTTTTATTTATTTGAATTAACCAAACTGATATCCTGAAAGAAAGTAATAAAAATTAGTATCAGTGATTAAAAGCATACAAGATATAACGAAATTCAAAGACAATAGTGATTAATACAAACGGATACTTACTTGCATATACAAATGTTGCTGCAACAAGTTTGTCAACAAAGAGGGGCCCATTTTAACTAGTAACTGACCTTCAATCAACATCAGCTGTTTTGAAATTGGACTGACTGCGCAAGTTAAATTTGTAACGTATCCCATAACGAAGAATAATGGAGATAAGTTTAACTTTATTTTAATTTAATTTTAGCAATTGCATAAAGTCAGTAATTATTATTTTTGTGTATTGTGTAGAAAATAATTGTTAAAATATATGACAAAGTTGATTTCCATGTATTAAGCTTTTCGATTTCCTATTAATTAATTTCTTTTTATTGTTGTTTCTTTGTAATTCAAAGTTTTTAAACTCAAGAGAACTCACGTTTTTAATTCAATATTTATTTTATGTTGTGTATTACTCGATTCAATGTTTTTATCTGTATTGTTTTCCATTATTTTACAGGAGTTTCGTGCTATTTAATTATATTTGTGTTAACTATAATTCGTATAACTACACACTTAATACACACCCTGAGATACATATTTAATACACACACAATTGCAGCATTAATTCAACTTATTTATTAAGTTCAAAAGTAAATTTCAAGTATTTTATTAATTTTTAGAAGTGAAGAGATTTCACAACAATATATTAGGAAAGAAAGTCAACGAGAATACTGCAATCTAACCAGGTAATTAACTGAAGAGAACAAGAACATGAGAACAAAAATTCAAGAACTTGACTCGAAAATAGAGTATTTGGAAAAAGATAACAGAAAAACAATATAGTGATATCAGGATTAATTGTTGACAAAGCTAAAAGACGAAATTGAGAAACTTTTCATCACACGGAAACTAAAATAAGAAAAGCGACAAAAATAAAAAAAAAAATGTGGAGTTGAAGTGGGAAACACACAGGACAAAATCGTCATAATGAAAAATAAAAGGAAGTTGAGAAAGTTAAAAGAAATAATTTTATACATTGGTCCAGCTTTGACAACAAAAGAAAGACAGATACAAAATAAAATCGGAATAAAAGTAAAAGAAGAAGAAAGCAAAGGAAAACCTGTAAAAATTCGATATAAGGTACAAGTATGAAGCCTATAGACCGGATTCCCAAAGGATCCGTATGCAAAATATGCAGACCGCATTCTGGCTTCTGATAAACGTTCTATTGGTCCCAGACTTCGATATTATCGATATTGCCAATAAGTATTATGGTCCAATAATTAACACCCATCATATTATTTCGCATCCTTCAATAGACCATTGGTTTTAAACTTTACTAAAAACTAGTGTATGTTGTATGTATATTGTATAGGTAATAAATTAAATAACAAGTAAGTTTTTCCACTTAAAGTTTCTTTATTAAAATCATTGTTATCTATAGCTCCATGTAAAAACAATGATGGATCTCGCACAACGTTTTTAGGTACAATCACTTTTATATTTTCTTCCTCACACAAAATAGCCCTTGTTATCTCTGTGTCAAGATCCTTTAATGCTTTGTAGCTGATAATATGGCCCAATTTATTTAATATTGTAATCAAATGTATTGATCTACTCAGGTGGTGCACAGATTCGGCAAGAGCTACGTGTTTAGGTGTCTTTTTTTCAGTAACACAGTACACATTGTCACAGAATATTGCTTTTGCCCTCCGAAGAGACGTTTCTCCTAATTTTTGGTTCTTCACACTGAATAATTTTTGCATGAAAGTCATCCACGTCGGAGGCAAATCAGTTTTATTTAACGCGTTTTCTAATAGAGTCTTGTAACGTAAATATTCGTCCGGTAAAAGTTTAGCAGTCGTTGCCTCTTCTCTCAGTTGTTTTGCACATATTTTGATTTTATCGGCATCTAATTGACGGACATGTTCTACTACTTCAGTGAGAGGGATTGCACATGAATGCCATGGAAAGTTTCGCCCTATCAGCTGGATGTGAAAATAGTTCTTTTTCGCCATACTTGTCAATTAGAAGGGATTTGACTACTCGGTTTTCCACAACTGCATCTTCTATATCGGTGAGTACGGCCATCCTTGTTACCAAATATGATAATTCAAAAGAACAAGTTGAAAATGTTTTGTTCGCTTCATCTATCAATTTTTCAAAAAAAGTTTGTGATATTTCTTGGGGTAATTTAGAAGAAGGACGACCTGGTTTGTTTCCAGATGATCTCGGTACCCATATATAGTCACGATAACAAGATTTGTGATACCGCTCTTCTCTAGCAAACAAATCCTGGGGTGTTTGACAGGTACGTATTGCTGTGAGAACGTTATCTAGATTAACGTGTGCAGCATTAAAAATATTTTGTGCCTCTTTAAATTAACGACTTCTAGTGACATTTCTTCATAAATCGCGACTGGCATCGGTCCGCCGAGATGGAAACGGCGCAAGCGCATGGGCACTAGAGGTGTAGGGGTGGGGGAATGGAGCGGCAACGGACCGCACGGATGCGCGGCAACTTGTTTTTTTATACAGCCATAGGTCTCAGATACGCGTCTCACAAAACAGTTTGTGGTCTGCATATTTTGCAAACGAATAAACCATTGGCGCCTGCACTATTAGGAGAAAGAATGGATATGGGATGAAAATAGAAACTAACTGGTAGTGCTGAAAATAACAGAAATATAGCTTCAAAAACTAGAAAAAAGGTAAATGGATAGAAAAAATGTTAACGATACGAAATGGAAAAGCCCTTGAACAGATACTATGAGTTAACCAGTTAATAAGAAGGAGGTAAACAAACTATGAGAATGGGAATGTGGAATCTCCAAGGAATCTACGAAGAAGGCCCGGTAAAAATTTAGAGAGCAAAGAAATATAGAATGGAGTTATAGCAATACAAGCATCACATATAAAAGAAACCAAAATGTCAAAACTGGAAGATTATCTATTCTTCACAAATGGTGGAGAAACAAGGAGATACAGTGTTGGTGCCTTAGTACCTATGTAATAATGAATTGAAAGAAAAGGTGAAAAAGTTTGTCCCTACATCAGATAGATTATGCTGCATAGAAATCGACGGAGAATACAATATGTCCATACTAAACGCACACGCACCAACTTAAGAAAGGACAGAAGAGATGAAAGATGAATTTTATGACAGTCTAGAAGAATTAAACAAATTAAATGACAGTCTAGAAGAATTAAACAAATTAAATAGACATAGAATTAAATGATTATAGGAGACGCAAACGTACGAGCATATCACAGGAGGAGAAACAAAACACCACAATAGCAATAATAACAGTAAGAGATTGATATAATTTTCCGAAGAGAATCAAATGACGATAATGAGCACTGATTTCAAAAGAAAGAACATATATAAAGCACCTTGGTGTCGCCTGACGGAAGATCATGTCATGATAGAGAAGCGGCACAAGAAGATAGTAACATAAATTCGGATCTTTTGTCTAGTAAGAATAGACATAAAAACGAAGAAACGACCAAAGAAAAAAGAAGTTGGGAACACAAAAGACAGCTTAACTTCCAGGAACTACAAAAAGCAGAGGTACGAAAGAAATACGAGGAAGAAATAGCATAAAGGTATCGAGAACAGGAATACGTAATGCCTCGGAGTATAGAAGGGGAATTAAATGTTATGGTGTCACTTGTCAAGCAATATAAATGACAGGCCTCTTAAGAAGTACCGACAAAATGATAGATAGTTTGGCGTATCTGATAGATCTGATAGAATGCAGAAAATAAGTTGAAACGAGGAATATGCTACGTATGACAGCTTTAAGAACTCAACAATAGGAAGATAACAGAGCATATTAAAGAACAAAGAGCAAAAGTAAAAAAAATGAACACACAGAAGAAAAGAGCGAAACACGAACATAGAAACCGAGAAAAATAAAAGAAAAAAGATTCGAAATTTTTCTAGGGGGACTAATAAAAGGAAACGTAAACAGACATTATACATTAAGGATAAAGCTTGAAACCTGATGGAGAGGATGAAAAAATTAGAGAGAGATGGAGAGGAAATTTTTCTGAAATGTTAAATTGATGAATAGAACACCGAGCTAATAGTAAGAACAAAAGAGGCTAACCAAATTGATGAATCCACGAAAGAAGAAATAGAAGAAATTATCAATAGCCTAAAAAATAATCAGAGCCCGGGCAATAATGGAATCACAGCAGAGAACATAAAATATGGTGGAGAAGAACTAAATAACCAAATATATCATTTAGTACAAAAAATATGGCAAGAAGAAAAGATGCCAAAGTGTTGGGAAAAGGTGACAATAATCCCCATTCTAAAAATTTCGAAAATTTTGCCCGAAATTCAGTTACTGCTTTTGCGTAGGTGTAATAGTTAAAGAGCCTGAAATTCCTTCGAAAATCCTCCACCTTGTACAACATATAGCCATGTAGTACCTACTCATAATAATATAAGGTAAACATAAGTCGGTCTAGGACATTTAACCGCGGCCACTTCGGCGCGGCGGTTTAACCGCGGCCGTTTCGACGCAAACATGCTTGGACGCAGGGACACTACGCCATAGGGACAAAATGACGCAGTAAACTTGGCCGCGAGAATTTAGGGCGCAGAAACATTAGGACGTAGGGACATTAAGCCGCAAAGTTTAACATCTGTTTTCAAAAATGAAGCTTTCTTTTGTCGATTGACATATTTATGTATCCGTTAGCACATTTGGACTTTTGTATTAGATGGTGATTAGTGTCTTATGCATTTGTATGTATGTGTATGACAACTCAACTATTTAGAGACTGATTAAATATAAAATCAATATTAGTTAGTGGATTTTTTATGTAAAACTAAGTTACAACAGCAGAACAAAATATACCTGTAAGAGTTTAGTTTCAAAAATTGGATTCTTTAAGAAACATAGACATTTATACTTTAAATTAGTTTTTACACAGAAAGTAATTGAGTAAAATATAAAAAGGGGCGAATTGGAAATTTTCGGTTATTTAGGAAATAAAAATAAAATATATTGTAGATAACCCATAAATTTAAATCCTGTTATTTACTCTGAAAAATACAATTTTAGGAAAATAAATTACAAATATTCATATGGTAAGCAATTTGAAAATAGTCGTCTTTGTAACGTTTATTCCGAAGATAATCTTCGGTAGGCAGTTTATCCCTTTTTGAAGTGACTACCTACTAAGGGTTTAGGACCTTTTAAGTCGTTTTGTTTCTATCTAATTACATTCAATACCATCCTACTATGTTTATCTCCGTCTTACGAATATAGTTAAATTTGTGACATTTAGTGAAAATGGTTGATAAATATGTCTCTCATTACAATTACAGGTCTTTAAAAATCACTATTTAACGATATACGAGTGTGAAGATATGCCTAAAATTACTCTTAATATTTTTAATTAGCAAAATTGTTAGGTAAAAATAACTTAGCGTTTATTTAATTTAGTATTATGTAAACCCAATTATTATGCACTTTCAACTATTCTGACTATTTAATTTTTTATTTCTAGTTTTAAATCGTTTATTGTACAGGGTATCCTAAGCTATACAGATAAATTTTTTTAGCGAAACAATTAAAAATCGACCACTAGGAACTTATAGTTATTAAAATTCAAATAGAATTCGTTTAATTTTAGCAAGTACAAAGAAAATAATAAACTCTGTATTGTACAGAAAACTGTTGAAAAATTTTGTTTGTAATTAGTAACAGCATTTTTTTGTTTCTTACAGTTTTTTCATAATTACAAGATTAATAATTGCTAATATTTGTTAAGATCTCAATAAAGACTTTCATTTAAATATACAGCCACGTATTTTATTTTGTATGGGTAATTACATTTACATTTTACAGCGTAAAGCCTAAAGAAAGGTCAGTTGTTAAAATAACACAACTGCACGCGTCTTAGGGTCTTAGTGTCTCTGCGCCTTAACGTCTTTGCGTCCTACTGTTTCGCGTCTTAATTTCTCTGCGGCCTTTTGCCCTGCGTCTTAGTGTCCCTGCGTCCAAGTAGGTCTGCGGTTAAACGGCCGCGGTGAAACCGCCGCGCCGAAATGGCCGCGGCTAAACGTCCGGCTCCGAACATAAATTGGTCATTTATAAAAAAGAACATTTTTATTCAGTTTTGTTCAGAAAATATAAATATATTATAATGCTAAAAGAATAATACAAATGAAGAAAACTTACTGAAACTATAAAAAAATCTTTTTTAGCCACCTCTGTTCGAAAGTGACATTTTCCATACCTTGTCAAATGAATTTTTGACATCGAAAGTAGACGTTTGTCATCCGGCAGTTAGCACCGGGAGGCAAAGTACTTTGCCTCCCGTTGCCATTAGAAACGGGTGGCAAAATGAGTAAACATGTTTTACAATTAATAGTTATTAATGGTACAGTCACCATGGAAACATATACTCAAGCTATCTACGAGTTTTTTTTAATGAAACCGAGTTTTGTAGTAAAATGTCATATTTTTAGGTGTCAACATTAATAATGTCAGGTTCGTTTAGTGAAGGTGGCCAAAAAATCATTTATGTATTACTCTGGAGGAAAGTGTTATCGCCTCCCTTAGATTATATTTCTGCCCTCGCTCGCTATCGCTCGCTCGTGCATAAAAACCATCTGCGGGAGGCAATCTTATACTTTCCTCCCTAATAATACAAATAGCTATTAACATTTGATTATATATTTTTTCTACTCCTACTATTGAAAGTTGATCTTTCCACATGATTTTTAATGCTGAAAGCAATTGTTTGTCGAAACTGTGCGACAAAATCCAAAAGTGTGTTGCAAAGTACTTTGCAACACACTTTCAAAATGGTGCCGGTTAACTGTATGGTTTGTTTATATTTGTGATATGTTTATTATCATAGCAACGGACTTATTTCCATAGTGACCATAGTTTACATGAGCATACTTAATATTCCACAAAAAATTATAAAATTTGCTTTAAAATATTAAATAGTGAATTAAATGTCTTTCTTCTGTAGGAGTAGAAAAAATAGTGTGTAATAACACTTGTTGAAAGTGTTTTGCAAAACTCAAATGAATGCAGCCTTCGACTTCGTCTCAGGCTGCAACCTTCATTTTCGTTCTGCAAAACTGTACTTTCAACACTTGTTATACAAATTACTATTACATCATCCTATAACGTTATCATGCTAATAACTCCTTAGCAACGAGTTATGTTAAGATACCTTTAACAGCACTACTGCTGTAAAGCTTATAACAGCACAATATGGCATATTTATGTTAAACTTTATGAATTGTCATTGAACTGCCATTGAAAATGTATTTTATATTTTGAAAAAAATTTATGATAGGATAATATAAACCATGTTACGGCACACTAACGTTATTTGCTGGTTACATTACTCGAGAATTAAAAGAACTCGCTCCTTCGTCGCTCGTTCTTTCAAACTTTTCTCTCGTAATTTAAAATGCTTCATAACGTTACTAGTATCGTAAATTACTATTACATAACGGTTTACAGTTAAAATATCAGCTATGTTACCTAAACATTAAACAATTTACAATGTTTATCTGGTCGGTGTAACAGAAAGTACTACGCAGTTTACGTAATTTTATTTAATTTAGTATTATTCGAGACGTATTTTTAAGGGTGAAAAATTAGCAGGTTTTAATTTGTTCTAAATTCATGGTTTGTTTCAAAAAATTCCCAGCGTTTCATTTTTATTTATTACACTGCATTACCTAACCTTTTTGCCGTATAAATTGCGTGCTAACTTTTTAGTGCAATTTTAAATATATTTTAGGCATGCAACATGCTAAATATTTCAGAATTAAGCGCGCACTAAATATTTGCATCGGGTCATTCTTCATTAAAGCCGATAAAGTTCGACGATTTTTAAGTATACGAACGGATTGGGCAACTATTTTTAGGGTCCGAGCTTAGTTATCAAGTGTACAGTTTTACGACAACACTTAAATCTAATATTCGTGATAAGATCAGAACGAGCAGCAGAGAGTGATCGTCCTGGTGCGAGAATGCTGCCACCGTGCAGCCACCAAATTCACCAAATTAATAATAACCTCCTATCTTCATCTTATAACTCCAGATTACTCGACTACGCTATATTTTAAATTGTTGTATCGCATTACACCATGTGTCTGTTAAACATTTAGCCACCTCTTGTGAATAATTAAATTTTATTGCGTAAACTCGGAATTTTTGTTGAAATTTTACAGAGAGAGCTAGCCAGTTTAATTAAATAATCTTATGGGCATTTCGAGTGTGGCACGTTTTTACGACTTTTTCTTCGTCCTAAACTGCAACAGGAAAAGATTCAGTAAGTATAAGGCATTCGCGACTTTTATAGACCAAAGTTAGCCATGTTAGGGATATACATAGTTTCGCTGGTGTGAATAAGACTGGTATAAATCTGTTTGTCAGCAAAAGTCATACTGAATTAATTTTAAGATTACGGTTCACGACAGAAACAGAGTTGCCAGTTGTGCGCAATATCTTAATGTTGTGATTATTTTTTTTTTAACTTACTTAAATATAAATTCAGAAAATATTTATTTGTTTTTTTAAATTCGGATCGCAGTGATAGAGTAGTTTATTGGGTTGTTGTTGCCGGTCCCAAACCCGGAAAAAGAAGGAGGCTTGTGGCGCAAGGCTTTTGAAGCCAAACGTAAAAATTTTAGGAGCAGGATGAAAATTTCGTTCCAGAGAAATAGCCCTCATGTTTCCAGTGGAAAGAATCCCACACGATACGGGGGGAGGGGGGCAGTTCCGCTTTTTAAAACATCCTAACAACTTAAAAATAAAACCTCGAACAAAAGACGATTGTTACCTAAATAAAACATACCCTAAGACTTTCCACATCGGATGTAATAGTGAACCAGGACATAACCATCCTAACAGGACCGAAGAAGAAAGGAAAATGACAGGACGAAAGGTTTATAAAGATTGCAATGGAAATGTCTGGGCAAACGTTTGCAGTAGTGGGTACCTACTTACGAAATAAACGACGACGCAAGAATTGCAGACAAAAAACCTACATCGACAAGTGCGATGAGATACTGCGGAAGGCTAGAGCTTATCACTCAAACCTTTACCCTCGCATTGGAAGACAAATTTGAATAATTGAAATGAGAAAACAAAGGCATCAATATCAACGGGAAGTGCCCCAATAATCTAAGATATGCTAATTACAGGGTAGTTATAGCTCAAAGTCCGGAAACGTTAGATGAGCTACACAGCGAATCTCAAAAATCGGCTTGAAAATGAATACAATTAAAACAAAATTAGTGCACCCAGGAGATCGGAAAATCAACATAAAAAACGTATAAATATAAAAGGTAAACGAATATTTAGGGCAGTCTTTTGTACTTGGAAGAGAAAATTAAAAACCAGTAGCAAAGGGAAGAATTAAACAATGGTAGGCAGCATTTGGAAATTTGAAATTTCCTTTGAAGTAAAATGATAGCATTAAGATTAAGAAGCAAAGTATTTAATACATGTATACCTCGGGTCGGGCGCCAAAAACTGGACAATGGCACTTGCTAATAAACAAAAAAGGGCCATGTTGGAACTTTCATTAAGAGACAGAAGAACTAACAAATGCATTACTAAAATAATAGACATTGCTCAAAACATCAGTAAGTCTGAAGTGGAAATGTGCAGGACATGTAGCAAGTGAAGTAGCTGGCCGATAGAATAAACATAGGTACATATGCAATAAACATAGACACATGGAAATACATGGAAGAGGCGTATATTCAAAGATGGAGAATGAACACTAAGAAAGAAGAATAAGAAATACTGGAGAGGACCAACAGAACATCTGAAACTGTGGTTATAGGAGATTTCAACTGCAGTGGCAGGTTGATTGAAATATGTCGAGTACACCAACGCAATGTTCCAAACACTTTTTCTGAACATAAAGACATACAGATGGGAAGAACCAGCAAGAGGGCGCAAATCAATTATTGATTTAATACTAATTGTACAAGAGATGTCAGACAGTATAGACAACCAAAGTGTTTCGAGCCATTTATTGGTATCTGGTAAATTTGTTTGCATGGGCCAAAGGAAGAAAACTAGAGACGCAAAAACAAAAATGGAACAACTTCAAAAGCTAAAGCAACCGGACGGCGGACAGTGTAAAAAAATTGTATCAATCACGCCTGGAAGAGCGGCTTAACTTAGAATTAGACGCCACACCCACTAAACTATATGAGCAAGTAACACAATGTGAACATACAGCAGCATATAAATCTCTAGAGCTTAAAGACAATACAAGAAGCAATAAAGTAGGTATAAGTGAAGAAGTAAGAACTCTAATGAAATAACGAAACTAAAATGCACAAATTGATTAAACAATCGAACACCGCACACAAGAGCTGGATATGTTAAATGACGAAAGACAATAAAACAAAGAATGGAGGAAGAAGAAAACGAATAATGGCATAAAGTATGCAGATATACATATAGACAGTACATTGGGGCATGGTAGAGCTACATAAGCTTCGAGATTAATAAAAAATAAATAAACATATCAATGATGCCAACAGACAAGTGAATTGAACACTAAGCAATTGTTACAAGAAGATAAAGAACAATATAAAAGAAACAATAAGAATAGAACATATATAGAACACACATAACAAGAAATAACTGTTCAAGATGTAAAGAAAGCTATAAAGGAATCAAGAAACAACAGATCATCAGGACCAGAAGGGATAAAGACCGACAGACGGAAATATGGAGGAGACAAGTTAATGCAATTCATAACGAGGATATTCCAAAAAATAGAGAAGGAGAAAAAATGCCACAAGAATGAAATATGTCCTACATATTGTCAATATTTAAAAAGGGAGATAAAAGGAGCTGCGGAAATTATCGAGGATTAAGTGTTATACCAACCAAAACAAGAATATTTGGAAGATTTAAAACAAAATTACATTAAAATATAACAGAATTAAGCGAAGAGTAGTGCGGTTTTATAGATCATCGGTCATACTTATTCATGCTTGGTCATATGCAGAATATATTATAATATTCTCCATATGACAAATAATAGAGAAATATAAATTCATGTGACATTTACCAAGGAAAAAACTGTGGCAAGCAATGCAAAGACTGAATATTCCACAAAAATGGTAGTAAAACAAATGTACAGTAACAAAAATCAAGGTCGGAAATTTATTGACACAAAATATTGAAACCACGAAAGGGCTCAATCAAGGATGTACAATATCGCCATAATTATTCAAAAATATAGACAACATACTAGAAGAATGGAATCGTAAATGTGCCGTGAGGGGCATACCGTCCTATGTATTAGAAACAGAGAATAGAAACCACTATTAACGGGTGTTAGAAAACTCGTCTTCTCAGAGTCACCTGTGCTTATTAAAATGTATGTCATGTATTGGTCCTGTATTGGTAACTAAGTTAATTTTCAAGTAGACTTAATCACAATGAGTTAAATGGCAGCAGCTCTCAGTAGTTCTAATGCGTAGTAGATTTTTAAGGATTAATCTAAGACACATAATTTTTTTTCATAGCTCACTCTGATAAGACGAGTTTTCTAACACTCGTTATTTGTGGACGACAAAGTGAAAAAATAATTTGAGAGGAATGGTATGAAAATAAATTTAGAAAATGCCGAATACATATATGCGTATAGGAGAAGGAAAACCGATATTCCCATTGAACATCCCGCACAATTAAACAAAGTATGTAATGCTTTCAAATACCTGGAGTCAATTATAACGAGTGATAGTACTGTAGACGAGGACATAAATAATAGGATCAGGATGGGAAAAATAGCAACTAAAGCACTGCAGGGAATTATATGGAACTAGGGTCTAACAAACGAAACAAAATAATCTATTTACTCGTACAAGAGTATTATACAAAGCATAATGTTATACGACGGAGAAACTTACCCCGAAAAGTAAGGACCAAATAAGAACTGTGGAGCTTGATTTTCTGAGAAGAAGTTTACAAATTACTAGAGAAGAGAAATGGCGGTCAGAAAGAATATGGCAGGAAATAGAAATAACTACATCGATTACAAGAAAGTTGTAGAGTCGAACGCTAAAATTATACGGGCATGTGGAAAACCTACCAGAAGAGAGATGGCAGAAAATCATACTTCACAGGACACCACGAAGAAAAGGAAAAAGAGGTTGGCACCCCTGAAATGTATAGCTTACGTAAACAACATCATGGAAGAAAGAGATCTTAAAACAGAGGTTTGGGAATTATGGGGGTTGAAGATGACCGACCCATAGAGGAGAAAGTCGAAGAAGAAGAAGAAGAAGAAGAAGAAGAAGATTTTTTTTTATATATAATAATTAAAAGTACTTGCCTACAACATAAAATTTTACTCTTTAGAAAAGTAAATGTTATTTTCAATTCTACAGAATGGGGAAATTGTTACATAACGTAAGTAGAAAGTATGTGATAGCTGAAATTATAGAAAAAATCTCAACCTGGAAATAAATTGGTTTCTTAATGTCGCTTGTCACTTACCTCAGATATATCAAAAAGTCAAACTATAATTTTTTGTACAGAATGTTGCACTCAAAGTTTTCGAAACGCTTTTAATTTAGACTTGAATTTACCAGAAACGTACGAGTCGTTAATTCTTAAAATTAATTAGATTCCCTGTTAGTAATTTCACGTCGGTTTATTTAAATTTATGATTCGGATATTTCTACCTAAAGGCAATTCCAACAAGAAGATTTGGCAACATGATATTCTCTACTTAACCTAAAAGACACAAAGAGGGGTTATTCAAATATCAACAAAAAAATATTGATATCGGGTCTCTACAGGATGGCTTATTAACTTAGAAATGAATATTAAAAAATGACGACTCCTTGATAATTAAGATAATTAAGATGAGCAACATAAGCAATAACCTTTGTGTGGGATTTTTTGGTACACACTCGTAAATTCGAAAATTTTTAATAACAATCCCTTCTTTTGTAGCTGATAATTCTATAAAAGTAAGTTTCAGACTAAATTTTAGTAATTAATATCTTATTATTTATTTGAGTTTAGTAACTTCAAAACTTCTGCGCTTTATCTAACGATTACTTCTCTAAAAAACTTCTCTAAACTAAATATTCTCCGTAACATTTATGTGTAGAAAAATATTAAGGCACACTTTGAAAGAAGAAAAACGTCTGCCATTCCGACATATTTTCATGAATTCCCATGATACCGATTGAACAAATGCCTATCACAGGTGTAGTTTCACATTACAATTCGAGAAC
This sequence comes from Melanotus villosus, assembly GCA_963082815.1. Classification (NCBI taxonomy): domain Eukaryota; kingdom Metazoa; phylum Arthropoda; class Insecta; order Coleoptera; family Elateridae; genus Melanotus; species Melanotus villosus. The sequence goes on along the minus strand of OY720422.1, from coordinate 17,884,272 downwards.
TGTATAAAGGGTAACGAAGAGGATCGTTATTTAACTGGACGAATGCGCTATCCATACCAACTAACAAGGCTCGAACGAGCAAAAAACGAACAAAAAAACCTCAAAAAACGACTAGTTTAAAACAAGTGATACTATTTATGTTTCAGCAGTTACATGTAGTTGCTGTCTTTGTTCACATTTAATCTACAAGCGGTCACAAAGTAACTGAATAAGATTTAACTTGTATCACATTTTATTACTCGTTGAAATTAGGCACCGAAGCGCGTTAGATTTATTAACGGGGAAATGAATTATGAAAATTCATTCGTTGATTAAAGGTCGTTTATGTTAAGTTACTGCCTGGATTTATTAACGTATCAATCACATTGTTTTGCTTTTGCTTTTATTATTAAGAACGGTAAATGATGAAGGTACAACCTTACACATTTTTTAATTACTTTTTCTTTTGTTGTTGTTCAATACAACTTCCATACTAACCAAAATAAAAAGGAAGACAAACAGATTCGTTCTTAGCACTTCCATTAAAGATTTTTCGCTTTTTTATGTTGATTTTTTTGGAGCTTGTAAAAGATTATTTTATATTTAATAATTTGTACATTTTCTTAAATTGCAAAAAGTTATTTTGTTAATTAGAGTCATCGCAAGATTCTTGCATTTTTGAAAGAAATCAAATTCTGAAACTTTTTAGGAAAAAATTTTAGTTCATTTTTATAATTAAATTTGATTCCAAACTAGATTTATTTTTATTTAAAATTCTTGTTATTACGTTTTCCCATTTTTTACACATCCAAACTGTTTTTTAATCTTTTTGGCAATTTTATACAATATTCCTAAACATTATAGGTATAACAAAGTGTTGCAATATTTTTAAGAATTAGAGTTTTGAAAATTAAGATTTTACAATATTATTTTCAGCATCTGTGCTATCAAAAAATTCTATTTCAGTATTTTCAAAAAATTATAATAGAAAATCATGTTTTTAACCTTAATTATTATATTAAATAAATAGGTTTTAGATTTTTCTGAAGTTGCAGAGCAATCCAAAATATTTCATTAGAATTTCAAATTTTAAAAAATTCAGTGAAATTACATTAAGTTAAAAATGTATTTGGGCCAAATACATATTGTGTGATTTCCTCTCTAAGTCAGTAAAAGCAAATTTTCCCTTTTTTAAAGAATTTCGCCATTTCATTTAATAATAATAATAATAATTTTGGTATTTCCAGGAACTGCATAAAAATCAAGTAGTATAAAGTCTCTTAATAATAATCATCCTTTTAGCTTACAGTTAAATAAATTTTAACAAAATAAATCTAAATTAGTATATTTACTTCACATTTCTATTTTTTAAAACTTAAAGTAGATCTTAGAATTTTTAAGCTTAAGTTTACATGCCTTGAAAATCATTCTTTTTTACAGGTTAAAAATATTCACATCTTCATCCCTGCAAAGAATTCAGTAAATACTCAACAATATTTTGTGAAGGTTTGTATGTGGTATGTTTTGTGTTAAGGTGACAAACATAAATCTAAAATCCACGCTGTATATAACATAAGACAATCGCTAACAAGTAGTTTCAATTCCAGGAATTTTAAATTCCCAAACAGTTTAAAATGTTTTGAACACGAAACAAAATCTATTGCTTGCCTCTGCCTATATATTTAAAGGACACAAAGTCAGAAAAACAAGAATCGACAGCTACGAGTCGATACCATGGGAACGTTTTTTGTAATCGTACTGTATAACCTCTTACATGTATTTAGTAGTTTTAATTTTAAACACGTTTCGAAACTGAAAAATATTTTTTTATACAGAGTGATTCATAATAAGTGTAACAAACGTTGGCATTTTATTGGGAAGGTCATTTTAAATGAAAACTGTTATATGAACCTAGGTCCTATTTCACTTCGTTACAGAACTATAAGAGATCAAAGTTTTAAAAGTGTAGTAGTTTGAAAAAGTAAAATACAGTCCATTTATAATAGACAATCAGTTGTTTGTTGGCCACGTTAATATTTTACAATTAGTTGTTTACTATAAAAGAATAAAACAATTGTTGTTTGTTGAAAAAATGCCCAGTTTCAGTGCAGCTGAATACGCCGATATTGTTTTCGTGTATGGTTACTGTAATGGTGATGCTCGTCGTACATCCATAGAATATCGTCGCAATCATCGCAGATATCCAAATAGACAGCAACCCTCTCATCGAGTTTTTGACCGTACTTTTGGTACAACTACTGTTAATAATGCTGGTAATGTCGCTGCAGAAGGTAATGTCAACAATGAAGAAAATGTAATAGATGCAGTTTTGGGCAATCCTACACTTAGTACTAGACGCATTGCACCTTTTGCGGAGCTTCGTGTGGAGGACATCACATCGCGAAGAAGTACATCCTTATCGCATTCAACGAGTTCAGGTACTACAATCACAAGAATATGCCCAACGTGTAGAATTTTACACCTGGTTGCTACGTAAAATTACCGAAGTCAAATTTTTTAGGTAGAATACTGTGGACCGATGAGGCTCAATTTACGAGGGATGGTATTAATACCACCCACAACTACCATCTACGGTCTCTCCAGAATTACCATGCCACCGTACAGACAATATTTCAACATCGCTTTAGTGTTAATACGCGGGCTGGCATTTTTAACAGTCGGTTGCTTGATATCGAAGTTCTTGATGATCGCTTAAATGCAGAACGATACGCTACCTTCCTAGATGGAAGACTCTATGAGATGCTGGAAGACACTCCACTTCACATTCGGCAACAAATGTGCTACCAGCATGATGGCGCCCCAGTCCACTAGGAAGGACAAGTAACCGTGCTACGAAAACTTATCAAAACGATAATAAAAGCCAAAAAATACTTGAACAATTTATTTTTACGGACTCAAATTCCGCGCAAGGCCAGGATTCCAAAATAATTAAATAAAAATTAAAATGTTGATCAGAAAAATTGATTAAGCCTTGACAGTTAAATCACACACAAATGTAAATTTAAATCTAAATATAAAAATATATCTAAAGATAAAGAAATAGTAGCGATTCAATCATGAATTAGTTATTTAAAAAACAAAGATAAATATGAATAAGAATTAATAACAAATCTAATTCATGACTGAATTTAATATGAGAATTTTATTACAAATTGAATTTAAAGATTAACAGGTGGACAACACCTGTGAAATATACTAACATTAACATAGGAAAAAAAAATTATCAAATTACAAGAAAATATAATTAAACACTTATCTCAGTCTTGAAAATAGGAGAATTTCAGCATACAGCAACACTTGAAATATGAAGGAAAGTAAATTAAAGTTGAACTAGGTTGACAGCTAACAGCGTGCATAAAATGGCGTCCTTCCACGTGTTTCGACAGAAAAAAAGTAAAATTTCCAGAGGAATTGAGGATTCCAGCCAGGAAAAGCACACGTCGATCCTCCAGTTAGGAAAGTGGATAAAAATTAATATTGTTTACAACCCAAGTTAGGCGCTGAAAATTCCAATTCAATAAGAAAATGGAGATTAAAGAAATTCAATGAAAAAAGGTACCCCCCACTAAAACAGTGCGAAATTAAGATTATACATGCTAATAAAACATAGCAGAGAATCACATCCGAACATCGGAATAATTAAATAATACGCTCATTAAAATATGAAACGTAAAGATGATAAATTTCAGCAAAAGCCAAAGGTGTGTTCCACAGCAATGTTAATCGCCACAGAGAAAGAGCTCGCGTCAAATTCACGACACCTGACAGAAAAAGAATCCACTGCGCAGGTACAAAATATTAATACCAGTGAGTCTCTAACCCAATTACACTTATGCAATTCAAACTGCATAACTAATAGGCAAAATTTCACTAAGGAAAGCATTTAGAATTAATATGAATAAGTTATGAAAAATTGAATAACACAACAAGAGAATATAAGAAAAATAGACTCGGAAAACCCGAAAGAATTTACTTTTAAACGACGATAAAGACGAGCAAATGGACTAAATGACAAGGCATCGCTTAAAGATGGAAATTTAAGCGCCGGCACAATGGAAATAAAGTATATCAAATGCAGTCAGAACCACGAATAACAGAAAATCTTACAAAATACGAAAGGGGAAAAATAGTTGTATGAAGTAATCAAGTAAAATGGGAAAGACAACACAGAAGAAGGAATAAGAAGGATACTGGATAACCAGGTAAAGGATCGTGAGATTGTCTTGTAATAAAACAGAAAATTTCTAAGAAAATGAAAATACCAAAATAAATGAGGTTATAACCACGACTAAAAAATCAGGCAAGGTTCCCAAAAGAATGTCAACGTGCAATATAATTAAGAAGACGTGACTATAAATAAATCTTACTCACTATCTCACTACCTTAAGGAAAGGCAATTGATTCAGGAACAATCAATCCCTAAAACTACTTAAAAATGACATAAGAAGGATGATAATTCGCAAAAATAAGCAAAGTTTTAAATGTAGGGTAACAACCACAGTAACATGAGAGGAAACCTCTTTTACAAAAAACATAAAGCTTATTAATCAACCAAAAAGGGTGATTAACAAGAGAAACACGATACTAGTTGATCAAGGAGCATGGAATTGATGAAACACCAAAGAAAAGATGTTTGTTTATTGGATTAAAAGTTTATTTACAATTTGAAAAAATATTGGATGAAGGAAAAAACGATACAATTTTAACCGTAAGCCGGAAAATTGTAACAACCGAATGGCTAAACATGCATTATTCCAACAGATGGATTGGTCGTGGGGGTCCCATCGCTTGGCCTCCGAGGTCTCCTGACCTAAATCCTTTAGATTTTTACCTTTGAGGTCACCTAAAACAGCTAGTCTACAGTGTTGAACTCAATACTCGTGAACAGTTACTCCAAAGCATAATTGATGTGGCCAATCAAATTCGCAATGACCATGCCATAGTTCGTGTTTATGATTCGATGATTCGTAGATGTCGTGCTTGTATTGAGGCTCAAGCACTTGTTATAAATCGTACACTCTTTTATGCTTTTAAATTAAATGTTCATTATAAGTTCCTAACATTATAATATGCTTTGTTTACCTATTTGCTACTACACTAATAAAACTTTGATGTGTTGTAATTCTGTAACTAATTGGAATACTATCTATGTTCATATGACATATTTTATTCAAAATGACCTCCCCAACAAAATGCCGAAGTTTGTTACACTCATTACTCATTATGAATCACCCTGTATATGAAGATTTTATTGTTATTTTATTATCTACAAAATGTGTCTAGGATGCACTGCCACTCGAAGCGATTTGGTAAATAGGAAAGTTTAAACCTTTTGAATCTAGGCTGGTCGTCATCGTCTTCTAGTAGCAGTGGTATTGAGACACCCAATATAGCGAACGCTATATTTTTGAATGTCGTCTGTAATTGGGGAGATGCCTGAGTCTTGATGAATAACTTTATTTGGAACATACCAAGGAACATTTACCATTGTTCTTAGTATTTTTGATTAAAAGCGTCCTAGGATGTCAATGTTTGAGTTACTTCCAGTTCCCCAGAGTCGTACACCTACCGTATCTCCAAATTGCTTGAATGTTGGTTTTTAGAGCAGTCTTTTGTTTTCTACAGACAATTGTTACTTTCGACCCAAAACCAATTCATTTGATAATAATATTTGTTGTTGGATCTTTTCTGTATTTCTAAATGCTGGTCAGAAAACGATCTGTGTATTCTATTGTTTAAAGATACCATATTCTGAAGCCTAAAAATATTTCGTCAGTTTAAAGAATCTCATCATTTCCTTTGTGGTTTTTTATATTTTGTCCTCCCGCTTGAGAACTAAGAGACTGGGCTTGTTTATGCGTCTTGGAAAGTTGGGAACGGGGCAAATATTTAGGTACCAAAGACACTCTTGGCTCGATGATGTCGCCACTGTCGTCGCGGATTTCACTAGGGTGATACACCTTCGTCACCTATGTATGCAAAGTTGGACTTTGTTTCTGTTTGTTAGAGGTGTATAATGTGGGAACCGTAAGGTAGGTTGTTATACCATTTAGTATCTGCTAATCAGACGCTCCTTTTGCTCCTAATTTTTTTGTGGTTGCAGTGGTTGATGTAGAAAGCGTAAAGTCGTCCTATTGGTATCTGCTAATCGATTTAAAAGTGTATATGTTCGTTATTTGCTGAAGGTGCGGGCAATTAGCGCTCAATGAGCAATTTGGTAATTCGATTGTTTAATAGTGGTGTATAATGAGATCATATTCTTCTTTCTCGTTTCTGATAATTCACTTGATCTGGGGAAAACCCAGTTTGCTTATATTTATTCATTTTGTCAATTTGGTTGTATCAGAGGAAAATGCAAGCTTAGAAAAAGTATGATCACATCTTTATAAATATTATTTGATTGTGTTATACAGGGTGTCCCCTGAGGAAACCGACAACCATTTACCATGTATTCTAGGGGTGATTCTAAGTAAAAAAGTTCATATAAGCTATGGGTCAATTCTGCTCCATTTTAGAGATATCGACAAAAATAAGCACACAAATAAACAAAAAATAAAACAAATGTTATAATAATTGCTCGAAATGTTCGCCTCTATTATCTAGGCATCATACTACTCTTCGGGCGATGGAATGCTGCCAATTAATTTCTGAAAGTTCATTTCGGATGGGATCCACTGCTTCAATTATTCTTTGAATCAACTCTTCACGTGTGCCCGGCTTTCCGTTATTGTATACACGTGATTTAAGGCAATCCCAAAAGAATCAATCCAGAGGTGTTAAGTCAGGTGACCGCGCAGGCCATGGCGCCATGGTATAAAACCTCCCCTTCCTATTCACCTTTCAGGAAAGTTTTCGTTCATAAACTCCGTTGTTTGTCTACCAAACTGCGGTGGAGCTCCATCTTGCTGAAACATCATACCGTGTCGAGCTTCAAGGGGAACATTCTCGATATACTCTGGCAGTCTTTCTTCCAGGACATTGCGATAGTAGTCTGCCGTAAGACGTCCGTTTAAAGTGCGGTCCAATAATATGATTATTAAGAAAACCCCACCATACGTTTTCAGAAAAACGTCGTTGATGATTCCCTAAAAGTACGTTGCGTGGGTTCTGATGCGCTCAAGTATGAGAATTATGGGTGCTATTTATGCCGTCACGAGTAAATTGAGTCTCATCTGTGAAAATAATACGCGGAATATCTTCTAAATTATTCTGCAGCCATTGGCAATATTGTATACCGTTTTCCAAATCTTCAGGTAGTAAAAGTTGAACTTTTTGTAGATGATAGGTATAAAGCCCATCGAGATGCAAAATTCTCCAAACTTGGCTTCGACGAACACTGGTCCTTCTAGATATTCTGCGTATGCTTGTAGATGGACTTCGTTCAAATGCATTTAACACAATATCAGCTTGCTGATGATAATCCCGCTCCCTTTCTGAATGTGGACGTGGACAAGATCCTGTTTCTCTCAAACATTGAAAAACTCTTGAAAATGTTGTATGATGTGAAACTACACGATTTGGATATCGTCGATGGTATTCTGCTAATGCAGCTCGACAGCATATTCCACATTAGTGAAAGTTCTAGGCATAGTTGTTAAATGATTAGGTACTTTGACAGTTCGTGCTACTGATACGACAAATAAAACAACAGCTACTTACCTAGCATTCCTATTAGAATAGACTTTTTAATTATTAAAGATTTTGCGTGTTTCTGTCGATATCTCTAAAATGGAGAAGAATTGACCCACAGTTTATATGGACTTTTTTACTTAGATTCACCCCTAAAATACATGGTAAAAGTTTGTCGGTTTCCTCAGGGGATACCCTGTATATTTGCTATTTAATTAAAAGTTAAGTGTCTACTATTGTAAGTAATTTTTAATTCAAATAAAGAATAGATAAATTGAAGGAAAATTTATAAGACTCGAAAGTTCTACACCAGCCTCAAAACAAACGGATCTTACGATGGCAACCGGGCAAGAAAAAAGGATAAACGAAAACAGATTAGGAGGGAGACGATCGCCCAAGGAGAAGATGGAACGTAGAACTGGAACAGGCCGTGAGGCCTAATCCATGAAGATAATGATGAGTAGATAAATAAATAAACAATTTTTTTTAAATTATGATGATAATATCTTGCATTGTTACTTTTAACTTTACACATTGTAATTGTTTATTGTGGATTTAAATTATAAGTTATATACTGCTAATGAAGTTAATATATTAAATATTTTATAAAATCAAAATATTAAAAATAAATTTGTTGAAGTTCCTGGTTAAACCGGGGATAGTGGAGTGAACCTAAAAAACCGTAACACTTGTATAATGAACATCTGCCGTTGCATCATCACAAATCAAGATATTCGATTAATTGATCTTAAATGTTTAATGACTAATGGTTTCTGGTTACTCCTGCTGTTCTTTATTTACATATTATTTTAACAATAATTACAGAAACGCATTATAGTAAACAGCACACCAATGACCGACCCCACCATGGTTGAAACTACCCTTAGCTACTGTAACACAACCAGATAGACGACGACTGGTTAAAAAACAGTACAGTTTGTGTGGTCTCATATTTTGTATTGCATTTTACACACTAAAGTTTGTACAATTTTATTTAATAAATTCATTGAAGCTCAGTCACCTGCACACTTTTGAAATTTATAAATTTGAACTAAACGTGAAAGTTGGAGACATACTTTATAAGTACAGGGTGGCCCATTTTCGATGTTTTTAAATGGGAAGTACCCTTAATATCGGAGATAGACAAAAAGTGATGTCGGAGTCCAGGGCTCTTTTTTGATGCAGGTTCAAGTCCCGAAAACAAAATTCCGCTATCTTTTGTTATTTTTTAGTTATAGCCCAAAATTCAAAATTTGCCCATATCGAAAACTTCAAATAACTCTCTTGGTTTTGAAGATATCCAAAAACGGTAAAAACATTCTACAGGCACTTTTTCAAGTAGAATACAATAGTTAATTCAGATATCTTTTAATTTTCATGTTTTAAGAATTATGACATAAAGTTGGTATTTTTTAAATATAAGTCGTAGTTGGCCATGATACCATTAAATTGCATATTTATTCTGCTTTCCGAAAATATATAGTTTATGGGAGTTAAATGCAGTAACAATACCTTTTTTGAACAAAATCATATTATATGATGTTGTTAGCAATTAGTAGGCCATGGTTCATGATAGCAAACCAAAAATAATAGAGCGGTTGCATGTGACGTCACTAGGCCATCAGCTGAACACTTGAAGGCTAAACAAAGGGTAGATTTGTATGCACCGGTATACTAATTTTACCAAAAAGAAAATATTACATATTACAATATCAAACTGAATAAAGATGTGTTTAACCAGATGAAGGATGGTTTAGCCTACATAATTACGAAATTTTCAGTTACCTACTTAAAATTTTTCCCGCGGTCAGTTGATACGAACGTAATTGAAAATTTTATCGTGAATTAAAAGGAGTATTAGGGAACGTGATATTTCCCAGAGAAAGCAGTTAGAGAAAAGCTCTGGAAAACAAGAAACTGAAAATTTTGCCAGGTTATACGTAGAAACTTATAAAATCTCCATATATCAAGATAATTAAAAGCTGTTAAAGATAACGCGAGATTTTCTACAAAATATTAAATTAATTATTTAGTTTTGTTAACTTTCAAAACTGTCGTTCATTTTCAGTCGGGCGCGTTATTGTGTGCCTGGTGACGTCACATGCACCCGCTCTATTAGCTTTTGTTTATTGCTACCATGAACCATGGCCTACTAATTGCTAACAGCATCATATAATCTAATTTTGTCCAAAAGAGGTATTGTTACTGAATTTAACCTCCATAAACTATATATTTTCGGAAAGCAGAATAAATATGCAATTTAATGGTATCATGGCCAACTACGACTTATATTTAAAAAATACCAACTTTATGTCATAATTCTTAAAACATGAAAACTAAAAGATATCTGAATTAACTATCGTATTCTACTTGAAAAAGTGCATGTAGAATGTTTTTACCGTTTTTGGAGATCTTCAAAACCAAGAGAGTTATTTGAAGTTTTCGATATGGCCAAATTTTGAATTTTGGGCTATAACTAAAAAATAACAAAAGATAGCGCAATTTTGTTTTCGGGACTTGAACCTGCATCAAAAAAGGGCACTGGACTCCGACATCAGTTTTTGCCTATCTCGGTTATTAAGGGTACTTCCCATTTAAAAACATCGAAAATGGGCCACCCTGTACATTAAATTCCCTCAGTAATAGAACTCGTCAAGAACTACAACATTTCTTAATAACTTTTTTTGTATACTTTTTAGACTAAAACCAAGGTAAACGACGATCTGTTCGCCACGATACTTGAGTACAGAAGAAAGCTAACTAGTAAATTATCCAACAGAATTTTCTGAAGAAAACCAACCTAAAAATTTACAAATTCCCTAAAGATTATAAATCCACTAAGTGGCTAAATTCATAGTAAAAAGAGGCGTGACGTATGCATAGCATGCAACCATACAAGCTTAGATGTAACTGGGAAGTCTAAATATACAACTAGACTAAAGTAAATCCGATAATTTACATAAAACAGCAAGCGAGTGATTTCTACTGTAACACACGATTCATCAGCCAGCAACAGGGAAATTGCGCAAGTAGTTGGAGTTAGTCACTGAACTGTATGGAGAATATTAAAAAAATCTTTACTGTATCCTTACTATATCCAAAGAGTCCAGTCTCTAAATGCAACTGATTTCGCTCCAAGGCGTGCATTTTGTAACTGGCCTTTAGAGAGACTGGTCGAGAACCCCCAATTTTCACAAGAGATTTTAATGACAGACGAGTGCTGTTTCAGAAGAAATGGAATTTTTAATTTCCATAACAACCATGTCTGGGACGACATGAATCCACATGCTATAAAGGAACATAAGTTTCAGCAGCGATTTTCCATCGATGTTTGGGCAGGAATCATTGGATCGCGTCTTGTAGGTCCATACGTTTTACCTGCTCGCTTAAATGGACAAACGTACTTGCACTTCTTACGAGAAATATTGCCAGAGCTGCTAGAAGATTTACCATTAAATTTACGTAGAAGAATGTGGTTCATGCATGATGGGGCTCCCCCTCATTTTACGGTTGAAATAAGGAATTTTTTTAATATTGCATGTGAAAAACCGATGTATTAGGCGAGGAGGACCAACTGCCTGGCCAGCTCGATCTCCGGAACTCAACAGCTGCAATTATTATCTTTGGAGCAGCATGAAATCAATAGTGTATAAGATGCCTATCGAAGATCTGGAACATCGCATCAGGATGACGCCGGAGTACATTAAAACTAATGAGAACGAACTAGCTCGTGTTAGCGGTTCTTTAGTTAGACGTGCAGAGCCGTGAATTAGAGCAAATGAGGAACATTTTGAACGTCTCTTTTAATTATTTTGTGGTTGTTAATAAAGTTTTATTGTTACTTGATGTATTAGACTCTAATTTATCCGTAAAAATTTTGTTCCTGTATCTTTAACCCTTTGTTCTTGTTTTTCCCAAGAATAAAAAGTAAAATTTCTATTCCTCTATTTATCGTACCTTCGCAATTAAGATTTAAAATGTAAATTATAATAATATCAATAATTATTATCTATCTTGGAGTAAGCCAGAATGATGTTATTACAGCAGTTCTCAAAATGGGGTACAGCAAATTAAAGCATGCTTTTTCTCAGAAACTATGCATATTAGAAAAAAAATTGTATAATACTTTTTGCCCTATTTGTCATTATAAAGCTATTCCCAAAGTTTGGCAGCAGTATTACCTAACACCCTGTATACAAATGAAAAACATATTTACGGGGTTTCCTTCAATTCTTAAATAACATATTCTACTGTTGATAAGTTTGAAACATATTGATCGGAATTTTTAAATTTAACATCATGTTTAATTACCAAGGCAATATCGAGTATGTTCGTTATATCCATATAAAATTATATAAAGCTACATTATATCGTTTTATGTTTACGTTAAACACGACTTTAGTTAGGCACAACTTTAAACATGAGGTAAGAATATAGACCATTAGACCATTAGACGGATTAGACTATTAGACTATAAATTCTGCTCCATTACTACCTTGTCTTGTATCCCCCGAGTATAACATTGTGAAGTCATTTTTGTTAATTTCTCCTTGCCCTTTCAACCTTAATTCCTGGATAGCTACAATATTTGTTTTGTATCTTTTTAGTTGTGCTTGCTTCATCGACATCAGTTTTTTAATTGCTGTATAGACTTTTTATATTCTTATCTAATAATTAGACTGCCAGGGTGGCGCAGTGGTAAGAGCGTCAGGTTAGCGTTGCGCTAGTCCCCGGTTCGAATCTCGTTGGATGCAAGATTTCCCGGAGTTCGGTATCGAGCCCTGGTGACCATTCGCCGTTAGGCACCTAATTAACGACGCTCTCCTCCGAATACCGACCTACGAGGTAGAGTAACAAGGTTCTATACGTACACACACATACACTATGCACATGGTGCTGTATGTAGGCAAAGAACGGCGCACTAATCACGTGACTCGCATGCGGGCAGGATTGTGCATTTCACGCGTAAGACCACATACGCTAACGCACCAGCCTCAACACCGAAAGGTATAAGAGGTTAACGATTACATACATCTAATAATTAGTAGGAGATAGGAAAAACATCTGCCCAATGATCTGCCTACCAGATTTTGATATGATTATTTTAAGTTAGTTTTAGTTTTAAGGCTTAGCACGTAAGTGTATTGCCCTAAATCACAAAACGGTTAAAACCTATTTGTTACCCTAGATTGTTACTGAGCACTTTCCTACATGTCACATGACTTGTTACAAAATTTGCTGAACATACATTGTATAGGTTGTAAATAAAGAGGAATATTAAAAAAACTATAGTAATAACAATATGTTTCGTAATCGGTGTGATATTGACAGAAAAAATTCCATTTTACGTAATTAAAACGGATTTGCAAATATAAATGAAATCTAATAAAAACAAGCCATAGCTAATTTGTGTTCAAAAAGATCGTAAACAGATTATATCCAAGCGGCCCTAAAAAATGTCAACCTATGCCAGGTAAGCTCGCACGATTCTCAGAGAATCCACGGACCACTCCCGGTGACTTATGATGATTGTTTTCGAAAACAATTGTTTTACTGAACTTATTTAACCGAAGAGACAATAAACCTAACCAGTTCAAAACGTATAAATAAACTAATTGTCCGCATTCATACCAAACGAGAAAACTCGACTATACAACTAACTAACTGACCGAAACCTTAATTTGGTTATTTAAATTTATCTCCGTAATGGTGTTGTCCACTTGTTAAGTGAGAACAGAATGGTTAGTTGGATACACGGGTTAAAGATAAGAATCCTTCCTTTTTTAACTATTTTTTTTAAAGGACTTGTTTAGACTGTGTTAATGAAATTAAATTATCTCTAGATTATTTTTCATTCTACCGAAAAAGTAAGAAGGCGGGCGAATTATAAACGTTTAAGTGTTAAAAAGGTCGGATTTCGCGCCTTCTTAAAGTAATGAGACTCATTAAGGCCCATTGTTGCGGATTGTCTCCGTTTGGGGCCACTCCTTGGCCCGCCGGACTTCAAATTGATTTTAGATGATTAATGTTGGAACATCGATCCATCCATCAAATTCTTAAGTAGAACCATTCACCAGCTTCAGTGGTGACTCGTCCGACGAAACGTCTAAAATAACTTTTAATATTTAAAGCGTATTTAACAGATACGACTGTCGTATTTTATCGTTTCTCTTGCGTGTTTTATCTTATATTTTAGTCTTTATCTTTATTAATCAAATCATAATTCGAAGATTTTATGATTATTAGTTGGATGACAGCAGTCGCAACTACCACACTTTAAAGACACCGATACGGCTACTATAAAATTTGGCGAATTTTATATAAAAATTTTTGAATACGTCGTATGTCACCTTTTATTTTCTTTTACACAAGTTGAATAACCGTTGGATTGTTAATTGATGAACTTTAGACTTGTTTCGTTAATTTACTCCTAAAGCTGAACTTTTCTATATTTGGTTAAAGATAAATTTTTTAAATGTTTAGCCTTTTTAACTTATACTCTTACTGCTAAAATCAATAAACGTTTTTGTACAGCCTGGTATCAAAAGGGAAACTTTTTTATTTGCAAGTCTATTTTAAAATAAAATTCGAATTTTTTACCATCTTTTTCTTAAGTATTTCCAGCATTCGGAAAATTTTGGTTCAGCGTTCGATTTATGATTATTCTTAGACGTTCGAAAGATTGGGAATATTTGTATCTTTAGATAATCAAACCAAACATTTTGGGTTTTTGTAATTTTTAAAATAACCTCTAATGATAGTCATTCGTCATAGAATAGAAAAAATATTGTTGAGGAACACGTGCTACTAATAACGACGCCCAAACAACCTTGGAACTTTTTGGTGTACCTATTCGAGAATAATAAGCGACCGCATATACAGGGTGTTTTAAAACAAAGTTTAAAGATCTTGGGGGCATGTGGTACGGTCGAAAATAAGGCAAAATGCCCCAATACACATAGGTCCGCAAATCAACCTAAAAGAGTTTTGCCCCTGGCGTGGTTGACACGTTGAGTTACCGTGCCCTTTTAGTGTAGGTACCCTTTTCCTCCTGCAGACCTTAAGGGGCGAAACGTTGAGTTATTCTGTCTCAACAATGACACGGTCCCAATCCGGAAAACGTTTTGTTAATTTCCGTGTTAATGTTTCTTCAGACTTACTAGAAAATTAGATAACTTTGGTTCTGAAAATTGCAAGCTTAAAATTTTTGAAACTACAAGCTTTATTATTTATTAATTGAATTTCAAGAAAAAATCAGCTGAAAGAAAAATTTCGGAAATTTGTGCTTTGTAAATTTCTAAATTTTACAAAATAAGATTTAAAAAAAACAAAGCAAATTTTAGTTCATTTTATTTTTAATAATCCTCAAAAATACATGAAAGGGGCTTTTCTTGGGAATATTTTAATGAAAACCTAAGATGGTGTTTTTAAAGCCATTCTATGTAGAAATCTGAATTTCAGTGCGGGATGTGTATATTATTGTTATTATTATTATTTAAATTTAAGTATAAGATATAAAATAATCAAAATTTTAAAGATGTAAGCCTACAGCCATGCAAAATTCAGGGGATTTTTTTGTTAAATAATTAAGAAAATAGTGGGTTTATAAATTCTATGAAAATTTTCTGAATTAAACTTTAATAATCAGAATTTAATTATTCTTCAGGATCATTAAAAAAAGACATTCCTGTAATGAAATTGTATACAAAAACTGCAAATGCATTAAACATTTTTTTGCTTGTTTTAAGAAAAAATTGGTTATAGAATTTTAAACATTAAATTTCTAAGGACTTACTTTTAAAGTAAGGGGTTGCCAGTGCACAAAAACAAGTATTTGAGAAAAATTCATTTTAAATATTGTACCAAAAAACGTATAATTTAATTGCGCACCTAAATACTATGGACATTCCCCGTTCTTTCCCTGTTTGCGTTGGACATTCCCCTTTCTTACAAAGTATATAAATCTTTAACGGGCTCTAGATCAGCGACCTAACCACTTTTATGTAATTGACATTTCTGACATGAAAGTATTCCCTATTAAGCAGCAGATGGCGTCAAAATCGTAATTTTTGAAATTTTGTGACTTTCCCCCTTCTTTCCGTGTACTCTTCATACTTTTTTGCTCAAAAATTTTCCAACATTAGGAAACCTTTACACCAAACTGAAAATACTGAGAATAAGCTAATTCTTCCATACGTTTGCAACTTGTACAAGAAAGCTGTAAATTCTTAAATTTCATAAAAACATACAAAAACTAAATTTAATCTGAACGTTTTAGTATTTTGTTTTCCGACGACCACTATGAAAAATGACTCATTTCACACGGTTTACTAGTATTGAAAATAACAAATTTCGCATAGCAACGAAACTGTGTGAAATGCCGGTGTGCAAAACTTTGCACACGCTAAACCACACAAAGCAGTCGGCGGGCGACGTCAAAAGTCGTCATTTGTTAAAAAATAAATATTTAAAACGTCAAAGTGTTGCAAGTGTGGTGGTGGTTCAAATTTTTTTAAATGAAAAATTGGAAAAATGGTCGTCGGAAAAGTATAGTGTAAAACACGTGCTGAAAGGATATTTCACACTCGTGTGATTAAGCCACTAGCCAGAGGCTCGTGGCTCAACTTTCACACTCGTGTGAAATATTCAACTTTCAGCACTAGTTATACAATATACTATTTCAATTCTAGATATGAAATTTAATGAAATATACGTTTCAAATAATTTCTTGCAACTTAGGCTACACTTTATCGGCTGTAAGCTTCAAAACTTTTTAGAAAAAAATGAAGAAGTGTCCTTTCAAAAACGTGAAAATAGATGCAATTAGAATCTCAAATCTATAATTTTTAGCTAACTAAAACGACCAAAATTATCCGAGCGGAAATAAAAGGCTTTAATCGAAACTGAAAATCCTGAAATTTAAACTGAATTTTTGGAATTATGTCTTGATCTTTGAATGAAATTTCAGAAACTTCTAAGGCATAAGAACTTAGAGGTTTCAAGTTCAAATTTAAAAATTTTTTATAAGTCTATATTTCAGGAATTTTTAAAGTGAGAATAGAAAGGGTCTATATTGAACTAAAAATATTAGATTAAATTAGATTAGATTAAATTGTGAATGGGGTCGTTTAGAAATAATGAAAGCCTCTCACCACTGCGACCTTCTTGGGAAATATTTTGCTCAATTCTTCAGGTGTTAAACTCACCTTTTCGAGGTATTGAAACCTTTAGCGGAGTATATGGCCCCGCAGTGGCAAAGAACATGTTCCGCTGTTTCAGTCTAATCTCTACAAAATCGACATTGGTTACTCTCAGATTTACGCATTTTTACTGAGATGGTATATCAGGGGGCAGTGCCCAGTTAAAAGGTTTGCTGTAACCTTAACTCCTGTTTGCTGAGTTCGTGTAATTCGCATGCTCTCTTTGGTGGAGGATTATATAAATTCCTTCGTCTGCCCTCCAGTTATTGATCTCGGCCATTATGTGGATTTTTGTTACGCCACAAAACGGTTCAGGACCAATGAAGTGAGACTCTAACCCTGCTTTAGCAAGTCGATCAGCTGCACCGTTTCTGGCAATGCCTTTATGGTCTGGTACCCACACCAAGGTTAACTTGTTGTTTTCTGCCAGCTGATTTACTGCTTGTAGACATTCCCATGTGACTTTAGACTGAAAGCTATAGGAACTCACAGCTTTAAGTCCTGCTTGGCTGTCTGATAGAATCTAGCTTCTGGCTCTACTATAGCTTTTTCTTACGCATATTTGTACACAGACTACAGCATAAATTTCTGCTTGAAGCTCTAAGCCCGCATCAGTCACTGTTTTGGATCCATCCGTATACCACAGATGAATGATCCTTTTTCTAATCTAGGTTCACCTAAGCTCTACATTTGGCGGTCCGAAATAACCACATCAAACAGTCGCTTGTAGTTGAGCCTAACTGGTGTTAATCAGTTGGCTTAAACATCAACTGGTGCAATTTCCAATTAGATTTAAATTGTCTGTTTAATTGAAATCTGAAGGCACTTTGCATCGCAATCTTCCTTACTTGTAAGTGTAAGGGAGAAGGTTTCGCATTGCCTCTATAGCTGCTGTTGGATAGGTGTGCATAGCACCTGTTACTCCCATACAAGCCAACCGTTACACTATTAGCAACTTGTTTCACGCTGTACTTTCTTTGGTTTTTGTCCACCATCCACCACACTACAGATGCATAAGTGACAATGGGTCTTACCACCGTTAAGTATGACCACAAGAACATTTTTGGGTTTAGTCCCCACATTTTACCAAATACACTACGGAAACTCCAAAATTCCATTATTGCCCTTTGTATAGTTCTCTCACGATATGAGTTCCAAGTGAGTTTTTTGTCAAGGGATATTTAACTTCATTGGAAAACGATATTTGTATACCATTTACTGTCGGAAGCGTGAGTAATAACTTCCTCGTGCAACTTTTGCCAATTATATTGTTTTCTTTTCCTATATTGTTCTGTTCTTTTCATCGAACATACAGGGTCCTGCAGCTCAGCTCCCGTCTTATGTAGCTCATTTATTAATAGACATAGAATTTTTATATATCGCAGACGTTGTCTGTACCCGAGGGCGCATTTCAGGAAAATATTTTTGATTATACAGGATGTTCTCAAAAAGTGTGACGTCATTATGATATATTTTTTTAGATTACACGCCCGATATTTTTTTGCATATTTGGGTTCCTCTTGTGGTTATCTACATACCCCTAAAATTTTGTTGAAATCGGTTCAGCGATTTCAAAAAAAAAAAAAAAAAATAGATAAAAAACTGTTTTGCACTACTGATTTTAAAACTTGATAAAAGATACAAATAGTGCCTCGTTAATAAAATTAAAAGAGGTACTTATTAAGTAAGGTAATATCAGTTTCATTAACCTAGTTTGGTTGATCCGAATTATACAGGGTGTCCAAAATGTACTGTCAAACTCTTCAAATTTTAAAGCAATTTATTTGCCTTATTTTCAATTGGAGCCCCTGTATAGTTTTATGTCATTCGATGCTAAATTAAAAAATAAACGTTTTTTCTAAATACAACCCTATCAAAATTCCTAACACATTAAAAGTTATTCGGCGAAAACTCGTTTTGGTAACAAACTATTCCAATAGTAATTTCAATGAAAAAAAGGTGGCATTGAAAAACAATTTGTTGATATAATATGTTTTTTCACGTTTCATACACTAATGTATTACATTAGTACACTCAAAATCGTAAAGTAATGGGTCACTTTACAGTATAGGAACCATTACTGCATAGCAACGTCAGGTTTCATTAAAATGCAATTTGACAGCTTCTCGGGCAGCATTTAAAATATCTTCTGAATGGTTTTCCAAGTTATTTTCGTCACTCAAGTCCATTTCGGAATTAGATTTCCAAAAAAAATGTATTTATTTGTTTGAATTGAATTCTGTTATGTCAAAAACAGTTCCTGTCAGATTACTATGTTATCGAGAATCCGCCTACCTTTTTCAGTGTTTTTATTAATTTTATTCAGAATGTATCTCAATAAATTTAGATCACTTTTTATGTGAGAATATAAAATGCGAAAAAATAGTATACGCGCCGCGTCAAAAAAATGATTTAACTAGACTCGTATGGCATTTAAGTACTCGCTATCGCGCGCACTCAAACCTGCCATACTCGTCTAGTAAAAATCCACTTTTCTGCACTTGGCACGTCATCTACTATTGTAATTACAAAATTATGTCAAAATCCGTTAATATTAATAGGCATTAATTGGAATAGTTTGTTACCAAAACGAGTTTTCGCCGAATAACTTTTAATGTGTTAGGAATTTTGATAGGGTTGTATTTAGAAAAAATGTTTATTTTTTAATTTTGCATCGAATGACATAAAAATATACAGGGGCTCCAATTGAAAATAAGGCAAATAAATTGCTTTAAAATTTGAAGAGTTTGACAGTACATTTTGGACACCCTGTATAATTCGGATCAACCAAACTAGGTTAACGAAACTGATATTACCTTACTTAATAAGTACCTCTTTTAATTTTATTAACGAGGCACTATTTGTATCTTTTATCAAGTTTTAAAATCAGTAGTGCAAAACAGTTTTTTATCTATTTTTTTTTTTTTTTTTTGAAATCGCTGAACCGATTTCAATAAAATTTTAGGGGTATGTAGGTAACCACAAGAGGAACCCAAATATGCAAACAAATATCGGGCGTGTAATCTAAAAAAATATATCATAATGACGTCACACTTTTTGAGAACATCCTGTATAATCAAAAATATTTTCCTGAAATGCGCCCTCGGGTACAGACAACGTCTGCGATATATAAAAATTCTATGTCTATTAATAAATGAGCTACATAAGACGGGAGCTGAGCTGCAGGACCCTGTATTCTCATCCTAACTTTTCCTGCGGACCTATTCCATCTAACAGACATCCTTTCCATTTCTTGTCGATTATTATGTAATCTAAATATCTGGTTTTGTGTTCTTTGGTCTGGTAAAACCCACATTATCTTATAATACATTTTATGTTCAAATAATGTTCCCTCAATTAACAATTTGTTTTCTAAGCAAATTTCGACCAGCCTCTGTCGTTCTTAGTTCCTATACTACGCTTCCCCATCGCTTTTTCGACAGCTTCGTTGTTATCGCCAACTTTTTCATTGTGGTCCCACATTACGATCACCTTCATGTATATTGCGAAGTACTTCCGAGAATTCTTGATAAAAAACTATTCTTTTGTTCCTCCTGTGCTAGTCCATTTGCCGTTTCTTCTTTTCCATCTTTACCGGAATGTATTAACATACTTGCATTATTATTTTTCTTCTCCCCTTGGCCTGCCATCAGTTTCACATAATCCTAAGACTTTAATCTTCAGCACATCCATTTCATTGATTAGTACTTGAGCCAGAATAGAAGTGTCTAGCATCATACGCATTTACTATTATTTATCTATAGTGCCATTTTCTTCTTTTAATTTAAAAATGTAACTTTCTGGTTTAATTTCGTCACTCAACGCACAATATCAATTTTTAATATACATATATATTATAAGCCTTTATAGCAGTGTGGGTTCTTATAATTGGTAAACCCTAAACAAATGTCCCAATTGCCCAGTGAATAAAATGCCCCTAGATACATGCGGTTTAAAATAAATAGTGATATAAGTAAATTACACTGAGTTAGTGTTTAGTAGAACCTTAGTGTTCATAAATTAGCAAATAAGTGTTATTGCAATTATTTAGTTTAATAAAAAGAATTCATACGGAACCCTAGTAGGTTTACTGAAATCGATAGACAAACATGAAAATAAATGTAATAAATATGTATCCAAAAACAATTTAAGAGTTCACAAAAAAAATGAACATCAAATTCCAATAATTATATAACTTGCTTTTAATTGGCAATAATTCAAAACGCATTAATTTTGTAATTAATCATGTTTTGATATGCATAAAGCACACAAAGAAATCGAAATGGGAATTATATAGATCTTTAAAAATTAAAAACCAGTCTATTACAGTTACTTTTTAGTACGTTTTAATCGATAAATTGCCTTACTAAATATATTTTGTAATCAAATACAACGACCGCTTGTACGAATACACAAAATAGCCATAATACTTAAAAAATCCTCATTAAAGGCAAAAGTAAAAGTAATGCAACATACTCTAGAAATTCAGGGTCAAGTTTACTTTTTCAAATTCCTCGTGAAAAGAATTAAAAAAATTGTCACACTAGTTCACCAACTGTTTCTGCTTTCCTATCGGCAACTTATTTTCATATAACAACCGTCTAATTAGTAAGTCTAGATATATTTAAGGATAGATGTCCGTTGACATTCCCCCTTATATTTTCTTCTCTTTTTTTCATTAAACGTGCTCCACTTACAGCAACAAGGACAATAATCGTTCTGCGACTATTCATGTGTAACACGTAAAAAAAGCAGTTCTCGGTATTAATCTGTAAGTCTAATATGGGAGTAAAAGTTCTGGTCATTAAATTAAATCGATCTGAAAGCACCTAGGTGGGAGCTCTTAAAATAAAAACAATCGCCAGCAATAAGCAGCCGCAACGGGAGAGTTAGTTAAGTATGTAAACTAATGAAGGGAACCCATGGGGTGCGACCATCTACAGTAGTTCTTGTTCTCGGTTTGACCCTCATGCGCGGCTCGTCTTTAGACATACGGGATGCTCGTTTTCACCTCGGTTTTATTTCGGTTTTACATTTGATTTTTTTTAGAACGTAGAATAATTATCAGATGTAAGCGGTTGTTTAACTTTAAAATGCAAATATACCGATTTACATTACTGTTTTTGCGATTACTCTTTTTTTTCATAAACTGATCGTAAACAACTGGACTGGAAAAAATCAACAACTTGTTACAAAATGTAAAGTATTGACATGCATATTATTTATAAACTAAAACGGGGGTAGTGGTAATGCCTGAGAATTACATAAATTTCCTAGATACCAGTTGTTACTTTCGTTTGTTAATAAAACGATACAATAGCTTTCATTTAATTAGTTGCACAATTTGTAATTATATGGCTAATACAAAATTTCTAGGATACGATGCTGTTAAATATACAGTGCGGTCGTTTAGTCTGGAAACCTGGGAATAAAAAGTTGTCCGTTCATTCATGGAAAAAATCCTCGGACAGGTCAAATTTTATTTTTTATTGCACACATTTTGACATATCGTTAAAATTTTTTCCGCCATATTTGAAAAAGTTATGACGTCATCGCCATGTTTTTTAAATGGCGACTCCCATTTTTTTTTGGCAGATTTGGATTCCTCGTGAAATTCTAAAACCAAAAATGTCAAAAAAGTATGACCTTGAACTTGAAAATTTTCGAAATAAAAAATGGCGATAACGTCATAACTTTTTCAAATATGGAATAAAAAGTTGTTGTCCGTTCATTTATTGAAAAAATCCTCGGATAGGTTAATTTTTATTTTTCATTGCGCACGTTTTGACATATCGTTTTAAAATTTTTTCCGCCATATTTGAAAAAGTTATGACGTCATCGCCATTTTTTATTTCGAAAATTTTCAAGTTCAAGGTCATACTTTTTGACATTTTTGGTTTTAGAATTTCACGAGGAATCCAAATCTGCCAAAAAAATGGGGGTAGCCATTTAAAAAAATTGGCGATGACGTCATAACTTTTTCAAATATGGCGGAAAAAATTTTAACGATATGTCAAAATGTGCGCAATAAAAAATAAAAATTGACCTGTCCGAGGATTTTTTCCATAAATGAACAGACAACATTTTATTCCCAGGTTTCCAGACTAAACGACCGCACTGTATATACAGACACTGTGCTAAAGGATTGGAGCATCGGTAGCGCTTGCGATCGGCTCACACAGATTCAAATCACAGTGGCGTTATTCACTTCATACCACCTTATACCTGATACAGATTGAACCCGCCAAAACTTGGACACTTTAAATTTTATTTAAAAAAGAAGTTACGATTCGAAAAATAAAGAATTATGCACACTTTATTTATTTATGATATTTGATATGTATACACAATACTCATTTAATTCGAGCTGATAGTACCTATATGCCATAGAAGGAACTTTACGTCGTATACGGTGACCAGGATTAATTTCTGCAGCTCAGCCACTGAATTTACTTCGTTACCTTTCATTTTCAAAATCCCCTTCATACTAGACCAATACTCTTCGATTGGCCTAAATTCAGGACTATTAGGATGATTACAATCTTTGGGAACTACAGCCACTCCATTCTATTCATAAATTTATACTATGCTTCCACTGATTTAGCATAGTGACTGCTCGCAAAATGTGGGCAAAACAATACTTGTGCGATATGCTTTCGTAAAAAGGACAGAAACCACTTTTACAAGCACTCGTTTTTGTAAATTTCATGATTTTTGTCCCCGTGGTAATGAATGGTCGACTTCTTTTTCCACAGCTGAATTAACTATAATATAGTTGAAAATCTCTTAAAATGGTCTTTTAAATAGTCTACGTCGGCTATGATTCCAATTTAATGGACAATAATAGTATTTTATGTATCTAGGACGAAAAGTAAGTCTTTAAGGCATGAGCAAGTTGTTTACGGCCGAGGCGGGTAGCCGAGGCCGTAATTACTTGCGAGTACCTTAAAGACACTTTTCGTCTGAGGTACATACATAATTTTATGTCATACTGGTTTCTAAAGTTGTTAAATTATTAAAAGAAATCTCCAGCAATTTATAGCAGTATTAGTTTTAAGTAAGTAGTCTAAGGCGCAACAATTCTTATCTCCTAGCAACGAGCATTTATAGAACAAAAAGTGACACTTTAAAGAACTAGGACTTTAAAATGACACTTTAAAGTCCTAGCACTTTAAAGTGTCACTTTTTGTCCTATAAATCGTTCGAAAAACGTTGCTTTAGAAACGAGTATTGTTTTATCAGTATGTTTTTATTTTATTAAAAACTCTTCTATTTTAAATATTTATTAACATTAGGCATTACTACATGACAGTACAATAAATAAATAATGTAATGTCATGTAGTAATGCCTAATGTTAATAAATATTTAAAATAGAAGAGTTTTTAATAAAATAAAAACATACTGTTTTATATTTATACATTTGATCTAAAATACATACCAGGTTCTAAGTTATACATAGCTGACCTACTTTCTAGAAACTTTGTTGAAAATGCAGAAAAAGAAAATGAACATTTAAGTGATATTATACATACAGTCATCGAAGGTGAATTTGCTATAAGCAAAACTAGGTTAAAAGAATTACAAAAACAAACGTCAGAAGATACTGATTTACAAAAATATTTAAAATAGAAGAGTTTTTAATAAAATAAAAACATACTGATAAAACATGGCGCAGTCGTCAGTGTAATGAATAAATAAAAGGAACAGAGAAGAGAAGAAAAAGTAAAAAGAAATAGTAAACACGTGCTGAAGAGCTAAACGTCAAAGAAAATGGAATTCAATAAACCAGGTATATTTGATTTAAATGGCAATATTGCAGAGAATTTCAAGATATTCCGGGAAGAGGCGGAAATTTATTTCATAGCAACTGAAACTGGAAAAAAGCCGAAAGAAGTACAAGTAGCACGTTTAAAGAATTTGATGGGTTCAGAAGCTCTACGATTGTATCAGACAATTACACAACTAAAACCAGAGAATGAAACAGTGGAAACAATCTTCGAGCAGTTAGGAAATCATTGCACTCCAAAGAAAAATGAAACCATGGCAATATACAAATTTTTTAGCCGAAAACAATCACCGAAGGAACCTTTTGAAAAATTCTATGCTGACTTAAAACAATTAGTTAAAGCGGGAGAGTTTAAAGAACAAGAAGATAAATTATTAAAGGCACAAATTGTCTTAGGTATAAATTCACCAAACCTACAAGAAAGATTGTTGAGAGAAGATCTAACGTTGGACCGAACTGTCGATTTTTGTAAATCTGTAGAAGTCGCAGACAGAAATATGAAGGTTATAAATGAGCAAACCCAAGATGAGGAAATCCATAGGGTTTCTACAAGAAACTTAAAAAGAAGTGAAAAACCTAATACTAGTAACATGCGAGGTAACAGTAGTCATAAGGGTAATTATTATGTCAATAGACAACTGTGTAGTAAATGCAACTATAAACATAATGTAGGTCGATGTCCTGCAAAAGGTAAAATGTGTAGTTTTTGCAACAAACCAAACCATTTTGCATCAGTCTGTAGATTTAATAAAAATAAGAACACAAACAAACCTAGGTCAAAGAATATTAATACCTGTAAATTAGAAAATGAATCTGAGCTTGATTTTGATGTCAATGTTATTACGTATAACATGTCTACTGTAAATAATAATAAGAATAATAGAGGTTGGTTTAAGAATTTAATAGTAAACGATAAATGCATCAGATTTAAGCTTGATAGCGGTGCACAAGTAAATACATTACCAGTAGAAATAGTTGAAAAGTTTAAATGGGTGGATCAGATTAAAAGTACTAATGTTAAATTATGTGCTTACGGTGGATTTAAAGTAGCACCAATAGGTACTATAACTGCAAAAATAGAACATAATGGGCATATTGTAAATGCAGAATTTTATGTTGTAAAAAATGACATACCAATATTAGGGTTGGCTACATGTTTAGATATAAAATGTATAGCTCGTACTGATAGCATGACTGTTAGTTCACCTGCTAAACAGCAATTTATACAAAATAATATTGATGTGTTTAGAGGGTTAGGAGAATTTCCTGAAGAATATCACATAAAAATTAAACAAAACGTAAATCCTGTATCTGCATCACCAAGAAGGGTCCCTTTTCAAATTAAAAATAAGTTTAAACAAAAATTAGAGGTAATGGTAAAGAAAGAAATAATTACTCCTGTTAATAGTCCAGATGAATGGGTCAATAATGTAGTTGTAGTTGAAAAACCAGATAAATCGTTGAGAGTATGCATTGATCCAACAGAGCTCAATAAACATATTATACGTGAAGTTTTTACAATACCGTCATTTGAAGAGATAGGTCCTAATTTGGCAGGTAAAAACATATTTTGTGTATTTGATCTAAAAGATGGGTTTTATCAAATCAAATTAGATGAACCTTCAAGCAAACTATGTACATTCAGCACACCCTTTGGTTGTTATCGATTTCTGAGAGCTCCATTTGGTCTTAGTTCAGTTCCCGAAGTATTTCAAAAAATTACTCAGAAATGTTTTGGAAACATAAAAGGTGTTACCGTCTATTTTGATGACATTTTATGTGCAGCAAGTAATAAAGAAGAATTAGATGAGATAATTAAACAGGTTTTGGCAAACGCCAGAGAGTATAATATTAAATTCAATCTAAAGAAATTGCAATATTATGTTACTGAGGTGAAATATTTTGGCTTTGTTTTTGATAGCAATGGTATGAGACCTGACAAAGGTAGGATTCAGGCAATCCAGCAATTAAAGCACCCAAAAAACAAACTAGAGTTGCAAAAAATTCTAGGGGCAATTAATTATTTAAGAAGCTTCATACCAAATTTATCTGAATTAATTTCACCTTTTAGAGAATTGCTAAAAAATGGTACAGTTTGGATATGGACAACAAAGCATGCAGATCTTTTAGACAAAATCAAAGAAATAATTAGTAATGCTACAGTATTAGTTCCATACGATCCAAGAAAAGATATTACCATACAATGTGATTCATCTAAAGATGCTGTAGGCTGTTGTTTGTTTCAGGAAAATAAACCGATAGCATTTGCTTCCAGATCACTAACTCAAACGGAAAGTGAATATGCACAGATAGAAAAAGAACTACATTCTGTATGTTTTGCATGTCAAAAATTTCATAATTACATTTACGGTCAACAAATACTAATTTTTAATGATCATAAGCCATTAGTATCTATAATGAAAAAGAACTTACGTGAAATTAAAAACAATAGGCTTAGAAGATTAAGAATGAAATTATTAATTTATACATTTGATCTAAAATACATACCAGGTTCTAAGTTATACATAGCTGACCTACTTTCTAGAAACTTTGTTGAAAATGCAGAAAAAGAAAATTAACATTTAAGTGATATTATACATACAGTCATCGAAGGTGAATTTGCTATAAGCAAAACTAGGTTAAAAGAATTACAAAAACAAACGTCAGAAGATACTGATTTACAAAAAGTCAAGTTTTATTATCAAAATGGATGGCCTTCAGTTTGTAGTGCAGAAGGTGAACTCAGACATTTTTTCAAAATTAAAAATGACATATCAGTAGAAAATAACTTAGTTTATTATAAGGATAAATTAATAATTCCTAAGATCATACGAAAATCCATGTTAAAAATACTCCACGAGACTCACTTATCCTTGAAAAAACTAAACGAAGTGGCAAAAAATAATCTCTATTGGCCAGCCATGAGTACAGACATAGATAATCATGTACAGTCTTGTCAAACTTGTGTCAAATTTAATCGATCAAAGACAAGAAGTCCACTATTATGTCATGAAATACCACAAATACCACATTTTAAAGTAGGGGTAGATATAGCAGAATATGCAGGATGCAACTATTTAGTTCTGTATGACTATTATTCTAGGTGGTTAGAACTAGAAAAGTTAAAGTATAAAAATAGTCAGAGTGTAATTCAAAAACTTAAAGAGATTTTTAGCCGTAACGGTATTCCAAAAACACTAATTGCAGACAACATGCCTTTCAATAGTTTTGAAATGCACCAATTTGCTAATGATTGGAATTTTGAAATTGTAACATCTAGTCCGCATCACCATCAGAGTAATGGGTTGGCCGAAAAAGGGGTACATATAGCTAAAATCATGTCAAAAAGGCAGGAGATAATAATCAGGATATAGAATTGTATTTGTTGAACTATAGAAACTCACCTGTTTGTAATTTAAAGTATACACCTGCACAATTAATGTTGAGTAGAATGTTGCGTTCAAAAATACCATGTACTACTAATAGCCTAATACCTACTTTAGTTAATTCACAATTAGTGCAGAACGAAATGATAAATTATCAAAAGAAACAAAGAACATATTATGACAAAAAACATATTATGACAAAAAAGCTAAAGTGTCCAGAAATTCCATCCAAATGAGAAAGTATGGTTACAGAATGTACACACTAAATTATGGGAAAAAGCGATAATTGTTAAACCCATTACAGAAAGATCTTACTTAGTAAAAACACTTATGGGTAAATTTTATAGAAGAAATGAACAATTCATCAAAAACACTTCTGTTCACTTAGACATAGCACCTAGTAACAGCACTGCTAGTGATAAGGTACATAGCAATAATGGAGGTCGACTAAAAAGAACAATTAGACGACCTGAAAGGTTAAATTTGTAAATATGTGTAAGCTAGTTTAGTTTGTAAATAACTTTGTTAGTTTTCAGTTAAAAAAAATATATATATATATTATACTGATGATACTCGTATTTGTAAATATCTGTAAGCTAGTTTTTAAGTTAGTTTATTAGTTTCCAGTTTTGTATTTGTTAAAATAAAAAGGGGAAGATGTTAAAAGTAAATAAAATAGTAGGCGGCAACGCTGGTAGAAAAACAGTACAATAAATAAACAATGTAATGTCATGTAGTAATGCCTAATGTTAATAAATATTTAAAATAGAAGAGTTTTTAATGAAATAAAAACATACTGATAAAACAAGTATGACATAAAATTAATAATGTAATATAATACATATAATATAATAATAATAAGGATTAATAATGTAACAAAAACATGATAGCAAATACAAAAAACTGTGTACGCCACTGAAATCTACATAAAAATATCTGTAAATAACCTCTCTCTATACCATTTTGAGATATATTTTATAAATAAAGACTTAACAAAATTTGAATAAATTTCACTTTTCCGTATAAAAAATTACCATCATCGATTTAGTCTTAAAAGGGTGGTAGGATTAGGTTTTGCCCTATCGTTACAAATAAAAAAGTTGCATTCTTAATTTTAAGGGCAGACTATCTGCGCATCTGCATATAAAATATAATGTGACCAAGACATTGGACAAATAAAAGCGATGAACTTCGGCCATAGGCTGTACTCGTATTTGCTTGTAGTTACATAGCAACAATTCAATGTTGGAAGATATTAAAAAAATAATAAATAAGGGCAGCAATTTCGTCGCCGTTATCATCCTGTGATGGATTAGGCATAGCTGCGTGTTCCGGCGTCCATCATCCCCGCGGTCGTCCCACGTCCCTTCTTCCTCTTGGTTGTTATTTATACGCCTGTCGTAAGATTCGTCCTTCATACATCCTATTGAGATTATAATAAGCAGAATTTCTTTCTCCGCTGTACACAAGGAAAAGGGGTTGAGACTTATCTTCTACTGAAAGGAGTACTCATGACGCTTGGTGAATGTAGGGAAAAAATACAGTAGTCTGGTGTGTACAAGTGTTCTGTGAAGGATGTACTGCATTGTTTTTTTAGGAGCTTCTTACGGTCCCTTTTGTTGTACCCGTTCTTGACCAGACTATCTTGAATATGGGCTAACTCGACATGAAGACGATCGGGACACTGTGATAGCACGATGAACGAGAGAACTGATTACGGAACAATTTTGTGCCGGGCAATGGTGTTAATTGGCGTGAAAATACCTATCCGTGGGTATAGATTTACAATAAACTGAGTGTGCAAGATGACCACTCGGTTTACGGATTAACAGGGCTGCCTAACGTCCCTTTTGTTGTACCCATTCTTGACGAGACTGTATTGACTATGGACTAACTCGACATGAAGTCCGTCGGGTTGAAGCACTGTGATAGCACGATAAACGAGAGAATTGATTACGGAGAGTTTTTGTGCCGGATGATGAGGTGAATTGGCATAAATACACCTATCCATGTGGGTAGGCTTACGATAAATACTAGGACGTCGAAGAAAGGGAGACAACTGTTTGATTCTATTTTCATAGTGAAGTTGATAAGAAGCTGTTGATTGTATAGACGTTCTAGGAAGAAAACAACGTTATGTCTTCCATGGGGCCAGATAATAAAAGTGTCATCTACATAACGGAACTAGATCTTGGGTTTTAGATCAAAAGATTCGATAAAGATGTTTGCAACCACCGGAGAAAGGGGAGAACCTATATCAGCGTCTGTCCTTGCTTATAAAATTGGTTGTTAAAAGGGAAATAGGTGGAGGAAAGGCACTTTTCAACGAAAGTGGCTCAACTTGTAAGTTTGTCGTCTTAAATTAGTAACTTTTCAACGATAGCTACCTTGGTGAACAGAGAAGTAACTTCAAAACTGACAAGCAGGTCATTAGAGTGTACGGTAAGATTTTCGATGAGGTTTACGAAGTGGGGAGAATTTAAATATGTGAAGATACGAGATGCCTTAAGAATACCAGCGAGATATTTGACCAAGTTGTAGGTGAAGGAATTACTGGTAATGGAGCGGAAAGGGATATACTGTTTCTGAATTTTAGGAAGACCATATAACCGCTGGTTTAGATTTACGAACGATTAGATGACGTTGAATATCCTGTGGAAGGTCGGATGATTTGATGAGTGTGACAATCTCACGTTCCATTTTGGAAGTGGGGTCACGAGGAATGGGGATGTATACATAGTCCTGAAGAAGATCATTCACTTTAGCTACATATTGAGTTTTATCTAAGAGGAGAGTTGCATTACCCTTGTCAGCTAGTAATCGAAAACTTTTTAGTGCAACTCTTTCTTCCTTTGGGATATTTCAAGATGGAGGTTAGAGGTTTTGCAGTACGAAGACACCTGGTTGTTTCGAAGCGAACAATGTCAGCATTACTTTTAAGAAGTTTACGTAGTGACCACTCAACTGAAATAACAATGTCTTCGGTGGGAATTTTGGAGAGAGCTACAGAAAAATTAATACCTTTAGATAACAATAAGGCTCAGCTGAAGTGAAAATGTAAGATGATAGATTCACAACGGTTTTGGGACGTACATAGTTAGAATAACTATTTTTGGGTCTAAGTGATTCAAACTTAACAAGGTTGGCAGCAGCAGTAAGTTTAGAGGTGGTCTGTGCCTGGATATAAGTGATCATATTAAGTAAAGGCCAGTCGTCGCTACTGAGAATATTAGAAAGTTCTAAACGAAGACTCAACAGTTGTCGCGACACAAGGTAAAGGACTCGCCTCGTTTGCCTTATGCGTTCCCGAATAAGAACAAAGCTGGCACGACGAAGAATATTCTGCGATGCATACCTCGAGATGTAGTGTTTGTTTTTTAAGAAGTTGGGAATAACCTTATCATAATGGCAGCGAAAAAGAAAAGTTAAAGTGTAAAGGAGTTTAGTGCGTTTGTGACGATGTTTACAGAAAAGATTAGTTTTACGGGAGAAAGCCCCCCGTAGAGGTGACCGACACGAATTCGAAGGCTTCCAAGTTCAATGTCAGTGTAAAAGACCGTCTTCCGGGTTAGGAACTTGTCATTGTTAAGAAAGAAGAACCCAATGTTTCGCCCACTTTCTTAAGAGGTTCGTTTAATGCTTCTAAAATAAATTGGAGTCCCACAGACTCAAAAGTCTTTTCGCAGTCAATAAAGGCTAATAAGTATTATTGCCTGGTATATTGTATTCATTGCAACGTTCAATTATAAGGTTTACGGTTTGTACGTGCTCATTGGTGCTTTTCCGAAATTCCACTTATTCTGTTGGTTGGAAATTATTTAATTTAGTTGTTAACCGGTTTGTGATAATTCTAATTATTACAAGCAGTAAGTTGTACGTATAAGACAGTAAACTAATCAGCCTATAATTATTCAGATCTTCTGTATCACCCTTCTTGTGCAGCAAAATTCCTTCTGCATTACTCCATTCATCTAGTACTTTACTATGATAGACATTTATTAAACAAGGTTTTTATTAGGTACTTGTAAAAGAGAATTATTTCTGATTTTGATATATTATACTAAAATTCTATCTTCACCTGATGTTTTTCTGGTTTTCATTTGGTATCATGCAATTTTTAATTCTTGTATATTTATGTCTAATATATCCTCCGATTTGTCTGGTCAGTACTAGAATGGGTAGCTCGATTGCTCCGTTAACGCGGCACCTCTAACCCCCTCACTAATAAGTGAGTAGAGTGCAAGTGCAAAGAATAAGAGAAAAGAGGGAGGCCTTTACCCTATGTAGGGATTTGTAGGGCTAATAATAATGATAATATCCTCCGATTCCACATTTATTATTCTTTTGGATGTTGTAGTTTTTAGATTAGTTGTTATTATCTGTGTACTATATAACTTTCTATAGATTACTGGGTACTAGCTACTAACTACCGACCCTTTTTTACCTTCCGATCAATATACCCCTTGAGTATGAAGGACCTTGTCCACAGCATATAACTGCCCCCCCCCCCCCCATAACTACGTCACTGCACTGACTCTTCGGCAATGCGAAACAAATAATATTTACCATTTTGGCAATAAGAAAGAAAGCGAATAAAAATCTTTAGCTCAAAATCACTTGGAAACTATTACGAGTATTACGTACAAGTCAAAATAGTATAAATATTTTCGACTTAGAATTTTAAGGAGATTAACGTGCTTTACTTATTTTCAGCCATTTTCGAAGACACCCTGTGTATTAACATATTTGTATTCAGTATATCTTAGGCATAAGATATTTTTGTTCCCTCTCGCATAGGTAACTTAATTAAAGAAAATGGGGAAGTAAAAGTTCGCTCAAAGCAATGTGTGAAAATATGCAAGATGAGAAGGTTTGGGTTTGTAGAAAAGAATCATCGTTTCACATCGAAATGTGCAAGTCGAGTAATGAATGCGTGATAAGAAAATATATAGTTGAGTAGTGAAGATCGCTCTAAACTTAAGTCCATCGGATATAGCATAACATAATAACACGGGTTCGGGCCTCCTCATTACACGGTGGGTAGCGATCGTCACGACTCTGTAATGTGTGTACACATACCAGCCGATAATCACTTTTATTATAAACCATCTTAAGTATTGTACATCTTGTTTTAGCTTCGCACTTTTTCCGAGATTTATTTTCTTCGCTTTTGCCTCCGGCCGTTCGAGCACTCGTTTGTTACTATATTTATTGCAATCGGATTGCTATTAACGTGAAATATACGAAAACGTTTAACCAATTTTGAACACTGATTAACAATTTTGAAGTAGGTGGCAACCTGAAAGAGAGAATACCGAGGGGCCGTGCTAAATAGTAAATCATTCCTCGCAAATTATAACCGATATATGTGTTATGTGTTATGTTCATGCGTTTGCTTTTTAATAACGTAGCCTTTTAGACCGCTAGGTGCAATAGAAAATTATATACCGTGAAAGTAATATCAATAGTTTTAAAGAAATTAAATGGGAGGACGGGAAATTTGCACGGTCACGAATATTCAAGAACGAAAAAAATTATACGGCCAGCTAGCAAATGGCATTCCAACAATAAATTATTAATAATATAAGTTATTATTATTATTTTGTAATTTTTAAAACACTTCAACTTTCTCGGTTATTTTGAAATTCAAACTTACAGTTTTCTCAACAACCATGCGAAAATATTTTTTCACTTTGCATATAATGTTTGGCAACTTTTTGGAAAAAGGAACTTTTTGAAAATGCCAAAAATATTAAAATCTGAAGACTCCAGTAGACTAAATTTTATAATGGATTAAAAAAATTATTTCTTCTTAGTTTATGAAATTTGTTAAATAAAGTACAGAACTATATTTTAATTGTACTTATGTTAAAAGAAAGTATTTTTTTTTAAGGGTGCATGAATAGAAGCGTCTCTGTGAAACTTTTAAATTTTGAAATGTTTAAATACAGGTTAATAATTAATTTAAAAATTACCTTTTAATCAAAGATTACGCTAACGCACGAATGCTGTTGGCGAGGGTGGCTGACGTCACGGGAACTTACTGCGGTATTGCAGTCTGTTGTTCGTTCGTTGAACGCATGATAAAGCAAGTTTTCGGGAATTGAATATTGTAAAATCGTTTTGCCTTTATTATTTTTACTGTTATTGTTCTTTATTGTCATTTTCGTTACTTGTTGTTGTTGTTGCGTCTATTGTTGTTTACTTATTACTGCTGCGTGTTGCTTTGTAACAGCGACAACCGATCGAATGTAGATTCTTTATGCTAATATAATTTTCAGTATCTTCTTCCAACTAAAATAGTACATTATACCATCAAGGGAGAAAATAGCTTTATTGTTCCCGATGTGTGTTTGACAGCTGAGGAGTATAAATTCATCAAAAGAGAAATAGCATTCTCTTCTTCGGTGTGTATGCAATTTTTTTCTGACCAAAGATAATAACAATTACAAAAATGCACCTGTAATATTTCTAGACATTTTAACATTTAGTAACACCTATTTATATTTTACTTTTAGCATCTTTTGCAAAATTTAAAATGTTTCATTACAATCATCATAATGAAAACACGGGGAATCTGTTGGCAAATTATTTTTCTAGAGAAAAATTTATTATTTCTGTTATGATTTTCTTATTTTGGAAACTAACTTCTGCTCTCGGTCGTGAAGATAGTATGTACCAAGGGCTTAAATAAGCTGTTTTTGGTACGCGACACGAGGCGCGAAGTTTTGTGTGTTGTAAAACGCTAAGGTCCTAAACCAATTTGTTACGCCTGAGATACAAAATTTTTTGCACTAATGAAAACCTCCATTTATTATGTTTAATATTAATTTGAAATTTACAATTTTTCAAAATAAATGATATTGGGACACTGTCAAGTATCACAGTAAGGTTGATATTTATAGTATATTATACATAGAGGGAGAGAAATACATGATTTTTCATGAGGTGCAATTTATAACCCGAGGGCGGAGCCCGAGGGCTAGAAAGCACCGAGGGAAAAATAGCATTCTCTCCCGAGGTGTATATACTATTTTTTCTACTCCCATGCATAAAGTAGTAGTTTCACATACTGATGGCAGTACGTGAAATCGTATTTTTTACATCGATGCGAGAAGTGCAATGCATTTCTTATGGAGTTTATTTTACGCATTTCTGCCATCAGAGCCTATACACTTTTCGGCACGGGTAAACACTTGAATAGATTGCTGTGCTTGTTTTTTGTTTGAACGACGAATTTGTGAGAACTGTCAAGTGAAGTGAACGTTTGCTACTTTAACTCATTTTTTAAGTTTGAGTTGAGATCGTAGAAAAATTATAGTGTGCAACACATACGTGAAGCCTTTTTTACACTCGTGGGCTTGTGACACTCGCCTTTCGGCTCGTGTCGCAAACTGCACACTCGTATAAAAAGGTCAGCTTCACGTACTTGTTACACAATATACTATTTTGCACAAGCAGAGCTACAACAACCTGAAAATTCATTAAAAATTTTAAGAATAAAACTTTGGCAAATCCGCACATAAAAAATTAGTAGCCTTTGAAATTCCTGCCTTGATAACAGTTGACATAAGTTTGTGAACAAACTGAAATTTTCGTGGAATTGTTATTTGCAATTACGGGTTATTATTTGTCTATGTTCGCAATGGATAACGTATGCGAAGAAGAACCCCAAGAAATTCTTGATGTTGCTTCTGTAGTGATTTTGAACTTGCTACCAGTGAAATCTAGAAAACTGTATGACGCAGCTTATAATCACTTTTAATACAACCGCTGAGCATACTTCTGTATGTCATTCATTAATTACTACTAATAATTATTTGACATAATAGGTATGGTTTCACTTTTATATATTTCAATTTTTTTAATGTCTTCATCGTGTTTAGCACCCTTAAAAATGACACCTCACATGCCTATGCACTTATGCAGTACCTTTTCAATATGCATCAAAGATGACGTCCATTTTCCAAAATGGCCACTCGCACAGACCATCACCCAATTTTTTTTCAATCACTACACGATTACCAACAATGTCCAAATGGGTGAATCTCTGGTAAATGAATGACATACAGAAGCATTTTCAGCAAATGGACTAGTTTATAGAGAATGGTGTTCCGAGGAAAAAAACGCAAACCTACACAGAAAACCTAATGTTAGCGTATTTTCATCAATTTTCAGAAGTAATACCATAAGTGACTAGAATTTTACCGGAAATTTTTTTGCCGTCACCAACACGACTGCTTGTTGCGACGAAAATCGTAACGAGTGCTGTCGCACTCGTTACGATTTTCCAAAGCAACAAGCAAGAGTGTTTGTGACGGCAAAAATTTCCTGTAAAATTATAGTCACGAATGGTATTCGGATTGATAATTCCTCGAATTATAATGAAATTACTGAAATACTTGTCACTCAAAAAATTTTGACAGACGTTGTCTCTAAGCAACGCTGCTAGTCGCAAAATTTTCTAGAAAATTTCACTAGTGGTATTTTCGATTTAATTCGATTGTGATTGGTTCAATTCACCAAAATACTGTGATTTGATTGGATGAGTGGAATAATCTAAGAAATACAAATCGTCTACTTTATGGGCCCAGTACTCCATGATACGATCCTGTTTACTGGTGAATGATAACACTGATATAAGCAAGTACTCAGAGTTGTTGGTGTTTTTAAAAAGGAATTCGCAAGGGTATCAGGGGAAAAAATCTAAAGTCTTTACAAGAAACCAAATTGAAGCTTTCCTGTCAATAGCAGGTGATAACGAGTATTTAATGATAAAAGTGAGATAATAATAGCTATTTATGGTACAAGTAAATAAAGAGAAATTTTATCGACGAAAGGAAAAGGAAAAATTTCTTTGAGTGGATAAAATGTCTTTATTCAAGTGTAGCATACAATATTTTTTCCAATTCCTACATTAAAATTTCTAAAAAACAGTTAATTATCAATTTATTGCTTATTTACATAAATATTAATACTACAGTAGTTTTGAAACAATGCCTAGCAACCTAAATTTAAAGGCACCATGATTTTTATTCTAAAACAAGTAGCTTATTCACGTCGTCAAGGAATGGGTGAATAAAATGTGTATAGCAACAGTGTCGTCATGGAAAGAGTGAATAAAATGTTTATAGCAACACTTTATCCACTATTCACGTTAAAATGTTACTTTAATAACTAGATTTGACACATTAAAATGCCACTTTATGTGTAGGAATTGGAAAAAATACCATAACTACTGATGAATTGCAACTATATATTTTTTCAATTTTATAGGTTGGTGCTGTGTTTGGTATTGCGGGTGCATTACGTTCTGATGAGTTGACAAACGTCGTAGTTGATGATAACGAAGATGTCAACTCATCTCTAATTGTCAAGGTGCCGAATACAAAGACTAAAATACCACGAACCTTTGTGATTACTGGTACTGAAGGGAACATACATTTTATTGAATTATATCGCAAGTACGCAAAACTTCGCCCTCCCAATGTCAACCATCGTTGCTTTTTTATATTTTACAAAGGAGGAAAATGTACGTCTCAACCAGTAGGCAAAGACACTTTCGGAAAGATACCAAGCGTAGTTGCAACCTACTTAGGTTTACCAAAACCACTCATGTACACGGGTCATTCCCTACGCAGATCTTCAGCTACTTTACTCGGGGGCTGACATTACCACTATAAAAGGGCACAGCGGCTGAAAATCTACGGCTGTAGCCGAAGGGTACATACAGGATTTCGTTCAAAATAAAACAAATATTGCAAAATAAGTCCTCCAAGGTGTGCATGTGTGTCAATCAAAAAACTGTAAATCTGACATCCGACGAAGAAGTTTTGTGTGATTTTCCAGCTAACATTAATTTTAATAATTGTGCTACTGTCTCATTTACTGTTAACGTAAATAAATAACTTCTTAAAGTTTTACTTGTATGTACCTACCTACTACTATTGTATTGACAGTGTCACAACATAATATAAACTCCCTAGCGAGAAAATGTGTCACATTTTCTCCCTAGGGAGAAAATGCTCCACTTCTGTCGCGATTTTGACAGCAGAGAAACTGATTTCTACTCCCGCTTGTGAAAAAAAATTATTTATATAGTATCGGTCTTTCAATCTCCTAATAAATTTATCCTCCTATTATTTTCTATGGAAACCTTTGTTAATACAATCGTTTCCATAGAAAATATTTGCCAAGTAGCTTATTAGGAGGTTTATTAGGAGATTGATACTTCGTGGGAGATTGAAAAACCGGCCCTAAATAATATAAATTAATAATATAAAAAATTAAATAGAGGCAATGTAACCAAGATAATGAGTATAAACAAGCACTGCCATTGTATTAAAATGTGCAGGGCGTAAAGTGCGCCTTAGAACGAAAAATACACACTTTAGTTGCTATCTTCTTCTTCTTCTTCTCTGTAGGCTTGGATCTTGTTTATTCCAGCCCACCTTTGTATCTAACTATTTCTCGGTCTGCCCAGTGATATTCTCCCCCTGGTCGATGTCTCGGACTTTCTTGACTATTCTGGTATCGTCCATCCTAGATATATGGCTATGCCATTCTGAGCTTCTTTTTTTGACTCACTCGTTGATTTTTTGTATTTCACAGATTCGTCTTATTTCCTCGCTCCTTATGTGATCACGTTTAGTTACGCTCATTATTTTTCGCAGCGTCTTCATCTCCGTTGTCTTCAGTATTTGCTTGGTCTTTACTGTGTCTGAACTTGTCTCAACAGCATAAGTCATGATCGGTCTTATACAGGGTGGTCGTGAAAGTTTAGGAAAAAATAGTGAAGATTTTTCAAATAAACATTTTTCCTAATTTGACCTGTGGCGTAGTTAGGCGGCATTAAGGATATTTTTAATTTTAAAAAAATAAGAAAGTCGCGTTTTTTAAACATTCTGTGTCGTATTATGAAAGAAAAATTAATTTTACGTAAAAAAGATCTCTTGGCATTTTTAACTCAACAAATTCGTTTTTGAGATATACGCAAAAATATCTTCCAGTGTGGTGTTGCAAAATTGCTTTTGTGCAACAAATAACAACTTTATCTCAAAAACGACTTTGTTGAGCTAAAAATGCCAAGAGAACTTTTTTACGTGAAATTAATTTTTCTTTAATAATGCCACACAGGGTGTTTAAAATAACGTGGCCTTCATGTTTTTTCTTATTTAAATATGTCCTTAATTCCCTCTAACTACGACACTGAGCAAATTGAAGCTTTCTTATTACTATCAAATTATGACTTTGGTAGACCCTAATTTACCCTGCAAAAATGAAGAATAAATCTCCAATAAATCTTTACTATTTTTCATGCAGTTAATGCAGTTAACGTACTTCCTAAACTTTCACGACCACCCTGTATATTCTAACTTTAGATTCCATTCTTAGTTGTTTGTTGTGCCATATGGTGTTATTCAGACATGCCGATATTTTTGTTGCTTTCTGAGTCGCATGTTTGATCTCTCTTGCCAATATTCCATTACCTGTAACTTTGACGCCTATGTATTGAATTGACAGCACTTGCTCTATTACAATTCCATTTAGTTCTTCACTATTAGCAATAATTGTTGCGTCGCCACTGTAACATATTAATCAAATTTCCTGGATTCCCATTTTGTATCCGCTGGGACATCTTTGGGGTATGGCTTTTATTAGTTCATTCATCACCACATTAAATAATTTTATTTTTTTTCTCGGGTTTTGCTGGTTGCTGCCTGGACACATGGGTGTTTACCAAGTCTGACCAGTGACCAGTGACCCTAGTTTTAGAAATGCCCTTACTATGTTGCAGGTTTTAAGTATGATTACTTTCTGAATGTGTTGGTGTATTAATTCGTCTAGCTCAAGTTGTTTAAGATGTTTTGTGAATGTAGAGTGTGTAATGGCTGTTGCGGATATTATGAAGGGGATGATGTCTGTGGGCTGTTGTTTCCAGATACTTTCTAATTCTATTGTAAGGGGTGTATATTGATATGGTCTTGCTCTTTTAAAAGATTTTATTTAAATTTAATTTATTTATTATTAAGCCCACATTCAATATTTACAATTATCCCTTGCTTTGCTCTTTAATTTTACTTAATTGTTTGCATTGCTCTTATCTCAAGTCGTTAATTAGGTTCCTTGTTTGTTATCTTTCTAAGTATATTTTTACCCAAATACAAATAAAATTACTCAAATACTTATAATGCAGATTTTTTTTATTATTATCGTTTTTTCCTATCAACCCTGCCTTAAACCTATCTTATAATTACGGTATTTACACTCACTATTTACACTTGAATTCCCCTTCTTTTCCAAAATTTCTTTATCTCAACACCAAAATCCAATTTGCCTCTGCTTGAATTGCCTGTGGTTGAATTGTCTCTCCTTGAATTGCCTCTGTTTTGAAATGCCTCTACTTGAATTGCCTCTGTTTTTAAGTGCTTCTACTTGAAGTTCAATTTTCAATTGAATTTTCTTCTATTTCACTTCCTTTTGATTTAATGCTGATTCTAATAATCGTTAACTTTATTTAAATTTTAATATTCGTTTGATATTTTTTGTTTTGGGACGAGCAAACCTATCTGGCTGTTGCCCCTTTGAATGCAAAAATATCAATTATTTATTAAATTGTTTTTTTTTGTATCCAAGATATTTTATCTAAATTGTTTTTCACTATAACAACTATTTACAAGGTTTCTAATAGTAACTTATTTTACATTTCTATAACTACCAATTTAGCTAATTATTACTAACAAACATTATAACAATAACTTATTTACATTTTCACATAACTTAAATCTAATCTAGCTATCTTAAAATTATATTACAATTTTTAATAATTTAAAATCTGCATTACTTATATTTGGCAAATAACATTTTTCTTTTATA
Organism: Melanotus villosus; assembly: GCA_963082815.1. Taxonomy (NCBI): domain Eukaryota; kingdom Metazoa; phylum Arthropoda; class Insecta; order Coleoptera; family Elateridae; genus Melanotus; species Melanotus villosus. Next base: position 17,843,394 of record OY720422.1, on the reverse strand, counting down.
AATTAAACAAACAACTTAACCTTAATTATACAGGGTGTTAATACTAAGTCGTTACACCCGAAAATAGCAGTTAGAACTCATTAAAACAAACAACTTTTCTTAGTTCCAATTTTTGATTTGGTGCCCCGGTTCGCAGTTATTGGAGTTCTTTTGTTTTTCGAAAAATCGTCATAACTCCTTTATTTTACGGACTATTGAAAAAAATCAAAAATTTTCAAAATTAGCTTTCAGCTCTCTAAAACATTTGTATTTACAATTATTTTTTATTTTTTCAAATAACAAAATGGCGATCGAGCAAAAATTTCAAAACAAGATTTTTTGATAACCACTCCATCGATTTTTGAAAGTAAAACACTTATAAAATCCTTGAACTATCTACTACAACATTTGTCCTAAACATTTTTTTCAATCTATCCAAAAAAAGTCTTTATTCATTTAATTGAATTACAGATAAATATTAACAAACTAAAAAAATCGTTTAAAACGAAGTAGCTTCCTGCCATTGAACAATGAAACAAAAGAAGATTAGATTTGACAAGTACACTATTTATAATACATTTACAAAATGGCCACCATGCGCAGCAACGCAAGCCCGGCAGCATGTTTTAAGGTGGCAAATCTTTCATTTATTTTGTAGGACTCTCCATAGATGTCACCTTGGTCGTTTATGCTCCATTGAAAAGAGGCGGCGAAAATGTAGGAATTCAGCGAGTTTTTGCCGCTCAAAGGGAACCGAATTAAACGGAAAGTAGTTTTGAGGAATTGTAAAGAACGTGCGTGGAATAATCGCGGTGTAAAAAATATGCATTATATGTATACACGGCAAATTTTTTTAGTCATAACAATCGGAACTGCTATGTTATTACATTCAGAAATATAAAATAACTACCAACTGAACAACTTTTATTTCAAAAACTTTTTTGTAAACTAATTACAAATGTTAAATGCTTGTCGAAGCATAGCGATATGCAAATGATAATACAATTCTTAAGAAAATCAGCCAATCACAAGGCTTGAAAATGTTGTACCAATAAGTGAAAATAATTTATTGCCGCGATATTATTTTGTTATTTCCAATAGCAAAGCTAGTAACGTAGTAACCACGTAAATATGACGTACAAACAAAAAAATTATTTGACAGTTGAGAAAAAACTGTAGCACCGATTAGTGAAAAATGTAATCATTGCATTCTCTTCCTAAATATAACTCGTGATTCGCTTAAAAATCGATAATATTTAGAAAATGCCACTCATGTTAATCCCAATCTTTGGAAAAGCAACTCCTGCTTGGCAGTCGTTGCATTTTCGTCGTTGGGATTAACATTCGTGACATTTTGAAAATATTATCGATAATTCCACTGCTATATAAAAAATAGATATTTATTATACAAGGGAAAAAAGTACTAGATTTTAGCTCGAGGTGTTTGTTTGTCTCCCGACGCGAAGCGGAGGTAGACACTCACACCGAGAGCTAAAATCTTACTTTTTTCCTGTGTATAATACACCATTTTTTTTCTCTGACGGGAAAACACCAGTGTAATATATTGAAAAACATATCGTATAATAAAGTCGGAAAATTGGTCAATGTGGAATTTGGATTTTTAAGCTAGTAAGCTGTTGAAGCGGCAATTGACGTTGCGTTGGTAACGAAATATTAGTAATCAAATAACTGTCATGTTAGTTGCAGTTAGTTGTCTAATAAAAATAGATTTACTATTTATAATTTAGTTCTTTGGAAAGTTATTCTTGTTTCAATAAGTGCAATAATGGACAGCGATTCCGATTCTGAGTTTTCTTTTACTCCACCGGAATTAGTAGAAGCGGCAAAAAAGCATCTTTGAATCCGGGAAAAAAGTACTTACTTTTTTCCCGGAATTACTTTTTTCCCGGGGAAGAAAGTAATTCCATAAAAAGTGATATTTTAGTACCTGTCAAGAGAGACAAAATGTTAAACATTTAAAAACGTCAAAATCGCAGTTTGCTATCGATAAAATAGGAAGGAAGGCAAAATGCATGTGGATAAATTGGATATTTTTTTATTTACCTTCTCCATGGTAATGCATTGTTTTCAATATTTTTGATATGTCAAATAAATAAATTTATTTTCAATTCTCAGTTTATTACTTGAAGAAGAAATGAATTCTCTATTTGGACATATTTCTAAAAATAAAATATTAAGTGAAATAGAAAATACAGTTCCGACAAACCGGAAAGGGACAGTTAGGCGCGCATTTTTAGACGCGAGTTTTTAGGCGCTGCACCATTAGGCGCGGACGTCATTGGCCGCAGGGACGTTTAGACGCGAACACTTTAGACGCCGAACCTTTAGGCGCTGGAAACTTTTATACTGATATTTACCATTTGGTTTAAAAAAAAAATAGTAATCAGGGATAGTTACCTTGCATCAAGAAGCATAATTAAATCATACTTAAAACCATCTTTACCTGTAACTTCTATGTATATATTTTTTATTTAATTTTCAAGCAGCTTGATTGATAAGAAGATTGTGTATCCTTTGAAATTTAAAAAATTCGTAAAATTTAAATTAATAAGAGTAAACTATCTTTATCTTTCAAAACTGAAAAATATTCTAGTACTGGTTTAATCTATTTAGAATATAGACTCTAAAATCAGGTTATATTAATTTTTAATTTTAATAATAAATATCGTAATTCGAATAATAATTTACTTAATTTTTTTATACTTAATTTTTTTGCCCGATGTGACATGTTTGGTTCTATGGAACATATTTGTAACTAGTTAAATTTAAATCAGTTTTTATACCTTTATAATTAAGAAGAGAATCTCTTATTATAAAGCAATTTAGTTTCAAATACGCTTCCAACGTTCAAAAGGTACAATTTAAAACAGATCGTTGACTGGCGTCTAACCGTCCCCGCGCCAAAAAACGCCGGCGTCTAAACGTCCCCGCGCCTAAAGGTTCCTGCGCCTAAAATGCCGGCGGTTAATAGCTCGCGCCGTATGGTGCGCGCCTAAAGATGCGCGCCTAAACGTCCTAGACCGCGACAAACACCAGGAAAAGCAAAAATTCTATTTGGAATCAATTTACAGATTTTTGTAAGGAACGAAATTTTAATTTAAATAAATTCTGCACAACCGGTCGAAAACGTGGAAATTTTTTTATTGGATTGGGCTTTTAATAATATGAAAAAAAGAAACGGAGAGGAATACAAAGAGTTAGTTACAAAATTTGGCGCCAAATTCAAACATAGTGATTGTGTTTGTGATACGTTTATCGTTCCTTTTTATGTTTCAAATAATTACGAAGACTGATTTGCAGTGAAAAATGGCCAATTTAGTAATTTAATTTGTAAAATCGATTTATTTTCCAAAATAAATGTAAAATTAGAATATGATTATTAATAGTAATATTAAAAAATAATAATAATGATGTATGAAATGCGTAAAGTATAAATAAACACATTTTCGTAACAATAAATGTTCATTTGTATGATTTCCAGGGGCTAAAAAAATAAAAATGTAAATTATTTGATTACAGCAATGCAAATCCTTTCTCTTCTCCACACTGAATTCTTAAAAACCGAAGTAGGTATAACAAATAATGACGTTCAAATTGGTATAAACTTCACTGGTAAGAACCGGTTTTATTCGCACGTGCAACTGAAAAGAGTTTTGATACTATCGTTTTCGTCAAGTGAATTTCTTTTATACTTCGGTACAGTCTCGCCATCTGTAATACATTTGTCGAACTGTTTTTAACATTGGGTATATGGAGATTATTAAATAACGACTAATTTCAGTTAATGAATATCATCCCGAGTACTTTTTACGGTACATTTACTCTACACCACTTTTGGAATAAGATACTATAATTACAGGCCGTCTTCTTCATTATCTTTATAGAAATAAATAAGAAACGGCGTCACTGTGTAGCACTATTTTGTTAATTTTTTTCTTGATTAACAATAAGTGTTTTGGATTTGAAATCATAATATGTTACAGCTAAATGTTCGGAAATTGTTATTATCAAGGGTTCATAACTCAACAATAACTACTCTTTCATCAAAAACGTTGTTTGTTCTTATGGCCAAATAACATGCAGATTTGCCACCTTAATGTTGGTGGAGACCTTCGCAAGGACTGCCTGCTTCTGTTTTATATCTTCTGCTGCAGCCACTATTCTAGCCACTAGTTCTAACTCTGTGTTCACCGGTGTCTCGTATACAGAGGTCTTCATCTAGCGGAGTTAGGTCGGGGCTCCGGTCTGGCCACGCAATAGGACCTCTCCTCCTAATCCACTTATTTGGGTATTCTCGATTTAGCAATACGTTGTGTGAGCCAGTGCCCCATCATTCTGAAACTAAAGTCTCCGTCTGATGTTTAATGGCAAGTTCTCAAGAAGCTCCGGTAGCACAGTATCTAAGAAAATAAAATAATTTTCCCCATTCAAGCGGTTTGGGAGAAGGTAAGACCCGATTACGTGCTCCCCTACGATTACCCCTTTCGATTACCATTGTGTTCGTCGATGGGTCATCTTCAACAACACCAATTACAGCCTCTTCAAATCCAGGGGTTTGGCGTAATCTGTTGGCGTTCCCACCAATTGTTGGGTAAAAAGAACTAGTCTCTGACAAACGTCTACAACTTTTTTTTATGGCTACTTGGTTGTTGACGATTAGGGTATCTTCTCCGATAGATTCTTCGAGCTTCCTGTGCATTGCGCCTTGTCTCCCCAAAAACCAAAAGCATGTCAAGAAGTTCAACGTTTTGATAATAATTCATTTTTACGTACAAATTATGCAAAATACGCACACAAATGATTAACTTTAAAAAGTAATTTAAGTTTGCAACATACAAACTAGAAAACACACGTGCATTAAGTTTGAAGTATCTTGTTCGGCTTTGTGTACTTGTCAAATCTAATCTTCTTTTGTTTCATTGTTCAATGGTAGAAAGCTACTTCGTTTTAAATCGTTTTTTTTTTAGTTTGTTAATACTTATCTGTAATTCAAGTACACGAATAAAGACTTTTTTTGGATAGATCGAAAAATTTTTTTAGGACAAATGTTGTAGTAGATAGTTTAAGGATTTTATAAATGTTTTACTTTCAAAAATCCATGGAGTGGTTGTCAAAAAATCTTGTTTTGAAATTTTTGCTCGATCGCCATTTTGTTATTTGACAAAATAAAAAATAATTGTAAATACAAATGTTTTAGAGAGTCGAAAGCTAATTTTGAAAATTTTTGCATTTTTTCAATAGTCCTTTAAATAAGGGAGTTATGACGATTTTTCGAAAAACAAAAGAACTCCAATAACTACGAATCGGGGCACCAAATCAAAAATTGGAACTAAGAAAAGTTGTTTGTTTTAATGAGTTCTAACTGCCATTTTCGGGTGTAACGACTTAGTATTAACACCCTGTATACATCCAATTAAGTATCATCTCAATATTTTTTTACTTTTTCTGTGTAGGTTTTGGTTATATTTATGTCTGTTGGTATGGCTATGTCCATTAGGTATACTTGTTTTTTTATTTTGTCTTATAGTGCTCCATCTGGACTGTTACAAATGATGGTTTTAGCTGTATGTATAGTAAATGTTTTACTGTTATTATTATTATTATTATGTTTTGATTTTCTCCTCTTGTGACCAGTCCTCGTGGGAGAGAGGTGGCGCGTTAACGGAGCAATCGGGCCACCCATTCTAATACTGACCGAAGACGACGAAGCTTAACTTTCGTGTTCGTACTAGACTGGGATACATAGCTACCGCAACTCGGGATAATAGTGGACGGAAACTTCCTATCTTGAAGCATCAAAAGCGGGATTTTACGCCCGGAAGTGCAAGAAACAAATTCGTCATTAGTCTTGGCCCTTTATTTCCATAATCTGTCATATGGATGTTTTTTGAAAATATAGGTATCTACTTACATTAAAATGATCTTGACAAACAAAACCGAATGCTTTGCTTGACAAATCTTTTGAGTCTCCTCAGATTGCTTCCAACCATGCCTTCCTTCACTTACAATTTGTTCCATTACGATTTAGTAAACGGAACAAAAAAAAATTTGGTGTTGCCACACTGTGTTCAAATGACTTGAGACATGCAGAATTTCGAATCAACCGCCGACGCGTAGGATCCCGTGACGTAACACCGTCGGTCATCACACTCGTTTAAGCGGAAATTCAAAATGCACAAAATTAAATTGCTATACTATTTTTTTAAATCATGATTCTGTTAAATTGGGTTAAAACGCATTTACATTACCATTAATAAAAATTCGTAAAAATTTAAAAAAATTTACAAATCATTATTGTTGAAATAGAAATTTTCAAAAATATCGCTAGTAGAATACTTACCAAAGGTTTTTTTGGAGAATTTTCTTTTAATAATTCAGAATTTTTCTTTTAAACACTTCGTTAATTTTTAACAAATTATTGAAATTCGTAATATTTTATTTATTGCTTGTTTTCGTAATATTCTTAATGAATTTTTTTTCCAAACAGTATGAAGATATTTTTTTGCTTTTTATGTGTCTCATTTATTCTTGCAGCTTCTAAATACATCATTGTTTTGGACGAAAGTTGTTGTTCATTTGAAACTATAAATTTGACAACTTAGATTCCGGTCTAGTACTACAATTTTATTTGTAATTTTTTCAGTATGTTATGAAATTTGAAACCTTTTACCAATTTTTAAATTACTATTGTGCAAATTTCATGTTATCATGTCTGAATTATTCCTTCATGTATTATGGGTTATTAAGATTTCTATGAAATTTAATGCATCTTGGTAGAATAATCACCGACAATAGCAGACTGTCAAAAAAAGAGGGTATCTATCCGAGAATTAGAAAGCATTCTGAGGCTTACGTATCACGTCTAGCGCTTGAGTCGGACGGTTGCTGAATAGTTTATTCTAGTGGCTGTCTTGTTATTTGCTTCATTATTATTATTAAGCGAAATTACTAAGTATCTGATCATTATAAACAAACTTTACTAGTCCAGTTTTATGTCTACTTAATCAAAAATATTTAGAAACCAAAGAACAACATTGAACCGTTTTGACACCTCTGCTTTTCGCAAGCAGTTGTTTTTCCCGCCTTTAAGAGCATGCAGTAATCACCCTCACCAAGTTACGCGTTCATCTCCTTTTAACGCGTACAAATACTGCAGAACGTACGTCTAGAACTCGAAGAAAATACGGTCACCGTTTGGCTCGTAACTACACTGCAACGTGGAGAAAGAAGATAGTTGCTTAAAATCTGTTGTAACTTGAAAGACTCAAAATGCTTTCTAATTCTCACATAGTTTATTAATAATTTAAGTAAATTACCAAAAATTTAGAAATACGAAATAAATAAAATTAGGCCTGTCTTTAATATAGCTGTTTAAACAATTCCAATTAAATTTGATTAGTAAATGTCGAACACTGAAATTATCAAAGACGTGACCAACATCAACCACAGTTAACCCTAATTATTTCTTTTTTTTTAATTTCTCGGCATAGTAATTCTTCAGTGGTTTTGCTTCGACAACTTATTAATTGGTTTTCCAACCGCTCCCTTAATAAATATTTCTATGGGCGCTCATGGTTCGTGGGTTTAATGGTTTTATTACTAAGTATTACTTTTTAATTTTTTTTTCAACTCTTTGCCGGTTACTCCCTAGATAGACGGGCATGTACCAAGTCAGACCAGCGATTCTATTATTTTAAAACTTATTATTTTGCTCTTTTATAGTTTTCTTGATTCTATATCGGTGGTTGAGATGCTATAGGAAGAAAATTCAATTCGACCTATATTCACGGTATAAAACCACCAGATATGAAATTTGGTTGCTGGTTAACTGGAAGGATAATTAAGTCCCATCCAGTTTAATTTATATAATAATAAAAAGTTTCTTATTATTATTAATATTATTTAAAAAATTTTCTCGGTTATCCGGTCTTAAACTGATTGCGGGGATATCTTTATTATTTTTTTTATTACTATTATTATTATTATGATATTGTTATTAGGTATGCCTAAATCATTTTTCCAGCCGCATGAGTTCACAAATCGTGAAGAAAACATCCGTTAAACGTTATGAAAACCAATAAATTTGAAGGTAAAGCAAGCAAATTACCAAGGAACATTTTTAAAATGTCACGTGTAATAATTTGAATTAAGTTAAGTATTTCGAGGATGCGATCTCTCAGGATTGCATAAGCAGTATATTCGCATCTGACAGCATCCATATTAAATTCCGTATTCCGATCGGGCAGGTATCGTTAATAAAGTACCAATCGGTATGGCAGCGGCCCATTCTCGCGTTTATCAACTTTCCGATATTAATCAGAGTTAGCATGAAGTATGGTCCACTAGTCTGGTTATTGGTGCACCAAACACTATACTTAGCACAATCGTGACATGATATCTCCCGCGCCCGTAATTATATACAACGCCACCACCCGGAGACGGTGCCATGTTCCATGTTGCACTGTGATTTTCGTTTCGGCTTTCCGCTTTTTTTTATCCTTACATTCTCTCTCCTTTTTGCCGTATTACGGTAAAAATTACGTGCAAAGTAACCTCTTTAATGAAAATGTCAAGGAACGTGCTTTGCTGTACGTAAACTAAAATTATCACATTACTGTTAGTAAACTTAATCTGCGGGTACCAAGATTACGAACAGGAAAATCTTTTCAACTGCAGAAGAATGTCCTAAAAGGTCTATACAGAAATACCAAAAGAGCCGTTTATGAAATTTTTAAACATTTTAGAATTGGGCCTTAAAGAGGTTTAAGTTACTAAGTGGTATGTTGTATACTTTTGTTAAATGCAGACTTCGATGATGTAGAAGACTAGCAAGGTTGCCTTATAAACCAAAGGTCTCGGGTTCAACCCCAAAATCCCGAAATTTTTAATGCGAAAAAAATCTGAAACTTTGTTTCCTTTCCGATACCGTACACTGTACCATTGTTATGCTTAGCACAATAAAAATCTTCCAAACGTGGAAAAAATTTGGCAGACCAGTAGATACTAAATATCCATAGCAGTCAACACGCGTTGAGATGCTTAGCATCCGCAAGCTTACATTTCCCCCAAGAAATAAATAAATCTTACAGAAACGAACATATTTTCATTAATTTCTTTATCATTTATGTTTGACTTCCGATTTGATTACTTATACCCAATTAATCATATTTATACCAACTTAACTCGGGTAACTTTCCATATATTTTTACTCACGGAAATATTTATTTTAGATTTATTTTTTAAAGCTAAACATTGGTAATTTGTTTTTTAGAAAATTTAATTTATGTAAGCAAAACATTTTTCTAGGTCAGAAGAGACGAGTGTCATTGACCGTGATCTCTCTTAACCTACGCCACTGTTTGATCCTAACTAAACCAAAACTGGCATTTCCTAGCTAAACTTTTTCTTAAGGTTTTAAATATTTTTCTTTTGCGTTTAATCAGTTATCCTGATTATACGTAATTCTCATACATATTAATTTACTAACAAAAAAGCTAGGTATTGAAATTGCAAATATACGAATCTTCTTAGTATACACACTTGTTCAATAAATTAAAATTTTGGCAAATTAGATTTAAATGTAGCTTACTACTTACTACTCCTAATTTTCTGCTCAAAAATCGAAAATTGTTTTTTTAGATATAGGTACCTAAATTTCAAGGAGTTGAAATTGTTTATGAGATGAACTGAGAATATTTTTTTATCTAAAAAAGTCCACATATTTTTTTCTTAAATTATGGAAATTACATTTAATTAAGGAGAAAACCTATTTGTACAAATATAAGAAAGCAATGTGTAATTCTTTGCTCGAACATTCAATTATTTCAATCCTTAAATTTTCTAAAATTTCAATCTTAAAAGCTATTATAAATTCCAGGTTAAATTTTAGTTATGTATATTACTCTGATGGCTGATCAGTTGTTGTTGTTGCTTAATCGGGAATTACTCTAAAAATAAATTTTAAAAACATATGTAAAGTAATTTAGTTGTTCATCGTATTACCGCTACATAATTTCACAATTTAAATTTCTTAAAATTATTTGCTAAAAATTGGGTTATTACTGCCATCTGTCCTAATTTCATTGTATTGTTCGAAAAATCTTCAGCAAGATTTAAACTTTAACTACTAAGTATAAGAGGACGCTAGCAAGTACACCGTGCTGTTGTTTTACATGCTTTCGTATGATGGCATACTATTACAAGTTACAACAAGTTACAAGATTTCAACACTTGTAAAGCAAGGAGAATTAAATTGTAAAGCGGGTAATGCAGCGTGCGCTGTTTGGCATAGTAAGGTTCCTACGAATGTTGGAAATCCTCTGATTTTGGTAGAATTCTAGTAGTTAGACATGTGCACTGTGCCCAGTTATTTAACTCTACTAAATACGCGCAGCATAATGTTATCTGTTTAGGTTAAATAGATAGGTACATATTTTTTAAAAGAATTATTAAAGTGAATACCTACATAAAGAAAATATTTTTTCTAATTTGACAAATAGATGAATATTAAATGTTAACATAAACACCAAGAAATAGTAATACTAAATAAACAGAAAACGTAAATAAATACAAAATAGACTGTTTTCGCCGGGGTTCCAGGATACCTCTTTAACTATTACACGTATACGCAAAAAGTAGTAAAGGTGTCTCGGGCCAAATTTTCGAGACAACTTTAACGGTGCAAACTGAAATTGAAAAATCGTCGTTTGGTTTCGAGCTACAAGCGAAAATCGAATTTTTTGAACATCCTTTTCGAAGTTCTAACTCTGTAGAGATAGAAACAAAAACTAAAAGCACTTTTTTGTGAAGAATTTAATGGTGAAATTGAAATATAACTTGTTTATTAAGTTTTTACGTTATAACATAAACCTGTTTTTTTTTTAAATAGCAACCGTAGTTGGCTTTGACACCTTAAAATAGGTCGCTTTTCGATATTTTCAAAAACATATTGTTTAATATTAGCTTTATTATTATTATTTTTGTTAGAATTCCTGTGACGACAGTCAACTAATAGTCAATAATAAATACAACGCAGTATAAACACACAGGAACACTTTTAGAATATATTGACAAGTTAATTAATTTTTATACATAATTTTTATAAACAACAACAACTAACTTGGAACAAAAATTATGGACTCTCATGAAAACTAGCTGAATGCGTATATATTTCAACACCCCTTCCCGCTTCAGCAAGTTTTACTTATTGTAGTCCCATTTTTCTGGTTAATTCCAGAAAACGTTCCTTTGCCAAGGGTTTGGTAAACAAATCTGCTATCATTTCGTTTGATGGGCAGTACTGAACTTTGATCACCGCTTTTTCTTTCAAATCTCGAAGCAGATGATGACAGACGTCTATGTGCTTGGTTCGAGCTCCGCTTCTATCCATATCAATTAAATGGATACACCCTTGATTGTCTTCGTAGACAGTTGTTGGACCTACGGCAAGCACACCCATGTCTTGTAGCAATCGTCTCAGCCAAAGAAGTTCTCTGCTCGCATATGACGCTGCCACATATTCCGCTTCTGTAGACGACATTGCCACAGAAGTTTGTTTGCGACTGGACCACGCCACTGTTCCATTGCCTAACTGAAATATGTAGCCACTGGTTGACTTCCGATCTTTCCTGTCCCCAGCCCAATCAGCATCGGTATAACATCTCAGTTCCAGATTTCCTTCCGAAGATAATTTCAACTTCTTGTTGACTGTGGATGCTAGATAGCGTAGAACACATTTCACTGCCTGCCAGTCTCTTTCAGTTGGATTTTCTACACTTCTATATAAAATTCCCACAGCAGAAGAGATGTCAGGTCTAGAAACAGTAGCAATGTAAAGTAATGAGCCTATTGCTTGCCTGTACTGTGAATTGTTTGATAATTTTGGACTGTCTTCTATCTTGTCAGCCAGAAAACCAGTTTCCATCGGAGTTGCTACTGGTCTTGGCTCCAGCATGCCGCAATTCTCAAGAACTCTTGCAATCTTTGCTCTCTGACATAGAAGAAATGATCCGTCTGCTGCACGTTCAATTTCTATTCCAAGATAATGACTGACATTTACCATATCTTTAATGTCAAAATAACCAGCAATTTCTTTACTTATTTCTTCGGTTAATTTTACAGACACACCAGCTACCAATATGTCGTCAACGTAAAGTAGTACATAACTTAAGTTACCATCTTTCTCCTGTCTGGTAAAAATCGGCGGTTCCTATTTGAAAACCTAAACCAGTGAGTACCTCGATAGCCTTTTTATTCCATACCCGTACAGACTGCTTCAAACCATAAAGACTCTTATATAGTCTTAATACTTTCGTCTCACATTCAGTCTGCACAAAACCTGGAGGTTGTTCCATATGTATTTCTTCATCTAATTCGCCATTTAGGTATGCACTCTTCACATCTAACTGGCGCACGTGCAACTTCTTCTGAGCTGCAACGACAAACAATGCTCTGATGGTTTCATGTCGTACTACCGGTGCAAACGTATTGTCATAGTCTTCGCCGAAACGTTGAGAGAATCCTCGAGCAACCAAACGAGCTTTATATGTATGCACCTGTCCTTTGCTGTCCAACTTAGCCTTGAAAACCCACTTATATGTCACTGCTTTTCTTCCCTGCGGAAGATTAGATAATTCCCATACTTTATATTTCTTCAGGGACCTTATTTCTTCTTCTGCGGCAGCAATCCATAAGTTCCGTTCTCGAAGTGGTAATTTCAGCATCTCATTCCAAGAATTCGGTTCATTGACAAAACCTACTTATACCTTGTATAGAAGTCTTTCTGGTGGAATACCTTTATTTTCTCTTCTTGAAATTCGTCTTTCAAGCTTGACAGGAAAAACTTGTGAAGTATCTTCATCTTCATCTTCGGAATATTGTTCTATTACTGTATCTCTTTCTTGTTTCTTGCTGTCAGGAATATTAAATTCTATTTCAAAAGTAGATACGTTTTCAACTGAATCTTTTACATCCCTTCTTGTTGTGAAATTTGACGAAGATCTTGCTGCTTGACGTTATTTTCTATGATCCAAACACGATTCGTCTTCGGATTTAGAATTCTGTAACCTTTTGTGTTTCCATCATAACCAATAAGAACGCCTTCTTCAGCATGATCGTCTCATTTTCTTCGTTTTTGTTTAGGTATCAGGGAGTAAACTTTTGATCCAAACACACGAATGTGTCTCAAATCTGGCTTGTAGCCAGTAAATAGCTCCAAAGGGGTTTTCTCGATTACTCTGCTTGGTGTGCGATTTGGTAAATATGCTGCAGTCAATACAGCTTCGCCCCAGAATCGATTGTGTAGCCCAGCGTCTAACAACATACATTTTGCCGATTCTGTTAAGGTGCGATTCTTTCTCTCTGCCACACCGTTCTGTTGCGAAGTATACGGCACCGTAAGCTGGTGTTGGATCCCTTCTCTCCGCAAATAATCTTCTAGTTGTCGAGTAACATATTCCTTCCCATTGTCTGTGCGTATTGCAACAGGTTTTCTGCCAAATCTCGTTGAGATTGCAGCTATGTACTCCTTCACCACACCAGGTACTTCATCTTTTGACTTAACCAATCTGACAACTGTAAAACGAGAACAATCGTCAATCAATGTCAAAAAATACCTGTTGCCACTTGGAGTTTCAGTCTGCATGGGGCCACATAGGTGGGAATGAATGAGTCTCATCGGCTCTGTTTCTCTGCGAACGTTTTCTGGAAATTTCTTTTGTATCAATATCCCTTTGATACAATCTTCGCAGATAACATCATCTGACCATGATGAAATTTTGATGCCGGTGGCTTGTTCTTCCTTAACCAAACGCTTAACTGTTACTAAATTTTTGTGTACTAAACGACGATGCCATTGGTGAAGACTTACTGCTGCACTTGCAATACTAGTTGATTCTTCATTTCCTACCACGTTGAGTCTAAATAAATTTTCTCTTTTATTTGCCTGTGCAACAACTAGTTGTCCTTGGTAGATGTTGCAAGTATTTCCCTCTAAGATAATTCGATGACCTTTTTCCGTAATTCTCTGCACGGATAGCAATCTGTCAGCGAGCTGTGGAACATAGAGCACATCTTTCAGCTGTATACGTTGAATACAACCATCAGGAAGTTTACATTTCAACCAATCATTTCCAATTCCCGCTGCGTTCACCGACGATCCATCTGCAAGAAAAACTGAGGTATCTGTATTACACAGTTCTGAGAAAAATTCGCGTTCATTGGTCATGTGATTCGTCGCGCCGGAGTCTATGCACCACCCTGTCACATTCATGTCTTTTCTTTCCCAACTTGCTCTGAAGGTTACGTGACGGTTGACAGTACTTCCTTTTACAACCACAGAAGATTTCGCTGACTCTGTAGATGTTTCTTTCTGCCTTTTAAAAGAAAAGCAATTTGCTTTTAAATGACCTGGTTTCTTACAAAAGAAGCAAACTCTGGACTCCTTATTTTTCTCGCATTTTCTTATTCTTACTCCTATTTCACTCTTGCCTGAACCAACCTGGTGATATGTGTTACTCTTTTTAAATGTTGAAGTTGATAATTTCATTGCCGTCTCGGAAATATTTTTCTTGCTGTCGCCTGACTCGATTCGTCTTTGGTATTCATCCATTATTTTACCGGTCACATACTCGACTGTCAAATCAGCTTCGTCTCTACCTTCAAGCGCTGTAACAAGCACTGAATACGATTCTGGTAAACTTACTAGTAATACTGCTACTACTTCCTCGTCTTCGAGTGGTTTACCGGATCCACGGAGTAAGCTTACGACCTCCATGATTGAATCAAATATAAACGGCTGCCAAATGTAGGCCGTTCATATTTCTTCTTTAATGCCTCCCATATTTTATGGGCATCTACAAGATGTGCAAAGTGTATTAGTTGACTGTCTTCTACACTCAGTGTAATATACGGCATCGCCTTGTTATTTTGCTTTTGCCAATCATTACTTGCATCTATTTCTGGTTTTGGGACGCATACAACGTTCCACAGATCGTCGCGAATCAAAATTGCTCTCAATTTTGTCTTCCAGAAAACATAGTTTCCGCCGTTTAAAAGGGAAATGTTCATTTTTACATTTTCATGTGCCATAATTTTTGCACGTCACGAACGTTCGCAAACGATCGCCTTCACTATCGTTTTCAACTAGATGCTGGGCCCATAACCTGTTAGAATTCCTGTGACGACAGTCAACTAATAGTCAATAATAAATACAACGCAGTATAAACACACAGGAACACTTTTAGAATATATTGACAAGTTAATTAATTTTTATACATAATTTTTATAAACAACAACAACTAACTTGAAACAAAAATTATGGACTCTCATGATAATGTATAAATGTATATCATATTATGAAATCAAGCAAACTAGCTGGATGCGTATATATTTCAACAATTATTATCAGCCTGCAACATCCCTACGTAGGGCAAATGCCTCCCTCTTTACTTATTTTAAATAAAGGATTAAATATCATTCAATTTTATTTACAATCGCAATTGCACATAAGCATCGAGCAACTCATGGGAAACCAAAAAAACGAATAAAAACAAAATAAATCAATTGCATCTGTTGGTTATGTAGGTACATAAGTAGCTTTATTTATGTAAAAGTAAAGTTTTACTTTTTGTATTTCTACAGGAAAAAGCCTGCCCTAAAAATATTTTTATTTATTGTTTCTATCTCAACAAACGAACGAATAACTCCGAAAACGAAAGACGTAAATCATAATATTTCGGTTTACACCACTAAACTTGCCTCGAGCATTTGGCCCAAGGTTTCTTTATTACTTTTTGCATAAGTGTCCTATTAGTTAAAGAGAGAGCCTGAAATCTCTTCGAAAATGATCAACCATGTACATGACAAACCACAAATGATTCAATAGAATTCAATAAAAAATTAAATCAAAGAGGTGTGAATTATTAGTTTTCTCTAAGCTCGGCTCGGCTCGACTCGGAGGAAATATCAAATATTCTTGGTTCTGTTCGGTTACCGAGCTTCGAGCTTTTACTGAGGAGTAGAAAGAAAGATAAGTCAGGAGTGTGCACTCGACCAATTCCTTGAATTTAATTGAATGTCGAACATTTACCGAACTTCCAATCTTCGCAGAATTTCAAGCCCTTACCGGGCTTCAAGCTTGCAACGAACACCGAGCCTTTCGAACAATTTAGAAAAAAGTTCGGCTCAATTCCATTCAACAAATCTCGCATAAACGTCGCGCTGAGCCGAGCTCCAGCTTCGAAGTCTCGTCCCCACCTTTAATCTACGCTATCTACAATATTAATCTAAAGTCTGTTCAGGGAAAGGCTGCACTCGATGTAAACAAAGCCACGTGATGGTTGACAACCACGAGGTCGAAACAGGGGCTGTGATTGGTTGTATACAGAAGAAAGTTCCCTAATCCGATAAGCCGATAACGCATTTTTACATAAATACGTATTTACGGTACTTACCTGTGTACACGTTACAAGTGGGTACGCTGACGCAGCCAACAATTTTACGCAAAGCATTTGCCGTGCGAATCAGCCGCTGTCAAACTTGTTTGTTTACATCGAGTGCAGCCTTTCCCTGAATACACTTTATGATAATATTTATATTTTATAAATGACCAATAGTTTTAAAATCAATAACCGCAAATTTTTAGGTCAAGCAATAAGTATAATTTCTTGTGGAACAGTGGAACGACAAATTCAAAAACGGTTACTTTCTAATTCGTAGTTTACTTTAAAACAAACACACACATCAAATTTGAAATGCTAAAACATACAAAGCTTAAAGCAAAAACAGGAATTAAAACTTATTTGACAACAAATTTTCCGTGTCTCATAATATGTTATAAATATCAGTAACTGAAAACAGACAAAATTTTACGATTTTCCTTTCACGGTCGTGGCTCAGTTGGTTCAGCATGCGTCTGTCCACTGAGATGACCCTGGTTCAATTCCCAGGGCCACACAACCACCGAGGGTCCCGACCGCTTCCTTCAGAAGGCAATGGCAAACCACCGAGGAATTCTCCCTAATAAGTGTTCTCTGGAGTAGAAGTGCAAGCACTTCCGTGGTTCGGAATCCACGTAAAGCTGTAAGTCCCTTATGTCTGTAGGCCACTTCACACACACACCACAGGCTTATGGAGAGAATATGACAACGCCCTGTAAGGGTATGCCACCACCCTAAGAATAGCCACGCATTTTAGAAAAATATTCAATTTCTGCTCAATAGTTCTCAATATTTGTACATAATTTTCAATTGTATTTTGTGTCAAAAGAACTTCAGTCTTGCGTTTTGCAGATATGAAGATCAATTTATTAAATATTGAGAAAAAAAAACTAATAAAATCTTATATTACGAAAGTTTAATGGCGGTAGCGGTTTTAATATTGGGATACAGAAATGTGTTGTGTGACAAGAGGGCCACATTTTCGGTCTTTAGTGGAGCCAACCAAACATCTTAGTTGCTCGCTACCCCATTCCGACACTGGCAGCAAATTGTGATTTGTCCATAATAATTCAAAAAAATTACAACCAGTTTTTTGTTGAAAAAATAGGGCAACTAAAACGTTTTTAACTCCTTTTAAAGTCATACCTGTTCTACAAATTTTACCATATCAAATACAATAACACTTTCTCCAACCATCAATGAGTGTCTTGGAGTGTACCTCAGTTGAGTGTGCTGGGTCTCATATTATATGTCATTTACATCTCGGACATGCGAACAACAGACAATACTATGATCACACCACACACGCATACGACACAGACCTTCTCGTAGTCAATTAAGGTTCCAGAATAGCATCACATCTTCAGTACCACCTTGACCTTCACAAATAATGGCTAACAAAGTGAAAATAAAAGTGGCCGCATCCATAGCCCGAGACTGTACGCAGGGAGGTGTCTTATCACCCCTACTGTGGAATTTTGTAGTGGATGATCTCTTATGGGAACTAGATAAGAAAGCTCTTACGCTCAAGGCTATGCTGGTGATATCACCATACTAATTGTTAACAACAGGGTAACATAAGTCTGTCAACCTTGTAAAAGACGTGACAACCCTGCTAACTAATGAGGGGGTGGTTGTCACTTCTTCGCAAGACGAAAGACGTTACGTTTTCATCTTGGTAGCGAGCAGACGCGTAAAATGTGCGTGCTCACATTCAAATGCATTATAATATAGTAATTAACCAATCTTGTAGTGGAAAGTGTAAATAAAAATAAAATGTAAGAATAAGATTCATGTGTCTCATTAAAAGAAGAATTTAGTGAGTGGTCCTTCGGCAAAACAAAAAAAGAACTCTTATGTTCCACCTAAGCGTGCAACATAAAATGGTCCTTCGAGCCGGATAGTAAAATACTAGTGATAACGTTCAATAATCGAAGTGAGTTCCAATAATTAATGTGGAAATCGTGAAAATACTCGTTGATGGTGGAAATATAACACGCTTCCTATAAGTGAAGAAAATCGTGGCCGCCATTGTCTTCCCAAGCCTGCACATGGTCAACCGGAAACGAGTTACGAGGGAAGTACAACCAACGAAGAATGCCTTAAGGGTGAGTCACAACAAGCATCGTTTAGTAATGCAACGTTTCCTTTTTCAACATAAAGTGAGTGAGTGAGTGCGCCTTTGGGTCGTTGGGGTTGAAAATGAAATTCTCATTTCAGGTATAACATTGTCTGTAACATTATTTGTTGATAATTTTATATTAATTGCGTAAGGTCATTTATTTATGCTTTACGTAGGGCATACAAAAGTTAAGCCTTCAGAATAATAGGTTTTATTCAAAATTAAATTTAATTTCGGCCTTATAATTAGCCAATAAGTGCTTATATAAACAAAATGGCTGAATTAAAAAAGTTACTGCAGCGGAGAGCTTCAGCTAAAGGTAACATCACCAAAATTGGTAATTTTATTAGTAAATTCGACCAGGCAAGCGAAAGTACAGCTGCAGGGGTAGAAAAAATATCAATTGAGGAGTTAACTGTTAGGCACGAAACTTTAGAAAATAATTACCTAAGTTATTGTGATATCCAAGATGATATTATTTGTGCCGATGAAACTCAGGTGGACAAAGAGGATGTCTTTGAACACTACCAATCAATCCTTGTTAAAATTAAAAAATTAAGGATTAAGTTAAATCCAGATGTCACTAACAAGACAAAGCCAGAGTCTTCTAATGCGACTCGTTGTAATCATGATAATGGTACTAGCACAGTCAAATCAAAGCTACCCGCATTAGATATACCAGTCTTTGATGGAACTGATGTAAGTAACTATAACTCGTTTTATGAATTGTTTGAGGCGCTAATTCACAGGGACACTACTTTAACTAATGTTCAAAAGTTATGTTATTTGAAAAAATATTTAAAGGGTGAAGCTTTAGAATTAATCTCAAGTCTGCCGGTAGTTGATGATTCATATGAAACAGCTCTTGGACTAATAAATAGTCGGTTCAATAACAAAACTATTATTATTAATGCTCATTTAAAACATTTGTTAGAAGTTCCTGCGTTTAGTGTGGGTTCGGCAAAAAATTTAAGAGAACTTATTTCTAAAATTAAGCAGCATGTGGGCTGCCTAAAAAATCTAAAGGAGCCAGTTGATCAATGGAACTCCATACTGGTTTATTTGTTATCACAGAAACTAGATAATTTTACAACTAGGGCGTATCAATTAGACAGAAATCAAGACGAGTCACCTGATTTGGATTTATTCTTAGGTTATTTGGAAAAACGGGCAATAAGTTTAGAAGCATCGGCAAGCTTAGCATCAACCAGCAGTACAAGGCCAAAACTAAAAACCGTTGTGAATTTTTCAAACTCAAATCCAAAAATTAGCAATAGGAATAAAAAGATTAAGAAGGGTAACGCTGTCGGTTCGTGTATTATGTGTAACACCAGCGACCATAAATTATATTCATGCCTCAAATTTAAAAACCTTCCTGTTAGTGAAAGAATTAAATTTGTCAAAGGGGTTAATGGGTGTGTAATCTGTTTGAATACTCACGATGGGAGTTGCACATATAAAAACTGTGTTTTATGCTCTAAACCGCACAATGGGTTATTGCACATTGACGAAACTGAGCATCACGCGCATATTAATCAGCACGCAACGTTGATGGGTAGTACCGGTGGTGCAAACCAAGTATTGTTGCCTACAGCCCAAGTAAAGGTTGAAACAATCAATCACGAATTTATAGTGGTCAAATGTTTGTTAGACTCAGGTTCCCAAACTTCATTTGTGACTACCAAATTGGCACAGAAGTTAGGAGGTAAAAAGGTTGCAAGTAATTTGGAAATTCATGGTATTTCAAATAACAAAACAAGGGTATCCACAAGTGTAGCCTTAGAATTGACTTCTTTAGCATGCGAGTATAAAATAAATGGAACCTTTGCTATTATTCCACAAATCACCACGGAATTACCTCAATATTTAATCAACATTAGCAATATCAAAATGCCTCCCAATATTAAATTAGCAGACGAAACCTTTAACACTCCGTCAGAAATTTCAATGCTCCTGGGGGCAGATATTTTCTTCCAAGTGCTTTTAGGAGGAATCATTAAATTAGGGCACGACCAACCAGTTTTGCAGAATTCCCTATTAGGATACATTGTAAATTGTAAGTGGTCGAGTCATAAACAATCCTGTTAGGAACATGAAAAACAATTTTCACACGGTGTCATTGCATGCAAGTAATAATAATAATTCAAATTTAGATGAACTACTTTCCAAATTTTGGGAATTAGAACATTTACCTGATAACAAGGAATTACATTCTGAAGAAGAATTATGTGAGGAAGTTTTTAAACAGTCAGTTGCCAGAGTCAATGGCCGATTTCAAGTTAAACTGCCATTGAAGGTGGATATTAAGGAGCTAAAGTTGGGAGATTCGTATTCGGTAGCCTTTTCGCGACTGCTAAATTTGGAAAAACGATTTGCGAATAATCCAGAGTTGTTTAAAGAATACTCAAAATTTATCCATGAATATTTGAAATTGGGTCATGCTAAGGTCGTAGAACTAGAAAACTATAACTTACTGCATGAGGCTGTATATTTTTTGGCGCATCACCCTATAATACGCGAAGATAAAAAAACGACAAGGCTTCGGGTAGTCTTCGATGGGTCCATGAAAACAAAAAATAAAATATCGTTAAATGACGTGATGCTTAATGGAGCAATGTTGCAGCCAGAATTGTTTGATGTTTTAATTTTATTTAGAACTTATAAATTCATTTTTATAACTGACATAAAGCAAATGTATCGCCAGGTGAATATTCATCCTGCGCATAAACAGTTACAAAATATTTTATGGAGGGAAAATTCAAAATTACCTGTTCAATGTTTACAACTACAGACAGTAACATACGGGTTAAAGGCCAGTCCACATCTTGCAACTCGATGTTTGGTGGAGTTAGCTCAGCAAGAAGCGGATGCATTTCCGTTCGCATCAAGGGCGTTGCTAAATAATTGCTACGTTGATGATTTTTTGTGCGGATCAAATGAATTGGAAGATGCGCTCCAGCTTCAAACTGAACTAATCAATCTATTAAATTCTGCCCACTTCCAGTTGCATAAATGGTGCTCTAACCACCCCGACCTGTTAAAGACTATCCCTAAAGAAAATCAGCATTTTGATGAGATAACTTTAAGTAATGATAACGCAGTGATAAAGACATTAGGACTATCGTTTGATGTAGGTTCCGACAATTTTAAGATCTCGTGTCCGAAAACACAACTAGAGCAGGTTTATACCAAGAGAACTGTACTTAGTTTTATATCAAAATTCTATGACCCTCTTGGGATAGTTGGGCCGGTGTTAGTATCAGCCAAAATTATTATGCAGAAATTGTGGCAAAGTAAAATTACTTGGGATGACAAATTGCCGGAAAATATAGCAGTTCTGTGGAATTCATTCGCGACTAGTCTCATTAGTATGCCTGCAATTACTGTGCCTAGAAGTCTTTTTATAAGTTCAGCAAGGTGTGTAGAATTAATTGGGTACTGTGACGCATCTTCGTATGCATTTGGGTGCTGTATTTATGTACGCGTAATTCACAGGGATAACACGGTATCAGTTACGCTGCTATGTTCAAAATCTAGGGTTGCTCCGATAAATACGAAACTCACAATTCCAAAACTAGAATTAAACAGCGCACTATTACTATCGAAACTTATGTATAGAATTAATAAGGCGTTAAGGCCACACATACGCAATGTATTTTTATATTCGGATTCCACTATAGCCTTAGCTTGGATAAAATCAAACTATTTTAAATTAAACGTGTATGTGGCTAATAGGGTTAAACAAATACAAGAATTGACCACCAACTTTCATTGGTTATATGTCAAATCGCAAGACAATGCAGCAGATTGCTTGTCGAGAGGGGTTGAGCCTCACGCATTGCAGTCAAATAGCCTATGGTGGCATGGTCCTACATATTTAGCGGGGATCAATTTTAATCATGACATTGCCACAGCAATAAGTATTCCAGACCAGTTACCCGAGGTCAAGGTAGTACATATAAGTGTTCAACCGGGAATACCGCTAACAATATTTACTAAATATTCCAGCATAAATAAAATGCAACGAGTACTTGCGTATTGTTTAAGATTCATAAATAATGCAAAAACGATAAATAAGAAACGAATAGGTAGTATATGTTCAGCTGAATTGCAGAATTCGTGTAAAATAATTTTAAAACAAATGCAAAGTACGCAATTTAAATCCGAAATAGCGCAGCTTAAATCAGGAAAGGAGGTGACTACAAATATGAAGTCATTATTTCCATTTATAGACAAGGACGGACTCCTTCGTGTGGGGGGCAGGCTGCAAAATGCACCAATTTCTTTTGCAAAAAAGCACCCAATAATTTTAGGGCAAAAATGTCACATCGCAAACTTGATTATAATAAATGAACATGTAACCATGCTGCATGCCGGTCCAAAACAAGTAGTAGCGAATTTAAGGCAAAGGTACTGGTTGATAAATAGTAACAGAGAAGTAAAAAGGGTTTTACATACACGTGTGACATGCTTTCGCATGAAGGCCAAGGAGTCTCAGCAATTAATGGGTTCGTTACCGGTTGATCGAGTTAGCATCGCGCGAGTTTTCCAAAAAGTAGGAGTGGACTTTGGTGGTCCCTTTTACATTAAACAATCAAGAATACGGAAATCAATAATAACAAAGGCTTATATTGCATTGTTTGTGTGTTTTGTTTCAAAGGCAGTGCACATTGAACTGGTTTCTGACTTGAAAACCGAAACCTTTTTGGCAGCATTTAAGCGTTTTATTGGCAGGAGAGGTAGACCAACAAGAGTTTATAGCGATAATGGGTCTACTTTTAAGGGAGCTAATAATGAATTGAAAGAATTGTTTCAACTAGTCAGTTCCAAAGAACACAAACACAAGGTAGAGAACACAGCAGCTACCTTAGGCATTGAGTGGTTCTTTATACCCAGTTATTCTCCAGTATTTGGGGGTTTATGGGAAGCAGGGATTAAATCGGCCAAGCATCACATAAAACGAGTTGTAGGAAAAAGTAATTTAACGTATGAAGAACTTAACACAGTTCTCATACAAATTGAATCGATATTAAATTCAAGACCATTAGGTCAGCTGACGACTGATCCTTCAGATCTGACATATCTGACACCTGGGCATTTTTTGATCGGCACAAATTTTACCAGCATTCCCGAACCTGACTTGGGCACCGTGCCAATTAATCGTTTAAGGTTTTGGAAACAATGCACGCAGGTGCAACAATCCTTTTGGAAACGGTGGGTCAAGGATTATCTGCTTCAATTACAAAATAGACCGAAGTGGCAGAGAGTAGTGGCTAACGTTAAAGAGGGCATGCTTGTACTCATTAGAAATGATAATTTGCCGCCTCTTGAGTGGAACCTGGGTAGAATAATAAATGTTGTAGCGGGGCCTGATAAAAGGGTTCGAGTAGTTACCATTAAAACTCCAACAGGCATTTGTCGTACATCAATTTCAAAAATTGCCATACTGCCTATTTATTCTGAAGGTGATTAACATGTATGGCTATGAAGAACTACACATTTATAATTGTATAAGGTAGGATGTAATTATGTAATTTACCTATTAATTAATTAGTTGACTTATCTTAATTGGTTAGTGTAAGGCTGCTTCTTTAGGAGAAGCACGGCGTTTGTTAGTTATGTGCTGTTACCGAAGCATGGTACTCAGATGATTCATATTTAACCCATAGATGTATTGTGTAACATTAGAATTTAATTGTTGGCCGCTGGGCCCCCAGTTTATGTTAACAACAGGGTAACATAAGTCTGTCAACCTTGTAAAAGACGTGACAACCCTGCTAACTAATGAGGGGGTGGTTGTCACTTCTTCGCAAGACGAAAGACGTTACGTTTTCATCTTGGTAGCGAGCAGACGCGTAAAATGTGCGTGCTCACATTCAAATGCATTATAATATAGTAATTAACCAATCTTGTAGTGGAAAGTGTAAATAAAAATAAAATGTAAGAATAAGATTCATGTGTCTCATTAAAAGAAGAATTTAGTGAGTGGTCCTTCGGCAAAACAAAAAAAGAACTCTTATGTTCCACCTAAGCGTGCAACACTAATCAATGGGAAGTTCAGCGAACGATATGTGAAAGGATGCAAGTTGCACTGAAAACCACTGAAAGATGGTGTTATAAAGAATATCTCTTGGTAAATCTAGAGAAATGTACCCTAATGGCCTTTGCAAGAAAGGGGGGCCTTAAAAACGTAGATACACCAATGATGTTTCAGATTCATAAATATTAGAACACAGTAGGAAGTTTTCTTTCCAAAGAAATATAATTTGAGAAAGTTTCAATTCGTAGAAAAATGATACCACCGCGGGGAATCGAACCACCGGGATAAGGTTAAACGCACCAATGCTTTCACCATTGAGCTACGGAGGCTGATCCTCGAGGAAGCGTCAATCTTCTACACATTGCAATTTGAAATCTATTCTAAAGGCCGCATATAAATTCGAAGCGAATTCACAGTAACTATGTAATTACGACAGCATAGACTTCTCCCTAAGATGAGAATCCCCCATCAAAAATTACATTCATAAATATTAGAACACAGTATGAAGTTTTCTTTCCAAAGAAATATAATTTGAGAAAGTTTCAATTCGTAGAAAAATAATACCACCGCGGGGAATCGAACCACCGACAAGCCTTTATATGCGGCCTTTAGAATAGATTTCAAATTGCAGTGTGTAGAAGATTGACGCTTCCTCGAGGATCAGCCTCCGTAGCTCAATGGTGAGAGCATTGGTGCGTTTAACCTTATGTCGGTGGTTCGATTACCCGCGGTGGTATTATTTTTCTACGAATTGAAACTTTCTCAGGTGTTTCAGATGTTTGGACAATACATACGGACGGATAAAACGGTTAAATACCTTGGAGTCACATTTGACGCCAAATTGACCTACAGACTCAATTTACAAACAACAAACAAAGCTAGTAGGGCTTACTTTACCTGTAGGTAAATGTTTGAAAAAACGTGGGGGCTAAAGCCAAGCCTGGTTCACTGGCTCTATACAAAAGTGATTGTACCCGCAAATCACCCATACTTCTCTGGTATGGTGGCATAAATCCCGCAACACAGAGAGCAGAATAAAGTTGAGCAGGCTACAACGCTTAGCATATTTAGGCATTAGATACTGGAATTATGTTTACAACTCCTACAGCGGCGCTGAAAGCTCTACTAAACCTCCCCCCTCTACGCTTTGTAGTAAAGGGGCAGGCGAGACTAGAGGCATACCGGCTAAAAACGAATGGATTCGGGGGTACATTGATATGGTTGGGAGCCCCACCGGAATATTTAAATAAATAAAAGAAAACTACATGCTTAAGATGCAGACGGATGAAATGATACCTACCTTTGACTTCAGAGAACCTTTCAGGGTGATCATACCGGAAAAAGAAGACTGAAATAAAGGAAATATAAGTAACCTATTACCTATTACACATACAAACAGCGATATCTAATACACAGATGGGTCCAGAACTGATAACGGAACCGGAATAAGCATTGCACCAAAGCTCAAATAGGGTACAGCATTAGCTTGAACCAAGCTGAAATAATAGCGATACTCACATGTGCTCAGATCATGCTGCAGAGATCCTATATAAATAAGCAGATCTACATCATATTATGACAGATAGCAAAGCTGCGCTCAAGGCACTAACTATGTGCATCTTTAGCTCCAAACTAGTACTGGAGTGCCATGACAATCTCATACAACTGGCTCAAGGCAACATGTTACATCTGATGTAGGTGCCAGAACATTATGGAGTACATGACAATGAACAAGCCGACAAATTGGCAAAATCTGAAATTAATGAACACTCTTTGGGACCAGAGCCAACCTGTGGAATAATATATGCTGCTGCCACGGAGCAATCCAGAGAATAGCTAAGGACAACACATCCTGAGTACTGGGAGAATTGCCTAGGTATGAGACATTCAAAACGTCTCATCCAGGGTCCACCTAGAGCAATGGCAAACATATTTATAAATCTCGATAGAATGAGACTAAAACAGCTGGTAGAAATCCTGACAGGACACTACCATCTGAAGAAACACTCGAGTATAATAAAATTAGCAGAAGATGCACTTTGCAGAATTTGCAAAGACGATGAAGAGATGTCTCTACATTAGCTCTGCTAACTATGATGGATTAACCCATCACAGGATAAAATACTTTTGGGAATCAGAACTTGAACCTCAAATGTTAAATCAAACCCCTCTAGATATGATTCTGAGTTTTTTTAAAGAACTAGTTTTACATATGTGAGGCAAATACATTGGGGACTACAATAATCCTCTTAGGCCACATTGTAAGGGATACTCAGCATCTACCCCAAAAAAACACACGAAGTGAAGTAAAATATTTTGATCTGCATCTCGATCAGAAACTGACATGGCAAAAGTACCTCAAGATGAAACGCCAACAACTTAATCTAAAACTCAGACAATGTGCTGGTTGTTGGGCCGAAACTTCGGCTTGTCTCTGGAGAACAACGTTCTTATTTCTATATCTGTATTTATACCTGCAACCTCTTTTACCTTTCGGTGTCAAAGCTGGTGCAATATGGTACCTATGTGGTTTTTATGGGTGCAATGCACAACGCGGCCTGTCTGCGAGTTACGTGGTTGGTGCCCCGTTTAATACCTACATACTGCACCATGTGTAAATGTAGGATCTTGTTACTCTGCCTCTTAGGCCTGTATTCGGAAGAGAGCGTCGTTAATTTGGTCCCCAATGATGAATGGTCACCAGGACTCAATACCGACCTCCAGACTGCAGGAAAATTCTGCCCATTGGGAGATTCCTACCAAGGACTAACGTATGCTAGCCTGATGCTTTACCAGCATCACCCTGGCATCAATGTTCTTATTTACAAAACTATAATCAAATCGACTTTGGCATATGGTACCCAGCTCTGGGGATATACAAAACTTTCCTTTTAAAACCATTCTGCGTTTTCCATCAAAAACGTTACACACAATTTAAAATGGCCTATGGTAAGTCTCAAACCAAACACTCCATACAGACCTACAAGTTCCAAAGAAATTCAAAGACTCTCAAGACTGTACCACTGAAATTTGCAAGAACATGAAAATGAGTATGTTGCAGAATTGGTAAATGCATCAAACGTTATAAGAAGATTCAAAAGACAGTGGCCGAATGATTTACCATAGCTGGACGATTATAACTGAAACTATTGAAACAATCGCCCTCCCAAAGTGCAAGTAGGAGGACCATCTAAACGACAAATACTGACCGATTACAGAACAACAAGTGCTACCAAAAGTAGTAAAATCTGCTATACAGTCACGTAAATACGTGACCGTCACTGGCAAAACATTCTTTTAAAGAATGTCGGTCGGTGGTAGTAAGCACTGAGCGTGCCTGTACGATGACGGACAGCCCGTTATGAATTTCGTAATATAATTTCATTGTTTAATATTCTGTCGGTCCTGTCCATGGCTGTGCTGGTTTGTGGATGCCGGTTATATGTGAATCATGCTTTAAGTCTACTACGTACAGCACATTTACCTATTACTCAACAGTAATATAACAAGTGATGCCGTTTTTCCGATAAATTTGGATCGGATAGTTTATGAGTGCTAGTTAATTTGACAATTTCACCAGCCCGTAGGGCGAGTGATATTTTCCAAAATTAACTAGCACGAATTAATTATCCGATCCAAATTTATCACAGGAAAATCGGATCACGCGTTGTATTCGTTAAGACTATATCACGAACAGTTAATTACTATTTATGAATTGTTTTCACTTATTAAAACGCACGTGTGATTTTTTCACTTGAAAATTGTTTTTATTGGCTGTTGCTAAGGAAATCGATCAATCTGATTGGTTAAGCAAAATGTGAGTGGTATAGTCACTATTTATATCACGAGAGCATAGAAAATAATCGAAAATACTTTGACGAGTTCAGCGACTCGTGGTGTTTCTTGACAATACGTCGAGCAAGGAGGCAAAGTATTTGATTATTTGCGACTGCTCGAGTGGTAACGTGAACATCGGGTAACATGAACAACATTTTTATTATATTGACCACCGTATAACGTGAATCCACTAACCCTCACTAACGTGAACATTGTTTATGATATATGAAAACAATAAAACATATTGAATTTCTGACGTTTCCTGTAACTTATTTACATGTCTATGCCGCATTAAAGGTATTTGCAGACATAACAGCGTTGACGGTGCACAAATGTGACTGCATAATATCTGTTTTGGTTAATTTTGGGTTGTCTACTGATACGCGTTTTTATTTAGTAGACAGTTATTAAATACGGCCGTTTTCCATGGCGCCAAATCTCTTTTAAAGCTGATGCGATGCATTAAAAACGTAATTGTTGCTTGTGTTCAGTGTGTTTAATTTAGCAGTAAACGTTTCAATACAAAATTTTTTTCTGCAACAGTAGTTTGTATTTTAATATAAAACGTTAATAAACAATTTTTACTTTGTTTTTGATCTTTTTTTATCAGTTTCTAGTAGATAGTTATTTTCATAACAAGTGCGAGAAGTTAGCGATTCCGAAACGAATGCAGGACGTTACAGAAACGAGCGCAGCGAGTTTCTGTACCTGCATGAGTTTCGGAATCGCTCTTCCCGCACGTGTTATGAACAACGTTTTTCCTACAAACGTTTAGGAATCGTCCTAAACTATCATTTTGTAAGTTTTCAAGTTGTCAAATTTGACATGTCCTTTTAAAGTACCTAAGTAATAATCTTAGTAAGGATGGTTGCTATGCGATTTTATGATTTTTCAGAAATCGCTGCCACTTTCCGGCACTCCGTGCGGGAAAGTGGACTTTCCCGCACGCAAAATGAGTGTGGGAAAGTAACATTCCTAAACGTTTGCCGGAAAAAATCATTACTATTCGATAGCATGAACAAATCGCAAACGTGAACACGCCTTGTTTTATTTTGTTCACATTATCGCGGGTCTACTGTAATTGAAAATGGTTGATATTTAATTTGTTATTTAAAGTAAGTACCATGAGATCGAAAAAAAGATGATTCTGAGCAGGCCTTGACTAGTACAACACGATTGGCAAGACTGATTTCAAAATGTGGCAGCAGGTTAGAGGTTAATAAATGTCAAATAAATTAAAACGCAAAACAGTATTTATTTAGGGCACAAACTGAAAACTAAGATAAATACATGTTAGAGTAGGTGTTCAAAATGTGATCCTTCACTAGTATTACAACGATAAACTTAAATAATTCTGGAAACAAGATTGCAAAACTGACTTACATTTGAAATGTCACTGTCACATTATAATTCATAGGCATTCTAGAACCAGTGTAGCCAATCGTGTTGTACTAGTCAAGGCCTGCTCAGAATCTTTTTTTTTTTGACCTCATGGTACTTCTATAAACTATGTATTTTTGAAAATGCTGAAAAGTGAAATTGGAAAAAACAAGTTTATGTTACAACTCGAAACTTAATAAGCAAATTAAAATTCCAATTTCACCATTAAATGTAAGTGTAAAAGTGCACAAATAAACAAATTATAACTCTGAAAATAATTTGAAAATTTTAATTTTAGCTTGTAGTTCGATTACAAAATGATTTAAAATTCGTCTCAAAAATTTGACTCAAGACTTTTTTATTACTTTTTTATTTCAGACCTTAAATTGAAGATGATAACGCTGTAACAGTCTATTCAGAAGGCCAGGGGTATGAAATATTTTACTGAATAATATATGTATTAATATATGTATACAAGCAAACAATTATTATTAGTTGTTAATCTTATGCACACACATATGAAACAATAAATAAAACCGCAATATTTAAATTGTATTAGTAATTGTTTATTTGGCTACTAATAAATGCAATAATACGTACATGACCTACATGCACAATAACAAAGTTGTGATGCCCTATAAACAAACAACAAATTCTTAGACAATTAAGTAGGAAAACAGAACTTATTAGTCACAAATAATAATCAATGTTGTTTTATCAGTACGAATCACATACGAATTTCAAAAGTGAATATTTGTTTGCTGCATACTATTTAAATATCAAATGTTGAGTACGCTTCAGAAAAATGTCAAAATTCAATTAATATCAAGAACATCACAACAAATAAATTAATATAAATAATTCTATAAAACCATAATTTGTGCATCTACATTCCTAAAGTTTATTGAAAAGTCACGTAGATCAATTTTTTTTAAACACATTAATTAAACCGCGGTGACAGGTACTGTAATAAACTAAAAGGCATATATTAGCTACTCTATGGCATACTTACAAATAATCTAATTATCTAATTCAACTAGTTTAAAAATACTATTCAGCATAAAAAAATCGGAAGACTTAAATAATCAGAAAAAGCCTATTTATTAACACCACAACTGTGAGATCTAGTTGACTAGAATAAGTATTAAAATATTCGAGAAACGGATACACATAGGAAATCGCGAAATACTTTTGAAGCTCATGTTTTATTTTTATGACAGTTAAACTGAGAATACAAACATAAATAAAAAACATAATTAACACTAACATGTTGACGCAATTTCTTGTAACTAAAATAATTTAGGTAAATAGTCGAAGTACGCAAGTTTTTCTATGTGTATCATTTAACACTTAATGCACTTTAAAAAATTAAGGTACAAACCACACTTATGCTTTATTAACATTCTCCAAAACCATGGAACACAGCTGTAAACAAAATTTAGTGGAAAATTCTTTTAAGAAGCCTGATGGTTTTTGGTGTTTAACCCCATCATCTCTCTGAACAATTTCTTCCCCTAAATTGTTATTGAAATT
Source organism: Melanotus villosus (assembly GCA_963082815.1). Taxonomy (NCBI): domain Eukaryota; kingdom Metazoa; phylum Arthropoda; class Insecta; order Coleoptera; family Elateridae; genus Melanotus; species Melanotus villosus. Next base: position 17,812,046 of record OY720422.1, on the reverse strand, counting down.
TTTGCAAAATAATAAAATGGATAACGGATAAAAATATTTATCCATATTTTTCAATAAAATATTTTCTAAAATAGATACGGGTAAGTTATTAGACAACCAAAATTCGATACATTTTAAAAGAATATTTTGCATTAAAATATGATTTTCAAAAGAATATGTTTGTTTAATATAAAACTCTATCAAACTGGAAGCCAAATGAACAACTTCTCGGGTTTTTATGTCCCTTATATGCGAAATTATATCGACATCCTCGAAAATTTTATTCTTGAGATTTTTGTGCGGATTTTCGATTAACCTCGACACGCTAGAAACCGGTGGGGAAGCGTCTTTTTTAACAGACTGTACGTACTGGCACATTGATTGTCGTATATCTCCGGCTTCCATTATATTACATGGACTTTCACGTCCACCTTGATCTTCGAAATCATCACTCCATTGCTGAATGCTATCTAATGAGGAACTTGCGCTTAACAGACAAGCTTTATCAAATGAAATGGAATGTTTAACATCACACTTGCTTTCATATAAGTCCATACGTTTGTTAGAATCGATAATTTCATTTTCGGTTCCTGTAACCCCGTTGAGTTTAGGAGATAAATTAATGGTAGTGAAGTCTAATTTACAAGTATCTAAATAATTTTTAAAAGCTGCCAGTTGGAAACCTAAACTATCACTAAAATGCCCGTTTAAAATTGCAATTTTACTAGCTGCCTGGAGATCATTAACTTTTAAACATCTAGAAAGGACACTTTCCGTATCATAATATCCCGAATAAGTTTCCAGAACGTAATGCAAAGTTTTATGTCCAAATTTATAGGTCGGAGTTTTTCTAATATGTTCGAAAGGCGAAGAATTTTTTGTACATAACTTATGATTAGCATTACCACTATGAGGAAGTTCATTTTCAACGGAACACACAGCATAAGGTATAAAATTTTTTGTAAATAAACACCGATGGTCAGGAGGATTAAATGTTATAGCCATTGTTGGTAAACCTGGAATTTCTATAGGAAATGCTTCTGAACTTGACTGTAGATTGTGTGGAATCTTAATTATACGCTTGGTATTTTTAAATACAACAACTTTTCCGTCTAAGTGTCTGTGGTCGTCATCATGAGGTTTACCTAATAATGTCTGGAAAAAGAAACCCGTATTGTGCCTCAAGTATTATTTTATTTTGCAACTAATTACCTGGGCCATTGTATTGTTACCCCATGCTAGAAGCTTACCGCTATGATCCATAGCGATAGTAAAATCAGGTCCACAAGAAACATGTAAAAACCGCTGAGTAAGAATCCCCAAATCTTGGTCATTTAATTTAGGGGGACTCATTTCATCGTCCATATTTTTACACAACAAAAGTTTACCAGCATTCAAAATTGCAGAATGTCTGAAGCCTACTGCAGCTTGATCAACAGGCTCCTTTTCAGTACCACTAAATATATGAATGCTGGATTTCCAAGGTTCGTGTACTTTAATACCGAATCCGTTCAATTTTTGGCCATATTTTGATTGCGATAAACGCACTTCTTGTGGACTCGCACCCCAGGTATATACTTCGTCGTCTACACGTACTGCAATCTGTTATAAACACAAGTAATGAAAGTTTAAATTACAACGCTTACTGTAAGTAGACAGACAGTGTGGCTAAAAAGTTTCAGGACTGAGCTCATGTATGGTAAAATATTATTTATTACTAGCCACAGGCCCAGATAATATCATACGGAAAAGAGTAGTTAATGGAACCACTACAGCTCCTTTTTAATAATCTTGTGAACAGAAGAAATTCCCAATCAATGGACTATTTCAAAAATCATACTATTACACGAAAAAGGCGATACAAACAACATAGCCAACTATATTTCGGACAATATGCTTAATTTCAAACCTTTACAAAGTGTTTTCTTCAATTATACAAGGCAGAATTTACAAAACTTTAGACCAGTGTTTCCCAAATAGTGGTCCGCGGACCCCCAGGGGGCCACGGCATGTTTTTCGGGGGTCCGCGAACTCAGGACATAAAAGGAAAAAAAAATAGGCGAATAGGCAAAAATACGTTAACAATAAAGTTTTTCTGAAGTTTTAAGAATTAATGTTTGATCTGGCAACGGTGCTAACACATAGGAGGTGATCCTGCGCCAACGCATTTTCTTCTCTTAGTAGGTACTTAGTATTTACGAATATTGTAACGTAACGTTTGCGAGTTGCGACAAGTTTAGAATCGGTTTGGAAGCAGATACACAATTTTTACTAAATTTGTTCGGTTTATTAGTGACTAGTGTTTTAACTATGGATCGTTGGTTAAAAAGCGGCTCTTTTAAAAGACCACACAGGGAAATTTTGGAAGAAGATGATGAGACGGAGCAACAACCACGTACTTCTCAGGAGTCAGAAGCTCAACCTAAGGCAGAGAATTTGAAGCCAAAGGGTATTGGTAAATTTCGTGGGAAGCTACGAAAATATAATAAAGAATATTTACAATTTGAATTTATTGAAAATACCGTCAACGACGAGGTAAGACCACAATGTGTTATATGTTTTGATGTACTTTCAAATGAAAGTATGAAACCGGCAAAACTTCGACGTCACTTACAGAGAAAGCACCCTGAATCAGTGAATAAATCTGTTGATTTTTTTCGATTAAAAATGAAAGAACTTAAAAAGAGTCAAAACGTAATAAGAAGAGTTGCTTCTGGAAATGAAAAGGCCACACTTGTTTCTTTTCAAATAGCGGAATTAATTGCTAAATCTGGAAAGTCCCACACTATAGCAGAAGAGTTACTTCTTCCAGCTGCGCAGATCATGTGTAAATCTATGATTAGTGATTCTGCTACAAAACAGTTGCAAGTAATACCTCTCTCCAACAACACTATAAAAAGAAGAATAACCGATTTATCTCTCAATGTTGAATAGACTTTAATTGCAAGACTTCAAATTTATAAAATGTTCGCCACACAACTTGACGAAAGTACAGATATTTCAAACAAAGCAATTTTGTTGGTATTTGTTCGTTACGACTATGATGGTGAAATTCATGAAGACTTTTTGTGTTTACGGGAACTAATGCATACTACGGCTGACTGTGTGTTTAACGCTCTCAATAATTTTTTTACTGAATCTAAAATATTGTGGGACAAATGCGTTGGATTAAGTACAGACGGAGCCCGTGCTATGTCTGGAAAATAACCGGTCTTGTGGCACGCGTAAAAAATGTAGCACCTAATATAATATGGACTCATTGCTGTATCCATAGGGAAGCCCTAGCTTGCAAAAAAATGCCGCCATCGTTAAAATCAGCCTTGGACGAAGTTGTTAAAATTATTAATTTTATTAAGGCCAGACCGTTAAACTCCCGCGTTTTCCAAGCAATATGTGAAGAAGCAGGCAGTGAACACATTCAACTCCTTTTATATACAGAAGTACGATGGCTATCCCGGGGAAACATTTTGGCTCGATTTTTTGAACTGCGTGAGGAAGTGCGGCTTTTTCTAAATGACAATAAATTTGAATTAGCTGAACGACTTAACGATTTTTCTTGGATGTGCATGACAGCATACTTATCGGATATTTTTGCTTTTTTAAATGGACTGAATCTACAATTACAGGGCAAAAGTATGCATATTTTTGAAACTGAAGAAAAAATAGAAGTCACCATACAAAAATTACAAGTTTGGGCTAAACGTGTGGAAAAATCATCTTTAAGTACATTTTCGTCTTTAGACTCGTTTTTGAAATCCGAGGAAGAAACTTTGCCACAAGAGGTTCAACTTATAATTTTTGAGCATTTGCGGAATATAGTTATAAGTTTTCGTGAATATTTTCCGGTGCCAAATAATGAAAACTGCCGGATTAGAAATCCGTTTGCTACCTCAAGAATTGAAGAAAATGCAAGTCTTACAGAAAAACAACAAGATCAGCTCGTCGACCTGTCTTGTAGCAGTTCTAAAAAAGATATATTTAACGACAACGATGTAATTCAGTTTTGGATTAAAATTAATTCTGATTACAACAAGCTCTCCGAAAAGGCTATGAAACATTTGATTCCTTTTTGCACGACGTATTTATGTGAACAGGCTTTCTCTGTATACATTCTTTTAAAATCAAAACAAAGAAATAGACTAGATGTTTCTACAGATATAAGGCTAAAAATGTCAAATATTAGACCTGATTTACAAAAAATTATGAATGAAAAACCACCAGTATTCCATTCTTCTCACTAAAATCTAAAACTGTTGAAAATTTATAAGTTTTATAATGTACTTATTCATTGTATTTTATTTTTATTTTTCATTATTCATAGGTGTTTTATTAATTATTAATTACATATTTAAAAAACGCAATAGTTGCTTTATTTTTTATTTTTGTAACGAAACTGTTTCTGGGGGTCCCCATGATACTAGTGTCTAATTTTCGGGGTCCGCAATTTCAAGACATTTGGGAAACACTGCTTTAGACTATCATCAACCTGAAAACCAAGCAGGGTTACGGAAATCATATTCAACAACAGACCACCTACACACGATCAGTCAAGTAATGGAAAAGCATAACAAATATGGACTGCCTCTCTACATAGTACTGATCGATTTTACAAAAGCATTTGATAATACAGGACAAAATATGTACGAATAATAAAAAAGATAAGCCACCACAGTAAAACTTACATAAAAATAGACAGGAAAAGAGACATTTTTGATATTCAAAGAGGAGTAAGACAAGGGGATCCTCTATCTCCCAATTTGTTTAACTCAACATTAGAATACGCATTCAGGAAACTAAAATGGAATATCACTCGGCTTCAATGTGGAGGGCAAGAAACTACCAAACTTAAGATGATGTGGCTGTATTTGCAACAAATAGTAAAGAGATCGAAAAAATGTTAGCACAAGTCATTCAGAAGACCAAGGAAATATAATTATAAATTAATCTAGCAAAGACCCATGTTATGACTAACAGCAAGGAAGAACCTATAACCATAGAGGGCAGAAGTATTAAATATGCAAATGAAGCTATAATATATCTGGGGCAACTAATTTCCTTTAAGAAAAAAACAAGAAAAAGAGATATATCAAAAAATCAACAACGGAGGGAAAAAATTTTGAAACCTAAAGTGCATATTTAAAAGAAAGTACAGAATGAAAATGAATCGCAATATATTCAACAAATATGCGTAGTACGGGTAATTACTTATGGAGCCCAGACTTGGGCAGCAACCAATAACGATCTAAAGAAACTGGCAGTTACATAATAAAAAGTGGAGAGAATAGTACTGAGTATATCTCTAAAAGATAAAGAGGATAAAAAAAAACTGGATTTACTGAAATAACATGGAAATGTAAAAAGTATAAAAAAACTGTTATTAGTGAACTGGTACCTATAACTCAAATACATATGAGTTTGAGAAGAGTAGCAGATTTGTTTCAAATTACATATCCAGATCGTCCAAAACCCAGTCCAGCTACAATAAGCAGGTTTGTACAGAAGTATAAAAATACTGGGTGCATCGTTCCTAACCATAAGAAAAAGAATAGACCAAGATATGTTATTACTGATGCCAAAAGAGATGAAATTCTACAAGCAATCGAGAACAATAACGTGCTCTCTACAAGAGCTTTGACACAAACTGCAAATGTAAGCAAATCTGCCGTTTATAAACTACTAAAACGAGAACATTTTAAGTCTTATCATTTTCAAAACCATCAGGAGCTAATTGCGAATGATGCAGAAAGAAGAACCAACTTTTGCGAAATCATGATGGATAAGATTAATAATGATGACACTTTACTACGCAGAATTTGCTTTACAGACGAAGCAACATTTTATTTACATGGTGAAGTTAATTCACAGAACTGCCGTTACTGGAGTAGACAAAATTTGCACAGATATCATTCCACAAGAACTCAGCGGCCACAAAAAGTTAATGTTTGGGCTGGGATGATTGGAAACCATATCGTAGGACCGTTTTTTATTGAGGGCACCCTTACAGGAGAAAGATATTTAGAATTGCTTGAGCACAGAGTTGTGCCGGCCCTCATCGCCTTAAATATTGATGGTGAGGTTTGGTACCCGCATGATGGTGCGCCTGCGCACAATTCCCATATAGTCAGAACCTTCCTAAACCAAAGATTTCCAAACTGCTGGATAGAACGTGGAGGAGGAGAAGTAGATTGGTCCGCAAGGTCACCCGACCTGTCTCTAAACGATTTCTTTCTTTGGGCATGTATCAAAAATAAAGTTTTTAATGGACAACCTCTAAACAATATAGACCAACTAAAAAACAGAATACGAATGGCTGCAAGAGAAATATCCCCTGAGCAAATACAAAATATGTAAATATGATACCCAAACGATTTTTACAATCGCTTAGTATACTGTTTGGCCGTGAATGGCGGCATTTTTGAACATTTATTAAATTAGTTTTTAATTTTGTTCTATTACCTTAAATTTAGTTTACTTTGTATGTACTTAATTTCTTAAATTTTGTTTCATTATATTAAATTTATTTTTTCTCAGTACCTAATTAATTTTTTTAAATTTTGTTCCATTACTTTCTTTCTCCTATGTTTCAAAGTAAAATACACGCTCTGGTACATTGCTGTGATTTAATTGTTGCTTTGCTCTGGCAACGGGCCTTTGCGAGTGTTTCGCATGTTACGGCATAAGATAAATTCACGGTATAGATATGCTTGATCGCACACCTCTGTTCAAAATACGATTCCATGACAACTGCAAACAACACATGACACACAAAACGTTGTATCTTGGAGGGAACCGAGGGAACTCAACAGAAATAAATGTAACTTGGCAACCCTATTCAGAAGCCTTTGGACTGCATGTTTTCCTTTAGTTACTTACAAAATTTCTATTACAGCAGTCCTAAACCTTCTTAGCCACACTGTGTATAACCAACATACATTATGAAAATATGCAGTAGCAATTTTCTTAATCGGTGTATAAATATCAGGCAATACAGATATCCATATAGGCACGGTAGTTTTATTAGCATCCATATTATTGCTTTCTAACTGCCCGAAAGCATTCGATCCGAAACCATATAACTTCCCATCACTTGCTAGAATAAGGCTATGCGCATGACCTGCTGTAATTTGTATAATAGGTTGCTTAAATTCCAACAATTTTGGGAAACATTCGCAGTCAGAACTTCCATGTCCTAGTTGACCATGAATTCCCCAACCCCATGTATACACCTGTCCACCGGCTGTTAAGGCCATGCTGTGATACTGCCCTGCAGCTACATCTACAATTGTTGTACCGCATAAGGCAGAAACCATTTGCGGATACGGTGATTCTTGGGTAGCAGAATCTATGCCTAATTGACCGTAAGAGTTTGACCCCCATGCATACACCTAAAAAAAACCCTTTGATAGAAACTACAATAACCTCATACATTAACATTTTTTACCCCAAAATCAGTAACGACAAGCGAATGTTTTCTACCACAACTGACGCTTAATACTTTTAATTTTAATTCCGATAAAGTGTGCACTAATTTTGGTGGGCTGCTTTGTGTTAATACAGGTCCAAATCCAAGGCATCCGGAATTAGCTACGCCCATACTAAAAACGGCACCATTACGAATAACAGCTGCATGTTCATAACCACAGCTTAACGGCTGTAAGTTAGGAAATTTCTTTAGGTGGGGTTGTTCCAGAGGTTTTTCAGGCGATTCTATTTTATGCAGAAAGTCTATGTTGTACCTAAAAGCAAATAATGTTTAAGGCTGATTCTGCAAACGTCAACATAAGAATGCTTACGTATTCTTGTTGGTTTTTGCTACTAGTTCAATAAGAATCCATATAAAAGTTTCAATAAATTCTTTGGCATTTATTGTAATATGATCGAGGTTTTCCATATCGATCGTATCAAGCGTCGAATCTAAACTTGTAGAAGTTCTTCGTCTTTGGAACAAACGACTTATAATTGGTAAAGCGCATGGCTGACTAGGATCTAATTGTAAAGCAAATCTTTGTAAAATATCAACAGGAAACATATCTATATTTGTGCGAATGTAATGTAAGATCCTTTGGCAAAATGAAGGATATATCAACAAACTCTGAGTTAGACTGGGTTCTGACAGAGCGATTAAAAAATCATAATTAGTTGCACTCGTTGCAGATGCAGCCTGTAACATTTGACTCAAGGCTGCCACAATTTCTGGCTGTAAACCTCGCGACTTCGCTAATAGCGTAACAATATTCCAATGCCCTGATTGGCATGCCACGTTAACCGCTAGTATTTGATCGTAAAATTCCTCAAAGCGCAGGAAATTCCTACCAACACAATTAACTTTAGCTGGAGTTTTTCTAAGTTATAATGAATACTCACATGAAATCCTTAGTGGTATTAACGCGTAAATGCCCACCATGTCTGAGAATTAATTCTGTATAAGCCATGACCGCTAAGTTTCCCATGTGTATCTTAGTTGCAGTGGACATGTCCACTTTGCTAGCACTCAGACACAAATGTACAAACTTTAAAAGCGCTCTACTATCTCCACAAACGGCAAGCTTTAACACTCTTTTCAATAAGTGAACCTTCGCCTGTTTGTATAAAATTAAACCCTGATGATACGACCCTTCTGATATTAAAAGATCACCGCAGCTTTCTAAAAGTTCTTGTAAATTCAAACCAAATATTATGGCCAACTTTTCGGCTTCTTCTATATTTGAGAACTCCGTTACTAAAGTGATGAAACGTTTGATTGGAGAATAACTGAAACGTGTTGTTTTATTTAAACGGTTGGTGATAATCTGAATGAATTTACCTTAAAACAACTTTGTACACAGCGTTACTTGTTACAACGACACAGGTATCAATTCTTGGCTTACGTAATTTTAACTGTTCTATACAACTTGGTAAAACTGTTTTGTGTTTATTCCGCTTGATACCTTCCTTACTCCTCGATTCATTAAAAGACGTTGTATCTGAGAGTTTGAAAATATTCAAAATTTTTTCTGCACTTTTTGCAAAGTCAAATTGTGCCAAAAGTGATTCCACATTAAAGTCCTGAAATGAAACAATTATCGTATTATATATTATCTCAATTTTCATTAAGTAACTTACTGTGTCTCCATCTAAGCGACATTCTGATAACTGCGTGCTTACAACTGATAAAATATTTAACTCATCGTTAATCGTATAAATTAGGCGATTTGTTAATAATAAATAACTAGATTTAGAAGGCAACTTATGCACGTATAAAGGAGCAGATTCAATGTCAACAGCATGTATCTGAAAATATTAAATAATACAACTCCTTAAATTTATCGGTAAATTCTTACTGTTAAAAGACTAGTAGGTTTATAAAACGCAGAAAACAAATATCGATTTCTTGCATATTGTGGTGCAAAGAAAGTATCACATAGATGCGGTAAAAGTTCCGGACCAGAATGCGAAGATTCCGAATGAGAAGACTCGCTCGCTGTGTCACTGGTTTGGCTATCTCGACGAGGACCTCGAGCCTCAGAAAAACGTTGTTTTAAGGATGCCAATTTATCCACACCCATTTGTTTTAAACTTTGCAGTCGTGAGGCGGCACTGTTGTCACTTGAACTTAAATTCGATTCAGGTGGCCATATATAACCTGTCGAATGTTGTTCTAATATTAAACGCCATTGTTGGCCGCTTTCCCCATTAATCTAGTAAAACATATCGTTAATACGAATGTGATATTAAAATACAAACTGAGGAATATTACAAGCAAAGAAACACAATCCAGACTATTGTCTTGGCACAGGTAAAGTTTGGAAATACCATCACCAATATTGCAAGTGGCCAAGCATCGTCCATCGGTCAAACTAATTAAACCTATAGCACCATCTTTGTAACCGACCAAAGCATTCTGATTACAATCTAACGTTTGCCACCAAACTACACTTAAGGGTTTTGAATCAGGTGTATGCAAATGTTTTGGAAAGTGCGTTAAGTCATTTACAGACCATTTGCAATCTATCCTTTGTCTCTTATCAACTAAACTAAGTGCTGGTATTATGTACAAAGAGTTATCCAGAGCTAAAAAAGGATATGACCTAATTCATTATTATATCATTAAGGAATATCATTATTTTTCATACAAACTACTAATAACCATGTGGCTGTTGGATCAAAACAAACTGCTTGCACACTCTTGCTATTCTCTGTAAACCATGGTAAACGTTTGATTACGGATGGTAACTCTCCGTAGGTGTAATGCAAGACGATGTCTCCCGAACTAAAATTACAAAATTATTATAAATCTTTTAATTGTATAAGGCAATTCTTACTCTGTAACCAGTGCCAATAATTGCTTGACACCGTTTTCTATTCTGCAACATAATCGAATGTCAATATTCTCTAATACACATTTTAATTCAAATAATTTCTGCAGTGGAAGCATCGACATTCTTGGAAAATAAAACACTTTATAATGGATTGCACTATATCACAATTAAAAAATAATATCACATTTTTTTCGGTTATTTACATAAAGAGAACGTAATAATTTGATTAGAAATACATAAAATTTCAAAGTTTATAAATAATCACATATTTCGACAACTGATTTTGACAGCTGCCTTGAGGAGGCGGTATGGCGGTATTGGGTTGGGCGATTCCAAAAGTTAACGCACAAGCGCAAACCAGTGGTATAAAAAATGTGGGTAACTTTTATGCCATAAGAAAGTTGTGTATTGTAACAAAGACAGATATTAAAATATTAACCAAACTTTGAATTGCATTCAAGTTGTTAAATTAACTTATACACGAGTATTGATGTGACGACATTCAGTACTAAGGTCGTTAACTGAATAGAAGCACACGTGCGGCGTATCGAGTTACAGCGTTTAAGAATGCTAGGAAAATCACGTAGTAATGAAACTGATACTCGCTACGTGCTTTAATGCAGTTTTAACAATACCCACGCGTAAGATAAGGTACTAAATATTGTAAGAGGGGATTCGATTTACTGTATAAAAGCGTAACTCAAATGCATCAGAAGCATGGTCTTTATCCTGCCATCAGCCAAGCAGCACCGCCAGTAAATCGACACCCGTCAAGATGTGAACACATGTAAGATTGTTTTATATTAACTTAAATTACTATTCTGGACTTGTAAAATATTTGTTTTAAATTATTCAATGGACTTAGTCGTTTAAATGGCAATCTTTGGACTTAGAAAATATTTGTGTTAAATTATTTAAATTCATTTCATGTAAGTACTTAGTCGTTTTAAATGTGATTGGGACTTAGTAGGATTTTGTATAACTTTTTAATATAATCAGAACTTAGAATAATTTATGTGTGTGCATTTTGCATCCGGACTTATAAGAATTTATGCCGATGTACTTTGAACTGGGACTTAGAAACATTTATATTGTCTTGTAAAACTGAAAAAACCAATATTAAATACATGATTTGTTAGTTGAATTGACTGTTTAATTAGAACCTCTCGCACAGCTAAGCAACCCCTTCGTAACGAATGTGAGTCAAGTCTCTACCATCAGCATTGGATTAACTTAATTTATTTAGCTTATTATATTATACAGCCCCAACTCACTACGTTACAGTATTATCGTAACCACAAGAGATGAACCCTGCCTCATCAATGCTATCCGTATTAAGTAAGATTTTACTTGCTAGTCAAATTAGCATCAGTTGTATTCTCAAGCAATTATGATTGGCTCTTTAACCGGAAAACAAACAGCTGCCAAGTACTTTCAATACGAATTTAACCTTAAAATTATTTTCCTTTTAATTAAGAAATTTAAAAATCCGTTTTCTATTGTACTGTTTTAATTATTAACGTTTATTTACTTTTATAATGACCAAGGTTAGATGCAACTTAAATTATTTACCAATTAAAAATTTCAAATGATATTTATAATAATCTAACCAATAAATGTACAACTGTGTTTCTTCTGCAACGCAATAAACCAAATTAAATGTTAATTTATCTAAACTTCACAACACAAATACGTACCACATAAACGAATTCCAATGAACATAGGAATTTAGATAACTAATAAAATAATAGTTATTTATGTAATAAGGATGATAATGACGATCATTATGGTACTAGCCGTGAATATTATCGTGTGATTTTGATGAAAGTTTACCTTCGAATTTGAAGGAAATTGCAGAAAATGTCGTGTAAATAGTATCTACTTTTTGAATTGAGTACCATAATGGATTCATTATGGTCCAAGGACTATAATGGATTCATTATGGTCCTTGGACTATAATAAACTGCCTTACGTCACTCAAATACAATGACATAAAGTTGTCATTATGATACGCCAGCATATAATAGTATTTTATGTATCGAGGACGAAAAGTAAGTCTTTATATAAGGTATGAGCAAGTTGTTTACGGCCGAGGCGGGTAGCCGAGGCCGTAATTACTTGCGAGTACCTTAAAGACACTTTTCGTCTGAGGTACATACATAATTTTATGACATACTGGTTTCTAAAGTTGTTAAATAATTAAAAGAAATCTCCAGCAATTTGTAGCAGTATTAGTTTTAAGTAAGTAGTCTAAAAGTGCCGTTTCACATGGAGCGTATGTTCAGCACTGATCGTCAGCGCTGACCATGCGAGCCATTTCCATACGCGACTTACGCCTTTTCACATGCATATCGTATGGTCAGCAACCGACAAGTCGCTGTTGCCATTCTTGCTGATTATGGGGATGTTCATTTGACAATGTATCGACGTAATAGAATATATTATGCACCTTTGATTTTCTATTGTGCAAATTAATATTTCCGCATCTATTTTATAATTCATGGCGGTGGTCCAGTATATTATCTACTAGAGCTAGACGGTCACGTGTTTACTAGAACAGGGCAAATCCGACAACTAGGCGAGATGGTACGAAACGGACCATCAGTTCTCATGTGCACTAAGTGCCGTTTCACATGGAGCGTATGTTCAGCACTGATCGTCAGCGCTGACCATGCGAGCCATTTCCATACGCGACTTACGCCTTTTCACATGCATATCGTAGATACGGAAATATTAATTTGCACAATAGAAAATTAAAGGTGCATATATTCTATTACGTCGATACATTGTCAAATGAACATCCCCATAATCAGCAAGAATGGCAACAGCGACTTGTCGGTTGCTGATCATACGATAAACGATATGCATGTGAAAAGGCGTAAGTCGCGTATGGAAATGGCTCGCATGGTCAGCGCTGAACATACGCTCCATGTGAAACGGCACTTAGTGCACATGAGAACTGATGGTCCGTTTTTTATAGAACAAAAAGTGACACTTTAAAGAACTAGGACTTTAAAATGACACTTTAAAGTCCTAGCACTTTAAAGTGTCACTTTTCGTCCTATAAATCGTTCGAAAAACGTTGCTTTAGAAACGAGTATGACATAATAGTATTTTATGTATCTAGGACGAAAAGTAAGTCTTTAAGGTATGAGCAAGTTGTTTACGGCCGAGGCGGGTAGCCGAGGCCGTAATTACTTGCGAGTACCTTAAAGACACTTTTCGTCTGAGGTACATACATAATTTTATGTCATACTGTTTCTAAAGTTGTTAAATTATTAAAAGAAATCTCCAGCAATTTGTAGCAGTATTAGTTTTAAGTAACTAATCTAAGGCGCAACAATTCGTATCTCCTAGCAACGAGCATTTATAGAACGAAAAGTGACACTTTTCGTTCTACGACTTTAAAATGATACTAGCACTTTAAAGTGTCACTTTTTGTTCTATAAATCGTCCAAAAAACGTTGCTTTAGAAACGAGTATGACATAAAATAATATAAATGTATTAATAACTTGACAGTTTGACGTTTTAGTGATGACACGCGCATTTGACTTAAACTAGTCTAGTCAAATAAGCACTTTAATTATAACACAGGCTTATTGTAATGCTATCCTTGTCGTGTGCATGGGGTTTGTGAACAAATGTACACGCGTGTTTGTCGTTACTAAATTCAGCGTGTGATGAGGCAGGGGTCATCTCTTGTGGTTCGGATAATATAGTTGGTATAGTGCACAAAGCTAGGCCTGCGGATACCAAGTATCTTAATACGTTGACTATTACGGCCATTAGTATTACCAATTAATTTAAATTTTCCAAGATTTAAAGGGCGTATAGTCTGCCAAGGATCTTCATCATGTCAGGCATCGAAATTGAGACGGGATATATTATTTTACTTCATACACAACGTAGAAAAACGTCACTCCATTACAGAATTTTAAAATAAAATAGCGTATAACATCAGGTGATTTAGCGTTAACGGAAATTTAACGTAGTACTTGCGATAACTCTCTAATATTTAAATTCTCCCACTTATAACTATTAGTTCACCCAGCTGCTATGAGCGCCTTGAGATGTTGCTGCTTCCTATTTTATCTTTAGCTTTGAGTGGTCTTCCTTGTTTAATGTAGCTAAATAGTATCTAAAACCTGGAGTTCTACGGATAAATAATAGATATTTACGATACAAGTGGAATATGAGCATTATTAAGATACGCGTTTGAAATTTGCACAAGGTGATAGCCGAGTTGTGTGTTCAAACAAGTATCTTAATAATTAAGGCTGTTGATTCTAACGGATAATCCGAATAACCGGATATTTTTTCAATATTTATCCGGATATTTTATTTTTAGAATAATCCGAAAGCGGTTAACCGGATAATATTTTATCCGCGGATAAACGGATATCAATTTATCCGTCGGATAAACATTTATCCGCTGATAAGCGGATATATTTATCCGCCGGATAAACAACTATCAGCGGATAATTTTTTATTCTAGATATTTTCATGACATTATTAAACAACAAAACAACTAACCAACTTAGATTTTGCTGTCTGCAACTCTGCATTCTATTGATTCTATTAATACTGAAGAAACTAATTTTTGTAAATTTAAATTTAAAAAATCAAAATCTTTCAGTTTAATTTTCTTTTTCTCTAATTTTAAGGTGTTCATAGTTTTAAGATTTTATATTTTTTTGTACCTAAGGGTGTCTCTATTGTTTCTTAATAAATAAAATTTATATAATCCCGTTTTTTTATTTTTTGTCGCGGATAGAAAATACCCGTGTTAACCGCAGATAAAAATTATCCGCGGATAAAAAATATCCGTGTTATCCTCGGATAAAAATTATACACGGATAGCTATTATCCGCGGATAAAAATTATCTACGAATAAAAATATCCGGTTATTCGAAATCGGATAAAATCGGATAACCGGATAAATTCTCATAACCGGATAACCGGATAAAAACTTTAAATTTCAACAGCTCTATTAATAATGCATTATCACACGTGTATCGTACAATATTTTATTTACGCCCGCGCAAAATCTAAAAAACGTTTAAAAATAATCTGACGTTTTACATAATTTTTTTGACAAGTCGAAAATTAATTCAAATAGTAGCTGTGATTCGAACGTTGACTTCTGCACAAAGACGTGCTGACGGCTGAGTGTATTGTGACAACAGAAACACAAACTGGAATTTATATAAAGAATTCATTGACGATAAGGTCCAATTAAATATACCTCTAAAATCAGAAAACGATATTTACAATGCCGTGGAAAATCTCAATCAAGCCATACAAACTTCTGCTATAGACGCTACTCCAAATCATGAGAAACAACAAGATACTGAAGTCTGCTCTGCATTGGTTAAACAGAAAATATTTGAAAAAGAAGACTCAGGAAAAGATGGCAGAACACCAAACATCCAGAAGCTAAAACTAAATTTAACAAAGCAGTTCAAGAACTGAAATCTCTTCTGTATAAACTCAAAAATCTAGCAGTACAAGAACACTTATCCGGGCACTCTGGAACAGAAGACACTAATTATTCTTTATGGAAAGCTACCAAAAAGTTAAAACGCCCACAAACTAAAATTCCACCCATCAGACTGGTAAATGGGAAATGGGCAAGAAGTTATAGGGAGAAGGCAGACGCCTTTGCCAATCACTTACTACAAGTTTTTCAACCTTTTCCTCGGACTTGTTCATTAGAAGAAGAAAGAAGCATTCATGAACTTGTTGAAAGAGACACCCAATCAACAGGAACCATCAAACCGTTTAAGGTAACTGAAGTTGAAACAATAATAAAAAACCTAAAACTAAATAAAGCTCCAGGACACGACCTAATTACGGCCAAGTCTCTAAAAGAACTACCTGAAAAAGGACTGAAGATCATTACATATATATTTAACGCTATTCTAAGGTCAGGTTCCTTCCCACAACAATGGAAAATAGCTCAAATCATCTTAATTCCAAAACCTGGAAAGAATCCCGAAGAAACTTCGTCATACAGACCCATCAGTCTCCTTCCCGTCGTAGCTAAAGTATTCGAAAAAACTAGTTTTAAAAAGAATGAAACCAACCCTCGAAGCTAAAAATCAAGTACCCGTTCATCAGTTCGGATTCAGAGAAGGACATGCTACCATCGAACAGGTCCACAGAATTGTCACAAGAATCAACCACGACCTGCAGCTAAAGAAGTACTGTTCGGGGATCTTCTTAGACATCAGATAAGCTTTTGCCAAAGTGTGGCATACCGGATTCATCATCATCATTATCAATTGAACATGGAGCAGATCCCCGTGGATCAATCCTGGATTACGCCAGGCCCACCCCATGCCAATAAGGTGTGAAGGGATTTATTATGATAGATGCAATATAAAATCAAAAAGGAACTACCAGCCTTCTACAAAATTTTGAAGTCGTACTTAGAAGAAAGACGCTTTCGGGTGAAATTCCAAGAAGAACTGTCACAACTCCATCCAATTCGGTCAGGTGTCCCGCAGGGCAGTATTCTCGGACCTGTGCTGTATCTAATATATACCGCAGACCTTCCAACAACAAGGCAGACACTAGTAGCAACCTACGCCGACGATACGGCCGTGTTAGCTTCGCATGTGAATCCAAACACGGCCTCTCAAATCCTGCAAAGGAACCTACAAAAAATTCAAGATTGGTTAAAGATATGGCGCATACAAGCAAATGAAAACAAATCCGTCCATGTTACTTTTACTTTGCGTCGAGAAACGTGTACTCCGGTTACCATAAATGGAAGTCCGATTCCCCAGCAAGACAGCGTTAAATATTTAGGAATTCATTTAGACAGAAGACTTAATTGGAAGACTCATATATGGAAAAAGAGGGCACAACTTGGAATAAAGTTTTGACAATTGTATTGGTTAATAGGCAGGAATTCTCAACTTACAACGGATAATAAGCTTCTACTTTATAAGTGCATCGTTAAACCTATTTGGACGTACGGTATCCAGCTCTGGGAGACGGCCAGGAATTCCAATCTCGAGATTCTTCAGAGATTTCAAAATAAAGTCTTAAGAACAGTTATCAACGCACCTTGGTACGTACCAAACTGGCTAATCCAACAAGATTTTGACTTGCCGTCCGTCAGAGAAGAAATTAAAACCTTCAGCATAAGATACCAGGTCAGACTTCGAGTGCACACCAATCAACTAGCAGCAAACCTGCTAGTACGATCAAACATGTCACGTCTAAGAAGATCTGAACCGATAGATCATCCAACCAGATTAAATTAGTAATTTTTACATGTTACTTTGCATATTGAAAATATTTAGTATATTAGTATATTTAGTATATTAGTTAGAGTTAGAGTTATTAGAACATTAGGTTAGAAAATTAAGTAATATTAAGTAATCTTTGGAAAGAGTGTTTTCATTGGAAAGCTCTCTTGCATGTCATTATACCTTTGTTAAATCATTTACTGAATGTTACTCTTGTAATCGATTGTAAATACTCTTGAAAATATATAAAAAAAAAAAAAAATTGTAGCTGTAAAAATGGACGAATCCATGACGACCACAGTTTAAAAACAGTGCGGTAATGAAGTCCTTATCGCACGCAAAATGAATGCGCTAACGGACATATATCTCCCGGCTGTTGATAAATACAAATAAAGTAACGCATCTGGGGAACGCTCTTTTTCAGCACTTTAAGAGAATAAAAACTTACTGACGAAATTCTATTGGGCTTGGGCAATAGCGACTTGCAAATTTAGCTATTCTGCATATTAGAATCAGCAGATACGGAGAAGTGTGATTTTAACGATATAATAGATACATTCGCAAAATAGTTATTTTTGTAACAAGTACCTAAAATCAAGTTTTTTGGGACGAATCGTTGCTGTTTCCTGACGAGGCGAAGCCGAGTCTGGAATAGCAGATGAGTCTCAAAAAAACGATTTAGGTACGTGTTACAAACAACATTTTTTTGTGAAATCTCCCAAAAACAGATTCAAACCTTTTATTATGTATGATTAATGTGATCAGAACACATGTCACTATAGTAGTACGCAAAAGGTTGCTATGACAACTTTTAGGGACTAGGCCGAAAATATAGCATTTTACGGACTTAAATGAGTGTCGCTATAGTAACCAGACTCTTTGGGATTGAATCCGGAAAAGACCCATTTTACGGACTTAAATGAGTGCGTAAAATAGCTACTTTTGGGAGCGTGTACTAAAAATTAAATTCAAGAATAGTTATTTATGGTACAAGCGTGTTATAAGGGAAATACGTCACGAGAAAAAACGGGTCGACGTATCCTGATATCTCATGGCCCACGACATGCACGTCGAATTTGTGAAAGAGTGAGATGGAAGTCTAATAGTGAAACCTAAAAACATGCGGCACTCAGGAAAAAGCGCGTGAAATTTGAAATTGTTATCCTTATGAAATTGAAAATATATACCTACATTTATTAGCTGCCACCTATATTGCAAGTTTCTCAGCTTATTATAACAAAAAGATAGGTTTTAACTTTTCATATTTTGACTTTGACAGAACGATTTTTTTAGGTTGAGTAGTAGATGCGTTTTCTCTTTCTATACTGAGGGCCATGAGATATCGGGATGTGCCTAAGCCACGAGCACGTAGTGCGAGTGACTTTGTTTTTACGAGTGACTTGTGACCGACAACACACAAGTTCCATACATAATTTTATCCAAAATCTCCATAATTCGCTAAAAACTAATCAATATTATCAATCAAGAATTTCTTACCTTTTGAAATTTATGTTGCTAGGAGAATTTAATTCAATTGTCAAATATCACTTTGAAATTTACTTTTATATTTAATGTTAATGTTAATGTTAATAAGGAATAGGAAATTTTTTAATTCATCTGTTGTTGTTATACCTATACAGGGTGTCTGCTAACATGTGTCTCAAAATTTGGAGTCTGTTTCTACCCTTCAAAACAAGTAAGAAACACGTAATAAACTATGTCCGGAAACCAACGCCGCCCGAGATGTAGCACTTTACTTAAAGAAAATAAATAGTGTAATTAAGTACAATTTATTTGAGCTAAATAAAATAGGCTGCTCTTAATATTAAATAATTTACAAAAGATGTTCGAAGTGTTCTCCATTAGCTCCTATGCAAGCATTAGCACGACGCATCATTGATTGTCTTACCGGTTCAAAGATACCTGCATTGTTTCGTATTATTTGGCAAGCATTTTGAACTCTTTCTCGCAATTCTTGAACATTATTTACAGGCGAGGCATAAACCAATGGTTTTAGATATCCCCACAAAAAGAAATCCAAGGGGTTGGCATCATGAGAGCGGGCAAGCCATGGGATCGGTCCACCTCGACTTATCCATCTTGCAGGGAACTGCTCGTTAATGAACTGGCGAGCTGTAATGCTGAATTGCAGTGGACCGCCGTCATGCATAAACCACATGTGCATTCTTGTCTCTAAGGGAACATCTTCTAGTAATTCTGGAAGAGTTTTCCAAAAAAATCTCGGTATAAAGGTCCCGTCAGTCTGTTGAGCAAAAAGAAAGAACCTATCAGAAAATCACCGATGATGCCCGATCAAACATTTATGGAGAACTTGTGCTGATGTCTAGATTCCATTATGGAATGGGGATTCTCGTCGGCTCAGACATGAGTATTGTGGAAATTAAATATTCCATCTTTGGGGAATCCCGCTTCGTCTGTGAATAGTACACGAGAGAGAAATTGTGGATTTTCAGCATCCATCCTCATAAACCATTGAAAAAAAATTCTTTTTGGTTGGTAATCTGTCTGTTGCAGACCTTGCACACGTTGCACATGATACGGATAAAGCATCTGATCATGTAATACGTATCAAACAGTGCATTTACTGACTCCCTCCGCTGCAGCAATTCTCCGAGTGCTCGTCCCAGGATTTCTAGTGATGATATCTAAGATTCTCTCCTCTAACTGCGGAGTACGAATCGACTCACGCCTACCAGAATCAACAGTACTTTTTGAGAATATCCCGTGGTCCCTTACGCGTTGATCGAGACGAGTGAACGTTTTTTCAGAAGAAATTCGACGATTAGGAAACGTTTCATGGTAGATACGACGTGCCCGTCGCGCACTACCATAAGCACGGCCGTAACACAAATGCATGTCAGCCATCTCCGCATACGTGTAATCTTATGCCATTTTAACAAGAGCAAACCTAATTTAATGCGACATATATGACTGACAAGCACATACTAGATTGAAGTGAATTGTAATAATTGATTTTATCTTAAAAAAAAAGTGCTACATCTCAGGCGGCGTTGGTTTGCGGACATAGTTTATTAAGCGTTTCTTACTTGTTTTGAAGGGTAGAATCAGACTCCAAATTTTGAGACACATGTTAGCAGACACCCTGTATAATAATACCTGATTATTAAATGATTTAATACCTGAAATTGTGTATATTTAGAAATTTAATATTTCAGTTGGCGTGAGTTATGAATCATTTATAACTCACGAGTGAGTTATAGGGTATATAATTCAACTGAAATTAGAACAATTATGGTTGTATAATTAGGAGATGTTGGATAAAAAATATTATAGGTAGGTATCTACAATATTAAAAAATTAATAATTATTTGATATACAGGGTGTATACGAATTCGACCGACAAACTTCTAGGGTGTATCTGCTAACTAAAAATGTACCTAAATTGTTCATATCTACTTATATCATATCTTCTTTTAATTCGAAGTAATGGACCATTTTTTGGCATCTCTGCTAATCGAGCATTGAAATCATTGATGAATTTTTGCCCACATATCGTTTAAAGTTTTCTCTGAGTGCACTTTCAGACTACACTTTAAAAGGACATCTAACACTTTCTTTTTCTCTTGTTCTTCGCCAATAAATTGCTCAAAAATGCCTAACCAACTGAAATGCTTTGAATCACATTTTAGAAACTTTATTGTAACAAGTTAAAATTAATTAACAAATCGTAGAAACAATAAAAAATAACTTTTCATGCTCCCCCCTGCGAAAGTGTTACTTTCGTAGCCTGGTAGCGCGAGCGAAAGCGAAAATAAATAGTACGGTATCGTTACCGTAGTAACGTTGACAACAACCCACCTTATTAATCACTGAATCATTTTACTTTATTATAATTTCATCTTTTACGGTGGTTAAATGTCGAGGGGAGCATGAAAAATTTAATACATTACACGCTGCGAAAGCCCTTTAGGTGCTCGAAGTTTTTAATTAGCCTTGGCAATCAAAAAGACCTCGCACCTAAAAGTAAACTTTCGCAACTTATAATGTAAATAACTATTAATTAAAGGTAATACGAAAAAGAAACAACGCAATCAGGGAGGGTGATAAAAGTTGTTCAAAATTCCTTCCTCGAACTTCCACACACAGTTGGCACCGTCGGAGCGAAGATTGAGGGGTATGTTCAAAATATTGCTGGAGTTGTTCAATCGTTTGTATTGGTGTCTCATATACCACTGTTTTTAAGTGGCCCAAAAGAAAGAAATCCAAAGCATTGGAATCGGGTGAACGAGCTGCCCACTCTAATGGTCCACCATTACCAATCCAACTTTGTGGAAGGAAACACCTCATCTAAATAGTTAGTTCCATGTCCCGATGCTGAAATGTTCTGAGACGCCATCATGCATTAGCCACATCTGCTTACGAATCTCTAATGGCACTTCTTCCAACAATTTTGGTAATTAGTTTTGCAAAAAGTTGATATAAGTCTGTCCTGTCAACAGCTGAGGAAGGAATAAGGGGCCAATTAAGTAATAATTGTCAATAATTCCACGCTATACATTCACACTGAACCTATGTTGAGTATTGAAGGTTACAATATTATGAAGGTTTTCATTAGCCCAAGTGTGTAAATTGGGCAGATTTGTAATGCGATCTCTTGAAAAGTTCGCTTCATCTGCAAAAAGTATTTTGCGCAGCAGTGTTGGATCTTCAATACTTCGATTTAGCAGATCTTCACAAAACCATTGACATCTCGGAAAATCTGCTGGAAGTTAAGGTGGATTCACAGCTCCGCGTTTTTTGAATAACCGCTCGTCATTGGTTGGTTTAAAGCAGTAGTAGTGGGTTTCACTACTACTACTTTAGGCTTGCACCCTTTGTGAATGATATGGATAAAGAAGTTGCATGCAAAACATTCCAAACGGTCATATGATTTACACCAACTTGGTTTGCTAAACTTTTGGTACTTATGTTTGGCTCTGTGCAATCCTGTTCAAAATCAGCAGTTCAGACGTCTCTTTGTCGTCCAGCATTTCGTCTTGAACACTTAACTCGATTGAGGAGAATGTTGTATGATGTAGCTGTCGCCTCTGAGGAAACTTCTCTATATAAATTCGCAATGCTTCTCTACCGTTTCCTTCGGCAGCTCCGTATGTCCAAAGCATGTCTACCATTTCATTAAATGAATAAGCCATATCAAATTAAACTTTAAATCTCATTTTTTAGAAAAATAGCAAATTGTCATTAATTCGACATACAATTTTGAATGATTTTTCGAAACCCAGAAATCTTTAAAGAAGACAGTTAGGAAATAGTTGATAATAAATTTTATTATTAATATTGCAGCTAACGAACTTCGTATAATTTTTATTATTATTTAATAAAACGAATCTTGAAATAATGCGCATTGGATTGTTGAAAATGTTTGGTCTGTGTAGAGTTTATTTTGCCAATACCAAAGACCAATGTTATCGAATATTTTAGATTTTATTTAATGAGAGGAATAAGCACCCAACGTTTGTCGGTAGAATTCGTATACACCGTGTATAGTTCTTTATTAATTTATACTCCTCTTTAGGAATATTACTTCATCAATAAATTAAAAATTTTACATAGGTATTTAGCCTTTATACATAATTGAATTGTGAGATTAGGGCCCCTAAACCAAACTACACCTAGGGACCTCAGGTGGTGTAAACGCGCCACTGGTGGTGGGGACCTAAGTAGCGACTCATGCGAGTGACGTCAGTGTTACCATGGCAACCCAGTGAATAGTGCAGACTTCCAAGTATTTAGATTTAGTTCTGCAATTTGATACTGTGCTGCGAATTGCCGCCGTACTTTGAAGTGAATCAGTTCACTCGACTCGGTATCGAAACCCGCGGAACCATCGGGTATTTTTGTCAAAAGATTCAGCGTTCAATTCGTTCGAGTTTCGAGTTCTATGTAAAATTGACCAGTAAATCGTCTTCAAAGTAGATTCAAAATTTAATGTAGAATGGCAAATAAGTAAATCAGTAATTATAATTCTCTTTTCTTGGCGTTGATTATTTAAAACATAAAATTATTCAATTTTACATTCCTGAGTAATTGAATTCGAATGCCGGTACATATTGCTTTGGTTCGGTCTTTGTTAAGACTCGTTAGTCTAAACAAAACGTGTAAATGAGTGAAACATTCAAGAACGAATCTTTGTGAACGAATCACTTGGAATGAATGATTCAACTGAATGGATTCACCAAAAAGAATCAAACTTCCCACCTCTAACTCTTACCATTACTCAAACTACCTTTTTCCCGACAAAATGCACAAATTTATGCTGCTGTGTGACTCGCTCGTTCACACGGTTACACCTCGACACTCTCCTCTTCAAGAAGAAACATTAGGCACCTTAAAAATCACTGGAAAGACCTGCTTTAATCTATGAGATCTGAACAAATCAAAACGTTTAACCCCTGACGTTGATGATGATTATAAAGAATAGTTGAAACGTTTTACTTTTATATTTTTATTTTTGTCGCAAGTAATAAAAAACTCTACATACTTCACTTAATCAAATCGTTCCTAAATTTTTACTAATGTATAATACAAAATTATCACTTATTAGCTCAGTTGCAAAAACATACTAAATCATACAAAAGTAAATGGACGACAACAAAAGTACCAACAAAATTTATGGGCAGTTTTTTCAATTTAAAATTATGAAAATTTTAACTACCTTCGGGAATATCAGCCTGTTTTGCTATACTTTAAAAACTCACTTCAAGATACACAAGTACAGCTGGTATTCTCAAATTAAGACAATTGACTACGAATCTAAAAATAATCAAAATATGTTAAATTTCTTTTTCTTTTTATCTTTTACATGTGAAGAAGAACTGGAAGATTCACATTCATCAATATCTTTATCCACATCTATTTTCTTACTGCTAGGTTTGAATTTGAATTTCTTTTCCTTTTTATTTTTCTTCTTATGTTTTGTTTCTTCCAGATCCGCTTTACAATTTGGATCTTCTTCACGCTTTAAGGCATATAAATTTAACTGATTATTAATGCTATCGTCTTCTTCAGCTTCACGAACCCTATCCATTTCTAAACATTCCACAATTTCATTACGCCTTTCTACAACCTCGACCAGTCTATTAATTAATTCTTCTTCCCTCGCTTTATCACAGTCTGTTTTATTTGCTTCAGGTTGGAGCATTAAGCATCGGATTTGATATTCTAAGTCGGCATATTCCTCTTCCAATCGTTGTTGCCTACGTCTAAAAAAACAAATGTTGACTACACTTACTTTAGAAGTTGATTTAATACTTACAAGTACATAAGTTCGGCTTGTTTACGGAACAATTCATTCTTTTCATTTACTAATTCAAACAGTTGTAAAATTAAGTCCTCTACTTCAGGTGTTAAAGATGTATCCAAATCGACATTGGGTCCCTCACACTTCTCCCTAATTATTTGTTCCAGTCTGACTCCTTGTTTTTCTAAGCCCTGTTGCTGAATTTCTATAAAATCTAGTTCACGTTTTATTTCCACTACCGGTAATGGCTTTATATGTCTTCGTTGGGGAATGGGACGCGACGGAGCGGGACCCTTGCGTCGCTTCCATTTACCATACATACTTTTATTTGGCACTGATAAATTCAATGAGTTGTCACTAGATGACACAGGACCTGAAATAAAGTGTAAATTACAAAGCAGGAATTCAAATTAAGACATTTGATTTACTCGTCACAGTTTGATTTTGTCGATTTCTATTAAGTTCATCTTTAATAATTTTTTCTTTTTCCCACTCACTCGAATCACCACCAGAAGATTTAAGAGGTGAACCGGAAGCTTCATTAGGAACTCGATTTAAGATAATGGGAGATATTTCGGTAGTATCGGAAGTTGGTTTTTCTTTCGACATATAAGGCGTGGATGTTGCCGAAGTAGAAGGTGGAAGAGGCGCTTTCTTAGTTTTTCTTATTCTTGGTGTTAATCTCGGTGAATGTTGCTACAAATAAAATCATTAGATTGTTATTAACACCAACTAAACTAAAATTCTTACAACGCTCGCGCATGGACTTGAAGCAACGGAGCTGTGGGCTGAATCTTGTATATCAGGCGCCGATGGAGGTTTTGGTGCTGGTTTCTTTTTTCGTCCGGTTGTAGCAGTGGAAGTTGCACTTGATAACGATGTGTTTGATCCAAATGCAGAACTACTAAGTCCACTACTCATCGACAGTCCAGATTTTCTGGGCTTTGGCTCAGGCGTGCCTATCGAACTCCTAGTAACACAATATTTTAACATACCTACTTTGCAAGTGGCTAAATAATTTAACTACTAAATATTCAGTGTCACAACAATAAAATCAAATGACAGTTATGTTGATGCACCATGAATGTTAAGTAAAGAAATGAGTCAGCTGAACCACTAAGTTATACGAGTTCGGTTTAAAACCACAGCTGGTTAACATTTTTATTTAAGTTCTGATTTGAAAAGAGCATGAAATTTCACACAACTGTAACAATAACAACCTGTAGAAAAACCTGATTTATACTGTTACTACAACTAGTTGTTCCTTTTGTATCAAGAGAGAAAAGGAACATGTAAAAACTGGTTCCGTGTTTTATATGTGTATAACTTTATAAATATAGATGCACTCAGGAAACAAATATAAAGGGAGTAACCCACTTCAATTCTGAAGACTATAGGTATATATGTTTCAATGGAGGATGAGAAGAAAATAAGTTGGGAACAGGCTTTCTGATAAAGGAACAAGTAAAAAAAGGAATGGTAAACTATGAAGTTATAAATGAAAGCATAAGTTCAATAAGATTAAAAACCAAATATAGAAAATTAAGCATAATAAATGGATATCCACCAATGGAAAATTCCGATAAAGACAAAAAAAAGAATTTTATGAACTATTAGAAGAAACACTGGACAAGATTCCCAGATATGATATGAGGGTTGTTTGATAATTCCGGTAAATTTCTATGAGATGGCACCACTATGTGCTTGGTGACGTCACAGCTGCAAGTGTCACTCTCCAAACAAAACCATGTTAAATTTGAAACAAAAACCATGCTTGGTTCTTATTCTGCAGCACCGTAGCTGTTAACATAAAAAAGAAAAACATTTTTATTTAAAAATGTGGACAACTGCTCAGATTAAGGCAGAATTAAATGAAGTTCATGGGGACATTGCACCGTCGCTGAAGATATTTTATTTCTAAATCAATGAATTTAAATGTGACCAAACGAGCACCGAAGATGACGTCCACTCTGAACGCCCAGTTAAAGTAAAATAACCAACAATATCGCTATGGAAGATCGCCAAATAAAAGTACC
Organism: Melanotus villosus; assembly: GCA_963082815.1. Lineage (NCBI taxonomy): Eukaryota > Metazoa > Arthropoda > Insecta > Coleoptera > Elateridae > Melanotus > Melanotus villosus. The sequence goes on along the minus strand of OY720422.1, from coordinate 17,785,191 downwards.
TACGCGATATTGTTGGGATTGTAGGCATCTCAGCTGATCGGGTGCATATCCTGCACAAAAAATTGTATATGAAAAAACTTTGTGCATGATGGGTGCCGCGATTGTTGATTAGCAACCAAAAATGCAGTGTTTGGCAATGTCTACCCGCAATCTGAAGGATTCCTTGCAGCGATTCGTTAACGTAGAGACCGTAGACTAAACATGGATACACCACTATACACACTGACAAGGCAGCAGTCAAAACAGCGCCGAGGTAGGCGAAGACAGTTTTATCGACTGGGAAGGTGATGGCCACTATTTTTTGGGATTCACAAGGAATCATCCTGGTTGACTACTTGGAATAGGGAAATACGATAACACGAGCCTATTATGCAACTTTATTAGACTGTTTGAAAGAACAGCTGAGACAAAAACGCCCAAGATTGGCGCGCAAAAAAAGTGCTGTTCCACCACGACAATGCGCCATCGCACAAGTCGACAATTGCATTGGAAAAATTGCCTGATTTAAGGCCAACGCGCACTTAGCCACGCCACGGCGCGCCACGCCGGACGGCAATTTTAAATTACATTGGTTGTTATGGAATAACGCGCACTTATCCACGCCACGCCACGGCGCGTTGTTCCATAACAACCAATGTAATTTAAAGGCATTGTCAACTTATGAAAAGTCGTTTTTTTTTTTATTTTATAATTTGATTGTGTAAAGTGAGTATTGCACCTGTGCAAAATTTTACGGCCGAATTTTAATTCGTTACCGTGTTATGGGAGCTAAAAGTTTAAGATATGACGTCAAGAGTGTCGCTTGCCGAATGCCGAGTCGACTAATAATACTAGTAACCCAGCAACGCGGGTGTTGTGTTTGTTTAGGAGCCTCAGGAGGACGACACTCGTGACGTCACGTATCGGGAAATGAATTCTCTCTACCCGTTTATTGTGGTTATTATCAAAGATATTGAAATTCTACCGCTGCGGGTAGTTTTACGAGTATTTTAATTAACGTATTTTGATATTTACTAAATATATTGCATAAGTTGACAATGCCTTTAAAATTGCCGTCCGGCGTGGCGCGCCGTGGCGTGGTTAAGTGCGCGATGGCCTTCAGGCTTTGAATTAATTCCTCATGCACCCTATTCTCCAGACTTAGTGATTTTTTCCCCCTCCCAAACTTGAAAATTTGATTAGGTGTGAAGAAATTCACGTCTAATGAAGCTGTCATCCTTAAACATGACGATACCTAGCACAAGCTTCAAACATATACACATTCATCTAAGAACTTGGATTTTCTCAGACGGAGAAACGTACAACCAAATAGATCATGTGTTGATAGATATCCGGCACGAATAATACAGGGTGTCTCACTATATTTTGACTGATTTTACAAGCTTATATTTTCTAAATGGGATGAAGTATTAAGGCGCGGTTTTCACCAATGAGTTTTACATGAGCCCAAGTTTTTTTTATGGTTTTTACGAATATGCTATTCCTTCTTTAAAAACCGAAATAAAAATGGCATTATTTGGCAGACCAGATACTTCATTTTTTTAAATGCAACCCTATACTTATTTGTAAGAATAAGAATAGGCGCATATTTTAGCGTTCAAACGATATTTTAAAAATTAAAATCGGATGAGAAATGACCGAGATAAACGCTTATGAAGATACTACTGTAAAATCAAAAACGGAAACAACAAAACATTTAGCATGCCATGACTGACAAAAGAAGGAATAGCATATTCGTAAAAACCATAAAAAAACTTGGGCTCATGTAAAACTCATTGGTGAAAACCGCACCTTAATACTTCATCCCATTTAGAAAATATAAGCTTGTAAAATCAGTCAAAATATAGTGAGACACCCTGTATATTATAGATTATAGAAGTTAGCGGGGAGCAAAGACACCGACCACCATTTAGTCGTAACAAAAAATAAGATAGAAGGAAAGTACATGAAATACAGAATAAATTGCTGAAAGACCCAAATACCTCAGAGCAATTCACAAACAACCTGGAACACTGTCTGGGAGACTCGCCAGAAGAGACGAAAGCACCCAAATTAAGGGAAGGGGGAAAAACTAATAAATGAACTCCATGGTACAGCAATCGACATATTAGGAAAATAACAACAAGCAAGAAGGTTCGATGACGAATTCAACCGAGCCACGGAAACAAAAAACGAAGCGTTCCTCAAAATGCAAGCTAGACGGACGAGAGCTTTAGTGGAAGAATACCGCATAAAGAGAAGGGAAGAGAGAAGAACACACAAAGCAAAAAAGAGAGCATATTTTAATCAATAACTGGAAGACACCGAAACACTGAATAGAGAAAATGAATACATGAGATTCTACAGAAAAGTGAACTTAATAAGAAAAAGACCTAACCTAGCCTACCGAGTGTGATAGAAGTCCGGCAGACAATCAGAAGACTAAGTACCTAATAATAAATCTCCAGGAACAGATGCTCTACCAGTGGAACTTATCAAAGCAGCGGGGGAGAACTACATACGAAGCTTTCACAAACTGATAATAGAAATACGGACAAAAAATTCTTTGCCAAATGATTGGAATGCTGAAATATTATGCCCCATCCATAAGAAAGGTGATGTCTTGGACTGCTCCAACCACAGAGGAATTACTCTGCTGAATGTGGCATATAAATTATTCTCCTACATTCTCTACTCTCGAATTAATAGACATGCAGAGAACATTATACGAAAATACCAAATAGGCTTTCGAGTTGACAAGTCAACAATTGACTAAATATCGACACTTCGGCAAATTCTGGAGAAGGCAGAAGAACATGACATTGACACACATCACATATTGATTGACTTTCAATCAGCCTATGAATGACACTATCGACAGACAATCATTATACACTGCGATGTTAGAATTGGAAATACCAAGTAGCCCAGTCAAATAAGGTGAAATAAGGGGTAAACCTCGGAATGAAAGTAAAGAAGCGCATATTTGCTTGAACCTTTATTTTGACGTTCTGAAGACTGGCTGAAAAGTCTCATATAATCTCGTGTCTGCGTCACAAGATATTAAAGGTCAAAGGTCACGAAAATAGGTTTTTCGCAATTATCTCGTTTGCTATGCGTCATATGGCATTTAACGTTATTATAAAACTTGTAGATCATCAAATTATCTACAATTTTTATTTGATGCATTTTGTCGTATGATCAACCGTTCTCGAGATATAGCGCGGATAGTGGCACGCGCGCATCCGTATATAGTTTTTTCGAAATAATAAAAAAAGTTGATGGCATATGTCAAATTTGAAAATGACATGAGATTTTGCTTGTAATTCTGCCCAACTTACCCCATTTAACGGATCCTCTATCTTTTATATTAAGAAAGTTACCCATGTAATGAGATAGATTATGGCATGCTGTATACCTGGCTCCGCAGTTTACATAGCGTTATCCTATACATATGTATAATATAGGGATGCGCGCGTGCCACTCTCCGCGCTATATCTCGAGAATGGTTGATCATACGACAAAATGCATGAAATAAAAATTGTAGATAATTTGATGATCTACAAGTTTTATAATAACGTTAAATGACATATGACGCATAGCAAACAAGATAATTGCGAAAAACCGATTTTCGTGACCTTTGACCTTTAATATCTTGTGACGCAGACGCAAAAGAATATTCCTATGCATACCCTGTTCCTCAACTTTCGGCAAACAGATGAAACAAATAAAGATAGCAACAATTTATAAAGCTCTAAAAAATATAGAAATTTTGGAAGAAATAACGGAGTTAGTCTGTCTGACCTAAAGAAAGGGGCACCAATCCCGCGAATTTAGGAGTAATTCCGGTCTGAAACAGGGAGACCCTTTATCAGCAATAATTTTTAATAGTCTTACAAAATGAACCGAGGGGAAGCAATATACGAATGGAAAATAACATAATAAATGGGGCTTATCAAGCGCTAGCATATGCGGACGACCTGGTTTTACCAAAGGGGAACTTAACTTAAAAGAACAATCAGAAACATAGAAGAACAAGCAAGGGAAGCAGATCTATTAACAAATGAAGAAAAATTAAATTACGTGGTGTTAGGGAACAGAAAACAAGATGAAAAAAACGAACCTTTAAGGCAAAAAGTGCATGTAAAAGATACGAGTTTAACAAAGTAAACAGTGTGGTGTACCTTGGGACAGAGATAACGAGTAATGGAAACCAGGGAAGGGATATTAAGGGAAGACTAACCATGGGTTTGCGATGTGTAAATATAATTTACCAAAAGGCAAAAACACACAACAGGGATCAGACCAGTTGTAACATTTGGGAGCAGAGGCGGATTTATAATATTTTGGGCTCTAGGCGCAAATTTCTTTTGGTGCCCCCTACTCTAAAAAATTATAATCATAATAATACTTTTATGCCTACTTATGATAAGTAATAAAACGAAAAAACTGGAAAATGAATTTGTTATAACTTTTCACTAAACAAAACATTAATCGTAAAACAAAACATTAATCATTAAAAATCAAACATTATTTATAATAAATTATAGGTACACTAACTACTTAATTTAATTTTAAATATGTCTCCTTCTTACTTTAGTTTTGGCAAATGTATCTATTAATCTATCACAATTAATTTCGTTTAATCGATCGCTTTCAATTGATAAGGAGGCTAAATTACTAAGGCGTGTTTGAGACATTGTATTTCTTAAATAATTCTTGACTCTTTTCAAAACTGAAAACGACCGTTCTCCAGATGCATTGGAAATAGGTATCGTTAATAATATTTTTAATAAGATAGAGACATTCGGAAAGGTTGAGCAGAGTCCATTTTTTACGACATCATACATATCTTCAAGTGATGATACATTTTCTTCTCGTAAAAATAAAAGAAACTGTTCTATTTCAGTATTTAAATTATTGGAATCTATGCAATTTTTATATATATTTTTAAAATTATTAATACATTGTTGTTTTTTAGAAATTAAAATTTCAAAATTAAAAAATATTTGAAAATTGTTCAATATGTTTTTATAAACTAACATTCTTGAATTTAGTGGCATATTACGTAGAAGGTATGCACTATAAAGAATTCTTTACCTTGCAAAATTATTTCATTTTCCACATTTTCATCGAAAACAATCGTTTGCTTTTTTGGTCGACTGTTTTTATCAGCATAAATTTTATTTTGTATTAAAGCCTCCGCTTCTTATTCAATTAAATCAAAATGATTTCTTGTTTCTTGGATGAATGTAGTGACGATAATAACGCTTCACCTTTTAAAATATTGCATTTTTGATCCTGCAAACTTTTACTTCTTGCATTAATGCGTTGCAGTAATTTATTCCAAATTACGATCATTAGTACAATTTCGTACTTTTCAAATTTTTTGATTAATCCCTCTGCTTCACGTTTAGCAATATTTTTTGTAGTATTTAAATTTTTAATTTCAGTTAAAGCTTTTTTAATATTATTAAAACCAATTCGGAGTGCAAGAACTGCATCAGCTCGTGCTGACCATTTAGTGTACTATGTATAGTATGATCAAAAAGTCTTTGCATCGCGGTTGTTGTGGAATTTAAGTTATCTCTGAAATTATATACTTTTATTACTTTTATGCCATTGACGTTTACTTGAAATCCTTTGAAAGTGAGTAGATTGTAATTTAAAAGGCTTCAAAAAGAATATAAAACATTTAGAGTCGATAAAATGTAGCATCCACAGCAACCTCGATGCAAGGACTTTTTGATCATACGATAGTTAAGATATCTATGTAATGTAAATGTAACAACATTGCACTAATGCAATGCAGATAGATGGATTATACTTCAACAATTATGATAGTCATAACTCATAAACATTTTACGAAAATATATATTTCATTTTTCATATTTATTTTGGCGCCTCGTTTGGTGCCCCCTTCGAAGTGGTGCCCTAGGCGCGCGCCTAGTGCGCCTATGGGTAAATCCGCCACTGTTTGGGAGTGAAATGTAGGTGCTCACAAAAGGAAATGAAAACAGATAGGAAGTGTGCGAGAGGAAGGTCCTACGTAGAATAGCAGGAGGAATAAAAGAAAACGAAACATTTACAAAGTTACCAAGAACTTAGTTTTGCGACTGTTGTCAGCGAAAACAGATTAAGATGGTTGGGATGCATAAAAAGAATGGGATAAGAAAGCACCAGATATGGAGGCAGAAGGAAGAAATAGAACAGGCAGGCCCAAAAAGACGTGACGGGGGTGATGTGCAAGAGCATATCAGAAAATTTGGACTCACAAATTGAGAAGAGACCACAAAAGAGCATGGAAAAACAAAATTGAAGCCATAGGCCTTTAGAAATAATAAAGAAATCTTACCTGGGATTTCGAGGAAGAGGGACTGGTCTTAGCTTTTCCTCAGTTTCATCGTCGGGTTCTTCTCCATCGCTCCAGAATGGATTCAAGCTGATTCGAGGTGCAGGAATGACTTTCAAGGTATTTGCATATGTCCTTGGTTTAGGTTCTTCTTTCTTTATACTTTCTTCTTTCTTTATATTTTCCTCATTCTTTGTGCTTTCATCGTCATCTTCATCTTCTTCAAATGGATTGTAACTTTCACGTTGTGTATATACGTCGCCAAGATGATCCAAAGTGTTTTCGAGTAGATTCTTAACGGGAACATTACTTGGTCTAACTTTAATTTTCCGGCGAACAGCCGGTTTTGGAGGAAGTTCGGCTTCTTCTTCATCTTCGTCGTCATCAAATGGATTCAACGAGACTTGCGATTTTGGTTTGACTTCGTTTGTTTTCCCGTTTTCATCCTCTCCAAACGGATTTAAATCTTCCGGATAATCTTCACTTTCTGTTGGGACAGAAATGGCAGATTTATCTACATCTTTGCTACTGTCACTTTTAATTTCACTCGCACTATCAGAAATAACTATAACAGACTCATCAATATAACTATCGCTGCTAATTGTAATAACGGAATCTTCGCATTTTTTAGAGATCTCTTCTGGAATTTGTTCGTCTTTTACTTCTGTATGACTTTCATTATTTTTGTTGTTAACATCTACTAAGCTATGGCTAATGTAACTATCAGACCCTAAATCTACTTCAGATTTCTCAATTTGTAACCCTGTGGAACTTTGTTTTTCATTTTCCTCTAGAGGCACTTTATGAATAAACTTCTTTTCAGGAGACGTAGTACTGGAATTGATTGATCGTTCGTTGCTCTCTTCACTTGCCTGTTTGTTTTCGAATAGAAGCATACGCGATTTGACCAAAGATGTACTTTCTCTCTTCTTTTCCAGAAATTTATTCTCTTTGGTAAGAACATCATTAACATCCAGCTGTTTAGTGGCAGTTTCTGGCTGGTTTTTATCACTAACGTCACTTAACTTAGCACTATTATGTACAACCGGATCTAAAGATTGAATATTTGATGGATAACCACTATCGAAAGATTCACACTGTGTACTACTAACAATACTGCTGATACTTTCATGTAAGTCTTTTGTTATACCCATGTTTTCGCTGTCCCGAGTAAATTCCGATTCACTAAAATCAGGGGGATCAGTTTTTGGTAAACCAGGAGGTTCGCTTTTAGGTAAACTAGGGGGTTCACTTTTTGGTAGATCAGGGATCGATTCATCCTCGCTACTTTCATTATCGGATTTTACTAACTGGCTTGTAATGAAACGTGACCGTGCTTGAATAAACGCAGAATTACTGTCGCTACTTAAGGTATAATTCTTAATTAAATTCCGGTCTTCCGGATCCTCCAAAGCACACTCAAAATTGGCACTGTAATCGTCTTGATCTTCAAATTTTTGTAAACCTGCCGATTTCTCTTCATCACTTAAAGATCGATTCAGTACACTTTTCTCACTTGAATCGACTTCTTCTTGCTTTAATTGTTCTTCATCAGGACACGTTTCACAACAATACTGATTTTCGGTTTCGGTTTCGTAGTAGTTGGCTAATGTTAGTTGACTGTTGCAACGGGCACAGCGAAAACATGTGCGGTGGTAGAGTTGTTTTCCTACGTTAAGGCGTTCTGCTATAAATACAGGTAGACCACACTTGGCGCAGGGTTCCCTACGACCTATACCACCGTTAGGCCTGGGCATCTATACATAAAATAAAATATGTTAATTATATTTACGGTTTAATTGACAATTTAATGATTATGTTAATTACTTTTTTAAGCAACGTTTTTTAACATTTTTCTTACTTATATTTTTGAAAATGCAATTGCAATAAAAATAATGTTGGATTACAAATGAATAATTTTTTTAGTCAAAATAGAAGAAAAACTTACATTAAACAAATAATTTTGAATCACTGACGATCAACAAACACCTTTTGCTACTAAAATACATTTGGTAAGAACGATTTTTGCATTTTTTAAAAACTAAAAATACAAGTGAAGCAAGACAGGTGGGAGAAATGTTTATTTTTAGAGTTAGCATTTATTTTGGTGGTGCATGGTTGTAATGTCATTAGTCATTACTTAACTTACCTTGAAGTGTTAATATTACAAGGTTAAAAAATGAAATGGACGAGGAAAATTAAATATGAATAATTAATGCAAGCAAAACAACAACTACATTAAAAAATAAAACAAAAATAAGCGTTTTACCTTTAACAGAAAATTTCGGGTTTGTATTGTCCAATAATGTCCAACTTTTCATCCTGGGGGAAAAATAAACAGTGTGGGTTAAAAGCACGACGAAGCACAAATTAAGCTTAACAAAATAACTGCAAAAGCTACACCTCAAAATTTTCATTTAAAATAAAATTAGGTTGAAATATTTACACGATCTGTGCAATGTGCTATTCTGCGTTCTAAATTCTAAATGTTAAATGTTTTCTATTAAATGTGCTTGTTAGGTTTTTAAACTACAATAATCTAATGCTAACTAAAATCTAGTCAGGATTTCCACGCACCTAAACATACATCAGTACGGTTTCATTTAAAAATCCAAACTGGTTTCCTTTAAGGCTTCTAATCTAAGTGATAAGTTGGCGTGTACAGCTCAGAATAGATCATAGACTGAAACGGACGTTCACTTCCACATGCTAAATGCGTCCACAAAAAAGATAATTTATGCACAGTCCATTTTATTTCCATGCTTCCCAGTAAGACGTACGTGTGAATGTGACATAACACGGGTACATTCATGCATAATCAAGTATTATTCTATTGTTCCTAGTTTCTACTGACTTCCTACGGGTTTTTCTACGTGAATGAAATCGCCTATTCGTGGGGTTATACGCTACGTTAATTTTTACAGTGCGTAGACACACCTAAAGAGTTTTTAGATGACAAGGCTTTAGTAGTAAACAGAAATGATCAACTTTACAATGTCATATTTACAACAAGAATTTATTCCAGAAAAGGGTTAGAAATGGCGGTGCTCTAGCTCGTAATTGAAGGCACCATACGTTCGAATCTCGATTGATTGGAAGTTTTTGAAACTCTCGAACAATTAAATGTATTAATTAAAGACAGCCAGCTCACCTATCAGTGATAAAGTAATAATTAAAGAGGTCAGAAATTTTAGCGACAAACCAAAAAAATAAGCAAGAAAAGCAGGAAACGGTATGAAACATCAAAATAAAAGAATAATAATGAAAAAATAGTTACGGAAATAAATAACCGCAGAAACCTTGGGAAAATAAATACAAGTCACCGATAATTCTAAGTAAACACACTTAAATCTTAAAGAGTACAATATTTACACCACAAATAACTACAAAAAATAAATAAACTACAACTATAATCACAATAGGAATACTAAAAAATTGAAAGTGAAAAACGAAAAATACAATTATCTACATCCATTGGCTTTATTCAATTAATAACCTAAAGGATTTCCTGAATTCTTAGCAAACAAACGGAAACAAGGGTGTGCCTTTCTAAATTATTAGTCTTTGGCATTTGAGATAATTTTTCTGACAAACTCAAGAAGAAGACGTATGATGCAGTGAAGGCGTGCTTTAGAAAATGATTTTCAGTGCGTGGATTTTGTAGATAAGCGCAAACAATACGAGTTATGCTTTGGGAATTGTAGGGTTCAAGGAAAATTATTTTTTACAATAATAGCGTGAAATTTCAAAAGGGTGTTTTCGAAACAGAACATGAACAATTAAATTTAAAAAATAAAGACAGCCAGAAACCTTTACATTTTTATAGAATATTTGTAATAAGTTACAACTTCAATGCATAAACAAATAAGTAAGTTACATATAATCAGAAATTTAAATAGATTCTGAACGAAAGTTGAAAGTTTATTCTTTATGCATGAAGACCTTCGAAGAGAATCTTATGAAGTACGTTTGACACTCAAATAAACTATAATTTGTCCAAGAACTTTTCGGACGGGGCTTAGCCATGCAAATCTGACGGTTGTTGCAAACGTAACACTTTTACAGCAGTTGTGGTACCTTAAATTTCAGGCCATGCTTGCGTTAATACTACGATTACTTTTTTAAATTATGTACGTGAGTCCTGAGTTGAGGTAGCTAAGGTACCCCATCCCCGCACGATCAGGAGAGTTAAACATAGTTTCCGGTTAGGTTAGAAATGGGTGGCCCAATTGCTCCGTTAATGCGGTATCTCTCCCAAAATGGGAGAGTGTAGGCAGTCGAAGGCAAAATGTGAAACGGTAGATTGTTTAATATAATAATGAAAGGGTTCGGGCTCTGAAAGGGCATAAGGATAAGGCAAAAAATTACGTATGTACTCATACCACTTTTTAAAAAAATGTTGTATAGGTCGTGCACTACCACGGCTGGTGTGAAGGGTCGGTATTACAATCTTCGTTAATACAATTTTCCCATAGTAAATTTAAAAAAGTTAAATTTAGCAGGAGATTGTAAAACCGATTCTAATCTTCTTTAAATGCTTGCAACTATTAAAAACACACAAGGAAGAAAAGCCATCAGTTTAATGAACGGTATACCCTGGGACAAGAATATCTCCAAAGATAATAAAAAAATAATATACAACATAATATAATAGTAAAGAGCATAGTGACGTATAATTGCGAAGTGGCAAATTAAAGAGAGATCGGCTAAGATGTTGAATGCCATAGAAATGGATTTCTGGAGACGGGCTGCAGGGAAATCGAGGAGAGACAGATTTGCCAACGAAAGGATATGAGAAATAACGGGAGAATTCCATACATTAGTCACATTAGTGGATGACGTAAGAACAAAGCAATTAAAATGGTACGGACACCTTCAGCGTATGAATGCAGAAACATTTATATGGCAATCACTTGACATAGGAAAACGCGGAAGGACCAGGCAAAGCTGGCGCGAAGGAAATGAGAGAAAGAGAGATAGAAGAAAATATGTGGAACGACAGAGACCAATGGAGATTGGGGCATCGGAAGACGGCGTAGAACGTTACGAACAGATTTATCTTATATAACTATTTAACACAGACTACAAACTGACCAGGAATTTTGTCAAGTGGTAGTGCACGATCTATACACATTAATCTGTTTTGGGTTTGTGGCATGTATTAGGATTTTGTTAGAAATTGGGGGGGGGGGGGGCATTTTAGAATCCGAGGGCAAAGGTTGGAATCCCGTCTGCGTTGAGTTTTTTTTTTTAATTTAGGCGTTTTCTTTTGATTCAGCTGGAGTGTTTTAAGATATTCCAAGAAGATATATTAGAACGGCAGTCTTTTGTTTTTAATGGGTCGTTTTGAGCAACCGTAATTTTTTTTGTTAACAAAATCGCTTCGAAACTGAAGGTAGTTCATGTATTTGGCCAAATATATAAGAAAATTCGCTCTAAGATTCATCCGTGATCTCATTCATAGATTTTTAAATTAGCTCCGACTACGAGTTCGTTTTAGAAATCGGGGAACAAAAGTTCAAATCCCGCCTGTGCTAAAATTCATATAAATTCGGAACGTTCATCCAGTTTTACAAACGGACTTTTTTCATACAAAAATAAACTTTGAAACCATTAATTAATGACCGGTTTCGTCAACCGTCACCTGTTTCCAACTGTTGGTTTTTTTAAACTAAAATTGCATCGAAACGAAAGATAAGTTGCTTAAATATGCATGAGAAGTCGTTTAAGGTTCATCCGTGATCTTTTAGAATTCTTTTTAATTAGTTCGTTTTTGCAATCGGGGGACAGAGGTCCGAACCTCGCCTGTGCCAAAATTTATAAAAATTCAGAATTTTTTTAATACGAAAAGAAACTTTCAACCGTTAGTGATCGGTTTCATCAGCTGTCAATTGTTTTCAACGCAAGGTAGTTCATATACAGCGCGAGCAAATAAGATTGACCGAAGACAGGTATCTTTACTTGCACTTTGCTTATGCGCGTCTTGCGGTTCAGTGTGATATTAGCTTCGCATTTTGACGATTGCCTTGCTTAATTTATCCTGCATACAAAGACACCCGAGCCAGTCAATAAACGTTATTTGAATACGTTATCTAAGCTTAATGAATGCAATAATAATAATTATTATTATTATCAGCCTGCAACATCTCTATGTAGGGCAAAGGCCTCCCTTTTTCCCCATTCGTGAGGGGTTATTATTGTTTATTGTTATGGGATAATTTACCATTTAGCTTAACACAACGGGCTAAACCTAAAACGACAAACAAAATGTCAAAGTAGATACGAAGTAGGTGCAGTGCAGTCCATGCTTACATACATATGAAGCGGCACATGTTTACTACGTTCATTTTCACGGAGGCGGCATGGTCAGACTTTAGTGCTCTCAATGTATTTGCCTAAATATGTCAGAAGAGTCGTTCTAAGGTGGGCGCATTTGTGATATCTTGGATTTTTTTTAAAATTAATTCTGAGATTGCCGGGACTCGTCTTGAAAATCGGGAAACAAAGGTTCGAACCTTCCCTGTGTTAAAATTCATAAAAATTAATAACGTTCGTTCAGTTTTACAGGCGTTTTTAATACAAAAACAAACTTTCAAACTGTTAATTAATGATCGGTTTGGTCAACCATCACCTGTTTTGAACTGTTGGTTTTTTTAAACAAAATCGTATCAAAACTGATGGTAGTTCATGTATTTGCCCAAATATGTAAGGAAAATCGCTCTAAGGTTCATCCGTGATCTTTTAGATTTTTTAAATTAGTTCCGGGGGCCGAAAGCAGGTTTTTGGCATCGGGGGACAAAGGTTAGAACCTCGCCTGTACTAAAATTTATAAAAATTCGTGACTTTGATCTACTGTTGTGAACGGATCTTTTAAATAATATAAAAAGAAACTTTGAATTATTAATGATCGGTTTCGTCAACCGTCATTTATTTTCAACTGTTGTTTTTTTTTTTTAACAAAATCACATCAAAGGTAGCTTATATATTTGCCTAAATACCATGTAAGAGAAGTCGCACTAGGGTTCATTTGTAATCTTTTAGATTTTTTAAAATTGTTGCAGGGGGTCGGGAGCTCGTTTTAAGAATCGGCGGACAAAGGTTCGAATTTCGTTTGTGCTAAAAAGTCATAAAAATTTTGAATGTTGGTGTAGTTTTACAAACAAATTTTTTTATCAAAAAAAAAACTTTCACCTGCTAATGATCGATTTTGCCAACCGTCTGTTCTCAATTGGCGTTTTAAATAAAATTGCATAGAAACGTAGTGAACCGTATATTTGTCAAAATAACTACCTATATGAGAAAAGTCATTCGAGGGGCTCATCCGTGAACTTTTTGCCTTTTTTTTTAAATTAATGCGAGAGGCCGAGTTTTTGAAATCGGGAGACGAATGTTCGAACTTCGGATGCGCTAAAATTTAGAAAAATTCGGAACTTTCGCCGACTTTTACAAACGGAACTTTAGTCAGGAGTAAATTTGGATCTTTCGTCAAAATTAGTTACTTTAGTAAGGATTATTCTGTTAAAAATTTAGGAATTTAAGAGGCGATCCCTTCATCTCCTAACAAATACCCAACTCCCAGTTATTCGCTTTGGTAACCTTTGATCATACTATTGGTTCCTTAGTAAATATCAGAAATTTATCACAAGATGAGAACGTCAGCCTTAAAATTAAATAAACAATACTTTAAACTTGATTAAACGGAGGATTATCTTCGAACGAATAAGCACCGGCTTTACAAACCCAAAACTGTACCAGGAAGATCGAATATCTTTTTTAAGCAATCCAATCAAACAAATCTGTGGCTTGTACAAAACGTTGGCGGCACGGAGCTTTAATATAATAGAGAAATTACAATGCAGAGAGCCTTTCGACGCGTTTCATTTATGAACGGGATCCTAATTGACGGGCAAGGTTTGTTGGCAATTGAATAAATTAGTAACAGGAGAATACAATGCTTAAGCATATATGTTATGTTATCAATTCTGGGCACGTTTTCCAATTATATTTGACTAGGGTGTAGAGTACCACAAATAAAATCTTGTACCGGCCATTCGTTATCGGATATCTACGTGATTACAATTTGTTATGCTTTTTTCTGAATCGTAAGTTCATGAATTAAATCAGGTGTATTGACTGTTTATTTATTAACATATTGAAATTAATATACGGGGTATGCACAGAAAAACAATTCTACGCTTCAGGAGGTGAAAGTAAAGTTCAAAAATTCCACTAACTAAAGTCATGTTTAATGTAAACTTAAAACAGTATAGTTTGATAGTGTTTTCAATGTGTAGAAAGGAGATGCATAATATTGCCATGGCCAATTTAAACATGCGGCGAGAATACCGATAAATAATTTTTAAGTTTTGAAAAAAATAGGTTATAAAACTTGGCCAACTTAAAGTTGCAACGATCTCTTTTCAGTAAATACGAAAAATATGTACTTCAATGGTTTTTAAAATAATTAAGCTTTGCCATAACATTAACGAAAATTGACGAATTCCTCAAACCCAACTACTGCTATTATTTTTTTATTAGTTCAGTAATTACTTTCACTATGTATTATTACTTAATTGTTTTGATAGTTCGTTACGAGTAACAACACGAAAATTTCCTGGTATTGGAATTTTAGAAAACTTAATTTGAATTTGAAGGCATTTATCCAATTGCACCAAGATTTTGGAATTAAATATGTATTCCAACAACTGTTGAGTTTTGGTGCTATGTCTATTGCAGTTTCTGGTACTTTTGGTTTTTACTACCACTTTTTTAATCTACACCCGTTATTTGGTTTTTAACATACATTTCTCTATGTGAAATAAATTTTAAAGAAAGGAAAATTGCAATTCTGAATCTCGAAATAAGATTTTATAAATCAAAATCAACATGGAAAACTTTAGGATTTTTTTTCCGAATTTCATTATTTGAATCTTTCCCAAAAGCTAAATTGTATTAATAAATAAATAGCGAAATTAAATTCTACGGCAAAATTGGATATTTTTTACTTTTTCGTGGGTTCCGCTATCAACGATATATTTATAAAAAAGTAAAAAATTTTAAGACATCCACCCAAAATTTTAGCTTCAATTTCGTTTTTAATAGAATTATAATTATAGATTCAGAACTACTTCATTTGAAATTAGGATTTAATAAGCCTTCTGGGCTATTTTTAAAAATCACGAAGTAAAAAGACAAGAAAGTGGCACTTTCCGATCGAACCCATTCTCAAGTTTGTCGCCTGAATGCGCGACAAGGACAGATAATACGGGGTCACAGAAGTACAAGGAGCATATTAAAAACGCGCATTAAATTAATAAAACACTAATTAGCTAATTACATTGCGTTTTCGAATAATGTATTTAGGTTTTTTTTTGTGGCTTTCATAGACTTGGAATTGGATGTCATTTGTGGAATATGATGAGACGAGAGAATATAGATGAAAAATGGATCATTTTAACGAAGAAAATATATGTATAGCGACACAGATACAAATAAAAATAGCAAACAGGGTAGGCTGCAACCACGGCTGCTTTTCAATGGGTACATCGAACAGGCTTTGCACACCTGGCACCAAAAATGTTCAAGTATGGGTTTCCCAGTCGGATACACTACTTTTCATTCTCTTCTGTACGCAGACGACCATATCATAAAACAGAATACCTAAGCAGGGGAAGATCTTTGGATATACAAGTAATTTAATTCACGGACTGACGTTGCAGCTCTAAAGATAGGTACGTGATGTTAAGCCAAAATTAAAGTAGCATGTTTTAGTTCACACTTTTATCAAGAAGGCTAATAGAAACATCGAATAGCTGTCAGTTACTTTGCAAGACGCTAGTTCGCAAACCGCGTTTCTGTCAGTCGTCATGGGGTAACGAATTAATATTAAGTTTTGTTGTAAAGTTGGAAAAACTGCGACAAAAACTTATGAAATGTTAAAAAGTGTGTACGGTGATAACACCTTAGGTTGTACTTCTGTGTTTGAATAGTTTAAACGTTTCAAAGACGGTCGTGAGGATGTTCAAGGTGACGCTAGAACCGGGCGTCCGTCAACCGCTCGAAATGCAAATTTGATGGCAAAGGTCAGTGAAATTGTGGCAAAATATTGCCGATTGACTCTCCGAATGATTGCAGATGATTGAATATTAATAAGGATAATGTGCGCAAAGTTTGTCCCGCACAATCTGACGGATAAGCAAAAACAGAGGAGAGTTGCATCATGTGCAGGCTTCGTTTAGGCTTGTGGTGCCAATGCGATTTTTTTAAACTACATCATCACTGGCGATGAGTCATGGGTGTTTCAGTACGATCCTGAGACGAAACGCCAAAGCATGCAGTGGACTGGACAATCATCACCAAGACCCAAAAAGTGTCGTTTGCAAAAATCCAAAATCAAGACCATGCTGATTGCCTTTTTCGATAAACACGGTGTGATCCATAAAGAATTTGTACCTGAAAGGCAAACAGTTAATAGTGCATTCTACGTCGAAGTGATTATTGCAGTGTATTTCTCGAGAAATTGTTTATTGGTTCTTGTTGCATTACAATGCGCCTGCCCATTCCGCACTGATTGTGAAGTCATTTCTCATCAAACACGGCGTTGTTGAAATCAATCACCCTCCCCATTCGCCAGATTTAGCACCGGCAGCCTTTTTTATCTTTCCTAAAGTAAAAACTGTTTTCAAAGGAAAACGGTTTCAGGACGTGGAAGACATTAGAAAAAATGTAACCGCCGAATTAAAATCAATTCCTTCGGACGCCTTTTCCTACTGTTTTCAAAAACTTTTAGAACGTTGCAATAAGTGTATTCATGTAAATGGAGATTACTTTGAATGAATATGATAAATTTTTTGTGTTACTTAAATGGTGTTCCTTTTTATTAAGGCAGTCCTGGAATATTATAAGCTCAGCAGGAATATGTGAACGGGAAATCGAGATCCATACAGCGATGGGGAAAAGAGCAACAGAGGCTCTCCATGGGTTAACATGGAATAATAACATAGGACAAGAAATTAAGAAAATGCGTTTTCATAACATAAGTAGTTCAAAACATCGTTTTGTATGGGGCAGAGATGTGGTCACTTACGACAATCCAAAATAAAATTCGTACTGTGGAACTGCACTTCAAGAGAAGAATGAATATCACATGCTCGATTACGAAACGTTTGGAAAACCGGCATTCAAATGGTATAGGCACATTCAACGAATACCGGATCACAAATAGTCCAAGCGAATGACGCAAGATCTTTTTAGAGTGGCATACCCTTAAAGGGCGTTACCTGTCTTCTCTCCATGTGCGTGTGATATGGCCTACAGGCATAAGGGACCTACAACTTTCCGAGGCTCCGAACCACAGAAGTTCTACTTCTACTTCAGAGAAGACTCACTAGGCATTGCCTTTCGAGGGAAGTGGTCGGATGTTTGTGTATGTGTGACCCTAAGAATCGAGCCCGGGCCATCTCAGTGGTAGGACGTACGTTGAACCAACTGAGCCACAACCGCGACTCTTGGAAGAGCTATATAAAATCAGCAATGGAACCTCTATTTACAGACAGGGGATTGGGAAAATAAAGAAAGATGGCAACAAAAGACGGCGAACTCGCGAAAGGGAAAATGCAGAAGAAGAAGAAGGTTTCTTTTGTAGAGTGGTGTTTATAGATTTATACTACGTATAAAAATACAAGAACTCTTTCGGGAAATTTGATTTATAGGGTTACAAATTGAAGAGAAATGTCTAGTGCTCTAGCAAATTATATGTAGTTTTAAAGTAAGACTTATGGGATTAGTTATAAAATTAATAGAATAACCGGTTAACATTAGAGAAAACCCCAAAATGAAGTATTTTATTTACGACATTTATTAATATAATAAAGATTAAATGTATTAGGTTATAAATTATACCAACCAGAAATAGAAGTCGAATAATGACTGTATTTAATTTTGATCTGCTTTATTGAATGATGCTTAAAACTTTTATGATAGTATAAAACAATATAATTAGGGTTTTATTAATTTTATGTGCGTTTCTAATACGGTTCCTGTACTTTCGTGGCCCCGCATTATCTGTTCTTGTCTCGCATTCAAGCAACAAACTTAGGTACGTATTCAGGTGGCAGTTTAAATGGAAGTGCACCCTCCTGTCTTTTTACTTCGCGTTAAAAATGAAGAAACTTGTGGAGCCTAATTTTTTTAATTTCTTGTTACGCATGTCTTATTTAAAAATCATCGATAAGATAAGCTTGAATAAGAAAATTACTTTCGTAATAAAGTAAAAATAGAGGACCCATCTTAAAAAAATTACAATTCGATCCAGAATTATTATAGTAAAATTCTAACTGAAAATTTAAGAAGGAATCAATATACATATTTTAGATGCAAGAAAAGCCAGATATGCAATAAAATATGCACAGTGTATAAATATTTAGCATAAAAATGCGTGAATTTGAGAAGTGTCTGAAAATAAATTTTTCTAGTTACACAATTACATTATTTTTACCCACAACCCACACTGTTTATTTACTTACAAAGGTGCTCATTATTTACAACAATTACAAGTGCGAATTTTTAAAATATGTATAAACATTAACACCTGAGAATTTCTAGTATTTGCACAATAATAAAATGTATAATGGAACAATTGTTTTTTTTTTACTTTTCATAAAAAAAAAGTATTTACGTAAAGCAAAACACAGAGTGATTGTGAACGATCCCCGCAAAAAGCAACGATTGTTAGTAGAGTGCTCGTTGCTAAATCAAGCCAAACCAAAAACACCACAACAAAACTATTAAACATGCAAGCACATTAAGTGAAAAACCAAAGCCCCATGATGAATCATGCGCCTGGAAAAAAGCTAATCTAATCTACTTACTTAATTTGGCGGAAACGAAAAAGTAGATCATTTCATTTCTTACACAATTTAATTAGGAACAAGTCTGATTGATACTAAAATTAGGCAACCCATTACACTTTTTATTTCTTTTTGACACTCGCAAAATCAGGGCCGTAACAGTTTTAATTTTTTAATGGGGTGAAGCAACTTGAGAAAAATTAACTAAATTAGAGAATTTGGGAGATTAATCTAAATGCTAACTAAAATTAAATAGGTCGTGGAGACATTATTATTTAAATTGCCAATGTTAATAATTTAATAATTAAATGAGTTTGCTCTATTAATTACGCAAAAGTAAAACGCCCAGTACTTAAATAAAAGGAAATTTTAAATATTAAATAAGCGAATTACTCGAAAGAACTACAAATTAACTACAAAAAACACATTGACGAAAAAAAAACAGAAATAGCACACTGCACAAAACAAAAACAAATTACACAAAAAAGGCACCCAATGAAACTTAATGGAGGTACAGTCCTGCAAAGTAAAGCGGAACCGTTCTGCTTTAAAGTTAAACATTTAAGGGAGAAAAGGTAACAAATTAGCTTTTAAAAATTTAAAAAAGGTATCATTTCAAGCAGAACGGTTGCTTTGCGATGCGCCCGACGTTCTTAACTAAATGATTCAAAACTATCCATGAATTAATAAGATGAAAAGCCTTACCTTGGGAGTTGGACTTGTGGATGTGGGCGATACGACTCCCCTATCTGTGGTATTAGAAGGCCTCTTGGGAACGATCCTTGAAGGAGAGCCTAAAAAGAAAAAAATATTATTCTTCCATTTGTCTTGATTGAGATAAAGTGAACCGGAGTCCCCGATGCCGAAAACTATAATAAATTCATATACATGCATGGAATTTTTGTCGTTAAGTTAAACAAACAAAGTACTTCTTTTTATTATTTGACCATTCCTTTGGTGATCAGCACTGTTAAACGGAAGGTTACTCTACAAAGGAACGTAAAATACTGGTAGAATACTTAAAAATAACAAAAGCCTTTGAATAATTCATTTTGAAATTGTGATGAATGTGCCGATTAGAAGGAAATTTTAAGATTAGGCAAACTTCTGTAAAAACTGTTTTAAAAACAGTTGATGAAAATATTACGGCAGTGGTGATTTACAAAATGTAGATTTTAATCTGGTCCTTGAATTCTCATGCATGGATTCGCTCATGGTATAAGTTTTATCAAAAATTGAATTCAGGAAATCTACGAGTTTTCCGAGAAGTAAAAACGTATTGTACGTACGAAACGCGAACTACTTAAAATTTGTAGGAATTAGTTTTTGCCCATTGTGGTTTGATTTTTTTTTTTTTTTTTTTTTTTTTTACTTTTGACGCTGAACTTTGCAACTTTCGGTATTAAAGTTCCAAAGGAAGTTTTCTTTTAGTAGCAGTGAATAAGGCACTGATTGTTTTTCAGTTTCCAGAAGTTTTCAAGATTTTTTAATGGTTATTGACTGCCACCAAATGTGTAAAACTAACATTGTTTAACCGAATCGACGAATCTAAAACAGATCATGAAAATATGTATCCATTTAATCTTTAGAAATTTTAACAAGTAATAAAATAAAGCACGATTTAATTAAAATACCAAACAGGACAGTTTCTCAACTAATAAACATAAAACCAAGGATTACTACGATTAAACATAGTCTGGGTGATAAATGCGAACTTCTAATGCCTGCAATAAGATGTGATGTTTGATAATAACGAGTACAGAAGGTATTCACGGCGAGTTCTCCAGTATTAAAAACGACCAATAAATAAGCAAAACGTTGCATGACTATTATTATAATGTATGCACAATTAATCTAAACTGAAATCTAGGATCTTCACAAGGAAGAACGCACGTAATGAGGAAACACCAACCATAGAGAATCGCAGCTTTCAGTAAGTAAATTTGCATCTGCTAAATAAATCTTATGCAATACTTTAAATGTTAAAACGTACTTCGCAGCGGTATACAATTGCAAAACCGATTATTCTCCTTTTTTCTGCGGAGACTTACAGTAAGAGTTTAATACAATACGCAATTAAACATGGACGATGGGTAAGAGCGAAAATAAGAAGGAAAGCGCACGTTTATTCCCGGTTCACCGAACTCTGCAGATTAATTTAGTCAATCTTTTGATAAAAGGCAAAGATGGTTAGTTCGAAGCTCGAGATTGTCGATTTGGGACAATAAAGGGCGAAATTGGATACTTTTATGACAGATTACTTTTATATAAATGCAATTTACATGTAAAACCACCGTTTTCTGCATGGTCAAATTTGTTTTCATTTGACTTGGGAGAGTTACCTTGGCACGAAATGCTGTGGTTATTTGAGCAATAATAACGAATGGCAATCTTATTTCGGTTACTCCGAAGAAATTCAGATTATTCAGAGCAAGAATGCGCGGATATGAAAATAACTGCAAATCAATGCGTTGTAAACTGATTCACGAAGTATTAGCACTAAACTATCAATACAGACTGACATACTATTAAAAAGTGCATTTGATTCTGTGGGTAGAGAAAGAAGGGCGGCTGGTTTTGCCGTTTGCCCGATCATAATAAATTTATCTACCAGTAATTTTGGTTGCAAACCTTTGGTAATATAATGTTTTCATCGAATAAATTTGGAAAATAGCTTATTAGACAGTTTATTAAGAGATAGAAAAACCGGCCCTAACTACATAGTTATATTACAACGTGGAATATGTTAAGAAAACTGATAAATCTATTTCACCAGGATGAAGCTGAAAAGTTTGAACTTATAAAAAATTTTCAAAAAACGGAAGAAAACAAGACGACTCAATATTAGCTATGTTGTTTTTAACCTGTGGCTCGAAGAAATAATAAGCGCAGATCTGCATACAACCGAGAAGCACAACCCCAGCCTACGCAGATCTGATTGACTAAAAAAAGAGTTGTATGAAAACATAAACAATGTAGACAAAGAATGAAAATGAAGGCTGCAGATTAACGAAGAGAAAACCTAAACATCTAAAAAGGAAGTAAAAATATGAGTTTACAGCCTTGAAAACATTTAATATCCTGAGTTCCATATTTAGCGAGGTAGAAGTCAAATACTGAATACTTGGAAATCTGGTAGCTGGTAGCATTTTCTTGAAGTTAGCAATTGCAAAAAATAAGTGAGGATAAGTAAACATAAAGAAGATAAGAAAGATATTAAAATCCATATGGACACTTGGAATTCAACTGCGGGGTTGCACTAGGCCTTCAAACACAACAATATTTTAAAATTCAAAGATCCTGCGTTCCACAATCCATACCTAATGTGCCCTGATGTGTTTCTCCAATTGGAGGCTCTACAAATTCCATTTGTCACCGGAAGAACTACATAAATTTTCAACACTGTATTATCAACGAATACAGAAACACGAAAACAGATATGTTGAAGAAATTTAATAATATGACTGAAAAGATAGTGACCGTTCGACTCACCACAGTCCCCAAAAGAAGAAAACTAAGACTAATTTCATCCCTTTCTACTCACATTTTTATTCTTGTCACACATTTATTTTATTACACCGCGCATCAGAGAATATACTGTAACTAAGCAGCGTTAAAACTAAAATTAAAATAAATTACATAAAAACAACCAGAATAAGCGAAAAACAGTTTAAAGAAAAGAAAATAGGGTTCATGGATCAATTAGCCTTTTAAAGAATTGGATTGGCAACTAGGTAATTTGAAAAATAAGCGAATACCACTTCGAAATACTCTCTATTATTGCAATTACAATTTGTTAAAACGGTCAGAATGTGTTTAAGAAAGTTTGTCGAAGAGGCTATGGAATAAAATAAGTAGAAACTTGAAGAGCTTTCGCAGTTTTAAGCGAATAAAAACGAAATAAATAAAACCCATTTGTATACAATGAAAGTTGATTTATTATTATGCAAATTGCAAATGTGTGGTTGGTTATCTATCTTTTTATCACGAATTAATCACTACAGAAATCTGATACCTTATAAAAAAGAGAATTTTGCAACTGATCTGTTTGTTGTAACAACATCGATATGGTGGTAACCGCTTGTTAATAAAACCTACATGTATTATGATATGATAAAGCACGTCAAAAGTAATTTTACATAATTGAGGTCATGATTTCAACGTCGGATATCATTTACAAGAGTTGAAACAATAGAGTAGCAAGTAACTTGATTTCTAAAGACAGTTCAAACCGATCACTTTCCTTGTAAACAATTACCCACCAACCGTGGTATCAAATAACCCCGGTCTTAAGCAAGTAGGTCGATTTGTGGGAAGAGTAAAACTTTAAGCATCAAAAGGTGTTTGAAAATCAGTTCGAAACTTGTTTAAGTTGAACATACAAATTTTGACCTAGTTTTCGTTACAAAATTTTTCAGCGCCGGTTCTGTTGTTGTTTTAATATTTATGATATGACGAAATCTACATGAAAAATGTACGCAAACGTAACGTAACATTGTTCTTGTTTCCAATTATATAAAGCGACGTAATCGATTTTACGGTCACAACTTTTGATCACCATTTAAATCTGGTCCAGACTTATGGTCACTGACCTGTAAAAGCCGTCTGGCCACACCACATAATTGAAATTACTTCGTATGTAAGAGAAGTTACGTACGAAGAAGAGGTTATACAAAACTCCGGCAAGATCCAGATTTAAATTATTACACGACAACAGTATATCTCAAACCTGTATCACTTTCCCTTTCAGATCTTGCAAGATGACTGGAGAAAGCGACAGTTTTTTTTTTGTCGTGTAGAGTTAATAATGCCTTTGTTGGATTACGTATTATTTTATTTGCTGGAACTTTTCTTTGTAAAGAAACGCACCAGTTGTAATACACAATGAGAAGTGTCAACGATTAGATAAGGTTTAATATTTAAATTGTGCCGTAATTAGTTTTGTTAACAATGGTAAATTAAAAAGTGAGACAAAGTATTTGCCTTGAGTTTGTTTCCAAACGTTTAATAAATTTAATTTTTCCAGTTATTTCAGAAACGAGGGGCCAGGGTGGCGCAGTGGTAAGAGCGTCAGGCTAGCGTTACGCTAGTCCCCGGTTCGAATCTCGCTGGGTGCAAGTTTGCCCGGAGATCGGTATCGAGCTCTGGTGACCATTCGTCGTTGGGCACCTAATTAACGACGCTCTCCTCCGAATACAGACCTACGAGGTCGAGTAACAAGGTTCTATACGTACACACACATACACTATACACATGGTGCTGTATGCAGACAAAAAACGGCGCACTAATCACGTGACTCGCATGCGGGCCGGATTGTGCATTTCACGCGTAAGACCGCATACGCTAACGCACCAGCCTCAACACCGAAAGGTATAAGAGGTTAACGATTACATTACATTACATTACATTTCAGAAACGGTAATAAAATTTCACAATGACATTAAAAATAAAAATTTAAACAAAACATTCGACGATCATGTAAAAGATTATCGGAAAAAGCTTTGAAATCGTCAAAGCTTCAATGCTGCTCCAATCTAAATCTCATAAGATTTATAAGAAAATTTTCTTTCTTTAAAAGGTTAAGGTTAAACTTACAAAAAATTCATTTTCACCTTTTCTGGCTTAAAATAAACAAACAAAAATTTCAATTTCATCAAAATGCATATTTAAAATAAAGAAAGCGAAATGTAATTAATGCCAGATTATTAAAAATGAATTCATAATCACAATAAAAAAAGGACAAAACTGAAAGTTGTGAACAAATCATCCAATACAGACACACCCATTAGAAATTTTACAAATTATAAGCTACGGGTGGCTCGTGGACATCATAAAGATAATCAAAAATTACAAATTAGCTGTGCAAATTATTTTGAAAGTTGCCCTCCGAGTAATTTAAAACCCGCATTCAATCGATACCGACTCACGTTTTTGTTTAATTATTAAAACTGTTTGATGAATCGATAAAAACTTTCCAAAAACCGATTTCAATCTTGTTAATTTAAAAAAGGAAACACTTTAAATTGTCTTTTTAGAAACGGCCACGAAAATTCGTGACCTTAACAAGTTAAAACAAAAAAGTGTAACGAGAAAAAATTAGCACATCTTAATCAATTTCGCCTTTTGAAAAACCTAAAATACAATTAATAATATGGTATTAAGTATTGATAGCTGATTACCTATTAACAAATCACAGTGGGTGGGCCTAGACGTGAACAATAATTATTTCCATCTGTTTAAACTGAGGTCAAGACGTATTAATAAACCTAGCAATTAAAGTCAACTGCGACGTGACTTCCTAACAGGTAAGTTATAAAGCGAAATTGTTAGTTGGATTTTATCTCAGGACTATCGGGATGGCTATAAATTTCAGAACTATGAAAAAGTAGGCACTTCCTTTGATACTGTGAATTCAAATTGATTTTTAATATTTGCAGCCTTCGGATATGTTTTTATCAACGCCAACTATAAAACAAGTTTTGAAAATTCGAAACTTTAGTTATTTAAATAGATAAACTGATCTTCAAGGATTAAGTTGCAAGACCCTTGTTCCAGCAGTTTTATCTAATAAAATTCAGAAAGCGATAGCACTAAAAAAAATCTTAAGGTTGGTAGCGAAGCTCCGAAATTAGTCATTACACCAATGCTTTTGCATAATGCAAATTCAGAGTGGTCTCCTTAAATTTATAAAGAAGATTTAAATAATTTGGGCAAATAAAATGCTTGTTTTGATGATAATAATAAGAAAATATGGACGTTAAACAACCACAAAGAACTAAAAGAAATGTATCGGGGATTTCATCACATCATCGAAATTTATGCGATTAGCCTTTTGAATACAGTTAATTTTGAATTTTACAATTTTTTAAAGCATTGAAAGATGGCCAAAAATACGATGAAATACTTCATACTTCATAATAAAAAGAAAGAAAAGGAAAACGTCGTCTCATTTAGCATCGAAGTCTCCACGATTACACTTTGAATTAGTAAATTAGGATTTTTTCAATTTTGCAACGCATTGAATTCGTTGACTTAAAATACTTCACAATGAAACTGCCCAAGTGCCACATGAAATTCAAAGCAAAAAGAAAAAAATCATTTAACACCGAACTAATTTCCGCCCTTTAAATAGAGCCAATTTCTAACATTTACAATTTTTTATTGCATTGAATATTGGCTAAATATATGCTGAAATAGGTACCTACTCTACGCTGAAACTGCTCAAGAGCCACTTGATATTAAAAGCAAAAAGGAAAAAATCGAGTTTGTCGGCCCATTCAGCGTTGAGGTCTTCAGGATTATCCGTTAACTAAAACCAATTGGATTGAAAAACCAAAAGAAAAATATTGTTTTTTTTGGTCTTATTTAGAATCGATTAGAGTTTCAATTTTGGGATTTTTAATTTTTTAACTGAAAACCCGATGAAATCTTTTAACAAAACTAGCAAGTATAGACACTGAAGATATTTGATAAACAAAAATATGAGGAAATGAAAACGAAAAAGTATACGGGTTTGTTGCCTCATTCAGTAATGAAGTCTTCCGAATTATCCGTTAACTAAAGCCAATTGAATTGAAAACCCAAACGAAAAACACTGGGTTTCTTGTCTTATTTCGAATGAATATATTAGTGCTTCAATTTTTTGATTTTAATTTTTTGTTACGAATTGGGGGTGACTGAAAACACGATTAAATCTCCGAAAGAACTACGTAGTAAATATAAATATCGAAGATATAAAAAATATATTTTACTTCTCTTAAAACTTGAAACATCTGAGCAAACTAAAATTAAATATTTTGATAAACAAAAATATGAGCCATAGGAAATTAAAACGAAAAAACTATACGGGTTTGCTGTCTCATTCAGCATTGAAGTCTCCACGATTAGTCGTTAACCAAAGTTAATTTTGAATTTCTTGTTAATTTTTTTAAACAAACTGGAAATGCTGGACTGGAAAACGGTGAAATTCTTCATAAAGAAAAACTAAGTTTGTAAAAGGAAGCTAAGAAATAAATAAATAAATTTAAAAAAATACAAATTTGAAAGTTTTCACCTAAAACCTGAAAGTAAATTTAAACGTTTTGGTTTAGATTACATTTATAACAATAAAAAACGCCACACAGCTATTGAGCTTCAGCATTGAAGTTTACCGCCTTAGTTGCTTACGCAAAATTAATTCTGAAGGTATGTATTTTCAGGAAAATTGTAATACAAACTGAGCAGTTTTAAAAACCACTTTAAATTCATTAAAAATAAACTGGACATGTCGGATAAACAATGACGCATCATTCACTAAAAGGCCCAACCTATGATGTAAAGAAAAAAGTAACTTTGTGGGGATTAAATTTAAATTTTAACGGGAGTAACAATACATTTGTTTTGAATAACATACAGAAACCTCTACAATAATGCAACTTAATAATTGTAGCCGATACATGAAACAACAATTACTTAATGATTAAAATTGGGATTGCTGGGTTAGGTTAGCTAACAAAATTGAATAATGCTTTTATTTTGTCGCACCACGGTCTTTTAATGAAACATAAAAAATATTTTATTTCTAGGAAACTTCTAAGCATTAAAAGTGCATTGATTTATAAAAGTAGCAATAAATAACACCAACAAAGTTGATCAAAACAATGAACGAAAAAATATAAGGCAGAAGATTTGATTTTAAAGTTTGCACTCTCATATTCACATAATTATAAAGTTTCGGTCCTAAATAATCTTTTTTTTAATATTTACTGTAATTACCCGACATTGTTATTGTTTGTTTGTTTATTTATTGGGTATTATTTTTCGAATTTTAGGAAGTTCGTATCTTGACGCAGCATTGAAATCCCCCCGATATAACAAGTATTACAAAAGTTCACTGAACAAAAAACTCACCTTGTGCCACAACAAACGTCTGATAAAACTGTGACAAGTACGTAAGTATAGAGAGGCGGTCTGGAACAGGAAATTCCACCATATCTTCCGCTTCCAACAGGGCCGGTATGCCTAAATGGCGTTCAGCTACCTGGAAAGCCAGCTCGTTATTGTAATATATGTCATTTTTGTTCAACTTGGGGAAGTCTCTGTAACAAACAAAAACAATTCATGCAGTAAGCGGATACAAACTTTTTAAATTAATAAAAAAAAGGGAAACAAACGATTAGATCCTAATTTTGCGAACTTGAAATGTCAGAAACAAATTGAAAAATTATTTGCGCAATTAAATTGCCAAAAGGTTTAAACCGGTGTGCCATTAACACAAATTACTATTGAGGGATTGTACATGAGAGTTACACAGTTAAACGCGAAAGTTGAATTAGTAGAAGCGCTAGAAATTAAGATCTTACGTTGTAATAAAACATTTAGAAAATAATTGTAATGTTTATAAATGATTGTGTGCTACATTTGTACTCGGGAAAAAATTAACCTTTGTTAGTTTCAATTTTCCTGTAACTTTAATGGCTCATATTACCTACATAAAAAGTGCCAAACACTCGTTTTTTTTTTTTTTAATTTTGCAAAGCTTAGACAAAACATACCATGATCAACTAGAAATAAGCTAATCTTAATCGATGTTAGAAATTTTTCTTCTTCTCCATGCCATATCCTTTTTAGGACGTTGGCGAAGGGGATCAAAGCCACATTTTTAAACGACTTGGCGTCGTGAAATTAGAAATTTTTATTAACAGAGAATATAAAAGAGACAAGTTGCTAATGAATGATGCGTTTGGAATAACGCAGAGAGCCCAATTGAATTCAAAGCTTGTAAATTTTTGTGGAAAGTTTGAGGAAGTTTCAGGGGAAAATTAATGGTTTCTGAGGGAGCTTTAAAAAACTTCGAAGCAAGTTACGACAATCTGGTAAATAAAAATTTGACAAAAATTTTATATCGCAAATTTCTGAAAAAATTGCCCAACTAATAAGCTAATAACATTTACATGTGATGAAACGCCATTTGGCAATAATATTATAAAGTTTACAGCCTAAAAAAAATAAAAGCAAGGATTTTGCAACACTCCAAGTAATTAACACACTGATATTTTAAAACCCTTTGCCTTCCATTAAATAATTTGCAATTTTAATGTAATAAAATTACCAACACTTAAAAACGTTGTAATAAAATTCTAACATAATATGCAAACCACTCAGAGCAAGTTTATATCAATCTACATTTAAATTCTATTCCAATTAAACGGGGAAGATGGCATTTAAAGTGGGAATTAATTCAAGTGCCAATAAATTTAAAGATCTACTTAACTGTTTAAACATCTGCAAATATAATGAGCTATTTTAGAATTCTATGGTTAATTTTAGGCTTATGTTTTAATCCCGAGACGAATTATTTCCTGTAAATATTTCAAAACAAAGTTCGGAAAAAGTTCCGAAGAAATTTTCTACAGGAATTCTTAGCGTTGTTTAAGAAGAAAACGATTTCGCGTTCACCTTGAGCAGTAAATTAGGCGAAGCACCTGTTTTATATTTCTCAAAAAGACCTTCGCAAATAAATTAATATTAGAAATTACAACTTTATTTAACTGGTTCATTATTTTACGCCTGAGGAAAACTTCAGCCGATTTCTACATTTAATATTTCTAGTTATCTAAAGGTTTAATCAACACGAACCGCCAGTGTAAGTTATATACGTACAGACAGACCTTTCCTAAAAATTACTAATTATATACAATTAGTTTCTCACTTAGTTCACTTAGCATTTCCCACGACAAACCTAGAATGTGACTGCAGAACCGTAATTATATACGAAGGTTGTGTTTTTAAAAGGTGCAATTGCTGCCACGATCGTGTTATAATGATCAATGGAACTAAATTAAGATATCCGGTTCGAATGACGAGGCTTAATCATATCGAATTATACATTTATTAACGGTTCATGTGTATCTAATTTTAAATTCGTAACAACACTCTTCGCTTAATGTAAACATTGTTAAAAAATTGAAAAACATCGTTGTGTGCGTGTTTGCTAATTTTTATCATTTCCTCAAGGTTTGTTGCGAGGCTTCCGAAATTATTTGTAGAAAGAAGGCAAGAGTTGTTATAAAAAGGTTTGTTATTACAAGAGTTTGTTATAACAGACGAGTTGATTACAACAAAGTTTGCGTCGAATTTATTTTATTTCTAATTGGCACATTTAAATATCTTCCTTCTTCTTTGTTATAGATCTTGAGATCTGTTTATATACCGATTTAATTTTTTTGGGCGATAGATTGCTTCCTGGTGGACGTGAAGTTGACGGTTTTCCTTCCATTGCTATACGAGACAATCTGTTTTGGTACATTCGTTTCACATGATTGTACCAGTATCTTCTTCTCTGCCTGCCCCAACTTACAACATCCTCTATGTTAAGGTCGCCACTGACGATCGTTCAAATCAAATCACTCCAAGCCAAATGGAGCGAGCGTACCACTCCAAATAACGACCTTGAATGTGAAAAAGTGATGTGATGGAGTGGCACGGCGCACTCGTCAGTGCGAAATCTTTGTTTACTTAGTACTTCACATACAAGCAAACATCCGTTGAAACAAGGAGCAATTCTTCATCCATGACTTGTATCAGCAAAAAACTTTGTTACAAAAAATATAACAAAAATAGGAAAGCAAACACAATACTGGGTTGTGATCGCCACAGATTTTATACACAGGGTGTCCCAACATTAGACCGATACACTTTGGGTGATTATAAAGGACACCAAAACAAGCAATTTTTTGTTGTTAAGCCTATGTCCGTAAATATAAGTTTACCTCTATAGTTCCAGGTCGTATCTAGAGCGGTTTCGGAGTTGAAATAATTGTACGTATCAACTGCCTTTGAGTCACTATAGTGCCAAAACGGCTCGTTTGCGGCTATGGGCTTATTAACAAAAATTTCTTATTCCTTTACAACCACCCAAAGTATGTCGGTCTAATTTTGGGACACTCTGTATATAGATATACGCAGTCGCCCGTGGCATGGGAGAGGATTGGAGCGATGAAATGGAGTGGAGCAATCGTTAATGGCCCCCTGAAATTTTTCTTCACTCCAACCGCTCCAGACGCTCCACTCAGCTGTCTCGCCACTCCATTTGGAACGATCGTCAGTGGCCAGCTTTACACTTTTCTCTTATTTCCTAGAGTTTTTTCCGATATCGTTCTTAATATTTTCATTTCTGTTGTTATCAGCTGGCTTTTAGTTTTTATTGTATCGGCCCTGTGCCGTATGACATCACAGGTCCCACACAAGTATATTCTCACTTTGTTTTCGATTCGCATGTGTTTGTTGGTACCTGTTTACATCTTACAGGGCTTCTAGAGAGTGTAATACACTTTATTTTACTTATGGATATAGACGTGTTGTATTTTCGGGCAGACAGAATCTGTATAACTGTCTCTGGAGGTCTTCTTCAGATTCGGCTATCATTGTGCGTCACCCGCATAGCAAACCATACTGATCATTTTCTTCTTTTTCTTCTTCACTTCAATTAGCCTGTTCCGGTACCCATCTTTGCCTCGGCATTCCTGTATCTCTTCTACCCCTCGGTTGATATATTCTTGCCGCTAATGGTAGTTCTGTTCACACCATTTTACCTTATTCTCAATGATTTTCTCTTTAAGGCTGTAGATGTTTAGCGCGATTCTAATATCTTCATTCCTTTGAATATCAAGTCTTGTGCATCCTTTTGTTGCTCTTAAAAACTTCTTCTCGCTTGATTGTATTGGGAATACTTCTCTTTTAGTTAGTGCCCAATTTATCTCCCAATTTATCACCTAATCTTAAGGATTTCACGTCTTCCATTATTTTGTCTAGTACAAGGTTAAAAACGAATAAACTTAAACGGAGTCAATACTTCTTTAGTCGTTTCTTGGGCTATTCTGATTCTGGTTGTATTATTGGTACTGATTTAATCTATTGTTTTATTGTATTATATGGTGTTCTGTGCTCTTTCTGTATGTTCATGACGTCTCTCAACTGAACCTTGTCAAATGCTTTAGTGAGATCGATAAACATACCTCAAAAGTAGGTTTATTGAATTCTAGGGTTTTTTATTTTAGTTGCCTAACAATGAAGATAGCATCCGCAGTTAATCTATGTTTATGGAATCTGAGTTGTTCTTCTTTGTTCATTATATGTTTTTCAAGTTTTACTGTTAGTATGCTTGCGAATAGTTTTAATGTTGAGCAGAGAAGAGTTTCACCTCTATAGTTTTCAGGGTTTGCCTTTGGTCCTTTTGTGATGCTGTGGTGCCACTTTTTCGGTATTAATGAGGTTTCTAAAATGTTTTTGAAGAATGTCGTGAGTTCTTTCGTCAACGTAGTTCCGGCATACTTCAATTGGTATGTTGTGAGTTCCAGGTATTTTTCTGTTTTTTAATTTTTTTATAACCTCTGTTACTTCAGATTCTTCTTCTTCTGAGCCAAAATCTATGTCTTTTGTCCGAGCTTCGTACAATTTTTCGAAGTATTTCTCCCATTGTTCTAATGTATTTTTTTTGTTTGAACGTACTCTTTCACTAGTTTCTTTCTGCTTTTTAGTAATCTCCACACTCTCTTTTGTGCCCCATGTAAGTCGGCGATAGAAAGACTTATGTTGGGAATAAGTCTCAGAGACCGTGTCCGAAATGAGGAGATAAGGTGGCGGACAAAGGTGGAAGACGTAATAAAAAGAATAGTCACATTGAAATGGAGATGGATGGGTCATGTATATAGCTAGACAGGACGACATAAAATGGACAAACCGTATTTTGGAATGGCGGCCGAGAAAGTACAAGAGAAGAGTTGGGCGCCCACAGACAAGGCTTATAGATGATGTTAGAGAGAGATTGAGAAGACCATGGTAACAAGTGGCAAGATATACGAGCCCTATGGCACAACAGTTCGCCCATTGCTATGTTTTATATTTTTAGTGTGTTAGCTCCGTCTAAATTAAATGAATGTAAATATAATGTTTTATTTAGCAAATGATATTACATTTTAACATATTTAGAGTGAATTTAAACATAATTGAACTTATGAACTAATCTAAATGAATGTTAAATAATTTTAGTTCACGCCATAGAAAATACTTATCAAAGAATAAGCCGCATTACCACTGTGTAACACCGCCTTTGGTTTGTAAAATTGCATCAATCCGACGTGGCATAGTATCCACAAGTTCTTTGCAATATGCTGCAGTAAACGAGTTCCAAGTTAATATAATCTCAAAATTAGCCCTATTTCTTTGTGTCAGGATCAATAACTTTAAATATAATAATGTTTATTTAAATCAAAAAAATCAAAATCAAATAAATCAAATAAAAATCCATCAATCAGTCAATATACATATTCATATGCAGATATACTTACATATTAAAACATAAACATAGATTAAATTAAAACATAAATATGACCATATAAACATTAAATTCTCCACAAAGGCATAGGCATAGGCATATGTTCGAAAACTTACAAATAAATTAATTATATTGTACAATTCTGTTTCTTAAAAAGTAAAAACAATAATTTATGGTGTTGCTATTAAAATTAAATGGATATTCACATTGTATTTATTGATAATTATATAAAATTATATATGGGCGACCTGTTGTGCAATAGGGCTCGTAGATTACAGTGAAGGCAACAAGGGGAGGCCTATGCCCAGGAATGGACCGACAGGGCCTGATAAAGAAGACGAAGAAGAAGTCTATGGTCGGTGCCAATGTTGATTGATGTCAAAACTCGAACATCCAATTTGGATTGGTGTAACTTCTTTGCTTGTGATAAGATAATCAATCTTCTTAATTCATTTCTGACACAAAAATCAATTAGGAGTTCTCCATTTTCATTTACTACTTGTTCGTTGAATTTCTGTTTCACTCCATTTACCTCTTAATTTCCAATGCGAACGTTTAAATTCCCAAATATTATGACTGCCTTTGTTAGTGATCATGTCGATTGTTTCTTGTAAATGCTTGTAGAATTCTTTTGATTCTTCCTTAGTGTGAGTTATATCTGGTTCATAAGCACTAATTATCTAAAGTGTAGAGTTGAAATATAAGCTTTAAAAAGGGTAAATGCTTGAAAATAATTTTAAAAATCCGATTATATATCCTTCCAAGTGTCCAAGTTGAAAAATTTAAAGACCCATTTACTATCTAATCTTTAAGAAACCCAGAAAAAGAAAATTTTGAAATTTTAACAAACCAATAAATGAATTTTCAAATTAGAAATAAAGGAAATTTGTATTTTATTCTTTAATCCAAGCTTGTTTTTTCTCCTCTGAAAATATCTTCAACAAACAAGCTTTTAAACAAGTGCAAATTTAGCTCAAAAATAAAGTGTGTTTCTGGGTCCCTTCGAGGCCTTACTTATATTCAAATAAATTAAAAAAAAAACTGGTCGTACCAATTTTTAATTACGGCCACATCTTATTAATTAACGTTTGTTATTAATTTTAATCTATCCATACAGAATTAATAACCTGCTATTACAAGTTCATTTAAAACTGAATAATCCGTGTCGTATTCAATATTTCCGTTCAATTTAATAACTTTAATCGAAGTAATTTAAGTAAATAATTTGACGTCTAAATAGAAAAGATTTGGTGGGATGTGGCCACACGTTATTTTGTAAGATTTATAAACGTAAAAAAATTAATTTCTTCCATTATTGTTATGAACAACACACCTCGATTGCCATAAGTGGAAAGAAAATTATGCGAGTGGGTCGTTTTACTTGTAACGCGAAATCGATCAGGATGTAAGGATATCGTTCTTATAATTAACTCCCTTTAAGGCACGACCTCAAAAATGAAGAAAGCCAAAGGTTGTGTCAAAAATGGAAGTCTTTCCTTCTTTTCCTGTATCTTGTTTCAAGGTTATTTACCTTCAAAATTTGCCCCGAAACAATTACGTTGGAATTAATTTATAATAAAATAAATTTTCTGAAACGACGACAATTTTAGCGAACAAGTTTTTGCATGTATTTAAAAGGGTGATTTATTGTATGAAACTACAATTGTGTGTGCATTTCTACTAAACATTTGCATATTATTGTAAAAAGTCGTTTTAAGGCTTGGCCTTTTCAAAAAGCGAAGATGAAGCGTAAAGTACGATGATGTAAACTTTCACGAAAAAAAAGTGAAATTAATTTTGGCGAAACCTTAACAGGAAATCACTTGAATAATCGAGTTACAACTTAGATAACTAATTTAATTACAAGAATTTATGAACTCAAATAATCTAGTTTCAACATTTTCAGTTTTACAATTCGCTGCTTTGTTAGGGCTAGGAAATTCGACAACAAAAGTGTCACTGAACTTATCAAGGTTCCACACGCTACTGTTAATTAAATTACAAGGCGAATTTCTATTCCTGGCGTGGCTTTAATCCGCGGTCGATTTTTTGACTAATTGATATGTAAACCGATAACATTTTGTGGTATGTTTATCTTTATGTAATAGCTGAATTTGTTTTATTTGCAAGTTAATAATGTACATTTTTAAAAGTAAATTGCGTAAGG
Source organism: Melanotus villosus (assembly GCA_963082815.1). NCBI lineage: Eukaryota > Metazoa > Arthropoda > Insecta > Coleoptera > Elateridae > Melanotus > Melanotus villosus. The sequence continues at coordinate 17,749,531 of OY720422.1, read as the reverse complement.
ATATTTAGATTTCTTAAATCTTAAGATAATGAATGTTTCAACATCATTAAGAAAATTCATTTGAAATTAAAGATCCTTGTGGATTTCAAAATTAATTCTTTGATATGTAAAAACAAAAACTAAATCCGATTTCCCCTTCAGCTAGCATATCTAAGTTCCGAGTGTTTAAGTTTGATTCCGAATTTTTAACGATAAATTTAACTTTTAAATTCGCAGATAATCTGTAATTAATTAAAAACATTTAAATTCTGACATTTTGAATCTGGTACGGTGGCCGTCCTACACATCCGTTACTGCCATAACAGGAAGAGGAAAACTAGGTTGACTGAAAGGATCCTTAAAACATACGCAGCAACACCAAAGCATACCAAACTATCATTCAAATAAAAACGTGCCTTGTTACTTTCAAAAACCTATTTAAATTTTGAAAACACCCATAAATGCGTCACAGCACACTTTATTTCACAGTACTTGTCTTCATTATTCACTTTTACGTAACATAAACACCGTTTTCTGGCAAGTTACATTTATGGAACGAACATATTATTAACGATAAAACTTTAGAAATGTTTAACGAAAAACAAGCAACTTACATTAGGTCCGGCCTGAAATGGTGAATAATAGCGCAGAAGGCGAGCCCATCTCTCCAGGAGGTGGTCATATTATTCACTTCGACTCCTGGATATCCCTCCGTCATTCGACGACACCACAGTTCGAGACCTTTGGTCCCGCGTCGTTCACCCATTTTTATTTATATCTGAAATTAATTGAATTATTACGGCTTCTATTTTTTAAACATTTTGGTTTAAAGTTTAATGTAACAATAAACGAAATTTCTTTTAATTATGATATTAAAATACAAATAAAAATAAAATACGATTAAACAAAACTAAAGCAATATACATTAAGTTAGATGCCTGAGCTAAGAAAAAATTAGAATTCTTGGTTTTTCACTTGCTAAAGGACAACTGTTAAGAATCCAAGTAGGCTCTAAGATTTAAAAACGAATCCCAAGGATTTCCACTTACATAAAAGGGAGACAAATTTCTCTTTTTATTACACTGATATTTAAAAGAAAATATTAAAAAATCATTTAAAGGCCTAACATTTTAATAAAGAACCCGTCTAGGCAAGTAAGACAAGGATTTTGTTTTAAAAGTAAGCCGACATCAAAATGCTTTCACTGATATTTTAAAGTAATAAAAAAAAACGTTTAATTTTAACATTTAGGTAAATTTTAGAACGTAAGTAAACTTTTAATTACGAAAAGTCCCAGGTTACATAAATGGCTATTAATTTTTTGCTAGGTTTTTAAGTTGTAGAAATTACATAAAATTGGCACCAATTTTGGCACAAACGTTTTATAATTAAACAATCGAGCGATTTTCCTGTTGCATTAGATTTCAATTGAGAATTTTATTAATTGCAAACCTTAAAATAGACCGGAGTGCACCAGAAAGTCAGGGTTGACAAATAAATATTTTAATTCAGGCGGCATTTTTCTGAAGAATGAAAATTTGAATGAGAATTAATTACCTAAATCTACGAGTAAATTACTAAAAAATATGTTGCAACTCTGAAAGATTGCCAAATAGAAAGTTCAAGGTGTAGATTTACATACGGCGGCAGTAAAATTTGTTCTTTTGTTTTTTGGATTCGAAATGTCACAGTTTCAACCTTATCAATTTGTTTATTTCATTAATTAAGGGTTGGACTTTCTATTTCTTGATAAATAAACCTTCTGATATTAAATGTATTAACAAAGGTTATCGTGGAAAATATTTGTAATTTTTCAGATGGAAAGACCGGCTCAAAAGACCAAACTTTCGAAAGTCAACCCTAAAAGAATGTACTGACATGATTGCATATTACAATAAAAATGCAAAGAATTTGTTTTCTCTGCATTCGAAGCTCTTCAACCATTGGTTAATAACAAAACGTGAGACGCGCATCACGCCTTGTTTGAATAGCTCATTAACTGCCCATAAATTCAAGATTTCAACACAAATTCAAATGGTTTAGGTTAAGTCGGTTTTGCATTGCAAAAATTTGTCAGAAATGCCAAAATACCGAACTGCTAAAAAAGAAGAACGATCCAAAATTGGGCTGGGAAAAGAGGAAAAGACTAATCAAAATCATTTAATTTTCTAATATTCACGTGATTTTCAGCAAAAAACCAAGTTTTTGGTACATTTATTAATTATCGAAACATTTCGGTTAATCGTCTTACAACAATAATAAGAATAGTCTTGGTTTATTTTGGCCAACCAATATTTACATTTGGAGATGTGGGTATTTTATGTGGTAAATAATGATGGCTTGAGTTTTATATTAATTTTATTTATGCACTTTGACTACTTTGAGCGTATATTAGTTAGATATGCGCTCTGAACAAGAGTGGCAGAAGTCTAGTTTTAAAATGAAATGAAGCAGTAAAAGATAATAGCGTATGCGGACGCTAGATACTAGACTAAACTAGGGTTGATGTGGGAAATGAAATGTTCGGAAAAAATAAAAAGAAGAAAATTTTAAAATGCTAAAGGATATATTTCATTCATGGAAAGATTAACACAAGAAGCAAACGTTAAAAAAATGAAAAATTAAATAAAGAATACAATTTTAAAGGAAACCATCTTAAAAATGTTCCAAGGGAATTTTAAAGAAGAATCAAAATGTTACAAAAATACTGCTCAGAATTTTTGTGGAAGTAACGAAACCCTACCGGACTTACTTTTCTTATTTTGAACAAACAATATTTATTAGGAAAATATGTAAAACAAATTAAGTGAAAAATACAAAGAAGAAAATTCTAAACGTGTTTTATATTAAAAAAATAAAATATTCAGATTAACTTGAAAGATAAACGTAATAAAAAAACTGAAAAATTACCTAAAAATACAGCTTTAAAGAACAAAATCTTACACACATTTTTTAAGCAATGATCAAAATCTTATATTTCTCAAGTTTTTTGTGAAAGTTAAAGAGTTTCTTTCTTGATTTCGAAGGTATTTTGACTAATAATCAAATTTGGAAGAAATAAAAAAAATTAAGAAAAAACTAACATAAACAAATGAAAAATTATACAATATAGTTTTGAAAAAGAAAATGTACCTATATCAAAATTCAAGATAATACAACAATATTTAGAATTTTGCTGGAAATGAACTTGGCTTCGAAAATGAATAAATGAATAAATAAATAACCAAATTCAAGCGCAAAGTTCTTCCATTTGAACTTCAGCTCTGTGAATTTTGCGTCCTTTCAAGGTACATTCATTTTTAATGCTGCCAAGAATTGGTTTTGTATGTCAAGGAAACCCACGAAATTTAAACTTTTTGGTGTGATTGTTGTTGGGAATACAAAACGGACAGATTTTTATCGCAAATTTTATTTTAAAATTGTAAAGGAAAATGTCAAACAACTCGCCACAACAGATATTCAAAGCAAAATACACAAAACTATGCTAATTCAAATGTGTTTACCGCAAGATAAAAGTGAGAAGCAAATAAATTTTCCACTTGAACTTCAGCGAAATGTTTTGCAGTGAATTATCAATTTTGAAATTCATTACTAAACAATGCTGACCGTTTAACAGGAAACATGACAACACCTAGAATTCGGTGAAATTATTCGAAATGTTAGTGCAGGATGTGATCTCAGGCATTTGTTATGTGTATTTAACAAGAAGAAAATAATAGTGAACCTCTTGTTAAAAAGAAGCCGACACGATAATAATTTATCTAATTAATTTTACGAGAGGCAGGTTTCTCCACAATGTTATGACAGGTGAGTAAGAGACTGCATTAAAGTACTCCGGACCCTCGCGTTTTATTATCCAAGTTCGAAGAGGACCTCCCAAAACTTGGTCCATCGTAATTAAATGGGAGAGAGAAATTAACAATCAAGGCATAAATTACGACAATCTAACGGTACGAGATGATAACCTTGTCCTATCTTCACGTTTTATAAATAAAAAGTCGTTTCGAAAGTACCTCATCCTTTCGGTATTTCTATAAGTAATAAATAGAGAGCCGGGTAGAAAAATTCTAAAACAATTAAACGATACAGGTGTGTCGTTTGCATTACAGGGACGAGATTGCATCACCAGTATGTTACAGCAGATTTACAACATGGGATCTTTATCGCATTATACGGCTGTATTACGAAAGTAATCGTGCGAATCTCCAGTTGTTCACATATTAAGAAATACGTGGAAGATATGCATGTGCACTTCACGTAGAAAAGGATTAACATCTGGGCATTATAAAACCTAGACAGGATAACGTAAGCCTGTCAGGACTATATGTCTTCTTACATTTTATTTTCCAACTTGTATGCACGAGAATTCTTGGGGAGTTTGAGAGATGTTTCTGTGAAACGCTTGGATAATTTTAGAATTTATGTAATTGTTTACTAAAGTGAACTTAGACACTGGATTATTTTTATGTTGGAAGATCCTTCTAACATTCTTCTCAAATGGTTTTGGATAAGGCTTGGCCAGGCCATGCAAAATGCCAATGTAAGTATTTTGTAAATTGGGTTTCTAAATTTGGCTGTAATATCCTATACTTTAACAAAATGAAAGTATGGTCTCTACTTATTAAACAATATTTGGATGGTTTATACTCATTTCTTTTTGAGGTGTGCATTTTTACAACCAAAGTCGAGTCACCATTGATGTTCATTATTCAAAAACTTAACAAATTTATTCGTTTCAGAATATTAAAAAACTTCTTTTTCTTAGTGCCATGTCCTTCTTAGGGCGTAGGCGAGGGGGATCAAAGTCACATTTTTAAAAGACTAGGCGTTGTGAACTTTGTTAACAAGGATTAAAAACGAACACTTCGACTTCAATAACTCCGCGTCTGTCTAATTCATTTGGACATAGCTCAAGAAGCAGGGAAAAACGTAACATATAAAGGCAAATGCATTTTCTTTTATTATTTGTTGATCGATATGCATTTGCCAAATTTCATTCTTTTAAATTCAGCCTAGCAAAAGTATTTGCCAAGTATTTACCAACTACAACCTAATCGTTGAACAAAGTAGAGTTCTTAAAATCGCTATTATAAACAAACAAGTTAAAAATTCCAGTAAATCATTAAAAGGGCTTGGCAATTGCGATTCAAATCGAACATTTCAATCACGTATTAGGTTTTTACATTCCAAATGAATAGCAGTAGTCAACTGAAACACCCGTAAAGATATATAATGCAATTAAAGGCGAACACGTCGGTTTAAACCTAGTAACTAAAACTAAAACTCTAGTAAAATGCAACTCGCAAAAACAACTACGGTGGATTAGTTTAGAAATTGTACTAAATTATGGTAATTTCAGTTAATACCCGAATGGGAGTTGTCAAGTATGAGAAAGGCTTAACATTTTGCGTGTTCAATTTAGTGAATTAGAATAGTCAAAGCGAGTTTGCTATTATTCTACTGTCTAAGTTTCAGAATTGTACATTCCAAGTAGACTTTGAGTTTTACACAACATTTATGTTATGCGGTTGCTGAATTACGTTTGCACAATGAGGCGGATAAATCTTCAGCATCATGGGAGTTTCCTCCTTAAAAACTAATTACTTTCGAAATGCTCGGGATTTCCTCTTTAAAAGCTAATTATGATCTTTTATAACCAACGCCCAGGCAAAACTTCAGATTATCAAAACCTAAAGGCTTGAATTCTGAAATATTTCTTAAATACCAACTGGATACACATTTCAAGTACAAACAAAATGCCTGACAACTTCACAACCTTTGAACTATTTTACAAGAGAATAACTTTGTACGGTGCCTGACTTGTAAAAATTTCATTTGTAAGGGAAAGGCGATACTTTAAAAGCAGAATTTCTCTGTAAAAATGCAAACGTGTTGTTTCTGTATAAATGATTTACATGGTATGCAATTCGTGTGAAAAATGAAGTGTACGGTAAACGTACCATATTTATGCTAAATTTCTGTTATTTACGGTGACGTTGGGTAAATTTCACTTTGAAAAATGCAAGCTACTGAACTGCATTCATTAAAATGTAATACTTTAACTTCATATGAATGATTAGCGATTGTGCATGTTAATTAGGCAAATCGTGATAAGCGTAAATAGGCGTGCGAAAATTACTGAAAATCAACACTTAAAAACACAAAGCCTAAACGTGAAACTTTAGCAGAAAAATTCTTGCATTCAAGTCTTTAACATTACATTAAAATGCATTTTACATTAACAACAAACATATTACAAAACGACTTTAAAAATCAGTCAGATTGTTAGAAAATTAAGAAAATTTCGTATTTTCCTTATGTGGGATTCCAACTAAGCACTAAGCCAATCTCTTCAGAGGAATCCCAAAAACAAAGAAAGATCAAACTAGTGATTTACACCACAATTGACCAATTTTACCTGCGAAACCATTGAAAATCAACATTGAAAAACACATACCTTGTTCTGAAATTTAGATTTCGTGCAATTAAGGTCTAATATGTTCTAAAATCTAAAGGCTCGTTTTGACGAGTTTGACATTTTATACATTTTAGCGACTGGTGGCGAAAGACCCAATTAAAAAATATACAATAAAGTTTTCCCAAGTTTGATCTACAAAAAAACATATTAAAAACCTACCGGAATTCAAAAATCAACAAAAATTTTCAACTTTTCGTATGCATGCGCGAGTCTCAAAAACAAAGAAAGTTCAAACTGTATGCTGGAGGATCCCATTTTTACCAAAGCAAACATCCCAACTTGGGATCATTGGTCAATTGACAACTTAACACAATTAACAGGAATTTGCAACTCAAAACAGTGATTTATGCCTAACAAAGACTGGATTTTACCTGCTGAATTGTTAGACAGCTGCCACGACGGTTGCGAAACAAACTTTGAATCCCGATATAGTCATTTCGGGTTTTCTCATTTCGAAACTAACACCAAAATCACCACTGTGTGCAACAGGCAAGATGGAAAAGGGTACCAATTTTTTTCACCGAACAGAAAAACCCAAAAGATTCACCTTTCACACACAAACACAGTAATAAAGCTTAGGTAAAGTGAGTTTCACGTGGAGACGACCGTTATCCGTGTCGTGACCAGCTCACGCTCAACCGGAGTGCCTTGGAAAGTAACACAGCTGAGCTGTTGAGGTCGTTTAGTTGTTCTCGATCGACTGTCTGCATCTTGGTAATAAAAGATCTTTAGACTGCCTTTTATTTATCATTATTATTATTGCTATTATGCTAAGGTATATAAATTACAAAGGCGACCGTCCTAACAATGGAACTTAGAAAAGGGGGATCCCTTTTATGGATGTCGTCTTCTAAAAGGCCCCCGGCTTTAAAGTTTTCATAAAGTTTATAATAAGTAATTACGGGCTAACAAAGGGCCGTGTATAAAAGGAAAAACAAAATTCAAACGGAACGTCACATGAAAGTTAATGTTACGGGAGATAAACAAGGGTAAAATAAATGTAGCAGAAACGAAGGCCCCCGTGTAGTTATAATAAAGTAACTTTTCCATGCGGACATAACAATGAACGGAATCATTACTAAACGGCGCGCTTTATAACTTACAAAGACAAAAAAGGAAACAAAAGCGAAGACGTAAAAGAATCACCCTAATTTTAGAACGCGATTTCTTTTTCGGTCCCCTGAGTTAAAAGTTACAGGAAAGTTTGCGGGCATCGATAAATGAGATACTTAACTTTAAAACCGAGATGTTTTGCTTGAATTTATGTAAAAAGAGTCGTTTGAAGTTTTGATATATTTATGAAAGTCTTTTAAGGGAATTACTCAACATAAACAAGAAATAAACACCTACATCAGATATAATTTAAAAATATAAACGAATAGTTAGATGGAGAGTCTGAAACAACTATAAGAAATTAGCTGAGTGAAGTAATGTTAAAAACAAATTATATTGGTTAAGTTAACTCACATTATTATGTTGAGTTTCTTAAACGAAGAGTGCTCAGTACTGTAAGCAGAGCTGTACTAATAATACAAGGTTTGCGGACTTTGTTGCCAGATATCTCAAAAAGTAACGCAAACACATTTTTGGACTCGTGTCTAAACCTTTGAACAAAATTATATTGCTATTTTTAATAAATAAAATGATTTGAAGATATTTAATGATAAGCTGGTAAATTTCAGATACTGGCCTTATGAAGGATGAAAAGCAGCAGATTTTTTAAATTTTTTTATATATTATAAATGTTCCAATCTTTCGACAAAATAATATGGCAGATTTTGTAAATAAAATGATTTGAAAACATTTAATGATAAAGTTAGGAGATTTAAAAGAAAAAAAATAAAACAGAACATTTTAGCTAAGATTGCAGTTTAATTTATATAACACAGTCGCGAATTTTACACCACAGTAGGCAATGATTTTAATTATTACGACGCAGAGATGGTAACACCATGATCAAAATCGATGCATAGCCCATGTTTGATTCTTTAAACGAGCCATTGCAGAGTTTCAGCTCAGTGGATTGTGAGGTTATTGTTTGGTCACGCGAAGTAGACGAACGTGCAAGCATATAACAAAAATGTCAAAAAATTATAATTTACAGCACAGTGGTTAAGATTACTCGTCTTCTTTAAAAATTTTAGGCCCAATACTTTTCGAAACCAAAAATAAAATCTGTTACTAATATGGGAAATATGTAGAATTTCAGAATATCAAGTCCATATACTACTAATAAATAAATCCTAATAACAATACATGCCAGCAGAAAACAAACAACAATAAAATACAAATAAAACCAAATTTTAACACATTCCAATACACAAATGGAAAACAAATAATCGCGAGGAATATTTTATATTTTACAGCATACACTCTATGAAACCGTATGTATAGGTTAAGTTCCTGCTCTATTTATTTTAAAAATAATCTGCATTAAAATGCGGAGGACAGTTAAACTGAGCATATGCCCAGGCCGTAGAGAGACGCCAGCTCGTAAAGTCAGGAAGGTCGTGATTGCGGCATTGCCAACTGTCGTGTTCTAGTTAAGGCTTGCTGTAATTCCCTTTTTTCTGAATATCAAAGCATTAAACAGAGTACAGTTTCTTTCTTTAAAATTCTTTTCCAAAAAATATAAATGCCTTACAATTGATTATATAAAATAAGGAAGCTTGTTGGCGCAGTGGTAAGAGCGTTGGGCTCCTAGTCTCGGGTTCGAATCTCACGCAGTGGTAAGGATTTTTACAAAGAATTCCTCACTGTTCGAGGTCAGTACTTAAGCGAGTGAAGCCATTTATAACTTTGGTTGCAATTAACGATTCTGCTTTGTTGAATCCAACTGAAATTACATCGAATGTTGTTAGGATTACTCTGATTTGAATAACAGCAGCAAGTTTACAGTTGGCAACACTGGCCTACTTGCGAAACAAACTTAAAATTAATTCCATAATTTTTTTATGAACAAGATTTATATTACAAACAGGCTTGCTTATACTGATCCCTAACATGGCTTAAAGTGGCATAAAGAAACCATGAATGCATTGTACCTGTCGATTGTTCGAAACAGGGAAGCATACAATTTTAATTTAAATATGTTGATTTAACTTAACAAACTAAACTAAACGTTACGGAGTAAGAAAATAATATGTAAAAGAAAAATAAAGAACGTATGAAAAATACTACCAAAGGAGTGAGAAGGGAGTCAGAGAAAATTTAAATAGGGCCGAAGGTAAAGAATAATTTGCAAGAAAAATATAATAGAACATTTCGGAAATCCGCATTTTGGCCCGTTTATTACAAATTAAAAAAGCGGCCTCGGCGACAATTTTTCTCTCGGTACGCTAAAATGGAATTTCGCGGCCTTAGTATACAAATAACTATTATTTTACTAAACACCTCGTCATTATGACTGAAGATAACCAACAACTCTATTTTGGGCTAAAAAGCCGGGCAGAAAACTCTAGCCCTTGGTGGGGGTTAGCGGAACATACTAACAACTCTACAATAAATAAGACAACTGAATTTCGATCATCATGTGACGCTAAAACATGGCCTTAGCAGACCATCACTGCTTTATAAAAGTCAATAATTCAAAAAGCGAATTGCTCCTCCAGGAAGAACTAAATTTAAATTTTTTTAGATTGGCAAAATTAACTGATAACTAATATTTAAATAGTATTAAAGGAGAATGAAAAATGGCAGGAAAAAAAAAATGAGAAGGAGAACCAATGAGAAAATCTAAATAGGTTTGGAGATCAAAAACTTCATTTTAATGTTGATTTAATCCCATTTAAGATGCAATTAATAAATTAGGGAAAAAAAAGAAAGGACGGGCAGAATTTCAACAATTAAGTATACATAAACAACAGTTATTAGAAAATATATAGTACTTTAGGGACGATGCTGCTTTGGGACCTGTTTGAGAAATTTAATTTGATATATTAATTTGGTAAGTTTTTAATACAAAATTCGGAAGGGGGGGGGAGAAGAGTGAAATAGAGAGAAAAATTGAAAGGGAAAGAGAATAAAAAACGAAGAATCAAAAACCAATAGTTTTAAGAGTTTGTTTTAAGAACAGAAAATTTACATAATCTGAATTTCGTTGTGAATAAAATTTAACGCTTCTTTTTTTCGAAAACTAGTTTGTTTAGCACAAATATTTCAATATACAATGTACACACATAAAACGAGCACGTATTCATAACATATTTGCACAAACAATAAAAAACGAAATCCAAAATAAACATTTACAGCTAAACTCATTAGCATAAGTAGCAAGCAAGGTCGAATATATTATTAACTAATATTCGAAAGCATTTAAGGCTCTGGTTTTCGTTGGTAAAAAAAGCCAAAGTATTACGGGACTAAATCATGAAAAAAAGTTACACAAAACAGATCGATTCTAATTATTAAGATAAACCTTAAATACGTGTAACTTATCACTAAAAAAATTTATGTTAGCTAAGATAACACAATAAACAAACAAGAGATCTTGTAAAGAGTCAAGTTTCTATTTCTAGTATAAACAACACGGGCAAAGTGGATTTTTTAAGCGTACAAATTTCGAGGTGTCCTAGAACTGGGTTAACGGTTTCATATACGATTTTTTACATCTTTAACGTGTTAAACATCGGACAAGATGAGAAATGTAATCGTTTTAAAATTGGGCATAATTTCTGAAGCTTTTTCACATGAGAAAATTATTCATTTACAACTGACAAAACTAGGAATCACAAAAGCAAATCAAGAGAAGCATACAATAAAAAAAAATTCGATTGGTTAATCGATGAGAATGATTCTTAGAAATTATCGAAAAGATGGTTCTTTATCGAAATAACTTTCAAATATTAAATTACTTTGTTCTATCAACACGTATGCAAGCAATCAAAACAAGTTACTTTCAGTTAATTAAACAAAAAAATTAATATGATCGGAAGAAGGAAGTAAACACGACCATTAACGCATGTAGCATCGCCTTCTCATCGAACCACTTCCTGTGGAAAGCGATTAAATAACAATCACTTATATTGCGGCTTTTTTTCTGGTGGCTATTCCGTTACCACAGTCAATTTACGGACGTTTTTTTAACGTGCCCACCTGTAGGTAGGTGCGTAACCGGAAACGTTGTAATAAATTGCGAAACTCCATACAACGATCCGCTTTTGTCCATTGGTAAAATGGATTCTGGTTGCGTTATAATTACTAACAAAACAACCTCTTAGCGCTTTCATCTCTTGTTAATTAGCCGCACCTTTAAACACGTTGTATTTGCAACTGAACACGTGTTTCGTGTATAAAGGATTACTTATTCACGTGAATTTTTCGTGGTAAATGCATTACATTGTTTACGTCATTTTCTGTGGCAATCGAAAAATTGTTTAAGCATATCCGTATTGACCTTAATAATTAAATAAATATGATAGAAATTGAAGTGTTACAAAAAAAGGTTGATACGCTCCTGCCTGCTTGTAAATATTTAACCTTTTTTTTAAGTTTCGATATTTTTTAGTAGACTTTCCGAAGTACATAAGTAAAATGCCTCAAACATAATTTAACTGCTAAAAAGTTTTAACAAAATTACCTATGCAAATTCTTCCCAAAGTTAAAGCAGATAAAATTTTGAAATTTCACACAGTTGTCTTGAGAACGTTTCAAACATTTTGCAATTTCTAACGCTGTAATTTAAAAGAACACCGTAATAAAACCTTTTAAGCATCGTCCAACCTCAATTAATTTTAAGCTTACATATAAACATTATAGCATAACTTTGAATTAGTTGCACGGAAATTGCATCTGAAGTTACTTGGTAAACAGTAATTTTCTTACTTTTACACCTCTTAGGTAGTTATATTACATTTATTAAACGATTCGAAGTCGTGACTGTCATCCTGTTATATACCAGACTTTATTAAATTTATTAACTCTTAACGAGACGAGATTAGTTTGTTTGTAAACAAGCGGAAAAAACTTCAGAAAAGGTCAGGGAACAGATGCATAAAAAGTAAGTTTTAAAAAAAAAGTCAAGGATTCTTTGGCTCTAATAAGGGTTTTTGTAAGGCGATTAATGTTACATTTCCAAGGGGTGTATTCAGGGGATTTTAACAGGAAATAGATTGGCCTTTTATTTTAAACTTACAAAGATCTTTCAGAGAGTGTAATTTAAGGTTGGTTAAGAGCAAAGCTTTGCTTAAAATCGCTTAAATTACGGCCTAATGTGTTAACCGCCGACTTAAGCTGCAGTTTAAATCGGCTTAAACACCTACACCTACCCGTAAACATTCATTACCTACCTATTACATGACGTACAATAAGTACCACTTGGCGAAGAAGTCACGAATATGACACAGAATTCAAAAGGCCCAAAACGTCGTAGGAGCATTAAACTTAAACAGCACCCAGTGGGATAAGAACATGTAAGTAACAAAAACAAAAATCTAATTGGACAAACAATGGTGGAGAGGTGGAGACAGCCTCTATATAAAGATAGATGTGGCGAACCCTGGAAACCCGAGCGATTTCATCGGAGGTCGAGTAACCAACTTCGGTGGACGATGGGGCCGGGGCTGACCAGAGCTACAGAAATACTGTTTCGAAAAGGGAGTTGGGCGTCACGGCCAAGGGTAGCAACCTTTTTCTCATAAAAAGACCCATAGCTACGAAACCTTCAGATAAGCCTCGGACGACGACTAAAGCTTAGGTATACTCGATATTGGTACATGGAATGTTAGGACCCTCCTTAAACCAAGAGCTCAAGCAAGTGTACTGAAAGAAATCAGGAAATAGGCATAACGTCGCCATAACGGCCATTCAGGAGGGAATAAAAGATACAGAAACATATTATCCTATACATATAGTGGTAAAACCCAGGAGATAAGGAAATGGGCACTCCTATTCACAACTACAAACAAAACATAATCGACTTTCAACCAGCGAATGAACTAATATGCGGACTTCGAATAGCCGCCAAATTTCTCAACGTATTCATAATAAACGGAAGAAACAGAAGAAAAGGAGGAGCACTATCAACAACTAGAGTATATGACATAGTCCTAAAGAATGATGTAAAAATCTTTATAGGCGACTTGAACACTAAAATTGGAAAAGAAGAAAATCGTGGCATCATCGGAGGAATCAAACCAAAATGGGAATGAACTTATAAATTTTGCTACAAGCAAAACCATGGGCATTAGTTCAACATGCTTCCCTCACCCCGACATGCATAAAGGTACATGGATCTCACCTGACGGAACAACAGTCAATCAAACTGACCATGTTATGATAGACAAAAGAGCAGCAACCAGTATTTCAGACGTGAAAGCCAGAAGGGGAGCATGCTGTGGTTCGGATCACCGTATAGTATAAGTAAAGTTTCGATGCAAATTAAGTAATCACAAGTAGGAGCACCAATACGTGCAGGAAAAAATTTAATCTAGATAAACCTAAGAACCCAGAATTAAAAAGAAGGGTCGAAGAACAGCTAGAAGAAGGGTTAAGGGAAGAAGACTAATCAACAATAAGAGAAACCATGGGTCAGATGAAAGACAATAACAATAAAAACAGCCAAAGAGATTTTAGGGGCAAAGTAAAGATAAAGGAAGAAAGAATGGCTTGATGAAGACTGCGAACAAGCGAGAAGAGAGAAATTTATACAATATAAGAGAAACTGGTAGTCTACTAAGCTTATATGTATAATAGTGACCAACACGGAATCACACATTAAAATTCAAAATGAGTTGACAGACCCTTTCACGATAAATCAGGAACTGAAACAAGGCGTTGCACCAGCCCCTGCACTATTTAATTTGGCATTAGAATACGTGATAAGAAGGCTGTCTGTTGGAGGATTATCCCTTAACCGGCGTGGCCAGAAATTTTAACACTCAATGCGTTGTGGAGTCCTTGGGACTCCAAAATAAAAAATGCTGTGTATTTAATGTTATTGAAAAACTTACTTATTTTTCGTTGCATAATTAATTAAAAACATGTAAAGAAACAAACTTTTATATTTATAACCAACTGAGTAACAAACTAAAACCAAAAAAGATCTAAAACCAAAAATACTAAAAAATAAACAGTGTTTCCTTGATTCTTATTTTGCAGAAGAAAAACTAAAAAATAAATACTTTTCTTATTGAAAACATGTTTGGTATGGTCTAAACTTCAAAAAATGAAAACACATTGATTTCTAAAATAAAACTGAAAAAAACTGACAATGGTTTAAAAACCCTATAAAAAAAATAATTAGGACTCTTCTAGATTTTCAATGCACTGAAGACATATTTTTTTGAACATTGCAAACAAATTGGTGTTCTGCATTGAACACATAAATAAGCAGTTTTTTTTTTATTTTGGGTCACAAGCAGAACAATACTTCCTCTGATTTCTAGGCAAAAAGCCTTGAGCATCAGCTAGTGCCTCGGGTGCCATGTTCAAAATTCTGAAAATACCTGTGTCACATTCCTCAAACCATCTTTGCACAGTTTCCTCAAAGTTAAGATCTGTAGGATTATTTTTTTTTTAATTCTTGAACATAGTTGCTAAATTGCAAGTATTACACTAACTGCGTCGTGGAGTCCCACGGACCCTAAGATTTTTTTCAACATACTTGCCTTGATCACAGACTGCTTTCGAATGAGCATGTGACAGGTCCACCTACCATGGGAAGCTACTGAACAACACATGACGTTTGGTGGACAAATACGAAAGTTATTAAACAGTTTATACTTGCTAGAGTCCCAGGGACTCCGCAACGCCGGTTAAGGGTTTTAAACATGCTATTCAACAAGCCTACTCAACTGGCAGCGTACGTAGACGATACAAATATAATGTCAAGAACTATCGCTGCAGCCAAAGAAGCATACATACAGGTAGAACAACATGCAAAAGAAGTAGGGCTATCTATAAATATAGAAAAGACGAAGATGTTAAAACAATCAAGATCCAACAGGCTAAGGCAGAACTGAACAATAGCAGGCAACAACATTGACGTAGAGCATTTAACGTATCTAGGAGTTAACATTGCAAGGGATGGAAGTGAGGAAAGAAAAATTACAAGGAGACTCATGTTAGCCTATAGAGCATACTAGGCCTTAATGGCAGCTTTAGGGCAAAGGAAGTGCATAGAAAAACAAAAATTTGGAGGAGGAGGAGGAGGAGGAGGACGAGGAGTTTAATGGACTGGTAAACCAAATTAATGGTGGAAAAGTATTGTGTCTTTATAATTAGTGTTCAGTTGAAAATTTCATCAAGTTAACCTTAAATTTTGTTAGAAAATAACGGAGCAAAAAGGGCGATTTTAAGACGTGACTAACTTAACCTAAAATTATATCTGACAAGTATTAAACGATTTATGTCGTTTTATTTTCCTTTTCGGCGAAATTATTATCTATCAGATGTTTCTAAAGCTAAACATAAATCGTTCATTGTTGTTAACAATGGTTTACACTGGGAAAGGAAAAGTGATAAAGCTAAAGATAAAGTTATCAGCATTAACATCCCACGAGGGAGTATGGCCGACAACATGAAGGGTTAAGGCCTCCTAAGTCGCTTTTCATACCTCGGTTATCTGGCACGTTATACGTACAGGGTAGTGTGGTAAGCACCATGACTTCGACAACCGCCTGCCTTCCCTACTTTACCACTGTGTTTTGATTCCAATTATTTTCAGTGACTGAGCAGGCGACCAGCCGAGTATCCGACTCGGGTTTGACTCCAAGATGCTGATGGTGCGGTGAATGGAAGAATTAGAAGCTACATTTCCAAATTTTGCGGTAGATCACGTAAATTTGTATTGTAATATGTGTTACTTCCATTGACAAAATGAAAAAGACCAATTAGAACCTTTAAGATTATTGAACATTTACTTTTACCAAACTACAATGTTCAACCTTTATGAACAAATTATACAGGGTGTCCAATAACTTATGGGCCATAGAGCAACTGGAGATAATAGACATAAATATAGGTATTTTGAGCCAAATTTACCTAAGTACAATGTTACAGGTTAAAGAGATAGAGGGTGTTGAAAGTGAAACTTAATTTTCGAAAAATGATGATAATTTTAAAACGGTTGAAGATATCGAATTCAAAATTGGTATAACTAGGTTTTCGAGAACGGGAAATTCGAATTTGGTATTAATTTGAAGATAGTTAATAGAGGGCACTTGCTACGTGCTTCGTATTGAATTAATTCACCCATATTTTTTTACCCATACAGTTAGTAGCATTTATACTTTAACTTATAAAAGAGCCAACATTTTTAAGTAAAAAAGAGGCTCTTGGTCGATTTCGATATCTCAAGCCGTTCCCAAGATTTTCGTATTTGAAGATAAAAAGATAGAAAAAAAAATCAAAATGAAAATTTTGAAAACCATAACTTATGGGCCATAGAGCAACTGGCGATAATAGACATAAAAATAGGTCTTTTGAGCCAAATTTGCATAAGTAAAATATTACAGGTTAAAGAGATACAGGGTGTTGAAAATGAAAGTTAATTAACACCCTGTATCTCTTTAACCTGTAACATTTTACTGAGGCAAATTTGGCTCAAAATACCTATTTTTGCATCTATTATCTCCAATTGCTCTATGTCCCATAAGTTATGGTTTTAAAAATTTTTATTTTCATTTTTTTTCTGCCTTTTTATCGTCAAATGCGAAAATCTGGGGAACGGCTTGAGATATCGAGATCAACTAAGAGTCCCTTTTTTACGTAAAAATGTTGGCTCTTTTATAGTTTAAAGTACAAATGCTACTAACTGTACGGGTAAAAAAATATGGGTGAATTAATTCAACACGAAGCACGTAGCAAGCGCCCTCTAGGAAGTATCTTCAAACTAATACCAAATTCGAATTTCCCATTCTCGAAAACCTAGTTATACCAATTTTGAATTGGATATCTTTAACCGTTTTAAAATTATTGTCATTTTTCGAAAATTAACTTTCACTTTCAACACCCTGTATCTCTTTAATCTGTAACATTTTACTAAGGCAAATTTGGCTCAAAATACCTATTTTTATGTCTATTATCTCCAGTTGCTCTATGGCCCATAAGTTATGGGACACCCTGTATAGGCAAGCAAGAAGAAGACCAAAACTAAGACTAAATTTATAATTATTACTGACATTAGGGAAAACAAAGCATTAATTAGATTATGTTTTCCACGAGGAAACGGTACAACAAAAATAACTGCATTAAATTATCTTATTGTGCACGTAAAATCGACCACACCAACACGGAAAAGACTGAACGAACAGTAGTTTTAAACTCGTCTTGTTAACCGTGCTGAAGTAGAAAACAATAGGCACGTCTATTCGTATTTATTGCATTCAATTTGGTATGAATCCACGTCTTGATGTTAAAACAAATGCAACGGTTCTCTGGTGAACGAATAACGGTCTGAATTTATTTGGCCATTTCCTAATTACGATCGTTTATCGACCAATAATGCTATAATTCTAGTTCCACTCGATTGGCACGCGATGAAATCTAAATCTCCCCAATAAACGATAATACACGCCGTCCTTTTCGAATATCATTATTTTAAATTAGGAGTGACAGTTTTAAACATGCCGATTTAATTTTTCCGCTCCGTTGTGGATGGATCGTTAAAAATTCCTTTGGCTTTGTTGCTATGGACACAAAGTTGTTTAATAAAATTTCTTCGTGGCCGAGTTCGACGAAATCGTTAAAAATAAATAAAAATTAAAAATAAATAAAACTTATTTCCCAGATTTTCACTATGTTTCCTATCGATTCAAGTACAATGTAACTGTATTCAAAACAGAATTAAAAAAAAAGAAACTGTAATGTTTCTTCATCTTAAATTTTAAACAGCCATTCATATATTCTGGCCGAATAAAACTAGGAAGCGTGACGGATGACTTGACACATCCCACGGTCCCACCGGTCAACTTCCTCTTCATTACTATACTGTCTGGTGAATTAGTTACGCTTAACCGTACGAAATGGTTACGTTTTTGCTGGATTTTAATTTCTTTTGACTTTCTTAAGCGCATAACATTAAACGGAGAAAAATAATGGCCAGACGTTTTAACGTTATTTTTATTACTCCAAGTAATTTGTTTTCTGGACGAATTCAATTAAGAAAAAATTCGGAGACTTTAATTGTGTTAATTTATGACGCAAATCGTAATTCAAGAAGAACGACACTCAAGTTATTAATTAGTTACTTTAATTATTACCAGTAGTTTTTGAATTAAAATTTGTGAAATATATCTGGTGTACCTACCTACATAAAACAATTGACTTGTAGGTAATAATGAATTTATTTTCTAAAAAAAAAAAAAATAAATAAGAAAGATTGGTTTAATAAAATCGATAATTCCAAAAACTAACTCAAACCTTCGATTTCCTATTCCAAAATTTTGATAACAGAAATACATAAATTATATCTTCTAATTTGCAGAATACAGGACCGTACACAGTAAAAAATATAATTTGTTAAAGTGTGATATTGTTTATTTTGTATTATGTTTTTGTCAAATTCGCTAAAAGAATTATTCGAAATTACAACTTCGTCACATCTAAAGTTCTGTTACCTGGATTTCTTGTGAGTTATAAAACAGTTTTAGCTAATATTCCTAAATTTCTAACTAATTGAGAATTTAAGCAAAAGTTAAAGAGAATTTCACAAACGGATATGCTACAACTGCTATATTGTTTTGCACTCATAAAATTTACAAAAACATATTCGTGTTGTAATTAAATTAGTTGTTATTTATAACAGTTTCGAATATTATATATTACCTTTTAAAGTTGTTACCCTGTCAAGATTTTTATTCTGCTTCTGATATTTACTATTGTAAAATAGCACAAAAAAATATCTTTATTAACAAGATTTATTGTGCGGTTCCGGTGTTCTATTTATCAAAAATATAACTTTTCTTGTTGATCTGACTATCAAGTTGTCAAATTTGGAATTTCAAATTTGTTCAAAACAGAAATATGTTATCGTTGTTTTAACAAGATTGTATAAGCGAATTTATATTATTTGCAAGATTGTATAAGCGAATTTATATTATTTGTGTTTAATTTTACAATTCCAGTGATTTTTAAACCTAGCCTTCTGGTTACAATACAAAATTAATTTTGTTATGCCTGGTAATTTGATACGTAATACGTGATATTTCTTCTGTTCGATATACCTAAGCGAAAATATATAAGAAATTAGTTTATTCTTATCTTAAATATATTTGGGAACGGTCGGGAAAAGTCTAAAACACTTTTATTATCCATAATTAATATCGAACTAGTAAATAGCGGTGTTCAGTTTGTTGTGAATAGTGAATGAAGTTACCCATGCTATGAAAAAGATATGGATATGGAATACAGTAATAACGTGTATGAACAACCGCCACAGCCCAAGTTGTATTTTAGAATCCAACTTGAGGGTGAAATTGAATGGTGCAGTATTCAAGTACCATCAACTTACGAGGATATTGTTCGAGCAGGTAGGTGCGACTTGTGTAATTATGTGGGGGGTTATATGCATAAGATATCAGCTAATTTGGCGTGTGTTTTGTTGCAATTATTGTAAAATTGAAATAATATTTTTAGAGGCACTGATCATTATTTAATGTTATAAAAAGAAGTCTTTAATTCTGGTTAACGAAAAACAATAATAAAACAATGCATATCAACTATAAATAATCATTCTAAAATTGTTAGAATAATCATGTACATATGCACAATTTTTTTAGTGAGGGGAATCTTTCCTGTTTTGGAAACTGACTCATTTACTTTGCAAGATGAAGTTGGTGCCAACCTACGAGGAGACTTTGTTGAAGAATTTATCAAGATATGTCCTCGCGGAGTTCTAATTAAAGTTCGTCGACGTAAGTCTTTAATATTATTTTCATGTATATTTTTGTACTGTATATTTTAAAACCTTTTTGATTATTTTTCAGAGGATCAGTCATTTGCATCAATTGCATCTGCATCTACTTGTTCCGTCTACTCTTCGGAAGATTTGTCAGATTTGGAACAAGACCACAAGGGCCCTTATAGCTTTACTATATTTATTACCACCAACGGCAGGTGGCAGGGGGAAAAGTAATAATCGCGAAACAGCGACATCAGCAGTTGATCTTCTCATAAAATTTCAGAAGGTGTGTAAGTCGAACATCTAACTAAATATGAATAACTTTTGACCAATAATTTTATAGCCTGACGTGCCCATTGAGTCCATACTGGTAAATAAAACTACAACTCAGACATTCCTTGGCAGTGGGTCCGAATAAGGGAGCAATTCAAAATTATTATGTAGTGTTAGATGACCAACTTGTTTCAACATATTCTGTAAGTGGGCAAATCGACGCTCTTAATGCGTTTGACATTTTATTCAAAACATTTTTTGTGTTCAATATAGAATATAATGAGCATTTTAAACATTTATTTCAGTTTTTGCAAATATTTTTTTATAAGTTACCACTAAATGTTAAGTTTAATAGCAGTATGAGCGAAATTAGGGCAAAGTTAGAAAATACTGAATAATTTTCTATAGAGCTACGTATAATCTTTTTAAAATCAGATTTGTAAAAATAGTTGTTTTTTAATTCATTTTCTTTGTTTTTAAAATTAAATATGTCATATTCCTGTTTTATTTGCAAGCACAATATAAATCAACGATCCCTCTTGTCGATAAAGAACTACTATTTTTGGAGAAAGTAAATTATTTAGGTACTGTGCAGAGGAAGGGAACATTTATTGTAAAAGAAAAGAACCATCTTGACTTTCCAACGTTTATAGAAATTATAGACATGTTTATTTGGGATAACGTGCCATTTGCCGTTTGCCTGAAGTGGGAAACAGTCGAATTTGATAAAAACTACCATGCGTACATTCTGACTAAAGCGAATATTATGGAATATGACATAGTGAATTTGCTTTCATTAAAACATAATGTTTCATATGAAATGCATCACCCTTATGGTTGTGAATTAAACTGTATCGTTCTAAAGTATGAAATAGTATTACTTTAGCTTTTTTTCTAATTAGATAGTATCAGTATTTGATTTTTGTATTATGTATTACCATGTATTACCAATGTTTTAAATAAAATATTAATAAGCTGGATGGTTTTTCTTTAACAGGGAGTTATTGCTAATTCAACAGAAAACATTTGCATATTTCAACCACAAAATTTAGTGAATTTAGATTTATACTTTGTGGATTCACCACAAATATGCAGTTAATTAAAAAAAAATAGTAATCCAGAACTACGACGAAATGTTGTTATAAGTGCACAACAGTCTTGTTGAAGTAGTCAGAAAATCTTGCGACTGTAAGTTATATTTTGTGGATCTTACCACAACTATTATAGTTAATAGAACAAAAGTTATTAACCTGAACCTAAAAGAAACAGATGTTAATACAAACAACAATATTCTGTGAAAGTGACAAGAGGCAGGTGCTTTAATAATTTTAAAAAATTGTTCTTTTGTCTACATCATTTCATAATTTCACAATAAAACCATGTTTATTAAAAGAAATGTAGTTGCTGTTAGTACCAAATTATAAATTAAGTATTAAATATATTGTTAGAATATTACTTAAATCGTTTTATTAATTTCACTAAACGAAATGTGCTTGTTTAGCAAGAAAAAAATTTGATATTTTAACTAAAATTTGTAGTGGTCCGTATAATCCAACTACTCTTGTTAATATTTTGCTAATATTAACAACCAATTTTTTACTGTGTACCACTTGCATCGGACTTGGGATTGATCCCACGTAAAAAGTTTAAGATCAAAATCAGAATAAAAACCATAAAAAATCTACAGTATCTTATCAAAGCAAGCCGTGGTTTCGAAAAATCGATAATTTCAATCACAAACACAGTTTTCAAAATTTCATCTTTCAAATTAAGCTTAAAGTTTTATGTGATAAAAAATTACTGTACTATAATTAAAAAGTGGCACGATTCGATCAGAAGAATATCCGTCATTACGTTAAACATCAAAAATCAAATAATTCTTAGCAAGGAGCAATACTGAGAACAATAAGTACCTATATAATAATTGTTTGAGATATTTCTGAATTCGTTGATTTTTAACTATTAATATAAGTTTTAGATAGGAAACGCACAGAAGCAAATTATTTATTGTAACAACCTAACAACTAATGACATTTCTGCAAAATCAAAATCTCAAATTTTCATTTTCAAAATATGGCATTTAAGCCCAAAGTCTGATTTAAGCCTACAAAATTTCTACAACAGTGAGCTTCTTTGGATTCATACTAAAAAATTTCGACGTTTGAAATCTAAATTTAAGACCTAAACCCTGAAATTTTGTAAGCAGTAAAACACAGGAAAATCGGCCCAATAACATAAGAATAAAAATATTAAACGAAAAAAATTAATTTATAAAAATCGAAAAGCTTAAAGTTCTTAAGTTTCATTCCAAATTAAACAATTTTAAATTTTTTTTAAGATCATTGAAGACCTTTTTGCCCTTTTCATTCATTTTTGAATGTAACGAACAACTAATGTAAATAAAAAAATAAATATTTGTATAAAAAAAATATTTATAGTCGTAACTAACACAATTGGTAGGCCATAAGAGTGTAGAGTCGCAAGTGGCGATATTTTTCTCGATTTTTCTATGTCCAGAATTTTCACAGTTCGTTAAAATACATCAAAGTATTTCCCCAATGCAATGCATCCTTAAAAGAGAGTTAGAGTATGAAATAACATACTTCCTTCTTCCTTCTTTAATTGATCCTCCAGACTGTTTTTTTGTTGTGAAGACAGGCGGTGAATACTTAGAAAATCGGAAACATTGGTAATTCCAACCACCTTTAAATTCATATCTCATTTCATTTCAAAATTTTCTAAAAGTATTAAAGGAAACCTTGACGTTTTCAGAATTGGTTTCTTTAAGGGTTCGTATTAGACAACAATGTTCGAAGAATTCTTAACTTAATGATTGAAATTAGCAAGCCTTAAAAAAGTATTTCTGATAATTACAGCAGCAATTTACAAAAAGTAATATCTCGTTGTGTCCTATCGCATGCAAATAATTTGATTAGTTACATTAGTTCATTATGTGTATAACATGGGAAAAACAATTTAAACACATTCGAAAATTTTCTGAATGTTACTGGTGGGTTTCTTCAAGTTTTTTTTTTTTGTATTTCGTCACTATTTGCTAAAAATTGTTTAATTTTTAACAGCCAGTGGCGAAATATCCATGAAAAAGTAAACAAAAAAACTCAAAAAACGGACATTTTACATAAAATAAGAAACACCACGAGATACATAAAAGCCACAAAGCGAAAAAAATTTGAGAATATCATGAAATAAACCTTTTCGTTCTGATCTCATCTCGCCAGGCACACTAAATGGCAGCTAAGTGTGATACGAATTTAGTGATATGTGAAACACCAACATTTTTGCCAACTTACACAGGAACAAATGGAGGATATTTCTTGTAGTGTACCAATAATCATAAAATGATTGGTTCATGGTGGTCTTTTACGCAGACGTCATTACGTCATATAGAAACACCAAGAGAAAAATAGAAGATGAAGATTAAATAATAACGGGCCATACGATTAAATAATAGATGAAGTGCCCTGATTCGGAGTGAAAAATCGAAATTTTAATTTGGTCAAAAGTGATGTGACATGTCTAGCTCGACAACCAACTGTTAAAGCATTCAATCTAAAATATTCATCCGTTGTTAAAACACGAAGTTATCGTCCAAGATTATTTCTGTTGAGGTTTAGAACTCTATTTGATAATCAGAACTACGAAGAGATTCATGTACATAAATGACATTCTTTAAAATCAGATGGAACCACTGAAAGAATGCTCATTCATTTATAGTTCAAGATTTGATACTGAAACAGAACATCCGTTGTAAAAGATGAGTTCGCTTCAAAACTAACGTTATGACATGGCCAGCGCAATCCCCTGATCTCAACCCAATTGTGGGAACAGTCCAACCGTAAGATTCATCATCGAACGTAAACAAATTTGATGCTCTATAAAATGTGTGGAATTCCATCATAAATAAATTTATTCGAAACAATGCCTGACCGTTGTTCTCAAGTTAAAAAACAAATTAATTTTACATTAAACATTAATCGGCGTGGTACAGATTCAGACAGATTTTATTAATTTTTTTAATGAATTCTTTCACATTTTCTATTGTTGCTATAACTTTGTCTGATTGCATATAATGATTTTCTCTCGAAGAGAAAATATTTCCAATAAACGTTTTGGTGTTTTACGAAATTTTATACTATGATCAGAGGCGCCGAATTGTCAAGAACCTTATGGGAGCACAGCTCTTTTGGACTGAATTTTTGTTAGTCAAGTAAAACAGCTGCGTAACTTTTGAAGGCAAAACAGTTATCCTTAAAATGCAGAAGTATCTGTTTTAGGTAGTACATTTTGTTGTTTGCAGTATTTGCATGGGCCCCGGTGCCCCATGGAGTCGGCGCCTTTGACCATAATCGAGAAATATCGTTTCGTAGTAAAAGTGGGGACTTTTTGAGCATCGATTGGCGTAACCTACTAATCGGACTTAATTTAACAGAAGAGCAATTAGTAGGTTATGTAGTGATTGTCAAGGATGAAGGTAGATAAAACAATCGTTTGGATGCTCAAAATATAGAAAATTGCTAAAATTTCAAATCGAATTCTACGCTATTTTTCAGTGTCAGGGCCAACTGAAACAGTATTTCTTGATCATGCAATAGATTAAATTAGAATTTTTTGTAATTTATTACCGTAATTTTGGCCAATACTGTATATGTATACAGGAAAAACTTAGTAATAAAACAATAATAGAAACCAAAACTATAAAAAAGAAAATTTTTAATATTTCAGATATTTTTGATTTTATACTATTCCACTCCTTTTTTTCTGAAAAAGTTGGACAAATTTAATAACCAGACTGTTGTAATTTCAACAAATATGAATTCCAACCATGTATAACAAGTAAAACACTCGTAACATTTCCAGAAATGTGCTTAATAGAGCAATTCAGATTCGTTGCCAAAACAAAAATTCCGCGGCCATTAAAAAGTGAATGCGGTGAAATTAAAAGTAAGAATTTAACATGATCTAATAAATACGTATTGCCCTGCATTTAAGCTTCAGTAATTTCTTTTCTAAACGATTGCTTTTATATAAAACATTAATTATATTTTATTAGAAACGATTAGAAATGGTTTTAACTTTCTGCAACAATTATCCATTCTGTAATAAAAACATATCTGTAATTTGAATTATCGAACGCTGGAAAAAGTTAACAACTGGCCAATTAAATATTTAATGGAAGTTATTTAAGAATTGTTTTGAAAACGTTCAGCTAACGTGAAAGTTTGTGAAAATAATAAAAGTGAAAAAATGGCCGATATTAAAACTAAAACTACTGTTTTTAGTTGGTGACACAGGTGTAGAAAATCGTCGAAAAACCTTGTTAAAATTCCGTCGTTGTAAGAATTTAATTCGATTCAGCAAAAGTGATTCGTTGATCCCCTCGAATTTGAATATTCGGCCACTTTCAAGTAGCTTTTTACCGATTCGTGTAAATGAAATATAATAGTAAGCGAAAGGATTTTAAAAATAAAAAAGAACTAGAAAGTTTGTCATTTATTTTTAGGTCACGTTTGTGACAAACATCTTTAAACGTTTTAACATAGTTTCGAACTTTTCCAATCCGTCTCTTTCTCCTACTTAACGGCTAATTAACTGACAAACGCAATTGCATTTTCTTTATACCTAATTTAGAATATATCTCGTGCCTAACAAGTTTATTTCTAAACCAGAGACTTAAGACGTAAATAAATTAACGAGCTTAGTAAACAAGAGAATGAAGAAACGTTTATTTATAGAAACAAACGATTTACCTTTTACCGCCATTGTGGTAAAGTAAATGAAAAGTAATGGCCTGATTTGTCATTTCCATCAAGGTTAAAATAATCACCGCAACCATAAATTATTCGCTAATCACTCCTATTCGTTCTTAATTATTTAAGTTAATTTGCATAAAGGGGTGGGATATACGAACGGATTTTCTATAAAAATGGACCGAATACCTCCATGGCCAAGGTGAGATCATGCTTAATGCTGCTACAAGTTTTTGTCTTTTACTGTTACGGATTTTTTAAGAACCTCATTCAATAATGACTCGCTTCAATGAACATTTAAATTATTATCGAGTCCAGCTTATAAAAACTGATTAATTCAATTAAAGAATTGCGTATAATTTCGGGAGTTGCAAGTAAGATCACGTCAGTTTTATTTTTGTTCCTTTTTTTTCAATTAACGCCTTGATTGATTCCCAAAAGAGTTCATAGAAAACCTTCTGAATAACAATTATGTAAATTCTGTTTGCTAACAGGTGTTTTTATTTATAACAGTTTTTTATTGTAATTTGAGGCCCCCGCTCAACATTTTACGAACAAGACTTTTATTCTTTTACGACGTGTACAACTAACATATACTCAGAAAATTTTATAAATGTAAAATGTTTGATTCGCACACTCTTTAGAGCTTGATATGGAATTTCTACGATTAATAAAATTTAACCAAAGCTTTGGCTATTTTTTTAAGTACAATATTATTTTCTGTATTTTAATTGCTTAGTTAGCCATCCTCAATTTTGATTTCACATTTTCCAGGAATTACAAATGGTAACTAGAAATTTAAACAAATTTGCCTAAAAAAATAGAACATTTATAGGTACCTAATTTTTGTTCCAAAGTTTGTAGTAGTACACGAAAACTAGTTCTTTATTATTTATAGTTTTTATGTTCACGTAATTACATTTCCAATACAGGTAGGAACAAAAGCCCGAAAAGTTCCCACCCAACGAGTATCCGCAACATGCCCCTTTTTCGTGAAAACTCGCCCCTAGCGTATATAGGTTCAAGTTTTTAATTTTTTTATGTCATACTCGTTTCTAAAGCGACGTTTTTCGAACGATTTATAGGACGAAAAGTGACACTTTAAAGTACTAGGACTTTAAAGTATCATTTTAAAGTCCTAGTTCTTTAAAATGTCACTTTTTGTTCTATAAATGCTCGTTGCTAGGAGATACGAATTGTTGCGCCTTAGACTACTTACTTAAAACTAATACTGCTACAAATTGCTGGAGATTTCTTTTAATAATTTAACAACTTTAGAAACCAGTATGACATAAAATTATGTATGTACCTCAGACGAAAAGTGTCTTTAAGGTACTCGCAAGTAATTACGGCCTCGGCTACCCGCCTCGGCCGTAAACAACTTGCTCATACCTTAAAGACTTACTTTTCGTCCTAGATACATAAAATACTATTTTGTAACCCGTTGCTCCGATTCGCAAAATGTATAGGAAATGAAATGTTTATTATTAAATTCTACACAAAAAAGGTTATATTGTCCTTTTGGCTAATCTCCATCTAACTCTGACAAATTGCGTTTAAAGTTAAAGAGATAGTTCTGAAAGCGCTGTAAGAAACCAATAAATGTGGGATTTCACAGAAAATATCTCAAGAAATTGATATTTTATGAAAAGAACGGCACCTAAAAATGTAGAGCAGATCATTGTTGACACTGACTATATCTTGAATTCTTAACAGTTTCTGGGCTTTGTCCTTTTTGTTAAAACCATGCAATTTCTAATTTAAGCTCGTTTCCACACCACCTATATGAGGTCCGCGCGTTTTTTTATGTGGTATCCTCAGAAGGCCTATTCCACTAACAGCTTGCTTCCTTATTCGTTTGTTGGGTCATCTTCGGTTAATATTTCTTCGGATGGTGCATTTAGGCAACCTTGTCCGTGGCAGTTGGAGCACATAGTGGAACAACGTAACCCAACTTTAAGACATCCGCATCTAAATCCCTGTTGCTGATAATAAGTTGCGAACATAAGCTGCACCCTACTTTACAAACAACTTTTCTTCCCACATATCCACCAATATAGGTTAATACTGCTAAATCATTTTCTGATACAGTAATATTTTTAGAAGAAGTCATAGCCTCTTCAAAAATGCCAGAGATATTCTGATCAGTTCTACCAAGTACAGCTTCTTCTTCAGACTCCGCAAAAAAAATTTCATTTGAAAGGCACTATGTTTGGCTGATTTAATTTTTAGCAATGAAAGCATTTTTAGTTTTTTTTCAGATTCTAAAATTTGTTGAAATCCTATATGATAGTTTTCGCCAGACATTCATCGGTATTTCACAAATGTTCCTCGAGAGGATCTGTTTGGAATTTACCTAATAAGACATATACGAAATTTAAAGTAATTTTAAAAAAAATTAGATAAATTAATCAGAGTTAAAGTTGTGAGTCGTAAGGCCTGAGAAGTTTCTTTAGAAAGTTTTCCACAACGACTACCCTTTTTTCACATTCAGTTTCTATTACTACACATTTGTCCAGCCAATTTACAATATTCTGCTCATCCATAGTTTTTATAGCGATATGTATCTCTCTTGTGTTGTCCTTCAAATAAAGTTTTACAGTTTACTATTTTCCACCACCTTAAAACTATGTATTTTCAAAAACTTTATAGTTCCTTGACAGTTTTTAGAATCCTTTAGCTTTAACGCTGAAATATTTTTCTCATAAAAAAAAAAACGAATACAAAGCTTCACATTTTGTTTTTCAATATTGGTGGGAGACTCGACACTTTACGGGCTAAGGCTGGAGCAAATTTTACGATACTGTTTTCTTCTTCTTTAAATGTCCAACACAAGCACTATATCTGTCTATTAACCGAATATTATTAACCACTGTATGTTATAATGTGTAGAATACGTAACGGTCGTAAAATCGCTGCACTTAAAACCTCATTTTATTGATTTCTAACAGCGCGCTAATTACTACCCCTAACTTTAAACGTTATTTGCGCGAATTGGATGGGGATTAGCCAAAAAATCAATAGAATATTTTTTGTGTAAAATTTAATAACAAATATTTTTGTTTCCATAAACATTTCCCGTTTAAGCAACGGCTTAAGAGAAAAATGTGAAAAACAAGCACAAAGTACGAGCTGGGGGTGAATTTTTGGCAAATAAGGGATGTTGCGGCCAAAGATCAGTTGGGGACTTTTCGGGTGTTTGTTTCTACCCCTGCTGAGAGTTTATATACGTAATATGAAAACTTTATAAATTATTTCTCCTACTCCTATTCTATGTTTTAATGTTTAATTTACGGGAACTATTGAGGAATCCAAATTTTTTTCTATTTTTATGTTTGGAAATTTAAATTCCCTGTCAAAGTAAATTACATACCAAAATTTGACCAAGGATGGTTAAATTTGAATACTAAAAATAAATTAATACAATCTGATGGTGAAAACTTTCGATGCCTAATTGTTATTCCATATTTTGAGTAATCAAATTTGTTCAAATTTTTTGGAAATTGAAATTCCCGGTCAAAGAAACTATCAAAAAGTTCAAATACTAATTTGACCAATGATAGTTAAATTTATTATAATACTAAAAATAAATTAATACAACTTTGATGCTAATTTTTCTTCCAAATTTGTTCCATTTTTAGTTTGGAAATTTAAATTCTCAGTCGAAGTTCGAAATATCAAAAATGTCAAACACAAATTTGAGCAACGATAACTAAACATTGCAAACACTAAAAGTAAATAAGCCCATTGTGAAAACCTTCGATGTCTAGTTTTTCATACAGTTTTTGAGAAATCAAATTTGTTCAAATTTTAATTTTTGGAAATTTAAATTCCCAAACCAACGTAAATATTAAAAAGTTCAAATGCACATTTGACTAGCGATAGTTAAATTTTAATACTAAAAATAAATTAATATAATCCGATGGCGAAAACCTTTACACCTAATTTTTGTTCCAAATTTTAAATGAGTAAATTTGTTCAAATTTTTAGTTTAGAAATTAAAATTCCCTACCAAGTAAATACAAAAGTTCAAATGCAAATTTGACCAAAGATAGCTACAAATTAAAAGTACTAAAAATGTAAGTCACATCCCATTGTGAAAACTTCGATGCCTAATTTTTCTTACGAATTTTGAACAACCAAATTTGTTCCAATTTTTAGTTTGGCAATTTAAATTCCAATTCAAAGTAAATATTGCAAAGTTTAAGTACAATTTCGGCTAACGATAATTAGAAATTAAATATGCTAAAAACAAACAATTGAATCCATTGGTGAAAATGTAACTTTTCGCCTATAGTTTAAGTAATTAACCTTTAAAATTCATTTAAATGCCACTTTTACAAACAAGGAAAATTAAGAAAATTACACCAAAACAATAAAATAAATAAATATTGCAAAGTTTAAATACAATGGTGACCAACGATAATTAGAAACTAAAAATATTAAAAACATACAATTAAATCCATTTGTGAAAATTTAACTTTTCGCCTGTGGTTTAAGTAATTAACCTTCAATACTCATTTAAATGCCACTTTTACAAACAAGGAAAGTTAAGAAAATTACACCAAAACAACAAAAGTTATTTAATTCAGCTAGAAACTTAATCTTTGTTTTTAGTTCTTTAACCTCTTATGAAGTTTAACTAACCTCCAAAGCATATTATGTTTAAATGTTAATTATACAAACACCTGGTCTATTATACGTATTAAATTAATATTTGAACTGCAATGAGTTTTAGACAGGTGCTTAGAAATAGGCAGGAAATTAAATAAAAAGTTAGACGACCAAAACGAACTAAAGCCTAATCGTTACATTCCACTACAATTTATCCCATTTGCTTGTTGTTTTTTTTTATTATTCTGAAAAATTATTTACTTATTTAACTTAGTAATAAATTTCGTAAAAAAACATCCTTTGGTATTATGGAACTTTTATCAGAAATAATTTTAAAAAATTAGTTTGTTCAATTTAGTCCGGTTGGGGAAATTTATACCAGTTTGGTAATACTTAAATCACATAAAAATTACATAATCGTTAAAAAAACAATTGGGATAATAAAGTTTATCGTTAAACGAAGAGGAGGCCAAACGGTTGAAAACAAAACGTCTTTGTAACAATCTAAAACAGCAAGCAAAGTTCAAAGCATTTAAAACGATAGCAAGAAATGACTCATCACAATTCTCCTACATTTTTATGTATTATAATTAAAAACAGCACGCAAACAAGTGGTGATTACAATTAAAACAGATGGGAATTATAACTTTAAAGTTGTAGATCAGGGTTTTTTCTTAATTTCAGTCACTTATAACTAGCCGGATTTTTATGCACAAATTAAGGCATATTTTTTTGTAAACGAAGTTTCACCTAAATTAAGTTTTTTTGTAAATTCTGTCATGGTTAGATTAAATTTTTGAAAGCAATTTTTAAAAATTGATGTTAATGAAGATTTATAAGACATGCTAAAGTGTATCAATCACCAGCAAGATTTAAAAGCAACATCCAAATTCAAAAAGCACGTGAAAAACCAAATAACTTTTAGCAAACATCAAAATCCGCCCAGCAAAATCGAACAAGTTCAAGTGTATTTTAAAGTAGAACGGCCTTCGTTTTTATAATTAATGATATTTAATAGTCGATTTTACTCCTTCAAATCTTCTAGCAAGTTTCACAAACTTAGACAACTTTTTGAGAATAAATACATCAATACAAATAAGTTTTCTGAAATTTTAGGCCATAAAATGCTTAAAAAAAATAAATAAAAACTCACCCAACTGAACTTCCAAAGAACGAAACAAAATCTCAAAAGCAAAAAATCTCAAGCAAACACAGAAAGAGCACACGAAAATTTTTTATATAAAGTTCCGTTGGTCACGCATTAAAAAATAATAATTAAAAAAGAACTTTCGGCACAAAAAAGGCAACCTTTCGAACTGAAATTACTATACACACGCTCTACTTCTACGAAATGAATGTTTAAACATGCACGTTCGTACGTTCTCTTCGACTGCCGAGTAGGAATTGCGGTTGAACGCCGCTTACACGCTTGTAAATACTATTGGAGAGTAGGCTTGGGTTTGGGCTTGGGCTTGGAACTAAACATAACACATATCAGCTGGTCTTCCAAAATGATAGTCGGGTTTATGTGCAACAACACAAACCAGAAAACGAGCACATATGTTTCTGTTTTGGTTAGATTAAAAGAGAATGTGTTGAGTGATGAATGTTTTCGGTCTTTGCATGATATGTTTTACGGACTTGTTCTTGTTATCAAAACAGTTTGTTAACGAGATATAAATTACTAAAATGAAACAAGGTGGCTCGGTTTGTTCAAAATTATTATTTATGGTTTATGAAAGAATATTACGGTTAGAAAGGAAAATATCCTTTTGTTCTTTTATATACATCAAGGTTTTTATTCTGAATTTTATTTCTACATTTAATTACCAATTACGAAATGATAATTAATAATAAATAATAAATCAGAATACGTGCAAATTTGCAGTTTATGAAATTAAAAATTATGGAAATATTAATTTAAAACGTTTTACAGAAGAACGAAGAATGCTTGCAATTGGAGTAAGTTTAGAAAATTTTAATAAAATCTTTCAAGAATGAAATTTTTTAATTCTGGTAAAAACCGATCAACAGCGATAATTTTGTTAAGAAAGCGAATGATTATTGATCAATAGATTTATAAAGTCCTAAAATCCTTTAAACATTTGTCATAGTCAGAGAGACATTAAAAAATGTAAAAGTAAAAGGAGGTATCAGCATTCACACTCCACCAGAGAGTATGGCTGGCAACATGGAGGGTTAAGGTCTCTTAAGTCGCTTCCATACCTGGTTGTTTCGTACGCTATGTTTAAAACATTAGATAAATTTATTAATTCCAAAAGGTTAAGAGTTATGAACCTTAGAAAATCACTTAAATAAAATACACAAAACTAAAATTTTCAAATACTCTCCACTTAACGATTTTGCAGATGTAATCAGGAAATTGGCTAAATTTCTTCATAGCATTTTCCAGAATTCGTGGATTTAATTTAAATTATACAAAAAAAGCAATGAGTTGGTAAAATAATAAAAATAAAGTGAATTAGGTTTGATGTATCAAATTTATATTCGAGTATTCTACTCCCTCACCTCAGACCTAAATAACACTAGTTATAGCAAACCACCACATCTTTATGGTCTACCAAAAATACATAAAGAAGGCATTTCCTTGAGACCAATAGTTAGTTCAATAAACTTTCCATGCCATTCGCTAGCACACTTCCTACTGAAGATCATTAGCCCATTATCGGGTAAGACAACTTCCATAGTTAAGAATGCCCAACACTTCGTGAAAACTATTAGAAATATAAAACCAAACAACGAAGACCTTCCGGTAAGCTTGTTCACGAATGTGCCTACCACGCGGTACTCACCATCATAAGGAAGAGACTGGTAGAAGATGAAACGCTCATAGAACGCACTGATCTCTCTCTCAACAATAATGGAACTACTAACCATATGCGTAGGACTACATACTTTCAGATAGAAAAAAGATTTTACCAACAAGAGTTTGGAATGGCCATAGAATAGTAACATCTATATGGAGGACTTTGAAGAACAGGCGATATCCGAGAATTCAGAAAACCCAAGGCTATGGCTTAGATATGTGGATAATACCTTCGTAATCTGGCAGTATAAGGAAGAGGAACTACATAGATTACTCACACACCTAAATAACCGCACACCGTTCATCAAGTTCACAATGGAAATGGAGTCAGACAACAAACCTCCATTCTTAGAGGTACTCATACACAGGAATGAGAATGTCCTTAAACACCAGTGTATATAGGAAACCTATCCACACGGGTAGGTATTTACTTACACTTCGACTCCAACCATCACAAGAGCGTGAAAGGAGGTGTGGCCAAGTGCCTACACCAACGAGTGGAAATAAAAATTCGGACAAGGAGAAAGTGAAAAAGGAAAAAAGAAGTAATCGCGAAGATGCTTAATGAAAATTGATAGCCTGACAACATCTAACCTGACCAGGAAGGGTACCAGCACCGAAGAAGAGGAAGAACCAAAGTATATCGCGATTTTATACCCTATGTTTCGGGTATATCAGACTAGATTCGGAGAAGAAGAAAAATATAAAGTACGAACAACTTTCAAATTAATAAAAATAACCTGAAAATGAAGACCAAAGATGCAAAAATTGTGTAGTATACGATCTACCATGCAAATGCGATAGACTGTCTGTACATTGAGGAAACCATCCGGCCTGTCAAAATGAGAATCTCAGAACACAAGAAGACCATCGCGTCCAATAGGATAAAGCAGAAATTAAGAACCAAATAGTACCAAACGAAAACTAAAGGAAGCCACGCACATAGATTCGATTCGATAAACATAATTATGGTTATCAATAAAAATAATAAAACGGAAAACTATTTTACAAAGTGTTAAAACTTTACGGAAGGGGAAACTAGTACGAGTCACAAAAATAAAAACAAAACAAACGGGAACTAACAACAAACAATAACGAAACAATGGACAAATTGAAAGGGAACTTTGTCGAATTTTTACAGAGAGAAGAAGTACTGTACATGTAAATATTTGCATTCCTAATTATTTTACACCAAAATCCTAAATATGTTTTTTTTTGTAGAGAAAAAATACCGCATCCATTGATGCTATTTTGCAGTATATTCGATCTTCGCGTTCTTGCATAAAAAAATAGTCGTAAAAATTTGATATAGCTGTTAGATATAGACCATTGTAACAGCGAGCGTCCTACTGAAAACCTATTTTCTAGATTTAGTTCTGTCGATTGTGGAAAAACGAGAAAGTTCTTCCATTGTCATCTAGATATATTGGTATTACTTCAATCAAGAAATTTAAGAGGAAAAAGTTGGATATTTGTAAATTGGTAAAAAAAATCAACAAAAATTTAGATTTTCAATTTTTTGGAATAAATGTATCAAACTTTGCATGTGGGCGGAAGATTAAATTCTAAGCAACTTTTTCAAATAATTTTCGTCGATATTTTTGTTATCTAACCCCACTTTTTGCGACTACACAGCGATTTTTTAAATTTGTCGCCATACCAATGGTTACGTGTCATAGGTACAACAAATTCGATTATTAGGTTATTGGACATGCAGAATCGAATCCGGCAGAAGTCTTTTCGATACACTTATTGATATCGTTAAGTGAGTAAAAACATAATCTATGCGAATAATCCTGTGAGCTACTATTGTTCAATTTGAAAAAAATCATCTACAATAAAAAACTGAGTTTAAAACCTTCAAACGCCAATCTTTCATACTGTAGAAAAGTTACAGCACCGACTTCTTCTTTACAGGGATGAATAAATTGTGGATCATGGACTTATGAATGAAAAAACTAATAGTATATTGTGTAACAAGTACTTCGTGAAGCTGACCTTTTTATACGAGTGTGCGGTTTGCGACACGAGCCGAAAGGCGAGTGTCACAGGCACACGAGTATAAAAAAGGCTTCACGTATGTGTTGCACACTATACTTTTTCTACGACCTCAACTCAAACTTAAAAAATGAGTTAAATTAGCAAACGTTCACTTCACTTGACAGTTCTGATAAAGTCGTCGTCCAAACAAAAAACAAGCACAGCAATCTATTGAAGTGTTTACCCGTGCCGAAAAGTGTATAGGCTCTTATAGCAGAAATGCGTAAAATAAACTCCATAAGAAATGCATTGCACTTCACGCATCGATGTAAAAAATACGATTTCACGTACTGCGATCAGTATGTGAAACTACTACTTTATGCATGGGAGTAGAATAGCTATTTGTATTACTAGGGAGGAAAGTGTAAGATTGCCTCCCGCAGATGGTTTTTATGCACGAGCGAGCGATAGCGAGCGAGGGCAGAAATATAATCTAAGGGAGGCGATAACACTTTCCTCCAGAGTAATACATATGATTTTTTGGCCACCTTCACTAAACGAACCTGACATTATTAATGTTGACAACTAAAAATATGACATTTTACTACAAAACTCGGTTTCATTAAAAAAAACTCGTAGATAGCTTGAGTATATGTTTCCATGGTGACTGTACCATTAATATTAATCGTAAAACATGTTTACTCATTTTGCCACCCGGTGCTAACTGCCGGGTGACAAACGTCTACTTTCGATGTCAAAAATTCATTTGACAAGGTATGGAAAATGTCACTTTCGAACAGAGGTGGCTAAAAAAAATTTTTTTTTCGTGTTTTCCAAAAAATTAGTTAGGTTAAGGTCATTTCCGGCGAAACCGAAAGTTTTACTAAATTGCTTTATGGTTCCAAAAACCACATTTTTCCTGTATATTCAGCCCTGTAACTTTTGTTTTTTAACTTTAATAAAACATTAAGAAAAAAAGGGTTGAGCACCCTGTATAAGATAGTAGAAGGTAATGTTAGAATTAATGGGCAAATATTAGTTTCAACATGAATAAAGGCGTAAAACTACTGTTCACGCCAGTGATGAAAATGTAGTTAGCGAACTATGAAGACAAAAATTAAAAATAGGAAAAGTCAGCCGACATACAAATAATACCAATAACTGGAAACAAACGAGAATTGTAACATTACAACAGGCTAAAAACTGAGAACAAGTAAATCTAAAAATGAACATAGGCAAAAACTAAGTGATGAACGTTAGTAAAAAAAAAGAATACGTACTCACGAAAGAAATAAAACTCGACAATAAAATATTGGAAGAAGTGAGTAGCAATGTTTATTTAGGAACCGTAATATCGATCGATAAGAAAATAGATAAGGACATACAGAATAGGATGAGCAAAGTATGAACAGCAGAGGAAGAGGAAAAAGCGCGATTAGAATAAAAAAAATTATGAAACGGTGTTCCTGCCACTTTCATTTATGGGGCTCAGAGCTGGCCCTTTTTTTAAATCTCTATAATAAAATTACTATTTTACATTATTTTAAGTTAATTATTTTCTAATTTATTGTTAATATTTCCCAAAAACTCGAATTTTTGTATTTCCCGAAAGTTTAAATTATTTTCTCATGTTTATTTTATTTGGTAAAGCTAAATTTATATTATCATCTTTATTTTATTTTCTTATCTTTTAATGTTTTTACGTTATATTTTTTTTCCGACGACCACTATGAAAAATGACTCATTTCACACGGTTTACTAAAAATAAATATTTAAAACGTCAAAGTGTTGCAAGTGTGGTGCTGGTTCAAATTTTTTTAAATGAAAAATTGGAAAAATGGTCGTCGGAAAAGTATAGTGTAAAACACGTGCTGAAAGGATATTTCACACTCGTGTGATTAAGCCACTCGCCAGAGGCTCGTGGCTCAACTTTCACACTCGTGTGAAATATTCAACTTTGAGCACTAGTTATACAATATAGAATATACTATTAATTGTTTTGTTATTTTCGAAATTTAAAATTATTTCCTAATGAAATATTTCAGAAGAGTATTTAACTGAAAACACACGAAGAATAAAAAACGAAATAATTAGGGGTAGACTGAAACAAGAATCAGTAATTACGACCATAGACAAACAACAATTAATGGACGAGACACTTTTAGGGGATAGATGAAAACAAACTGCATAGAATAGTAATAGAAGTGAGAGTGAAGGAACTTAGACCACGGTGAAAACCGAAAAAGAGTGGGACGAAAACAAAAGGGAAAGGACAAGGCTAGCAAGAGGTAGCAAATTGATAGAAGATCCAACGCCCTAGGGGTATAAACCGTTGGAGAAAATAGAAAAAAAAATATTTTGCTTGAATTATTTCGAAAGAAAATTGTTTTATGAAGGCACTTCGAAACCTATTAATTTAAATTTTAAAAATGTAATTTTTAAATATGAAATTCTAAAAAAACAAAGAAACCCAGGATGTTCAATTTCATGAAGCACTATTGCGTGTTTCAAGCACTGTTATAAATACTTAATCATTTCGGCATCGGTGCAGCAAGTATCTATGTGCATTTTGGTTTTTTACTCTTCATTATGTTTGAAATACTTTAATCAACTTTCTTACGGTTTGTTATTTTGTGTGTTTTTGTAAACCAGTTTTAAGTAATATTTCGAGAAAGGAAGGGTAAAAGGGCCCTCCCTTATTTAAGTTGGGAATTTAATTACTACTACCTACTTTGCATTTCAAAATTTTGGAAGAAAACATTCTAAAAAAGAAATGCATATTTTAAGTTTGAATATACCTATCATAAAATTCTCGAAAAAAAGCACAATTAATCAGCACTTTTGATTTTCCGAATTTTAATTCAATACAAAAAATTTTCCAAACCTGCACAATTTCCAAAATTTCAATTTCAAATATATCAAATACTGCACATATTTTAAAAGTTCAAATAATTTTAAACCTTGTTTGTAGCCAATTTTAGTCCATAAATCTATTTTAATACCGAGTGCAAAGATTAAAAACGCCCATTACTGTCATTAATGAGTTTTTTGCGTGAAAACTTCGGCTTCCCCGCATGTGACGTAACGCGTTAAAAAATTATAATCTCAATTACATTCGGTATACTATTTATAGAGCATTAGTGTGTATTTTTAGATACGAATAAGAGTGAGAAAAAGTGCATTATAAAAGTAGAGAGAGGCAATTATATTTATGTCCATTTTTAAAACATACAAAATTATAATTTTAATTCCCTATAATAATACTTCATGACGGTCCACATTAAGAGACAAACAAAAATAAAATTATACATTACGAATCGGGTTTACCGCTTGTGAAGGAGGGCCCACGTAATAAAGTAATTTAATCTTCAATTTGTAGCCGGCCATGGACGATGATTGGGCCTGGCTCACCTGCTTAAGAATCTTACCTACCGCATTGATTTTTTAATCGTTAAAAAACCCCTCAGTGTTTGATACAGCATATTTAAAAAAAACTCTCATTTTCGAAACATTTCCCGAAAACAAAATACATTTTAGAGAAGAAATCGTTTGAAAACTCGATGATGGTAGGTCGTCCTCGAGTGAAGCTTAACAGTTTTAGATGACTTTTAATACCTGTGGACCTCAGTAACATTCGTAAAACTTAGTTTGGTTCTTAACTAAAAGATTGGAAAACTTTTGGCGTTCGATTCCGCAGAACAAATAAATTTGTCCCGATGAAGGGGAGGTTTCCAGTTTCCACTTTATCTGATATTCATGGTAATAAAAAATTTATTTGGCCAACTCCGATTTATGTTCAAACTTTTGCATCCACACCAATTTGGTTTATTATTTATTTAGGAATTATTTGCCTTTCATTCGAAAATATTAACTCATACTCAAGTAATTACCGTTAAATGAACAGGGGGGTATTTACAGGCGTAGTATTACGGAAAATAAATATTTAAACAATAGGCTTCCTCATCGAGTGAAATATTTTACACCTCTGTTATCGTACGAAACGTACTCCAAATGTGTATGTACACAAACGAATGCAACGAAACAATGTAATTTCCTACGTAATCTCATGGAGATAATTAAAAATTCTGTACATAAAAGTAATGCAATTTAGCCCAATTCTTAACAGTTTTAACCACAGATTTAATGAAATTGTTGCCTACATACCGAAGTTATTTTGAAACCTAACGTCCGTGATGTTTTTTCCCAATCAAAATGCAAAGACTACCTACCTATTTCTCTAAGTTTTTAACAATTTGGAATTTTTTACATACATACTTCCTACAACTTAAGTTATGCAAAAATTGTTATTTTAATTGGCAATATTATATAGGTTTGATAATTTCTTTAAAAAATTGAGAAAATACTTAAAAGTACATTGAATAAACAGCATTTTTAAGACGTTTTGTACGACACGCTATCATCATCAAAATTTAAGTATCAACTTTCAAGAAATCAGAATTTTAAGTGTTCTAAAACACTTTCGGCAAATTTCTTACAAATTTGGATCCTTAAGAACTCAAAAATTTCCCAAATATATCCTCTACTAACCCGTTCACTTTTTGAATTTTCCAAAAATTGTTAAAAATGTTAAAACTTCATTGCAGAATATTTTATGGATTTTCTTTAAAACGTTTTTCAAGCTGTTCATGTTTTAAATTTTTAAATTTTTGGGGCATTTTTTTGAAATTTTCTAAATTTTTTTGCAGAATGACGTGTTGGATTCCTAAGATGTCGATTTTTAAAGTTATTTTTTTGCTATCGCGTTCAAGTTTCAAATTTTCCGAAAGATTCGTTGTTTTAATTGGGGTTTTTT
Source organism: Melanotus villosus (assembly GCA_963082815.1). NCBI lineage: Eukaryota > Metazoa > Arthropoda > Insecta > Coleoptera > Elateridae > Melanotus > Melanotus villosus. The sequence goes on along the minus strand of OY720422.1, from coordinate 17,708,959 downwards.
ATTTTTAAAGAAATTTTGTTAAAAACTCTCATTTTTCTGTAAAATTGTTCAAAGACTTGTTGGAGTCTGAAAAAGCTGTGGATTTTTAAAAACATTTTCTAAACTATCGTGTTCATGATAAGCACCGTTGTTTCCTGTCAGTACTGAAATGGGTGGCCCGATTGCTCCTCTCTCCCACGAGGACGGGTCACTATGGGCACAGAACAATCTCTTAACAGAAGCGGCAAAGTGCAGAGGGTGGCGTGGTCAAAATAAGGAGAGCGGGGATGAACTCGAACACGCCCACTAGCAAGTAAAATTTCCTATTTTGCTGTATATTTAAGTGCAGCGCCAAAGAGTTCGGGTGTTATTTATTCAAAATATTGTTTCAATAAAACATAAATACGCGGAAATGAGTAGCAAAAAAGGTGGTAATTGGTGTTCAACGCCAAAATGCAAAAATAATTAGTATACAGGGTGATTCAAAAGGTATGGTCCAAACTTAAGGGTGTGATTGGTGTTGTTAAAATAAGTAAAAAATGCCAATAAACACATGTCTTATTTCCAACCGCTATCTAGTTACAGAGGTTTTCTTTGTTTTTATCTGTGTTTTGCCAAATCACGTTATCAAGGAACTAAGTAAAACAAATGTTAATTTCTTATGGCAGAAGACGTTTCAAGCTTGAATTGGCGTAGTTTTCAACAATTGTGTTAACGATGGAGCCATTTTCTGTACGTGCAGAAATGCATTTTGTGTATGGTTATTGCAGCAGAAATGCCCGTGCACCTGTGGTAGAATATGGGAGAAGGTATCCTCACCGGAGACAGTCTGACCACCGAACATGTATTTAGACCTTTTAGATAATGCCTTGTCGGAACTATTAGAAGATCTGCATCTTGATGTGCGAAGATCCATGTGGTATCAGCATGACGGGGCACCGTTGCACAATTCACATCCACTAGATTTTTACTTGTGGGGTGCATTAAAAGAAAAAGTTTATGCAACGGAAATTCAGGACACGGGCCATTTAGTTAATAGGATAAATGAAGCTGTTGAAGATAGGATTCGAAAACATCCTCAACAGTTATGTTCGAGATTCTGTGCGTCGGCGTTGCCAACTTTGTATACAAGTACTAGGTGGACATTTTGAACATTTTTTTTTTGTGATACTTTTTAATTTTTCTTATAATTGTATATGCTCTTTATTAATAATAAATTATCCTAAATGTTGTTATAACTAGAAAACAATTGTGAATCGGACATGAGTTTATTGGCATTTTTTCTTATTTTAACATCACCAATCACACCCTCAAGTTTGGACCATACCTTTTGAATCACCCTGTATAATAAATTAATATCAAGTTTTATAATGTCAGCTTCTGTAAGTTTATTTGTTTTAGAAATTTCCGTTAGTACTCAAACATCACCTGGAGCTGTACCTGAAGATATTACAATTAAAATTGAAGACCATACAGCGAAGTTACTTGCCGAACCGACATAGCTCCGCCTTTTGCTGTCAACAAAAACATCAAAGTGCCGCGCGGTCTTGTCGCTTCTGTTAAAAGTTTATTCTGTGCTATGGGAGAGTAGACTAAAACCCCTCATTAAAAAGTGAGAAGATTTGAAAAAGTTCAAAGAATAAGCGAAAGAGGGAGGCTAGGGATGTACAGGCTAATAATAATAATAATAATAATAATACGAGGATTATTCAATAGAAACACGTTTGGACCGCGCAGCCGCGGCATCATAGCCACGACAACGAAATTCAGTTATATATATTGATTGTTTAAGTGCTAGTGACGCGTCTGTCAAAAAGTATTTGGCAGTTGGAAAATGGCATTTATGGTAGAAAATCCGTCTAAAGGCAAACTGCGTGCTGTTATTCAATTTTTGGCCGTTGAAGGGCGTCAGCTAATGGAAATTTTTACGAGAATGAAAGCTGTATATGGTGACTATAGTTATTCTAATACGGCAGTGGTTGAATGGCGCAATAAATTTCGACAAGGAAGAAAATCCACTAAAGATTTGGCCCGTCCAGGACATGATCGTGTAGCAGCATCAGATGAAAATGTGAGACAGTTGGACATTGATTTACGCACAAATAGGCGTATTAAAGTTAGAGAACTTTCTGAAATGTTAAGCATCACTGTGGGGAAAGTTTATTCCATTATTCAAAGTCTTGGTTATTACAAAATTGCTACTCAGTGGATTCCACGACTGCTTACTGATGAGCAGAAGAATTTGGGTCGGCCTTATCACTACAGCATTTGATAGGCTATCAACAAGGTAATGCCTTTTTACTTCAAATTGTTGCCGGTGATGAGTCTTGGTGCTATCACTACGAACCAGAATCCAAACGCTAGAGTATGCAGTGGAAGAACGCAAAATCTCCGAAGGCGAAAAAATGCTGCACGATATACAGACACCTTAAAATGTTTACGTGCCAGCATCAAGAACAAACATCCCGGGAACCTCACAAACGGTGTGATCCTAATGCACAATAATGCTTGCCCATCGTAACCCGAGCGGTTAAATATCTGCTTGCCATATGCGTTGGGAAGTCTTACAACATCCACATTACAGTCCCGACTTATACCTGTGCAATTTTCGTGTGTTTGGCCCATTAAAACAATCGCTAAAAGGACGGCGGTTCAATTCGGACACTGAAGTAGAGTTTGCTGTTAAAGAATGGTTCCGCAAACGCACTCTGTTAGTTAAGCTGCCTACACGCTACACTATGAATAGTGAGTTACAACGATATTTCTAAAATCTTATTTCCATTATTTCCGAATTAATTTGCATTTTGGAAAAATGTTCGCGTGCCTTTTGAGAAGGAGACGTTTTTATCTATCTATTGACGTGGAGATTTTTTCGATATTTCAATTTTTGCAAATACTATTTGAATTTTTTAAAGTAAAATAGATTTGTACGTTTTTTATTGCTAAACGATATATTTTTTTAATGTGACAAAACCGAGTTGTCTATAGACAGACAAAAGATAAATGATTAGAAGCAAAAATCGCCCGTCACCTCTACATTAAAATTGTTTCTCAAAAAATGGAGCAAAGTCTGCATATAATCGACTATTTTTCAAGGTGTAAACTCCGCCGTTAACTATCGCTTCTAGCAAAGCGGCTAATAAAGATCAATTTGAAACATTCTTCAAATCCTTTGGAAATTGCTGTATTGCAAGGGGAGATTTCAATTCGAAGCACACTTCATAGGGCTTAAGACTCATCACACCACGTGGTAGACGACTATACAAAGCTATACAGGTCAACAGTTTAAACATTTATCAATAGGAGAGCCAACTCACTGGCCCATAGATCGCAGTAACCTTGCTTGATTTTTGTACTACAAAAGGAATTTCTCATAATTACCTGAATGCTAAATCATGGTTTGACCTTTCCTATGGGTATACCTACTCCAATTTTAGTAAACTTACACTCACAAATCTGCTGTAAGACAAACCCTCCAATTTTAGCTACCAAAAATATGAACTGGGATACATTCAACGACTTCATATACAACTAGATAAATTTACACTTACCACTAAAAAGCGACGAAGAGATTGAAGAAGCCACAGAACAGTTTACCAAGTTAATACAACGTGCTGCAAGGTTTGGGATACCTGAAACAAAAACGTATATTAGACAATACAAACTTAAAACGTGCAACGAAGGAATTGAAGCAAATGTTAAACGATTACAAAAATCAAGGTATCAAATCTTTACTGGAAAATCTGACTGCATCTGAAGCCACTGTTGTGGAAAGTCACAAAGGTCAAATGCACTCAAAAAAGCACTCCGCCTATCAGAAACAGCGACTGCGATTAGGCCAGAATTTACTCCGATACAGCCAAAACCTTCGCCCAACACATTGATATTGTATTTCAGCCTTTTCCCTTTTCCTAATAAAGAGACACCGCAAGAAGAGGAAGACGCAATTCTAAAACTGTTCAATGTGCCATACCAGTTGGATATTACTATCAAAACATTCAAGACATATGAAACTGTAGATTGTACCAAAAAACTGAATCCAGAAAAGGCTTTGAACTAATTACTGTCAAAATTTCAAAAGAAGCTGTCACCGGAAGCGCACAAAACGATTAAGTATATATTTAACGCTATAATAAGGACTGGATATTTTCCGTCCCAATGGAAGGTTGCCGAAATAATCTTGATACAAAAGCGGCGCAAAGATTTTTCTGACGTACCTAGGCATCTTACCGCCCTTCTTCCTTACCCGTCTTCTTCCTGTAGTTTCCAAAATGTTCGAAAAGTTTTTAGAACGACTAACTAACTTCCTTCCTTTCTTTCTTTTTAGCCGTCATTAGTCCATTTCTGGACATAGGCCTCCCCATAAGTTTCCAGTTGTCCCTATTTTGTGCTTGTCTGAACCAAGCCAAACCTGCCGTTTTCTTAATATCGTCAGACCAGCGCATGGGGAGGATTTCTTCGTGATCTTTGACCTTTACATGATGGCTTTCATTTTAAGATATTTTGGGATCACCTTTCGTCTGAGTATCTGGCAACATGGTCGGCATAGTTCCATGTGCTACATCCTTAACCTTTGTGATTGTCCATATATAGTTATTTCGTTTTCGATCTTTTAAGGATAGTCCCAGCATTTGACGCTCCATGGCGCGTTGTGTTACCCTCAATTCCATCACTGATTTTTTTAGTAAGGGTTCAGGTTTGAGCATCATAGGTTAGAACGGGTAATATACTTGCTCAAAGGGTCGGATTCGCAATCTTATGGGGATGCTTTTATTTTTTAATGGCTTGCTTAGTTCACCGAAAGCATTTCCTCCTTCGTGAAACCTCGCTAGTTTGGTTGTCTTGCCCTAGTGTTATTCTGTGTCCAAGATACACATATTCACTAACATTATCTAGTTCTGTGTTGTTAACTGTGATGTTAGATTTTACTTTGCATATTACTTTGGCTTTAAGTAGATTCATATTTAGACCAATTTTTGCTGATTCTCTTTCTAGTTCTGTCAACATTTCTTGTAGTTCTGTTGTTCCCATTAACTCGGGTGTACCACAGGGAAGTGTTCTTGGGCCAGTTCTCTATCTATTACTTACAGCGGATTTATCAATATCCATCAATATAGAAACCGCTACATATGCAGATGACACTGCTATACTGACATCCCACCAGAACCCTAAGCTAACATCGATTACTGGCTCAAGAACTGGCGAATTAAAGCAAAACAGTTGAAAGTCAACACACGTAACCTTTAGCCCATCAGTGTCGTTCTGTAATACTCATCTACCGCAAAAAGAAGAGGTTAAATATCTACGACTTCACCTAGACAAAAAACTAACATGGAGCAAATATATATGGAATAAATGTCTTCTGTTAGACCTCCAGTATCGCAAGATGTATTGTCTAATGGGTTGTAATTCACACCTAACAATGGAGAACAAGTATCTTCTATATAAATCAATATTGAAAGCGATATGGAGTTATGGTATACAACTCTGGGGCCCAACGAGTGATACCAATATTCAAAAAATACAATGATTTTAATCAAAACTAATTCGAGAGATCTGCAATGTAACGTGGTACGTGCCCAATCAAGTTATCCATCGGGAGCTCAAAATTCCCTTTATCAAAGAAGAGATCGTCTCCCTTGCTGCAAAATACCAGAATCGCCTGAAAGTCCACCCAAACGTCCTAGATAGAAACCTGTTCACTGCACCCTGAGTAAAAAGACTGTTTGACCCTTTGATCTACCGGACAGCAGTTAATGAACTAAATCACAATCAATGTAAAATGTGAAAATAGTGTAAATAGTAGCTTTAGTTTTCATCATCGTGTTCAGCTTTCTCTATTCCATTTTTGATCATAAGCCTTTTCAAGCTGTTTCCATTCACTTCTCATTACTGTCTTACTCATCCACTGTAAGCCCGCGGCTTTCTGAATATCGTCTCTCCTTCTTGTGACTGGTCTACTCCTTTTCCATTCTGCCAGTCTCGGCCTCCATTCTGTTACTTTCCTTGTCCATTGATTGTCTTGGGTTCTCATCAAATGGCCTGCCCATTTCCCTTTCAGTTTAGTAATTTGGTCTCGAATGTCCTTTACCTTCGTTCTTTCTCTGATCCATTGCTTGGTCTTCCTGTCTTGTAGTTTAATGTCTAGCATGGATCTCTCCATTTTTCTTTGTACCACCTTCATTTTTTCCATAAGTCTGTCTGTAAGAGGCCAAGCTTCAGCAGCGTAGGTGATGGTGGTTGGTAGGACACATTGGTTGTAGACCTTTGTTTTCATATATTGTGGAAGGGAATTGGACTTAAGTACGTGTCTAAGTTTTCCAAAGGCGGCCCAACCCAGTTGAATTCTTCGTGATATTTCCCCTTGTCGATTTTTTTTCGAGAAGGGTATTCTTTGTCCGAAATAGATGTAATGACCGACAGTCTCGATGATTTGGCCGGATTCTAATTGTATCAGTGCTGCTGCATCAGAGTTACTCATAATTTTAGTTTTAGAGATGTCCACATTTAGCGCTGTTACTTGGGATGCTGTCCTCAAATCTAGTATCATTTATGTAGGTCTTCCATGTTCTCAGAAGTTATTACAATATCGTTGGAGACGCGGAGATTGTTTATTCGTTCACCATTTATGTTGATGGCCAGATCTTGTCCCTCTAGAGTTTTGAATATGTCTTCCAACGCCCCCTGTCCTACGCCTCTATTTACATTTATTGGTTTTGTGACATTGTATACTTGTACTGTCATGGTTTCAATTTGGTATAGAGCACCGATGCTTTAGTTTTGGTTTAAGTCAAATCTTCGTTATTTTCTAATAGTTACAAAGTACCCTACGTATATACCCGTAAAAGCGTAGAGTCTATCACTGCAGAAGACTCAAGAATGTCAATGTTTATATCTATCAATCATATTGTTTATTGTTGTACCAGTTGATTTTTTTAACCTGGAATTTTTAAATATCTGGAGAAAGAAGCATCCTACGAAAAAACTGTCCGAAATAAAAAGTTAATATTTTCGCGGAGGAAATTCAATAGTGCTAAAATTAGCCCCCCCCTCCCCCCCCTTGTGGGTGGAGCGGGGGATAACTTCGAAATCTTAAATAGGAACCCCCATTTTTTATTGCAGATTCGGATAGCATGTCAACAAATATGAAACTTTTATTCGTAACATTTTTTTCGATTCGTGATATATGACGCTATAATCGCCGAAATTTAATTTTTCCGATTTCTTCAATTGAGAACCAATACCTTTAGAAATCCAAATGGCTGGTAAATACTTCTTTTATTTATTTGTACCAACAACTCGTGAGAGCATGATTGAGCGAATCAGGAATGCAAACTGAAGCAGATACACTTTTCAGTTGTGCACAATCATTTGAAACGCGGGTCAATAAATGCATCGAAGATGAAGGTCATCATTTCGAGCACTTAATTTAATTCAAAGGTGAGAGGCGAGGGGACTCACGTTAATCAAGCACCCCGAAGGGACTAGAAAACTACTACGTCCACGTCGTTGTTCTTGGGTTACGCTAAAAGTAGTTTATTTACCAGCCATTTGGATTTCTAGAGGTATTGGTTCTCAATATTGAAGAAATCGGAAAAATTAAATTTCGGCGATTATAGCGCCATCTATCACAAATCGAAAAAAAATGTTACGAATAAAAGTTTCATATTTGTTGAGGTGCTGTCCGAATCTGCAAGAAAAAAAGGGGATTCCTATTCTAGATTTCAAAGCCCCCCGCCCCACCCACAAGGGTGCACTAGCGAATTTCCCCCGCGAAAATATTAACTTTTTATTTCGGACAGTTTTTTCGTAGGATGCTTCTTTCTCCAGATATTTAAAAATTCCAGGTTAAAAAAATCAGATGGTATAACAGGCTTCAAAAAATCACGGATGTTAAAAATAGTTATTTGTTTCATTAGTACAAAAAATGCATGATTTCGGGACAAGTAATAATGGTAGCCATAAGACAGCTCGCCGGATGACGCGCAGCGGAGTCGGGCGGGTCTTACGCGAGCAACTAAAATAGTAATCAAAGATTGATTTTGATTTAACTCAATAGCACCTACCAAATCGACAAACCTAACGTTGTCGTACTAGCAGCTTCTTCTACATCGACCGGAATTTCTTCACTTAGATTAGAACTCATCTTAAATTATTCTTTTTCACTTTTGACAAGCATATGTCAAACAATACATATTATGTAAGCTCAATTCTAAATTGTTTCGTAAATGTCACAGTACTAGATTTTTTAGGTAATCTTTGGAATCTCTAATAAGAGAGTTTAAAATGCGTTTGTAGAAAAAAATAGTGTATGATGTTCGTGTTAAAAGCAAGGCTGTTGATTCTAACGGATACTCCGAATAACCGGATATTTTTTCAAGATTTATCCGGATATTTTATTTTTAGAATAATCCGAAAGCGGTTAACCGGATAATATTTTTTCCGCGGATAAACGGATATTATATTATCCGTAAGATAAACAGATATCAATTTATCCGTCGGATAAACATTTATCCGCTGATAAGCGGATATTATTTATCCGCCGGATACACAACTATCAGCGGATAATTATTTATTCTAGATATTTTCATGACATTATTAAACAACAAAACAACTAACCAACTTAGATTTTGCTGTCTGCAACTCTTCATTCTAATGATTCTATTAATATTGAAGAAACTAATTTTTGTAAATTTAAATTTAAAAAATCAAAATCTTTCAGTTTAATTTTCTATTTCTCTAATTTTAAGGTGTTCATAGTTTTAAGAGTTTATATTTTTTTTTCTACAACCACCATGGAAAGTGGGATTTTCAGACTTCGTCTCCATAGATACGAGTATTGAAAATGAGTGTTTGCCGAACAAGTGAAAATTAGCGTGCGGAAAGTTTACTTTCCGCACGCAAATCTGATTTGCGTGCGGAAAGTAAACTTTCCACACTCAAATTTTGATTTGCGTGCGGAAAGTAAACTTTCCACACGCTAATTTGTTTACTTTCCGCACGCAAATCAAAATGTCATAAATGACATTTGATGAATGTCAGATTTGATTTTGCAGAAATATTTAAATTTTTTGTGGTTGTAGAATAGTAATTTGTATAACAAGTGTTGAAAGTACAGTTTTGCAGAACGAAAATGAAGGTTGCAGCCTGAGACGAAGTCGAAGGCTGCATTCATTTGAGTTTTGCAAAACACTTTCAACAAGTGTTATTACACACTATTTTTTCTACTCCTACAGAAGAAAGACATTTAATTCACTATTTAATATTTTAAAACAAATTTTATAATTTTTGTGGAATATTAAGTATGCTCATGAAAACTATGGTCACTATGGAAATAAGTCCGTTGCTATGAAAATAAACATATCACAAATATAAACAAACCATACAGTTAACCGGCGCCATTTTGAAAGTGTGTTGCAAAGTACTTTGCAACACACTTTTGGATTTTGTCGCACAGTTTCGACAAACAATTGCTTTCAGCATTAAAAATCATGTGGAAAGATCAACTTTCAATAGTAGGAGTAGAAAAAAAATAGTGTGTAATACATGTGTTGAAAGCTTGTATTTGCCACACTCATGTGACTGCAGCACTCACTATCGTTCGTGCTGCAAACTTCACATTCGTGTGGCAACCGCAAGCTTTCAACACTTGTATTACAAATAACTATTGTACCTAAGGGCGTCTGTTGTTTTTTAATAAATAAAATTTATATAAAACCGTTTTTTTATATTTTGTCGCGGATAGAAAATATCCATGTTATCCGTAGATGAAAATTATCCGCGGAAAAAATTATCCGTTTTATCCTCAGACATAAATTAACCGCGGATAAAAAAATATCCGTGTTATCCTGGGATAACTATTATCCGCGGATAAAGATTATCTACGAATAAAAATATCCGGATAAAATCGGATAACCGGATAAAAACTTTAAATTTCAACAGCTCTAGTTAAAAGTGATTTTATTTTGTTCGTGGGATTGCTTAACTCGCTACGCTCGTTTCGCAATTTTCCCCACTCACAAAATAAAATCTCACTTTTAACACTTGTATCATAAATAGCTATTTTTATTATTTATGTAGTCCAGTATTAAGACTGAATATAAAAGCAAAAAAGGAAATTTCAAAACTGTATTCAAAATCAGAAAAGGACAAAATATAAATAAATAAAAGGCTTACATTTTCAAGTATAAGAAATCAGGGAAAAACATAAGATTCCACTAAGTAGGTTTTAAAAAACAAATAAAACATGTAAATTTTAAAAAGTAAATTAGGTGAAGCTAAGACAGAATAATTTGTAATTTGTAAAAGAATATTAAAGCTTTCAGTTTTCTGAAAAGAAGATAAACGTTTTACAAATACAAGTCCAAAAATAATTCTAAAAATGTATAAAAATAAAAGGAGTTTTAGTCGGAAAAAAAGATAATACAAATTAAACTCAGTCACTGTTGCCATGGATTTAAGGCTTGCTTACTTTGCTGGTACGTCTTTTAAATCAACAAAACAAATGTAACTTTCACATGTCATAATCATTCGTCGAATAATATTATAAGGAACTTTAACTCAAGCACTGTACAGCAGTTTTGAAAGGTAATTGCACGAAATTTACAGAAAAAAAACTCATAAATACATAATAAAAAGATATTATAATAATAAACAATAACAAAACTGAAAGTAACGGCCTTTTAACTAATTTTTAAATTACTTCAACACAATACTACAAATAAATTTTGACAAACGTCTTTTGTGCTTGAAAACAGCCTAGGTATTTTTACAGGCAATTTCCTTTGAAAGTGAAAACGTGAGCAAAGAGTTCTGCATGCAGGCTCTTAAAAAAATGACAATGAGTTTCATTTATCCATTTTTGGTTTGTTGATGGTCAAGCCCATGACTTTAAATAGTTAAGTTTCTCCTCGTCAAACTCGAGATGCACGTTTTTATCAAGTTTTATATAAATGCAGACGATGTATTAATAAAAGAGACGGTTGTTTGTTTTTGTTAAACTATGAAAGGATGGTTTCAGAAGAGTTTGTAGTTAAAGCGTATGTTTTAAATTTTGTCCTTGAAATAAATAAACACACGACCTACACATTTTTTATTATAAAGAACTTAAAAAATATAGTAATATTGACGTGCAAGTAATATACCGGGTGACAATAATCTACCTGTGTTGTATGGGTAACTTTGTTATTATAGAAGTTAGAGAGTCGGCTAAATTATCAAAGTTGGGCAGAATTTCAAGACAAATTAGATGCCAGTTTGACATTTGACATACACTTTCAACTTTTTCAAACACTTCGAAAAAACTAAAAACATGCGACTTTTTAAATGTTTTATAATTCCATAACCACCTATTCTAAAACCAAAGTGAAATATGTTTCTTGTAGATATTTATACGTAGAATTATAAAAAAACATCTACAAAGTCATAGCACTCTCGATTTTTGAGATATAAGCCACACTTACGTTTTTTTAAATAGCAACCATAGTAGGCTATGGATTCATTAAAGAGCTTATTTTTTGCTGATTTCAAAAATGTATAGGTTGTCATATCTGTTTCCGTTAATTTTCTCAGAATTTGCAAAAAACTGAAGTTAGTGAGCATAATTATTAATTGGAAAACAACAAAACAAATTTAATTGTTAAAGTTAGTCCTGTTTTGCTGATAATTCGGGATGTGTATGTGTTAAGTAGTTCTGCTAAAGTTACTAAAAAAATGGCGTACTCGTGGGAAGAAAGAAATGATATGTTATTTTGCTATTACAATAATTGTAATCGTGATGCGAATGCAGCTTCTGAATTATATCTGCAAACATACATGGAAAGAAGGCAGCCAGATAAAAGGATTTTTGCAAAAATTGAATCCAATTTAAAACGGTATGGATCATTTTGTAAACCAAAAGAAGCTAAGAAAAATATTAATGAAGGAGCAGAGGTGCGTGTTTTGGCATACAATACTTCTAAACCAACTGCATCTGTGCGAGAAATTAGACTTGAGTGTAATGTATCCAGAGAACAAGCAAGCACAATTTTGAAACAAAATAATTTAAAACCTTATCATCATGTTGGAAACACATTGTAGCCAACAGATTTAGAAAGAAGATTCAATTATGCTATGTGGTTTGTTGAAGAAAGTGAAAGAAACGAAGTCTTTTCTCAATCAATTCTATTTACGGATGAAGTCAAATTTACAAATAATAGTTTATTTAATAGAAAAAATCATATTTACTGGGCAAGGGAAAATCCACACTTAACGGTTGAAAGGCGAGAGCAATACGTTTTTTCTATTAACGTTTGGTGCGGCATTCTTGGAACAAAACTTCTCGGTCCTTATTTTTATGAGGAAAATCCAAATTCAGAGAGGCATTTGCTATTTTTATGTAATCAATTCGAAGAAATGTTGGACGATCTTCCATTAAATTTTATACAAAATTTGAATTACTTCCAACACGATGGAGCACCTGCTCACAATGCTCACATTGTGTCACACTATTTATTGGAAAGATTTCCTAATTGGATAGGTACCAGAGGTCCTATTGCGTGGCCTCCGAGGTCTCCGGACTAACTCCCCTAGATTTTTTTTTATGGGGAACTATTAAAGACAAAGTGTACAAAGAAAAGCCTCATAACATTGATGACCTGTAAATAAAAATAAGAAGAGCTGTAGCCGAAATTTGACATAATACATTCAATAAATTGCAACGTGAAATATTAAAACGATGTCAGTTATGTGTTCAAGAAAATGGTGGTCACTTTGAAGTATTATTATAATCATTAATTTATTTTTATAGTTACATACATTTATTATTTAGTTCTGTTATCCATAATGATAGTTACTAAGTACCTATTTTATTTGTTATTTGTTTAATTAAAAAAAATTGATAATTTCAATTGTTTTTGATGATGAGTTACTAAACAAGAGACTATGACAAAATTCCAAGGCATTCTTAGTTCATGGTTATTATTTTTATCATCATTAATTTCAGTTTTTTTGCAAATTCTGAGAAAATTAACGGAAACAGATATGACAACCTACACATTTTTGAAATCAGCAAAAAATAAGCTCTTTAATGAATCCATAGCCTACTATGGTTGCCATTAAAAAAAAACTAAGTTTGGCTTATATCTCAAAATTCGAGAGTGCTATGACTTTGTAGATATTTTTTTATAATTTTACGTAAAAATATATACAAGAAACATATTTCACTTTGATTTAGAATAGGTGGTTATGGAATTATAAAACATTTAAAAAATTGCATGTTTTTAGTTTTTTCAAAATATTTGAAAAAGTTGAAAGTGTATGTCAAATGTCATCTGGCATCTAATTTGTCTTGAAATTCTGCCCAACTTTGCTAGTTTAGCCAACTCTCTAACTTCTATAATAACAAAGTTACCCATACAATACAGGTAGATTATTGTCACTCTGTATACAGAGCGTCGAGTTAAAAATGAAATCTTCCCATGAATTTGTTTTAAAAATACAAACCAAAAAAATAACATGAATTTATGTAATAACCGAAGAATCTCAACTAATCAACGAAGTATATTTCAATTTCAAAGTAGTTACACGAAATGAAGGTTGTAATTGCAAATAACATAATCATAAATGATATCTCCACGTGAGTTTTACATAGAATTCCATTACGATTTGATCAATTAGACTAACAAATCCGGCATTCGTTATTAATTACATTATGCAACCTTCACCTTTCATGTTTTAAAAGTATTTTGCATTCTGCAGTCAGATAAGAAAGTTCCTTAAATAAATACATTTAAGAAACGGCGGTTATCTAATAAACCACAACCACCTGCCATACTTCGATTTATCTAAAATGTAGGTACATAAATTAAAGCGTAGCCTTTTTCAACCCATGCGATAATTACACATTTAAAGACTGGGTAAATAATTCCCAATCGTGCTTCTTATACTTGATTAGGTTAGAAATGTTTCGATACAATCTCGTCGGTTTAACAATTCAAGGTATGCTAAACTAATCTGTATAATTAAATCCAATTACTTGCTACAGTATAGTTTAGTAAAGCGTCGTTTTAGTGTAAGTAATAAATAACAGAATGCCAAACAATTCCCCATTATCTTCCACCTACCGCGTGTGTTTAAGTATACTCCGGGTTTGTTATTACCAGTAGCAAACCGAGTGCTTCCGCATACAATTAACAGGAAAATTATCGCGTCACAAAATTAATTTATTACAAGAAAAATTAACGTAAGTTAGCTTCCTTGTTTTACTGTCAGCTTATACCCATCTGTGCATTAACGGCCTTATACGGTGGACATTACATAACTACACTGATAACAAGTCATCAATTATGGAATGCCACTAATGCTGCAAAAATTATTTATTAAAGGATAAGCCTTCAACGGTGACAACTTGAATTGATCAACCTTGCTAAAACAAACAAAGGAAGTTTACCAGTAACCTGTCTATGTATTATGTATACGTACGTGCATATATGAATATTAAACAATTAATTTTGCGTTAAGATTTATTGGGTTGCTTTTTTAAAATTCTCCTTATCGGTTAAGTAATGCACATTTTGCTCACCTGTTCTGAAACTAATAAAATATGCAAATTCTGTTTATAAAAACCAAATTAATTTTTTTAAATGTGAGCCAGCTCGACTTATTTTAAAGGCTATTTTGAAAATAAACATTCCTTGAATTAATACTTCCTTAAAATTGGAAACTTTCATACTTAACCAGTTTCTCCTGAGAGCAATTTTGAAATAGTAATTTGTAATACAAGTGTTGAAAGCTTGCGTTTGCCACGCGAATGTGAAGTTTGCAGCACGAACGATAGTGAGTGCTGCAGTCACATGAGAGTGGCAAATACAAGCTTTCAACACATGTATTACACACTATTTTTTCTACAACCACGTTTCCATAAAAAAATTTAAATATTTCTGCAAAATCAAATCTGACATTCATCAAATGTCATTATGACATTTTGATTTCGGTGCGGCAAAATTATACTTTGCCGCAGCGAAAATCATGCATGTGCGTGCGGAAAGTAAATTTTCCGCACGCAAATTTCACTTGTTCGGCAAACACTCATTTTCAATACTCGTATCTATGGAGACCAAGTCTGAAAATCCCACTTTCCATGGTGGGAGTAGAAAAAATTATTTCTCTCATGTGACTGCAGCACTCACTATCGTTCGTGCTGCAAACTTCACATTCGTGTGGCAAACGCAAGCTTTCAACACTTGTATTACAAATTACTATTTTCGACTTCTATTTCCTAAAGGAGGGTATTATTTGACACTTTCCATACGTCAAAAGCACTTCGTTATTGCATACTATGCAAAAAAAAAATTTTGCACACATCTGTCACTTTTTTACACGCTCCTGTCAAAAGTGTTCAATTTAAAACAATGAAAGCGTATTGTACCTAACATGATTTTTAGTGAGATTTCAATTTGAAATGACGTTGACGTTTTTGTAATCTTTTTAGCACAAATATGTGGTAGTCGAAAAAATTATGTATAAAACTCGTATCTAAAGCTTCTTTTTTCACTTGTGAGAAAAAGTGGCACTTTAGCTACTCGTTGTATAAATAACTATTTTGTTATGGAAGATTAGAGAATTATACAACAATAATAAATGTTCAGAATAGAGGTGGGAAGTTCGATTCTTTTGGTGAATCGATTCATTTGAATCATTCACTCCAAGTGATTCGTTCACAAAGATTCGTTCTTGAATGGTTCACTCATTCACGCGTTTTGTTTAGATTTAGACTAACGTGAACTATCGAGTCTTAACAAAGGAAGCAGTATTGAATACTCAGAAATGTAAAATTGAATAATTTTATGTTTACATCGCATATACAAGCTTATTTGTAAATATATCTCAATGATTTTTAAACCACTGGAAAGCTTATTCTTTCTAGATTCAGATGCTGCCACAATTATCTCAAAATTGTTGTTAACAAATGCTACATACATTATTTAAACTAAGCGTACGCGAAACGCGTAGTCGAAATTTCAGCATCGGGGTATTTTTTAAACTATTTCACATAGTTGGGTAATTATATCGTATGAACTGGGTAGAAAAGAATGAAGAAGTTTTTAGTGAAAGAATTACTTACATAGCTTTATTGTTATAAAAGATATGATTTATTTTTGTTATTAACAAAGACCGAACCGAAGAAATGGTAAATGTACCGGCATTCGTATTCAATACTCAGGTCAGGAATGTAAAATTGAATAATTTTTTGTTTACATCGCATATACAAGCTTATTTGTAAATATATGTCAATGATTTTTAAACCGTTGTAAAGCTTATTCTTTCTAGATTCAGATGCTGCTACAATTATCTCAAAATTGTTATTAACAAATGCTACATAAATTAATTAAACTAAGCGTACGCAAAACGCGTAGCCGAAATTTCAGCATCGAGGTACTTTTTAAACTATTTCACATAGATGGGTAATTATATCGTATGAAATGGGTAGAAAAGAATGAAGAAGTTTTTCGTGAAAGAATTACTTGCATAGCTTCATTGTTATAAAAGATATGATTTATTTTTGTACAGCGAGCGCACCGTTGTATTTCGTAACGCTGGCATAAATGTACGTTTCACGCATGATTTGCCAAACATAAATTAATTTAAATAATCAACGCCAAGAAAAGAGAATTATAATTACTGATTTATTTATTTGCCATTTTACATTAAATTTTGAATCTACTTTGAAGACGGAAAACCACCGCATTGTCAAATTTTGCACCATCAAATCCGATAATTACTGGTCAATTTTACGTAGAACTCGAAACTCGAACGAATTGAACGCTGAATCTTTGTGATAAAAATACCCGATGGTTCCGCTGGCTTCGATACCGAGTCGAGTGAATCGATTCACTTCAAAGTACGGCGGCTCCGCAGTCCGCGGACTTCGATGCCGAGTCGAGTGAATTAGTGAATCGATTCACTTGAAAGTAAGGACTCGATTCATTCGATTCAGTGTACTGATTCGTTCTTTTTTGAACGAATCGTTCACGACCGACACACCTCTAGTTCAGAGCTGTTTTTGTAAATGACACAACAAAATGAATGCTAGAAAGTCATGCAATTTTTCCACAAAATCAAACAAATCATTTTCAAAAATCTTTGGATGAGCAAGTACAGTTAGGGCACTCTCTTGCTCTTGGTGGGAGAAATCATACTAAAAGCCGGATGAACCAAGAATGGTCAATGGCATAGGATGTTGAACGCAACGGGAAACCACACTATTAAAGATCCCGACGGATATCCTTATAGTAGGTACACCAGAATGGCTAATTTCAGTACAAAATATTCCGGAGTTTGAATTCTGCCAATCGGATCTCCGGAGGCATTGAAAGTAGCTAATAAGTGTCATGTGACATCATCTAAAGTCCAGTACCAGTTAAAATCATTCAAGTATATACCCCAACTTGTGACGGAACTGAAGAGGAATACACTAAAAACACAGCTACAAAAACCGAAATATTAAAAAGCCTTCTGAACAAGACGTTACAATAACAATGGGGGACTTCAACCACCAGCTCACAGTACTAAATATATTCTTTGAGCTCCCACCAAGAAGGTTGTACACCTGGAGACCACTGATGGACACCTATGACACGATTGAGAGAAATCAAATTGATTAAATCCTAGTAAATCAAGGATATACCTCTGTGACAACTTACTCAGGGGCAGATATACAGGGTGGGCTTTTGAAAACGAAACAGAGCGAATTACTCTCAGGAAAATTATTTTTCCGAAAAACGCTGAGGCACGTCGATTTTTGATCGAAAGGGGACATCTTTTCACATAAATTTCTTATTACAGACTTTACCCCCCTAGGGAGGGGGGGGGGCAACCCCCCAAAAATATTAATAGGGAAGGAGGGTTAAGTGACACATCATTTGAAAGGTATTCTAATTCTCTACACAACCGTGTTTTATTTTTTGAATTTGACCGATTAGTTTCGGAGATACAGGTTGTAAATAAAAGAGCCTACTTTTTACAAATTACTACATGTCAGCCAATTAAATTTTCAAATTGATGACTTCCAGTCTCCATGCAATAATATAAGTTTTGTAAAAAGCGTTCACGCACATTTTGTAACATTTCTAGAGTAACTTGTCGGCATTCGTTGAAAATGCGTTGGCGTAGATCTTGAAGGGTAGTAGGTGGAGTGAAATAAATTTTGGACTTTAAGTGACCCCTCAAGAAAAAGTCCAAAGGAGACAAATCCGGCGATCGCGCAGACCATTCTATGACGCCTCTTCTCCAAATCCACTGATTCGTAAACCTACGATCAAGGTACTGCCGAACAGGCAGGGCGTAGTGTGGTGGTGCTCCATCCTATTGGAATATCAACTGGTCTTCGAGATAATTCTCATTAGTCTCGATATAATCGGACCAATAACGACAATTATGACGACGGTGCCATTAACAGAAAAAGATGGAGAAAAAAAAGTTTGCAAATAAATTTGTAAAAAGTAGGTTTTTTTATTAACAACCTGTATCTCAGAAACTAATCGGTCAAATTCAAAAAATAAAACACGGTTGTGTAGAGAATTAGAATACCTTTCAAACGATGTGTCACTTAACCCGCCTTCCCTATTAAAATTTTTGGGGGGTTGCCCCCCCCCCTCGCTAGGGGGGTAAAGTCTGTAATAAGAAATTTATGTGAAAAGATGTCCCCTTCGATCAAAAATCGACGTGTCTCAGCGTTTTTCGGAAAAATAATTTTCCTGAGACTTATTCTCTCTGTTTCGTTTTCAAGAGCCCACCCTGTATATTTATATATACATACTTACAGTCAGACCATTACCCGGTGTCAGAAATTTTCACGATATTCTTAAAAAAATTATACACACAAGGATTTTTTTAAAATGCGAACAAATAGCACCCACGCAATTTGGATTTAGAGACGCAGTTGGGACAAGAGAAGCTTTATTCAGTGTGCAGCGTCTATTCCAGAGATATTAACTAATAGGTGCCTGTTTTGTGGACTACAGAAAAGTGTTTTGAGTTCGACATAGCAAAATGGTAGAGATTTTGAAGAATATAGACATTGACGACAAGGACTTAAGAATAATCATAAATCTCTGTATTGGAATCAGATAGCCAGTGTGAGAATTGAAAAAGATCAAACTGATGCAATTAGGATTTTGCGTTGAGTTTAGGCAAGGATGTGATGTGAATTGTCGCCACTGCTATTTAATATCTATTTCGAACAAATATTCAGAAAAGCCTTGGATAACGCACAAGAAGGATTCTGATATATAAAAAAAGAACAGCCTGTTTTAATTTTTCGGTGTCGCACTTATAAGAATGTTTGATAGTTTCACGTTTCAAATTTTACATTACATTAATAATCAATTATACAGAAAGCTTTCATTGCTCATCATCTTCTTCTTCTTTAGCTTAAAGCCTTATGCCTTTATGGCGTCGGCTGGATTGTTCATCTTAAAAATGGTAATAAGTAATAACAAACTTTAAGGCAATCCGTAGTTAATTACAATTTTTTTAAATTTCAAATTTTTTTGGGACTTGTTGAATAAGATCTTATCCAGATATTTAACTAATTATTTTTTCAAATTTATTATGTGAACTACTTAGTAGTTAATATGGTACTTGATACGCTTGTTTATTTAGGTTTTACTATTAGTAAGAAAATCAAAGAAAAACCAAATACAATGATGATTTGCTTTATTTCTGTATATAAAAGTAAGTTATATGTCTGTGATTTACTATGTTTCCTTTCAAATTTTGTTAAAAATAAAATGTGACAATTTCATGTTGTTTTTTTAATTGAAATTTTCCTTCCTCTATCAATCCCTTGTTAGTAATTTTATGCAGTCAGAAATAAACGTTTTTCCTACTTTAGTACAGCAAATTCTTAGGGAAAATACAAACACTATAAAGTGGCACTTCTTATTCTATAAAACACTAATCTGAATCCCTACAACAAGGTCAGATAAACTACCACTGGTGAGTGGGGTGAATCACTCAAGGTGTTTAAGCAATTTTTGAACATATTGTGGGTTTCCTAATTTTAATTTCTTTACTTGCATTTTACATAAAAATAGAAATTTATAAATAAAATCCAAGGAAATAGTGCCCTAGATTTTCATGGTGTCTGTTAATTGATTTTACATAGCATTATTCGTAAAATATGAAAAATACGAATTTGCCTAATTAATGATTTATAGAAAAATGGAAAGTTATTTATATGAACCAATCTTCACTTGTTAAATAAAGAAGAAAAATTGGAAATACCATTTTATAATGCATTTGTGAAAGCATTGAAGAACAACCTTAACGAATAGATATTTTGAACAAAAAATATTAAAATTATTTTCGTAGTTAAGCAATTTGTTTTTTGTTGATGTTTTTGTATGGAAAAGGATCATAACTAACGTAAAAAGATGAAAGAAAATTCACCCTTTGAAATTCAAAACTTCAGAGGTAAGCAAGGAAAATTTATAAAAGTTAAATAACCATTAAAAACAAGTAAACTTTTAAAATATAAAAATATGATTTTGACCTTTCATAATAATCACTAAACGAACTCATGAATTATATTTAGCGCTAGGGTGCAAATGTTTGTATCCTTCAAAGCTTACTTACTCTTATCTATGCATCAAAAGCATTCTAAATCAAGGGTAAACCAAACGTATTTATAAAATACAGTTTGAAGTTTTAAAAAATAAAACTGCTTTAGGAATTTTTGGTTCGGAAGCTGGTAAAGTGGGATATTTAAAGTTGAAGGTGGGCTATCATCTCCTCTACTACTTGGAAAGTATAACAAGAGCCATGTCGGTAAAATAGATGAATATTAAAAATCAGTGAATGGGCAAGTTTTGCGAAATTTAAATAAAAGTTAAACAAAAAATCGCCAGAAACATTTAAAAAATCTTTCTATTTAATGTTTTAGTTTGTTTTTTGTAAGAATTCTTAGCAAGGGAAAAAGTATGTTTTAAAGTTGAAGACAAACACTTTCGCCTACTGAAAAACTGAGACAAGTAAACTCAAGTAGATTAAAAAATCTTTTTTGTTAAAAGGTGTTGTACAAAACCACATTTGAAGAAACATAAATCAAAACTTGAATAAATATAATAAAAGCTTTCAATGTAAAACGGAGCCTGTGGGTTGATCCATTGGAACACTGAATAACCACAACCACAACAATGCATTAAAACCAAATACTCGTATGTATATTCTTCTATAATTGTGTAAAGAGCTTTAATTCTGAATTTTATTTCAGCCTACCTTACTTTTCGAATGTGGTGAAGAGAATAGCTTAAGCAGCCAACCCCAGCTAACTTTTCCAAGGAGTTGCAGCTAAGAATGCCAATTTCCAATTTAGTTACCGAAATCAGTATTTAGGTTTTATTTAAAATATTAGTGCGGTTCCAAAGTTATTCAGCGGCCCACACTGAAAATTTACTTATATCTTTAACCAATACTTTAAGCAGTAAATTTATTTAACTTAAGAAAGCCTGCATAAGTTAAAATAAAAATACGAAATTCAAGACACAGCAATTTAAAATTTTGGCGAATGAAAGCCTTCAAAACTTTCCTTACAGAACTGTTTTGTTGAAAATATAAAACTTAAAAATCTTCTATGGTATCTCAGATTCAATTCTTGGAAATGTATTTTAAAAATATATGAAATCATGAAGTGGCGACTGGAAACTACACAGTTAAAAAAGAGAATTTTAATGTAAAAATAAATATCAAATTATAAATTTTGATCGATCTAAAGAGGTTAAAAAGGCTGTATTAACACAAAACTCTTCAGATAATTTAAACGACGATTAAAACATTTGCCAGGAAATTTTTCGAAAAAATGCAATTTTATTGTTTTAGGAAAAACTCAGGTGAAATAAAATATAATTCAAAATCTAATAGAATATACCAAGAAAAACTGAAATTCGATTGAACATTCTATTAAAAGTCAAAATTTATAAAACCTGACAGTTTTTTTTTAAGAAATAAAAATCTATTAACAGAAAAGCGCCCAAAATTTATTTTCAAATAATTCAGGAGTACAACTTGACAGAATGACTTTTCTAGTACCCTCCCAAAATAAAATAATTAATAGATAAACTAAACAAAATAATTGGACGGCTGAAAAAACATGAGTTTATAAATGAGAGATGTTTCTAAAAATTCACACAAATACTAAAATGCAAACAAAAAACATACAAATGAACATTCCAAATCACCATTCAAATTCCTATAAAGGAAAGTAAATACCTAATTAATTATAAAACAAGTTAAATCAGTAGAATATTTAGTCTAAACTTTTTGGAATTGCTTTTCGTCAAGTCATACATAATCCCAGCAAAAAATTATCCAAGTTTATAATAATAAAATTAAATAATTGAGGCAACTCAAGTTTACTCATCTAAACTTGTCTTATTAACCAAGGGAGTGGTTAACTAAATTACATTAAGAAAGAGAAATTTACAAAAGTTTAACAACAATAATTAGTTAAAAGGGCATTGAACCGTCATAAATCGTCACTTGTAAAGACCACCACTCTGCAAAAAAAGAGCCAAAAGATCTACAAATAATATTTAATTAGGATTAATTGCTCATAGGATGAATTGATTACTTTCTTAATAGCAAAACACACGCCTCGTCTGGATTACCAATTAACCTTAGCCTTAAAGTTCAAAGAGTGCAAAATGCAAGTGCAATAAACTGTCAACAGAATTAAAATTTCTATAATTTACTATTTTTTTCATAAGTAGGATTTAATTATATGTTGAACGCGATTTCTAAAAAAACTAAACGGTTTGTTTTCTTTTCTCAGGAAACTCTCGTTAAAACGAGAAATTAGTGAAACATGTGGTCGGACATAAATTGTCATGTAAAGGAAAGTCGGCTAACTAGTGACGTGTAATTAATATAAGCGATTTATGAAAATAGAAAAGACAGATTTATTACGTGATGTGACATCGAATAATTAAATCACCGGTCGATTTAATCCTAATAAAAACGATTATATTTAAAGGAAGGTATTAAACAGTAAACATTAGATTTTCTTAATTAGGCGTCTTAACACGTTCTTGTGAGAAGGAACTGGACTAAATAACTGTGCTTCTTAATACATAATGCTATGCAAACTGTATTTTTGTTATCACGTATGTACAGTTAAAATAAGACAATAAAGAGAACACAATTAAATAAATTGGCAGACATGGGATTTACTTTACCTGTTAACAAAAACTAGCGGAAATTGCTGTATCTTTACAGTATTTTTGCACAATTTAGGTTATTATTTATCACCTTTTCAGTTAGTTACAAAACGAATTAGGTGTAAAGCGTAATTACTTCAAATTCGAAGGAAATTCCCCTATTTTGTAAGTTTCACTTTACTTTGATTGTTTGTTTCAAGCTTTAAGAATACAAAGACTTTTCAGCTTTTTCAAAACCTTCGTCGATTAAATAGACAGTCCAGTTTTAAAGAATTTATGTTGCAAACTTTTTTACAGAATTTCCAACGTTAGATTTTGAAAATTGCGTGGACAGTTTCTGGGCTACCGCCTTCACTTTTCGAATTTTCCACAGCCTTTGTCGATCTAATTAGGATATCTCCATTTTTAAACATATTTTATTCAAAATTTTCAAATTTTTTATATATTTTTCCAAAGTTGCATTTTTGCTTCGAGTTTGTCAAAACCTTCGTGGATGTGGATACCTTTATTTTTAAAGAAATTTTCTGAATTTTTTACAAATGTCCACAATTCCTTTATAAAATTACTAAACCTCCTAAATAACCTCTGGAGTTACCTTCCGGATATCTCAAATAAATTCTTCTCTTTAACTTTTGCAATTTTTAATTTTTTTATAGTCTCACTATTTTTTTGTTTGTTTGAATAGTTAAGCATTAATATTAAAACATACAAAAATAGAAAAAGGAAGAATCAAAAATTTGGAAAGTCTCAACAAAAATATAATGGGCATTCAAATGAAAGTCTGAAGTACTTATAAGAAATCGCAGGCAGAAATGAAAAAACAGGAAAATTAAAAAAATTAAATTGATCTGAAGCAAATAAGACAGAAAACTCTGAATCTGACCTATAAAAATAATATGTATTAAAGTAAACCTAGTAAACTCATAATTTAAAAAAAAACCTAAAATGAACGATGAAGAAAAGTAATCTTGTTGAAAGCAGTAAAGTTCTGAAAACTATTGAGATGTAAAGTATTATAGTGTTTCATTAGAGCGCTTCAGTGTTTAATCCTAGAAATTTAACAATTTTTTAGTTTCAACACATTCAGGATAATTCAATGTCCTTTCTATTTTGCTCTCTAACTTCCCTTCGAAAACGGAGAACGTTTATTTGTAAATTTTATATTAAATTTATTTTAGTTTTCTTAAAACGAGTGTTTCCTCCTGTAAATTTGACAATTTTATGTTAGACACACCCAAGTCAACTCAATGCCCTTTCTATTTCGTCCTTTGACTTTACTTAGAAAAGGGGAGAACGTTTAATTCCGAATTTCAGGAAATTTCATATTCAATCTATTTCAAATAATTTTTAAAGTTTGTTTCTCTTTTTAGTTTTCTTAAAACGATTATTTAATCCTAGAGTTATTTTCAACACGTACAGTTGTGGACAGAAAAAAATAGGACAAGTCGAAAAATCAAGTAAACTTTATCCTATAAAATTTAGTAACTTGATTTTGGCTTTTATTATAATTATGACATTAATTTGTCACATTGACTTGCAATCAAATTACAACACAGGGGCCATTTTAAACTAGAAAAAAAACACTGTCCTATTTTTTTCTGTCCACAACTGTACTTACAGCGAAATTCAATGCCCTTTCCATTTTGTCAATTCAAACAAACTCACGAAGTTGTTTAGATAATTATGATATTTCAGGATGATCATCCTTTAATAGAAGAAAAAAGGCATTCATATAAAAATTCTTACAAATGTTTCCATATGATAAGTATTGGAATGCTCAGGCACCTCTCAAAGAATTTTCAGATAACTCAAAGTTAAGGAAATTCATAAGAAAACAATTAAACCTTTGCTAGGAATTACAAAGCTCAGAAAATGTTTGAAAATTATTGAGATACGTAAGATATTCCTGCTATTCGAGTTAGATCCTGTAACATATAAGGGCATGCTTATTACTACCTACCTCAAGAATTTTTCGGAAAACCTTTATTAAGAAAAGATAACTTCTGGTTCAAATTTGAAACTATCATAAACTGTATCATTGTAATCTTTGTAAAAAAACAACATTTTTGCTATTATTATTATTATTATTAAAGTTCAAGATTTTAATAATTTAAAAAAAAATCTTAGACTTTCCATATCCAAGCATTTATTTTATAAATTAAACTTGAAATTACCTTAAATATTTGCTTACCGAATAAAATTTGTGCTTTAAAGAAAGAAATTCCTGCACCAAAAAGAAAATAAAAGTAACCTTCCCAAAGAAAGGCAATTTTTATTAATATGCCACAAAATTTAGGAAGTCCAGAATAATGCAAGAACGACACCGAAGGTTCCCTGGCAAAAGGGCGTATGAACCATTTTGACAAAAACGGGTTCATTAGATAATAATAAATCCTGTAAACATTTATTTTAGGTTACAAAAGGGCGTATTACTTTATTTTTTAGCCACTTTTCAAAGTTCCCTTCAAATAATACTTAGTTTAACTATCTTTCTTTTTTAATAATTTAATCTTTTAGAAGTTTTCGTAAAAAATCCTGGAAAGTAAGTTTAGAAAATTTTAATTTTTCTAAATTCTAAAAGTCTCCATACCCATATTTTTAAATTGTTCTTTTTCTTTAGGATAACTCCATTTCTTAGAATTGTGATACTTAAAATATTTCGTCAAATATAATAAAAGTGAAGAAAGTAATTAAAAATAAATAAAAGCATTTTGGTTGATAATTGGATAAATTCTGAATTCCCAACTAAAAATAAATTTTTCACAATATTACGTACTCAAACATTTAAAACTCTTGTAACCTAAATTCTTTGACTAACTTAACAAAGAACGAAGGAATTAACTAACATTTCACAATTGTGAAAATTGCTTGCGCAAATTATTTGCTTCGTTAAATCACAAAGACAGCAACAAATCTACGTAGAAATTTCTATAAGGTGCAGAATCAAAAAGTATGAAATTCCAGTTCGCTGAGCTGTATATACAAAAGGGAGTGTTCCCCATACAACACTATCTCTAAAACATATAATACTTCATAAGCTTCAACATTTTATTCTAATTCTGTCATACAAACTACAATCACGATAACATCGTGCAGCTTTAACGTGCTGTTAAAACAAATGGGCGAAATAACTGTTCCTGTTGTACAGGAAATACGTGACCACTCGTACGTTTTTTTTTTTTTTATATAAAAACAAAAGAGTACATTCCCTTTTACGCGTAATCATTTATTTATTGCATATTTACGCGACCGATTTTCAACAAAAATCCATCGGGCATTACATCAGGAAAAACTCGTTTCGGTGAATGAAGACGACCTATCTGTAAGAATAGTTATTTGTAATACAAGTGTTGAAAGCTTGCGTTTGCCACACGAATGTGAAGTTTGCAGCACGAACGATAGTGAGTGCTGCAGTCACATTAGTGTGGCAAATACAAGCTTTCAACACATGTATTAGACACTATTTTTTCTACAACCACAAAGAATTTAAATATTTCTGCAAAATCAAATCTGACATTCATCAAATGTCATTTATGACATTTTGATTTGCGTGCGGAAAGTAAACAAATTAGCGTGTGGAAAGTTTACTTTCCGCACGCAAATCAAAATTTGAGTGTGGAAAGTTTACTTTCCGCACGCTAATTTTCACTTGTTCGGCAAACACTCATTTTCAATACTCGTATCTATGGAGACGAAGTCTGAAAATCCCACTTTCCATGGTGGTTGTAGAAAAAGTAATAATTGATACAAGCGAACCCTTGGGAACTAAATCCGATAACATCGTCTCAGACCACACGTGGCTAAAGTTACTTCATCAAGAAACCAGAGACATTCAGACGTCTAAGAAAAATAATATCGGGGAGCATCGGTTTCACTTCATTTTTTAAAAAGAAAATTCTTTAGATAAACAAAAATATTTACGTGATTCCAAGGTAGACGTCGACCTGTCTACCGAAATTGCATGACTCACACGCAATTACGGCAAGATAAAGAGATCCTGACCGCTAATGACAATGTAAAAACAGGAAATTACTCGATGATTTAACAAATTCTATACAATCGTTAATTTTACAGCAATCGAAAACGGTGGTCTGAAATTTTCGATTAGATACGGCAATATTTTACTGTTGTATCATTTTTTTGAGTCATAATTGTTTGGTTCTAATTTATTACCAATTTAATATGGTTTAAAACTGGCATTTGCATTGCATAAGGTTAATTTTGAAACATAATTCGACCTACGGAAATGAATGCCTCTACCTACTACGAGAAATAGAAAATATTATGGGTTTTTGTAGGCTTATTTAATTGCATACGACCGTATGTAGTATGAATCCATTTAGACAATCTTGAAGTATCGTGGTTTAAAGTTTATTATGAAGAAAGTTAATGCTAGAACGATAGGCTATAAAAATGTTAGCTAATTTGTTAAGAATGTTTATAATTAAGAGCCGCCACATAATAAATTAATTAAACTAAAATTGAGTCCATGTGGAAATTTTACAGAAATCGTTAAATTTCGCCAGCTGGAATTTTACGTAAATTTTTAAAATTATGTTTTTAGAGTTACTTAATTACATGTTGTTAATATTGGCAAAATTTGGAACAATGTTTTAGGAATGTTTTCTTGTTAAACAGTTAAACTGTAAAATACAATGCAAGAAAACACGTTTCTGAGTTTTTAAAACAAAACTACAAAACTAGCGAAAAGTCTGTACGAAAACTCTGCAGAAAATTGCATGAGTACCGCAATAATCTAATTAAAAAATTAATATAACCGAATTAACGTTCCAAGTTTTCTGAATATATTAAAACCTGAGTAAATCTAAGAAGAACAAATTCTTAAAATCACTATGGACGTTAAAAGCCCAAAGAAAGCAGCTTTAAAAATTCAAAAAATTTATCAAGCTTCAAATACGAGAATTGTTGAAAATTTTCTCTGTAAACGAAAAGAAACTTGCAAGACTGATTATAAACGAAAAATGTGTTTTTTTTTTGTGATCAAGACAGTCTTAATTGGAAAGTAAAAATAATTTAAAGTTTTCAATAAATGGGCAAGATAGGTATTCAGATTCAGAATTTCTTCCGGGTTCCAAAAATATAAAAATATACAGGGTTTTCATTCCAGAATCGAAAATTGGGGTCATTTCTGGGGAAAACCGAAGTGTTAGCAAATAAGTTTGTCGTTCAAAAAATATCGCATTTTTTGTAGTATATGCGGCCTTGTAAGTTTCATTTTAAAAAAATAATATGAAAAAAGGAGGATAAAAGAAAAAGACGTACCAAAAGTTCGAAGAGTTGTTTTTTTTTTAAAGATAATTTATTAGCTCAAAATAAAAAAAATGCAGTTTTGGTCAAAAATTGAAAATCTTTCTTTAATTCTTAAGACATTAAGACAAGTAATTTCAAAAAACAGCCAAAACCATTTTCTAACGATGAATCACAAGATTTTCTCTTTGCAGAAAATTTATTAACAAATATTTAAAAATTCTTAAAATCAGTATATAAAAACAAGAATCGTACCTGCAGGTCGATATACTGATAGCCACGTTTAATAGTAGATATTTTACTAGATTGAACTAGTTATGTTGTTTTAAAATTCTTATTTTGCGAGAAACATTTAAGATCCAACGAAAAAGAAATACCTATGCTCATCTGAAAATACCATTCAAGTGTCCTCGACCTTCAAAATGTCATTTATTTTCAAATCCCTAAAGGTAAAGTAGAATATTCGTTAATTGTTTTGAGTAGTGAGTTGGACTAATATACAATATACATGCTTTAGTAATCTATTTTGAAGAAACAGTAAGTTTGATAAAAACCCAAAAAGAGGTGTATTTCTCTATCTACATTCATTCAGGAAATGTGGTATCAACTCTAGTAATTGTAATACGGATATTGTTATGTAACATTTAACTTCGATGTTTTCATATTAACGCCACAGTTTTTACACATTTACACAAAAATAGAAGAGGCCTTGGAATACGCTTTTGTTTTCTTACATTGACATCAAAGCAAAATACTACGTCCTCATTGAAAAATGACAACAGAGAGAAATAAGTTCCGTTGACATTTTTCAATTAATTTCAATAGCCAACCAATGGGTTTAGGTAGGTCAATATTTAAGTTGGTGCCCATTGAAAAATGCAAAGAGAAACATACCCTTTTTCTAACACTAATACAGGGTTTTAATTAAGTACGTAGACAAACTTTAAGGGGTGATTCTTTGATCAATTCTAAGATAAAAAGTTCATATAAACATGGGACCTAAACGGCGTCGTTTTCAAGATAAAGGATATGTTGAAGTTTAAACAAAAATTAATTTTTTTTTCAAAAATCTGGAAAACGCCTAGAGGTATTCTAATGAAACTTGGCGAAGGTTAGTATTTCATAAAGTGCCATTGTTTGGTCAAAATAAGTTTAATTTATTTCCACCAGTGGCGTGCATCGGGGCCACCTCGGTTAGCTTATTTTAGAAAAATCTGGTACGCCACTGTTTTTTAGCCAATATGATAACTTTTTAGCTCCATTCATTGAAACTACACAAAAGATGTCTCTTTTCTTTTTTTGATAGAATAAACCTTTTTCGAGAAAAACGGAAAAATCTTATAATGAACGAAATTGCTGTTATAGATTTTTCCGTTTTTCTCGAAAAAGGTTTATTCTATCTAAAAAAGAAAAGAGACATCTTTTGTGTAGTTTCAATGGATAAAGCTAAAAAACTTGTCGTATTAGCTAAAAAACAGTGGCGTACCAGATTTTTCTAAAATAAGGTAACTGAGAGAGCCCCGATGCACGCCACTGGTGAAAATAAATTAAATTTATTTTGATCAAACAATGCCACTTTATGAAATACTAACTTGCACCAAGTTTCATTAGAATACCTCTAGCCGTTTTCCAGATTTTTGAAAAAAATTTAATTTTTGTTTAAACTTCAACATCCTTTATCTTGAAAACGAAGCCGTTTAGGTCCCATGTTTATATGAACTTTTTATCTTAGAATTGATATAAGAATCACGCCTTAAAGTTTGTCTACGTACTTAATTAACACCCTGTATAGTCCAGTAAAATAAGGATTCAACCTCAGAATGAAAGTAAGAAAGCTGTATATTTGCATGAACCTTTGTTTTGACGTTCTGAAAAGTCTCATATAATCTCGTGTCTGCGTCACAAGATATTAAAGGTCGAAGGTCAAGAAAATCGGTTTTTCGCAATTATCTCGTTTTCTATGCGTCATATTAATGTCATTTAAGCATAGTATAGAACACGTAGATCATAAAATTATCTACAATTTTCATTTTATGCATTTTGTCGTATGATAAACCGTTCTCGAGATATAGCGCGGAGAGTAGCACACGCGCATCCGTATATAGTTTTATTAGTGAGGTATTAGTGTTAGAAAAAATTTTGAAGACAACTCGTGTTTTATAATTTAAAAATCTCGGTCTATCAAATCCTCGGCTCACTTCGTTCGCTCGGATTTGAACTACGGCCTTGATTTTTAAACCTTCTATAAAACACTTGTTGTCTTAATAGATCCATCCATTTCTAATGAATTTTAATAGCAAACCTCTTCGTTCTTCTTAGTGCCATATCTTTTTCAGTATGTTGGCGAGGGGAATCAAAGCTGCATTTTAAAATGATTTGGCCTCGTACACTTTGTTATATCTATCTCCCTTATACTAGGGAAATACGTTCTCTGCAGTGGTTTCCCGTTACCTTCTGCAGAGTTTGTATCATGTATTAAGTATCTAGCGTATGTGTCTTGTTACTATTTGAAATCGACCACTTAGCAGACAGAATTGTTAATTGTAACCAAAGACTAAATGGCTTCACTCGCCGACCTCGAACAGCGGGAAATTCTTTGTAAAAGTCCTTACCATTGCGTGAAATTCGAATCCAAGACTCCTACCTAGAAAGAAGCCCAGCGCCCTTATTACTGCGCCAACGAGCTTCTCCTTCGTTGGCTATAGGACGTAAATCCGGATTTTCGTTGACTTAATATTTACTACAAAGTCTTGAAGGTATGATGGACACACAGACACAAACACTCAAGGAGTTATTCGTGGCATGCACTCTTGGATCGGTACTCATTTACCTTTTTCGAACATTTTACGAACGTTTTTGATAGACAACACGAAACTATAATGGCTAGTTTGTTATATTCTAAGGCATATTTTGGGCCCAACTTATACATACATTAAATTTTGATTTGAAACCAAGAGTGTTGTGGATGCACTTATTGTTTCAAACAATATATAAAGTTGTTATTACCGGAAACAGAGACTGCTGTGAAAATTATCTTCAAGCAAGGTTATTCCAGAAAAGTCATGCAAGCTTAATTAGAATCCGATGGAATTGATATCAGTTTGGATGCAATAGACAATTTAATCTACTGTGAAGGGGTACGGTGCTGATTTCAGGCCCAAATATTTCTCTCCAGCCTTTGAAACGGAAACTTACAAGGGTAACTCGCGAAGTCAAAAAGAAGACCTCCTGAACGTGCAGCAAGGAAAACCCGCCAAGTCAACAAATAGCTAAAGCAGTCGGAGTCGACCCGAAGACCACATGGTCACGAATATTTGAGGTCAAGAAAGGTAAAGTTTATGTGTTAAAAGTATCGCATATCGTAAACCGCAAGACAAATGCTAGAAAGTTGAGAGAAGCGTCACTGGATCAAACTTGGTTTAGAGTAGACTATTGCAATGGGAAACGCGAGATTTGTTAGTCAAAGATGGTGAAACCATGCCCGAAACTTGGATTCGTGAAACACAGAAAATATTCGGTTCTCAACTCATGGTTGTCGGAAGTCGGGAAGAGTACCCTTAGGATTTATCCGAGTAACACCAAAAGTGAAAATCAATGCAAAGCACAATGCCGAAGAAATGTTGAAGGCTTTCGTGGAATAAAGAATTTCGGAACTTTATCGTGGGGAGGAGGAAAAGGTGTTCATTCATCATGATGCAACCAAGGCCCATGCTACAAGATTGACCTAGGAATATGCTGTAGAGATCAAAGAAAGTGGCGGTCAAGATCTCATAAGCAAAAGTGAGATTCCTGTTAAGTCTCCTGATGCTTGTAGCTTCGGCTGGCCGAAACACTGGGCGGCCTTTAAAAAATTTTACAGGCGAGTGGAACAGTCTTTTTCCTGATACGACCGCGATCGTTTTCCAGAGCCGAAAGCGCCGTTGCAGGGAAATAAGAATTAGGGTCGTCAAATAGAACATATTTATTATTGATACAAAATTCCATAGTAAATTTCTTTTAAATAATTAAGTGTTCATTTCTTAAGTATCTGCATTTATTACCAAACTCTTAGCAGGACAAATAGTACAGTATAGCGATAGTTGTGCTTTAAAATTTTTCCTCATTGTGATATACCGAATTTCGAAATTTTAAAGCCAAAAAGGTTTTTAGAAACCTTAGGCTGTGGGAATTATAGCAGACGACCGATGTTCGGGTGGGGGGTCTGGCGTGCATCGGGTGTGTGAGGAATTCGGGTGCGCGAGAAGTACGACCATGACGGTAGACGTGCGAGACAGTTTGAAAAAAACCGAAGTATGAAATGTGATTTAATTAAAATAAAGAAGCGCAAAGGCTCTGTTTAGCTTTCCTATAATCTCACACTACTCTCTACTCTCCAACGAAAATTTCCAGGAGTTTATCTTTGTAGAAAATAAATTGGCAGACTATGTGTCAAAATATTTAAAAACCTTTAAAATATGAAAACACAATCTAACTAGTTTTTGAATCAAACCTAAAAAAACTGAAAACGCTTCCAGGCAAATGTGGCAATAAAGTAAAATTTACTGAAAATCTAGCTTAATTTAAATTAACTATTTAAGTATATATTTCGATTTTTGGCAAAAATTAAAATAACAAAACTCAAAAACAATTGAAATAATAATTAAGTACGCATTTATAAAAAAAAGGCTAAACTATTTCGAACAAAAAGACAATAACAAGCTTTTATTTGGTTTTTACAAAAACGATCTGTAATGACTTTAACATGAACAACATTTGAAAATTCGTCGAAAAGATACAGCATAATAAAAGACTAGAATTAGCTTAATCACTTTCCAGCAACTGTTATGCACCAGTCAAAAAATTAGTCATCCAGATATTTCTGGGTTTTCCAACTAAAAATCGAAAAATCTCAATTTCTTAAAATCAAATTCCTAAAACAAGAAAATTAGCGTTTACTGTTAGTCCAAGAGGGGAAGAAACTAATTTTCGAATAAATCCGTTCTTGTTCCTTTTAGTCCAGTCAATAAAGCGGAAAAATCGTCAAAACTTCTAAACCCGCAAAAACAGAACCGATTTTGATGAATTTTTTTTTAAATGTTTGTTATACTAAATTATTCAAAATCAGAAACATTTCAGCTGGCGCTATCAATTATTTACATTGTTTAAATAATTTAAAAAAAAATTTGATAATTTTTTTTTCGATGAAATTTTAACAAAGTGTAAGTGACTAATTTTGAAAATTTAGTTTATAAAATAATTTTTGAATTAAAAAGTTTCAAAATTTCCATTGAAAAATGTTAATTATTCAATCATTCGGATGCACGAATTGAATTCCAAATTAGAAATTTTTGAAAAAGCTTTGTATAATTTGTGTATCTGCATTCTCTTGTTCTTTGCAAATGCAACAACAATTCTGTAGAGTCTACAGTATCTTGTTGCTGTTTCTGTAACATATAAAAGAATGTTGGAAAATGTTTTTAACACGTATGATTTTAAATATGAGGATCAAATTCAAAGGGAAATAGCTGTAAGACAGGAACTATATTTCTAATAATTTAAAAAGATTTCATTACATCCAAAGAATAATTTAACACAAATTGTTTTTGCAAATAATCTTAACGACGAGCATGACGCGCGGAAAATTCAGTGAAAAAAGTACTGTAGAATTAAAAATATTACACTTAAAGGGCTAAAATTTTTAGAATCGTTAAATCAATACGTCCCAAATAAGCAAACAAAATTTAGTTAAGATTGAGTAATTATTTATTAAACGGGAAACATTTTTTAACTTATATGCAACGCAAGCGATTTTGCTGTAATGATCAAAATTACAAAAAAATGTGATTTTACAGCATATAAATGTATCATAATAACTGTAATAATGTAATATAAATGTAACATAATAATAAGAATAATAACTCGATTCTTCAAAATGCATAAACAAACTTAAAAGCAAATATAATCCAATTATTTTCAATACAAACCAAGAATATATGACATATAATTACTTTTTCCATCGTATTTTTACTTGTCTCTTTGCACTTTTTTCTAAATTTTTATTAATAATTAAGTTCTCTTCAACAATTTTCACTAATATTTTCAATATTTAGTGTTAAAAACTTATTTTAACAGATTAATAACCTCAAAACACACGCGTTCACTCCGAAAATCATGATGAAACATCAGGAGTTTGACTTTGAATTCCTCTGCCTGTGATACAAAAGGTCGATTTCTTGTGCGTGTTTAGATATTCTTATAAAAGTATTGATTTTTTCAGTTGACAATATACATATGTCTATATATTTGTACATTATCTTCTTGCATCCGACTGATTGAATATTAACATTTTTAAATGGAAATTTTGAAACTTTTTTATTCAAAAATTATTTATTATACTAAATTTTCAAAATTAGTCACTTCTAGTTAAAATTCCATCGAAGAAAAAAAATTTTTGATATTTTTATTTTATTAATTGTTTAAACAATATACATACTTAATAGCGCCAGCTGAAATGTTTCTGATTTTGAATAATTTAATATAACAAACAATTAAAAAAAAAATCATCAAAATCGGTTCCGTTTTAGTGGGTTTAGAAGTAAAAACCTTCATTGACTCGACTATTTATCGGAAATCAATTTAATTAACAGAAAGTTTGAAAAAATTAAAAATTGAAATATTAATGGATTTTTGTAATATAAAACTGTTACAATAACAGACATTTTAGATTACTTAAATTTTCAAAATATAGAAATTCCTTTTTTTTATAAAGCTTACAACTGCCCTCCGCAAAATATTAAATGTCAGACATACAAAGTTTTAAGAAACATATGTTTCATAAGAAACTTTTTGAAAATGTAAAATTAGAAAATACTAAAGAAATCTTATTGGGTTTTCGCTACAACAAACCTATATTTAATACTAAATAATAATTATTATTAGTATTATTACGAAAACATGAAACAAGTTTAAGAAAAGATAGAACTAAAGCTAAGGTTCACTAAAAAATAGCATCTCAAAAAGGTAATCATGGATAATATCATATTTTTTTAAATTTTATTGAATTGTACGGCGTGTGAAAGTTTGTAAAACCAAAATTCGAACAAAGTTGCCAAAGTATCACAGAAAAAAAAGCCGCAAAAGATTAATATTAAATTAATGCCAACACCTGGCCAATTTATAAATACGAAGTCAACCTAGTTAAAGAGACCCTAAGGCTTTGTTTACACGACGTAATTATACCGGAATCGATTCACAATCGCATTTATAATACGTAGGTGATTAGTACACGGTGACGGCACAATCTAAAATCGCACGCAATAAACCCGTAACAAACCATTAAAAAACCAAGTCATCTTAATTACCTGTGCCGAAGTAAAAACCACCGCCTCGGAAAGTCATAACGCAAACGGGCGGTTGTTAAAAGAGTTGTAAAGTTACGTGTTAAGCACGGCATGACAAAGAAGATGAAAATATTAGAAACACACACACATGAGAAACACCGTGGGAAACCTGAAACCAACATGTGGTACTTTTTCTTTCGAGATAAGCTGCGACTTCCCTACTCATTTTTGAAGGGCTTTCTGCTTCAGTGACTTTAAAAAATGTCTTAGGGGTGATGGAAGGGAACTTTGATAACAATCTTCAAGGCACGTTTTTTATTGAAGTAAATCGGTAATTCAAATGCCTTCTTATTTGTTTATATCTACTGCGTGTTTTAAGATTTTAAGTTTAATTAAATTAAAACCTAATCGAGAATTCTCAGAATTCCTTTAATTAATATGACAATAGTTGGAACAATTTCTCCGCTATTATTAATCAAATCAAATTAATTAATTTCTTCAATCGAAATAGCCCTTCAATCACGTAAGGTTTCAAGAATGAAATTTGCGAGAGACTTGGTTTTTTAGATTCAGCAAAAGGAGCACAGGCTCTTTAAATTAACAAGTAAAATCATGAAGGCTTTTTATATCAATTCGCTTGAATTCTTGAAAAATATTTCACAAATTTTTCAAACAATCCCACATCACCTAAATCAAAGGAATTTAATAACAGCGATTAATTGTTCGACTAAATGGAATTTAAATTAACACCTGAAAATTCAATCAGAAATTCAATAAAGCTCTCAACTTCACTATTCCGATTGTAAAACTATCGATCTGTGAAGACCTGGATTTAATTATTTAAGTTTATAGACTCACCAGAGAAGCCGACGCACTTGCAAAGACAGAAAGACATGCACTAACACTTGTTAATACATATTTTTATTGAAATAACAACTTCCATATAACTTTGAAGCAACAGAGGTTAAGACCTCAACCGTCATGACTCATAAATAAATGCAAGATAATTTACGCGAAGATGGTTTTCCTGACTACAGGAAATAATTTCAGTTACATGAAAACCTCAAATATCGTAATTTAGTTTGGACAGAAATCAATCATATAAGAAATTTCCGTAACTGCGCACGGAAGATTGGAAATTAATACACGAACTTTAAGTTTCTAGGTCAGTGGGAATCACTACTTAGATGGACTTCATTTATACTAATTAGCACAATTAATGTTGATTGTCGGTTGTTTTCTTCTTACATGTGTGGGCTTTTGTAGATTCCATTTTGAAGCGGTCGTTTTTAAAATGAGCATAATAGATGCGTTTTTAAAAACCTTTTTTCCATAAAATTTTAAAACGAGCTTAAAGAAAATATAAAATAAGAGCTAAAACAATTTACTAAAAATTACGTTCCCAAAAACGGTTATTACAGGTAAGACAAAAAATGCTACTTTTTTTTACGATTAAATAAATATGTACCTAGAATAAAAAAATTATCAATTTTGAAAAACACACTAAAAAAATGGGAACTGCAAAACATTAATATCAAATTAATCTCAACACCCAATCAAAGATTCCGCCCAAGAGGTTATTTAAAATCAGGGTGTCTACCAAATAATTTTAAAAAAATTCAAGGATTTTTCCAGGTATTCCAGGTAAAATTTTCAAAAATTCCAGGTTATTTCACATATTAACAAAAAAGAATTAGTATAGTGTAAATATATTTATTATGTACAGGGTGGTCCATAAGTAATGGTTCACAGATCAACAGTAGATTCCTGAGGCCAAAATATTACAATTGACCTAAAATTACCTTAGTCCAAAAGTTAATATTTAGGGAGATGCAGGGTGTCAAAGTCGAAATTTTAATTTTAATTTTTTGCTGTAATTTCTGAAGTTTTCGGGATATTGATATAAAAATTGGTGAAACTTCAAAAAACTAACAACACAACGCAAGGAAAGAACCAAGATGACGGACACGGCAAAGAAAAGGGAAATGAATAGAAAAGAAAGAAAAAATGAAAACATAGAAACAGGAAAAAGCACAATAAAGAATTCAAAAACAAACACCAAATGGAAATTAGGAACTTGGAATGTCAGAGGAATCAATTTTTAGGGAACTCTAAAGCAATTAATAGAACAACTAAAGAAATATAAGGTCGAAATACTATCAATACGGGAGACGAACCTAAAAAATGAAAGCATTACGGAGATAGATGAATATCTATTCTTCAACGGGGGAGGATCAAAGAATCGACTAGGAACAGGTTTCTTAATTAAGAAGGAGAGAACTGCAGGCTTGTTAAACCTTAAGAAAATAAACGAACGTCTAAGTTATTTGAGAATCAGAGGATCGCAAAGGAAAATAAGTATAATAAATGTGCACTCACCCACAGAAGACGCAGAAGAGGAAGTAAAAGATAAGTTTTATGATGACTTGGAGGAAACATACGATAGAATACCAAAGTATGATGTCAAAATAATAGTAGGCGACTGTAATGCAAAAGTAGGACAAGAAAAAAGAAATAGACCGGCGGTGGGAGGGTATAGCAAACATAAGGAGTCTAACGCAAACGAACAAGGACTAATTAATTTCGCACTAGAGAAACAACTACAAATAAGAGCAACATTCTTAAAACACCGAGAAATACACAAAGAAACCTGGAAAAACCTTGATGGCAAAACAATGAACCAGATAGATCATATGATAATCGAGTCGAAGCACAAGCCATGTATAGAAAACATAAAAAGTGTTAGAGGAGCCGAAATAGATTCCGACCATTATATGGTGAGGGCAAAAATAAATTTAGAAACACCCAACAAAATAAAATGACAAGGAAACAACACACCGGATGGGATATAAAATCCCTGCAAGAAGTGCAGCACATAAAAGAAAAAGACGAACAAGAAGTAGAAAAAGTGGTAAAAACAGAAAGTAAGAAAGAAAAAGTAGAAGAAGAATGGAAGGTACTCAAAGTAACATTTGAACAAACGGCAAAGAAACTGCTACCAAGGCAAAGTATTAAGAAAAAGAATAATTGGTTCGATAAAGAATGTAAAGAAATGTCCCAAGAGTTGAACAAAGCAAAATCGAAGATGTTAAGGAAGAAAACAAAACAGAGTGAAGACCAATTTAAAGAGGAAAGGATAAACGCAAAGAAACTATATAGAAACAAAAAACGACGGAAGCAGGAAGATATGATAAAAGAAATAGAAGAAAACTATAACAAATAAGACGTAAGAACATTCTATAAAAAGATAGGTATTGTAAAGAAAAGTTACCAGCCGAAAAAAGAATTATGCCGAGACAAAAACAGAGAAATAATCGGGTTAACTTTAAAAACTTTGAAATAGTATACCTTTTTTGTATACAAAAGAGGGGGCAATTGTTTTTTTCTATTATATCTGCCCTAACTTTAGGTACAAAAAAGTTGAAGTATTTTTAAGGTATTAGGTGTAGCAAAAATAACGTTATTTTAAGAGCTGCATTAAAATTGAGAATGGATTATTATTTCCCGTCCCAAAAAAGGTAGTTTCACCAATTTTCATATGAATGAATATTACGAAAACTTCTGAAATTACAGAAGAAAATTAAAATAAAAATTTCGACTTTGACACCCTGTATCTCCCTAAATATTAACTTTTAGGCTAAGGTAATTTTAGGTAAATCGTAATATTCTGGCCTCAGGAATCTACTGTTGGTCTGTGAACCATTACTTATGGACCACCCTGTATATAAAAATATGAAACATATGGAACATCGTGTCGTTACACAAAACAAGTTGATCGAACACAGCCGGAACTGGTTGAAACCTAACGAACCGATTTTGTTCTTCAAAAATGATCAAATAAAATAAATAATTTTATATAATGTTAAAAAGCTAGAATTGCTCAATTCAAAATTAAACACAAAAAATATTATAAAAATATCAAAAATGTAAAT
Organism: Melanotus villosus; assembly: GCA_963082815.1. NCBI lineage: Eukaryota > Metazoa > Arthropoda > Insecta > Coleoptera > Elateridae > Melanotus > Melanotus villosus. Next base: position 17,669,266 of record OY720422.1, on the reverse strand, counting down.
AGATTAAAAGAATTCCAGGTATTCTATTAAAATTCAAGGATTTTCAAGGAAATCAAGGACCATTTTTTCATTCCAGGATATTTCCAGGTATTCAAGGTATTCCAGGTCGGTAGACACCCTGAAAATTTATCATACATTTATCATTATGTTCGTTCGTAATTTGTATCTACTGTTAAGAGTTCGACAGTCCTGCAAATTAGACGTGGGAATTTTGTAAGCTCAGCAGCTCAGCTTGGCTTGTTTCAGTTCGGAGAATATTCGAAACTTGCTCGGCTCAGCTCAGAAAATATCAAATATTCTTGGCTTCAGCTTCGAGCTTTTCTAGATCTTCGAGCTTTTGCCGAGGTTCAATTTCTTACTAAGCCTTTCCCGAATTTCGAATCGTTATGAAACTTCGAAACTTTACCGAGCTTTGATCTTTTATCAAATTTTAAGTCTTTACCAAATTTCGAAACTTTACTGATCTTCGAGCCTACAACGAGCTCCGAGCTTTATAAACAATGTAAGAAAAGCTCGGCTCTGCTTAGTTCAACAAATTTTAGGGTCAATTTCGCTAACAGCTCAAACCATGCTTCACAGCTTCGGGGTCTCGTTCCCAGCTCTACTGCAAATATAAACTCAACTTACTAATAATTCAGTTGTTCCAAAGAAGCAATGCCATTTTAAGTTGTAAGTTATTGTTATTAATTACAAGCAAAGGTCATATTGTTTCATAAAGCTCCACCGCAAAAACTACAACTCGACAACAAGGTTTATGTAAAATTTTGGCATTATTCCAAAATATCTACAAACCAAACAATGGATAATTAAATAAATGCCTGTAATCTTAAGAAATTAATTTCTTCAAAAAGATCCAAGATGCCATGTTTTTGATTTCAAAAAAACAATCTTAATTACCTAAACTGCTACCTTTATTTTTATTAAATCTTTATACTTTTCGAATATCAAACCTAAGCTTTAAATACTTCTCCAAATTAAAATTACAGACGACTAAAAATTCATTGAAATTCAAACCGCACTGACTAAAAGAAAAACTTCATTACTGAAATCATCTTTATATACAAAAATTAAAAAGTAAACAACATCGATCGTTGTGTTGTTTCTTCTTTATGTAAAGGTTTTGGGGATTTTTAATCCGTTAATAAATTTTCTGTAAAGTAAAAATTTTGAGATTTTGACTTAGGAAAATTAATTGTCTAACAATTTCCATTTCTGAAGTTTGCATTCAAGCAAGTCTTTTGAACCTTTTCTGAGTGATTTTAAAAGTTTGTTTTTCTAAAATTACTTAAGCTTTAAAACTTTTGATTAATTTGATATTTTATTATTTTGCTCATACAATTTTCTGAAACCTTTTCTTACAGACTTTTCGCTAGTTTTCTATCTTTACTTAAAAAACACACATTGAAAACTTGTATTCTTGCATTGCATCTTGCAGTTTAACAATATATTGTACCGATAGAACATTCATAAACCAAAATAGATATAACAACCGAGAAAATAGAGGATAAGGGAATTCTTTCAAAATAAAATGGAAGTAAATGCAAACATCATATCAGCATTTAAAATGGGAAAAGAAGCATTTAAAAACTAATTACAGTGAATTTCAGCAACTGCGAGGACAAATTGAAAGTAAGGAAAAATAACAAACTAAATGGAAAAAATTGTACATAGAAAATGACATGACCAAAGAGGAATAAAAATACAAGCAGAAATAAGAAAAATAGCTCAAGTTAAAGAGAAAAATTGAAAACAAACAAAAATTGGATATAAAAAAGCTACAAGTCAATGATAGTTAAATGGTATAACTGGAATGAAGTTAAGGGTAAACTCCAATCACAAGATGGGAACTTCCAATAAAAAACAAATACAAGAAAACCACTTAATCAAACAAAACAGAGAAAAACTACGATATACTTATAAGACATTTGGTTTTAGACTACACCTCCCAAGACAGTCAAAATAACAAACAAGTCAACCAACAACACGAACTAATAATTTGCACATTTATCACAAGGACATTAAAGGAAGAAGTATTAAAATCAATCAATTACGATATACTAGGTTTGGATGAAGTTAGAAGATTTAGAGAACGACTAGACCAATAAAAAAATCGAAATTATTAATTAACCCGAAAAGGGTAAAGCAGGAGTAGGCTATTATATAAATCAAGGAATCAACCAATATGGTCGTTTATTCCAAGTGGAATATGGCCACTTCTTGGAGTTCTACTAATCTAATTATCGGGGTGGACAAGTCCCCAAATCAAGAAATAGTATTGTTTATATCTGAGGTAAAAAAGAAGTCAGACAGGTTAGCCATTTAAAAACTAAATATAAATAAAAACAACTATAGTTACCACAAATACGCAGCCCAACTGAATATGCAACGGATTAAGAAACTGATACATCTTATTTAGGAAGACCTATTCGAAAATACATCCGATTATATACATAACACAGACATACTACATCGAATATTTTAATGCCAAAATAGGGAACATGGAAATTGGAGAAGAAAATACCCGGGGAACCTACAGCTACGACTGCAGAAATAAACGGGGAACCAAACTACTAGCACACTTTTCAACAGAAGGAAAGGCAGAAAATGGACATGGATAATATGGATATCCTCCAACGGTGAATACAGAAATGAAATTGATTTCATCATAGTAAATAATAAAAATCAAAATCAAATTTACGTCAGATCATAGGCTAGTATGGTCAATCATTCTTGAAAGTAACTTGTATACTTAGCAGATTAAGCAAATTTACCATTGACAGGTCAGCAACAATGGACGAAAAATAACGACAGATCAATAAAAAAACCAATTAGGGTAGGCTGTGAAATTGAATTATTTTGAATTGGTACTTTAGCCACATCCACAGAATGACATTTCTGACATGAAAATTTAAAACTGAACGCTCTTTTCAAATTTTTTAAGTTTTTTATTTGGTGAAAAAAGTTTGAAAAAATGGTATTCACTACACAACAAAAAGCGAAAGTTATTGAATGATTCTTTCGAACCGGCGTAAGAATAAATGGAGAGTGGCAATATTCATTTCATGACTGCATGACCGATTTTCGTGAAGAATACCCCGATTTAGTGTTCAATTACAATTATTTTCGCGACGTTGTAACTAAATCTGTGCAGTTATTTAGAGAAAGTGGTAGTGTCGCTCGTAAAAGTGGAAGTGGACCGCGCTTAGACGAACAGAAGCAATGATTGAATTACAAACGTTATAAAATGTCATTCTGTGGATGTGGCTAAAGTATCAATTCAAAATAATTCAATTTCACAGCCTACCCTAATTGGCATTTTTATTGATCTGTCGTTATAATGTACCTATTAGAGCACAAGACTACCAGAAACCTCTCTTTAACAAACAAAATTGAATTCTGCGAAATTAATAATGCAATAAAAATAGCAATAAGGAGAGACAAATAGAATCCTTCGAAATATGGTGTTTCCGAAGACCTTTAAAGACATAAAGGAAATCAAATCAAGAAGTATTAGAACAAGCACGAGACAGAAGAAGAATATGGAAACAGATAGTACGAAGAAGAAACCAAGTTATAGGGCATATTCTTAGACGTGATGGATTACTAAAGATTATCATTGAAGGCACAATAGAGGGTAAAAACTCTAAAGGAAGACTTCGCCTTCAGTACATCAAACAAATAATTGAAGACGTAGGAGGCAAAAACTATGAACAAATGAAGAGAAAACCTTCTAATAGGGAACAGAATGGATTCCTGCGTCAAACTACTCATAGTTAATGGAAAAATTCTAATCCAATGCAGTGAGAAAATTACATAAACAACTTAACAATGCGAAGAAAACAAGAATTCATAAACTATAAGAGATATAAATAACAACAAGAAGCTAATAACTGATAAGAATGGCATAAGTAAGGCAATAACAAACTTCTGTATGAATTTCTATTCAGCAAATCTAGAAACGAAAAAATTCGAAAAGAGGTGGAGACAGTAGAAAATTCACGCAATTCAAAAATAGAAAATTAGAAGAAACATCAATAAATTAAAAAATGAAAAAGCAACAAACAGATAACAGACCGAAAGAGTTTAAAAAAAGGGATAGAAAATACCATTGATGACCTTTGGAATATATTCAATGACATAATAAAAACAGAAGAGATTCCAAGTCAATATATAATATCGCTAATTCTATAACTCTACAAACTATTTGCTAAAATATTACAAGCCAGAATATACTCGGCATTAGATATACACCAACCCTACGAGCAAGCTGGTTTCAGGTGAATAACTATATTCCAGCATCTACCATGTACACAGTCAATCAGGTTATTAAGAAGAACATAGAATCCGAAATGAAGATATACATTGCCCAATAGACTACAAGAAGGCTTTGGATTCAGTAAAGTATGTTTTCGTCTTTAGAGGAACAAGCATTTACCCCCAAATAAAAATCTAAAATATCCATAAAAATAGTAAGGCATAAATATATTAAAACACAAACAAATGGGGACACCGTTCCAATCCAACGAGGAGTCAAACAAGGACACCCCTTGTCACCTATCCTACTTAATGCAGTATTACAACAAATCTCTGAAGACCTAAATTGGTAGAACAAGAACACTCGGCTCAAGTACCGACCTCAAACAGTGGGGAATTCTTTATAAAAATCCTTGCGACTGCGTGAGATTCCAACCTTTAATTATTTTGTGGTTGTTAATAAAGTTTTATTGTTACTTGATGTATTATTTAGACTCTTATTTATCCGTAAAAATTTTGTTCCTGTATCTTTAACACTTGATTTTTGTTTTTCCCGAGAATACAAAGTAAAATTAAAGCATGATTTTTCTCTGAAACTATACATATTAAAAAAAAATTGTATGATACTTTTTTGCTCCATTTGTCATTATAAAGCTATTCCCAAAGTTTAGCAGAAGCATTACCTAACAATCTGTATGTAGACGAATATCGCATCTTCAGTGATTCGCCTCTGTAGCTCAATGGTAAGGATGAACGAAGAGCGGTTGGTAAAGGAGATATGGGAGATGGAATCCGGCCACAAAAGAAAACGTGGAAGATCCCGAAAAACATGGAAAAAACTTTCAAAGAAAAGAGACTCAACTGAACTCAAGCGAAGAAAGAAGCAAGAGATAGAAAAGGATGGAGACGGATCTACCGGGTGGTGCATTGTCTCACGCACCATAGGGATTTCAATGGTAAATTTGTAATTTGTAAATATTTGCTTCCCCAATTATTTTAGACCAAAAGGGCAAATATGTTTTTTGCAGAGAAAAAAATACCCAATCCAATGATGCTATTTTGCAGTTTTTCAATTTTTCCGTAACAGGAAAACTGTGGAAATTATCACATAAAATAATTGTATGTACCACTGGCGTCACTTGCTTTTATGGCCTTCGACGTGTTTTTAGCCATAAAAGCATCTTTACGCCCTTGGTACATAAATAACTATTATTTTCCGTTAAGTTTGTTTTAAATAGTAATTTGTAATACAAGTGTTGAAAGCTTGCGTTTGCCACACGAATGTGAAGTTTGCAGCACGAACGATAGTGAGTGCTGCAGTCACATGAGAGTGGCAAATACAAGCTTTCAACACATGTATTACACACTATTTTTTCTACAACCATATTTCCATAAAAATTTTTAAATATTTCTGCAAAATCAAATCTGACATTCATCAAATGTCATTATGACATTTTGATTTCGGTGCGGCAAAATTATACTTTGCCGCACCGAAAATCATGCATGTGCGTGCGGAAAGTAAATTTTCCGCACGCTAATTTCACTTGTTCGGCAAACACTCATTTTCAATACTCGTATCTATGGAGACGAAGTCTGAAAATCCCACTTTCCATGGTGGGAGTAGAAAAAAGTAATTTCCCTTCCTGTTGAATTTGTTGAATAATGGTTATTTGTTTACCAAGGCCAAAAAGTTACATTTTTCGTATTGAAAAATAATTCCAAACTGTCATTATGAAAGAGAGGTGGAGCTAAACAGTGTCATAGGTCCACCCCTCTGTTTCAAAAATTTCATGGCATTAGTGATTTTTGTCAAAGTGCAAGAATTAATCTCCACAGTTCTTCTGTTACTCGAAACTCGAAAATTGTGTAGAATAGCGTCAATCAATGCAGTATTTTTTTCTCTACAAAAAACTTAATTACACTTTTGGTCTAAAATAATTAGGGAAGCAAATAATTACATATTAAAAAATTACCATTGAAATCCCTATGGTGCGTGAGGCAACGCACCACCCGGTATACCTCTACACCTCAGGTAGAAGAGGCTAGGGATAAGCAAGTAATTTTAAAAATTTCAAAAGTATATTTATTTACATGTTCAGCGAAATTGAACGATTTTCCACATGAGTGGAATTTTAGTTTAATTAAACGTGGCGGCTCTTTAAGACATTCAAAAATCTTTGTTGGGTTGTTTTATTTTTAATATTTGTTTATTCATCTGGCTTAAAGGCAAATTGTTGTTTACAGTTTTGTACTATTCTGTTTAAATTATCTCCTTGTTTCAAGGGTAAAAAAACACTTCTGCTATCAATACCTATACAGCAAATTCATGTCTGCGACAAACCAACGATAACCGAACAATTAAAGAAAATAAAGCCCGTCCAATGAAAAGGAAGTAGTTTACTGGCTAAATTGAGCAGGAAAGATAATGCGGTTCAACGTACTAAGAACTGAAACAATGCAATAATTACTACACGTACGAGTACTTACTACACCTACATATATTTAACAAAACATGTCATTCTTACTATTCTTAGGGTTTATCAAAATGATATTAATGGGAAAAAATTGATAGAAACTGCGTGGTGGGAATAGTGCAATAGCTGTATTAACTTATTACGTATTCAATTTTATGCACGTAAGAAAAATGACAAAAGGAAATTTTTCATTTTGATTTACAAACTTTTTCATAACGAATTTTGAACTCTTTTAATGATAAACATTAAGATTTTCAGCAACTTGTGACGAAAATGAACCCAAAAACGACATCCTCTGTCTTAGAATGAACAACAGAAACTCAAACATGAAAGCGGTGGGAATAAAAATTTGAAAAATTCTATTATTCAGGTTAGAATGATAGTTTTGGTTTCAAGTTTGGACCAAATTCTGGACCTGATTCGAACGTCAAAGTGTTCGATTAGATTGTTGAATGTTTTAATGTAGAATCATATTGGCGTAATCGAGGATTAAACAGATCAGCTGTAGGTCAATTAATGATGAACATATTCCAATTAACATAAGACTTAGGTTAGTCACAAGCAGGCTTGTCTCTCTGTAATATCCTAATTTAACAGCAATATCAAAACAAAGGCGAGCTACCTATTTATTCAAAAAAATTTAACGAAATATAAAATAAAATTTTGAATATTTACAGCCTAAATCAAATATCTATAAATTTCGATGCCCTAGGGGAATTCTGATTATTTAGGTTTTAGCTTTTGTTGTCTACTTAATCCGGTTTATTTACGATTCTATTCATAGAGATATCAATAAGTTTTATAACAACCAGCTATCTGACCCGTTTAAAACCACCTTTAATTAAGTTTAATTTATTCTGATTTCCTAAACATTACAGAAGTACAATAAGTAAATTTGTCAATCTTTTAAATTTCTAAAGCTGGTTTACATAAGAAAAGGTAACACAAAAGTGTCTAAGCTCGGAATTAAAAAACCAATTTGCAGAGATCTCTACGTCTCTACGCTAAAAATCCCAGCAAATCTTGAACAATCTAAAGCAACCAACCAATTTAAAAGGTTTTTAGTCTTAACACCAAATTTGTCAAAATTATCTTAAATCCCACATTAAAATCCCTAAAGGGCCCTAAACAATAACTTCACTGCACAAAAACGTCACCGGAAACGAAAATGACATTCAAGTTTGAAAGTAGAAGATTATAGCTTACAACAAAAAGCATATCCAAAACGAAATAACGCAAGAGTACCAAAACCGAGTCTCCATTTACGGTTCAGTGGTCCCTTGAACATTCTGAAACCTGTTAGAACGTGTCTTGGCAGGCTAGGTGGTAAATTTTTCGAGTTCTACATGTACAGGGTTCAGCCGTTCACCCAAGTAAACAAAACAAAACGAGTCAAATGTATTTCCTCCTTTTTTTTTTGCCCTGAGCAAGATCTTCAAACGCCGGTCTCAGCGTGGCGCCAAGACAGCGGCGATCCGAAAATAAGAGGGAAGCGACTGACGTATATGCATAAGAGGGCCGCCCTACTCATTTAAATGGGGGTCTTTCTATAGACGTCGTTTCTGATAAAATCGCATTCAACACAATGGCCTTCTTCTGGTTTATGTGCAATTTTATGCTAAGATATGGTCTGCTTTAGTTGTATTGATTTTCTATTATTTTTTCGAGGATTTTATCTTTTATATAAAATATAAAAATAAAATACGAAAGATATTTAAGCTGAATTCTTTAAAAATATATTACCAACAAGGCCGCAGCCTTAAAAATGTGCTCTTTAAAATAGGAATCTTTTTAACTAATTTCGCAAACACTATTTAAGTACAAGATAAATAGATAACATTCAAAAAAGAATATATGCAAGAGAATCCCAGGTTATACATAAAATTCAATATTTAAGGTAAACAGCTCGCATTTTCTTTAGGAGCCAATCCATACATTAAAATCTCAATATGTACAAAATTAGGGTCCAACTTTTTACATTGCATGCTCGTCGTTAAACGTCCATTTATGTAGAGTTAATTTTCCGATTTATTGATTTGAGTTGGAAGATTTTATATCATTTGAATTTAAGGCTGCGATATTGTAATTTTTCGAAATACAACTTTTCAGCAGAGAATTTCAATATTTTTAAATTCTTAAAACAATATTTGCAAAATTTTTAAAGCTTATGTAAATAAATAAGTATTTGATTAATTAAAGTATCTAATAGAATATTCAAAGCATTAAAATTAAGTATACAAACACTTTTCGACGAAGAAACGTAAATATTAGTATTTTTGTTTAAAGAATAACCATAATGTTTGAATTAAAGTTTTAATTTTTTATTTAAGATAGGAAAGCTTGAGGTGAAGAGTTGACCACTAAGATAAGACTAGAGGCGGGTGGCACAAACGTGATTTAATAGCTACGCTAAATTAATCATTCGTCAATATGACTAAGGCGAATCAAAACTGGAATTTATATGACAAATAATATAATAGCAAACAAAAATTGACGTTCTTTTGTAAACTTTGAACATTCGTTAATTTAACAAAAGTATTATGCAACTCACAAGTCTTTTACTGGTTAATGGGACAGTTTATGGTGTTTTTAAGAATATTCTGAGGCAGACATTTGAGAGTATTTTGAAACACTCTGAGACAGTTAAGACAGTTTAGAAAAACCTGGAACAGTTTTCTTAGGGTAGCATACCCTTACAGGGCGTTGCGGTCTTATCTCCATATGTCTGAGGTGTGCGTGTAAAGTGTAAAGTATCCTACAGACATAGGAGACCTTTATGTGGGCTCTGAACCACGGAAGTGCTTGCACTTCTACTCCAGAGAAGACTTACTAGGCAGAATACCTCGGAGGTCCGCCATTGGCTTCCGAGGGAAGCGGTCGGATACTTTTGTTGTATTAGACCAAGAGCCAGCAACGGGTTTGCTTACAGTATTTTTAACAAGCGTGTAACTGTTATGGAAGGTGTTATGTGTGGCCCTGGAAGTCGAACCCCGGCCATCTCAGTGGTCAGACGCAATCTGAACTAACTAAGCTACGACCGCGAACGGTCTACAGGTTATAAACGGAATAGGCCCACTCCTATTTTTTTGTTCGTTTTTTGTAGTTCAAATGGAACTTACAGGGCTGAATATTGAGCAAAATGGTGCATAAACTACAAAATAAATTTTAAACCGAACATTTTATATATTTTTACATTTCTGTAATCCGAAGGAAAACCTACATCCGAATACCTGGAGTTCTTGAGTGCTTGACACTTTCTTGTAATGTACATTATTTAAGCACAAATATATTCTAATATTAACTCCTGAAAGTAAATAAAAATAAGCAAGCGCAGTGTCCTCTGTAGAGTATAAAATAATAATAGCTAGAAGTTGTTAAAAGCCCTGAACGGATTATTAAGATGTTGATACCACTGGATTTGTACGAGCTCTGCCTACTCCGGTAATTCCATGGCCCACTATTGTTCCATTGAAAACAATACAGGCCAGGGCATTCCATTTAAAAATCGAAAGTCGGAGTCATTTTTGTTATGAAACCGGAAGTACAATTTTTTTAGACCAAAGAATTTTTTCTGTAAATTTCATTTTTCATTAAAAAAAAAAATAGTAAAAAAAAGGAGTGTCAACCTACTTCTGCATACTTCTTGCATAATGATTTAGGTCTGCCTTTTTGAAGGCGATATTTATTAATATAAATAGTATGACCAAGAGTGTCAGAAATGAATACAGAGAAGAAGAAATGAAACGAGAATAAAGATATTGGATCGTTTAAATGAAAAAACCGGGAAATGTACAGGGTGGTCCAAATTGGACACTTTTGATAGGAAACACCAATTTCTAGAGGAGCTAGAAAAAAACTAACCTGCATGTTACTAGCTCGATTTTTGTGAGAAACTGAATGCCGAAAACCGCACATCGATATATTGAACTGTTTAGGAGATATAGGGTGGTTTTCAATTTTTGACCCACCTCCGTAACTTATTTATTTATGAATATTTTTTGTTTCTGTAAAAACATTCTTAAGGCACTTTTTTTAAGGGAATCCAATAGTGTCCCAAGTTTTTTTGTAAAAAGAATGGTTTTGAAGCTATGACATAAACTTGTACTTTTTCTTATGGGCCACCCTGTATATTTTTGCATATTCTTTTTCTAAATATATAAAATACTTGATACTTTCCTTTTTAAACATTTATTTCATTACTGTTTCTAAAATACTATAGATGTATTTTGTAAATCTGGAGTGCCACATGCTTGAAAAATAGAACGAATTAAATTTACAGCTGTTATAAAATATTTATTGCCTATTTTTTAGTAATTTATTGATTTAATTAAACAACACAAAATAACAAAAGCAAACAATATAACATTAAAACTACATTATAAATAGTTTTTTCTATCTCTTCTAGGAATTGGTGTTTCCTATCAAAAGTGTCCAATTTGGACCACCCTGTACAAGGAAAAGAGGATAGAAGCAAAGAGCATACAGAGAAGGAGAAAAGGGAATTTGAGGAACCAAAGCTAATAACAATAGAAGAAATGGATCAAATAAACCGGAGTAGAGAATTTTACAAAGAAATGGGGGTACCAGCCAAAAGGAACGCTTTGTAAGAATGCAGAGGGAAATTTTATAAGCGTTAAACAAAATATTGTGGAGAGATGGGGAGAATATTTCGAGGATTTGTTAAACCCAAATAAAAAACGCGCAACTCAGGTTCAAAGGCGCACAGAACAAGGACATCGGAAAGAAATGAGGGAGAACGCCCGTCACAGGAAGAAGTAACCGCGATAATACGGAATTTAAAAAATAACAAATCCTCCGGAGAAGACGGTATAGCAGCAGGAATGTTGAAGTATGGGGGAAAGAAATGGAAATAGTTATTTTCCCACGACCATATAAGAAAGTCGCTCCTAACGCACAACAAACTAGGCGCGAAAGTTGACAATATCACCCGTGCGATTGACTTTCGCAAAACAAATGAACAACCCGTGCGATATGAACACGTATAGGGATATATCGCACAGTTTGCGCAATAATAGGAAGCTGCGGCCGCTTCAAAACAAAAAATGGCGGTCGTTTTACCTGAACTGTCAGTGTTACTTTTTGACATGTACATTTTTGGTCGTGGGAAAAATAGTGTTCGTAACTCGTTCGAAAGGCAAATATCTCCGCTCGTGTTTATAAATATTTCTACTCGTGCTCCGCTACGCTCCGCACTCGTATATCTATTTATAAACACTCGGTTGATATTTGCTACTTTCGACACTTGATACAAAAATAACTATTTCATAACAAGTGCGGGAAGTTAGCGATTCCGAAACGAATGCAGGATGTTACAGAAACGAGCGCATTCAAAAACTGTGCAATTATTTCAATAGTTTACTTAGATCCAGAAATAAACAGAAGTTCGACAAGTCGAGTTAATCTGGTTTACTTGTTCAGTGCAATTACGTTTAACAATTAGATCCGTTTAAAACTGCACTCCGTAAAATTACCTGTCGTTGTGATATTATCATTTTAATTACTTTATAAGAGCACACCTGGCTTTATTAATTTATAGAACATTTAGTTGGAATCGTAGTACAAAAAATAAAATATGAAATCTATGAATGAATAAAATTACCTGGAACTTCTGACTGAGTTTTATTTAAGCCAAAGCGGAGGCATCAAAAGGTTGTTGGGGTACCTATTCGGCTCCAATGCACATAAATACCAAACTTAACAATAGCGAGAAAAAATATCGGTTGTTTAGAACCTACTCGTCTCTTACTCTTATATTACCACTTAACAAGCAACCACTTTTATATTCAGTTCACATTCAAAGGATTAAAACGAGAAATAAAAAAAAACTCACCGAAAGTGAACAGGTAAAGGCAATTCTGTAGTATAGAAAATGAAGTTGCCAGAACTGGTTGTCCTTTGGTACTTCACTACGGCGACCTGCAACAACCAAAATCATGTTCAAATAAAAAATAATAACAAGGACCTGCATATCTTCGGGTAATAATTTTTAATGGCTTGTATGTAAATTGTGAAATTACAGATTTCGTTTTTTGGTTTACTTGGTTTACTTATTCATTTATTATTTATACTTCGATGACCTTTTCACGATCGAAAAGCCTAAAAATTGGCGAAGAATCTTCGCTGGACTTTCCATACTTTTTATTTTTGAAATTTTTAATTTTTTTTCAGCTAGTTCTAATTCTAATCAGCCGAGCTAGAGGTACAATCGCCCAGGACGCAATTTATGACATAGAAACTTCGGGCAAAAATTATTCGATTACTTTTCAAATTCTCTATTGATTTCCTAAGTAAAATTTTGAAATTTTTTTCAAGGAAAAATCTGCGCCCAAAAAAACATGGCTAACTTCCGTTTCCGGTTCCGGATTTTTTTGAAAAGTTTATTTTACAGATGTACTGTAATTATAGGCCCGCATACCAAATTTGATGAAAATCGGCCCAGTAGTTTTCGAGATATGACGATAACGCCACAGTCATTCATAAAAAAGTAATAATTAAAATAAAAAAGCTAGAAATCGGTAACTCTTTTAGGGAAGGATAGTTAATTTTAAATCCTAAATTAGGATCCAGCAACACCTACAATAGCCAAAATATTACAGTAATTTTGATGACATAATTAAAGACTTTGCAACGAAAAAGTCCCGACAAGTTATTTAATAATAATCCTATATAATATGTAATAATGCTTTTATAATAAATAATTTGTATTTTCAACATAAATAAGCAGAGTAAGATAATATTTTTTTGAAAAAGTGGGTAATATAAACAAAAAAATATATATTGTAGTCACGCAGATTCGAACCTCCAACCGTATGCGGGTGGGAGCTTGGTCTCTTACCGCTGGACCAAAATACCGCCGTCGTTAAAACGGTGACTCCTGCCCTGATATTTATCTTCTTTCTTTGGAATGTGCCGTTTCCGACAAATTTTTTTTTGAAATTTTGAAAAATTTTTTCAGCTAATTATAATCAGTAGAGGTAGGGGTACAATTTGGCGTTAGATTTATAAAAATATGTCGATGCGTTTTTGAGAAAAAAAATGTTAAAGTCCAAAACTTCAAATGGTCATAAAAGGCGTTAGGGAAAAATTTTGGGGATGCGATCAACGCTATTTGAAAGGCATCTTGATTTACTATCGACCCAGAACATTTAAAAAAAATCGTGTGTGTCGTTTCCGAGAAAAGTTTTTTTGAAAATTTGAAAATTTCCCAAACTGTCCGGACTTTTTATTTTTGAAATTTTGAATTTTTTTTTCAGCTAGTTCTAATCAGCCGAGCTAGAGGTACAATTTGGCGTTAGATTTATAAAAATATGTTGCTGCATTTTTGGTAAAATCGGCCTTAAAGTTGCGCTTTTCAAAAATTTGCCGCGGGCGCAATTTTTGACATAGAAACTTCGGGAAAAAATTATTCGATTTCTTTTCAAATTCTGTATTGATTTCCTAAGTAAAATTTTGAAATTTTTTTCAGGGAAAAATCTGCGCCCAAAAAAACATGGCTAACTTCCGTTTCCGGTTCCGGATTTTTTTGAAAAGCTTATTTTATAGATGTACTGTAATTATAGGCCCGCATACCAAATTTGATGAAAATCGGCCCAGTAGTTTTCGAGATATGACGATAACGCACGCACGCACGCACGCACGCACGCACGCACGCACCCACCCACAGACATTTTTCAAAAAACACATATTTAGGATGCCTGGACCCTAAAATGTGTTTTTTTCGAATTTTTACGATTTTGAATTTTTGCACGATTCCAATACTTTCCTATACCTACATGCGTTGCAAGTATGGAAAGTAAAAAAGGAAGCGATTTTGATTTTTAAATAAGGATATCCTTTGAAATCTTTGCTTCCTTAACATATTTGGAAAAAGTCAATTAAAATTAACCTCACAATAAAAAATAACCTTCTCAAACTTGAAAACCGAGAGCTTTCTTTGGTAAAAATAGTGATTCAGCGTTTGCTATTGATATCGAGGATATTTTTACCTTGAGTAATCCCTGAAATAACTCACCACAGACAATAACGCGATTTATAAAACAAAACTCGACAAAAAAATTACAACCGTTATATTATATTAAAGATAAAGATCGATAAATCGACATGGATATTATTAAAAATCCCGGATTAATTTTCCAATATCGATCGCCTCGAGGTATACTTAATTAATTTACTGTTCTTCAACATGTGTAATTTTATTGTCTATCCATTTCTATACGTTTAACATTCGTGTTGATGTTGGGAGTCGCTTTTTTCGCCGTTCACTAAAAGCATTTGCATGTTGATTTTAAAACAAGGAAATAGTAAGTTATGATTATGTAATTTCCGATATTAATCTTTGAAAAATTACAGCCTATGTAATACAAGTGGACTTGTACAATGTGAAAGTACAGTCTTTGATGATTACTGATCGGTGCCTGGTCTGTGTGATTTACGTAATATTCTTTTTATATTTATTACAACAAGGATTTATACACCTGTAAATTTCAAAAATTTAATGCTAGGAAGTTTTCGTAAGATAATCACTTTCAAAAACCAGAATTGTAAAATAATAAATTAACAAAAAACAAGCAAGTTTATAAATTAAACGTTTAAAGATAAAAGTCAATTTTCAATACTAAAATTTCAGAGCAAAACTATAAAACTTCAATTAAAGATAGGAAACTTGAAAATACAATCACGTAAAAGTGAAAATTAAAATTAATAAATTAAGAAATCTACTAACAAAATCAATCCCAACTCTAAATTCAAAAAAATTGGTCAAATATAATTTCTGATAAAATTATCTAGACAAAAGTTGCTCTCAACACACGACGCAACCCATTTAAAATATTAATTTTTGACAACCGTGGTATTTCAATTAATTCCACATTATTAAAAAAATCAAAAAATTAAACCACGTGTGTAAATTAAAGACTTGAATATTTCAGAAAACTGGATATTGAAAAGATATTTTTGATTTTATCACTAAAGCATACCTACACGTCATAAATGTAAAATCGTTTACTTTAACCGTCAGCAAGCAATAAAACGCTTAATCTTTTGCAAGAATGGATATTTCGATATCTGCATAAACCAGAACAAGTATATTATATCACAAGAACGAAAAAGGCACACATTCGAATATTTTTATCTTAAGTGCCCCATAAATCGTTTACCACACTTTCATTTTCCATTTTTAGTACGTACTAGAATTTAATGCACTTTTTATTAAATTACATACGTTTATGGTCACCTGCAATTTAAAATTATAAATAGGAACGTTACGTAAATAAAGTTCCATCACAGTGGCCAAAATACTAGTTTGACAGACCGAATTTAAAATTTTTATATGCGAAATCCAATACTATGAAAAATGGATTAATGTTAAAATTATATGCATTTGATCCGGATAATATTAACTTTTTAAAATGCCTTGGAGGTTCAAACGAAAGAAGAACAGGAACCCAAAAGGCTAATCAAAACGATATGATTAACGCAATCACTCTAGAACAGTTTAAGAAAATTGTTCTTAGAATTTGAAAATATACACAACGGATTAATGGAAATCCATCGGCTTCTTTCAGAATTGAAGAGACAGCACAATACTGGGGCTACCCAAACACGAGGTAAAAGTCGAAGTACCTGTGTTATTGCCTAAACAACCACCAATTCCAAGACTGAAGATTACTTTTTTCTTTGGCCATTATTAATTCAAGCACTTCCAAAAGAATATATGGACATATCTGAAATTCAGACCTGACGAATTGCATCACAGCCAATAAGAGAAGATATAAGAGGACTTGCAAAACTATCAGTCATCGAGAAGAATAAGCACATGCAAGTGATAAAAACAACTAACACCACGTAAGAATACATTAGTCGAATGGAAATACCAATATATGTATGTATAAGGCGTAAAGGCAATCAAAGTTGAAAGTGTAAAAGTATTTAATATTTGTACACCACCTGTGATGGCCTATGCAATGAAAACTATTGCATTGACCATGGAGTCTGCTAATAGGCTCAGAATAACTCAAAGGGCCGTAGGACGTCTGCTGTTGGGAGTAAACCTGAGAAACCGCATTCCTAACGAAGATACCGAGTGCCTCAAAAAGAATTACATCTAGTTACCTTTGAACAGCAGCAGTAGCAACAACAGTCGCCAAGACCAGAACGACAAACTGTAACCTCCTGTACTCCAGCCCGAATGGAGACGGAAGATACCGAATCCACCATGGTTTCAGACTGGGAAGAGTGGCTGGAGGAGGAGGTAAACAAGACGTCACTGGACTCTCATTCCAGTGACGACCAGTAAGTGACATATATTTTTAAGTAATTAACCTGCAACACTGCCGGGCGGCTGCAACAACCTTATGCAGTCACCTAGGCAGTAAGCCGGACATTGCCCTCATTCAAGAACCTTGGGTAGTTAACTCGAGGATTTCTGGTCTGAGCAGCTTAAAAGGAACCACTTTTGTGGATAAAGGACAGAATAAGCCAAGGACCTGTATTTTTGTTCCAGGTCATATTCAAGCTCTCCTGCTACCACACCTGAGTGGACGTGATATAACTACCATTCAGATTAGTTGCGACATGGGGGAAAAAACTGATATAGTCTTAGTTTCAGCTTATCTCCCAGGAGATGCAACAGATCCCCCTCCCACTGTTGAGATGCTGGAAGTCATCAACTACTGTGAGAGGAATGGAAAGCATCTGATTATTGGGTGCGACTCGAACGCACACCATCAGGTATGGGGAAGTGCCGACATCAATGCCAGGGGTAGATCATTACTCGAATACCTGTCTGGCACAAATGTGGAAATACTTAATCGGGGATGTGAACCTACTTTTGTCACAACTCGATGTCAGACTGTAATAGACATTACACTGGCTTCTTCAAGTATTTCTAAAAATATAGTGAACTGGCAGGTGCTGCCTATGGCAACCCCCTCAGATCACAGAATGATAAGCTTTAGCTTAAAAGACGCTAAGGCTACTCGACAAGAGTACAGAAGCCTAAAATCAACCAACAGACTTCTCTATGCAGAATGTCTAGAAGGACGACTACGGCTTCTTCCATCACTAGACAATGTATCAACGATAGAGGATCTGCAGAATGGAATTGACCTCCTGCAGAACTCGATCATAGACTCTTTGCATCAGGCATGCCCGGTAAAGACAGCCTCATCTCGCAGCACCACTCCATGGTGGTGCAAAGAGCTTGAGAAGCTAAAATCTACCTTAGACAAACTGTTCAATAAAGCCAAGAGATCAAAATCAATAAATGATTGGGAGATGTACAAACATCACCAAAGAATTTATAAAAAGGAAATAAGAACAAGACAAAGGGAGTCATGGAAGATATTTTGCAATGCAATTGAATCTACCAAGGACTCTGCTCGTCTTAATAAAATTCTGTCGAAAGACCCACAACAGCAACCTGCGAGTCTAAAACGTGAGGATGGTAGCTTTACCACTAACGTTGAAGAGACAGCAGAGGTGCTTATGAGCACTCATTTCCCAGGGTGTCTCATCGAGCCTCTACCCGCATGGAACGACACTCCCAGTCCTACTCCAAGAGCGGAGGACTGGGAAGTGGCGAACCACGTGGTGGAAGAGGATAAAGTAATCTGGGCGATCAAAGCATTTCATCCCTTCAAATCGCCAGGACTGGATGGCATATTTCCAGCTCTATTACAATGGAGTCTGGATGCTCTGCTACCATATCTGCTGCGAGTCTTTGGGAACTGTATCGCTTTTAGATACATTCCAAAGAAATGGAGGGAAGTAAAGGTAGTCTTTATACCTAAAACAGGTCGTAGGGATTACTCTCTACCCAAGTCCTACCGTCCAATCAGTCTAACATCTTTTCTTCTGAAAACGCTGGAAAGACTGTGCGACAGGGAGATAAGGGATAATGTACTGACAATCAGTCCACTACATCCCAATCAACATGCATATGTTCCAGGGAGATCTACCGAATCCGCACTACACTCAGTGGCAGGGCGAATCGAAAAGACACTAGACAATAAAATGTCTACCCTGGGCGTATTCATAGATATAGAAGGAGCTTTTGATAAAACGACCTTCGGTAGTATTAACACAGCCCTTCGGCAACGTGGGATGAATGACATCCTTCGGGAATGGATATTACAGTTTCTTAGGTACAGAGCTGTACACATTAGAGTAGGAACAACCACCATCAGAGGAACGGTATCCAGAGGCTGTCCACAGGGTGGCGTTTTGTCACCACTACTATGGAATTTAGTAGGTGGCGCAGGTTTCTACACAGTAGGTTACGCAAATGATATAACTATCCTGCTTACTGGCAAGTTTGAGCAAGTGCTGTGCAGTTTGATGCAGAAAGCACTTAAGATGACTGAGCAATGGTGTGTAGAACACTCTCTGCAGGTTAATCCGACCAAGACGGAGAGGGTTCTGTTCACGAAAAAGAGGAAGGTTGTCATCCAAACACCAAGACCCTTCCAAACCCCTCGAACTTTTTCAGATGAAGTCAAGTATCTGGGAATTATACTTGACAAAAAGTTGAACTGGGGTAGACATATAAAGGTTAAAACTGAAAAAGCAAGTATGGCATTTTGGCAGTGCCGTCGTGCAATGGGCAGACTTTGGGGACCATCACCGAAGGCTGCCCTATGGTTATACACAGCTGTAATTCGACCAATGCTATGTTATGGAGCACTTGTCTGGTGACCCAGGATCAGACAAGTTACTGCAGCAAGAGAGATCTCGCACATACAGAGATTGGCGTGTATGTGTACAACGGGAGCCATGCGTTCCACCCCAACCGCAGTTCTGGAAGCTGCTTTGGGCCTCTCACTACTGGATCTCCACGTGGAAGAGATGGCACTGAAGTCTGCTCTTAGACTGCGGGTGAAGGGACTGTGGAAGGACAGAGGTGCTGGGGGAAGACACCATCAGATCCTAAGAGAGGCAGTCCTTCGGATGCCCCTCCTGGGAGCGAAAATGGACTCTCTCCCACCAACCTACACATTCAGGAAGCACTTCAGAATCTATCTGAATTCTGAAGATGCATCCGATCCAGATATATCCATCTATACTGATGGATCCAAAACCTCAGAAGGTACAGGGGCAGGCATCTTCTCAGATGACCTAGACCTCCAAGAAAGCACATCATTAGGCACCTTGGCCAGTCTTTCAAGCAGAGGCTGCCGCCATAATGCAGGGTGCAAATGCAATTCTTGTACGTAGAATCAAGTACAAGATTATCAGAATCTCAAGCGACAGCAGAGCTGCTCTGTTGGCACTGAACAACTGCAAAGTTGTATCAGGAATAATACTCCAATGTCGCAGCACTCTGGAGCAAGTCGCTATTGACAATGTCCTAGAACTCGTTTGGGTCAAAGGACATTCTGGACTATATGGTAATGAGCGAGCGGATGGTTTGGCGACGCAAGGCTCGGAACAACCATTCTATGGTCCCGAACCTGCACTCCCACTATCCCCAATTGCGCTCAATACCTTAATCGAAAAGGAAACCCGCAATCGCCACAGCGAAAGATGGGTCAACATGAACAAATGCCACCATGCAAGGATGGCGATCAGAAGCCCCTCATTGAAGATGGCAAACTTTTGTACACAGCTGTCAACAGACAAACTACGACTTGTTGTAGGAATATTGTCAGGACACTGTAAACTAAATAAGCACATGCACAGGATGGGACTAAGCGAAGACCCAAGCTGTCGGGGTTGCGACTTAGAAGACGAGACAGCAGAGCACATTCCCAGCCTCATTTTTTGTCCATCAACATACAAGTGAGCGTTAATGCTCTAAAATTCATCAACATACATATTATAATTTACTCGTTATTCATTCACGAACTAAACTCCTCTGTGTTGAAGAGTTAAGTAACTACATATAAAGTATAATATAATAGTATATTATTATATGAGCGATTATGACAGCCATTATTCACGAAGATGACGTTTGAGCCCACGAGCCGTCAGGCGAGTGGCACAAATCATCTGAGCGAATAATGGCCATAATCGCGAATGTAATACGATACTTTTTCTACACCTATTAAACAAATATATTACACTCAAATTAGTCAAATTTGATAACTTAGTAAACAAGCAATATGACAACACACTTGGGCGTGTCGATTGTCAGCCGCAGAAGGAGTTGGTCGCGGGCGATTTAAAATATGATTGGATTAGCGAAATATTGATTTTTGGATTTGTATTTGTGATTGGCCGAAATCATAATTCACTGCAGTGAATTATGAATCCATAATTCACTGCAGTGAATTATAGGTACTATTTTTCACAAAAAAATGCTAATAATTGCAATATAATTAAATAGGTGTAGAAAAACAATCTAAAAACTCACACAAGCGCCTTTCTTGCTCGTCCTGCTATAATTCCGTAATAGTAAAATAGAGGGGGTCGATAAAAAGTCGAAGGGGTCGACGGTTAAAGAGGTTTGGCGACCCCAGATGTAGAGCAACAACAGATGCAGAAGCTATTATGACACTAAAAGTAAAATGTGGAAAAGCTGGCAGAAAAGGTTGGGCCATAGAATGGTTTACAGAAATCTTCTAACTGCTACAAAAATAAATCAGAACATCAAAACATCGCAAACATTGGAAACAGAATACACACACGGTGGCCCTGAAATTATTATTGTTGTTAGCTCACAGATCCCTTTTTGTTATTCTTTTTGACACATTTAAAATCTTCTCACATTTAGTGAGAGGTTTTAGGACGACTCTCTCGTAGCGACTGGTCCTCGCGTTAACGGAGCTATCAGACTACTCATATCAGCTCCTGAAATAGTTTGGCCAAAATTGGTAAACGTTGGTCCAAAAACGCCCGACCTCGGCCGGGATCAAACCCAAAACTATGGGTAAAAAAAGATTTGTGTCGAGTCGCCGAATTTTATTTTGGTTAACACGGAACGCCCATGTCAAAACGGTGTCGATTTGCTGGTATCCTGTTACCTTAGGCTAACACAGACGCCGGCGATTTATATCGAGTCGACAGTCGACTCGACATAAATCGCCCCGTCTGTTTTTAGACTATTAGTTCACAAGGCAGCCTTGCTACTACCGACATTCGCCGCCCCGCAGTTAGCGATTTTGTATAATGTATAATAACAATTTTTGTATTGCTATTATTAACTAAAAGTTAGAGATATTCGGGCCGCTTTGAAGGGAGTTTTTTGATGAATATTTTTTTCTCGGCATGAAATAACGTTGTGTAACACTTTTTGTATCTTTTACATCAAATCTTTAATTGTATGACCAAGTTTGTCCAAATTATCGTCAAATAACAATTAGTAAAAAAATATGTTATGTTCAGTGGAAATCTCAAACACAACAAAGCAAAAATTGACAAATTCGAATAATCTTGATATATTCACATGTAAGGGAAGATTTTTTTTGTAATAAAGTAAGCCCATTCTTCGTAGCAACTGAGTTAGAACAAGCTCAGTAGTCGAAGAAAATTTATTAAAACCGCTGGAAATGATCGTTCGTGCCCTTTTTCACAAAATTTTACACCCAAAGATTGGTGGTAATAGATGCGTATTTATTATATTAAATAAGCTGCCAATTCGAAAATTGAAAATAATTCTTACTAAAGAAATTAAGCTAATTATCTACTCCAGAAAAAATGTTTAAAATGTTTTCTAAAATCAAACCTTTTATACTTACAGTATCCAGAAAAACACAAACATAAATATTTCAACGGGACGTTGTTCCCATTAGTAACAATAAAGGAAAACATAACATCCATTCTTCAAATCATTAATTATACCTTTATGGTTCAAGATTTACTAAAATTGCCCCGCTTCCTTTGTTTCTTTTAATAATCCCACCATGAAGCTGGTCCAAAAACGAACAAAAAAAGAAATTTAAGAGGTTACGAGGGCGCATCCAGAGGGCCAAGACCACCCGCCGACACGTTTGTCGATTTAGATAACTTCATGTTTTTAAATTCTGAGACTTAAGTTATTATAAGCAAACGTTTACGTTGTAGGCCTATTATAAGTGCCTTCATATCAAGTCAAGCGTAAGAAGGGACGAGTCTAAAAGTGTTCTTGTTACGGATAAAATACATTTTATCTAAAGAGTAGCCATTTACTTCTTCAAAACACAAAACTTGAGAAACACTTTACTTAAGTGATAATTGTTTATTAATTCAAGGACGAGTCCTAAAAGAAAATAAATTCTATTGTTGAATTGGCAGAAAGTATTTTAAAAATAACACAAGAAACTAACCAATCAAAATTCAAATTTTCTTCTGATTATAAATTATTTAAAAAATACAAAACTCAATTTTAAAGATGAATCTTATTTGACTGTTAAAATAAAATAACTTCGGCCCAAAGCGAAGAAGTGTCATTATTTACGCTCTAATCATTAAATTTTTCTTACGACCCAATCCGGTTAGTATTTAAGACAGGTTTAAAGTCTTTGAAAAGCAGAGGCGTCGCCGCCTTGGATCATCCAGAGATAAATCAATTTTTTTTTGTTTTCACCCTGTTGGAAGCCGCCTAGTATTTATGTTAACGCGTTATTTTATGAACAGGTAAAAATCCAGCTACAGAAGGGAACCCGGTGGTAAGAATAACGGAGGTAAATGGGTTTATTCAGGTTGAGACTTTTACGAACTTTTGGATTTAACAAGTTAATTTATTTGGTTTGAAGTTTATACCATAATTAAATTTTTGCTCAATTTTATAGATCGAAGAAAATAAGTCGAGCGTTTTAACTTAAACCTAATGAAAATTCTACACGCTAAAAATTATAAACACGTATATAATTGTATGCAAACGAATTTTCTATGAAAAACTTATTCGTCGAACGCCATCTTTCTATGCAAGTCAGTTGCAAATATGATAAACTACAAAGCATAATAGAAATCAAACAGCAAGTCCGGCATACTAATTTCTAAAACGGAAACCTTTAAATTAAATACAACAATACTTGATTTATTCTAAAAAAAAAGCATAAGCAAACCACTGAGTTTTAATTTTTTTGCATTTAAAGGAATGCAGACTCTCATTTATGCCCAAGAAATGTAGAAAAGCTGAAATGTAACTCATTAATTATGAGAGAATTAAATTGTATTTGTAAATACCTAATAAGTAATTGAGTTATGATGATATTAAAATTCTTATTAATTGCATGCGAGCATTTCATTTTTAATAATCTCCTAAAAAAATCTAAAACAAGGGCATTTAAAAATTTCGCTTAAGAAATCAAAGGTATTTTCCTTAACGACTTTTGAGAAGATACTAAATATTAACCAATTTTCCCATCTGTCAAACGCCAATAATGCATGTCAGCTCTAATCACCAATAAAACTATAGAAATAACAGCTTAAGGTGTCGTCGTGCATTTGCCAACGAGATGCACAATTTAAATAAGTCACGCTGTCTTCATAAACCGATGTTTTGAACAACTGTTATTAAATCCACACCGTCACGATTGTTGCATTCGCCATTATTATCGCGAAAGCCCTTTTAAGTTTCCTTACGTCAGTAAAGTATTGCATTTTACGACATGTTAAAGGTTTACACACAATATGAATTTACTATAAAGCACGAAAGACATAAAAAATACTTTCACACTCGTTAGGTGCTTTTAAAACGTTGAGAGGCAATCTTTACACCGTTTTGTTCAAGCTTTAATTTTTTTTTATTGACTTCAAGACTATTTTGCATGATGTCTGTTAGGACATTAAGTAAAAGTCATAATTACAAGGAAAATATGGCACAGTATCTGTGGAAAACTCCACATATAAGGTTTGTCAGAAAAATAATGAGATTGGCAACAATGTGCGCGAACCGACAATGCTGCTGCATCCCCCTGCACATGGCAGTTAGAAAAACCCCTGCCACAGATTCAGTACAAGTTTGAACTTGTTGCATTGTCATATACAGAACAGTCTCTATCCAGGGCACAAGTGTTCAGATGTCACAAGGCCTTTTTAGAGCCAAGAAAGTAAATCTAAAATCAAATTGATGCTAATTTGTTATTTTGACAGTCAGGGAATTGTCCACAGAAATTTGCGCCGCCAGGACAAACTGTCAATCAAACCTTTTATAGGAAAGTTCCTGAAAATTGCACGTGTACAACCAGGCATTGCACGCACTTGGATGCTGCACCACGACAACGCCCCATGTTACACGGCAGTTTCCATCAACAATGTTTTGACAGAAAAAAGTATTCTTGTAGTTCCTCAGCCCCCTCTATTCGCCGGATCTCAGGCCCCGTGGCTTCGTTTTATTCTCTCGGCTGAAAAACCATTTGAAAGGACGCCATTTTGGTACTTTGGATAACATCCAGAAGAGCTTAACCGACCAGTTGAAAGGCATTCCAGCAGAAGCCTTTCAGGACTGCTATGAACAATGGAAAAAACTCCTCCATCGGTGTGTAGCTCCCCAAGGGAATTACTTTGAAGGGCCTAACCTTGATTTGTAAACAGAATAAAATTGATGATTAAAAGAAAATCAGTCTCATTATCTTTGTCCCAAACCTCGTACACTTAACAATAACATACAAATACGTTCGTTATAACAACTTTGAAATAAAATTGCAGCTTGGAAGCGTTGTGGAAAATCCAGCGGGTTGTGCCGTTTCAATCTGTCTGGTTGGATCATCAAGAGTTCGACTGCTAATGGATTTGGATGTCTCCTAATCCTTTCCTGGTATTTGCTGCTATATTTTTTATTGTCTCATGAACCGTATCTACTTCAAGGTCAGTATGTAGTACCTGATTTGGTACGAACCATTGGGCGCTGGTTATTATTCTTAGTATTCAGATTGGTAGCGCTGTAGTTTTGCTTGGTTAGAGTCGCTAGTTGCACCCCAGATTGCGAGTAGCTTGTTCACAAGGGAAAGTTGTAAATTAAGTACGTCCCATTAGTCATTAGTCTCTTCTAAGAGTGAGGCCTAGCTAAAGCCTCTTATGCGGTATATATAGACCCCATGTTAGTCATCGGTCCAGGTGGATACCAAGGTATTTGGTCTCATCTTTCTGTGGAAGGAAATTTCCATTTAGCCGGACAGTGTTCCTCTTTGGGTAGTAAACGTTACCTGAACGGATTTTTGGACATATTTTGATCCATTCCTCTGTTTTGCGCAAGTGATTCTGTATGCATAAATGGATTGTGATGTGAAGCCATAGAATCGTGTTGTCGGAAAAGGTAGCAAGTACCATACTTCTGGTTATATAAGCTATAACACTGGGTCGAGCACACTTCCCTAAGAAACTCCAGCTGTAATAGGCAACAAGGATGTGGTGACATCTCCATATTTTACCACGAAGTGTCTATTACTTAGGTAAGATTGAAGTACGACAAAGAACGTATGTGGTAGGCTACGTCTGACTTTGTTTAGAAGACCTACACTGCCGGCTAAAAGTTTAAGACCACATGCTTAAATGAAGTATTTGCATCTGCAGTTTATTTATTAACAAAGATTTAGTAGGCTGTGGTTTCATATGTTTATTTTGACAGTTCTACCTGCAATTTATATAATTTATTTGTCAACCGCAGTTTGAGAAGTGTTAGTTTTCTTGTAAATACAAAAACAACATCAAATTGTCTCAAAGTGGTTTGATAATTACTAATTTTGAACAGGCATGTTTTAACATTTACTAGTGCATAGAGGTGAAAATTGTAATACCTACTTTCTTTTAATCAAATTCTTCTATCAAATGGAATTTTTATTTTTTTTGACAACCCATTAAAATAACCAACACTTAATTTTAGTTGGAGTTTGGGCTAAAAGTACAAATTACAAAAAATAACTCTGCGACTAATTACCGAAATGGGGAAATCAAAAGGTTTGGGCATAGAAAAACGAAGCCAAATACTCCTACTTCGTTTACATAATCATGGAAAATCTTAACGACTCATTGCCAAGAAACTGAAAGGATCGAAGAACGCTGTTCACGAAGCTATTTACCGGTATGCAAATGCTGGCAGTAATTTGGACAGAAAACGAACTGGGAGACCAAAAACGACGACTTCACTTGATGATATGAGAATAAAATTGATATCTAAAAGAAATAGACGCTTAACAACGCCAGAAATTTGTGCTCAAGTCAATTCTGGGAGGAGTAAGCCGATATCCGTATCCACAGTTAAGCTGCGGCTTAAACCTGCAAATTTGAAAGGCTGTGTAGCCGCCAAAAAGCCTTTACTCCGTGTAGAAAATAAACAAAAACGGTTGGAGTGGGCTCAAAAACATCTTTCTTGGACGTTTCAAGAATTGCAAAATGTGTTATGGACGGACGAATCAAAATTTAAAGTTTTTTGGCCAAAGGCGTCGAATTTTTGCCCGGCGGTCAGCACACGAGAAGATGATGCCCGAATGTATTGTGCCAACGATCGCGCATGAAGGTGATGCTATTATGATTTGGGGATGCTTCGCAGGTTTTGGAGTGGGCGATTTGGTGAGGATTGATGGCATTTTGAATAAGGAGCGTTACAAAGACATTCTGGAGCACCATGTTGTATCATCAGGTTTGCGTCTTATCGGTGAAGGTTTTACCCTGTAACAGGATAACGACCCCAAACATGCTTCAAAAATATGTAGAGTATGTTAAGGACCTAGAAGATGAAGGCATATTGAAAAACATGGAATGGGAACCGCAGTCTCCAGACTTGAGTCCTATCGAGTTACTGTCAGCATCTATGGGAGGTTCTACAAGAAGCGTGGCACAACATTAAGGATGAAACTATAAGAAAATTGTTAGAAAGAATGCCCCGTATAACAAAAAAAGTTGTTTCTGTTAAAGGTGAATTTTATGACGAAAAAAAAAGTATAGAATTGGTTTAATTTCTGTGTCTAATAAATAACTATAAGAGTCGGTTTCTTCGTTTTTGGAGTAAAAATGTCTTATACAGGGTATCTCAGACATGACTCCCCAGGCCTATAACTTTGTTATTTTTAAAAATAACTATAATAAACTATATATATTCGTAAATGGGAGCAAATTCTCTATAAGATGGAGAAAGAAAATGTTAGAAAATCTGTACTCATATTATGGCAGCGATATTCAACTTTTTTTTTTCAAATTGCACACTATGCTTTTTTTCGGCCATTTTTATAGTACTTTTTATTCTCTTTATAACCATCTAAACCAATATTGGTCTTACATAAGAAAATTCTCGAAAAAAATACGATTGAAAGTTGAAGTCTATGTTTGCCATGGAAACAACTGATTGTTGTAATTTGTACTCGTCGGCGATAAAAACAATAGCGGATACCTTTCTGCATACCAACCTTGCTGCTCTTCTTGCATTCCTCTCGCATAAACCATAAATAAGGATCATATCAAGCTTTTCAGAATTAGTGTAATTCATTTCTAATACTCCTATGATTTTAAACAAGAACATACAAATACAGAAAGAGCACTTGTCATTCTTTACAACGTAAATTGCAATTGTTTTACAGCTATACGCTATTGTTTTCATCGCCGACGAGTACAAATTACAACAATCAGTTGTTTCCATGGCAAACCTAGACTTCAATTTTCAATCGTATTTTTTTCGAGAATTTTCTTATGCAAGGCCCATATTTGTTTACATGGTTATAAAGAGAATAAAAAGTACTATCAGAATGAGCGAAAAAAAGCATAGTGTGCAATTTGAAAAAAAAAAGTTGAATATCGCTGCCATAATATGAGCACAGACTTTCTAACATTTTCTTCTCCCATCTTATGGAGAATTTGCTCCCATTTACGAATATATATAGTTTATTATAGTTATTTTTAAAAATAACAAAGTTATAGGCCTGGGGAGTCATGTCTGAGACACCCTGTATATTAAATACTACCCAGTAAATATGTTCAATTGATAATATTAGGTTGTAAAGAAAGTTATTGCGGATTTTAACTTTTAACTTCAAGTGAACATTATTTTGGCTAACAAAACTTTATTAATCAAAATAGTAACCATTAGATTCAATACATTTTTGCCAACGTGATACAAGTTTTTTTATTCCAATTGGATAAATCTCAGGAGTTCTGAAAGCGACAAATTCGTTGAATGCATTTTTTGCATCGTCTTGGTTTCTGAAGCATTTTTCCCTTAAGAAGTTATCAAGATGTTTAAAAAAATGTTAGGCAGTAGCTGAAAGGTCCGGCGAGTATGGGGGGTGTCCTAGAGTTGCATAGCCCAATTCGTTTAATTTTTGAAGCGTTGGTTGTGCGACGTGAGGGCGAGCGTTATCCATGAAGAAGGATAGGACCCTTTCTGTTCACCAATGCAGGGTACTTGTGCAGAAGTTTCCAATGCATTTCGTCTATTTGCAGACAGTACTTTTCTGCCGTGGTGGTTTCGCCCAAATTGAGGAAGCTATGATAAATTAGACCGGCTGCACACCACCAGACAGTCACCATAATCTTTTTTTGGTGCAGTTTGGGTTTTGCAAAGTTTTATGGGGGCTTCACCGCGGTTTAATCATTGAGCTGATCGTTTACGATTGTCATACAGGATCCACTTTTCGGCGCACGTTACAATGCGATCAAGAAACGACTAGTTTTGATTGCGGAGAAGATGTGCAGACGACAACTCTAGTCGTCGATTTGCTTGATTTTGGTTCAAATCGTGTGGTACTCATTTGTCGAGTTTTTTGACTCACCAATGTTTCGCAACTGGTTGGAAATTGTCATGCATGATAGTCTTAGTTCAGAAGCAAGCTCTCGAACAGTTGTGCGCGGATCGGTTTCAACTAACGCCTTTAATTGTTCGTTATCAACTTTATGTGGTCGCCAATACGCTCTTCATCTTCAAGGCAATAATTACCACTAAGAAATTTTTTGAGCCACCATTGCACTGTACGTTCGTTGGTCGTTCCTGGAGCAAATGTAAGATTAATGTCGCGCACTGTCGCCGCTGCGTTCCGACCTAGTTTGTACTGGAATAAGAAAATCGCCCGAGTTTGCTTTTTCCATGTTTTATTAAACACCCAAAAAGTTATCAAAAAGTAAGTTTGAATTAAACCGTAATTGTTGACATTGTAGAGCGAGAGTTGCCCCTTAAAATGACATTATTTCATAGCCACCTAAGCAAAATTTATTTAAAAAATTAGCATTTGAAATCAAAGAGTCAAAAACCGCAATAACTTTCTAGACAGCCTAATAGTATCGTTAATTGTTAGATATCTCAAAAATACAGAGGGTGGTCTTAAACTTTTAGGCGGCAGCGTAAGCATCAAATGCCTGGGTCATATCTTATGGTGTTCAGGTCATGTTTTATTTTAGTGGAAACTTGATGTATTTGCACGACAATGGAGTGTTGTCGTGGAATATCAAATTGACTCCTTGGGATTAATCCCCTCATCTGGAAGTTCTTTTACGATGTTTCCGGTAATCAGGTCGAATCCTGGAAATTTCTTTCAGTTTAATGTGGTTTGAATTAACTTCGATATTTCTTTTTTTTTAAATGGCTTAATTAGCAGCTCCATCTGGAATGGAATACATAATTACATATCAAGGGATTTGTGAATGTGGGGTTGCTCAGCTGGCGTAACTTCTTAGGAAAAGGGTGTAAAAATGTTAGTCAGGTGCTGTGCTTTTCCACTGTCGTCTCTTGCCCATTCGTGGTGTTCAGTAGCTTCGGTGACTCATAAGTTGTTTAGATATTTCTGAAATTCTTGATTTTTATAGCCGTCGAGTAGTTTTTTTTTCTTAAATTACAACAACTCTGTTGTACCTGGTTTTGTCCGTAGGAGCGCGCGTGACTTGCCATTTCTTTCTAAGTATTGTTTTTTCTCGAATCTTATCTTATACAAAGGCAGGGCAGTATTGTTTAATACCCGAATTTTCCGTATCCGGAGTTGATTCCCATGCAAGTTCCCAGATAAACTTTGTTAAATTTTGAACTGCTTCGTATAGCTTATATTCGCTCTTCAGTCAGGGATTTTGACGAAGTTTTAATTTTACTAATTCTCTGAACAATTCCCAGTTTGTTTGCTTATACTGCATTGTAGGTAGTTTAACTTTATTATTTGCGTTAACATCATTAACAGTAACTAGGATAGGACTATGGTCGGAAGAGAGGTCTAGATAGGATTTGGTTATCGTATGATCTTGGGGAAACCTTTGAATATACAGAAATCTATTAAGTCAGGTGTTTTTTTTTATCTATCTGTAAGCCAGTATGTTAGTTCGCCTGTCGAAAGGCATAAGCATCGTTTTTCTTGCACGGCCTGCAATAGTAGTCGTCCTCTTGGGGTGATTAAACGAGAACCACAGTGAACATGCTTTGCATTAAAACCACCGACTAAACCGATTGTCCAAAGTGGAGAAGTAATTTAGTAGTTGTTCCTTGTTGATTGCATAACCCGGACAAGACATTTAACTGCTTGTGTATGACTAGCCAACCCGTTACCGTCCCATTCTGCAATTTCAAAAGTGTGGTCCATTAATGCATTTTACTAATCATGTTTCCATCTTCTCCATCATTTTAACTATCATTTATATTTTTCCAAGCCGTTGTTTGTTATGGAAGAGGATATGTCGACTGAAGTGGCTGTTGAACGGTTGTAGCTCCAACGTATGTTCGTATAACAATCCTTGCTGACGAAATGAGATTTTACCGGTGTTGTTTGGTTTATTTCCAATTGTTTGCGCATCTAGGTATGGTCATACCGCTAGCATTTAATGCACTGAGGTATGAATGCACTGAGGTATGTCTCTCTCAGGATGCGGGGGTTTAAGTTTAACGATTGTATTCATTGGCTTGGTTATGCTGTATTGTATATGTTTATTATTAGGATTAGGTTTTTAATTCAATATAAAATAGTGGCAGAGCTTATTTTAGATTCTTTGGCGAATATTGTTTATATTGACTGCTATGTGCCCAAGAGCTTCTAATTCTGTCTTTAATAAGTCCGTCGCTGGGTGCATATTTTGTAAAACTACCCTGAAGTGTCTTTCCACTTAAGCTAGGTGTGAAATTGTGTATGCTTTTATATTAGAGCTTTTACAATATTATCGTTAAAGTTTCAGCTTTTACAATATTATCGTTAAAGTTTGAGCTTTAACATTCCTAAAAAATGCTTTAAAACATCGAAAGAGGCAAATTGAATTAAAAAAATGTTTTTTAATCTTAAATATTCAAATAAATATCTGCTATAAATTGTTGGTGTTTTTGCTTCATTGGGATAAATTTTCATTTTAAAAGATAAATAAAACTAGCTATGGCCATTAAAATAATAAAAAGTATGAATCAAAAAATCAAGAACGAAGTTCGAATAAATCTTCGGTATAAAAATCTGAGAAGTTTAAGATCAAAAAACACGAATAAATTTTCAATAAGTGAAAATTACAGACTACGGCACGACTCCAATCAAAGCCGGCTAATAAGCCGCCTTATCCATTTTATTTATAAATAATGTATAACACAATCAAGGTATTAATTTCATCTTGCATCAAAACCGATGCAATTACCGATAAGGCGAAATAAGTGGGCAAAAATGCGCGGCGGTTCGCCATCGTTTGCAGTTGCACACAAAGCGGACGGGTACCGGTCAAAACGAAGAAAAAAATCCACCCGACCGACCATCGGTGAAAAGACCGTAATTTTCTTTAGCGGCTTAACTCGAATCAAAAGATAGGAAATGTTACCAGAGATAGAAAACCACTTGCTAACGGTAACGACGAAGTGAAGAACTTAAGTCAGATTGTAATCACCGGTGCTGATACTAATTAGCAAGGTCCCGACACTGACCTATACCGTTGTATTTATTTGCAAAACCAGCCACCTGCGGCCTATTAACATTTCTCGCGAATTGTAAATTCACAATGGGATTATGCAAGATGTTGTACAACTAAAAGAGTAATGCTTGGCTCTTTAGATTTATCGCGATTACGCTCGACTTTTTTCTTTGTAAAATTAACGAAACAGAATAAGTTCACATTGAATAACGTAATCGGAATGATTCACATTAGTCAATTTTTCTTTTTACGAAGTTGTTTGAAACCAGAAAATTTTCTTCGAGTGGGACGTAAAGAATTGTTGGGGTTAGTAAAAATCGTATAACTAATAAAATGCAGCAATATGTATACATACATGGATTCGATGGTCAAAGCATTTAAATTTAACATTTTTTAAATATAGTAAACATTATACGACAAACTTACAGAAAACATTTAACATAAAGTTAGGTTATTTTTCGATAATTTTACGAAATTATTATAACGCGAGATTTAAAAAAACTTTCCTAACATCGTAAAATTTGTTTTATTCCACACGCTGCACCATATTTATCATGTCATATCATATTTGACGTATGTTAATAAAAGGTTAACTAAAGCTATTTTAATAGATCGCATGTTAATCTATAGTTAATTTTCAGTTTAAATGAATTACCTTTAAACGCAATTAAAATAAATCAACAATTACTGCTGAATGTTTACTCAGAATGTAAAATATGACTACGTTAGCAATTAACATTAGATACGTCGAGATGTTTAATATACAGGGTGATTTTAAGCCATTTCGTTTAATAAAAGAGTTAATGACTAGGTTTAAATTTAGCATGCTTGTTGAATTTACTGGTTAATACAAGTCTTACTGAAAATTTACCTACGTAATTACGGCCAGATTCAGCGCCATCTCTTCAAAAATTAAAAAAGTAACGATGATACAGTATGTTATACATTTAAGGTGAAGACCGAGTATTTTTGGGGGTGAAAATTGGATTTTTTGCACGTCGTGGAACTTCATAAAACGATACATTTTGAAGTAATCAATTCAATGCTCAATGTTAGTTCAAATCCTGCTTACTGAGACCTCGTGAATAGTTTTTTGAAATATAGTTTGAGGTTGGGACAGATCGCCGGAGTAGCCGAGTCGACTACTAACCGGATGGTTTCGGGGTCAAATCCGAGTCGGATTGTCGGCGGGTGGCCTACCCAATCACTGAAAATAATTGGAAACCGAAACGTGGTGGGCGAGTAGGGAGGGTAGGCGGTTGTCGAAGGCGTGGTGCTAGTTTTTATAAAATATCCGACTTTATAGATCTACAATTAATAAGCCGAAGTTACTGAATTTCAAAATTTTGATGATATCGGTTGGTATCTGAGTCTTTCTTTTGTATGGAACATCTTTTTGTACTTTTGAAAAACAACTGTGTAAAAAATACTTAGTACAAAGATTATGAAATATAAGTTTCTAGCTGCAAAACTAAATTTTTCATGTTTTATTGTATATCACAGTGGGAAAGAGAAGAAAAAAAATATGAGCCGATAACACTACAAACTTCAAATATTCAAATTTCAAAGACGGTTCTGAATATCAAAAAATATTCAAAGTGTCTATCTTGAAGTAACGAAATTAGTATCTACTTCCAATATAACCGGAAGTTTTAAAATTTGAAAACTATATTTAATCGATTTGTCGTATTCGAAAGCCATATTTTGCACATATTCATTTATGTACTATACGTTTTTCTCAAGAAACGTCTAATCAGCGATCGTCGTGACAAACCCTGTATATTTTAGCTGAGTATGTAGTTATTTGTGATTTCCAGTAACAGCCAAAAAAATTTAAAACTGCGAAATTGCCTTTCATTTGGTAGGGCCCGAAAACAATTTGATGTGCTTTAAGTTTAATTTTCATATCAAAATGTTTCTACAATATACTTGTTTAAAAAATTAACAGTAATCTTATTAGATAATGTATGCATCACATTTACGTAGAACATATTCTTAATTCAGAAATATCCCCCACTCCCTTTCAGTTTCGCCACTGAAGCCCCTAAAATGTTTAACATTCAACGACAAACCCTCAATGCTTATTATTTTATTTAATAACGCATTTTCTATTTTTGGTCACACTTATGCAATTAATTTTTTGAACTATTTTGACTATATTTAATTATCGGAGTTCAACTGAGGCCTTCGGAGAGAACACACGTGCTCTGCGAGCGCTCTCAACGTTTTGAGAGAGAATTTAGAAAACGAAGTTTTGTTTTCGAAAAAAATAAGTCGTATAACTACCGGGGCAATAACAAAGCTCTGGTAATACTATAATAATAATAATAATAAAACTGATGACTAAATAAATAAATATAGAGGTGCTTAGTGGGGTAAGCGGGAAGGGCCGAAGGGGGTGAGCAAGGCGGCGAAGGCGGGACTCAACTACAAGGATGAAGATAATACATCACACACGTGCAATTCCACGACGAGATCACAGGTGGAAACAGAGCATACACCTGTGCGAAGTTAAGTGTCACTACTGTAATATTACTAGCATAGGTGTAGGTAGCAGTTTTGCAGTATGCAGATAGATAGTTTAGCCTAATATATACAGAACAATAATAACTGTATAGCTTAGTAGTGCATCCACATTTTTAAAGGTACACAATTACAACAGTAAATGCAATCAAATTGTACGCGGTCCTGACGTCATCACTGCTGACTGGCAAGTACAGACTAGTTCCAAGAATTGGCGGAATGAAACGTAAATTTCGACAAAAAGGAAAGAACGAGTGGCAGCTCAAGGACCACAAACTTTATTTACAGGGCCGGCGTAAACGAGAGGATATAAGCGACCGTTTCGTGCAGGGAAGGCGTTGATTTAGAATATTTAAAATATATGTATAAGACGATACATAATAGGAAATATAAATCAAACAATAATAACATTTACGGCCGGTTGCCCACAGCTTTTGTTAAATTAACGAATAATCAAAGTTGACAAAAGAGTATCACTTTTGTGTTTATTAACGTGTTATTTGCCAATTACATTAGAATTGTGATGCGATTTTGTTCACTTAGACGAATGATTAATTTAACCAAGCTGTTAAATCATGTGTGTGCAACCCGCTCTTAGTATTGCAAAGGTTATGTAACAGGCAGTACGCGCATACGATCTGTACATATACAGTGCGGGATTAAAGTATGGAATATATTAATTAAAACCGAAACAACCCAGTTTTCGAACAAATCCTCGAACACGTCGATTTTATTTTATGAAAATGCACATTTTCCCATTAAATTCGATTTTTGATCGTCATTTGTTTTCGAGTAATGACGTCAGAGATTTTTTTCTTAAATGGCACCGCCTAAATTTTTTTCGTGATTTCGATAGATCCTTTAATTCTGAAAACGGCAACATTCAATTTTGACACCTTACATAAGAAAATTTTCGAATAAAAGACAATTTAAATGCGCAGAATTAGCCCACAAGTTATCGGCAATGTACAAAAAAATGTAAAGGTGCATTCAGACTCAGAAATCTTGTCCGGAAAGTTGACGGAGAAATTTAAACGAACCAATCGGGAGGTGTTTAGAATTTACCGCTTCTTACCATTCAAATTCTACACACCTCCTGATTGGTTCGTTTAAATTTCTCCGTAAACTTTTCGGACAAAATTTCTGAGTCTGAATGCACCTTAAGACGACTCGCTTACTGTCAAGAAATCGATGAATGACAGTTCCAATACTTAATCTGATGTTTTAATTTGCTTAGCAACAGGAGTTTTTGTTTTGTTTCGTCGTGTTTTCTAATTTTCATTTGTCTTTCGTTCGAAAATTTACTTATGCAAGGTGTCAAAATTTTATGTTGCGGTTTTCAGAATTAAAGGATCTATCAAAATCACAAAAAAATGTAAGTGGTGCCATTTAAAAAAAATTCTCTGGCGTCATTACTCGAAAACAAATGACGATCAAAAATCGAATTTAATGGAAAAATGTGCATTTTCATAAAATAAAATCGACGTGTTCGAGGATTTGTTCGAAAACTGGGTTGTTTCGGTTTTAATTAATATATTCCATACTTTAATCCCGCACTGTATACATAGATCAAAGGGTTCATAGTTAGTAAGTAAGCATAAATACGGGGAATCAGCGAAAACTATACTAGGAGCAGGAAGAAAGCATAAGCAACAGAATGGAATGAGAAACAATGTGCACCATCCACCACAGAGTTTAAGTAAGGAAAACAGCATATCAGGTAACAAAAGGTAGAATGAACAAAGAAGAAATCAAGAAAGAAGCTCTGAAGCTAAGAAGGAAAATTGCAAATTATGTGAGGGAAAACCAAGAAGAAATGCAAAAATGTCAAGTATTTGGCTCCCAAATGCGATTATCTGGATTACGCTTTCGGCCCAACCATACAAAGCGACGCCTACATAGAAGATTTGGGAACGAACAGAAGGATTCTGGGGTGGATACGAATCCATTCTCGCAGCGACAGATGAAATAGAAATTTACTACGAGACAGGTTACAAATCGGAGCACACACCAACAACAACAACACTTGAAAGAACAACAGCGGAAGGATAATGCAGAAGAAATGAATATTATAATATTAATAAGGATAATAATAATGATTAGACTAAATTAGCATAAAGTAACAAGTAGCATGGCAGGCATGTCTGCGCTAAGACGTTTCATATTATAGACCTAGGAAATTAGCTGTAGTACTAGAAATATTGTTACTGTAAGATGATAAAACATGTTTATCCAATTCAGTTACGAAATGTCAACATTTCGACATTGATTTTAGTTGTGAAAAGTGGTTCATTTTGTAACTAGTTACAAAATATGCTCCCATTTTGTAACTAGTTACAAAATATGCTCCCATTTTATCACTCCCATTTTATCACGATGACCCAACTCCTTTTTTAAGAAGATGTGGCATTTACATTTTGTTATCTGAATTGGACAAAATCTTGTATGAAACACGTTGCAAAACATGTCTTTTTATCACATGGCGTGTTTCACGCCTGGTGATAAAAAGTCCATCATTTTGCAACTCGTTGCATAAATAGCTATTAACTAACTCCCATTGGATATGCGACTTACTAACTATCTTGTATTGTAGAAGCGGTGTCGAGCGACTGGTATCACAGACATGTTAACGCTATACACTGCTTCCAATCCCTATCATAACAAATCCCTACACACCCTATTGGCATGGGGTGCCTGGCGTAATCCAGAATTGATCCGCGGGGATCTGCTCCAAGTCAATTGATGATGCTGATTTTGACTATACATTTTTAATTATACATAAAATTTTAATTGGAATTCAATCGTGAATTTCGTTATAATTTATCGATACTTTATTTTGAAAAATTTATAAACATAAAGCAAAAACAATTTTTTTTTAATAAGAATTAAAGTTAATTCTTATTTTAAAAAAAAGTGAAGAAAACCATAGGCCATTTAAGTCCTTTCGAACTTACGTCTACCTTACACACTTACTAACAATAATAAATTGTATTACAACGTAATTGTTTGCTGGAAATTTATAGAATAGGGCAAGGGTAAACATGACTGTTTTGGAAAATTTGAAGAATGCTTATTTAGAAAACTATGCAGGAAAATAAAAAATTCTATATGTTTACAAGAACTATTTGCATCATCATTATCGTTCGTTTGCTCGTACTCAATTAAAACTCAATTTGAAATATTAAGTCGCCTTTACAACTTCCGTTAAACGTTCTTAATAAAGACCTGAGTTGCAACAAGGAGCTCACATCAAAACACAAATTTGACAAAATATTAACCAAATAATAAATTAATTAAATATTCTCAAACCGGATCTTTTACGATTCACAGTCCTAGTTAGGAATTAATTTACAAACCTACCAATTTATTTTTATTATTCAGAAATCGGAAAGGGGCTGGCTTTTTCAAATTATTTAAACTCAAGGTAACTTTATTGCCTTGTTTTATTATTCAAATGTATTTTTATGAGTTAAATGTAGTTGTAACAATACTGACAAGTTAATAATTTAACGATTATGCTAATATTAAAAAAAAACTCGTTTTTCGATTAATTACTTCATTATATTATCATATTTGGTTCTATTCTTATACGATGTAATAAATAGTAACTATTTTCAGTTTGAATGATAAAAATGCAAATTAAAAATTTGCACAACGCCAACGTTTTCGCATTTTCGATTAGGACTAGGCATATGGGTTAAGAATATACGGCTAATAATCATTTGTAAAATAGGTTTCTCGTTCGTTCGAATAAACAGGTGTTATAAAATTGAATTGCAAATTATGATGTCATTGATAATCACTACTATTTTTATACACAACTAATATTTCATTAATCTAAACTAGTTGTAATCTTGAATTTTTTTATAACATTTAACCTTTTTTGTTTAACTGCCTACCTAAATATGGCTAACGAATGAGTAAACAACAATTACAAGGATAATTAAAGCATGCAATTAGAATATCAAGCGATGTTGTTATACTTCAGTACTTTCAGTAAGAGTGACAGATTAGTTGAATGGGCTAAATTAGGCTTTTCGGTTTTAATTGGTTTCAAATTATATAAGATGCACAGTAAAAACAAATTTAATGCGAAATTCCTTCCTGTTATTGTAATTCCATGTGTTTTTGTTACATAAATTTTTCAATGATAATGATAGGAAAAGTGGGCTAGCTTATTACAGTGATTTGATTTGTTATGCGAATTAATTGGATGGTTACGTGATATAATTTTAATTTTAGAATCTGAAGTACTTTCTTTACTAATTATACCGGGTGTCTCAGGTAAGACGCACCATAGGGAAACGCCAATGTATTTTTTCAGAAAGGATCCGCAGTGCCTTTGGAATATGTATGGATTCAGTGTTCAACGTATGTTATTGGATTTAGTTAACGCTAGAAAGAGATAGAAATACTGAAAGTATCTGTCATTGCGACAGGCGATTATTTCATTGTTTATTTTTTATATTTGTCAATTTTGGCAGCGACAAAACGTCAAATTGTTAAACTTGTCAGTTACTAAAGAATCTACATCTACAATGCAATGAAGCACAATTATAGATTTATTATTATTATTATTATACTAAAACAATAAGTATAATTTAAAAAATTTATTTATAATTCCATAATACTTTACATACTTACTAAAATCACTATTTACGTAAACGTATAATTGTTACATTTTTCTCTATGGAATCAATTTCACACCTAACTACATGAACCATTAAAATTTGTAAGTTGCACTAATAACTTCCGACTAGACAAATTCTTATTTTCATTACATTTTTAAGTTCATTCGGTACCTACCTGACTGATGACTGATGATCATTTGCTTTCTTTTGATAGGATTCAATACTATTCCATGTTTATAGAATTTACTTACGTTTTCTTTACGTGTGCTGTTGTAATAAGGCAAATTCAATTTAAAATATGCAGAATGCGGAAACGGCGATTAAAGAAATTACATATTTTGCGTATTTTTTATTGTAAATGAAAGTTTTAGGTGCTGTCAAAATTGACAGATATAAAAATAAACAATGAAATAATCGCCTGTCGCAATGGCAGACGCCTTTGGTATTTCTATCTCTTTCTAACGTTAACTAAATCCAATAACATACGTTGAACACTGAATCCATACATATTTAAAAGATATCGTGGATCCTTTCTGAAAAAATAC
Source organism: Melanotus villosus (assembly GCA_963082815.1). NCBI lineage: Eukaryota > Metazoa > Arthropoda > Insecta > Coleoptera > Elateridae > Melanotus > Melanotus villosus. Next base: position 17,629,120 of record OY720422.1, on the reverse strand, counting down.
ATTGGTGTTTCCGTATGGTGCGTCTTACCTGAGACACCCGGTATACAGGGTTACTGGTAATTCGATACATTCCTTTGGAGATGTGATGGGACAGGAGCTAAGGAACAAATTTAACCCTAACATACATTATGCAAAACTCAATAGTTTTTGAGATATTTCAATTTTTGTGTTTTTCTCAAAAAAGTAGATCTTAATGTCTTTAAAGTTAATTTAAAAAAAATCTACTTGACATTTTTTGAACTTTTTTACTGGATTACTTGTCCTACTCTATGGTCATCCGTTTGGAATGGAAAATATCCGGAAACATTTCGATCATGTGAAAATTTTAAATAAAAACTTATAAAAAATAATTTTTAAAAATCAGCTACGAAAACTACCTATTCGTTTTTCTCAAAAATTATCACTTGTAATACCACAAGAGCTTCGAAATTATCGGATATTTCCCGATAGGTTCGTTGCAAACATATGAACGTGTCAAGTTTTCCAGGTTAAAAAATCACGAGCGCGTAGCGCGAGTGATTTTTCTGGAAAACTTGACACGTTAATTTGTTTACAGGGAACCTTGAGGGAAATATCAGATTAATTTCGAAGCTCGAGTGGTATTCGGGGGATTATTTTTCCCATCCAAATTACGACCAATGGAATTGCACCATGAGACGAAAATTACCGTTCAGACAAGGAAATTTCATAATCAAAACAAAAACCCTTTAATTCATATTGAGAGTAGTACAGTTAAATACACAATTGTTATACACATTGGTGTATTTTTCCTTAGAATGAGAATTGTTAGTGATGGCTGTAGATGAAGTAGAGGGCATGGTATTCACTCCTGTAGACTCATTTGTACGCAGTTTCTTCATAATTGATTCGTGGTGCTCTTGATCCAGTTGGAGATACGGTTTGATAGAATTCGTGTTAGCATGTCCAGTGATTTTAATTATTTGTTGTTCTCCAATTCCTGATTTCGCCAAGTTGGAGACCGCTGTTGCACGACTGGAATGATTAGTAATTTTCTTATTGTCTACATCAAGCCCAGCCTTCGTCGCCGACTCCTTCACCCACTTTGCCACAATGTTCTGGCCTACTGGAACATCTTTGTACCAGCCGATGCTCCCAGCATTTTTCCAATTTGGATTTGGTGGCACATTGTCACATTTGATGTTTACATTCAATCTGTCTGTCAGTTTGACAGATGCTGAATGAACGCGGCTGAATGTTCTTTGTTTTGTATATATAGCAACCAAGAGACAAAATTATCAAAAAATTATCAACAGTAATATAACAAGTGACGCCGTTTTTCCGATAAATTTGGATCGGATAGTTTATGAGTGCTAGTTAATTTGACAATTTTCTAAAATTAACTAGCACGAATTAATTATCCGATCCAAATTTATCATAGGAAAATCGGATCACGCGTTGTATTCGTTAAGACTATATCACGAACAGTTAATTACTATTTATGAATTGTTTTCACGTATTTAAAATACCTAAGTGAAAAAACCACGCGTGGTTTTTTCACTTATTAATTAGCACGTGTGATTTTTTCACTTGAAAATCGTTTTTATTGGCTGTTGCTACGGAAATCGATCAATCTGATTGGTTAAGCAAAATGTGAGTGGTATAGTCAGTTGAAAACCGTGTAGGTTGTACCACGTGACGTCGAATGGTGCAATTCTATTGGTCGAAATTTGGATGGGAAAAATAATCAACATAATACCTATGCCTACAAATTATTTTAAAAACTTCCTTATTTCAACAGATATCTACCAAGGTACAAATGTTCAACGTGCCCTTGATAGTTCTAATAAAAAAAATAGTAAAAGTGATGCAAGTAGTATGGTTCTTATTTTTGGATAAACAGTAAAAAGTAAAAGTGTGCGTAGAAAAAAATGACAAATTGTTCCAGTCGTCGACTTTGATCCTTACGCATGTGTATTATTAACTGACATTATTATCTCCGTGTCCCTTAAGTTTGAGCCCCTACTCCGTATACAAGCACGGCAGCGTCTACTTATTTCCGTGTTTGTTACTCTGGTTGTGGGGATATGCCGTATGTGTTGGGCAGCGTCGACTATCCTTTGGGTAAGGTCTTCACTCGTATCGCATAGACCATCTCTTTCATATGGCCCCACATGTGGAAATTTAGAGGTGTTAAATCTGGACTTCGCGCTTGCCAAGGTATTGGGTCTGCCCTTCCAATCCAACGGTTAGGTAAACGTTGATCGAGTAACTGTCGTATTGTCAGCCAATAATGTGCTAGACAACTGTCGTGCTGAAATATCATTCGGTGTCTGACGGCGGGAGGAACATCTTCTGGAAGAACCGGCAGCTCATCTCTTAAAAATTTTTCATAGATTGCCCCGTAGAAATTTTGGGGAAGAAAGTATGGCCCTATAAAATAGCGGACAATGACTCCCATCCACACATTTTCAGAAAACTTTATTTGGAAATTAGTTTCCCTTATTAAATGGGGGTTTTCGTCGGCCCAATAATGTAGGTTGTGGAAATTTGTTCTACCCTCGCGATCAAATTTCAACTCATCCATCCATAAAATGTTTAGTAAGAAATTTGCATTGTCTGCATCTGAATTTAACATAAAGCGGCAGAATTCCACTCTCCTTCCAGGATCGCCTTCATGAAAGCCTTACACAGGAGTATAGTGGTAAGGATGGCATGCAACACTGCGTATCGTAGACCAAACTTTCCGTTGTGGCGTTCCGGTTAGTCTTGCGACTTTATTAGTTGAAGTTCTTGGGTCTCCATCAAAATGTCGCAATATTTCTTCCTCATCATCTGGTTGATAAACGCGAGAAGCATCGGCGTCACCTTGTCTACATTTCACGGAGCCATTTTCAACGACATTTCGATCTGTCGTACTGAATACACGAACTTTATTTGGTATACGACGGTAAGGGAAGCGACGTTCATATTCTCGGCGAGCTTTGGCAGCGTTGCCGTCACAATATCCGTAGACAAGGAAGATGTCAGCGTATTCTGCATTGGTGTACCTACGTGGCCATGACACTTAAAACACAATAACAACAACAAGGACCTAAACCAAAATCTTCAGCAACAAACTCAACAAGACCAACAAACTTAAGGGACACGGAGATAACAATGTCAGTTAATAATACACATGCGTATTGCGTAAGCATCAAAGTCGAGGACTGGAACGGTTTGTCATTTTTTTTCTGCGCACACTTTTATTTTTTACTGTTTATGCAAAAATAAGAACCATACTACTTGCATCACTTTTACTATTTTTTTTATTAGAACTATCAAGGGGACGTTGAACATTTGTACCTTGATAGATAGTTGTTGAAATAAGGAAGTTTTTAAAATAATTTGTACGCATATTATGTTTATAATTTTTGAGAAAAACGAATAGGTAGTTTTCGTAGCTGATTTTTAAAAATTATTTTTTATAAGTTTTTATTTAAAATTTTCACATGATCGAAATGTTTCCGGATATTTTCCATTCCAAACGGATGACCATAGAGTGGGACAAGTAATCCAGTAAAAAAGTTCAAAAAGTGTCAAGTCGATTTTTTTAAAATTAACTTTAAAGACAGTAAGATCTACTTTTTTGAGAAAAACACAAACATTGAAATATCTCAAAAGCTATTGAGTTTTGCATAATGTATGTTAGGGTTAAATTTGTTTCTTAGCTCCTGTCCCATCACATCCCCAAAGGAATGTATCGAATTACCAGTAACCCTGTATATATGATTGTGTATTTCGTGCAGAAATTTATAATTTGAAGATAAAAAAAAATTGTGTCAATATGTTTAATTTTTTCAATTGTAATGGGTACCTAATATTAAAAATTAAAACTAGCCTGAACCTTTTTATTCTCCAAATACAGATTTTCCATATTCTAGTTCAGAAATTCAAATGTTAAACTATTTATTATGGATGGAACTAAATATTATTGATTCGTTAAGCAAATGATCAAAGTAAGTGCAGAAAAACTATTTTCGACAAACATTTTATTAATAAAAGTGTTTAATCCGGTTTAATCAGTGAACTGCTTCAAAATTCCAAATCAGTCATTACCCAAGTAGCACACGATATTGATTGGGGTAATACATCGCCAATATACTTCCAATATCATATGTTGGCTGAATACTTTACCGTATATACGATGTACTTTACGTGGGTCGTTTCAAAAGCAAGATGAATGAAAAAGAAAAAAATACGAATATATCTGACCAACTTGTATTTATTTTTCAACATAATCTGCATTGAGGTCGACACATATTGCCCAACGATGTTCCAAACGATTCAAAAGCCATTATGCCGCTTTTATAAAATGATTTCTCCTGGTCTACTTCGAGTGACCAAACAATAACCTCACAATGCTGAAACTCGGCAAGGGCTTGTTTGTAGGATTAAACTTATCAGTCGTGCATCGATTTTGATCAAGGTGCTGCCATCCATGTGTCGTTTACCTTACTTTTCAAACGACCCACGTAGATATAATGCCAGCATTATCCATTCTATCAATTTGTAAAAAATCTTGGCTATATATACGAACTACCATACAAAACTGCAGAGAAAAAAGCTATATTTTTTATCCAATATACCTGTGGCAATTTTTTGTTGAAAAGGGAACATATCGCCAAGTTAAATAATATATATGTATAAACCGTTACTCACGAAAGTCTACATACACCACTATAAATCACCATATTAACTCTTAAAAAGTATTTAAAAAAATATTAATAAATTTTTTATTATATACCACCTTTTATTTATACAATCAGTCAATGGAATGGAATGTTATTTCCATTCCATCTTTCTGGTAGAATTTCCGCGTGGTTTATAGCTACACAGATGTTTTTATAAATTTATGGTGGCTTCCTCCAAAAACGTGGCTTTCGACCTAGGCCGGTTACATATTTGTTGGTGATGTATTATTTCAAATTTGAATTATTAGTTTGGATTTATTTACATTTTAAAACGTCATTACTGATAGTTCACAAATTAAAAATTAAAAAATATCGAGTCGTACGAACTCGTACATATACGTAGATACGTGTGGAACAAAACCACTGAGTCAAGTATAACAGGTTACATTGCATGCGTATTTGTCGTGAGAGTTCGCACCACTACGTACCACTAAAAAATATAAACAAAATATTTTGTTTTTTCGTGCGAGAGGATGTTCAAGATGACGCTAGAACAGGACGCTCGTCAACCGCTCGAAACGCAGATTCGATCGCAAAGGTCAGTGAAATTGTGGCAAAAGATCGCCGACTGACTCTCCGAATCATGGCAGATTAGTTTAATAGTAATAAGGAGACGATTCGACAAATTTTACATGAAGATTTGGAAAAGAGGAACATTTGTGCAAAGTTTGTCCCGCACAGTCTGACGGATGAGCAAAAACAGATTAGAGTTGCATCGTGTGCAGTGTAGACTTTGTTCAGACTTGTCGCGCCAATGCGAATTTTCTTAACTGCATCATCACTGGTGATGAGCCGTGGGTATTTCGGTACGATCCTGAGGCGAAACGCCAAAGCATGCCGTGGACTGGACAATCATCACCAAGAACCTTTTTCGATAAACAAGGTGCGATCCATAAATGATTTGTACCTGAAGGACAAACAATTAAAAGTGTATTCTACGTCGGAGTGAAGACTAGATTATTGCAGCGCATTTCTTGAGTACAACCACAATTTCAAGAAAATGGTTCTTGGTGCATGATAATGCGCCTGCCCATTCCGCACTGATTGTGAAATTATTTCTCATGAAGCACGGCGTTGTTCAAATCAATCACCCACCCTATTCGGCAAATTTAGTACCGGCAGACTTTTTTCTCTTTCCTAAAGTGAAAACTGTTCTCAAAGGAAAACGGTTTCAGCACGTGGAAGACATTAAAAAAATGTAACCGCCGAATTCAAAGCAATTCCTTCGGACGCCTTTTCCGACTGTTTTCAAAAACTTTTAGAACGTTGTAATAACTGTATTCATGTAAATGGAGATTACTTTGAATGAAAATATTAAATTTTTCGTGTTACTTAAATTATGTTTCTTTCTATTGTGACGGTCCCAGAATTAAATTGCCAAACCTCGTATGTTTAAAAATTTCTGAAGGACAAAATGTATCAATAATTTGCACAAGAACTCACGTATTTTGTTTAAAATTCAGATCAAGTTCATTGTTAATGCCATTTCGATAAATCAGTATTTATTAGATGAGCTGGGATTTCCGATGGTTAAAGTTATGAAAATAACACCTAAGTTTAACTGGCATCAAAATCATAAATACCCATTGACCAGTTTTCTTTAGGTAGACTTTTGCCGTGGGCATTTTTGTAGCCGACGACGCGACACGACCATACGTGTAACCCACTAACCCAATCCTTCGTAAACACGTAGTAAGAAAAGGGAATATTTATATTTTTATTACGAGATGTAAATGTGTTTACATAAATTTGTTAGTATAATCTTTTGATTAGTCAATAGTAGTATAATCCTAGTTTGTTCCAGGTTGAATAATAGTCAGTAATTCTAGCGTTTTGTATTTTTATTTTAAAGAAATTCTCAGGTCGGTTTATGGTAATTTTAAAGCAATAATAAATCTGTTTAATTTATTAAGCTGCGTTTTATGGAAGACAACCTTAGATACGGAATTTTCCGAAGGTGTTGAATGCATGAATTGAATGCACTTCGAGGAAACAAATAGAATTTTTGACGAACACCGTTACGGTGTTCTTAGAATAAATAATTGTTACAGAGCTGCTTTTTTCTAGATTGATGACTCAGGAACCCTAGATTTCTGTAAAAAAAAAAACAAAAAAAAAACAGTAACAATCGTAAAACCAAATTGCTTTTTAACGGTGAAGTTCTGTTTTTGCAAGTAGCTTGTTTAAAAACGTGGCAGCCAAGAATTACAATAAAATTTTAAACATTTTGTGTTTGTTAAGAAAACCTGCCAAACGTGAATAAACCCTTACTATTTATTCTGTCACAATAAAATTCATTGTTACTTGTTATACTTTGACATGATTCTTAAAGTCTCAATGTTCGCAGAGAAATCACGTCTAAAAATATCCGGGAAACCTGAAGGAAATTCTGATTTGTGTGTCGACTGTTTTATTTTCCAACTTCTTATCTAATATGTACTACTGGAAAACTGTAAAAAATAAATCTGAACAAACTGTAACGATCGTAATTCTAAATTGCTATTTTAATGGTCAAGTTCCGTTTGTTTTATAACAAAGCTTGTAATTTGTTTAAAAAGTGGCACAAGATATAACAAAAGTAATAAAACTTAAAGACTTGTACCTCTAATAGAACTTGACAAAGGGCAGAGCAATACTAAATTTTGTTGCCCGTGAAAACATGATGAAACATATTTTTAAAAAGCCTGAAGGGCTTCAGATAAACCAGCAGCACTAAAACTTAGCTCCAAAAATAAGGCCAGTATTTGAATTAATTTCAATCAAATACAACCGGTTTTATTTCCTATTTTTTTAATTTGTACTGAAAAGTTGTAGAAAATAAATTTGAAAATTTCAATTTCCTTTCAGATTCTGAAGAAGTTTCCACAATTCTAGCCTGGATGCAATATAACAACGTCCAGGAAAATGTCGTATTTCTTTAAAGCAAATGTGAATTTTAATTTGCACGTAGATCAAGATAATCCTCCTATTTGTATTTAATTTGCACGATCAATGCCAAAACGTTTAAACGTTTCACAATCGTGGGTAAATATAAGAATCAGTGTTGCCAACCGTAGCGGAATTCCGCTACTGTAGCGGATTTTGGACTTCGTAGTGGCGTAGCGGCGGCAAGAACTTATTTTTTTAAAAGTAGCGGAATTTGTTCAAACCAAAAAAATTGAAAAATGAGGAACATCAGTCTACAAAATTTAAATTAACATTCGAAGAATTGATGTAGGATCACCTTACCATATTTTTCTTAAGCATGCATTCCTAGAAATCATATAGGACGGTGATAATAAAGACTCCCGATTCTAAAAACAATTTTTTTTATTGTTTGTTGGTGTTTATTTGTAACAATAAACGAATTTTAAAACGAAAATGTCTATTTTTTCCATGTATGCATGTTCATATTTTAACAAAATAACTAAACGGCGTTTAAATGCATGTACTGTCCTAGAAAATTCACGTGGTAGCGGTATTTTACAAAATGTAGCGGAATTATTGGCCCATGGTAGTGGAGAAACATGCTAGATGGTTGGCAACACTGATAAGAATGAAAGTTTAGCAATGAGAAACGTTTTAATGTTCAGGTTCAGGTATAAAAGTTTAAAACGTTTCCTTCCACAAAACATTCGTGCAAAAGAGGCCGCGTAATTAAAAAAAGAAGAAGAAAAACACTAGCAAGATGACCCCAGGGTCCGGACCAAAGTAATTTGTGCATAAAAAAAGAAAAAACACAGGCTTGATGAAGCAACAGCATAAAACATCTTCAAACTGAGTCATGATTTACGGTGCGTTCAACTTCGAAATTACGCGCAATAAAACACGCACTTTAATTAAGGAAGTTCAAATTTTATAAAGCAAATTTGGGAAACTTTTTTTCGATTGGTGTTAACGATAGGATTTATGAGTTAATGATGGATTTACGGTTTGTTCTTATACTGCCAAAAAACACTATTATTTTGGAAATAATGACGTTCCCATTCAAGCGAAATAAAAAAAATAAATTATTTTGATATTAAACTTTTCATGGAAAGTGAGATTCACACTTGTGCATTTCTACAAAACTTTTAATGCAACCGCAAAAGCTTTGCCTTTTTGGTTATGTTTTTCTAAAAATAAAAATGTGCATCTGAAAATGCACAAAAGTGAATTCTACATTAATTGCAAAACAAATTCTAAACATGGTCAGTGTCGCCAGAAAATAAATTTTATGTATAATTAACATTAATTAATTTACAATTGAATTTGTAAGAATTACAAAGAAATCTCCAGAATTATTCAATGAATTTATTCAAATTATTATAAAAGAAAACGAAAGATAATTCCTCAGTGCACTTAGAAAAGGAACGTGAACTTTTATAAACAATTAACGATTGTTTCAAGTTGCATCACATTCCATGAAGGCACGCATTTACTTTACAACTTCTTGGGAGTGACAAGCTGGGTGTATTCTTTGTTTCGTACAAGTCACTGTTTATATTTTCAAATAAAGATTTGATTGTATTCGACGACCTATTTAAGTTTTAAATTAACTTCTCACCTCGTGTTTTTATTTATTGATCTCAAACCTTGATTAGAATTCTGTCTTCTGTTGTATTGACACACTTTTCCACTCAATCTAATGATGCATGACACGGTGTCATTGTTTTGCTTTTTTTGAGCGCGGTAGTAGCCTTGTGTGGTTTGTTGTAAACCGAAAGGCAAGTTCGATATACAAATAAATCGATAACGACTGTTTTATGGCGGAACCGCAAGATGTTCTTTGATAATTTTTTTAAAGAAAATTTAATTACTTTTTAAGAGTTAAGGCTGACTTTTCCCTCGATTTCGAAATTAACGTTGTAAGAAATTTTACGTGCACATTCTTTATAGAAAAAATTGCAAACCACGGCGTTGCTCCCAACAGATTAGACGGAAGATTTCAGAAATGTTAAGGCATATGTAACAGGTGTTCAATTAAATTTAACAAGCTTCAAGATTATTAACTACGCACGAAGGGATGTTCCTGATTGGACATCCAGCAACTTTGCAAATCTGAACATATTATTTTGTATACCTATAGAATCAAAATTAGTCAATTTATTGGATAATATACAGTGTGTTTCACTTTACATGAATGCACTTAAATAACTCTGTTATTAATAACGCAATTAGTATAAAGCTTTTACCAGTGGTAGAGCCCATTAAGATGAATCTTTTTGTAGATAGGAATAAAATTTTTTTCGAGTCCAAATCTAGCCACTATTAATAAAATAAAAACTAGCGTTTCAAGTAACGTCACAGCAGCGATTAAGATAGAGCAAAAAAGTATTTAAAAAAGTTGTTGCTAATCCTAAAAATACTCCAAATATTAAGTTTCGCTGAAAAATTTTAATTTTATTTTTTCTACTTTTTCAGGAACCGTTGTTCAGCCATCACTAATCAAACAACAAAAATTCCATGTAAATTGTTTTGTGAGCTGACGTTTCAAACGATTTTTAATTGTTTTGATTGTTCATCGCACACTTGATATTTGAGATAAGGAATTTTTTAATGAGTTCACACAAAAATGTAGAAAATTAAAAAATGAAAATTTTCAGCGAAACTTCATATTTGGAGTATTTTTATGATGAGCAACAACTTTTTTTAAATCCTTTTTTGCTCTATCTCAATCGCTGTCATGACTTTACTTGAAACGCTAGTTTTTATTTTAATCATAGTTGGCTAGATTTGGAGTCTAAAAAAATTTCATTCCTACAAAAAAGATACATCTTAATTGCCTCTATCACTGGTAAAAGTTTTATGCTAATTTCGTTATTAATAACTCAGTTATTTAAGTGGATTCATGTACAGTGAAACACACTGTAGAACAACTGATTTTGATGTGGTACACCTACTATTGATTTTTCGAAGTATTTATCATTTTATGAACAACTAGACGAGTATCAATACAATTTTTAAGATGATGCTTGCTAATTATAAACCTAAACATAATAAAACTTTGACCATGGTGGTGTAGAGAGGTTTCTAAACAAAATGTTTCGGGTTCGATTCCGGCCTTGCTCAGATGAGATTTTTACTATGAACAACATTTAAAAATATTTCTATCGTGACAAAAAATATCGTATTGACAAGAGATGTATGAGTTTACCTCGTACCCAAAAAAGGGTAAAGTTTTTTCTGTATTAAAAATCTTATCTGACCTCAATCGGGATCGAACCCAAGACCTTTGGTTTACAAGGCAATTTTTCTATCTAAAAAAATAACATCAAAACAGTCTTCAACCCCCTCCAAAAGTGACACAGATACACCCTTCAGTAAAAGATAAGCCTCAACCTTTGTCAGCAAGCGGCGTCTGCAGTATCCCCTATTCTTGTGGTTTAGTGTACATTGGAGAAACTATCGCTCAGTACACACACGTATCTGTGAACACAAACGTTACTTGAAATCTGGTCTTCTCTCACACTCAGCTGTCGCTGAACATCATCACCAATACCACTTATTTTTTTAACAAAAAATCCGTGAGGCCATTGAAATCATCAAGACTCCTAACAACTTGAATCGTGACACTGGTTATCATCTATCAGACATATGGAGGTCTGTAATCCGTACTGGCTCCGCCCCCTCTACTTTCAACCAATCGTCGTCTTCGCTCGATACGCTTGACCGGTCACAGCTGGTATAAAGTTGCTGCTTTATTCTGTTTTTCTTCAGAAGGGTTTCGCCTATGGCTTGGTTGACACGTTGAGTTACCGTGCTCTTGTAGTGCTCCCTTTTTCTTCCCGAAGAAGTCACTTAAAAAACTTTTCTTCATATGTCTGTGCTGTGCGTGTCAAGTAACCTACATACATAGGGGACCTACAGCTTTACGTGGGTTCCGAATCGGCCCTCTGTGGCTTGCAGTTGCCTTCCGAAGGAATTAGTCGAGTGTTTTCGGTGTACGTGTGGCCCGGGCCAATCTTAGTCTCACTACGCATGCTGAACTAGCCCAAGGAATAGAAAACCTTCAGGAAAATACGTATCATTCGTGGCCCTCATGGTATTTATTCGTAGCTATTGATTCTTATTATTAAATTGATTACATTTCTTTTATTTCGGACACTTTTGCTACTGGATAATAATAAGCAAACCATTGAATAATGCGACAACAATTTCTTGACATTTAACCACTACTACACTACTACATTGCTGCACGTCTGACACCAATTCTAACGTTTTTAAAACGTTTATTTAAAACTTCGGTCCGTGGTGTGGATTATTTATTAACAAATTTAAACAACGTAATAATTAAAAGGAAAACAGCATACCTTGGCCACCTATACCGCAACGATAAATACAATATACTACAACTCATTATGGAAGGGAAAATCGAAGGAAGGAAGGGACGTGGTCGTAGAAGATGCTCCTGGCACAAAAATATCAGAGATTGGATACAAATGAGTACCCATGTAATAAGTAGAGCTGCTAAAGACCGAGAAAATTTTGCCGAAATTGTTGCCAACATTCAATAGTGAATACGGCATCTTAAGAAGAAGAAGAATTAACACGAAACAACAACTTAGACACTAATAGTACAACACTAATACTAACCCGGAACACTAATTTATTAAATTTATACAGTGAGATGCGCTATGCGGCCACCTCCAATGTCTTGATACAGTCTAACTCTTCGTTTAAAGCTACACATAACATGATTTAATAACTCAGGATTATCATTAATTTCTTCGATTTTGTTTATTATTTTCTGTCGAAGGTCATTGATATCGCCAACAGGAGTATTAAAGATGGAATTTTTCAGATATGGCCATAAAAAGAAATCGCATGGAGTCAAGTCGCATGATCTTGATGGAGGCCATATAATTGGCGTGTTTAAACTGATGACACGATTTTCAAAATATTCCATAAGAAAATCAAGATTTTCTCTTGTGGTATGTATTCGAGCCCCATCTTGTTGAAAATATCCTTCTGCTAGTTCATCATCCAATAACTGATTTATAAAAGGAGTTAAAATTTGTAGGCGGTATCGTTCAGAATTCAGTATCCCTTCAAGACATATAGGTCTTATTATGCGTCTTCTACTGGTAGCTGCCCAAACTCCAAGTTTCTGTGGATGTAGAGGTGTCTCAATAAAATAATGTGGATTATTTGAACTCCACATCCACAGATTCTGTGAATTAGTAGTATTAAAAATAACAAAATAATGCACTAAAGTGAACGCCGAAATATGAAAACGATGGGAAGACATCACGAAGCCTAAAGGTAAAAAGTTGTCCACGTTTCCACCTCTACTCCACAACATAATCTTACTTTTTGTGGTTCAATCGCTCTAAAATTGTGTAATTAAGAATTAGAATTACTTAGAAGCAGGTAATACTTAATCCAAATCACTTTATTTTTAAAATTATAATAGAAAAGATGTTAGGATTGTTATTTACATTCGTCAAAACACTTTGCAACACATTTTCCAACATTATCGGATTGTTGTTAATTGCCATGCATTTATGTTGAATTGTTTCCCTTTTGAAGCATTTTCCATTATTTTTTAAGCATGGGCAGCACCTTCTGATGAATGTGTTTTGATTGCTGCTTCGCTTGGTTTACAACTATGTCCGATGTTTTTTAATTACACGTTATTTATCGCAAAATTTGGAAATTCAGTTTGAAATTTTTTCATACAGTTTTCACTGACTTTGCTGTCACTTTTGACAAAAAAATACCGTGTGTTCCAAAGTGTAAGCAATAAAGAACGGTTGATTGGTAACAATTGCGCCGACAAGGGAAAAAACTTTGAATAAAGGCCAAACGGAACAACACAAATCGTTTGATACTAACTTGTCAAACGTAATTTTAGATTAAAACGAAATTACATCCCGTTCTGGCCCCGTCTTCTAACAAAACTTTAAGTTAAACTTCAAACTTTTCAATTGAACACCCAGTTTCTGAAGAGAAATATCAATTATGACGAGTCAAAACTTAAAACCAAACATAGTTAGAGAATTAAACTAAAAATTTTACAGCAAATCACTGTTAGTATATTACATATTAGATATTAGGAAGAGTTGTCAACTCTTCATTTAGTTCATTTTCTACAATCTTAAGAATGAAAAATTAAACTGAACAAAGAATATTCTCAACCAATTGAAAAGTCTCCACGTGGTTAAGGTTACGGTAAACGAGCAACAAGAAAATAGTATTTGCGTGTTGTCACTGCCATTTTCTTGGTGCAAGTTCTAAACTAGCAAACTGTAACGGAAGTCTCAAGTTGCGTGTGATTCATGTATCATGATTCATGATAAGTGTACCTAGTAGGGCTGCATACAATAGATAGGCCAACTACCTTAACAAACCGCTGTAATAAATTTACCTTTCTGGTTCGCTAATCTGTCTTGAGCGAGCAAATTATTAGGATTATAAACACAATTCAGCTAAGTTCCTGCGTTACAAAAAATTGATACTAAATTAAGGAATTTCAAAAACTTAATCGAATGGTAATGTTATTGGTCGTTTCAGTAAAATTTAGACATAATCACTTCATAATCGCCCATTAAAAAATGAAGCCGTATTTATAAAGATGAATATGCATGTTTTAGAAATATAGTAAAAAATAATAAATATGCAAATAATTTTATGCATACACGGGATTAATTAATGCAGAAGTTGGCCTTGAATTCTGCAAGAAGCAAAGCGAAGTGTGCAACATCGTGGGAACATCATGTTTACGCCTAGCAAATTTTACGGTTCTGCTTTGCCTCATATATGTATGTAGTTTTTTCTGGATTATCTCTGCCTATTTCAGTTTAAAACACAAATGTCTGCCGCTCGCAAAAAATAAATTACTTTTTTGTATTGCGATTTTTAAAGGCCTTAAAAATAGGTACTGAAACCCTCCGATTTTTAAGATCTATAAAAATACAACTTTAGTTTCCAAATTTCTATGAGTGTACTGAACATTTGCAGAAAAAGTACAAAAATTAATTAATTAAAACAAGTAATTAATTAATTATACACTGCGATTACAAAAATTTGGATAAAGACGGCTGTGAGTGACCTTTTAAGACCTTATTAAACTAAAAATCTCAGTAATCCGAACAAGGGTGTTTTTTCGTTAGGAGAAATAGGCCATGCCCTACAGGACCCGAACAGTTAATCAAGCTCATTTTTATTACAAAATCTTCTCTTAATCGGACATCGAGCCAAATACGTAATTTACAGGTGTTGTTTTTTTTTTTTTAGGGAAATTTAACACCGAAGATTTTTGATTTAGGAAGCTTTAAAGAATCAACCCTATACTCCAATGGGCAAAGAATAATAGACTTCTGCTTGGTAAATGATCTGTTGGTTGCAAATACCTTTCTCTTGCATCAAAATATTCACAAGTACACAAGGGTAGTGGGAAGCAGAAACGGAAGTTCAATAATAGTGTTATTAGAAAAGATCGAAAAATCAAGATTCAAAGAGGTTATAGATAAAAGGCAATACAAGATACAAGTGATCATTATTTTATAGATGTTCAGATAAAAGAGAATCAGAGAAAAAGGAAAGGAGAAGCAACAAATTAGAAAGAGAAGGCAATGGGAAGAAATTGTTTAGAATGTTGAAAAGTTTAAGGAAAGAAAAGGTAAATTACTGAAATCCCAAGAAGGCATCAAACAAAGATGGTAGTAGCACTTTTGTGAAGTATTGGGGGGCTCAGAAGAAAAAGTAAAAAGTGACCCGAAAAATGAAGTTGGAAGTTATTTAGGCAAGTCGAAGACAAGTAACGAAGATATAACGGAATAACAGTGGGCAGAAGCTAAAATGCGGGAAAGCAGCGGGTGTAGAAGCCGGAAATGCTGAAGGGAATGGGTAAGGTAGGGGAGGTAGTATTAAGGAAAATATTAAGCAAAATTTGGCAACGTAAACTGCTTACCAGAAGAATGGCAAATGCAATAATAATTTCATTACATAAGAAAGGAGAGAGATTGTCATGTGAAAACTTCAGGGATATCTCTTTACTGTGTGTTGCAAGTAAGGTTTATGAAAGAGTGATAGAAAGAATAAGAAAGTTAAGCGAACCAACAATGGAAGATACAGAGGCAGGTATCAGAAGAGGGCGAAGTTCACAGTCATGGGCATTCGTGATGAGACAGATATGTGCAAAAAAAACATTCAGAAAAGAGGAAAGTATCGACACATGTGCTTTTGCTTCTGTTAACCGAGAGGCAATATGGGTATATTGAAGTATTAGAAATATTATCAGGATAGCGAAATAGGATATATCACGCACTTCTGAAGTTTGAAGTATACAAATCAATTTATGCCAACCCCTCTTCGGAGATTTTGATATTCTTTGTAAGAGGTGTTAAGAACTCTTCCGAATCAGTTTTAAAAGGTGACGTTTTTCGTAGAATTGAAAAATGTACGAATAGGTTATAATTTGGACAAACTAAGGCTTGTCCCACAAAGTTTTGCACTATTTTTAAAATCCGTTATCAAATTCATCTAACCGATGTTTTAATTAAATAAAACATATATGCTAACAGCAGGCCATGATCTACACATATGACCTGTCAGTTTTGTATTTTGATTTACTAGTTGTCAAAATGCAGTCAAATAGATTAGATGTTAGAGAAAGAATTTTGCGAGTTTGGCCTGAGAACCCTGAAGAATCTTATTTTAAATATGACTTTTCTACGCTAGCAGGTCCACAATTTTTTAGTGCTGTGGATAGAAATGATATTGCTGGCAAAAAAAGCACATTTTCATTGAAAAATTCGATCGCAAAGTTCTTGTCTGGCAAGCAATTTGCCAGTGTGGTAAGAAAATCAGGGCATTCTTTACTGAAGGCTCTATTAATACTGAAATTTATGTCCGGGAGTGCCTTCAAGCTCGTTTACTACCATTTTTGAGGGAACCCGAAGGATTACATTTTTTTGGCCGGCTCTGGCTACTTCGCATTATGCGCAACTAGCTAAAGAACTGGTTTATGGAGGATAACGTCCAATTTCCAGATAAGCATTCGAATCCTCCAAACACACCTGAACTTTGGCCTATAAAAAGGTATTGGGTCCTCGTTAAAGGAGTACTTAGAAAGGAAGGAAAATGCGCAAAAAATATAGAAGAATTTAAAAAATTATGGTTGATGGGCAGTAAAAAAGTCAGCAACAAGACTGTGCAGAAAATAATGCGTCGTATTACATGTAAAGTTCGATTATTTTCCCGTAGGAAATTAATTTTAGATAAGTAAGTAATTAGGTGGTTCAAAAACTATTTTTATTTTTGTATTTTCAATAAAATTGATTTGATTTGTTAAGGAGTTTTAATTTTATCTAAAAACAAAGTATGTGCAAAACTTTCTGGGACAAGCCATACTTGTTCTTTTGACTAGGGGAATTCCTGTTTGTCATGCCCTCATTCTATGAATAACGAGAATCGGCTTTGGGTCCATCTTCGGGTGGTCGTTGAGTAGGTCTTTTCCTTCTCGGTCGTTCGGCCATACAAACTCTAGCTAGTCTATTATTATCCTTCATCTCTACATGTTCTTTCGAGTTTCGCTTTTTTCGTCCATTTAACCAGGTCTTGTATGTTGCACCTATCACTTGTGGAGTCGTTTGTTTGTCTGTCTCTTAGGTTTATATTCCGTATTGATCTTAATACCTTTATCTCAGTTGCTACTGTTAGTAGAATACCGTCAGTTGATACCGCTATTTTGTTTTTAATTAGGTCAATGAATTTAATTGATAGCTCAATCAAATCGGATTAACTGGGTCAATCGTTTTAATTAGATCAATTTAATCAAATCAGCGGTTTAATTAGATGAATTTAATCAAATCGGCGTTTTAATTAGATCAATTTAATCAAATCAGTTTAATCAAGCAGTTTAACTAGAACAATTTAATCAAATCAGTTTAATCAAGCAGTTTAACTAGAACAATTTAAGCAATTCAATTTGATCAAGCAGTTTAATTAGATCAATCAATTTAATTAGATCAATGTATCTCTCTCTCATCCTTCTCCCTCCCTTCGTCCCGCTAGTTAAATAAACAGTCAGATGGCGTCTTGCCCGTAACCAGATTCCAACATGAAAAAGCAACTTCTAACATGTCTCAACTTGTTTCTCCAATTATGGGATTATGTCTAATGGCCTTTTTGGGTATTTAAACTTTTGAAAAACAGCGTACAGGCCTAATTCTTTCAACTGTTTCAACGAGTCGACAATAGTTTCTTCAGTAAAGTGAGTTTGATTTATTTATTTATTCATCATCAATTATTTACTTATATGCATTTACGAGTGACAATAAATAGTAATTTTAATAACGTCGGGGATCTTTACTATAATAGTTTATATGGAACATTTGTGGAAACTTTGACATGGCGGTTGTTATTTTGTATTAAAATAAAAATCAAATATTGTTTTCAAACACATTTTACAGGCTCGCATTCGGAGTGGATTTGTTAATTTCCTCGATTAATTCAGTAAATCAGTTTTGTTCTAACAGAAAGGTACGCAGATAATAAGAATAAATTTGGGGCCATAACTTATAGCATTCATTTTTTTTTTTGTTTTTAATAATTTGTCTACTTTCATTTCGTAATATCAATATTACTTTCATTTCGTAACATCAATATTACGAAACGAAAAATCGTTTTGTAACGAACTATATTACAGCACTAGTGTTGTAATAATTTTTGACAAAAAATTGCAGATTTTCTTTCCTTCAAACTGACAGCAACCAACAACAAATGAACAAAAATCTCCTGTTATTTAAACATCAACCTAATTTTTTTTTTTTTTTGTTAATTTTATGAAAGTAGATAAAGCTTTATACTATATTCATACCGTAACCTCATATTACGATCCTCAATGCATTTGTCAAACAGTTTCTTTCGTTGTTAGGGATTTTTTAGGGCGAAAGCAGTAGATGGAACTATTATTTATATCCGTTTTTTCATAAGTCGTTTTACAAATAATGCCATTTTACATTACATTCGGAATTTTTTGACGTTCACCATAAAAATATTTAACAACTTAACGGATTAATGAAATGTTTCTATTTTTAAATTTTCCGCAGTATTTTTGTAATTTATTATCGTATTTTTTGAATACTAATTTTGTAAGGAACATCTAATATATACAGTTTATCGTTGCTAGTTCAGTTTTGTGTTCGATGGAAGCCACAGTCCTGTATTTTATCGAGTACGATAGGTATTCAATAGACGTTTTCCGTCAGAGTGTGGATTACGAAACAACACTGAGGCAGTTCTCCCCCGTATTCCTGTACCAGGCGATAACCAAGAAATGGCTGGAGCAGGAATTCAAGATCTACGCCTTGGTGGGGTTCGACTATATAGAAGATTTAATGGGGGAAAGATTAGAGGATTCGCACACGGTCGTCACCAAAGCGCAGCCGCTTGTGTGTGAAGGGGGGTGTTGGAACCCAAGGGTTGCCTTATTATCTCATTAAAATAAAAATGTTGGGATAAAGAAACCACACTTACACTAAAACGATCTTTACTTTACGACTACTCTTACAACTCTGCTTTCTTAAACTTACTTAAATTTTGGTTAACCACCCTTGCTCAGTAAAATAGAGGGGGTTAGTTATTCAGACGGAACATGCCGCCCACCTTGAAAGATTCAACTTTCAACCTACATAATACACAATAAAATTACGCTATGGATACAAAACATGAAATAAAATATATAGATAACTAAAGATTTATGCTAAAAATAATGGTTAAGTTCAGTTCTTATTTTCTGTCTCTAAAGTCTCAACTGGAAGTTCACACGATTTAACAACACTACGAGTCACTTCACCGTTAATTGTTTTTACTGTTGCGACACGAATTACTTCCTCAGTTCCTGAGTGAAGGGCGGTGATCCTTGCAAGATGCCATTTTAACAGAGGTAGATTATCGTCACGAAGTACTACCAGTGACCCAATCTTTAACGTTTGAGGAGTTTTTCGTGTCCATTTCTTTCGCTGTCGGAAATTTCTCAGGTACTCCTTTGACCATCGTTGCCAGAAATGTTGTGTTAGCTGTTGCACCCTTTGAAATCTTGCCAGACGGTTGCTGTTTAGGTCCCGTACGCTATATTCTGGGACTGCTGATTCTGCTGAAAGTGACTCTCCTATGAGGAAGTGACCAGGGGTTAAGGAAGTCAAATCGTCTGGATTAGTGGATAAAGGATTCAAGGGTCTGGAATTTAGGTACGCTTCAATTTTAACAAACATAGTATACAGTTCTTTAAAAGTTCCTGCGGCATCTCCTAAAATACGGACTGAGTGTCGCTTGACTGTCTTTATTGCGGCTTCCCATAAACCTCGCGCTGGTATAAAATGCCAGTTAATTGATCGGTTATTACTGAGAAACTTGACATTGTGCTCTGTGTTCTCATTATTCCTAAAAAACGTATATATTGCTGAAAGTTCATCAGTTGTGGCAACAAAATTAGTAGCATTGTCTGAATTACGTACATGATTCCACTTATTGTGATCTGAAAGACGCTGAATTTCTGCTACACGATTTCTAACAAAAGCCTTTAGTTTATTTAATGGCGTTTTGATCCATGCTAGGACAATGGTTGAATCACACCAATAATATTGTTGTTGGATAGAAATGTTTAATACCGTGGATACTTTGTTAACCAATTTAATAAGAAGCAGTGCGCCACATAACTCTAAACGAGGAAGTGAAATTGTTTTTAAAGGCGCAACTCTTGATTTTGCACATACAAACTTAACATTTATATTATTAAATTGATCGGTTGATCTTAAAAATATGCATGTACCATAAATTAATTCGGAAGCATCTGAAAATGCATGCAATTGCATATTAACTGGATTTATGCATAAAATATGCCTAGGAATTTTGATTTCGTTAATAGTGGCAAGTCGGTTTTTAAATTGAATCCATGAACTATAAATATCTTGTGGAACTGATGTATCCCAACTTATGTTTAACTGCCATAATTTTTGAATTATTAGCTTGGCCTTTACTATGATTGGCCCAAGAAGTCCCAATGGGTCGTAAATTTGACAAATGGTTGATAAAATAAGTCTTTTAGTGACACGATTTTCTTGGTTGGTATTAACTAAGTATTGTAAGGTGTCTCCACGGTAATTCCACTGCAATCCTAATGTTCTTATATTATTATCGCTCCCTATTTCAAGCATGGATGGATTATGCAAGTCTTGCGGTATGGTTTTCAAAATCTCTTGAGTATTTGATGCCCATTTTCGAAGCTGGAAACCGGCTGAATTTAAGAGATTTGATATGTCATTGCAAATTGTATTTGCTTCTGAAATAGAGTTCGTTCCGGTTAACATGTCATCCACATAAAAATCACGTTTAATAATATGACATGCTAAGAGATACTTCTGTTCATTTTCAATAGCGATTTGGTATAAACATCTAATGGCTTGAAATGGGGCAGATGCAGTTCCATAGGTTACAGTATTTAACCTATACGTTTTTATAGGATCGCCTCGATTCTTACGCCAAAGTATTCGTTGTTTGTCCCGATCTTCGCCTTTAATTAAAATTTGACGATACATTTTGCTGATATCCGCAGTTATAACATATTGATGCGTGAGAAACCTACATATAATTGAAAATAACTGTTCTTGGATAGTAGGTCCTACCATAAGACTGTCATTTAACGAAAGGTTAGTGGATGTTTTCGCTGAACCGTCAAAAACTACGCGAACCCGCGTGGTTAAACTCGTCTCCTTCACAACTGCGTGGTGTGGCAAATATACAATGCTTTCGTCTGGTAAGTCATCTTGTGTAACCTCGCTCATGTGACCTAATTCTTCGTATTCATCCATAAATTTTGTATATTCTGCCTTTATATCGGGTTGCCTTTCAAACCTTCTTTCTAACGAATATAATCTTTTAATAGCTGCTGTTTTGGATTCCCCTAATTTTGATAAAATGTTTCGTTTAAAAGGCAAGCTAACTATAAACTTTCCGTTGTCATCCCTAATTGTATTATTTAGAAAATGGTTTTCGCAATCGATTTCTTCGCGTGATAATTTAGGTGTTTCTGGACACTCCTCTAATTTCCAAAAATCCGTAAGTTGCCCTTCCAAACTACTACTAAAGTGACACGTCGATTGTTGTTTCTTAAACGTTGGTACATGTGATATTATTTTTCCTGATATAATCCAACCTAAGTGAGTTTTTTGTAGAGTTGGTTGATCTTTACCTAGTTTTATCTGACCCACGCATAATAAATCCCAGAACAATTCAGCCCCTATTAACAGATCTACAGTGCTTGCTTGATTGAATGTTGGATCAGCTAGGGATACTTGTGGTAGGTTTAGATCAAGGATGTTAAACGAACTTGCGGGTAGATTTGCTGTAATTTTAGGAAGAACCAAACAAATAATTTTTGCCGAAAAGGCGTTATACGAAGATTTTAACTTGATCTCGGTTGTGTGACAAATATTGGAAATGGCTTGGTTTACTCCTATTATTGGAATGTCGACATTGTTTAGTTGTAACCTTAAACGTTTACAGAATTCGGATGTAATAAAGTTTGATTGCGATCCAGAATCAAGGAGGACTCGACATTTATGTAAGTGTCCAGTAATATCGTATACATGTACCAACGCCGTGGATAAAAGAACTTGCGAATCTTGCGATGCTAAAATATTTGTATGATTGATACTAACCGAAGATGATGCTTGGGTATTATTGACTTGTGGTTGCTCATTTTGGGTAGATGTATTATTTGATTTAATTTCGTTATTGCTTATATCGAGCACAGTGACGGACTGGCTCATTTGAGCGGCCCGGGAAATTTACGGACCGACCGGCCTTCTAGTACAAAAAATAAAAAACACGAAGTATAAGATTTGCACTTTTATTAAACAACAAACAATATTATCTGCCAGCAATATACAGGGTGAGGAAAAAGTAACGCAATATCAGTATAACTTTTTTATTGTCAATTTTTAGAAAAAATATGTTTAACAAAAGTTGTTAGATGGTAAGTAGGTACTCCATATATCTGTGGCCTTGAATTTACCTTATATCATCAGGTCAAGTACATTTTTTTACATTTCTGGAATAGTCAGATTTTTTTGCTTCTGGTAGCAACATTTTAGTAGGTTGCATTAGTAAAATTTTGGGAAAAGTTTAAGTAAGATTTCAATATGTATGTACATATTATACAATACGTATCCATATTTAATTATCTACGTAATAACATATTTTGTAACAATTTACTTTTTCCCATTATTGAATCTATTATTTGAGATTTTTTAATTTTGAAAAGGATGTATTTTCCTACGGCCATTAGCAAACATTTTTCAAAATTATCTTGAGAAAGTCTATTTCTCAAACGATTGAATAGAATTTTCAATTTTGAATTAGTTCGTTCGCAAGAAACTTCAGAACAAGATAGGGTTAACAGATATTGATATGCTAAAAAATCTAAAAATAAGTTTTTACATGCCATACTGTGCACATTAAATTTTCTTAAGACGTAAAAGCAACACACGACGCAACTTTTACAATTATTGCAATCGGTCTTGTCGTTAAGATCCTCGTCATTTTCGTCGGTGCCAGAGTTAGATGCATGATGCATTCATCTAATAAATTATTCTTAAAAGTATTTCATTTCATGGGGAAGTCTTTAAGTTCATCAATGAATTCATTTTTGTCGAAATTACCATCAAGTCGCTCTAAATATGAAACTAAACGATGAAAACAAGTTTCTAGTAAATTTGGGTTTTCATAAAAATGATTCCGATCTAAACATGACATATTTGCCTTGATCTTTAAATCGCTGTTTTAAACTGTTTATAACATTATCATAATGACACAATACACAATGAAACACTCAGGACGAAAAGAAAAATATCTCCGAAAAATTTCCTTAAAAAACACTGTAGGCGAGACTATAGTTCACCATGACTGTAATCAAAACTCAACAAACACAACATGAACAGAGAGAATGTGAGACTGATTTGAAGGAAGGATCTTCACGTCAAACCATAAACAATTCAAATATAAAAATCTGCATTTTTTGTTTCATAGTAAGGGATACGACATATGAACACATTGTCGGAAGTAAATATCAAAACTTGGCGGCCTCAGTGTTTCATTCAATCTCATCATAAATTCGACTTCTTTATTGCTATCGGAAGCCGCTTGACACATTCGTCGATGTCCAGTGGGCCGATTCGTTTGTTTCTATGTATCAACTTAGCTACAATTTTTTTTAATGACGGGCAAGCGGCCTCAAGTTCTACCGGCCTCTCGGGAAAATCCCGATTTCCCGGCGTCCCAATCCGTCCCTGATCGAGCATATGTAACAACGTATGGTGTTTTCTGAAACATTTTCTACATTTACCTGCTACACAATGACTAATTAGATGATTTGATCTTAAGCAATTGATACATAAACGGCGTTTTTTAACTTCAGTTAAGCGCGTGTCAACTGGCATATCAAGAAAAGATTGGCATTGGGCTATAAAATGATTTCCGTTGCATAATTTGCATATTAGGCTTGACTGCGTTGTTGCACACGTTGTAATAGATTTTGTTACGTTTTTGTTTAATCCAAATTGCGACCTTTGTATTAATTTGTTGTTGACATTAAGAGTTTCTAACATTTGACATCTATTTATTAAAAAGTCCGTTAAGTCGGTAAACGTTGGTAGAACGTTTCTCTTTTTCGAAGACTCCCAATCGCATTTACTTAAATGATCTAATTTAGTTGTTACTAAATATATAATTAAGGTGTCCCATGCTTCCGTTGGTTGTTCTAAACTTTTAAGGGCGCGTAGGTGTGTTAAGGTTTTATCTAATAAATTGCGTAACGCGACATGGGATTCTTTTATAACCGCGGGCAGTTCAAAGAGGGCTTTGACGTGATTGTGTACTATAACAGTTTTATTTTCAAAACGGCCTTTTAATAATTCCCAGGCTACATTATAGTTTGCTGCCGACACCTCCAACGATTGTAATACCTGCGCAGCTTCATCTTTCAAACACGACCGCAAATAATGAAATTTTTGAATTTCCGAAAGATGGCGGTTTGTTTCAATTAAAGACTGAAACGTATCAGAAAAATGTAACCACTGATCATATGCACCTGTAAATGTCGGCAGATTTAAAGTTGGCAGTTTAACATTTGTGACTTGGTCAAATAACGGGGAAGGTGATGCAATCGATGGTCTTTCTGAATGAGAACCGGGGTTGCTTTGTTTGTCTGAATTAAATACTAACTTTTCGGCCTTTGCTTTAATTTCAAAGTACAACGACTCGAAAGTTTCCCGCTCTACTTCAGAATTTTCAGCCTCATCTAATAATTCAAGTTCACTTTGCACATTGTCAAATTCCTCATATACGGACTCGATTTTTAATAGTCGCGATTTTAATTCAAAAACTTCGGTGTTTGGATCAAATTTGGTTAAATATGTGTTAAAACGTGTTAATTTGCCTTTGATTTGGCCTTTTTTAAGAGACAATTTTTTCATTGTTTCTGTTGCCATTGTAAATATTTAAGATTTCGAATAATAACAATAATAATAGATAATATTTTAGAAAATGCTGCGTATAAGGACAAATTATAGACTGATATGATAATAATATATAAAGATTAAAGATAACTATAATTTGTATAAATGAAGCGTGGTAAGAAATATTCGGTTGATGATAGGAAACACAACGGAAAGAGATGTCACTTACCAGCTTGCTGCAGGCTGCACTTTCTTTGTTGTAGGGAAAATGAAAGTTAGCAAGGTCGTCGGTTGGTTGTTTTTCTACCTGATGCTGTCCCTTATCTAAGACTCACCCTCTCGGAGCGTTGGTTTCGACAAAGAACAGGCGCTTTATGCACAAAGATGTAGGCAGAAATATAATGTTTAAATTGATAATTGATGTGCTGGTTTCGATGTGTTGATAAATATTGTATTGATGAACTATCAGGCTGCGAAGGACCAATGTTGGAACCCAAGGGTTGCCTTATTATCTCATTAAAATAAAAATGTTGGGATAAAGAAACCACACTTACACTAAAACGATCTTTACTTTACGACTACTCTTACAACTCTGCTTTCTTAAACTTACTTAAATTTTGGTTAACCACCCTTGCTCAGTAAAATAGAGGGGGTTAGTTATTCAGACGGAACAGGGGGCTACGACGAGTTTCAGTACGCAATAAAACATTTAAATTCGATTATCTCAGAAACGGCTGCTCGGAGCGACACCTGCTAGGTATACCTTTTTTGGACAAAAGATGCCAAGGAATAAGAATTTTTAACCAGAAATTTAATGCACCGAGGCATAAAAAAGTTATGAAGCTTTAGATGTAGGCGAAGGGCTGCTGGTGGCGCCCTCTGCAATGTGCATCGAAACAGTGATCAGAACTCGATTTCTCATCCTAAAAAATCCCTAAGTACAAAATTTCGTGCAAATCATGCTATTATTAAGAAAAATATTTACAAAAAAGTTTTAAAAAATAATAACTTTGGCACCCTGTATTTCGGAAACTATCAACTTTTGGACTAAGGTAAATTGGGCTAGATCCTCATATTTTAGCCTCGGGAATTTGTGCTAGCGTTTTGTACAGACCTTTTAGAGACACCCTGTATATAAAATCACTGTTATCGGGAACTCTGTCAAACCCACCTGATCACTTACTTTTTTGTTTTATTTAATTATAAATTTGTTTATTTAATTAATCGTTATTTTTGGTTTTAAATTGACGACATTTTCTAAATTATGAAACAATTAAAATTAAAAGTTAGCGTTGCAATTACATTTAAAGTTAGCGACATCATAACATTAATTAAAATACTTCTTGATATCAAATAATGTCACCTTAATTTGTTGTAAATTGTATTTTATTCACACTATGAGGTCTTAATTTTCTTCCTGTAACTCTACCACGACCCCCGATGACTTTTTTGTTTTATGTATTTAATTATAAAAAACAAGTTTATTACTTAAAAATCATTGTTATCTGATTAATTATGTCATAAAAATTGTACGATTAAAATAATAATCATCAAATCAAAATTATAAAAGCAACTCGAATTACATATGATAGTTAAATAATTCCGTGTCAAAGGACATATTTCTGACGTTTGCAAACTAGCTCAACGAAAATACTGTTGTTTAAATTCCATATATGCAATTGAATAAAATCAGTGTTATCTCATTAATCAACCTTTTAATTATATTCTGATTAAAAATGCTCTGATTAATTAATTATGGCGCAGACTCCGCCAGTTCCTGGAAATCTCAGTCCTCACAGACAAGTTGAGACATGTTAGAAGTTGCTTTTTCATGTTGGAATCTGGTTACGGGCAAGACGCCATTTATTTAACCCGCGGGACGAAGGGAGGGGGAAGGATGAGAGAGAGATAGATTGATCTAATTAAATTGATTGGTCTAATTAAACTGCTTGATCAAATTGAATTGCTTAAATTGTTCTAGTTAAACTGCTTGATTAAACTGATTTGATTAAATTGTTCTAGTTAAACTGCTTGATTAAACTGATTTGATTAAATTGATCTAATTAAAACGCCGATTTGATTAAATTCATCTAATTAAACCGCTGATTTGATTAAATTGATCTAATTAAAACGACTGATTTGGTTAAATTGATCTAAATAACCCGCTGATTTGATTAAATTGATCTAATTAAAACGATTGACCCAGGTAATCCGATTCGATTGAGCTATCAATTAAATTGATTGACCTAATTTTAAAAAAATGGCGGTATCAACTGACGGTATTCTACTACCATTTTTTGTTTTGCTCGTTTCATTTCCGTTTATTTTCACTTTGCCTTTCGTTCTTAAATATTTATTTTGCCATACGGCCATTAGGCAACTTGCTACTTGTAACGCTTTTGTGTTCCGAATTTCAACTTCTCCAAGGATATCAAGGCGACTTGTAATTTCGAAGCCCAAATACTTAAAGCGGATGACTTGTTCTATTACAGCGTTTTCTATTTGCAGCTTGCTTCGTCTTGACTCCTTCGCTATGACCGTACACTTCGTTTCTGTATGATATCTACATATAGTACTTCTTAGCTCATTAAATTGATAGCCTTCGGAGGTCATCCTCATTGTTTACAGTTAATAAGACGGTGTCGGCCGCATAGCATATTATGTTAATGTTATTGGTGCCTATTTTATATTCTTCCTTAGGTCTGATAGCCTCTACTATGTGATCTATCACCAGAACAGAAAGGATCTAAGTCATCCCTTCAGTAATAGATATATCTTCTGTCATGCCTTCGGGGGTCTTTATTATTGTGGTGGTATGTGTATAGGTATGTTATCTGTTACATTTATTATCTGCGCTGGTATGACCTTATCTATGAGAATTTTAGTATATCTTTCTTGAGATGATCGAATGTTTTCGTCAAATCGACGAAACACGTACATAGGTAGGGTGGTTATACTTTATTATAATCTGATGGAATATATTTAATATGTTGTGAAATTGAAACCTTTAACTTTTCGAGTAATTGTGTGTATGACAGGATTATGTGATATTTTTTAAAGATTGGTTAGAATGGCAACAAAGGCAAGGTCAACGAATTCAGAAAATTTCATTACAAGATAATAAAAATAAAAAAATCTACCACGGACCTGAAAATTTTATTTAAAACACAAAGAACATATTATTAATATATTTAATACTTGAACTGGAGTGCTTTATCGAAACAAATTTTATTTTGTGTAATAAATACGTGCCAAAGTTATAGCAATATCCAAATAAAACTTTTCTTTACATAACATTATTTAGAACAAATTCCGATTTATCATCTTCAGGAATGAAGAATTCAACGTACCTAACAAACTTTTAATTTTATTTGTAACACAATTTTCAAATAACTCTCTAAATACATATCCAATTTGAAAATGTCCCATTAAAAACGTAAACGTTTCAAGAATGCTTAAAACGTAAATTTTTATATAAAATAAAATTAACAAACGGCTTCCTCGTTTAAAAATATTACCCACAATTTTAAATCTTAAAACGTAATGGGTCTAATTAGGCAATTTGTTCACAAACCGCGCACGCATTTTTAAAAGTGTCTAAATTAAACGTTTTATCTTTGGAATGAACGGAGCTGGGTTTTTATTAGGACATAAAATAAAATGATAAGGGAATTATTAGCGGCAGCATACATGTAGGTTTATAACTTAGTAAAATGTAGGTAATTTTAGAATCCTCTCGAATTTTTATAGAACCTGCTGAAATAAAACCCAAAATAACAAAGAACCTTCAAAAGGCTTGAATATAAAAATCAATTTTTTTTAAATACTCATTCAATTATTCAAATTCTAAACATAACGTGTATCCGAATTTTTAAATTTCGAAAAACGTCATTCCTAGTTTTCATTTTCAAAATTTGTAACACATGATTAAACTAGAAGTTTATTAAAATAAGAGACCCTGGTAAAAAAGCAAAGTAAAAACAAAATGTGCTCCTATTGAGCGTTTAAATAATAAATTGCCGCAAACATGTGCAGATTAGAGTACAACCAGCCAGAAGGTGGACGTCAATATAATCAATTTATTATAATACCCCGTAAAAATAACTGTAAACATTGATTCGTCAAGTCAGTCCCCGTCCTCCTGTATAATTTACGGTATCAGTTATGACATCAAAAAAGATCAAATCAATCACGCGGATGTATTGCCGTATTGCTGATCTACTGATCTAGATTCGTAACTTCAAGATTCAATCCATGCAGAACTGAAAAATATACCGAAGAAAAAGAGCGTAAGTTTTATAATCTAAGCTTTTATTTTATGCTCCACTTCTTAGCATGTACGAGAGATTATACTTGAACTTTTTTTAACAACAAAGTTGAAACTTAATTGTTAATTTCCACAACAATTGATAAATCATTACTGCCGGTTTGTTGTTGATATTTGTAGGATAACAGCCTTTCTTTTATTACTTTTTACGGGAAAATTTATTAGCGACTCATATAAAGTGGAACTGAACTAGTTTTCGATGTCAATTTCGTTATAATTATTAGGTGAAGTTAGCGAATCTTAGAGAAATCTGTTATTAGACAAAAAGATTAAACATAGATAGTTAAGTAGCACGTACTAGTTATTAGAGAACTGGTGGAGACCAGCTTCATTTTTATTAGCGTGAGTAAGAGATCAATCATTTAATGGACTGTTGCTTCCGGAAAAAAATCGATAGTTTAAGAAAGCAAGGAGAATTATTAATAAAATTAATAATTAAGTACAAACATTACATTTGTACCTGTAGCATGTATTTTCTAATATATTAGAATTATCATTTTATTTCTAGTAATAATTCTTTGCCTTTTAGGTTTTGTGTGATACGTCCGAGTGCAGTGATTCTGTCTAGTTTTGTGCATTCGGATTTGAACTGTCCTTAAGCGAGTAACGAAAATAATATACCTAGGAATTTTTGGAAAAATAGCTATGTTACAAATATTGGTTTCATTTTGAAAATCAACCAGTTATTCAATTAAAATATTGCCAAAAATTGAATCGAAATTTTTTAATGTTTGATGTATATTTTAATAAATTTACAAGTGTTAATCAATTTAGGCAAGAAGAACTTGATTAAATATTCAGAAAAAGAAGCTATTTGATATGGGAAAATTGGTTCATCCGCTTTTTTTCTTATTTTTTTGGTTTTAACCTATCAAATTTCATTTCGATATCTCTAAAAACTCCCGAGATGTTTACTTGATTCCACACATTTGTCCATCACTGTGTAGTGTCTATGTGATATTTACATAATCTCACAAATGTGATAGTCCCTTTGCTATTGATTAATTAGAAAATGTGGTTTAAGTTTATGTTTTAAAGAATTATTGTTCCCATTATCCATTATATAATTTTAAAGATTATACTTGTTTTGTTTGAAATATATATTATATGTTTTCCTTCCTAATTACAATATTTGTTCGTAGGCCCTAGGCACTGTGCCTAATGGATAAGACGACCCTGTCAACAAACACAAAATATTTAATGGCCTACAGTACTACAAATATATCTGAAATGAATTATATTGAATAAAACAAAATTTTACTTTGCCTGGCCATATAAACCTAAATAAAATTCAAGAGTTTTACAAGATAAATGAATTTTGAAAATAAATTAATACATCGAATCTACATACGTTCTTTGCTCGTGTTCGCTCTTTTATTATTAAATTTATGAAAAAG
The DNA here is from genome assembly GCA_963082815.1 of Melanotus villosus. Classification (NCBI taxonomy): domain Eukaryota; kingdom Metazoa; phylum Arthropoda; class Insecta; order Coleoptera; family Elateridae; genus Melanotus; species Melanotus villosus. Next base: position 17,598,285 of record OY720422.1, on the reverse strand, counting down.
CCGTATATTCTTAAGTTTATACGGACTTTTACATATTACAATTATTTTTAATTTTTTGAGATTCATTATAAGTTTAATTGCACTTAAAAGAATTTGAAATTAAATAGCAGATTCCGGGACACACCGATTAAAGATAAAATAAAATATTAACGGCGTGTAAGTTGTTCATTTTTATTAAATTATTAAAAACTTGAAGGGGTTTTTGATTACTAATCATAGTGGCACTTGAATTTTTTTTAACGGCACTCCGTGAGAGAGTATGGCCGGCAACTTGGATTGTTAAGGCCTCCTGGGTCGCTTTCATACCAGGTTGTCTCGCACGTTTACACGTACAGGGTGATGTGGTAAGCACCACGCATTCGACAACCACCTACCTTCCCTACTCCACTACTGTATTTCGGTTACCAATTATTTTCAGTGACTGGATAGGCCACCCGCCGAGCATCCGACTCGGGTTAGACCCCGAGACCGTCCGCGACGTAGTCGAATGCCTTAACCACCCGGCCACTCCGACGATGGCACTTGAGTTAGTATCCAGAAATATTTATAGTTCTACGAATTGTAATTTTTTGATTAAAACTTACCCTTTTAATTAATTTCACATCTAAAATAAAACTGAAACAATTATAATAATGTTTTCGAGAATTCTTAGGATTCAGCTATCTTAAATGACCAAGAAAATTTGTTAAATGTTTTTGGAAACAAACAGACTTATCCGAGATTTTTACTAATGGTTAGTTATCATTATTAACTAAATGTAAAACATCAATTTATTGACAAAAAATATACACTGCATTATTTTACACTTTACACTTTTGTATAATGTACCTATTCAAGACCTTTGTAAACCATAGCGGATCGTTACTTCAATTAACTATGTAGGTGGTGTTGTTTGTTAGATATTAAGTGTATCTGAAAATTAAAAAATCAACGATCTGTTATTTTGCCACATGAACACTAACACTGTCATGTAATAGTTATTTACGTAATCGGTTATGAAAAGAGCGATATTGTTTGACGAGTCGTAAGTTTGCCAAAACGAGCGTTAGCGAGTTTTGCAAATTACGTGAGTCAAACAATATCGCTTTTCATAACGTATTACGTACACAATTTTATCTAATTTCGTAATTTCGTTCTTCCACGTTCTAAATAATAATTCATTGTCAATATCTGACAAGCAATAAATTATTTTATTTATTATTATAGTAGGCATATGCGCGGCATTTGGTTTAAAATTGGGTTGTGTAATATTCTTTATCCAATTCAGTTACGAAATGTCAACATTTCGACATTGATTTTAGGTGTGAAAAGTGGTTCATTTTGTAACTAGTTACAAAATATGCTCCCATTTTGTAACTAGTTACAAAAAAATGATTTGAGTTGCGAAAAGTGGTTAATTTTGTAACTAGTTACAAAATATGCTCCCATTTTATCACTCCCATTTTATCACGATGACCCAACTCCTTTTTTAAGAAGATGTGGCATTTACATTTTGTTATCTGAATTGGATAAAATCTTGTATGAAACACGTTGCAAAACATGTCTTTTTATCACATGGCGTGTTGTTCATCTCGGCTTCGCCTCGACGAACAATTTCACGCCTGGTGATAAAAAGTCCATCATTTTGCAACTCGTTGCATAAATAGCTATTACGTAACTCAGTTACATAATAGTTATTTACGTAATCAGTTATGAAAAGAACGATATTGTTTGACGAGTCGTAAGTTTGCCAAAACGAGCGTTAGCGAGTTTTGCAAATTACTTGAGTCAAACAATATCGCTTTTCATAACGTATTACGTACAAAATTTTATCTAATTTCGTAATTTCGTTCTTCCACGTTCTAAATAATAATTCATTGTCAATATCTGACAAGCAATAAATTATTTTATTTATTATTATGGTAGGCATCTGCGCGGCATTTGGTTTAAAATTGGGTTGTGTAATATTCGTTACGTAACTCAGTTACGTAAAGATTTTTACAACACTCGATTAGGTAAAAAGTGACGTTTCATAACGTCAAAAGGTTAGGTAAAATTCAACTTTTCAAAACGGAATTAGATAAAATATCTTTTGTTGCAAAACATGGCTTTATAAAATTACTTTAATTAAAAAGACAATTTCAAATTACTAATTCGCAAATGCTAATTTCACCTCAAAATTACTTTAAAGTATTTTTATTATTAAGGTATTTTTGTTAGTAAGGCAGATTTATGCTAAAAAAAGTGTTGATTACACTAAGAAAACTGTCTCCCTAATATGACCTAAAAAATCGAACATATGTGGAAAACAAGTGCAGTGTGATTTTAAATGATGGAGGGCAATTTGAATTTGTCGCCAAGCTAATTTACTATTATGTTGGCAATAAGCAATCCGTTTGACGTAATCTATCAGTGGCGTCTCACATACGGATGCTTAATATTATTAAATTATTAAGTACATATATTAAAAATAAAAAATAAAAAAACTAATTTTGATCATTATTTATTTTCATATTGTATTATAAGACAAAATAAACAAAACATCAAAACGAAAAACGAGTTGCTCCTGTTATGTTGACATCGAAAGTGACCAACCAAATTGATCCAGTTTAGCCAAATTCAAAATATGAAATACACTAAAAACTATGGTGCCAAATTCAAATTGCCCTCAATCATTTCAAATCACACTGTACCGGCACATAAAAATGCTTCATCCTTTATAAGATTTTCATTTAGATTTAGGCTTTCCACCTTACAAGTTTAACTTTTAGATAGTTTACATCGCAACCTTTGTTAATACAACTGTCTCCATTATAAATAAGCAAGTTATTATACTTTTCTGTGGGCATTTCATCACCAGTTTCTGAAAATTAAAAATTAAGTAAGTAAAACTCTCACACAGCCCAACGTAAATGCTTCGTAGATAAGTCTATCTTATCAGACCTTAGGTTGTGTTAGCGTTTGACTTGTTTAATTTTTAAATTTCCGAAACTGGTGGCGAAATGAAGACAAAAAGCATAAATTGTCAAACTCGCCACATTAAAATACTTTAAAGTTACATTTAAAGAGATGAAGAAAATAGCCTTAAAATACATATTGTCATTTATTACTTTTATTTTATGTGCCGTCCAGAGACTTTAATACAGAAAATTTAACACAAAATGTATTATTCTAAAGTTCTGCAGCAACTTTCTTTTATTTAGTGTATACTAGCAACAATTTAAAGCATGAATATCGCATGAATCCAGTATAATTTATGTAAACATTTTACTTCAAGAATCATTATCAAGGGCATTAACATTATCCAGAAGATTAACCTAAATTTCTCAAACAATCGTAAAGGATTAATAACATTAAATTTGATTGCTGTAATTGTCAACGTTTAAAAACCTTGTCCTGTGGTATTATTTTCAAGCGGTACTATCTAAATATTGTATGTAAAACACGATAGTGACATATGTAGGTAGATTCATATGCATATGATAAATGAGCCGTAGAGAAATTTCATGCAGCGTTTGAAGCGAAAAATGTGACCGAGTTTTATTATTGTTATTAAAGCCCGTCCACACCATCGAGATTTCTCTGACAGTCCATTAATTATTTTCTTAAACGGTTTTCTAGTTGCAATTATTACAAATTGAATGTCAAGTGAGTTATGAAATTAGGAAAAGTTTGTTAAAATATTAAATTTGCTAGGAAAAAAGTGTTTTTCTACTCCCATTCATAAAGTAGTAAGTAGTTTTACATACTGATCGCAGTACGTGAAATCGTATTTTTTACATCGATGCGTGAAGGGCAATGCATTTCTTATGGAGTTTATTTTACGCATTTCTGCCATAAGAGCCTATACACTTTTCGGCACGGGTAAACACTTGAATAGATTGCTGTGCTTGTTTTTTGTTTGAACGACGAATTTGTGAGAACTGTCAAGTGAAGTGAACGTTTGCTAATTTAACTCATTTTTTTTTTTAAGTTTGAGTTGAGGTCGTAGAAAAGTATAGTGTGCAACACATACGTGAAGCCTTTTTTGCACTCTTGTGCTTGTGAGACTCGCCTTCCGGCTCGTGTCACAAACTGCACATTCGTATAAAAACGTCAGCTTCACGTACTTGTTACACAATATACTATTTTAAAACTATTTTTAGAAGTAGGCAAGTTAAAAATAAAAACTAACATGCATTAACAAGATTATACAACAGGATATGACTTGCGTTTAAAGCGATATCATGTTTGTAAGCTGAATGATTTGTTAATTTTTGACAAGCGGAACTAAAGTAATTGATCCGTAATTATCCATAGGTGGATAATTTATACAACGAATTAACCGATAACAAGAGTTTATTTTGATTTTTCTGTTTAGAAAATATTTTTGGCGTTCATGTTTGGCATATGTATTTAAAAAATTACTTTACTATTTTGCACAAAAAATATTCAAAATTGAACGAAACAATTTGGAAAGGCTATTAAGAAACGGTTCATAATTTAAGACTAATCCTCGCAGTTTGGGTCCCAATTAATTTGTTGCCTAGCTTCTTCAGCAGGAAAAAAAGTAAAACTTGCCATATGTTACCAGAAAAAAATTCTTCCTGTCAAAAACTGTGAAATCCCAATATAAAGAAAAATATTTATTAAACCCACTTCTGTTTCTGAAAGTCGTAACAATTACTCCAAATTTACAGGAAAAGTGTTTTCGCTTTCCCTTCATAAATTTAAATCCGCGTCCGTTTGAACTATCAAACAACTGCCCGAAAAAAAGCATTAATAAATTTTTCTCAAAGTAAAATCCGGCGCGATTACAAGATGTCAAAAAGAAAGTCCATAAAATGTTTGATATACACACCGCGATGTCGCTTACATTTAAACAGTTTTTAAAACCCAAGTGTGCTATTAACCGTGACCCCGTTTAATTAAAATACTATATGATCAATGCAAATGCGGTATTACAAACAATAAAACAATAGACAAAACACGATGGCATACATTTTCTTATTTCGGTGTTTCAAATTACGTATCTTTATATGGGCGGACGAATCAATTTTTTTCAAGGGACGCGAACGTTTTACGAAACGTAATCGTGCTCAAAATTTCTAAATAGTAAAAGTGATGCCACTTATACGAAATGAATCATCATAAAGTGACCCAAAGTGAAATGAGTTTTAACAGCGATATAATTTATTGTATCCGATCTGCATCTGGAGGTATAAAAATTAAAAGTCAAAAAGAATGTTGAAATAATAGACAAGATACGTATCTAGAAAGACAAAGTTGTTCTGAATCACACTAGCATTGAAGTATAAATCTGAAGTAGGCTACGAATTACTGAATTTTGTAGAGTACGACAAATATTAACTTCCTGCACAAGTTAACCTTTAAACATGTGCAACAACAGAAATGAAACAAAAACATCCCAAGCTAATTAAAATTAAAAGATAAGACTTGCCTGGCCAGCCGGTTGCATCAAAGCTTCAATAAAAACGAATCTCGAATGTTCCACGCGATTCACAGATAACGCCAACAATAACAGCGAAAATCAGGATAAATTATCTCAACACCAATAGAGTTCTGAACTGTTTCACTTGGTGTTCGAAAATGGGTTTGTATTAATCAAAATTCTCGTTAAATTTCGTTCAAACTCGCAATTTACGCCAAAAATTGCCCTGAATACCAAACATAAACCCCACGTACATTATTTTTTTAGAAGAGCAAAATAGCCAGCTTCCTTCCGGTTTATACCGGACGTGGGTTTGGTTGATGCTCGATATGTGTTCACAAACCGTATCCTTACGTGTCCCTAATAATTTTCAGATTAAATTAAGGTTAACTGGATTTTTTTCCAGAGGAAAAATAGTTTATGTGTTCTTGTTCTATGCGTTTCAGTGGAGAAAAATTCGTGAAATAAGAACACAGCAAGCGTATCCTTAAATGGGTTATAAAACGTCGCCATAACTTTAAAATGTCGACCATAAATTATAATACAATAATTTACGTTTGTTCTAATAAAACACAGCGTGTGCCTACTAAGATTTGCTATTTCGTAGGATAATTATTAATTAAAATTTTATAACCCGAGAAATTATGGGAACAAACTGCATTTAGTGTTACGTTTAACAATAAAGCTTCCAGTTTTATTTTTTATTTACCTAAACTAAAATGGATATTCAGATTCTTAAAAGGTTAGCATTCTAAAACGAGACAGAGTTTTGATAATGGGGGATCTTAATGGACGAATTGGAAACACGATATTACAAGGGATCAAACAAAGGTTTAACGAACCAACTATAAATGACAGCGGTGAATATTTAATAGACTTTTGTGCAATGAATGAACTTAGGATTAATAATACCTTCTTTAACCATCCAGAACAACATAAAATAACATGGTCTAATAGCAGAGGGCAGAAATCCATCATCGACTATGTAATAAGCAACAAAGTAATACACCCCAAACAGGTAGAAGACGTACGAACGTTAACATCAGCGAATATTGGCACAGACCATGGCCTTGTACTATGCAAGTTAAATCTGAAAGTAAACTTGAAAAAAGTAGCGCCACTATTTACATATAAACTTAACATCGAATTAATCACCGAAACAAGCATTCAAATATTATATCAAAATAGACTAAAGCAGAAACTAGAAAAAGAGAACCCAATGACAAACTGCACTGTAGAAGAAATGTGGAAGAAATTAAAACAAAATATACTTGAAGCTGCAAATGAAGCACTGGGGCAGAGAAAAATTAATAAAAACAAAATTAAAACTAAAACACCATGGTTTGACGACAAAGTTAAGGAGCTATCAGAAGAGAAAAAGAAAGCATTTCTTAGATATAAAAGAAATGATACGCCAGAAGAACGTGCTATATATGTACACACAAGAAACAGAGTTAATCAGGAAATAAAAAGAATCAAACTAAACTATTGGGAAAAATATACGAAGGACATAGAGCACGACCTATACGGTTCACAGAGAAAAATATGGAGGATGCTGCAAAACCAGAAGAAAGAAATAAATGAATGCCTGCGAATCAACAATATCGAAAAAGAACAATGGATGCAATACTTTAAAACACTGTACCAAGAACATATAGAAGATGAGATACTTAACAATAACTTAAACGACGAGGTAATAAACATCACAGAAGACGAAATTAAAAAATCGATAATTAAACTAAAAAAGGTGGAGATACCTTAAATGCTTATATTCACAAATTGTTTAACAAAATACTGCATGAAGGCAAAGTACCCACAGAGTGGAAAGATAGTATCACTGTGCCAATATTTAAAAAGGGGGACAGAAGAACTCCTGGTAATTTTCGCGGTATCACACTACTGAGTTCATCGCTAAAATTATTCACGTCCATCTTGCACAATTACCTACAAGGTAAAGTACCTATAGCAGAAGAGCAACAAGGATTTCGAAAGAACAGAAGCACCCTGGATGCAATATTTATCCTGAGACAACTCATCGAAAAATCGATATCTAGAGTATAATAAACCTGTGTACTTATGCTTCGTAGACTTCACAAAAGCTTTCGACAGAGTTAGAGAAACGGACATTCTGAATATTTTAAATGAAGAAGGCATATCATCACAAATAACAAATGTGATAATAGGCCAGTCAAATAAGGTGAAATAAGGGGTAAACCTCGGAATGAAAGTAAAGAAGCTGTATATTTGCATGAACCTTTATTTTGGCGTTCTGAAGACTGGCTGAAAAGTCTCATATAATCTCGTGTCTGCGTTACAAGATATTAAAGGTCAAAGGTCACGAAAATCGGTTTTTCGCAATTATCTCGTTTGCTATGCGTCATATGGCATTTAACGTTATTATAAAACTTGTAGATCATCAAATTATTTACAATTTTTATTTCATGCATTTTGTCGTATGATCAACCGTTCTCCAGATATAGCGCGGAGTGTGGCACGTGCGCATCCGTATGTATATAGTTTTTTCGAAATAATAAAAAAAGTTCATGGCATGTGTCAAATTTGAAAATGACATGAGATTTTGCTTGTAATTCTGCCCAGCTTTCCCCATTTAACGGATCCTCTAACTTTTATATTAAGAAAGTTACCCATGTAATGAGATAGATTATGGCACGCTGTATACGTGTATACCTGGCTCCGCAGTTTACATAGCGTTATCCTATACATATAATATAGGGATGCGCGCGTGCCACTCTCCGCGCTATATCTCGAGAACGGTTGATCATACGACAAAATGCATGAAATAAAAATTGTAGATCATTTGACGATCTACAAGTTTTATAATAACGCTAAATGCCATATGACGCATAGCAAACGAGATAATTGCGAAAAACCGATTATCGTGACCTTTGACCTTTAATATCTTGTGACGCAGACACGAGATTATATGAGACTTTTCAGCCAGTCTTCAGAACGTCAAAATAAAGGTTCATGCAAATATCCAGCTTCTTTACTTTCATTCCGAGGTTGAATCCTTATTTTACTGGCCTATAAATGATATAAACTCAGACAACACGACAAAGATAATTACCGCAAAAGGAAGCACACAATCCATACATATAAAAACAGGTATACGACAAGGAGATTCCCTCAGCCCCTTTCTCTTTAATCTGATTATGAACAAGCTCATCGAAGCACTGAAGAATAGCGAAGGCTATAGAATGGGAAATAAAAACATCAACGTACTGTGTTATGCAAATGACGCTGTATTAATAGCCAACAACGAAGACAATCTGCAAAGATTACTGCACAAGCTTAGTCAAACTAGAAAAATGTATAACATGGAAATATCGAAATCCAAAACTAAAGCAATGGTCATATCCAAAGATCCCATAAGGTGTAAGTTAGAACACGAAGGAACAATAATAGAACAGGTGATGACTTTCGACTACCTAGGCATTGAAGTGACAAGTGCCAGAAATTTAATAAAGGAGGCAAGGAAACAAGCGACGAAGGCCGCGCAAATAGCAGGCTGCCTAAATAATACAATCTGGCATAACAAATACATGCGTGTAGAAAGTAAAGTGCAAATATATAAGTCAATGGTTCGTCCAATTTTAACCTATGCTAACGAAACGCGTGCAGAGACCAAAGCAACAAAACAAAAAATGAGGACAACAGAGATGAAAGTTTTAAGATCAATAGCAGGTGTAACACTGCGAGACAGACAGAGAAGCATGGAGGTAAGAAGAACATGTAAGGTAGAAGACGTAGTGAAATGGATGAAGGTTAGGAAGAAGGAATGGAACAACCACGTGGAACGAATGGAAGCAGAGAGATTAGCAAAAATATGCAAAACAAATATACCAACTGGGAGAAGACCCCAGGACGGCCACCGAGAAGATGGATAGAAAGCTGTATCTCTTCGTCGGTGGAATAACAGGCCAGACAAACAGGGAGTCATCCCCAGTCAAAGGAAGAAGAAGAAGAAGAGAAAATGGATATTCAGATTCTTAAAAGGTTAGCATTCTAAAATAATTTTTCAAAATACATTTAAAATTCCAATTGGAAAATTCTGAATTAACACAGGTGAAAGCAGGTTTTATTACATTTGTGAACTGAAACCATAAAAGGTTGGGTTTCCTTTTTGAAACCAACATTCGATTGTAAGTTTTTGATTTACGAAGTTAACACCTTCAGTTCAAAACTAATTAACCTAGCGTCATTTTTTAAATTTAAACAAATAAATGGCAATCGCACAAATTTAATACCTTCAGCAGGGCAAACAAAACCTAGCACCAGTTTTATGCAAACTATATAGGGCCAGTTTGGCACTAGACTAGAGTACGTACCATCAGCATGGAATCAAATAGTTGTCTTTATACCAAAACCTGGATGTAACTCGTATGCCTAGGCATAGGTGTATAGATGTAGACCTATATCCCTAGCATCTTTCTTGCCGAAAGCACCGTAAAAACTGCTTGGGAAGCAACTTAGGCAAACCTATCTAATAAAAAGGCCATTACACCCCCAATCAGCATGCTTACCAAGCAGGAAATTCATGCGAAAGCGCACTACATCAGTTAGTGTCGAAAGTAGAGGCAACACTGACTAACCAGGAAATAGCTCATAAAGCATTTCTCGACATAGAAGGTGCATTTGATAACACCTCATTTGAGTCGATGATACGAGTCGCCAGCAACCGCGGAGGTGATGACACCCTATGTAGGTGGATGAAAGCTATGTTGCAGGAAGATTCAGACGACACTGGCAGTTGAGACAGTATATTATGGATCTGTGGCCAAGGGGTGCCTTCAAGGCTGAGTACTATGGTGCTATCTCCCTTGCTCTGGGACATAGTTGTAGACGACCTTCTAGTCTCACTGTACAACTCGGAATACTATACGGAAGGGTATGCGGACGATATCGCAATACTCATAATGGGGAAATTTTCCAACACAAACTCGATGCCCCTGCAAGGAGCTCTAAGAACTGTTGAAGACATTGGTGTATAAGGGAGAATCTTAGAGTAAACCCTGCAAAAATAACACTAGTCTCCTTCCCAAACAAAAATTGAACGGATTACACCCGCCGACTCTCGTTGACCAAATACTACAGATTACTGGAGAGGTCAAGTATTTAGACACCAAACTGGCCTGGAACCAGCACCTGGAAAAAATAACCAACAAAAGTAAGACGGCACTAATGATGTACCGCAAAACTCTTGGAAAATACTGGATATATGTCTGTACATACACTGCAGTGGTAAGACCCATCATAATTTATGGCTGCCTGGTTTGGAGGCCAAAGGTCAGACAAAAGCAGGCAATAACAAAACTCAAAAACATTCAGAGGTTAGCATACCTATCTATAACAAGAGCAATGAGCTCACCGACTGCAGTCATGGCAACAATGATAAACCTACCTCCCCTAGATATTTTTATCATAGATGGGGCTGACATGTAATGCAAGTTGGAACGCAATATTACCATGGGCACACCAGCATCACAAAAGTCATTGCAAACCCATTACTAACAAAATGGAAAGCGATACAGGTTCTCAAAAATCTCTTACGACAAACCATTTGGCATCTTAATTGACTGGGAGTTATGGTGTAGTAGAGAAGAACAAATTTCGCCAAATAGTCTAATCTGGTGCAGAGATGGGTATAAGATGAGCAATGGTTCATGAAATATTCGCTTTGACAACCTTCATAGGCACCGTTGCCAACTCAGCTACATTCGATTTATTACGATTACGTTTTATTAAAAACAAACAAATATTAATTTTTAATTAAACCATTCCTGATTTTGTGTCGCCTTAATTAAGAAACTTTGCAAACGGATGTTCTTTGCAATCTGCTAAATCAAGGGAAAACTCGAGGTTTGATAACCTGAAACCATTGGAAAACCTTCAAGTATTACTGGGGATTTCTCTAAACTGGTTAAATCCGAAACCTAGGAAACCTCAACAATACAGATTACTGGAAATTAAAAGACGTTCCGGAAAAGAACAAATTGAAACTAAAATGTCGTCACATGCGTTATTTATTTTCACCAGAAGGTGGTAAAAGTGCGGTCTTCATTGTGAATCAACTACCGTTGCGTGTTTTATGAGAATATTCAACTCGATTGTATTTATCTGATGAATAAGAAGTTAAATGCAAGAGGATATTGCATGTGAGATTTTTTATTTTATTTCTGTCTAGAATTACACAGAGCCGTAATTGCTAAATGTTTTCGTGTAATTCTTTTGTTTGGCATTTTTCGTTTGTGTAGTTCAGGGTCGGTTCAGGGCCTCCGAATCTGTAATTCTGGAAAATGTGGCCCTGTTTGAAAATTCTAATTAGTTTAAAATGCCAGCGAAAGTTCACATTTTAAAAAAATTAGGTTAGAACAATTTTTTTAAAATTACCTAAAACATTAACCACACTAAATTTAGAGAACAGCGTGCCTTAAATAACGAGCAACACGCAAGAAGTCACAATCATTTCACAGTTTTTAAACTTGCCGACTGGGAAATTGGAACTTTCTTATATTGTATAACGACACTTGAAGTTTTTCTAAAGAAATTAGTCAAGTAATAACGGCGAAATGTGGGAGTTTTAAACCAGAACGTAATGTTTTTTTATTAAAGTGAAATTGCTATCATTTCTTTAGAAATTGAATTCAGCTCTCGTACATATTTTACATGTTTACACGCTATTATTACATCACCGAATTGCAAATCAAATAAAAATGCTTACTCGTCCAATTAGGTATGCTAAATACAAATTAAAAACATGTACTATATGTGTCAGTGAGCCAGTGATCCACTTGATAACAAAACATTAAACTTGATACAGTTGATTGAAGTTTTCTTCCATTTGTTAGAAATTAAGTGCAAGGGAAAGCTTTAGAAAGTATCGTTTCTTCCGATTGAAATTGTCAATAGAGTTGTTATAACGCTTAAACAATAGAGTTTGGGAATCTTTAACTTTTCTTTAGTGAGCTAGTAATCAGATAATCAGTAATAATTTCTATTGTATTGTTTGGTTGACGCGAATTTATCTCTAAACGATCAAGGCCATCAAAAGGTTTATTACCATGCGGAAATTATGACAATTTAACGGAAATGCAGACCCATTTCTTAACACTAAAAATTCCTACAATAACTATGTACATGCACCGCGGGACTTCTGGTATTTGTAAGCTTTCGAATTCAACTGGAATAATTCGCACTTTAAAGGCGCTTGACAGTAATACACTAACGTCAATAGGGATTAAAAATCAAAGCAAGCGAAGTTAAAGATTAGATTAAACGATATCTTTTCGAAGCGATCAATTTCCGATTACATAACATTAAAAATAAAGGAAGACTTTTCAAGGTTTATGTATTGTTAATAACTTAATTACTGGATCCCTAAAAATTATATAGCGTGACGAATCTAATTATAAGATATCAAAAAAAAAAACAACATTAAGCAAGGACTTTCCTAACATAACAGGCATTGTTCTGAAGATTATAAATTTAAGCCAGGAATTATTGCTCGATTTTTTGCGATGTGTGAAGATGATTAATTGTCTAACCTACAATTAATTTTTGTATAAAAGATAGAAGATACGATGCTTGACAATTTGTTTTTTTAACCTTCAAATGTATGGTAGTGGTGTTAGGATTCAAACATTTCAGGATAATTATATCCTAGATTTTTGTTAAATGAATTGGAATTTATTTAGGTTTTCAAGGTATTTAAAAAAAAAAAGCTTCCTGAAATAAGTACCTATTACACAAGCCATCAAAACCATTAAAACAAAACCTACCTTTGTGAGGACTGCAGGGTAACTGAAAATATTCTCACAGGACACTCTCTGGACCAAACGAAATTATGTTGCGGAGCCAAAGGGAGCTCTTGATAGTTTAGGTCTCGGGTTTCTGGAAACAATGAGAAGACATAAGCAAAACAACGCCCCAGTTTTAGAATAACTACCAAGGGACAATCATCCTAGACAATTTGCCTCCAGAAAGCTCATTTTCAGAGAACTAAGTTGGCATACAAGATTTGCATATTATATTTAACCGACAAACCATGCACTTATTTCAACAATTTTATTTAGCAGATATAATTAAAATTTGTTGGACTTAATTAATTTGTTACTTTAATCAAGATTTGCTTATAGCTAAATAAATAATATTATCCGTTATTAAGTTTTGAAGTAAATTATTCCATTAATAGCGATATAAAAAAAAGGAAATAAACAACAGTATATTTACCTAAGAGACTCAAAAATTCCTCCAAGGTATTCCTATCTCTTTCAGTGCAAGCAATAATCAGCTCTTTTGATATCCGGCGCCCCAAGAAGCATGATATAGCATCTATTAAAGAGGGAAATAAGGCAGAGTCATAAATCACATCTGCTGCTAACAATAAATCTGGGTTTGTGAATTTGCAAGTCTCATTAGTAATATCTTCCCAAGAAAGGTTTAAAACTTCTATTATTGTGCTTGATGAAGCGATCGTTTCAGTTAATAACCGAAACTTTAAATTACTGTAATCAATTTCTTGATTAGACGAATTGACATTAAATTTTATATTTGAGCATAAAACTTGCAAAACAGATCGATGACAATCGGTGAGATATATTTTCTTAAGCTGGCAAGTTAATGCGACCGATAATCCAGTTAATCCAATTCCCGATCCAAGTTCAAGCACGGTTTTATCTTTGAGCAAATCTTTATGAGCTAAACACCATTCAGCTAGCACAAGTGAAGCCTAAAATAAGAAATTTCATTAGCCAAGATTCAGCTGCACTTCGATTTAATTGTACCTGCCAACTACAAAGTCCTGTTGTTCCCTCTGATATTATAGTAGGACTTTCTTTCAAACTAATAACTTTACCGCCTTCAAGTGAATAATGTTTAAAACACTGGTTCGATTCATCTAACGCCACCACACGCCCAAACGCTTCATAAACGCAATCGTGTATTTCAGATCCCTGCTCTTCTAACCGGTTTATAACGAATTTCAAGAAGGCCTTTTGATAAGTAATTTTAATAGGATATTTAAGCACTAAATTTGAATTAACAGTGTGAGATATTAGAATTTCTTGGACATCCCATTCAAAATTGTCAAAAATATTCTACAAAAAACAAACTCGACAGTTACATAATGAGGTTAGAATTTTTAATCTTACCTGCCAATTGATATTATGCACTGGCACGCAACACAAAAACTGTTTTTGCACAAATTTCACTTTGGAATTCACATTCTCATCGAACATTTCTTGATACATGAATCATATAATTCGTATGAATAACATAAAATTTTACCGACACGCGATTCTTAATTTGTATAATTTGACACATTTTACGATGTTAGCGGCATCTGTCGGTGAATTGCTGAACTGCAATTCGGAATAACAGCGACGGTTTAGGCCGTTGCTAGAATATTCAGAGAATTATCTACTGGTACTATTTTTAAACATAATTATAACTTGTAAAGCGTGCAACTGCAAACATTGATAATTTTTTAGGAAGGGATGAATATGTAAGAAATTAAGTTGTGATATATGTCACATTAAAAAAATAGGCAAATAAAATAGCTATTAAGACAACAAGTGTTTTATAGAAGGTTTAAAAATTAAGGTCGTAGTTCAAATCCGAGCGAACGAAGTGAGCCGAGGATTTGATAGACCGAGATTTTTAAACTATAAAACACGAGTTGTCTTCAAGATTTTTTCTAACACTAATATCAGACAAATTATTATTTGAGACGCGTCATAATACATAAAATGCGAAGATTGCTAGGCAACGACGTATTTAAAGGCCTATAAAATACGTTGTCATTGACAACGTATTTTATAGAGAAAGCGTATTTTAAAGGAAACATAACAAGTGAGCTCTTATGCACAATAAAACAGTACTTATAAGATATTAGTGTTAGAAAAATGAATTTAAAATGACTCAAAGAACGTTTTTTTTTTAAATTAGCTGCAGATTACAGAAGTGTAGGCACATCCCTCTCTTCGTTCCTCTACCCTGTAAGGGCATGGTAACACTAAGGACTGTATAATCCAAAGAAGTGACCTGTTTTTAATTTACGATTTTAAACTCGCTATACAAGTTAACCCCATTCTTTTATTTTTCTGATATCTGGTAGACATTGCCTTAAAACATTACAATGACAGTTGTTATTATTTTGCTGTCATTTTTAAAAATGAGTCGAAAAAGGGTTGATGGGCGTAAGCAAATATTGCAGAAACGGTGTGAAAATCCGAATTATTATAAACTTGGTGCTAAGTATCGCAAAGTCTGTTAAAACATTTTTATCCACGATTCAAAGAAAAATTAAGAAATGGAAGCAACATTAAACAGTAGAAGAGGCTAAAAAATCTGGGCGACCAAGAGGTCCTGTAAATACAGTTCTGGAAAAGAAAATACTGGGCACAATAAAAAGGAATCCATCAATGTCAGCACGAGATATCGCCAAATTTTGCAAAGCCTCTTTTTTCTTCAGCATTCTTTTTACCAGTTCAGCATAATTGCTATTCATGGTAGTGTTCAAGAAAGTTTGTCACTATGTACCGCACTATGGAGGATCTGTGGCCTCCATCACTAGTTTTTGTTGTTACACGGTTTATATTTTCATTTATGTTTATGGAGCGCTATTTACGCGAATGTTTTTATTTGTTCAGTAAAGTGGGTTCCCATTATTCGCTATCGCTGGATAAGAGATCCCTAGGTAGTTTTCCTTTTAGCCTGGTATGTATTAATCTAGTACCTAACTGATAAAATACTGCGCCACTGCAGTTATCTAGGTTGTTATAAAAGGTTTTTGAGGTTTTGGTAATGAATTCCTGTATGGAGGGGATGCCTGTTTCTCTGTGCAGCTGGGAATTCCTGACGTACCATTCCGCATTGGTTATGGTACGCAGCACTTTGTTTTATAAGACTTGCATCTTGTTTATATTAGTTTTGGATGGAGCACTCCAGATGCTGCAACCGTAGGTGAGTATCGGGCGAATAATGGCTGTATAAAGTAAGATTCCACATTTGATTT
Source organism: Melanotus villosus (assembly GCA_963082815.1). NCBI lineage: Eukaryota > Metazoa > Arthropoda > Insecta > Coleoptera > Elateridae > Melanotus > Melanotus villosus. The sequence continues at coordinate 17,581,840 of OY720422.1, read as the reverse complement.
TGAATGTGGACTTTTTGTTGAGAATGGGGTATAGCATTCCTAGTCTCGCATATGATTGTGACAGCTTTTGATTGACATGGTAGCTCCAGTTTAGTTTTCGGTCTAAATAAATTCCTAGGTATCGGATAGCTCTGTCTTTTGGGTTCCATTCGATTGGTATGTTATTAATCCTTATTCTTGCTGGGTCTGCTTGTCTGCGGAGAGTAAAGATCTTGGATTCACATTTAGTGGGGTTTATTTTTATGCAGCAAGTTTTAAACCAATTATTCAGTTGGTCTACCCCTTCTTGGAGTAGGTATGCTCCTCGGCGAATGCCACTATCCTGCGTAATAATGGCCGTATCATCGGCATACATGGCTATATGTACATTGTGTATGGTTGGGATGTCAGATATGAATATATTGAAAAGAGTTGGACCCAATATTGAGCCCTGTGGGACACCAGCGTGTGCTTGTTTGATTGTTGAAGTGAATGAACCTATTCTTACCTGGAATGTTCTGTTGGATAGAAATGATTGAATAATTTTGTATAGGTATGTAGGAATTCGCATCCTTAGTATTTTGTAGAGTAGTCCATTGATCCAGACTCTATCGAACGCTTGTGCTACGTCAACGAATGTGATGAGTGTATGTGCCTTGTTTTCGAATCCTCTTTCGATTATTTCTGTGAGTCCTAAAATTTGATGGTTGGTTGAATGTGCCCTTTTAAAGCCAAACTGTGATGGGGGTATTAAATTCTTGTCATCTAGAAATTTGGTTAGGCGATGATGAATAATTCGTTCCAACAGTTTGGAAATAGTTGATAGTAGGCTTATTGGTCGGTATGCAGTCGGATCACTGTGTTTTTTCCCAGGTTTGGGGAACATTAGTATTAGAGATTGTTTCCAGGCATCTGGAAAGTAGCCTGCCCTTAAGCGTGCATTAAGTATTGCCGTTAGGAATGATATTGATTTTGCTGGCAAGTTTTTCAGAATTATGTTTGGAACCATGTCATTTCCTGGAGCTTTATTGATTTTGAGTTTTTTGATATATTGTTTGATTTCTGTAGGCGAAGTTGGGTCTGTGAGAGTTATATTGTTATTGTCCTTGTTATTGACTTCTGTGACGATCTGTTGGACTTGTTCTATATTATAGTCTATGGTGGTAGTGAAGACTTCTGTTAGGTGGTTGGCAAAAACCTCGCTTTTGTCTTTGTCTTCTAAAAATACTTGATCATTCACTCGAAGGGTAGGGATTATTAATGGTTTATTTAGAATTCTCCTGGTTGCTCTCCAAATACTGGAATCATCGTGGTTTAAATTTTCTACATATTTATTGTATGATTCAAATCTATGTTTCTCCAGTTTTTCTTTGATCTCCCTAATTAGTTGGTTTAATCGTGCTTTAGTTATCGGATCTCGGGTTCTTTGCCATACTCTACGTACTCTGTGTTTTTCTTTAATTAAGTTGAAGATAGCTGTTGGTGGATGGAGATAATTGGAGGACCTGTGCAGCCGGTGTGTGGTAGTGGCGTTATGCACTGCGTGGGTAAGTGCTTGTTTGAAGGTTTCTAGTGCATTATTTATATCCGCCTGCGAGATGAGATTTGTTGGGCAGGATAGCAGATTGTTCATTGATTTTTTGAATTGATCCCAATAATTAATTGGTCCATTTATTAGCTTAGGAATTTTAGGGTAATTTTGAGCTGCGTTGTGAAGGGTCACAATTACCGGCAAGTGGTCTGAATCCAGTTCTGTCCGAACTGTTTGGATAATTGGGGAAGTTAGGTTTTTATGAAGAGTGATATCTAAAATGTCTGGCATGTGGTCAGCTCTGTAGGGAGCGTATGTGTAGTCTGTTGGAACCGAGATGTGTAATGCGAGTTGGGAGGCGAAATCGTTAAGGCAAAAGGTGCCAAAACGAAGCAACTCACAGCTTAATCGCGCCATTTCAAGATCTTGTAAACTGTACAAGATCCTGGTCTAATTGGCTGATGGGTGCATTATAAATTATAATGGATGACGAAACATACGTTAAAATTGACTTCAGCACTCTTACAGATCCCAATATTATGCAGTAGGTGTAAATGAAGCAGTAGATAACTCAGTTAATATTGGAATCGAAAAATTCGGTGTGTGGCAAGCAATTTGCCCATGTGGCTAAAAGTAACAGTTTCTTTTGTAAGGACACCATTAATGCAGATGTTTATAAGACAGAATGCCTTCAAAAGCGGTTATTACAACTTTTGAGAAATCATACAGTTCCAACAATCTTCTGACCAGATCTCGCTCCAGCACACTATGCTAAAGCCTCATTACAGTGGTACGTAAGGAAACATGTGAATTTTGTGTATAAATGCGTAAATCCACCCAAAGTATGCTGAGAGCAATCGAGAGATATTGGGCTTTGAACAAAAGAAGACTTCAAACGACTAAACAAACAGCAAATTCAGTTGATAATTTTAAGAAGAAATAGAATGCTGTTACCAAAACAATGAAGACTACTTAGTGATGTGCAGAATTTAACGAAAAACGTTAAATCTAAAGTTAGAAAATTTTCGAGGCTAGCGCTTATGAAGTGTTAAACATTTTGTTAAATATTCAGAATTGATTAAATTTTTAAACTACATTAAAGTTAATAAAATTAGTTGTTCAATCTGTGTTTCATGTTAATTTTTAAGCAGGTCAGTTCTTTCGATCACAGTCCTTATTTAATGTAGCGATCTCTTCCATTCTTACCTACCTTGAGCAAGCGGGGTGGGTTGATGTATTCATGGTTTTTTCTGTTCTTCCTCGTTGTCTCCTTCCATCGATTGTTTCGTCTATAACTTGTTTCTCAATGGCATTCGCTCTTCTAGCCATGTGCCCAAAGCATTTTAAATAAGATTCCTTGATTTTAGTAGAGTCTCTTGTCTGGATGTTAAGTTCTTCCAGAATATAATTATTTGTACGATGTTACGTCTAAGCTATTGTAAGTATTCTGAGGTATGTCCACATTTCAAAAGTACTAATTTCTATCGTATCCCTTTTCTTAATCTTAATCTTTGTCTCTTTCGATATGTCGGTGCTTTTCCATATTTTAGTTAGTTTTGCATTTGCATCTCTTGCCACCTTAGTTTTATTTCGATTTTAGAGTTTCCTGTGTCTGATATTATCGACCCTAGGTATTATTATTATTATCAGCCTGCAACATCCCTATGTAGGGCAAAGGCCTCCCTCTTTCCCTCATTCTTTTCACACTTCTTTCTTTTCTACTCACTTTTTGGTGAGGGGTTTTGGTCTACTCTCCCATAGTGACCGGTCCTCGTGGGAGAGAGGTGCCGCGTTGACGGCGCAATCGGGCCACCCATTCTAGTACTGACCTGAGACAACGCTGCTTAACCCTACTAATCGCACTAGACTGGGGTACCTAGCTACCGCAACTCGGGATCTTTATATGTATATGCGAATTATCTTACTACTTCAAAGACATATACGTTTTGTGGCCGAGGCAGGTTTCGCTAAACCTGTCTATTATCATCTCTTTTGTTTTATTTCTGTTTAGCTGTAAGCCATAGCCTTTGCTTATTCTCATTACTGTTTCTAGTTGTATCATCGGCGTATCTAAGATTGTTAATGTTTCTGCCGATTATTGATATCCCCCCCCCCTGTTCATTAGTACATTACTTGTCGAATTACACGTTCGCTATACACGACCAAACTTATATAGAATCACCTACTATTTCTTACTAATCACAAGAAATGTATGAAGACGTAATAGCTGAGCACATGTGCATTGATAAAAATTGTGGTTTGTTTCCAGTTGTAAAACTGAGGTGACAGAGTAAACTTAACTTTGTGTTCAAAAAAGCTAATTATGCCCCACGTAGGTTTGTCAAACGTTTAGAGGGGAAGAATTGTTACTCTTGTTGAGCAAGGAATGCCGCAAAGGCAAATCGCAGCAACAGTGGGCGTCTCTCAGGGCGTTGTTTCAAAAACCTATGCAAGATTTTTGGAATTAGAAACTCTTAAGAACAGGCCTACACAAAGTCATCGCAGCGTAACTACTGATTGACAATATAGCTAGAAGAAATCCAATTTCTTCTCATCCAGAGCACAAAAGGCAACTTTTGCAGGTTACAGGTGTTAATGTTTCTGTTGAAACAATACGAAAGAGACTTCGTGCCCGAAGTCTATTTAGCGGGAGACAGTTAGGGGTTCCCGAGTTATTCAGGCAGAACAAAATGGATCGGCTAAATTGGTCTCTGGAACACCAGAACTGGCCAATTGAAGATTGGCAAAATGTCCTTTTTTCAAATAAAACTAGAATTGGTCTGAGATCAGATGACCGTCGAATTCGGGTTTTAAGAGGTCGAGCTAGACTGGCCAGACAACAAACTGCCAGATCTGCCCCAAAATATAATGGATGAGGAACTGTAATGTTCTGGGGAGGTATTATAAATTATAATGGGAGAAAAAACTCCTTTGGTTTCCATACGGCAGAGTATAACAGGAGGCATGTATGATGATTTGGTGCTAGAACCCATAGTTAGGCTGTGGAGAGGTGCAATGGGAAACAATTTCGTTTTCATGCACGATAATACCCTGTCACTGTTCTGGGATGGCCTGCCTGCTACTCATCTGATATTAATCCGATTGTGCATGTGTGGGGCTTCATTAAAAGAAGGATTAGAGCTGCAGGAAAAGTGGAACAGCTTACTCAAGCTGCTCAAGAGGAGTGGGCAAACTTACCTCAAGAACAAGTTGACAGTTTAATTAGAAGAATTCCCCGTCGGTTTGAAGCTTGTATTAGGGCTAGAGGTGGCAACACTGATTATTAAAGTGATTATTTTTCTTTAACCAACTACTTCAAATCTTTAACTTTTACATTTTTTGTGAGTTTCTATTAATTTCAAGTATTTGTTACATTTTTTTATTGTTAATCATTAAACTGGTGTAGTATAAAGTGTATTTCATTTTCCACTACGAATTTTATAGAAATACCGGGTGATCCAGAGAAAAAGAAATTAGAGCAGGCCGTCACCTAGTTGTCAAAGTTGGTATCCCGTGATTCGCCTACTGGGAGCGTAAACAGAGACACTATTGACATCTATTGACCATTGAAGAGGTTACGTTAACTGTCAAAATCATGCAACAATATTATTGTCTGTGTTGTAAATAATAGTAAGTAATTGCCTGTTTGTAGGCAGTCTAAATAAATAAATAACTTTACTTTATTTAATAACCATAAATGTAATTACGTCCACTAATGCTTTTATTTTAGGTTATAAAATGCCAAATTTATTTTTCAAGTAGGTAACAAATCAGATTACCATTGATATGAAATTTAAAAAAATGAGAAGCTATGTTACCAACCTTAACAGCTTAATCAGGGCCTGCTCTAATTCCTTTTTTTCTGGATCACCCGGTACTTAACAAAATCGAAAATACTAGGTGATTCCATAGTTTAGTTGTGTGTAGCTATATGTTGAATAGAATTGGCGAGATTGGGCAACCTTGTCGTATTCCAATTTCAGGATTCATTGGCTTAGATATCACGTTTATTTTAAATTGTTTTTTTACCATGACTTCAAAAAGAAATTTCATCAAGCTTGGCCATGAAAAAATAAAATAATGTCATCCAGTCGTGCTTTCTTAATTTTTTGATATTGTTCCATGATTTATTTGTGTCTTCTGTGATTTGTAGTTGTTCAGCTCTCTTTATGATGTCAGGTAGCTTTTCTATATCTACGTTTGTAAATTTATTATCCTGTTAAGGTGGTGTCGCTCTGCTGAGTTTAATAGTTAAGTTAGTTTATAGTAGTTTATGATAAGAGCTACACTCTGCTCTGGGATTTGCTTTGATGTTCGATATTGTCTTTCTCCACCACCTCTTCGTATTAGTATATAACCTCTTTGGGGAGATCCATGTGCCTATTTTGGCATTAAAATCTCTCATCATAATAAGTAGCCCTTTCTGTGGTATTATAACTAGATATGGTTTCTTCAGTTCTCGTATACGCTTCCCCTATTTCTTCCTCCGTAGATTCTGCGGTGGTCATATACAGGGTGTAAACGAAACCAGGAACACCCCTCTTTTTTTCCACAAGTTTTAAGTTAATGAAATGAAATTTTGGGATGTTAAATTATTGGTAAAAACGCATTATACGATGTATAAATCACTGAACTAGCGCTTCCGGTTTAACCGGAAGTGACATCAACTTCAGATTTTTAAATAGCACCCTGTATATTTTTTAACAGATTCTTGTACTATTCGAAATTCTCTTTTCAGTGGTTTTTTCAAATTTAAAATTGGTAAATAAATGGCGTACAAAATTGCAATTGTTTCTCTGCAGGGAGATGGCCATGAAATCAATGTTCAAGTTAGCAATATTTAACAAGTGGGCATTCAAAATTATTGTAAACATGTTTTAGTACAATTATGGTAAAAAATCGAAAGTAGTTTAGACCAATAGTCCCAATATTTTTAAATTTTAATGAAAAATTCTAAAAAAAAAACTTTCGTATGAAATAGCTGGCCATAACTCCATTTTTTTAAATGGGACCTACCAATATTTTTTATTTTTTCTTAAAGAGTTTTTAATTGTTTTTCTAATGACATATGTAAATCATATTTTTACTCACAAAAATTCCAATGAAACGGAAAATAAAATATTAAGTGACTTTTTAGCTCTTAGTGATACCTACAAATTTAGTTATCCATGGAATAATTTCAATTGTTTTAACTGTTGTTTTTGTTTAATTAATTGTCAAACAGTGAAATTGTTGTAGTTTGTACTTTAAAAATATTTCTTTTGTATTTATTTAAATTTAAATTGCAATAATATGGAAAATTATTTGAAAAATGAAAAAGTCCACATGCTTTTAATTTACGGCGAATGCAGAAAAAACGCAGTTGCTGCTTCTGTTTTATACGCAGAACGATTTCCTGATAGGCGTCATGCTCACAGAATCTATTTTAGTAGAGTTGAACAAGAGTTTAGAACAGAACCAGAAAATGAAGAGGCGAATTTTATTGTAAGTGAAGAAATGGAAATCAATGTAATAGCTTTTACGGAAGTAAATCCGACCTTCTCAACGAGATAAATTGGTATTGAATCTGGAGTTGGAAAATTTTCAAGAAATACCGATTTCATGCATTTAAATACCAATTACATCAGCATTTATACGCCAATGACTACATACGACGGGAAAATTATTGCAATTGGTTATTACAAAATCATTAGCTAACAATACATTTTATCTTAACATTTTATTCTCCGACGAATCACGTTTTACCAACAATGGCATATTTAACCGAAATAATACAAGATATTGGTGTAGAGAAAATCCAAAACTTCTGAGAGTGGGAATTTTTCAGGAAAGATTTGGCTTTAATGTGTGGATCGGAATATTAAATAATCGTATTATTGGACCCATATTTTTTGATGGTTCATTAACTGGCCAACGATATCTACAATTTTTAAGAAATGAAATAGAAGAGATTTTGCAAGAATTGCCATTGAGAATCTTACCTTTAATTTATTTTCAACAAGATGGAGCCCCTCCACACAATGCAAGACGGGTGTATGAATACTTAAATCACAGATTTAATGACCATTGCATTGCTACAAATGGACCTGTTCGATGGCCGGCAAGATCACCGGACCTCACACCGATTGATTTTTTTTTTGTGGGGAGACATTAAAAATATTGTATATCGCACGCCACCTACAACAATTGATGACTTGCGAAATAGGGTGAGGGTAGCGATTAATAGTATAACCCCCAACCAGCTAAATCGTGTTAGTCAAGAAGTTATAAGAAGGGCACAAATTTGTAGAGACAATAACGGACAGCATTTTGAACATTTGTTGTGATTGTAATATTAAATTTAAATAATTTTATACATATGTTTTTGTTGTTATTGTTTGTGTTACGTTGATAATAACTTTGTTAGATTAAAATCATTTTCTAGAAATTTTAAATTTTTGTTATAATAAAATGAAAACGAATTTTTATTGGCATTTTTGTGAGTAAAAATATGATTTACATGTCATTAGAAAAGCAATTAAAAACTCTTTAAGAAAAAACAAAAAATATTGGTAGGTCCCATTTACAAAAATGGAGTTATGGCCAGCTATTTCATACGAAAGTTTTTTTTTTAGAAAACTTTACGCAAACCATTTTCCAAACCGACCTTTACCAAGCCAGAAAACATCCCAAAGGGTTCATATTAGATTAAGAGAAACAGGATCTCTCAAACCGGTAGTCCGAGATGTATATTACATGGTCTGTAGTTTCAAAATGTCCACAACCTTCGCTATGGATTTCTGCAACGCCACCCACATACGAGTCCCGTCCCATTTCAGTTGGCCCACCTTAGGATTTTTCAAAAATTCGTCTTTAGAGAGCAAAAATACAAGTATTACATGAACTTCAAATTGTGTTATTCATTTGACAACATCTTTAGCATCTCTTAACCCCAACAAATGCCTTTTCAGTGACTAAAACCGACAACTAACACAAAATGAGGACAAATAAAAAAAATGTGAGTAAATACGTAAATTAACAGAAAATAATTTTAAGCATAGTATTAATGAAGCCTTTGCAAAATTTTTTGCTTCAGTTGAGGGATTGTTCTAGCAGAATGTTTCCGAAGCACCTTTTTTATCTGGTGCCACAAAGAAACCCCTTCCAAAGGTGGTATACCGTAGTCTTTTTAAGGCTTTTTTGATTTGTAGCGTCCTGCGCCGTCCTGTTTTAACACAAAATCTTGCCCTGATGTTAAATAATATATTCTTCCATGACCGGTGAAAGCGATTCTTCTAAAATGTATAGATATTTGTTTGTATCCACAGTTTCTTCAATAAAATGAACTTCACTATCCCCTTCGGCGACATGATGCCCCAAACCATGACCGATGCAGAAAATTTGACCTTTCTTTTGAGACAGTCGACTCAAAGCGCCTCGTGTATTTTGCAAATAACTCTGCCTCTACTGTTTCCAATACGCACTTCGAATATCAAACCTTATCGGAACGATAAGTCTTGCATGCCATTGCTGAGGTGCCCAAACCTTACGTTCTTTTGCCAATCTTACTGCATTTCTCTTCTGCTTTGGCGTTAAAAGTGGCTTTTCTTTGGCCTTTGGCCACAATTGCCAATTTTAAGAATAGTTTTTTAGAAAAAAATATTTTTCTGTTTCCATTTTATTTTCTTTAATCAAACAACTTACCTTGTAAATACCAATTCCCATTTTGTGAGTCCCCCTGTGACATGTGGATCTCCAAATATGTCTTCCAACAGAATCACTCCACAGAGCGCTTAACGTAGGGTAATTGGCACGCCAGTTTTTCTCGATAATTCTTTTTAATGCTCTTCTATCGACATCTGTAATTTTAGTTTTTCCCAAATATCGGGGCTTTGTGGTGACTCAACTAGTAATTTTATATCTTCTAACAATATTTCTACACTATATCGCGATAACTTTAATAAATTTGCAATTTCCCAGAATTACAAAATCTAATAATAATTGAACGAATTCTTTCATCGATAATCTTTCCTTTGCCTATTTTAATGAACACAACTAAATATTATAGCTTCAAAATGTATGAAATGCATTCTAGCAGTTATTAGCAATTGTTTTGGGACCATTGTTCTAAAGGCAATTCGGTTGTAGGCTTGCTTTGAAACAAAATAGAAATGGATTGATGTATTAAAAAAACATACCTTATTTGGAACATTTTTGATTTTTTGCTAAAAATGTTAAAAGGGCACGCTAAAGTTGGTGTTTTCTATTGCATATTATTAAATATGCCCTGTTAATTAATTTTGTACCTAAAAAAAGCATGTAGTATTTATTCTTTTTTGATGGTGCACAAAAAACTAAGATTTCAGTAGGTGGGCCAACTGAAATGGGACGGGGCTTGTATTTGAAGGTTTTCGCGGATTAATTCCCTTTCCACTATTTCCAACTTGCAACTATCCTCTGATGTTCCATGTTGCTAATTTTAATTTCTTACGAAGTTGAATCCCTTCTATTCTTCTTCTTCTGTAGGCACATAAACAACTGCGCATTTTACAAATTTATAGACTTACTTGATAATTTTGGGAAAACTTTTGTAAATTTTCGTGGTACTGGGGAAATGAAATGAAAAAACATTCAAGAAGGTTTTAAATACTTATTCACAATAATAACTTGAAGTCTAATTCTCTTTAGTTGAAGAATACTATACCTTATTGCTCCTGTAAACATCTTGAGTTTCAGATGGGAAATATCAAAATAACTAATACAATATTATTAAAGAAGCATGTGGTGAACAACAGAGGCAATAAGCTCTCTAACTAAGCTTAGAATAGGGAATGAATTAAAAAATAAGTACTTATAATTTTTGATTTATTAATCTACAATTCTCTTATACCATTGGCCTATTAACAACTGTCTATTAATTCAAAGGACTAGGGACAATAATTAGATCTTTCATGTAACATACGATAACCACAGTCGTAAGGAACTTACGCAGATCTTCGTAATTTACTTGAGATTGACAACCAAGGTTGATAGATAAGTTTAACTTATTTAGATGACCAAACTCTTTATGTTAGAGTCCTAAATAAAGGTTTTTTATTTTCTTTTTAGTATAGTCGAGGGTTAACAAATGTTACATGAACGAAGTAAATCTTTTTTTAAACATAACAAATATCGACTAGCCATGATTACAAAACTATATATACATCACTAAGCTCTCGCTGCCTGCCCAACATGTGTACATAATATTAATATGAACATGATTCCAATTACTTTTTTTTCTAACGACAATGAAAGACTAATCAATTAAAAGTAGCGTTCATAAATCACATTGCATATTAACTTGTTAATAACATGGCAATTTGGATTGAGTATTTAAATGCAAATACGAACTATAGAACCACCGGAGGGGGGTTCTGCAAAACACTTTATGGAATCTGAACATTAACGCCTAGGCTCTATGTATATACACAATTACATAGTAGCTTTTTATCTTAGGTTGTATAAAACCATAAGGCTGCTCGTGTAACTCTTTTAATTTTTTTTTATCATACAATAGACGAATAAGTAAGAACAAGTTTTAAATGGAATTTTCATTAAAATCGAGTTACGCCTAATTTCCAGAAGGTTCTCTTTTTGTAAGGGAAACGAAATTTTAATTAAATCTGATTCGAAAGTGGGGTGTATATAGTGTTACGTACATTGTATATTAGTAATTTAGGCCACATTTTTTATAACACCACAAGGTGGATAATGCTGATGTCATTTTAAATTTTCAAATATAAGCATTTCTAGTAACAATTCCACTTTCTACTACTACCTACAACAGTGGAAAACAAGCACATTATTATCACCAACTATGTCATCAGCTCAAATGAAGATGACGTAAATGTTGCATACACGTACGTTTTCGTACGTGAAGTTACACATCTTTCACTTTAAGTACTGTTGTGCCTTTTTTGCTAATAATTTGTTTTCAAAACTTAAGCGCTAAAACGCAAAATTACAATAATTTACCATTTCGGAACGAAAATCTTTTAAAAATATGCACGTACATTACTGCATATTTGGCAGCCACTTGCTATGGTTTCTATGTCAGCTCCGTTTATGTTTTTGCGGAGGCGCGAATTGCATTTTTTTTAACACATGCAACGAACAAACAACATTTTAACACTCCACATATGCTGAATTTACATAGATCGAACTAAATTACGATATCTGGTTTGCTCCAAAATCGACGCAAAACATACATATATCCATTGTAATTCTCAACAGTCACTTTTCGAGCAAACCATTTACAGCAATTTGAAATGGTGAATACTATCTGTTGAACGGGGTTACATTAATTTATAAGGGTAAGCGCAACTTCCGCAGAACTCCATTTCTATACTCAAATTTTGTGGACACTTCCTGCTTTAATATTTGTTTTCGTTATTATTTGTACTGTATACAATAATTTCCGTTTAATTTCGGGCACCTGTCCAGTTTTATGTGAAAACCTCCTCCTTCTCGACGAGAGTAAAACTACTCGGTTAAAAAAAGGCAATACGATCGAATTTATTCACATATTCAAAACCCACTAGATTTTAATTTCATTCCGGCCCACATCAAAATCCTTACCCCTTTCTATTCTGGATTAATTTCGCCGTTTCAAATTTACTCCGCCAAATATCAAAACTGTCGGCGTTATAATTTTCCGCAACGGTTATCACTCGCCAAGCTCATTTTCGCAAATGATTTTGCCTTTTACAAACATTCCTCGTTTTTTATGCAACATTATCATCTGCCGCGCCTTCTTTCAGTTGCTTTTGACCTAAGTATAAGCAAAACGTAAGCTCTCGTTTAGCGGTTCAATATCCTGTTTTGGGGTTTTAAATTTTCGGGCGTTTTTTTTTTAAGAAACCGAGTAAATTAATGCTTTCGACGAGAGCTTCTCGTACAAGATACAAACATAACCCGACCTATTTAAAGTTTTATTTGTCTTCCGGTGTCGGATTATTCTCGTTCTGTTCGCTCGAAATCGCTGTTTATCATCGTTGGTTACTTTGATCTGGTTTGTTTCGTACGTACATTGAAAGGATGTAATATTATTCGAATCGAAAAACCCAGGCGCTTGCAAATTCGCGATTAATATTAAAACGGTGTCAGAACTACATATAAAAGGGACGCCGTTTCAAGCTACATCAGCTGTAAGTGACAACTACACAAATATGATTAAAAATACCTCTAATACACACGAGAACACATCACATTACATGAATATATTTGTGAATATTTCGTAAACATTGTGCTTGTGCTAAATATACGTGCATTAGAGTATCGTAAGCAATAAATTTTCAAAGTCGTTTAATACTTATATCAACATGCACTGACATCGACATTTTTTATGTGAGAGACGGTTAGAAGCTGCACCGCAAACTAACTATTCTCTCGTTTTTATTAATTAATTTTTCCATCATCTTACACCTATTATACACTAATCTAACACTTAATATTTAATGGTAATCATAATAATCATAATAATAGTGAATGCAAGTGTATATAGAAGACATCTAAATTCGAGTCCCCCCATGTTAGTTCTGACTACGGCTGTGAATGTCAAGCACTGTTTCTAGAAGAAGCGAAGCTGGAAGGAAGTCGACATCGGGCAAACTTAAAGGGCTCACAAGTAAGCTCTCGATCATCGACGCTGTCCCGGCGACGCTAATTCCTTCCCCAGACGTTAACATGCAGGCCGCACTAATGTTCGGGCAAATGTTCCGAGCTTTACTTTAATTTACTTTTAATTATCGTTTGCGCGGCGGGTTCTCTTCACGAAACGTACGTTTTAAGTTTGGAGGAATTCGGTGCCGTTATTTGCCGGAAGACGTTTCGCATAAAACGGACAGGTCATTTTGACGTACTCGACATAACGTCATCGATCGCTTTGGTATAAGAAAAGCGGGTTTTTGATTTGCATTATAAAAGTCGGGAGAAAGGGGAATCAGAAAACGAAAGAAACGTAACGATTCTGATAAAATGGTAGTGAGCAATTCGAAGTGAGGTTCGCAGCAGGATGTATTAAAGGTAACCAAGAGTAGCATATGTCTTCACAAAAGGAGCGTCCACTTTGCACGTCTCCCTGTGGAGCAAAGAAGGTCAGTGTTTAGCTCAGTTGAAGGGATGTTTAGTGCTAGTGCGACGGTGCGGTGTTGTTAAACTTACTCGTCTTCCCACGGGCATACGTCGTTACTCTTTGCCTCGGGATCCGGACTAGGTTCGGGTTCCGGTGGGATTTCGCTACCTGGGGATTCTGCATCTGGTTCCGCGAGAGGAGCCAAGGGTTGACTTTGACTGCAACTCGCCTCGGGCTCTTCTTCTTCTTGTCTTTGCTCGTTCGGATCCGTCACCGTATCGTCCGTCACTGAACTGACACTTATAATGGGAGCGTTCGCGCCGGTCACGGAGCACGTTTTCGTAAGACTAGAGCTCTTTTTGAAAGTTTTAATGGAAGTTAATTCCTCGGTTTTATTGTCCGTATCACTAGCAACAGCAGGGGAGACTGGCGCGGCAAGTACCGCAGGGCTATTCTCCTCGAAGGAAGACACCGCAGGCCTGATGTCGGCGTGCCTAATCGGCACCGAAACGGACGCTCGACGCTGTTCCACAAAAGAAGCCGTCGACAGCTTCCTACTAGTTTGACCTCTCCGATCGCCATCCAGCGTGTTCTGTTGTGTTATGCCGCACGTGCGTCGAAAACGGTCGGACACTTCGGTTACGACCGCACTTACATCGGATGAGGAACTACACGAATCCAGCTGGGACGAGTTCTTCCTAGAACGGGGTTCCGGAGCGCTTTCCCAGGGACACACGTCTTCCGATGTGGAAACGCTTGCTACAACGGCAACGCTGGGTGGTTTCTTCACCCTGCACGCAGATTCTGGATCAGTTCCCCCGTATTCGTCGTTGACCTCCGCCCTGCCACAGGTAATACGTGAGCGGGCCGGACACCTCACAGAGGTGTCAGGCCCGGGGGTGCAAATGATGTGCACACTCATCCAGAAATATCAGTGGTAGAAGGAGAAATACTTTGTATACAGAAAGAGTACTTGGATCAACGAGCAACATAAATAACTCAAAACATGCAACAACCAAACGATAGGCACGCTACTAACAGTACTAACGCGACTTAATCTAATAACAGTAATAAAAGGAAAACCACAATCGGGTATCTACAGTTGTCTCTATAACGGGAGTTAAGTTTTCTATGTAGATAACACTACTGAACTAATAGACTAGTATCAAAATAAACGGTGGATATAAAAAACGCTAAGTGCCAAAATATTCGAAAATATAATAAAAGCGCAACTAGTGACATGATAGGACGGTTTTCCCTGCGAAGGTCAAGGTATGGCACAGTTATTATATATTTCTACTAAATTTCTGTTTTCCCTGTCTGAAATAAAAAAGGAAACATACAGTATTGATTCTTTACATGTTTATACAACAAGACTGGAGAAATAAAGGCTGAAAAATACACAGATATTGCGTGACAGAGCGTGAACAGCTGCCAGCTCAGGCAAGGGTCAAAAACACATCGACGATACAACACCTAAAATGATACAATGAGTCGTACATGGCGCTCGAACTTACGGGCTTGGCAGAGGTGCACTCGAGCCCTTTGACTGGCAGGGCAGGTCTCCCCTGAAAGTGAAGCATGACTTGACTAGCTCTACAAGTCAGCATGGCGCAGTATATCGACAGATATACAGTGTCATGTGCCCTAACATTTTTTACATATGTGGGTACACATAGCGCGTTGTCAAAGCTCATGCGCCGTGCAGCGACGTTCTTTTTATTATTTTACCTGTATGGAATATCGCTAAGATTACTCTGGGAGTGCGAGTGTGGGACACGCGTGTCTTTCACCCCGGAAATGGCCAACTCGTGTGCCGACCCTGACAGACTTCGATCGCTTCCCCTGCGTCTCGCAAGGTCGCCACATCTAACTACCGTGCCTTGAGGAGCTTGTTGCTGCAGGAGAGAAGGATTTGGAGCGCTACTTGTTGATGCTTTCTTCTTTGCCTGACCGAATCCGAAGAACCTACGCAAAACGCGCAAACGTCTCTTTAAAACCTTCCGGAACGAAAGAAGATTCCTTCCACTTACCGTTTCTTCTGAGAAGGTTGAATACCAGATGCTAAGAGGTTTTTATAATGCTCGGATCTAACAAATCTCGGATAACAATCTTTCTTCAATAACAAAGTGTATACGTGTTCTTGCGCTGCATCGAACGTGAACCTGCTGGGAGATTTCATCTCTTGGTGCACCTTCTCCATCGTTTTTCCGTCAATATTAATTTCGCAGGGAGCACCAGGTGCCAAAAACTCTCTGAAGTAATATTTCTCAATTAAGTCTGATTCTTTCCTAACCACAAGTGATATAACTTACTCAAAAATTTCGCTAACTTTTCGTTGTATCTGTGTCTGAGAGGAGCGGCGTAGATCATTCACCGCCATCCAAAAGCGTATGTTCTCATGACTGTATTCTTTCCTAAGGTAATTAGTGAACTCTTGGATACCCGTTGGATCGGAAACTAATTCTTCCATCGACAATGCCCACCTTCTTACACGCTTTTCCGTTGGTAGTTCCACCCTAAGTAAAAAAGGAATCCTCAGTTTTCTTTATTATTAGAGTCAATTTGAAAAGGTTACTTACAAAGGACTGTTGAGTTGCCAATAAGTAATGTCCTCACTAACCCAAGGATTCGATGGTTGCGTGTTTACTATCAATGGATCGTACTCGGCGTAAGTTTCCACATGTTGCACCATACTTTCTAAGGCTTGTGATACTTTTATCCTAGTTCTTAACAAACTATTTTTGAGCAACTCAAGCTGAAAAAGAAACACTTGTTAGATTATTTTGTTTAAAGCTAATGCTGAGCCAACAAAGAAGTTCTTGTAGAGCTTTTGCATAGGTAATATTAAATGAAAATCGTGGTACATAACCCGATTACAAAGACTGTGCTGAACAATCTGTTACGAATTCAAATATCTTAAGAGTTTCGGCATTTCTCAGTAACCGTTAAAAAAATTTTAATTTAAAATTACCAATAAAATTTGCATTATTATATCTTATACTTGTCGATGTCGAGTTTCCAGAGGTATTTGGGTAACTTGGATCAAGCGTTCTATTTTGTACTTGATTGGAAATTTAAATTTCGATATGCGATTTTATTAAACAATTCATATAATCATATGTTTGAAAATAGATTAGAATAGATTATGTAAATATACCGAATGAAAAGTCAAACGAAATTTCATTATTTTTGTGCAGATTTATTAATTCAGAGTTTCAATTCGTGTAATTTGGTTATAGACCTACATATTTACGGAAAGGAAACATATTAGTGTTTCAAGTTTCAGCGTTAATACAAACGTCCCTTTTTGAACATCTAATTTCCTTTTGGACCTGCCTCTACTGGAACTCTAATAAACAAGCTGTCTGTTTTAATTACGAGACTGTAGGTAATTACAAAAGGCAAGTTGAAAATCCGTTAAATATAGGCAAGGTTTGAATATCAAATGTTGGTGTAGAAGTGTAGATCCAACCAAATTTGTTTTTTGCTTAGACTTCTCTGTGATTTTTATCTTTACCAGGGGTAAGAAATTAGCTTTTTAAGTTTTAAATTGGAATTTTTTTGTTTCTTAGCTCGCATCCCAAATAAAAAAGTTGCTACAACTAAATACTTAATACCGGTTATATTTACGCCATCTTAATTAGATCCCCAAGTTAATTAAGAAAAGTCCAATTAGTAGACGGACAAGATTCAAATTGTCCTTTTGGTCGTATTTACTGTTTGTTTAGCAGTTAGTCGGCTGCTGCTGAACTATTTATCAAACTACTACTTCGCTTGTTCTCTATATACCATGAGATCAAAAAAAAGATGATTCTGAGCAGGCCTTGACTAGTGCAACACGATTGGCTACACTGGTTCTAGAATGCCTATGAATTATAATGTGACAGTGACATTTCAAATGTAAGTCAGTTTTGCAATCTTGTTTCCAGAATTATTTAAGTTTATCGTTGTAATACTAGTGAAGGATCACATTTTGAACACCTACTCTAACATGTATTCATCTTAGTTTTCAGTTTGTTCCCTAAATAAATACTGTTTTGTGTTTTAATTTATTTGACATTTATTAACCTCTAACCTACTGCCACATTTTGAAATCAGTCTTGCCAATCGTGTTGTACTAGTCAGGGCCTGCTCAAAATCATCTTTTTTTCGATCTCATGGTATTTCCGCTTGAAAAACGAACAGTTAAATATGGTGTTAAAAACTAGCACAAAAAGGTCAACGTGACTAATTATATTTTCGTAGCAATTATCTCTAAACGTTTCCCGATAAACTCTCAAACAGTATAATAGGACGTTACGGTTTTCTTGCAGAACAGTTAAGACGTTTAAAAGAGTTGATAAATATCTAAAAACCCCTACATTTGTGCATTTAACCGTCGTTTAAATTCGGTTTTTCTCTAGATTAGGACGAAGGACGTTTCAGTATTTTTCCTTGTCCCCGAAAATGAACGAAAAGCCGAGAAAAATCTCTGGACATAAAGATGGTTCATCAAGATTGAGTTGCCGAACAAACGCCAAGACTTCGCTGAACATCGATTATGTTCTGATAGGGCCCTAAGCAAAGAATGTTTCCTTACACAACTGCTGATCGTCGGAGCGTTTTTTCCCTCGGCGGCGCTTTCCAGATTTTCGTACCATTGTTAAGCCGAAAGTAATTTAGCAGCATCGAACGTTTTTAATCTGTTAGGAATCCTATAGAAATGTAATCGTAAAATTTCTAATACGTGTCTCTGAAATTATACATGTCCATTGGAGTTTTCAACCCTTTACGTGTGCCAAAGTGTGGTGTCGTATCATCTGTTGATTATACGTGTTGGACGTGTTATATGGCCTCGCATTAATCCGCAAACCGTACACAAACCACATTTCACTTAACAGGATCAGATTCACTTTCCGGATATCAAATCTGAATTCTAAACAAACGTGTATTGGGGATTTGATCCCCCGTAGCGTTTGTCGAAACACATTCTCTATATAATCTCGGAACGTGGTATAAAAGTGTTTTCCGAAACCGTATTCGCAGTTAGACGTGCATAAACATCAATTTCATTCTCAATTTAAGCTCTAACCGCTGTTTTAAGGTTTTCTTGGGAAATTACAGGTCTTTGGGCAAATTCTCTAAAGAACTAAATTTTAAGATTTGGAAATTTGAAAAGAGTCCCAGGATTAATATTATTATTTTTGTTAATTGATTGTTTCGAGTACAAAGTATCAGAAGAACTTTACGAAAAATAATTAAAGTTAAGTTGTTGAATACGAAGGAAGGGATTTTCAGATTTGGAAGATACATACTTAAGTAGAAGCGTCTACAATACATTTTCAAAGAAGGTGATAACCAGATAAAATTAAGTTGCCAACTGGTTACTCATCTATCAAAAAAGGCAGCCCTAAATCTTCTTCAAATTTCCAAAATTTTGCAGGATTTGTCAAATACAAAAATGCCTGAATTATAGAAGTTCCCTTTTACCAGATTAACTTCTAATAATTTTACTATGTTAGTAGATCGATGAAGCAACGATAAAGGGAGCCTTCTAAACCTTTAAATCTGATAAAATCAGGTAAATTATGTTTGGCTATAAAGAATTTAAGAAATTAATATCGAATTAATTTTTAAAAAATGGTCCAATTGTATCTATTCAAAGCGGGATCTTTCGATTTTCAGCTTAAAATTTGAGACTTTTAATTTTTCAATACTTAAGCACCCATAAAAATTGGGAAAGTAATTTTCGATGGTACAAAATATGTTTTATGATACTATTAAGTGGAATATTCCAATTTAAAGGTTGCAAACTTGAAGGAGCTTGGGTTTGGTGCTTAAATAATTTAATTCGGAGGTAAAGAAGCATAAAACATATTTGCACGACTAACCTCTCTTCTACAATCCTCGATAGTCCTCTTTCTAACCCTGGATCCATTCCTACACCTAGTGGGCACGGGGCATTGCTCCAAGGAGCTCACCAAACCTGGTGGAGGTCGATGTACACGCCAGTACGCCCTTTCTTGCGAGTCACTTACGATTTTATCCCCTTTTTTTAGCACCTTTGCTAACTTCACCTGAAAAATAACAAGCATATTTCTCATAAGTTCCTAGGCAATATTTAAGCTTCAGTAAACACGTGTTACGAACGATCCCTGAGGTTCCAATTAAATTCTTTAGTTGGTATCATATCGAAAAAGCGAATGCACGAACCTTTTTATCCGGGAAACGTTTTTTATGTTTAAAACGTTCCAGGACCTTCACCATTTTAGCTAAATTTTTAACTCGGTTAAAATTAAAATTGTGAGGTTAAGCATTAAACCGAATAGACGTGTCGTATTCCTGTGAGCGGAAATGCATGATAATGTTTTATCGGTGTTGCCCGAAAGCGGAAGGGAAATTTACTTTAAGATTAAAAATAAATAAATGACGTAACTTTATAAGTTCACGGAATATATGAGAAATTCATATCACATCTGGTACGCAAATGTTTAATAAAAAGTTTTATCGAGGAACGCTTGAAACTTCAATCTAAATTCTAAAAAGCATTGCAGAATATACGGTGTTTGTGTCACCTTATTTATTTAGTTTTTATAAACACGTGCCATGTGAAAATAAGCAACAATTTTCTAAGGGAAATTGGCCAATTATTTACCGATACTGAAAGAATTTGATTTTGTACTTTATGAAATTATTTCGTATGGAATTTGACAACAACTTTTTCACTAACATTATGTTCAAGGGCCTGGCCTGTCCGTGACATAAAAATCAAACACATAATAATTAATTTCGTTGATAAAAATTTCCAAAAGGAAAACGAGAAAATAAATCAACAAAACTGTTAAAATGTCTCTCACAACATAATTTTTCATTATGACCCATCCATCTCAATTCTGATCACCAAAATGAAGTGAAAACAAAACCATGTCAGTCCATATTACGTCAAATAACTTTTGATAAGTAGCAAAGTCACGCAATCTGTTTACGTTAACGATATTTCACCGTAGTTATTATAACACGTTCTGGAAAACGTTTCACAACCTGGAGTTTAGTATCTCCTCCCCAAGTTAAAAAAATCGTTTTTTATTTTTTGGCGAGAACAGGATTTTTATAAGAAACTGAATCGCGGAAGAAACCAAACTTCTAGAAAGGTCGGATAGTAAGGAATGATAAGAAACGAAGTTTTGTCGTTTTTAGACCAAGTTGAATTCAACGTTTGATAATATATCGTTTTTGTAATGCACTTTATCACACGATAGCTTTTTGTTGTCTTTCAGTTAATACTGGAAACTGAACGGAAACTACATTAAACACGAAAGTTTAGTTGTATCAATTCTCACTTTTTAAGAAGGCAAAATTCTAGTGAGCATCTCAAAAAAAATTATTACCATAACAAATAACAAAAATTCGCAGGAAGAACGTTCATAAAAAGGCAAAATAAAAGGACGTAAACTTTTATTACAAGGAACAAGGCGATTAAGGTTCTTTGCGTCGCTTGAAACAGTAATTTGTAAGCTTGGCAGTTTCTCTTAAACAAAAACGAATGTAGTTAGTAGAAAACATTTTCACTCAAAACCCTTAAACCGAATCGAAGTTAGAAGCGGTTGTAATTAAATTTTGGCATCCCTAACCCAAAAGTCGTTCATTTCTAGTTATCATCAGACCTAGGTCCATAAATTTTGCTTCGAAGGGATGAAATGTGTAGGTGGATGTCGTTTATGAAATTTAATACCTCGATATGGCACTGCCGTGATTTGAATTTAAATAGGACGAGCACTCGAATTTCTAGAAAATCATTAACTTTAAACAAATAGAACTAGACAGTTGGCCTAATATTAAGTAAAATATCTCCATATTGGCCGTTTAAAAGAAAATCTGGGGCGACATTTAGCTGAAATTTAATATGTAAGCCATGAATTGAGCCAATTCCGCTGTTAACTTTGCGAAATTAGGTCACTTCCATAATTAGTAACTGTATAATTGTGATATAAAGTCTGATACAAAGTTTTGCAAGTTTACAGTTTGAGAAATAGCGGGAGGTAATGGAGTTTAATAGAAAAGAATCAATTTTGAAGGCTGCTTGAGATCGTTAAGAAACGTTTTTATAAGACGAAATCAATAATTTTACTTTATCAAGATAAACGCCCAAACAACAAAAAAAGCACACCCCAAAAACATGCAACGCTTCTAAATTACCTCATATTTAACACAGCTTTTAAGAGTGATGTTTGTAATAAAAAAGTAAGATAATCAGTTAAATAGCCCAGCTACATTTTGAGGTTTCACTAAATTACGGTTTTGTTGCTGAAGGCGCAATTCGGGCGAAAAAAAAATGAGAAAAATGATGCAGGCAAGTTTACATAAAAGTCCTTTTCTGGACATTTCTAACTAACTGCTTTTATATAGTGAAGAAGGTTTTTCAGGGAAGACTTGTTCAGGAGATTAAAATACAAAATCAAGAGATTTAGGTTTCCTGATGATCGAAGTTTTGATATTTTTTTTCCTAAAGCGATACCTAATAAAATAAAAATGAAACTATGAAATTAATATCCGACTGAAAGGTGCAGAAAATTAAACACATTTGCATGGCAAAAAAATTAAAAAACTGAAATAACAATTATTGTAAAATTAAAGTTTTAGCAATATATAACTCCAGGTAAATCATTATGGATATGTTATCGTTTCTTTATCATACCTAGAAAAGAAGTTTACTGAGGCCAGAAATTTTCTTAAACGAAAAAGTATACGTAAACAAAAGAGTTTAAGAAGAATTTGGAAAATCTAACAAACAGTTTCAGGGGTTTCCAAAGAAGCACAAGTTGATTAAAACATCAGAAATTCAGAGTGCCAAATAGTTAGTCAATCTAAACAGACACCAATTGCAAATTAAATACTGAAAACTTACACATTTATTTAACTGAAAAACATCAAAGTAATAAAGAATTTGAAAATTACCTTGCAACCAATCTTATGTGATTTTCCTGGTTCATCAACTTTGGAAGCTTCAGGACGGCCTGAATTTTTTTTCTAAAAAGAAAAATTAAGTAACAAAACTCCGTATTAATCAGAATACAAATATTTCAGAAACACCAATAAATTTAGACACCAAACAGTTGAGAAACTGACATTTCAGGAAGGTAACAAAGTGTTTTCGTTTAGTACGAAGAAATTTCAGAAGCGACTACTGAAAATTGTAATAAACATTTATTCTCAAAAATATACCTAAAAGAAGCAGAAAAATGAAAAGAAATCTCCGAAAAAACCTTTCCACATCCTTGCTTAAAATTATGAGCCCGCTAAAATGAAATATGACGTAAATCTGAGATTTCGTGATGCATCGTTTTCCTTTTTCCCCCCTTCTGTTAGCGTGTGGGCATTTGAAGATACCATAAAAATAAATATGCAGCCTGCGTATACCATACTAAAAACAATGAAGTCCCCTGTTGTTTGCGCCTCAACGGAGTAATGAAAGTAATAGCGTGGAATGACAGAAGTCGTAAAGATCTAAAACCGACGCCAACCTTAACTAAGCTAAAAAGGTCAGCTTTACGACTCCCAAAAATTGTGCTACTTACTGTTTTACGTAAAATTTATCCAGTTCGTGTGTTATTTACGAAGGTTAAGATAAGTCTGATTCAAAATGTGTTATAAGATCCGATATTTGAATGAAATTTGGCTTCTAAAATTTCTTCAAGAGTTTGGATAATTTTTGAACTTTCAGTTTCTCAGCCTGTTATTTATTTTGTAATAATGATTTACTGGTATCTTAAACAAATGTAGTTCTTTTAATTGAAATTATGTCGGTTTCTGCTTACAAATTCTGAAAATTTCAGAAGGAAATGCGCGAGAAAATATAATACCACGTTGGTTTTAAGGTAACTTTCACTACTTTAAAATTGGGAAAAAATTCAATTTTTCAAAGCACTACCCTTCGCTTCTATTTAAAATACGTATAAAGGTATTCCCTTTAAATTTTCAACTTTAAAGGGTCTCTCCGGTCTTCCTTTAATAATAAATCATCAAAGTAAAACAAAGGGCAGTAAACTCAACAAAAATTAAACTTCAGCCCAGGTTACACTCTTTTTTGTAATTAGTTCAGTAAAACAAAGTTTAATCTTCTCCGGAAACTTCTTCGTCAACTAAAGGGAAGCAACCCATTTTTAGGTAAGATTAAGATCCGCTATAACCTTGAAGAAAACAACCATGTATATTCGTTAAAGGTTCGTGCAAGCATAAATCAAAACTTACAAGAAGAATTTGGATTCGAGTATTTTACAAATATTATTTCGTATTAAAAATAAAAGGTGCATGTCTGGAAGTGACAAGATAGTAAAGCAAAAAGGCTACAAGCGTGCCACAGATTGCGCTGGCAGTTTTATACAATTTCCGAATGTTTCGTTTCAGAAGAATTGCGTTTTAAGAGGACTTTTAAAGTTAGTATTACCTGTTCCTCCGCCTGCATGGTGATGAAGTCCCATTTATTTGCCAAATTTTTCCGCAAATTTCCTAACGCTTCTAGCTCGTAATCCTCTAAACCATGGCGCTGCTTATTCCTCAGAGTCCTTTTTGCTAAATAGATGGCGTACTCCACATTATCTGGCGGTCGATTCTGCCAAGGCCAATAATATGGGGACTGAAAAAGCGAAAAGAAAGTTATTGAAAATATCAAGTAATATGTTTAGCCTAAATTGCGTCGAATTAAAATTTTTTCCAAATTCGTAACTTCAGAAACACTCATCGTCGCTTGTTTTGAGGTAGGTAGGTACTAATGGCCGGTTTCACCAACCACACTTAACGTTTAAGGATTCCCTAAAAATTTAAACTAGCCCTATTTTGTTTCACCAGTCAAATATCTCCACTTAAATTCTCCTAAGGAGCACTTACCCTAAACCTTCAATATCGGCCGCTTAACATTCACTTAGTAAAGTTGTGTATTTTTGACGTTTCGTGTATAATTTTCAAAATGATTAATTATTATTTAGACGATGATGTTGATGATATAAATGATATAGATGAAAACGATATTATGAATTATATACCCAGAATGATTTATGAAAGGGAAGATCATTTCCACAATTTATCGGAGAATAAATTTTTCGAAAGATTTCGTTTAAAAAAAATACAGTTTTGCAAGTGCTGCAATTAATAGAAAACAGAGTGGAGTATCCACACAACAAGTATGTATATACAAAATATATAAAATTAAAATGATAAATAAATAATAACTGTCAATGTATATTGAAGAAACAATAGTGTATCACCAATAAACCAGCTGCTTGTGGAATTACGAGTATATGCTACAGGAGGTCATCTTCTGGCATTAGTAGATTTTGGAGGCATGTCAAAGGCTAGTGTATCTAGAATTGTCGTCCGAGTCTCAGAAGCCATAGCAGCATTAAGGCCTATTTATATTAAATTTCCTCAAACAAACGGAACAAGAAATTAGAAAAACACAACAAGACTTTTACGATCTTTACTCATTTCCACGAGTAATAGGAGCCATTGATGGGACTCACATACGTATTCAATCGCCTGGTAAAATATTGTTTATCGCACTCTGTACTATGAGTGTCAGTACAAAGAATAAGTACTAGTTTTATATATTTACAACAGGAAATAATGATGGTGAAGTTTATCGAAGTCACTAGTTCATATGTCTGCACTAAAATTAAACCAAATATTACTAGAAATATGTCTTCTTCATATTCTTTCGTTTTTAGATCTACATTTTAGAACAAGTACGTGTAAGTTAAGTTGCTCTTAACTAAGGACTTGTATATTTTTGTTGGTGGAACAAAATATAAATTTAAGTATCACTTAGTATTAAGTGTAGTTTAGTTAAGTTTCATTTTAAGCTACCGTGGTGAAACTGGGCATAGTATCCTGATCCTGATTTAATTTGCTGATAAAGAAAGTTTCTTGGGGGAAAATTTATTACTAAAAGAGTTTTTAATTTTTACGCAAATGCAAGAAAATAGAGGAAAAGTGAAAAACAGGAAACTCAAATGACTGGGGTTTCATTAAAGAATGAAAAGTTGAATGGAGATGAAAGAAATCGTATTTAACGGTTCTTTAAAAGAGCACTTCTATTTTTGGTAGAAAACTCTCCAACCCTTTTTGGTTATGAGCAAAATTCATTTCCAACTCCAAAAAAAGAACAATTCATCTTGATTCGATTAAGCGTTCGTGAAAAACTCGTTCGCATTCAACCGAATCAAGTCCATCCTGCTCGCATCAGTGGTTAAAGAAATTTTTGTCCTCGACAGTTCTTTCACGAAAAATTCGTTCAACTCAGTTTGTTACCCTCGAGCACATCCCCTAACGAATCACTCGCTACAAAAATTTTCCCGAAAGAAAACTTTTGTTTTTCCTTCTTGGGATTTCGAGAGATAAATTTATAAATAAATTATTTCGACGCTTGAGAAGAAATTAAAAAAATAATATGGAGACCATGAAAGTACAATTTTTTTTTCTAACTAAAAACTTATACTGTTTCTATGCTGCATAAGAGCTCACTTGTTATGTTGCCTTTAAAATACGCTTATCTCTATAAAATAAACCAATGACAACGTATTTTATAGGCCATTCAAATACGCTTTTCTCTATAAAATGCGTCGTGGCCTAGCAATCTTCGCATTTTGTGTATTGTGACGTCTCAAATAATAATTTATTAAAAAAGTGTTAGAAAAATTTTTGAAGACAACTCGTGTTTTACAGTTTAAAAATCTCGGTCCATCAAATCCTCGGCGCACTTCGTTCGCTCGGATTTGAACTACGACCTTGATTTTTAAACCTTCTATAAAACACTTGTTGTCTTAATAGCCATTAAGTATCCTTAGTCGCAAGTAGCTAATCTATTTTAGTAGATTAATTTGAAATACCCGGGCTTTTTTATATAAAGGCCGCTTGCGAAATACGGTCGCGTTTGAACGTCCCTTGCGGATAATTCGTCTTCTACGAACGAGTTCTTCAGTGCCTATTTGTCCTGGTCGTTTGCAGAATGGATTTACAAGTAATGACTCATTTCAGGACTTTGTTGTAAAACTAACCTAATTTATTATTCCAGATGAATGAATCTACCCAAAATACAAATTACAACATGAAATTTCGTCTGCAAATTATTTAAAAATAGAGAAAACTTTTCAGAAATTTTGGGGCAGCCTTACAAAATCAAAACATCAAAGGAGAATAATTTACAGATACGTTAACCACATCCATAAATGAATTCCATTTTCTTCTG
This sequence comes from Melanotus villosus, assembly GCA_963082815.1. Taxonomy (NCBI): domain Eukaryota; kingdom Metazoa; phylum Arthropoda; class Insecta; order Coleoptera; family Elateridae; genus Melanotus; species Melanotus villosus. The sequence continues at coordinate 17,555,017 of OY720422.1, read as the reverse complement.
TTGAAATAAGGTTGTGTAATGCTGAAAATTTACCCTTTGATCTCCTTGCTTTGCCTTTCGACAGATTAAACCGGTTTCAAGTTCTAATTAATCCATCCCTTTTGTTTAGCAACTTCTCTTATTCTATGAAATCAATTACAGGTGTCTAGTCAATCCATAAATGCCCCCAAGTTGTATTTAATCAGCGATGTCCATTTTAGTAACAAACGGGGATTATTTCGTATTTCATAGTATAAAACAAGGGGTACAAGCTGAAATCATTTCATGTCAACATAACTGATAATTTGGATGGTAATTTTAATCAAAGGTATTCATTTAGGATCCCTAGTTGTTGAAGGTTTTAAAGTTCAAAGAGTTCGAAGTTTAATGAATATTAATTAAAAATTATTGAGATTATAAAAAGATTTACATATTAACAATTTTCGACAAAAGGCTTCTGTTTTTCATCTCGCTTTTATTATTAAAATTGTAATTACTTGTAACTGTGATTGGTTTTTATATTTATTAAAATAAAACACGATTATTTTGTAGAATTTTAGTTCAGGCCTTTTAGAATAAAACCGAACAACTTGTTTGGAAAGTCGGAGAAAATGTTCAACTAAAAAACATTTGCCAATACAAAATTAAATTATGAAATTTTTTATAAGCGTTGACAGCGAAACCTTATTTAATCACAGAGAAAAAAATACATTTATAATACAAACCTCAGAAACAAATGCTGCCGTTCATTTCGAATAATCACAACAAAATAAATGGAATTTTAAATTAAAATCATTAAAAACACGCTTGTAAATACATAAAATGAAAATTAACACTGAGAGGCAGATTTTATAATATATCCCTTATATGTGGGCACGCCCTAACCGAAGAAAAGAAGAGCAAATAAAGAATTAGTTTTATGATGACCTAAGGAAAGCATACCAAGATTGCACCAGACATGATATACATACGTTTTATCTTAGGAGACCTAAACGCTAAAGTAGGCACTGAAGAAATCTATCGCCCCATTATCGGCAAACACAGTTTGCATGAGAGCAGTAATAGAGAGTTAATGATAACAGACATAGGGCGGGTTGTACAAACCTGATTTAACAGTTTCGTCAAATTAATCATCCATCAAAGTGAACAAAATCGAATAAAAATTCAAATGCATATAGCAAATAACACATTGGTAAATAAAAATGATGCTCTTTTGTCAACTTTGATTATTCGTTAATTTAATAAAAGCTTTGTGCAACCGCTCCGTAGACTGATAGACTTGACCTCTTCCAAACAACTAATTATAGGAGGCACATATTTTCAATGACAAGATGGCATGAACGTTCCCTAATAGCAAAACGCACAATCAAATAGACCACGCACTTATTGACTCCCAGAGTATACCACTAGTCTGCAGGATGTGCGGATTATGAGAGGTGCCGATTGCTCAACGGGCCACTATTTAGTCCGTGTGAAACTTCGACAAGGATAGCACAGAGACAACTTTGGAATGTGTGAAATGTAGACATGGAAATTAACAAAGAAATGTATGAAAGCATCCTCAGTGCTAAACTTCAAGAAGAAGAACCTTGATGTCATGATATTGAAGAGTAACGGAATTGTATAAAGACGGCCATAAAAGAAGAAAATGGCAGAAAGACCAGAAATACTTCAAACGGCTGGTTCGACCAAGAATGTAGGGAGGCAGTGCAATAGAGAAAAGCTGCCAGAGATAAGTTGATACAGTTTAGAACACGAGTAAATGAAGCAAGACACGAACAAGCACAAAAAACCTATAATAAATGCTGGAGAAGATAAAAGAGAGAATTTCTGAAGGAAAAGTTAAAGGTTTATAAAAAGATTCCACCGAGAGCAAGACATTAGAAATATATATAAGACAGTGAACGAGTCGAGAAAAGGATTTGAACCACGATCCAACATTTGTAGGAACAAGGAAGGGGAACTGACTTGTGACAAAGACTAAATAATAAAGTTATAGATGCAATACTTAGAATCTCTACTAAATGGTACAGGAAATAATGACAAAAGAGCACAGGCAAAAAGTGAATAGGAAAGACTCTCTCAAAATATAAGCTCGAGAAAACAGCCGGATAATTAGGACAACAGGAAGTTAGCTACCCCCGTACGAAGAAGTTGAAGAAGCTATTAAGAAACCGAATTGCAATAAGGCTCCAGGAATCGACGATATCCCTTCAGAACTCATTACTAAAGGAGGCGAAAAGTTACATTAAGCTACTCTGAATCAATGCAGACACGCAGTGGCGGCTTGTCCGGGTAGGCAGGGGAGGCAGTGCCTCACCATGCAAAAGAGGTAAAAGGTAAAACGCATTTTTATTTATGTTTATCACGACGCGACTACTTTCTGCACAATAATAGTTGGCTATTACATTGTATTCATGAAAAGAACTAATTCTTGAATTTCTTGAAAATCTCATAATATTTCAGTTTAGATAACTTGTTCAGATTATATCACCGTTTTTGTGTATAACTATCGGTTTTATTGTATGTAATTAAAAATTACAAAATATGTATTATTACGCTCCGTCTACTCCGTTTAAATTTAAATCGTTACCGCCCTTTCGACGGTATTCGAGTGGACAGTTCGGCTGAATGCCTCAAGCCGAAGCTGATCAACCAATCATCGTCGAGCCCAACAACATATTTCTGGAATAAAATACCTCACGTCACAGTTAAAAAACGCAGAAAAGGACGCCTATAGTGCGGCAATGTCCCGCTTGAATAAGACGTGAGTTAGACAGTGACAGACTTCCGCCTGCAAGATGCAAGCATGCAAGTTTCATATTTGAATTGATAACCAGTAACCAGGATCCAGTTCGAGCTAGTTTTACGTTCAGTTGAAAAAACCTGAAAATGTTGGGTTATGTAGTTAATGTAGTTATGATTGTTTGGTTTGATTTCGGGCATTTCGGCGATTTCAGATTTCATATTCATAAGTGTTAGTTAATTTAAAAATGGCGACAGAGTGTAGTTTAGCAGAAATACAACAACCGGGTGCTTCTTTGAGAGATTGTTCTGATATTGTAAATTTTCTAATAAATACGTGCCGGTTTAGTCACCTTTCGTACGACGATAAACTATATATAAAACAATTAGGAAGACCTATTCCCGATTTAAGCACAACTTTAATTAATGTCGGTAAACCAAATCGCGCTTTCAACAATCCGTGGTACCGTAAGTATGACTGGCTCACAGGAAGTAAATTAATAAAAAAAATATTTTGCTGGCCCTGCATTCTTTTCTCGAACAGTAGTGAAACAGTATGGTGGAAAACAGGATATTCCGATATGAAAAATATATGTCGTTCATTAGAAAAACATAATAAGAGCAAGGAGCACATCTCTTCCACCTGTAAATTTGTTCTTTTAGGCAAACAAAATATCGCGACAGTGATAGATAGCGCTCGAAAAATAGAGATACAACATTTTAATGCAAAAGTTCAAAGAACTATCCAATTATAAAGACTGAAAAGGCCGTGATTTATACTGAGATATATGGTAAAAAATGCAGTTCAAACAGCCTTACTTATGTAATTTTGCTTCGTACCCCCCGAACCCCCCGGCTTTAAGATAACCCTCAACTTCTATGGAATTTTGCCTCACCAAACGTTTCGGCCACGAGCCGCTACTGGCAGACAGTATGGGGAAAAGAAAAACAATGCCAAATGAATGGAAGGTGGGAATCATCTGCCCCATCCACAAAAAGGGTGACAAATTGCGAAAACTATAGAGGCAGAACTTCGACATTTCCGGTCTCAATTCCGGATGAGAAAGGAGCACCTAGTGGGGGCTCCATTTCAGGGTTACGAGTGAAAGCCGGTCAACTAAAGGGGAAGATAGATCTCCAAAATTAGGGATAACCATCTATCTAAGGGACGGAAACCCTGAAAGAAAAATACCTGGTCCTCCAGGTTGGGGGTTGAGGTGACGGACCTGCTCTGCATCATTAATGAATTGCAAAAAAGCAAAATACAATGCCTCCGAATATGGAGTGGAAAAAAATACGACGACGAAAGCAGCAACAACGGACCGTGGTTGTAGGTACATGGAATGTAAGGAGTGTTATGAATAAATTACCAGAAATAATTTTACAAATCCAACCATTACACATAGATGTGTTAAGTTTCACAGAAACTAAAAAGTGGCTACGTACGCACATGGTCAGGGATACCAAAATCGGAAAAAGCGCGTGCAGGAGTCTCGGTCCTTATAAGAAAAGGTTTTTAGTAAAAGAATAAAAGATACCCATAGATAGAAGTGCGAGGAACAGAAGTAGTTATGGTTATGTTATTTTGTATGCCTCAACAGAAAATGCAAGTGATGCAACAACAAATTACTTCTACGACATATTACGCGATGTATTAAGCAAAGTAAGCAGCCGACAATAACTTATACTGGTTGGTAATTTAAATGCCAAAATAGGAATTAGACAAAATGACGAATTCGTGGGTCAGTATGGAGACGCAAGGGTAGATAACGATGGGGAAAGATTAATAAATATGTGTAAACAGTATGAACTTAAAATCCAGAATACCTTTTTCAAACATAAAACAATCCGTCAGTATACTTGGGAAAGTCCATCGTTAAATTAGAAATCGATAACTTATTATATTGTTACTAAACAGACAGAATTGTTTAAAGTATTAGATACTAGCGTTACAAGACGCCCAAACTGTAGATCTAAGCACTATCTAGTAATAGCCAAATGTTATTCTTATTTACCAATAAGAATAGTACTCAAATTATTGAAGCAGGCGAAAGAACGGAGAAATCATAAACTACAACTGCTGAATCAAGACAGTATATGAAATTCGTATGAACCCAGATTGCAAGGCCAGTTGCAAAAAACTAAAGTAAATGACGACGTGGAAATAGACCATAAAAATATAACAGACGCCATCCATCAAGCAGCTAAGGAAACACTAGGGACACAAATTAATAATAATATACCACATAAATGCTGATGGTCTGAAGAAATAAAAGAAATAGTTGAAGAGAAACAAGAAGCAAGTATATGAAATAGCCAACAAACCGCAATCTTGGTAATTGGAATATCTATAAAGCAAAATGTGCTATTGTAACAAGGAAGGCCCGAGAAGAAACAAAAAACATGGAAAACGATGTGATAAAATTAATAAAACCATTTATTTCGATAATGTCGCAAAAATATTAATTTAAGGACAACTATCCAAAGAGATAAAACCATCGAAAGGACTACGTCAAGGATGCAATCTTTCGCCACTATTATTCAATAGCTATTTGGAAGCTGGAAAATACACGTTCAGGACATGGGAGTTCCAATTAACGAATAATGCTTATTCAACTTAAACTTTGCAGAGGACCAAGTAATAATAATTGCCCAAGATTCATATGACTTGAGATTTATGATTACAAAACTATATAAAACCTATGAAAACTGGGGATTACAAATTAATACCGAGAAAACCGAATACCTAGTAGCCAACTCTAGCGCTAGGTTCACGCTACTAATCAAATACAACATAGAAATTAAACAAGTAGATCAATTCAAATAAATAGGGACTATAATAATAAACAACAGATCTGATAGTACAGAAATTAAAAATAGAAAAGTCATAGGATGTCTTAATTCAGTTTGGTGGGACAAATACATACATACGAGGGCTGTTCTGTAAATTGTTAATTAGAAGAAAACTACGGAATTTGTAAAGAAAATAATTTTATTGTTTTTCAAAGTATTCCCCCTTAGACATAATACACTTCTTCATTCTTTGAAATCACTTCTCGAAACACGCTGAAAACTCTTTTTTTGGAAGGTCGTCAAGAATTCGCTGAAATTCAGCAACAGCCGCATTGGCGTCAGGAAATCTCTTACCACGCATGAGTTTTTTAATCAGCGGAAGCAAAAAGAAATCGTTAGGGGCAAGATCTGGACTGTATGTTGGATGAGTGACCAGTTGGACTCCGGATTCGTGTAAAAAATTTAAAGTTTTTGCGGCCGTATGCGGAGTTGCGTTATCGTGGTGTAACAAAATTCCACGCAAACCAGATCTTGGGCGATCACTACACAATTTCTCGAAGACTTGAGGAAGGCAAACTTCTGTATACCAATCAGCAGTTACAGTTACAGAGGAATTACTGCAACTGGACCACTGTATCTGAAGAAAACGGCAATCATTTTTTTGTTTGCACTTTTACCGCGAATAACTTTTGTTGGCATTTCCTCCTTTTCAAACACCCAAACAGTTGATGGTTGTTTTGTCTCGGGATCATAATTATATATCCACGATTCATCCCCCGTAACGATACTAAATACCTGCTTTGAAGATCCTCCATCGAACTTTTCTAACATAAACCTGCACCAGTCTACCCGTGCTTGTTTTTGTTCGTCGGTTAACAAATGTGGAATCCACCGACTTGTCAGCTTTCTTACACCCAGATGTTTATGTAAAATGATATCTACTGCAGATGATCCAATGCCTAGTTCGTCTTGAATCTCTCTATGAGTGATATTCCGTTTTTCCTTAATCAGCTTTTCGGTTGCAATAATGTTTTCAGCACAAACAGCTACTGCAGGTCGTCCAGGTCTTGGTTCATCTTCTAACGTACTCCTTCCACGTTTAAATTCACGGAACCAGTAACTAATTGTAGATAATGATGGACTATTGTCGCCAAAAGCTGCCATTAAATCTTGGTGACTTTGGTCGTATGTTAAGCCTCGTTTATAATCGTAGAAAATCATAGCCCGAAAAGCATTCCGCGGCACTTCCATAATGCTTAGTAATAATCAAACGAATTATAACAATCAAAAATTAGGATCTCTATATGCTTTAACTTCAACCTTGCAAAATTGCAACTGGAAACTGTCAAAAGAATAAGCTTTCGATTGATACAAATGTTTTTGTTTTTCTTCGCATCCATGGCCTGCTACTAAGCCAGTGGCGGCTCGTGGGTCAATAACGCGGGGGGTCATTTTGGAACTTTGGTAATGGTATTAAAAATCAATAACTATCCTACATTCACCAAAATTAATAATGCTTCGGTTTCGCTTCGGTCTCGTTGAGCGACTCGTATTCGTCAAAATTATCAAACCAATCAATCATCTTTTCCAAAACCATTCAGGTATTTTGGGTTTATTTTATATGAGATTCCGCATGCAATACCTTGGCATCGAGCCTTTTGGAAAAGATATTTTCTAAACACTAAAAATTAATATTGTTATTTAATGTGAGACCTTACCTTTCAAACTTGCTTATACTTCAACTCAATCCTCCTGTCCTTCATTTCTGAAAAGTAGTTCACGACCTTTTCGTTGAAATTTGGAATACTCTTCACTAATGTTTTCTCAATACTCAACATAGACAATGCACTAAGTCTAGATTGTCCCATTGTATTACGCAAAAAAGTTTTTATTCTCTTTAAAGTTGAGAAACATCTCTCACTTTCCACGGTTGTCATAGGTAGAGTACACAAGATATTTAATAATTGTACTGCTTCAGAAAATGTTTCTGACAAATTCATATTTATGAACAATTGTAGTATGGCAACTGCACCGGCACTATTACGGAAATCCTCACGAGAATATATCACTTCTAGTTCTGATTTTAATTTTGAAATATTAATTTTAGGATAATTAGACTTCACTAGATTCAAAATATCTTGAGGAAAACTATTAGTATAGGTTTCAAATTTTTCTGTATGGAATAATTGTGAAATCATAAGATGATCATTGAACCCAAATCTGTGTCGAATTTCAGATAACACAATGTCGCAAATTTCAAGTGCAATTCTGCGTCTAGGATCCTCTGCAGCAGTTCTCCTTTTCGTTGATGTATTTGGGTCTCTTGATTCTAAAATAGCATTTCTAACTCTTTGAATATAACATCAATATCTCGCATTTGTAATTGTTTGAACAATATATCCACGTGAGGCATTATTTTATGAAAAAAATTTAACCAATACAAAAAGTTTTCATCTTCTAAATAGCCTTTGAGACCACCAGCTTGATTTATGTTATTAGTATCTTCTTCTTCGTCAATGATTTGCTCTAAACAGCATGTCATATCCTCTTTATGAATATAAACAGTTTCAACGCACTTCGTATTAAAAGCCCATCGCGTAGGCGCAGCTTTAGGTAATCTCACCTTAACTACCCTATCCAGAACCTCCGTGCGTTTTGGCGATCGTCCGAAAAAAGAAGAGAAAGCATGCAAATTCGCAAAAAATATTTTAATCGGTTTATGTTGATTAGCCGCTTTTTGGAGTATAAGATTTAGTTGATGGGCATAACAGTGAATAAAATTTGCAAACGGATAATATTCTTTAATTTTTGCCTGAACACCTCCCAGCCTGCCACTCATTACCGCTGCGCCATCGTAACTTTGGGCTATTAATTTATCGGGTGATTCACTAATTTTTAATATTTGGAGTTCTTCCATTATAGCGTCCGTTACATGCTGCGCTGTAGTACCTGGAGGATTGACAAATTTCCAAAATCTTTCATGCACAATACCCTTCAATACATACCGTACAATAAATATCATTTGCGTTTTATTAGAGCTATCAGTGGTCTCATCAACTTGAATTGCGACGTAATTTGCTTGGTTAATCTCGTTTTTTATATGTTCATGTACTACAGCCAGCATAGCATCTAATATTTCATTCTGAATTGTCTTCGATAGTCCTTTAAATACTGCGCTTTTCTCAATATGTTCTTTAAATATTGCGTCTAATTCCGTGACGAAATTTATAAGGCCCCGAAAAATTCCCGGATTATCAGACGTATCACTTTCATCATGCCCGCGCAATGCAATTTCAAAGATCCCGCAAAATTTCACACAATCAATAATTTTATTCAAAATATATCTGTTTTTAGAAACCGATTCATTAAACTCGGGCACAGATTTACGATACGCACTATCAAGCTGTTGTCGTATATCAACACGTCCTAAACTAGCAAAACTCATGGAACTATTTATATGAGTGGCGGAACCAGCATGCTTTTTAATTTTTTCTTTTAAATGTTTAATATCGGTTACTCCAACTTTTGCCCAATTAACATCATTTGAAAACAATAGACACGGATAACAAAAAAAAGCATTTTTATCGTCACACCCGCATATCCAATCGCACAAACTGTACATTGATTCTTTGAAGTATCTGTTGATGTCTTTACCCCTGTCCTTAGTTCTTTGCTGCAAATTCATTTTTGGTTTCGGTCGCCCACTTTTCTTTTTTTCTAACCGGCTTTCATAATTCAATTTTCCTTCTGTCTTTAAGGCCAATATCTGTTGAACAGTGCTCATTTTGAAGAAAATATATTTTTTCAATTTCCTCTACAAACACACACAAAACACTTTCTGTTCCTGCTAAAGAATTAGAAAACTAAACCATTTTTGATCCCCATTCCCCTCGTATAGTTTGCTCTTGCTTGTACTGCAATTTCTCCTTACCAATCTTATCAGCGATTAATAAAAGATAAATATATAAATAAGAAACTGGAGAAACTGTCATTCATGCGGTGGTCCGGCCGTCGACACTATTGCCGATATAGAAGCGAGAGGAGACTCTCGCTCTTACTCAATAAAATCACTATATCTGTCGCTGTTTCTCTTAACATGCATTTTTCCATATGCCATAAGAGCTGTACATGGTCAATTTGAAATACGGCCGGCTTGCTGAAAATATCTCGTGCGCTCGGGCGAATGCAAAGTGCAGACGATTTAAAATCAATGTAGACGTAAAATTTATAAAAGAATTATTGTTACGCAATTTAGAATATTATTTATAATTACTATATTATTTTTTAGATATTTTTAGAGGGTCATTGACCAATTGACCCTTAGGAGAAACCGCCACTGCTACTAACAATATACAGAACAGCCCTCGTATCTATAGCCGTCAAAAAACATGTTGAACAATCCGGTCGAATCAGTGCTACTCTACGGAGCGGAAATATGGACCCTGAATGGCGAACATCGCAGAAAAATCAACATACTTAATTAAAATTGATTACCTTCGAAGAAGCGCAAGAATATCTCTCCTTGGCCATGTGAGAAATTAAACTATACGAACTATCACAAAATCCGAATATACGGTATTAGACAGAATAGACAGAAGAGGATTGAAATGGTTTGGTTACCTCCTAAGAATGAATGGAATTAGATGGTCGAAAAGAATGTGGAAATGGATTCCACCAGGAAAGAAAAGAAGAGGCCGACCTCGCATGTTCTGGAATCAGGGAATGCGTGCAGCTATGGAGACAAGAGAACTAACAGAAGAAGATGTACAAGATCGAGAGCGATGGAGGAATGGCACAGGTAAACGGCTCCAGACGTCGAATACAGTTTATAATATTAACTATAGAGGTATCTGTTTGCTTCCAACAACATATAAAGTACTAACACATATAATTCATAAACGACTCAACCCATTGGCAGAAAAAATCACTAACGAATCCCAAACTGGCTTTAGAAGAGGGAGATCGACAAACAACCAAATATTTACAATACGTATGATTCTGGTAACATTTTGGGAATTTAACGTCGACATATACCAACTTCGACTATAAACAGGCGCACGATAGCTTAAAGCAAAATAAAATGTGGTGCACAATGAAATATTTTAAGATACCAAATGCCTAACGAAACTAACGGTTACTGGAGCACAATATGTGTGCCGAGTAGGAAACAAGACACCCGAAAAATTCAAAATAAAAGGGGGTGTCACATAAGGGAATGTACTCTCACCAATACTATTCAATTTGATTCTGGAAAGAGTGATCCGCCACGTAAATATAAACCCTGGAGGCACGATATACAACAGAAGTGGGCAACGATTGGCCTAAGGAGATGATGTAGTAATATTGAGACGAAAGAAAGAAGATATCGCAAAAATTTCTACAAGCCTAGATAAAGGGGGAAAACAAATGGGACTATCAGTAAGCGAGAAAAAACTAAATACAGGAGGACTAGTAAAGCAAACCTACAAGAACAACCCCTCGAAATAATACACAAAGAATTTGAAAAAATCAATAAGTTTAAGTATCTTGGTACACATATTAATAGCAAGAGCGATTTTCTCCTCCTCCTTCTTCTTCTTCTTCTTCTTCAGACTTCTTGTCTTCAAAGCTGGATGTAGTCATCCCCTTTTCTGTTCCATATTTCTCGATCTCGTGCCGTCCTAATCCATGGCTTCCCTGTTATCGCCCTTATATCATCTGCCCATCTTTTTATGGGTCGCCCCATACTGTTTTTACTTATTCTGGGTCTTCATTGTAAGGTTATATTGACCCACCTTTCCTATTGTCGTATTAATGACCAGTTCAACTCCATTTTTGCCTTCCCATTCACTTCATTTTTTATCTGTTAATGTTCCTCCTATCATTGGTCGTTAAATTGCCTTTTATGTAGTTTCTATTTCTTCAATAATGTTGTTTGTAAAGGCCATCGCTTCTGTGCCGCAAGTCAAAACAGGTAATATACAGGTATCAAATATTTTTACCTTAAGGTGCGTTGGAAAATTTTTATCTTTAAGAACATAAGCCAGTTTACTGAATGCAGCCCATCATTATGTGTCGATCTAATTCTGCATCTTGAATTCTCTTAGCACATTTGTATTGTACTTATGTCCTAAATATACGTATGTATCGACTTGTTCAATTTGTTCTCCGTTAATATCGATGGCTAGTGAATCATCGCTGTTTGTCATACTTTTTGTTTTCTGTTTATTCTTAGACTTTTCGGCCATTTCTAGCGTATCAAATGCTTTCTCGTAATCTATACTATGCTATACCAGTGGGATATTATATTCAGTGCATTGTTCAATTAAATTGTTTAGGCTTTGCAAATGGTCTGCCGCTCCATACCCTCTTCTAAATACGGCCTGCTGTATTGGCTGGTATGCATCCAGTTTTTTGGACAATGTTTGTAACAATCTTCATACATAAGCAGTTTGTAAAGATGTGACATTAAGCTAGTGGCTCTATGGTTTTTGTTATCTGCTTTGTTTCCTTTTTTTTGTAATACAAAATAAGTGTTACATTATTCCAGTCATCCGGAGTGTCGTTTTCTTCTAAGTATTATTGTATAATGCATTAAGGATGTGCAGTAATTTCTTTCCACCATATTTAATATGAGAATTTCTATTTTTTATTTGTTTCATGGCTCCTCTAACTTCATCTATTGTTTTGCTTGGTATGTTTTCAGATCCAGCATTTATTATGTTTGGTGTTGATTCAACAAAGAAATAGGTAGACGAATAATGACAGGCAACAAGACAATGTTCTCCATAGACTAATTGCTACGATCTAAACTTTTGTCTCGCTCCAGTAAAATACAATTATATAAAACGCTAATTAGACCTGTAATATGCTATGGATGCGAGTCATGGACCCTAAACAAGAATAATGAATAACGGTTAAATATATTTAAAAGAAAAATTCCGCGGAAAATATATGGGCCAATATATGATAAAGGCCTAGAAGGATGGAGATGAAGAATGAATTTCGAAGACAAGGATGGGTGAAAATGCAACCAGAGGGACAGCGACCAGTAGGAAGACCCCGAGGACGATGACTAGATAATGTATCCGCATATTTTAAGAATATAAGAAGACATAGATGGCAGAACTTAGCTGTGGACAGTGATCGGTGGAGGGGTGGGGGGTGTAGTGAATGATGCAGAGGTCCTATGTACACTCTTCTTCTGTCTGAACACTGACACGGTCCAACCCGGAATACGTTCTGTTAATACTGACACTGACAGTGGAAGTCTTCGAATTCATTTAATTTTAGTTTGAATCTTAAGGGGAAACTAGTGGTCCGAGATGGGAGACTTTAACACGAATACAGATAATGCAAGTACATATGGAAAAGTTCTTGATATCCAAAATACATTGTTTTATGATATACTAGCAATACCCCGAAAATAAATTTAGCTCGGTTCTTAATAAGGAAATTAGCGCAAAACATAATTTAGGCCACTTATAATATTTATGGATTAAAATTTATTAGCCTCTTCCTATTGTTGGTGTCCATGCGTTAACACATTTTTGCTGGAATTGAATGAATTTGAAGCTAAAAACAATGTTTTTATATTTCAATCAAGTCAGTTTAAATTATTTAACATACAAAAATTGAGTTTTATAGACTTCCAATTGATGGAATATTTTCAAACTTCGTTAGTGCATGCAGTTCGTTACGCTGCATAAGACAATGCCAAGATCAGCCAAAAATATCCAGACGCTTTGGAGAAATGTGTTTTTGATTTATAAATTTTTGATGTAGTCATTCCGGGTAAAGTTGTGTGAGATAGACATAGAGAGAGAAAACCCTTAGTATGCCAAGCACAGTGTAGGTACCTGCAATTTGCACTGTGCCTAATCCTGCTCGTAAACATTTGAACTGTCAATCAACCTCAAATATTGTAAAAAAGCCTTTTAAATTTTTAAATATTCTACAATTTAGCTTTGAAGAAACCCGTAAAGTGTAGTACTTTGAAACAATTTCTGGATAATTTGTAGGTACATGTACAGGGTGGGCATAATTAGATGTTTTAATAGGGCATCTCGGTAACCATAAGAGATAGAGGAAAACGAGTGGCCAAGTCTCGATCTCTTTTTTCGAGATATGTTTAATGGTGAAAACAGAAATTGGCTATCTTCTTTTGTTTTTGAGTTAGAGCCCAAAATGGACTTTTTCGACTTTTTTTGATATCCTCATAACTCCCTTGTTTTTAACAATAGCAAATTACCGTTTTGGCATTATTAAGGCACTTTTTTACGGAGAATCTAATGGTTTAATCGTATTTTAAATTTATTCATTTGTTTCTCATTTATAGCATAAAGTTGTATTTTTTTATATGGAAGTCATAGTAGGCAATGAAGTGGTTAAAAATAGTATTTTTTTTTCTTTTCAAAAATATATAGTTTGTTCCAGATATTTTCCTTATTTACATAAGAAATGTCAAAAAGAGTATTTTATTATTATATTATTATTTATACATAGTGAGTTTAAAGGATAATGTTAAGTTAATTTTAAGGCAGGGTTGATAGGGAAAAATGATAATAAAAATCTGCATTATAATTATTTGAGTAATATTTTTTATTTGGTTAAAAATAAACTTAGAAAAATAACAAACAAGGAACCTACTTAACGACATGAGATGTTAACAATAAAATGTCGAACCCAACGTGGGGCGTTAAAAATAAAATGGCGCTGCAACGTGGGGCGAATAATAAATGTTGATAGCAAAGTGGGGTGATTTATAAGATTTATAAAGTAAAAGGGGCGAAGTATATAAAAATAATATTGAAAGGTTTGTGGGGCAAGGTAAAACGAGAAAAATAATTTATAACTGTCATTTGGAGAAAAGTAAAAACTAATGTCAATGTCATTTGTCAAATTTTTCGATTTTTTGATAATATTTATTTTCAATTAAATACGATTAAAATGAAAAATACATTAATAACAAATTGAATACCTGAGAAATCCAGAACTGAAAAATAATTATAATAATAAAAAAATAACATTAATTTTTTTAAAAATTTTGTACTTAATTTGATAAAAATAAAAGATGGCAGATAGGAGGATGTTACGAAGTAGTTCAAGAAGGGATGAAGAAGAAACTGAAGAGGAACAAGATGAATTAGGGGAGGAGCGAGATGTAATTGAATTAGAGGTAGGTGATCATGGAACAGAAGCTCAGCCATTGCAGGTTCAGAGACGTGAAGATTTTGCGGAAATGTTTAGAATATTAATGCAGAAATTTGACGATTCTAATGAAAAATCAATGCAACAATTTAAAGAAATGAAAGAAGATTCAAATAAGCAGTTTACAGAAATGAAAGAAGATTCAAATAAGCAGTTTACAGAAATTAAAGAAGAATCAAAGAAGCGACATGAAGAATTAAAAGAAGAAATCCAACAAAATAGTAAACAATTCGAAGAACTGAAGGAAGAACTGAAGAAGAATAAACAAGAAATTAGGGAAGAAATCAGAAAAGAAGTGGTAGGAATTGAGAAGAAGATGACCGAAGAAAATAAATCCATCAGAATACAAGATCAGGAAGATGTTTATAATGTTAACAATCCTGATTATGAAGAATTAAATAATCAATCAGAAAATGTAATCGAAGAACAGACCGAATTGGAGAAAACAATAAAACAGGTAAGAAATGAAGACACAGAGGGCGAAAGTATTAAATTGCAAAACTTGGGAAACGTGCAGGATCACAGAGAAGAACTGAAAGAGACGAATGCAGGGATCGAAAACGATTGGGGGTTGTCAAGGGGCGAAAAGGAAAAATTTAACAGCCAAAATAGGGAACTTGTAAGTGACAATGTGAAATTAGAAGAAGATGAAATGGCAATGAAACAAGCAAAAGAAAATTTAGATGATACCAACGAAGGACTAAAAATTAGCAACATACAATTTATTAAAACTGCCAAAGAAAATATTAATTCTAAACCGTTTAAAATGCCAAAATCAATATGTGATGATAATAAAATTGAGTTCAAATTAATATAGTGCAGCGGCATATTATAAAAATTCA
The DNA here is from genome assembly GCA_963082815.1 of Melanotus villosus. Taxonomy (NCBI): domain Eukaryota; kingdom Metazoa; phylum Arthropoda; class Insecta; order Coleoptera; family Elateridae; genus Melanotus; species Melanotus villosus. The sequence goes on along the minus strand of OY720422.1, from coordinate 17,539,469 downwards.
TAACAATTGTGCATTTAGTGATAAAAGAATAAAATATTTATCACTATTGGTACATTACATGCACTTGATTTTAAGATATTGGGGCACTTCATATTCCATCTCTAAAGGTTTATATGAGAGTGAACATTTTTTAGCTTTCGTTTTCATGTCCCCAAAACATTTTGCTGTTAAATTAAAAACAAATATTGGTTGTTGTATTGTAAATAAAACACTAAAACACTTTTTTATTGTCACGACTATAACAGGCTAGTTTCACCGTTTTGAAAGCCTCCGCTAGCGCCACGGTGGCAATTAGTCAAAGGCGAGTGAAGTATTTGTAAAGAATTTGGTGTGTCATTGTGTGATTGTTGGTTAGTGAAGTGAAGAAAGGTTAATCATGTCTAAGAAATTTATACTCATAGACCCTTTGGGACCATCAACATCGCAACAACAACCGACGACGACAAATTGGGAGTTAGCTATGTTTCATTTGTCAAGAGGATACATTGCAACCTTTAACAAATCCATATTTATCAAACAGAAAAGACGTTGGTTCCAGCTACAAATGATTAGCTGAAAATCTTAGCAAATTTGATGAACTAAGTTCTCTGCCGAAGCAACTGAATTTGAATCGATTAAATATTGGTGAAGGTATTGAATTGACTCTTATTAAAAATAAAGCTAAGTGGCACCAGTCATGCTTCAAAGAGCAGAAAAGGGAAGCAGAGAACACCTTGGAGTTATAGATGAGGATCAAGCTGTCAAACCTAAGATCACAAGATCACACTCGGAGAAGATTAATACCCCAGAAACTTGCTTTTTCTGTAGAGAATCAGCAAATGCTACTAAATGTCTTCATGAAGCTGCACATGAGATTGCCAATGCCCTTGGACTTGAAAAATGAAGTGCACTGCCAATGTTCCATGCGATAACAGGATGTGACAAGGTTTCTTCTTTTGTTGGACATAGTTTACACAAGCACTACTGAATTTGACTTGTACCCCATCTAGTATTCCTGTGTCCAATGTCCGCAATAGAGAGATTCGTCATACCTGTGTACGATCGCACAAGCACAAGTACTGATATCAACAAAACCAGAAAGAAGCTATTTACAAGGAAAAGGTTAGTGCAAAGAATTCCAGCAACATTAGATGCACTCAAGCAACATGTTAAGAGAGCCATATATCAGGGTTGCTACATCTGGGGCCAGACACTGATTCCAAATCCTGTACTACCTCCTGTGACAAGTTGGGGTTGGAGCAAAGTGAATGATAACCTATATGTTCCAGAGTGGATAACAATCCCTGAAGCAGCTAAATCATGTGATGAGCTAATTCGTTGTGGTTGCAAGAAGGGAGGCAAGAAAGGCTGCAAATGTAAGAAAAGCAAATTACCACGCACGGATCTATGCATATGCGAAGGAGAGTGTTCCAGGGTTCCCTAAAACTTAAATTTTGCGCTGATTTTGAGACACCCTTTATTATTATGTTTCAATAAATTAATATGTTAGTATCAATTTATTATCAAATTTACTGTATTTTTACAATTAAATGCCAACTTCAATGTTCTAACGACCAAAAATATCCTGAATCTAAAATAGCTTCAATACAAAAGACATACAGAATTTAAAAGAGCTCCCAAATCTGACTCATGCGCAATACAAAGTGCCCCAATATATTAAAATCATGTTCATATAATGTACTAACAACGATAACAATTTTATGCTTTTATCACAAAATGCACCATTTTTATACTATGCCGCTGCACTAATAGGGATTATTTTAAAATTGAAACTGAATTTAGTACAAATTAAAAATTGTAATTATTGGATTTTGATAACTAAGAATTTTAAATATAGAAAGAAAATTTAAGTTCTAAAAATGTTTATTAGTGTTAAATTTGTTAATTTGTTAAATGTGTTATATTGTTCATTGTTAAAAATTAATTACAAGCGTAAAAAGAAAAATTTTAAGTGAAATCCATTTAAAATAAATAAAATAATTTTTGATAATTCATAAAAGAAGTAAATTCTGATAAAATCAGAGGGATTTTTCATGTATCAATGATATATCCGTATATTGAACAATAAAGTGAAAATGAATATTATTATTAAATAAAATGTAAATTAATAAAATTTTGAAACGAACAGGGTTGAAAATAAATATGATAAAAAAATCGAGGGGCTTTTGAGATGATATTTAATTGGATGTATATAATTAAGGTTAAGTTGTTTGTTTAATTTATAAAAGAAAAATATTATTTTGCCAAATATAAGTAATGCAGATTTTAAATTATTAAAAAAATTGTAATATAATTTTAAGATAGCTAGATTAGATTTAAGTTATGTGAAAATGTAAATAAGTTATTGTTATGATGTTTGTTAGTAATAATTAGCTAAATTTGTAGTTATAGAAATGTAAAATAAGTTACTATTAGAAACGTTGTAAATAATTTTAAAAGTGGAACACAAATGGGGATAAAAATATCCAGGAAACAGAAAAAACAAATTAAATAAGGAGTTGTAAATTGGTAATCGACGAAGCAACATCAAATTTGGTTTGCTTCCATAAAAAGAGTAAATATTCGAGAAATAATCAATTACAAAAGGTGAAATCAAAAGGAACCAGTGTCCAGTAAAAGGAGGGTGAATTTTGAATAAAAGTTAAATCAAAAGGAACCAGTGTCCAGTAAAAGGAGGGTGAATTTTGAAGAAACGAAAAATAAAGATTGAGCTTCAAGCAGTTAAATGAGAGAGCAGTTCTAGTAGGAGAGGATCAACAGAAGAAATTCAACAGAAGGAGTTCGAGTGGGAGAAAGTCAAAAAGGGGGACAATTTAGAGCGGGGAAAAGAAGAACAGGGGAAGATTGGAATTTTGGTAATTGGGGAAAATTGGTATTTTGGAATTTGGGGAAGATTGAAATTTATTGGAAAAGAAAAGGGAGCCAAGAATACATAGTGGATAATGTTAAGTTAATTTTAAGGCAGGGTTGATAGGGAAAAATGATAATAAAAATCGGCATTATAATTATTTGAGTAATATTTTTTATTTGGTTAAAAATAAACTTAGAAAAATAACAAACAAGGAACCTACTTAACGACATGAGATAAGAACAATAAAATGTCGAACGTAACAGTGGGGCGTAACAATATGTATTTTTAAATAAAGATCGAAAATGTAAGCTGAAAACACGCGTTAAATTTTTGGTTTTGAATCATTAGCTCTGAAATTAACTATTTTAAAAATTTTTAAATATGAAATCCCTTGCAATCAAAATTGCTTCAGGCCACGTATGACATTCCGCAATAAGTTAAAATTATGTAATTACCAAATAAAGACTATTTCCCTTTGAGTGACTAGCAATAACTAAAGACTATGTAAATGGGTAATTAGATACTTAATCCTTTCTTAAAGATTCCAATACTAATCCTTATGAAATATGGTATTTAGGAATTTTACTTAAGAATAGATAATTAACAGATCTATTGTAAACCTTTCTGGAAATTCCAGTTATTAATGCAAATTTTTTTGAAGAAACTAGTTTGTTTGCGCAAAAAGTTCATTTGTGCTATATGAATAAATTCTTTCTTAGGAAGGACATTATAATTACCGAAACAATTAAAAACAAAATTAAAATAAAAAATACCTTGCGGTGTTATACAACATGCTGCTTCAAAATTTCGTGGTCACTTCTGATCATATTATATTATTTATATTTGGCATTCAACTGTAATAGTATCGAAGTTCTTCACAGTTTAAGTTAATCACAATAACAACAATAAATATAGGTGTAACAATAATAGGTAGAAACTGTTATTAAAAATCAATAACAATTATAATTATTATAAAATACAAGTACAGTTGTGGACAGAAAAAAATAGGACAACTCGAAAAATCAAGTAAACTTTATTCTATAAAATTTAGTTACTTGATTTTGGCTTTATAATTATGATATTTGTCACATTGACTTGCAATCAAATTACAACACAGGGGCCATTTTAAACTAGAAAAAAAACACTGTCCTATTTTTTTCTGTCCACAACTGTACATTATGGCAACACAAAAAAATCTTGTCTAGTTTTATACTTACGACTAAACTATTATTATTATTATTATTAACGGTACTTAATGAAAGCTTTTTAGCATCATCACAAGTTGTAAATTAAAAGAATAGAATCTTGTTTAAAATGCATTTTATTAGTATTAACGCAACCTTGAAAAGAAGATCCCCAGGCTCAATGTTTGTTTTTCTACTCTAAAACATAGCTTGAAAGGATGCTAAATATTTGTATTTGTTTACATGTAATAGAACTATCCAAAGTGGTTTTGTTTTAATTTCCAAATTTCTATTGCCTGTTTCACCTGTAATCCTTTTTCTATGCACATATTTTAAATTCGTTAGCTCTGCTATCTCTTTATTTTTACCACAATAAATGAAGATATAAGCTTGTAACGAATGATTTAAAATATTGGACGTAATTTTACTCTACTAAGGGTTATGTCATAGATATTTATACACCAAGTGAGCTAAGATATCGTTTATTCATGAGAAGAAGTGTAGCTCAGGAGCCCGTAAGGGCGAGTGAGTTAATTTCTTCGAGTGAATGAACAGTCTTAGCTCACGTGGTTTATACAATATTTTATTCAATTTTGTTGAAATAACCATTATGAATTTAATTTTGACAAAATAAAATATGACATAATTTTGACGTTTTAAACTGTCATCATTAACTCCATAGCAAAAGCTAGGATAAGTAACTGTTTATTTGTTGCATACAGCGCCACCAAGCAAACAAGTCCATCGGAAAATATGCCAACTAATTTTAAAAATTCGTGGCGGTAAAACTTTAAGCCAATACCTAGCCTACCTACCTACCTGCCGGCGTGTACCTTCCGTGTCAAAAGTGAAAGTAGCTAGCAAATTGACAGGTTATCGCGTGTTTGTGTTTCTTAATTTTCTCTGCTTTCGTTCCTCTTTATAAAAAAATCAGTCTTTTTTAAGACTATTTTTGTTCGACTTATTCCTAATAAGGTAGGCATATATTTTATAGATAATTTAAAGTATTTTTAAAATTAAACTTTCGCATAACCTCAAAATATATTTTTTACCTATTATTTATTTGCTATTTATGTATTTATTTAAAGAATCTATTTCTTCTAACCGCTTTTATTGCTATGGCAAGTAAAGGAAAAAAACTGTTCATTCCGAAGCCAGAAATATAGTAGACAAAATTTATCTAAAATAAAAATAAAATTTCCTTATTTATTTCCTTCTCAAATCTAATTCTGGTACTTGTCTACTAAATTTTCTTTTAACAGTTTTAACAAATTTATATAGGAACGGAGGTACATAATAAAAATTAATAAACTTGCAAATCCACAATGTTACACGTTTAAATTTACCGCCAAAGTAATATTGACACTGAGTGTACCTCTAAAATACAGCGACACCACACCACGCCAACCAGACAGACTTGTTTGATTGGTGGCGCTGTAGTGATTTAAAATTCTGTGAGTGATTTAAATTTGTTTTTTCTATTTGGGTGCTAGAATAACTCCATTCTAGCACCCAAATGACGTCATTTGAGTGTTAGAATAAGTCGTTGGAGTGCTAAAATAGACTAGTAAAATTTACTGTATTGATGTTGGTAGCGTTGAACTGTCAACTGACATACGTCAAAAATTCTATTTCATACTGGGATTTGGACTTGTCCGGCAATAAATTTTCTAACCTAAAATTACGCCAACATAAACGTCACCAACCACCGCAAAATTCCCTAGATTTAAAATTTTTATTTTTTAATTTATAAAATGGTATAAAGTGGCAAAATAGAAAAAATAGTATAAAATACTCGTTGCAGAAGGTCTTTCAAGCACTCATTTGTTCCTCAACTCGCCGCTATGCGGCTCGTTTCGGAATTTCAAATTCGTGCTTGAATAGATGCCTTCTGCAACTTGTATTTTAATATACTATTATCCAATTCAGTTACGAAATGTCAACATTTCGACATTGATTTTAGTTGTGAAAAGTGGTTCATTTTGTAACTAGTTACAAAATATGCTCCCATTTTGTAACTAGTTACAAAAAGATGATTTGAGTTGCGAAAAGTGGTTCATTTTGTAACTAGTTACAAAATATGCTCCCATTTTATCACTCCCATTTTATCACGATGACCCAACTCCTTTTTTAAGAAGATGTGGCATTTACATTTTGTTATCTGAATTGGATAAAATCTTGTATGAAACACGTTGCAAAACATGTCTTTTTATCACATGGCGTGTTGTTCATCTCGGCTTCGCCTCGACGAACAATTTCACGCCTGGTGATAAAAAGTCCATCATTTTGCAACTCGTTGCATAAATAGCTATTAACTCACTAGTAAATAAACAGTTACTTACAGCTGTTGCTGTGGAGTTAATAATGACAGTTTAAAACGTCAAAATTGAATAAAAATAATAATTCCGTGGACCATGTAGTATTCTAATTTATTTACAAAGTTAAGATTAAAATAGTTATTTGTACAACTAGTAATGAAAGCAATACTTTTTTTCACGAGTTTGAAGTTTGATGCACGACGGCGAAGCCGGAGTGCATCAATCAAACGAGTGAAAAAAGATGCTTTCATACGAGTTGTACACAATATTTTTTTGCATTTTGACATCTTAAATCCCTCAAAATAGGATGAAAAGGATTTGAGAATTTACAGTTGTCAAACTGACAATTTACAATATTTCGTTTACCATTTCAAAATATTGCATGCTAGTAGCCCTTGAGATTGATCTCCAAGCTGAACTAGTGGTTTGACAATACATGGTCATGCAAACTGTCAGATTAAAATTTATGTTGATAAGTGTCATCATTAATAATAAAAATGATTACAGGTATTTAAAGCATACTTACTTAATGCAAAATGTAAAAAAATGTTTAATAAAAATAATTAAAAAAAGTGTTGCTTTCTTTTAATAAAAAAAGTCCACTTTTTTGTCAAAATGCGAAAAAAATAATAGGAGTATTTTGTTTGGAATAACTTAATAAATTTAATTAATAAATAAAGATTGGTCATTAGAATACACTGTAACCGCTAAAATAAAAAAGAAATCAATTTGCAAAATTGCTTAATAGAATTTAGTTTAGTCAGTTTAGTTTAAAAAGTTCTTAGTTAATATCCATAATTCCGGAATATTATATTATGTTATTGATGACATGATTTCAAACATTCCCTAAAATCAATTTTTAAATACCAACTTGTTCTTAGTTTTAGAATTTTTAAAATTTACTCAGATAAGCTCTTATAGGTTAAAGATTTCAAGCAGCAAAGTTATTCCAGGAAAACGGATTATTGTTCACAGGTAAGGAATTAAATCCCTGTAGGTTGTTTAAAATTTAACCTACGTCTACCTAGTAATAATGCAGAGAAATTTAAAAAGAAATAGATACTGCTAAGTTGGTTGTCTAAACGATATAAGTCTTATCTTGTACAGTTTTCGAGCGTCTGCACTACGGGCCATGTAGGATGTAGGGCCTGAGACAGAAGAAGATGACACGGTCCCTTAAATGCTACGAAACTAAAAATTTGCTTAATATTAGATGTTGTTCTTAACTTCAACAAGAAATCTTTTCGCCGTAATAAGCAAAACAAATTTCTAAAATTTTTATAAGCGCTAGTAGAAAAACCGTATTTAATCACAAAGAAAAAATACATTTACCTAATAATACAAACCTCAGAAATAAACGTTGCCGTTCATTTCTAATAATCATAACAAAATAAATGGAATTTTAAATTAAAACCATTAAAAACACGCTTGTAAATTCAGAAAATGAAATTGCAAGCAAAGAACCTAGAGGGTAATAAAAAGTTTGTAATTTTTTGTGTTGGACTAAAAATTTCCAATCAATCCCCTTTTGGGATTTTAAATGGAATTCGCCTGAGATTTATAACAAGGGTGAGATGAAAGGAAATAACGCCCGATTTTACATTTTAATTACATTTTGTGGGGACGATATTAATCGCAGGTTGAAAATATAAATATCAACTTTAGGACTCACCTGAAACCTGTACAGAGAGCTATCATCCTTTACAGTCAAGTTCTTCGTGTCGTTAACGGGGAAAAAGTACCCGTACTGACACATCTGGTTTGCTATATTTAGCGCCTCTGAAAAAGAAAATTGCAGGTTAAATTTGTACATGTCGTGTTTAAAACACGAGTATGAAATAAATCGTTGTGTTGGTTTCAGGGGTGCGGCTGGAGATGTTTCATTTCGGTTAAAAAATTAGTCGTCGGATAAATTCGCATATATTTTTCATTAAAATGACTTCGCCAAGATTTCTGATCAGTTCTTGACCCTTACATAATAAGACAACTTCAATATAAAGTTTTAACTTTACAATATTTACCCCACAAAGATTAAGGAGCAAGCAATATTTTATTCTAAAATCGAAATACAAACGTTGCATCTTCAATATTTCTTCAGGGCTTTTACTTCATGCTTCATTATGAGTAAAAGCTTATGCGTATTCTAAACATTTATGGCCAAAAGCATTACCGATTTTTATTCCTGGCATATTCTGCGTATAGCGAAATTTTTTACAGCAACATTAAAAGGAAAAGTACTGCCGATATCTTAAATATCATCACGTTAAAATTTGATGTATCGTCTTTAGACATGAAAAACACATTTTCCAATTCCTTGTTGTACAATTAAATCGATAAATGGCGCCTGAATTCCCGGAATTTATTAAAAAACATAACAGGCGTAGTAAATCTTTCAATTTGAAGTCATGAATAAAATAACTCCAAGAAAAAAGAAAATAAAGAAAGGAAGGAAAATATGAAAAATTAAATGAAATGACTTACCGGATTCTTCAATTCCGAGACGCTCCATCAGCCACTCTATCAGGTCATACCCTGAAACAAAAAGACAATTTCAGTTTTATTCTGAAAAACTAAAATTTCTAATAAACAGCAAAATTACTTTAATTGGGCAATAAGAAACGCCATTAAAATCTTCAAATTAAAATTTTAATTTTCCACCAAATAAATGTTTGAAGTTTATCCGAAACAGCTTCCAGGACATCGTTACTAATTGGCGTAAAGCGTAAATTTTTTCCTAATTAAAAAGTTATTAAGGCGTAATTATCAAATTAAATTTCAGAATGTCAGTATCAAAACTTGAGGGTTTTAATATTTTCCTAAAGGTTTATAAAGTATCCGTCTTCACCCAAATAACTAATTTCTGACTCCCTAAATAATACTTCCACTGCTCAGCGAACTGTAATAAAAGCCTTCAACAAATTTCGGCCTCCTCCGCATCCCTACTTTACTTTTGAAACATGAACTAACGATTTTCAAATGGGGCGTTAATATGAAATTTATTGCAAGTTATTATCGTTATTGCTTTCTGGACTTGAATTATTTCAAGCTGCTGTGAATCATGTATTTATTGCTAATTTAAGTTGTCCATGACCGTTTTTAATTACTAGCCTGCTGGCTTGCTCGTTTTATTGCAAAATTAGTAAAAGTAATTCGTAGACCCGCTAAAAAAAATTAAAAGCCTTTTTGTGCTTCTTAATAAATAAAAAAAAACTTAGCCGCTTCCCCAACGTTCCTTTGATAAAAGAAATATTGGACACGGTTCGTAAGGCTTGAAGTTTGTTGTTTGTGTAGTAAATGTGGGAAACTGCGTTGTTTTTACGAAGTTAGTGGTTAGTTCGTGGGTTTAGTTGATACAAGTGAGCAATTTCTGTTAAACAAACGCTTTCAGCACGCAACCTGAAGTTCAATAATTGCCTTTGTTCCTGCGTGGAATTTAATTATACTCGTATAAGGAAAAAAGTTTACCAAAGTAAAATTTTTATAAATTTTTCCCGAGCGAAAGTTGGTAGGAAGTAGGGAGAATAAAAAAATCAGAAACGATTCTCTCGGCGTTTTTTGAAAGATGACAAAATCAATAAAACAGAAGTTTATTACTGAAAATATAATTTTCTCCGAAACACTTGAGAATTCCTTCGGTTTTAGAACTTCTCACAGATACTATTCGGGTGAGCTTAAACGTTTCCAGAATATTCACAAAGTTTTCCACATAATTACAACATAAAATAATTTGTAGTAAACTGGAGAGCATAACTATAGCCCCACTACCATTTTCGAAGAATTTAATAGTTTTATTTAAAATAAGTTAATGTTGGTTAAGGAAATGTTAAGGCAAGGTAGATGGGGAGTAATGAACGATTTTTAAGTTAGTCGTAAGTAATGTATTCAAATAATTAACAAAAAACGACAAAACATTGGTGCATAACAATAGCACCGGTTTACTAACGCCAAATAAAAACATAAACCATCAGCAATTAATAATGAGTTGGTCCTCCATTTTTTCTAATTAGCTCAAAAATTCTTGAATCCATGCTGCCAACCAATTTATTTAAGATTTCTGGCTCTAAATTGACCCAAGCATCTTGCAAAGCACGTTTCAGTTCATTTATTGTCGAGTACTGCTCATTATCTGGGTATACTCGTCGAACCAATATTCCCCAGAAATTTTCAATGGGGTTTATATCCGGGGAACAGGATGGCCACTCCAGTAATTCTATATTTTGGGTTTCAAACCAAGCCCTAGATTCCCTGCTAACATGTATCGTGGCGTTATCTTTATGGAATATCCATTGTCTGTCGTCATTGTCGTTAAAAAATGGTATCAGATGAGCTTCGAGAACGTCAAGGTTCTCTCTGCTGTTCATTCGCGTTGATGGGAAAGCCAAAGTTAAAATTCTTTCGTTGGAAAAAGCACCCCTTACCATTAAAGTACCACCTCCAAAATTGCGTTTCGGAAAGTATTGAGGCTCTTTCCTCAGGTCTCACCAAAAACAATTGAATCCGTCCGTCCGTCTAATTTAGACTTTTTTTCATCGGAAAAAATAAACTAAAACATTTTTTTAATTATAATTTTAAAATAAATAATAAAATGATAAATTACATGTTCCCAATTTTGGTTCATATTCGCACGAGCAAATTCTAATCGACTTGCTTTATGACGAGGAAGAAGTCTTGGGGCTGTTTTTAATTTCTGGCGTACGATATTTTTGTTTCTATTTAAAATCCTTCAAATTGTCCATCGTGAGACATTTGCTTCACATTCTTGAGCTATTCTTTTGCAACTCTTCAAACTGTTGCGTGCCGAAGCAATTATTCTTCGCTGAGTCCTAGGTGAAATTTTCCTTTTTGGGTCTCCTTTCTTGTTCGATCCGTACTGAACTGGGTTTCTTAAGTAATTTGCCACAACTTTACGTGACCGGTTAATTCTTCTGGCAATGTCTCGAAGACTTAAGTTTTCATCCCGCAAAGCCAAAATTTTACGTTTTTCGAGATCAAAGAGGTAACTTCCTCGAGGCATTTTTGGTAAAGCGTTACAAATTAATGGCAGTCGGTAATTGTTTTTGTGTCGCGTACCGGTCATGGCTAACTGTGTTTTAAAATTGTCGTTTTTTTTTCGGTGGTGCTATAGTTACGCACCAACAAATTGCTAAATTATTGTAATAGATCGATCACATGTTCTCGTAATTGACTCTACTCTGTCTATTGCATTTTTACAGTTTGTTTAAATAGTCTCTAAAGCCAACTCTGAGTTATTTTAACTTAAATTAATTAAATCTGAAAAAATACTTGTGGGGCTATAGTTATGCTCTCCAGTGTATCATAGAATCCCCTGCGACTCTTCTCTTACTTCATATTCTAAAACTAGCTGGTTGGCTTTCGACTTAATCAAAAATTTGCTCAACAAACAATTTGATCAAAAAAACTGATTGAATAAAAATGGTTGACAGTTGATAGTAAGTTTGCGTCTCAAAAACTATTTTCACTTGATTAAGTTTTCTAGGCGACCTAGTTGGAAAGTCGCTTTTTGCACGTAAGAAACGAAAGTGTTAGGTTTGTAATCAAACTTACATCGTTTGCTTTTGTACGAGGGCTTTCTGTTAACTACTTTCGTAGGTTGAATCAATATTAAGTTTCTCGTAGGTTTGGTTAGGATTTTTGAAACTGCAGGATAAAAGGCAGGTTCTGTTTTATGTTTTAAAAGTATCAAGTTATTTGATTATTTACTTGTGTAAACTAATATTTAATCACAACGTTAGGATAGCTTGAACAATGAAAACGTAATAACAAAAAAAGTTAGAAAAAAGGAGATAAGATAGAAGAAGGGAGAGGAAGAAAATGACAAAAACAAAATTATTCAATGAGGATAAAAGGAGACAGAGGAGAGCAATATAAGCTAAACAAGGAAAAAAAACCAGTGCGAAAAGAACAAGAAAAACAGGAAAAAACGAAGAGCCAGAGGGAGAGGGAGAGAGAAACATCTTACATCTGATATTTTAAAGTAAAAATCAGAAATTAAAACTATCTCAGCTTGTACTTAGCTACATCAAAGTTGGGCATCTGATTTTTGACTTAAATAAGCAACTCGGACAAAAATTTAATACTTAAAAAGTTATGCGACACTCTGTTTGAAGGAAATTTAGTTTTGGGTAATAAATGCACACTTTCAAGACTGATTTCTAATTTCAAGAAGTTTACTTTTATTATTGCAGTTCTGTAAATGTTTAGATATTTAAAATAAATTGCAGGATCTACGAAAATAAACCGATTCTGTTTGAAAGAGCGAAAAGTTATTTACTTTGGACCAATGAGAGTTTGATTTAAATTAACGAAAAATTAATTTCAGGAAGCAGACTTAAATTATTAAGATTTTCTTAACAGAAACACAATTTGAAGCTTATATTTTCAGGTTACTTTGGAATTAATTTAAAATAAACCGTTTCGCCTCTTTCAGTTTAGTTTAAGAACTTCAGTAAATATTTTGTAAAACAAACTTTTGGTTAAAACTTCTGAAGGTTTTGTAATTCTGAAACCATGTACTTACTTCCGAAACCATGTACTTAAAAAAGTTGTGATGTTTGTCAGCACTTCCCTTCAAAGTTATTTTGATTTAATTTGCAATTCTACCATATTTTGGGTTCCATTATAACAATGCCCTTAATGTTTTTTAATAATTCGTAAGAATAATTTGGTTTCTAGTACACCACAATAAATTAAAGCACTTTATTTGGTTTATATGTTATAATAACCTAATTTAAATTTAAAAAAATGCAATGTAATACTGATGCGATGCTATTCCAAGCACGTAATAGCCGTCTGTTGCAAGCAAAGATCTTGTAAATAACAGCTGCAAGCTCCGTGATAAATTGTTGCGGGAGTCGATTTTCCGCAGCTTGTTGATAGCAGGGAATTTAGATGAGCTGAATAATAAATAGCCCTTCCATCGTCAAAATTCGTAAAAGCCTTAAAATCACTTAGATAATCCAAATTCCTTCTAAAAGTTCAACCTATATCGTATTAAATATAGAGAAACTAAAATTACGCCTTACAATCTTTCGGGGTTTCTCTTTCCTTGTCGATAACGTTCAGTTATAACCACAGAAAGAAGATTCATTTCTTTGAGAATTATTCATTCTCTACGAGTCAAGGTATTCTCACACAAAAGAAAACTTGGAGTCTCCTTGACAAAAGTCTTCTTTTCCCGATATTATGTACATATTTTAAAAGATTGGGAAACGTCGGAATTTTCCTTTTTGCTAATTCTCCCTCCTGTTTCTGATAACGAATTGTTTGCATTGAATTTGATGAATACGTAAACTTTAGGTATAATATAAAATTTTACGTCGGTTTTACACAGTCGTCCAATGGTTCGTTACACATTTTACATTTATAGCCATTTTATGGGTGGACGAGAACAATAAAATCCTCTTATTGCATTTTTTCGAGAGGGTAATAAGACAAACCCTTGCACTCTTTTTTTCGGGGAACTTAAGTATATTGAACATTTTATGTTGGGAATTGGAAAACCTTTGTTTTCAGTTTTATTTGTTTACTTATTTATTTAGCATGCAATTACAATTACTTTAGTGAAATCCACATACATCCATTTTTACTAAACATTTTTGAAGTTCTAAATTAATTTCATTGGTTTTAGGTGGAATTAACACAGAATTTTTGGGTTATAAATGTAGAAGTGCCAATTATCAGTACAAACATTATTATGTTTGCTGTTGGTGTCTTAAATAAAGTATAAATAATATAAAATACAGAAATTGGGAGACTCCAAATATTTCAATAAATGATACATGCAAATTTTAGCGCTGTGAATTTAACTAGAAAGGGTTTAACGAAATAGAAGAAATATGAAATCAGTGTAACATAATAATAACAGAACAGTAAGATATATCAGTAGCAACCATCATAAGAAGAGGTAAAATAAGTTAATGCATGGTTAGAACGGAAATAATCTAAAGAAAAGGTTATGTGTTAAATAATCTAACAATCGAAGACGGAGTGAAGCATTATAAAGTCCAAACCAATCAAATTAAAATGAGCCACAACAGGCCAAAACCCAGGAAAATGTGACAAAATTCAAAATCTGCAAATTATTTTTTAGGACAAAAGAAACGAATGTTTTGAAAAATTATAGACAAAACTCTTGATTGATTCACGGAGCTCGGATTAAAGCAATTCATGTTGCTTAGAAAAATGAACGTTACCAAAAAAGTTAAATAAATAATTCAAACAGCACATTATGTTAGCATGCCTGTAAAAAAAATATAAATTTGTTTCATGTTGCAACGATGGATTTTTTATTAAATATAGAAAACGTTGTTTTGAAAAGGATAGAAAACGTTTATAAAAGTGATTTTAATTATCAATGCTGAAAATTCCATAGGGATAAATATTTGCACATAATAAAAAAAAAAAAAAAACAGAAGCTACTGTGAGAATTATAGCAGACGACCGATGTCCAGACGGGGATCCGGCGTGCATCGGGTGAGACAGTACTAAGTCGGCTGCGCGAAAAGTACGACAACGACGGCAGACGAGCGAGTTTGAAATATACTAAAGCATTAAATGCAATTTAATTAAAATAAAAAAGTTGTGCAACGCCTCTGTTTAGCTTTCCTAGAACTCCGCAGTACAAATTAATAATATTCAATATTTACCTAAAATCAAAAAGTGAGGACCAACAATAACAAATTGGAGACCTTATGTATCAATTAAGTTTGTTAATATAGTGCTGATGATTCCAACATCAGCCTGTACGGTTGAATAGTCGTTTTCATGTTTAAGGCAGGTAAAAACATATCTAACATCGGCGATCTCTCCACTTTTAAACCGTTTGGCACTTCTTCACACTTACCGAATGTTACAATCTCGATTTAAACCAAATTGCAGATAAGATTACCGAGAAAAATATATTTATTTTTATTGAATAAATAATCGATCCACACTGCACTCGAAAGGCGCAGTCAGGGTATAAAGCCGCGATTTCGTGAGCGACGGAATTAGTCTTCTGTCAAGAGCCTACCAGCGACCTACCAACGTGTCGCACAAGTGCTCAGTTAATATAAATAATGTTCGCCCATAATACTAGTGTATGCGTAAATATAAAGACTGTATAAATAAATTAATTAGTGTTTTGGTATAGTAGGTATTAGTGTTGTGTTTTTAGTGTCTACGTTGCTGTTTCGTGTTAATTGTTACATTGTTTAAATTTGTTAATAAATAATTCCCACCACGAACCGAAGTTTTAAATAAACGTGTTAAAAACGTTACAATATTTTGATTTAGAATTTTGTCTTGCACCATGTCCTGCAAGTTGACTGGGATTTTGGAAGTAGTCATAAGTCATAAGTATAGATCTTCTATAACAATTTCTGTGATTTATCTAAATTTTACGCTACTAGAAGCGATCGTTTTTCTGCTTCGTTATTAATGCGGCCCTGCCCTGCAGCGCAATTATATACTATATTCTTAATATGAATATAATTACCTTTTAGATAGGAAAATATAATACAAAAGTAAGGTCATTGGTTCAAATTTTCCCTTTTTCAAAAACCTGGACTAGAAATAATACACTGGCGAGCAAAAAAACCGGGCCACTTAAAAATTTCGGTATATTTTCAGATTCAAGATATTATATATGTTGAAAACTACCAATAACTATCTGTCTGGTTTGTTAACAACTTAAATAGTGGGTTTTCAGTAGATGTATGTATGAAGCTACTGTTTTTATTTAACGAAAGAAATGCTTAGAGAACTACCAAAAAACTAAAAGTGAAACATAAACGGAATAACGCAATTCAAAAGTGTCTTCTTGGAGTTTTAATAGGAAGTGTTCCTTCCTCTTGCTGTTATAACTGCTTGCATTCTTGTATTCATTCCTGGAATTATCTTCTGAATGGTTTCTTGGGGGATGTTGTTCCAATCTTCTACAAGTGCTGTTTTAGGCTCTTCCAAGTTACCAGATAAGGGTATTCGACTTCTAGCAAGTTTCCCGAGCTCATCCCAGACATACTCTATCAGATTCAAGTCCGGACTAAGAGGAAGCCATTCCATGGCGGTTAGCTCTGCTTCATGAAGATAGTCAGTTACAACTCCTGCTACATGTGACCGAGCGTTATTGTGCATTAGAATAAAAGCATCGCCTTAAATGGAGCATACGAGACCACATGTCCTTGGAGGATATCTGTCACATATCGAGTTGCTGTCAATGAACCCCCATCAACGAAGACTAACTCCGTGCGAGCTTCGTAAGAAATACCGCCCCAAACCACCAAAGACCCTTCCTGAAAACTGAAGCGATGAGAGAAATTGCACTGTGCGCAGCGTTCCCCTGGTCTTCGCCACACTCAATCTCGACCATAAGCACCATATAAACAAAATCTTGACACATCTGCAAAGAGTACAACACGCCATTGCTCCGCCGTCCAATTGTTGTGGATACGAGCAAAATTAAGCCTGCATACACGATGAGTTTTGCGAAGTTTAGGCCCTGTGACTGGCCTGTATGCCTTTAAATTAACTTCCCAAAGTCTCCTTCTTACTGTCCACTCGCTGATATTGGTACCACGTACTTCCAACAGACTACTTTTCACGCTAACTGCAGTAGTATACCTGTTTCTTAATACGGAGGAAACAATAAAACGGCCATTCCGCTCTGAGGTAGCCCTTCTTCGTCCCGAACCTGGCCTTCTTCCAAGTAAACCCGTCTCCTGATGGCATTGCCACACTCTTTGAACACTAAAACGGCTGATTCCTAAAGCTGCTGCAACATAAGGCTGACTTCGTCCGTCTTCTATCAGAGCAATAATTTGAGCTGCATGTGTTGCAATTTTACAGAAATTTATTAGTGATACTACTAAACGCAAAATTTAAATAATGATACAGTATCGCAATAATCAAAATTAACTAAAAGAACTGATAAAAAGAACAAATATTAATTCAAATTAACCGCTCAAAATGAACATCTATGCACTTAAGTTTAAATTGTTTCACAAATGCGATAATTTTTTTATTGTTTCACATGTTACTAAGCCTAATACATAAATGCTGAATAGTTATAAACAGTTTCAAACACATTCAGTGCACTACGTTTGATAATATTCAAGTGGCCCGGTTTTTTTGCTCGCCAGTGTATAATAATAAAAAAAACCATCGCCGACAAAATTTTTGGACATGGTGACATGGAAGCATCCCAAATTCCCGAAGCTTCTGGAAACACTTCCAGACAAGCTCTTAGCCTAATTTCTGAAGCTGTCACATGTACTTCTACATCAAACAGCGTTGTACAGCATACAGTCGATGAAACAAATCGATTATTTAATATTGTAAATTGTGCTAATGTAAACATCAATGTAAATATAAATAAATGAATACAATTTTGTCAAATTTGACGTTTTTAATTATGCGTTGCTAGGATACACTTTAGTCCCTAGGGATAAAATGAACCATTTTAGTCCCGGTTTGGAGGGACTAAAAGACATGCTTTAGTCCCGAAAGTGCAAAAAATTATTTATTTATTTATTTAGACTGCCTACAACCAGGCAATTACTTACTATTATTTAAAACACGGACAATAATATTGTTGCAGGATTTTGACAGTTAACATAACCTCTTCAATGGTCAATAGTGTCTCTGTTTACGCTCATAGTAGGCGAATCACGGAATACCAACTTTGGTAACTAGGTCACGGCCTGCTCTAATTCGCTTTTTTCTGGATCATCCGGTATTTATAATTCCACTATGATCACCAGCGGGGCAGCGTGATAAATAGGGCCTGATTAAAAAATCTAAATTGATGTTATGTATGTTAGAATCCATTTTCTTAATTAGACAATCAATACGTTTTGAATATACGTTTACAGTTGAAAAATCCTTAATCAATAACAACAACTGTATTTTTTTCCATTTTACATTTTGATTGACAATTATCCCGGCATTTGAATTACTTTTCATATTTGTTGCACGTACTTTTGGTGGCGATAACGTAAGCATTTGATTTTTTGAAACAAAGACCGTTTTGTTTCTTAAACACGAACTAGAGCTTTTAAAATAGCGGGAGTAGTTATGGTTAAACGCTCTGACTCAGGTCAGAATATAAGAAATATAGTCAATAATGAGAAGCATTTATATACAGATGTGTTAATATAAAAAGAACAAGTGAATTTGTGTACGGTACGTAGAATATGAATTAAGCGGTGCATTGGTGTAAGATGCATTTTGGATGATTATTTACGTAAAGACGAAAGATCTTGAATTGAATAGATATGATTGTATGTCCGATGAGATACGGTCGGTACGAACTGTTAATGTATTTGTTGCTGCTGATGTTGCTTATATTGTTGATATTATTGTTGTTGATGTTGGCAAACATTGGGGCTTGTCGGGGCACGTATTTTGTGTGAACATAAGGCTCGTTGTTTATTAGAGCATGAGACTCTGGACCCATTTACTTGGTATTCTGCGTTTTTACCAAGGGCCCTTGACCTGTCTGCATTTATGCAGTACAGTGACTTCTGGGTATGCCCCCCGGGGTGCTCAGGCAGGCCCACCTCCGCATCTTTGCTCCGTTGGCTTCCTAAATCGTATGAGTCATCTAGGGTGGAACATAGAAATGGGTGGACTTCCCATTAGTTGACTATGTTCTGTCGTTGTTGGCTTGCGGCACATGTTTATAAGTAGTTGAAGGTGCACCCATCATCATCACTCCCCAATATTCCCTAGGGTTTTCTACTAGATACGACGTGGGAGTCACCGGGAGGATTTCCTCCCCTTTGAAGGTAACACTATCCGAACCTATACTGCTAAATGCAGTAGTGTGCCTGTTTTGCTTTCATGTATATGTATGTTTGCCTGGGTGGTGTGAGCTATATGTTTGTATCAAGTTTTGGGTACCTACGGAACGCGGTCGAGGTTACAGATTAATCTAATTTGGATGAAATGAATGCATTTCTTTGTAAGTTGATCAAATGTGCGTTTGTAAAAATATAAATATGTCATTACAAAAATAAATAAAGTAAAATCGAAACCGTAACCGCCCATCCCATCCCAAATATACTTCGTGCCATAAAAAGCGTATCACTCAGTATATAACATTTTACTCAAATCAAGTGTATCTTAAATGGCTCAATAAAAAGTGATTAAAATTACAGCAAAAAAGATGCATGTTTATCACTTTGCCGAGCGTGTTTTATTAGAAACAAAATATGTTTATCAATTAATTTTTGTGTGTTCCCTATCAATTCGCTTGTTTTTTTGGTGATTATTGTAAACAACAGAAGTGCTAAAATGCTAAGAGCTTGAAGACAGGTTAATTATCGCCAATTGAGTGAATTTGAAAATGGGTCGTATTATGAGGTAGGACTTCCATTTCTACAAATTACAAGACGTTTGCAAAGAAGCCTTTCTACAATTATTCGTTGTTGGAGAGTATGAACTGAAGACGGCAATATCGCAGACGAGGGCACGGACGGCCTAGAAGTACCACAGACCGTGAAGACAGACGACTCAGACATCTTGCCTCCAGCGATCGGCTGAGCACTTCAAAGTCAGCCGGATTTTTTTTTTTTTGTAAGACGTAGGCCTCAGACTGTCAATGGCGCATTCGATCTTTTGGTCTAATTTCTTATCGACCAAGGCTAATACTGCTTCTTACAAATCGACTTCGTGACATCAGACTGGAATGATGGAACGATCCATTTGGAATGAGGAATGAAACAGAGTAATTTTCTCGGACGAACTCTCGAACTTTTGTTTATGGATGTTCGACGGCTGTAGACGTGTCGGATGTAGGCGAGACCTCTAGTATTTCTTCGTGGACATTTAAACGCTGATGGATATATCCGACAAGTTTTGGAGCCAGTTGTAGTACTTTACCTGTGGGGAGTTCGGGAAAATGTTACTTTTCAGCAAGATACAGTATTTTCAATTCGCTAACATTAATGTCCTTTCTTGACCTACTAGGTCACCGGATCTATCGCCTATAAAAAAAGTATGGAATATGATAGGTCGAAGACTGGGTATGCTTCCTAACCACCTAATGAACCTGCAGCAATTTCATGATGATGTTCAGAGAGCTTGAGATGAGATATCTCAAGAGGTCATAGATAATTTTATTCGAAGCACGCCTAGGCGAGCAGCAGCATGTATTGATTTACGTGGAGCGGCGACTCATTACTAATTTTTTTGTTTATACGTTTATAACAATTTTTGTTTAAATCGGAATAGCTATAATGGGTGATACGCCTTTTATGGCGAGCAGCATATTTATTTATATTTGTAGAAATTGTGTTTTTTGTAACTGAAAATCCTCACTGAAATTTAATCATTAAAATCAAATTCTGCACTCTTTGAAGTGGGACCTTCTTGCAAACTTAAATATATGAACGAAATTTTGGTTTAGTGTCTTCCGGTCATTATTTAAATTTAACTTATGGATTTTTACGTAATTAAAAATAAAACCCCGTTTATTTCATCAATAAACCTCTTTGCCAAATTTAATTTACTACCTACTTCAAAATATTAAAATTGATAACAAAAGGAATAATTCATTAAAATGTTTAATCTTATTTATTTCTAATTAACAAATCCAAGACGTTTTTAAAACGTTAAGGTATTTCAGAGGCGATTTTAACCATATTTAATTCTGTAATAAATGTCAAACTGACTGAAAACCTTCAGCTCTTTTAAACATTTTCAACATTAAACAAACGACACAGTTTCCAACCACATCAAAAACGACCTTTTCCACGTAGCCCGTCTAAAAAAGATGTAATTATTTCAAGAATATTAAAACGCAGACTAAAATTTGGATTCTGCCTGGAAGCAATAACTGTTGATTCATCTCTTTCAAATTAACCAACAAAGCGGAAGGGTATGATTAATCAAAAGCCTCATCAAGTCATATTTGCTTTGAACGAAATTATTTTAGTTTATCTCGAGTGAAGAAGATTCATATCTACAAAACACTCGTGCCCCCTTTGTCAGTCTGATTAAATTTTAGAGTAATTTGCTTCTGTAACTAGCCGCTATTAATTATTTTTGTAATATATAAATTGTATATTTGCATAAAATGTGGGATAATTCGAAATTGTTCGGGAACGAACCGACGTTGGCGTCATGTAAATGAAGTGGAAGCTGTTTAATTTTGGAAAATTTATATTTAATTGGACAGCGGGTGTATTACATTACTGTTATGCTTTTTTACCTATTTATGAATTATTAAATCTAATAGAATTAGAATGAATTTTGTTTGTTTAAAAAATTGCTCGGAGTTATGTTATAAATCTGCCAATAAAATACAAAATGTAAATAATGATGATCTGTTTTACAAACTATTGAACCGAAAGGAAATGCGAGATCGCTCAGTCAGTTTTGAATTGAAAGAGGGGTAATTTATAACAATCGCTCCCTTTATTTCCTTTAGTAATACATTTACATTAAAAGATTTCCAGCAAAAGATTCGCATACGTCACAATTAATGATCGATTATTGACTTCCACATGAGTGACGTAGGGATTTCTGGAAGGTCTAATTTGGTATTCATCTAACAGCAAACAAGGATTAAATGAGATTTATTTCCTTGACTGTTCCTACATAATGAAATTGGTGGTGAGCGCAATATTTGTTTAGGTAAATGTTAGATTATATTTAATTAATTATACAACAATTTATGTTTTTCTCGATAAACTTCAAGCGTTTACATTAACATTATCCCTGGTAATAAGATTCGGTTTAAAACGTTCATGAATATTTTAATAAATTTTAAGAAACGCAGTTCAATAAACGTTTTATGTCTCATAATTTTAAGTAGATAGTTCACTTTAGTATACTTCTTAGAAACTTTATGTTAGTGGTTTATGTGATCTTTAGTGTTACAAGAATTACTTTTATCAAGGAAATGAGGTAGGTAAAATATACATAGTGAAGGTTTTATAGTTTACGGCCAATTTTCTTAACGTTTTGTTCCTTGTGATGAGTTTCTTTTACAAGCGAATTTAGAGCTGAAATATACTTAAAAACTAAATCTATTAAAAATTAACAACGATTAATGTTAATTTTGGTTTACTGGTTTACAACTTAATCTCCTCAGTATGAACTTAAAGACCAGATTGAGATTTAACGGTTAATTTTCGGTGTTTGTTATACTGAAAGCTGGGTTTATACCGTGAGAGGATAACATGCTACTAAACCAGGACCTTGTTTTAGGATAATATTTGGTTTAACTAAGATTACGAATGTTTATTTTCTTGGCGATAGTATTCAGGGCGTCGTTACTGATTTGAAGTTTTAGGTTAAACGCTTTGAATTCCGTTTGGTAATACCGTAATAAATCCAAAAGTCATTACAAGAATTTGTGACGAAATTTATAACACATTTTAGTTTTATGGGTTGGCGGTCGAGGTGTTGCATTTATAAGAATTTTTTGTATTTTTCCATTAATTACTAGATTTGTTGATACCTCCTAGCGCCTCCACTATTTGCATAAATGC
The DNA here is from genome assembly GCA_963082815.1 of Melanotus villosus. Classification (NCBI taxonomy): domain Eukaryota; kingdom Metazoa; phylum Arthropoda; class Insecta; order Coleoptera; family Elateridae; genus Melanotus; species Melanotus villosus. The sequence continues at coordinate 17,516,620 of OY720422.1, read as the reverse complement.
TTTCTATTTAATTCCTAATTTTAAACGTTTAGAATAATCTGAAAAAGCTAAGTTGAAAGCTGACGTACTTCAGTTTCTTTCCCTATAATTTACAACCCGGTCGCCTGATAAAATTTTCCAGCCAGCACATCTTTCACGGAATTTTTCCGATCAGAACTTTTATTTCAATCACCATGTAAAAGTTTTGTTTTATTGGATTCCTTTTTGCTATTTTATATTGGTGTTCCGTACAAAAGTCAAGGTTATTTTTATATATACACGTTGATCACACGTATTTTCCGCTTTTATGTTTAAATTTTATTTTTCTCCAGTTTCTCATTTTATACTTTCTCCGATCATTACGTTTTATTTTCTTTGTGTATGTACATACGCTTTGGAACTTCCAAATATGGTAGACTCATCCAATTGCATGGAGCTTTATTTTATATTCTACGAATATGTTTCAATTTGGAGCTTTAATTGGTTTATTCGTTTCTTCTTGGTACAAAAGAAAAGGAATTAAAAAAAAGAATAAAAAAAATCAAAAGAAAGGGAGTATAGAAAGCATTTTTGGCCGTGAAATTAATACGTGAAACTTATGCTGATGCTAGTTCAACAAAAACGTATGTGAACATTTTTGCCTTAGGGAAAAAATAACTTAAAATTTAACATTTCGCTCAGTTTTTCTTACGGAACTAACGTTTTCGTTTCTTAACAGAGTTTCAGTGAGGGATGTAATATAATTACACTCTACCAACATGAAATACAAGAATAGAGAAAAGCATATTTTAAATTGCATCATTTAGACTATTTATTTGGGTACTGACGTTAATAGAACAGCTATCCTATTAATTTGTTTTATATGCAGTCCAAAATATTTACGAAGTGAAACGTGTAACTCGGTAAATAATGAAAAATTCAAATTTGATACACATTTCTGAATTAAACAAATACACTTGCGTGCATATAAATCGGCCCACTGTAAACTTTTGACTGTAGCTATATTTTTTTAGAAACTATTCATCAGATCAAAAAAAAAATATGCTGGTTGAAAGACAATTTAATATGCTTTAATATGAGTTAAAATTTATTAAAATGTATGTCGCGTTCTTAGGCTTAACATTGTGAAATTAATACATGAAACAAATTAACTTTTTTTATTACGAAAAGAAGTATGGTTATTGACAATTATAAAAATTAACACTTAATTTTTAATAATGGGTATGACCCCCTCTTGCCCTAATAACATCTCTCATACGATTAGGCATAGATCGAATCAAGTTCGCTATTGTTTCTTGTGGGACGTTAAGCCACTCTGTTTCTACTGCAATAATAAGCTCTGGGATCGAGGTTGGGGCACGAAGTCTAGCTCGAATTCTTCGTTTTAGCTCATCCCATAAATGTTCGATCGGGTTTAGGTCGGGACTGCATGCTGGCCACTCAATAACCCGAAAACCGACTTCTGTAATGTAATCTTGCACGATTCTTGCGGTGTACGGCCTCGCATTGTCATGCATAAAAAGAAATTCGTCTCCAATGTAGTCGACGTAAGGTACCACACGAACTGCTAAAATCTCCTCGATGTACCTAGCACCCGTTAAACCTCCTCTCCCGTGACCACGGTCGCCCCGACTGATGAAAGCAGGGTCGGTTCGTGCTTCCATAGAAATTGCACCCCAGATCATGCAGGAACCACCTCCATAAGCAATCCGCTCTTCAATGCAGCATTCTGCAAATCGCTCTCTTGGTATCCGGTACACTTTTCTTCTTCGGTCGCTACCATAGAGACATATCCTGGTCTCATCTGAGTACAGAACAGACCCCCGCTGGCGTGCTTGACGATGAGCTGGGGTAAAGTTTGGACCAATTGCAGGCGTTTTAGGGGTCAGGTTACTTTCCTGGAGTCTTCGTCTTACTGCCCACTGACTAATAGCCACTCCTCGTATTTCACGGAGCTGTTGTTGCACTTGAACCGCATTAAGCCGACGATTTCTTAATGTTGTTGACACACTAAAGCGGTCATCACGAGCCGTTGTAAATCGCTTTCTGCCTGTTCCGGGTCGCCTATGAAAGGATCCAGTCTCCTCATAACGTTGGCAAACTCTTCGAACCACTGCGCGTGTCCTATCCAGTTGTCGAGCAACAGCTCGCTGGCTAACTCCATTGTCGGTTAAGGCAATTACTTGGGCGGCTTTTTCCAGTGTAGTATGCATTACACTAATACACTTGCAAACTAATCAAATTATGAAAAACGAATAATGTTCAAATTTTAATTGCAAAGGCAATAATTTCAATCTTTCTGAAGTTTGTTATGCTCGTTATAACCACCACATAAACACGCTTCATTTGTTTACCGGTTGCTACGCATATAAACGATAAGCACTCTTGATAAATTTAAGCTCATACTCAAGCATATTAAATTGTCTTTCAAACAGCATATTTTTTTTGATCTGATGAATAGTTTCTAAAAAAAATATAGTTAAAGTCAAAATTTTACAGTGGGCCGATTTCTATGCACGCAAGGGTATATATCAAAGTGTCGGTGTGTGAAGTTTTCTCCGTATATTTCAATAAGGATTTGAATAAGTTTCTCCTGAAAAAACACTACCCTCTGCTCCACTGTTTGATTTATATCAATTCTGAGTGTTGTTGGATGTATTTATTTTTCTGTTATTTTTCCTCCATTCTCTCGAACCGGCTTTTCTGCTACTTTATATTTTGCGTTTTGGCAGTGACAAATTTAGAAAAACATTCAAAAGAAAAACGTTCCAGCAGAGGGTTAAACGATGTGAAGAAATCATGTACAACTGCCATTGCATTTTAGTAAAACAAGATGAATTAGATCGTTGTTAATATTTAAGTAATATTTGATGTAGGGGCTAGGTGCGGAAAGCGGTTTTAAATATCTAGAAGGTACCTATTCTTATCTACATATTTATCGGTCGAGGTCCAGCTTGCGGGTGCCAAGTCTTCAAAATAAATATCTTCTAATTAGGCTTTTTACAAATATTTTGCCAAGACAAACAGTACAAAAACAACACAAGAACTACAAATTTTGGCAGTAAAACACAAAAGGATTGTTAAAAACGCATACAGAAGCGGATCTACAAATGGTGGAGGAGCCAGGCGCCTAAAAGATAAAATTACTGTCATACAAGGTTAACTGTGACATTGCCTCCTTATTTTAAAAGTACCGCCATTAAGTTAGTAAATCATCGCAGCGACACTTCTGCAGTCTGCACCATCAGCTAAACAACATGATTGTTTGGCTAACTGTTTTCACAAATGGTGGTGTGTTACAGTTAGCTTTAACTACGATTTAAATGCTTACTGTTAGTCGTGGTCGTGGCTCTTTGATTTAGCATTCGTTTCACCACTGAGATTAAGACTGGCCCGAGTTCGATTCCCAGATTCCCTCGGAAGGAATATCAAGCCACCGAAGTATTCTGCCTAATAAGTCTTCTCTGGAGTAGAAGTGTAAGCATTTCCGTGGTTCGAAGCCCATGTGAAACTGTAGGCCCCTGTGTCTGTAGACTATTTGACACGCACACTACAGACATATGGAGAGAAGATCGGCAACGCCCTGTAAAGGGCATGCCACTTCAAGAAAAAGTTTGGTTAATCTTAAAATGTTTAACCAAAACTTCATCCGCAGAACCGGGGATTAGAAGGTCTTAGTTTATAATTCTAATTTTGTTTTCTTTTAATGTTACATATTGCAATACAAACTGCATTCAAAAGGAAAAGAATAATTAGCCTCGGGTAAAGTTTTATAGTAAAGAAGGTTTACATTCAGCCAAACGGGCGAATACCAGCTTACGACATACCTCGTTCTACTTCAATTTTGAATCTTGAATTTCAAGAAAGTTTTCCAAATATCGAAAAACAAGAGCGTAGGAAAACCAACTAAATTGGGCGCAAAGGGCGAAAGACACGATAATGAACGGGGTTTTGGACTTGTTTTGTAAAGAGGTTTTGAATTTAGTGCACGCTTGTTTGACAGAAACAATATAAAAACTCGCTTCCCAAATAAAAAACCTAAAAAGGACTGGTTTTGTAAGCGCTGGAATCTGTAAGAAGCCAATCAAAGGGCAAAATGTTCGAACTAAACCCACAATACCGAAGATTTACTTGAAGAAACACACAAAATTTAACGATACACCAATTTGCTATTATTGAAAGTTAATCAAAATGTGTAGTTTCTACCAAAAACAAAGCGGTTTTCACGTACTCAAGGTATAAGTCGAACACATATTTAGATATTTAGAGAACTAAGGAAAGAGTAAGTGAATCCAAAAGTAAGAGTTCGAAGCTTATTTTCAAACATTGGGAAACAGGTTTATTCGGGCTGTGATTACAACGCTAAACACGAACACTGGGGATCGAGATTGACTACCACTAAGGGCAGAGAGCTGATGAAGGCAATTACCAGAAGTATACTACTCTATCTGTCCATAGGCGAACCGACACACTGGCCCTCAGACTTGACAAAAACACCTGATTTGCTAGGCTTCTGCATTTTACCTACTTGAACTACATACCTCAAAGCAGAATCCTGTCTAGATCTTTCTTTAGACCACTCTCCAATAATAGTAACAATAAGTACCTAAGTATTACTCAAAGAAAGCCTTCCTAGCTTTAATAACATATTCACGAATTGAGAAATAATTGACGAATCGTTAACATTCGAAGTACCTCTGAAATCCAATGAAGAACTGGAAAATTTCAATACAATAATTCAACAAGCAGCTTGGCAGTCAAAACCACAGAATCGTTTAATAGAGATTAATTCAAACTGTTCCATCGAAGTTAAAAAGAAAATAGTGGAAAGGCGAATGCAACTCAGAAGGTGGCAAACTATAAAATTGAAGACAAAAGGAATCTAAATCAACTATCAGTTGAACACAAAAATAAATCTCCTTTCCAGTATTAAAAACCAATTGATACAAAACTACCTAATGTAACTTGTTACCTACGAAAGCCACCGACTATTCAATCTGGAGAGCGACAAAGAGACTAAAACCGCCACAGCAGCACGCACCACCTATGTGTCTCGAAAACAACACCTGGGCTAAATATGGCGATGATAAGAATTGTACCTTTGCAAGATACAATGTGATTTTTTAAAAACTCAATTGCATTGTATTCTGACTTAATACAGACAGTTCTAAGGTTATTAAGACAGAATACGGCTTGCTGCAATTGAGTTTTTAAAAAATCACATTGTACCTACTTAACGAATATTTTTAATCTATTCGGCTCTTAAACTACTAGAGATGAAAAAAAAGCAATTCATCAATACCTTGAAGCACCATTTCAAATGTGTCCACCGATCAAGCAATTATGACGAACTTAAATCAACATACGAGCTAGTCACGGGTAAAGTTCTCAAGGAACTACCAGAAAGATTCAAATATATATACTACCTATTTAACGCTGTGCTAAGACTACGATCAAAAGACTAAGAGCAGTTGTTTTAATTCATAAGCCTGGCAAGCTAAATGGAGAACTGTCATCTTATAGACCGATCAGCCTGGTACCCATTCTATCCAAATTTTTTTAAAAATTACTACAGAAAAAAATAACACGAATACTTACGGAAAACAATATTATACTGAATCATCAGTGTGGATTTTACAAGCATCACTCCACAATATAGCTAGTCCACAGAGTAACAAACAGAATTATGGAGGACTTCCAAGACAAAACCTAATATTCAGTTGAATTCGTCGATGTCGTTCAGGCCTTCGACAATGCCCGACACGATGGCTTTTTGTTTAAAATCAAAACGGCATTACCATCACATTACTACGAAATACTGAAGTCCTATCTCGCCAACAGGCACCTTCTCGTCAAGCATAAACGCCCACACGTCGTTAAGAAGTGTGTTGGGGCCGCTTTTGCAACTCCTATTTGCAGCCCTACTAACCTCTCTAAGTACTACAGTCGCCACTTCGCTGATGATACAGCGATATTATCATCACATACCGACCCAAGCATAGGATCCAAGAAGTTACAGGTTCATTTAAACAACCTAGTGCAATGGTTCAAAAAGTGGTACATTCGTATAAATGAATCTAAATAAACTCATGTAACATTCACCAGAAGAAGAGGCAAACAAATACTACAGGATGGAACTGTTAAGTACCTAGACAGGCGCATGGCTTGCAGGAAACTCATATTCACAACAGTTAGATCTAAAATTTCAGAAAATCTATTGGCGCCTAGACGCAACTCACAACCACCACTGGAGGGTAAAACGATACTTTACAAGGCAGACCAATATGGTCATACGAAATACAATTATAGAAAACAGCAAGTACATCGAATATTAACATTATAAATAGTTATTTATTATACAAGTACATCGAATATTAACATTATAAATAGTTATTTATTATACAAGACGATGAAATTGTATTTTATCTTCGAGAAGAGAAGATAATTAAATTTTACATCATCCTATAACGTTATCATGCTAATAACTCCTTAGCAACGAGTTATGTTATGATACATTTAACAGCACCAGTGCTATAAAACTTATAACAGCACGATATGGCTGATTTACGTTACTAATATCCGAATCACAAGAGATGACCCCTGCCTCATCACACGCTGAATTTAGTAACGACAAACACGCGTGTACATTTGTTCACAAACCCCATGCACACGACAAGGATAGCATTACAATAAGCCTGTGTTATGATTAAAGTGCTTATTTGACTAGAGTAGTTTAAGTCAAATGCGCGTGCCATTACTAAAACGTCAAACTGTCAAATTATTAATACATTTACATTATTTTATTTTATTAGTTATCTAAATTCCTATGTTCATTGGAATTCGTTTATGTGGTACGTATTTCTGTTGTGAAGTTTAGATAAATGAACATTTAATTTGGTTTATTGCGTTGCAGAAGAAATACAGTTGTACATTTATTGGTTAGATTATTATATCATTTGAAATTTTTAATTGGTAAATAATGTAAGTTGCATCTAACATTGGTCATTATAAAAGTAAATAAACGCAAATAAGTAAAACAGTACAATAGAAAACGGATTTTTAAATTTCTTAATCAAAAGGAAAATAATTTTAAGGTTAAATTCGTATTGAAAGTACTTGACACCTGTTTGTTTTCCGGTTAAAGCGCCAATCATAATTGCTTGAGAATACAGCTGATGCTAATTTGACTAGCAAGTAAAATCTTACTTCATACGGATAGCATTGATGAGGCAGGGTTCATCTCCCATGGTTCCGATATTATTTATGAATTGTCATTGAACTGTTATTGAACTGTCACCGAAAATAATTTTTTATTTTTTGAAAAAAGTTATTATAGGATGATATAAACCGTGTTACGACACGCGTAACGTTATTTGCTGGTTACATTACTCGAGAATTAAAAGAACTCGCTCCTTCGTCGCTCGTTCTTTCAAACTTTTCTCTCGTAATGTAAAATGCTTCATAACGTTACTAGTATCGTAAATTACTATTATCGTCGTGTATAATATTCTATTTTATTCTATAGCATTTATTTTAAATGAAAAAAATTATAAATGATATAACATTTGACATTGACTTTTAAAATTATTACTAATCGAGTCACGTTTTAAAATCTCATTAGTATGGGCGTTGCTAGGGTTACAAACAATGTTATTCTACTTTATCTACCATTGCTGTTAAAGTATTACTTTATCTACCCTTGCGGTTAAAATGCTATTTGTCCTTTTGATTTGAGTAGAACAAAGCACACTTTAACATTTGTTACAGAAAAAACCTTTTTAATCGAACGAAGTAATTCAACAGGACTTGGAATATCAACAGTTAACGAATAAATACAAAAGTATAGTGTGCACTGTCGCGATGGATTCAGTGCTTGTCCAAACACGCTAGTGGAACACCTACTGGACTCAAAAGATTGAAGTCGTTAGATTCACCAACACGATTCGTATAAGTGATGTGCAGTGTGAATAAAGTTGCATAAAGACAAGCTCTTAGTGTTGTTATAAGAAAATATTCCCTGGAATGTTTTCACCATGTCCTATGCAATATGCCAAAATATTTACTAAATGTTACTATCTGGCAGATTTTAAAGATATATAAAAAATAACATTGTTCCATACCAGAAATCAATTGAAGAGTTTCATTGGGTCTGCGATGAGGAGTTACGACCGAACAAGCTGTAAAAAGTGAAATATAAAACGCAATCCAAATTCAGAACTCTGCAATCTTTTATTAAAAAAAGGCAAAAGAAATGAGTAAACAAAAGAATAATATCTCGAAAATGTACAGAACAAAAGTATTTCAGCAAAAATAACGTTAAGGTTCAAGAAGAACCTGAATAGAAGGTTTAGAGTTTAGACGATAACCATTTTGCAGTACATGGCACAGTGGCGTAGCTAGGGCAAGAAACTTTTCTGGGCCCTCTAGCCCCCACCCCTTAACAATATTTCCTTTGTGTGGGATTTTTTCCAGAAAATTTTACGACTTATTTTTTCGCGTGTGTCTGTAAAAGCAAAATTTCTCAAATCAAATTATAAAAAACTATTAATATTCCACAACACGAGTTTCGCATTTTTTCATAAATTACAAATGACTAAAAGACTTCTTTTTCTGTTAAACAACAACACAAAACTAAAAAAATCACGTGGTCGCAAAAATCTCATCGGTTGGTGATGAAAATTTGCAGACTTATCTGGTCAACTTTGATGATAAGTTTTTGAACACCCATTATCTATTTGTTAAATATTTTATAAAACAGTAATTTTATTTAAAATAAATTGATTTCCCGATATTAAATTTTTTTTGTTCTGGCCTTGATTATTACAGTTAAACTGTATCTCTGTATTCCCAAATATCAATACAGCCCCCCTCCCTATAAAAATTTAAAGTACTACTAATTATTAATTAATTATAAATTCATTCGTACCAACATTTTTTTAAACCCTGCTGATTACAGCAGTTTCGTTGGTTAAAAATTTTTAAAGTAGAATTCAAGTCATCGGGTCACAATTGCGCGAACGAAATGTATAACAAGAATGAAAATCATTTCTAAAACATCGGCTACATTTGTGTTTATTTGATTCTAAGGAAAGAAACGAAAAAGTTCCGTAAAAAGTAAATTTAACAAATTCCTTGGCAAAAGAAAAAAATTTAAACTACAACGAACGAGATTGTATTGTTGATTTGTAGCGAATCATACAACTCAAAAAACAAGAACATGCAAAGAATAATAGGAGTTCAGCGGTGATGGATTTTGTTTGACACGTCACGGAATTCTGAATTCAAGCCTTTTTATAATCGACGAGAGTTTAGTTTGGAATCGTAATTCTGAAAAGCAATAGTTTTGAAAATTCGTTTCCTTTTGCTGAAAAAACATCTTAAATTTGTTGAGCTCCATAAATATTTTTTGTATCAAATGATGAAAGCGTTTCTATCCTCAACTTGGATTTATTTTAAAATGTATAACAAATGAAATAAATTACAGCCAACAAAACTTCATGAGTTTCCGTTTATTTACGTAACTAAAAATTATTATAAAATTAATTTTTTAATTAATGCTGAAAGCGTTTCTACCACTTTCAGATTTCTTTTAAGAGGCATATCGAAGAAAATTGAAAAATAAAATAAAAACCAGGTATTATTTAATGTATTTCAATAGAAATTCAAATTCGTATTGAAATACAACAAAATAAAATTGCTTTGAAAAGGTCACAGTTTTTATTAAAGGCGTTACCAACCGCGAACGGTTATTCAACGAAACTAAATAACAATATAAAATTCGCATTAATAATATCAGAATCTATTCCTCTAAAACCGGTTGGATTAAGACTTTCAGTATTATTCCAACCCGTATTTTATGGCAGATTTATACTAAGAATTGATTTAAGCAAGCTGGGACTTAAGCTAAGTCTCACTGCACTTAAGTTTATTTAAGCCATCTTTTGCTTCTTTGAAACCGTACTGAAATATCGAACGTTTACATTCAACTTATTCAAAAGTTTAGCTTAGTTTAATTTACAATTTTTTTATCATGTTGTTATAATATTTCTTGGATACACCATGTTCAAGCTCTACATAATTTCGTTGTAGATAGTCCTGCAATGACTAAAAGGCAAAAAGGTAAGAGTTGTTGCTTTGCATTTGTTGAAGGTGCCGGGTTACAGCTTATAAAACATCCAAGCTTCGGTTGAAATAATTAAATATATCTGCGCATCAAACAAAAAATAGGAAATATAAGTACTTCCCAAATTTTCATCGATCTTTATAACAAAATGAAAGAAAGGAATATCTTGAATTTACCCAAATCAATAAAAATCAGGGCTATTTTCAGGAAATATGAACGGAGAAAAACGTCATTTCAATAAAAATTTCCAAGAAATGACTTTTGTACATGATATTTCTTGCTATTATCTATTACAAACAAGTCTGCGGAAATTTAATGTAGGAAGCTTTTTCAGAATTACTGCGATTTAATTGGGCTTCCGTCTGCGACCAAAACGAATTATACTTGGAAAAACCATCATTTGTAATTAATTAAATTAGGTGTAATAAAATCTTAGAGGTTAAAAGGTTTTTCTTAACATAAGTTTGAGATTTTAGAAGGCTTTTGTACTTTTGGCAATCTGGATTCAGGATTTGATTACAATAGATTTCATAACTTCAGGCAGAAAGACTCCGTTATGTAGCAATCTTCCCATTGGTATTGCAAACCACAAGCAAGTTTGCCTATTGTGGTAACATAAAAGTACTTCTACAGCTATCTAGACTTTATAGTCGCTGTGATAGGCGTACGGAAGACGCCCTAAGCTTATCTATTATAGACGAATTCAGTGCCTCCCAAGTTCTCACCGAAATCTCATTCGAGATTTTGAAAGGTTTAGACTTTTTATTTAAAAGGAGCCCTCAATTTAAACCGGGGTTAGTCCCGATTTACGATTATTACAGCCGCCATAATCGTACATTCCGAACGAATAACATATTCATACAAAGTCATTATTCTAAGGATATCCGGAAATACACAATTTGTTGTCAAACTCGAAGCACCGGGATTCGTATTCCTGGAAGATATGCCTGCATAATACGGTTAGAAAGCACTAACGTAGAACGGGGTCACCCCAGAATGGATCCAGCCACAAATTCATGGCTCGCGCGCGCGTTCGTGTTATCGAAAACGTGGAGTTTCGTCCTGGCTGTCTGTGATCCAATAATAACTTCCTCCTCGACCACAAAATATATCGCATTACAAATACTCCAACCTGTAACGAACAATATGGAAACGATTGATTTATGCAAGGGTCCCTCACTTTAAATTGGAAACGAATCTTTGTCTTGCTGTAACGTTGGCAACAAAATAAGGCCGGTCTATTTTAAAGGGAAGGGAAATTTCCATTACGAAATACCCAACAAAGAGGAGAATCGCACCGGAAAGAAACACAAGAGGGTTAATATAACTTTCATACCGAAGAGTCAAAACGGGATGAGATGATTTTACGGAAATACGAACGAAATGGGTGTCGGTGCGCCACCTGCTCTTCAGAAGGGGCTTTACCGAAACCTTTTGTATAAAGCTAGCTTATCTAAGATTACCATTACGTGCCTCATGCTAACAAAATGGTCCTTTTTTAATAACCAAATCCTACCCAGAAAATAATTCATACATTTTCAACAATACCTTTTCCTTTTATGTTAAAAATTAAACCAGAAAAAGTCAACGTACAATACAATAGAATACTTTATAACAAAGATCTCCTTATTTGGGAAGGAACTTATTAAACTATATCGGAAAGTGAACTCCATTTCACTGAAAAATACATTTAGTTTCTTAAATGAAAGGAGAAGCTACGTTAGGAAAAAGCCTAAATTTTTGGAAGTTTATCAGATTTTATATTCGTAAATCAGAGCAAAAAATAGCAGTGAACCTAAATCACTACCAATATTGGTAACAAGGAACATGTCTCCACTAATTAAACTATTAAATAAAACAGCTAAAGACAACTATGTAATAAAAGCATTAGGGGACGAGCAAGTAAAAATTCGACCAACAAACGGAGAAAACCACGCCAAAATAACAAAACCCCTCATACAAAAAGAATGCAGTTTTGTACGTATAAATTAAAACAGGACAGGCTTTAAGGTAGTATCAAAAAATCTACACTATTGAACCGACGTGGAAGAGGTAAACCGAAATATAGAAAACTTGGCCACAAAGTCCTCCTTATATGGAATGTTAAATAAAATCGCTCAAAAGAAGCCTGGGCAGTTTTTTTTAGATCTCGAACAAAGCAGAAACAACAAAGATGTAAAATGTAAAAACATTACTGAATACCATTGTTACCTTCAAAGCGCCTCCCTAAAAATAAGTATACCCGAGTGTACCAAGTGTCAAAGATTTGGACATACGAGGAACTTCCGCTAAATGAATCCAAGATGCATAAATCTGCAGATCTTCACCACGCCAAAGATTGTACACGAAAGATGAAAAGGGCAATGCAGTAAAATGTGTAAATTGTAAAGAGAATCAACCTGCTAATTATAGAGGCTGTATATAAATCAAAGTACAAATGCTCAATATAACCTCCAACCGGGCATTTCTTATATTCAACAAGCCAGGCAACAAGAACAACTTAATATTAATAATAATCAATCACAACCAATGATATTGCCTCAACAATCTAAAGATATTGCAGAACTTAAGCACATGATTAGAGATATTTTTTTATATAAAAAACACCTGTTGGTGTTTGGCTATTAAAACTAGTCTAAAAGACTATAGGTAACCACTAACTTTTATCTAATATGTCCTACACAAAGCACTTATCAGCTTATCACCTAAAGTCCATCCAGTGATGTCTTTTAGATTCTTCCAATAACTATTTACATTTCACTCACACATTGTGCTCTGCTTTTACACATGGTTTGGTTCTCTTCATTCTTCGGACATAGTGTTGATTGTCCAGCAGTCGAAGAGCCTCTGCATTTACGTGGAGGTGTAACCTGGCTTCACGCTTACCGGCAAACCTTTTGATTACTTTTTAACTGTTGGAATACCAAGATCTCGATGAATATCTGAGTTACACAACACCTTGTTTTGGAATGTCTGTATGTTCTTAATGTTACTATCACCGGCGCAACTCCATAGCTTGATGCCGTATAGCTACACCGGTTTCAGGACCTGATTGTAGATCAGTAATTTATTGTATATTGACAACTTAGAGTATCTGCCAAGAAGCCAATAATGTTGTTTATATTTCAAACCCAGCTCAGCTCTGTTCTTCTTCACATACGTTTTCCATCTCAGCTTCGCATCTAATGTCATGCCGATATATTTTCATAGGGTACAATTGTACCGTTGATATTTAGCAGATCTGGTTCTGCTATTTTTTTTATTAGTAAAGTTGATATGGATGGATTTAAGTTCATTGAGCTTGATCCTCTACCTCTTGATCCGGTCTACTATAATATGGCCTGCTTGTTGTAGCTTTCATGTGGAGCTTTCTTGTTTCTGATTCACTGCCAATCGGGTAGTATCATGGGCGAATGAGGCTATACAATGTACCACACCATCCATTCGGACAACCAAGCTAAGGATGGTAGTGCAACCTTAATCAGAGAAACATTTAATCATTTTGAAGAATGTCATTACAACGAGTAGAATTTCAGCTTATAGTGGTTGGAATTAAGACTACAAAACAAAATCTGAGAGTTGGTGCTGTCTATTGTCCACCAAGACATAATCTTAAAAATGAAGACTACTTAACACTCCTGCAACATCTAGGAGACAGATTCATTGTTGGAGGAGTTTTAACTCTAAACATGTAGATTGGGGATCCAGGTTAACGACGACTAAAGGTAGAGAACTGAAAAAAGCTGCCAGAGAATTGAATTGCAATTATCATTCAACAGGTAGGCCTACATACTGGCCCACTGATCCAGACAAAATTCTCGACTTGCTAGACTTCTTCATCTCAAGAAAGGTATCTCCTAACTTCACTGAAGTCGAAGAAAACTTTGACTTGAATTTCGATCGCTCAGCCGTCATTTTGATACTGAGTGAAAAGATAATCAAAAGAGCAACCAGACCCACTCTTGTTAACAAAACCACTGATTGGGAAAGTTTCCGGATTGATCTACAGAATAACACCAATCTGAATATTAACCTAAGAACAACTGAGCAATTAGAAAAAGAAGCTGAAAACTTCACCAAACTTCTCCAGGCAGCGGCATATAACAACACCAAGGAGATTACTCACATAACCAAAGGAGTAAACTACCCCGCTGAGATCAGAGAACTCGCCAAAGAAAAAGAAGAGCTAGAAGGAGATGGCAACAGACAAGAGACCCATCTGACAAAACCATCTTGAATAATTAATAGAGCTCAAAAACTGAGAAGAATCAATAAATTCCTACCTGCAGAATTTGACACCTGATGAAGAAACGGCACAAAGGGTTAATACACAAATTGAACAAAATGCTTCCGAAACAATATGTAGAAATCTTAACATCTTATATAGCTAATAGACTTTTTAGAATCAAGTAGGAAGAAGAATACTCTGACCTAAAAGAAATAAGAGTAGGCGTACCTCAAGGAAGTGTCCTTGGCCCCGTTCTTTATCTGTTGTATACCAGCGACTTACCAGCATTGGATAACATAACAGTAGCTACATGCGATTAGGGATATGATCACACAAATTGGAACATTTAATGAATCTTATTACTGTACTGATCAGTAAAAGGACTAATTAGTGGTACAGATTTTTAAAATTGTACTCTGGAATGCTATAATGCTAACGACCTATGTCAACACGGACAAGAAATACAGTACATCTTACTAAACAATCAAATTGACATATTATTAATAACAGAAACCCACTTTACAAATAAGAGCCATTTAAAATTCAAGAAATACTCTATATCCCATACAAGCATTCCGGATGTAACCGCACATGGAGATATAATAATATACAACAAATGAGATACCAAAATATTATAAAGACCATCTGTAAGCTACCAACGGCCATAGAAATACATGTCATGTAAAAGCAGTAATACTCAAGATTGCATCGGTGTATTGTCTACCAAAGAATAGCATTAAAACGGAAGATGGAAGATTTTAGTAGGTTTTTCAATATTTTAGGAAATGATTCCTAGCTAAAGAGCACTGTAACTCCAAAAATCAATACTGGGGCTCTAAAGTTCTGAATCCCAAAGCAAGGCAATTATATACTTGAAGCACTGAAACAAAATACACGTGTATTACTTGTCAAGAGACGAGTCAATTTACAGGCCCACAGTCCTAATAAAAAATTCGAATCTTCTGTGTAATCAAAGGTGTTGAACTTAAACGTTGCGAAACAAGATCGTGCTCCGATTTCTCATCTGGCCATTCGCATAACAGTAACAATGCATTCCAAGGTGTTACTGACTAAGAAACAATCTACAATAAGCAGCAAAAAACAAACTGGGGTTTATTTAGAGACTATTTAGAGATATAGACCAACAAGTTAAACTGGAGATACCACTAAGCTATAAAAATACTAACGAAGAATCTATAAAATTTGGCTTGGGCTTTAGAGAGTTACGTAAGAGAAAGAAAAGAAGAATGCCCATTAATCCTTAGAGACAAAATTAATGATAAAATGAAACCGAGGAAAAGATGTCTACCAGAATACTAGAAAACAAAGCTGTTTTCAATTTCAATGAAGCAACAGCAGAACTAAAGAAACTGATATGCGAAATTAAAAAGCAATTCGATACAAGAATACCTTAGCAGGCTATCGGCTACTGAAGAAACTGAGTGGAAGGCCACTAAGAAGATAAAAAGACCGCAACAAAAAATACAACCGGTTAGAAAACAGAACATTGAGTGGGCAAGAACAGATAAAGAGAAAGCAGAAGCATTTGTGGAACATCTCGAAAATGTCTTTCAACTATTGTCAATACAGCCAGCTGTAGTAAACGATGATGAAATTGAGGAATTTCTTGAAGCACCAAATCAGACGAGTGCTCTAGTGGCAAGAAACAAAATCCCAAAGGTGAAGCACATCATTCGATTAGAAAGGAACCCAACAACAGCGCCAGGAATCGACTTAATCATAGATAAGATTCTGCAGCAACTATCCGAAAAGGCCTATAAAGTCATTACACAGATCTTCAAAACAACCTTGCGAACAAGGTACTTCCCAAGTGAATGGAAGTTCGTGCAAGTCATCATGTTGGCGAAACCTGGCAAAAAACCGGAAACAATAACATCATACAGACCTACTAGCCTTGTTCCCATATTGTCTAAAGTATTAGAAAATCTGATACTACAACAAATGCAACCTCTACTCAATCAAAAGAAACTTATTCGAAATCATCAGTTTGGTTTTAGAAACAAACATGGGACAATCTAACGGATCCCTCGCTTGGTAAATAAGATCAATAGCACTTTAGAGACCAAATGATACCTATTTGTGATGTTTTTGTATATCAGCCAGGCCTTTGATAAGGTCTGGCGTAAGAGACTATGCTATAAACTCAAAAAATGCTTACCATAAAATCGTCCCTCACAGATCATCACTTCCTGGTAATACAAGGAGACGAATTCACCAATTTGCACTCAGTAAAATCAGGAGTCACACAAGGCAACGTATTGGGACTAGTTTTATACGTGTTATTCAGCGCTGATCTTCTAACAACCATGGCAGCGACATTCGCCGACGACACGGCAAAATTAGCTACGCATCCTAACTCCGCCACTGCTTTTAGAAATCTTCAGAAGGCTCTGGATGAAATACAGCTATGATTAAAGAAATAGCGCATCAAGGTCAATAAGGAAAAATCGGCCCACGTAAACTTCTGTATGAAGAACGATACATGCTCCCAAGTGGCCACAGTTATACTCAACAATCGCTCAATCACGGTAAATATTTAGGTCTACATCTGAATCGCCGGCTCACGCGGCAGAAAAATATTTTCGTGAAACGGAAACAATTGAGAATAAAGGACCAGCATCTGAATTGGATGATAGTGAAGAAAACTCAAATAATAACAGAAAAACGTACTTATTTATCACGCCATACTGAAGCCTATTTGGACATATACCGGGTGTCAACAAAACCTGGGGCACCCTCATAAATTTTTTATTTTTTAAGATATCTAAATGAAATTTGGTATATGTAATATACTCCCTAAATGGCATTTGTTGACATAGGAAACAAGTTTCTGTCCCTGCCGGTTTCGCCGGAATTGACATCAACTTTGTTATTTTAAATGGAACACCCCGTATATTTATACATTTTTGGAATCTCCATTCAATTTTACGTATGGCAGTATCAAGTTTGAAACATTTTGATGACAAAGTAAATACTCGCACAAGAGTTTATTTATTAATCTAGGATTCCATGACCTGCGTAAAATGGAAGTCAGGATGCTACGACACTTAAAACAAATTATTTTAGCACTTTAACTGAAGTAAGTCTGTCACGTTTTTGTGCATTTCATTTGTTTTACTTGTTTTGAAAACCAGTGTCTAGATTTAAATGTCCAAAATACAGTTTTTTGAACGGAGAGTGTTATTCCGAATTAAATTTTCATATTAATCCCGCGTTATTGGTATCAATAAAATCCTTGGAAAACGCTCGTTTTTAATATCCTAGTGTCCCACCCTAGTGCCATTTGAAAAAATAGAGTTATTCTCGAAAAAGCATTTTTGCCAACTTTAGGCCATTCTAAATAATACAGCAACTAAAATAGTTAAAGTTCTAAAACAATTTGTCTCGAGTGTTGGGGCACCTTGACTTTCATTTTGCGTAAGTCCTGGGCACTCTAGATTAATTTCTGCAAAAATTGACTTTGTCATCAAAATGTCTCGAACTTGATACTACCATACGTAAAATTGAATGGAGATTCCAAAAATGTATAAATATACAGGGTGTTCCATTTAAAATAACAAAGTTTATGTTAATTCCGGCTAAACCGGAAGTGACAGAAACTTGCTTCCTATGTCAGCAAATGTCATTTAAAGAGTATATTACATATACCAAATTTCATTTAGATATCTTAAAAAATAAAGAATTTATGGGGGTGCCCCAGGTTTCGTTGACACCCGGTATGGTGTACAGTTGTGGAGATCTACCAGCAATTTAAACGTAGAAATACTACAGCGATTCTAGGCGATTCCAAAGTAAAGTGCATACAAAAAGACTTAATGTGTACGTGCGGGAAAAAATCGGAAGATTCAGTACGAAATGTATTGAGAGCGTTAAAGTGCATCTAAATAAACTGGAAACTGGTCTGACGGACAAACCTGATGCGCCTAAAGCGAGTAAAACGTTTTAAACCCTGCGACTAACCTTATTAGGTTTAGTTAGATCTAGTTAGATTTGATTTGATTTAATTATACTAGTGCAATATTGAAATTCCACATCGTTATAAAATTTAGTAATTTAACGAAATTAAGTAATTACGAGAAAGTAGAATTTCATTGAAATATCCACCTATAGAGGTAAAGTTATCGGCACTAACGTCTCCCTACTCCACCACTGTGTTTCGGTTCCTAATTATTTTCAGTGACTAAGCATCTGACTCGGGTTTGACCCTGAGACCTTCCGTATTGTAGTGGAATGCCTTAACCACTGGGCCACTCCGGCGAGATATCCTAATCTTAATGTCTCTGTTCAGTAAGAATAATTAAGTGAAGTCTAATAAAAAAAAAATTGATTATGTTGAAAAACTAACAACTATTGAGAACGGCAGAACTGAATACTCTGAGGACAATATTGGGAAAGATGAGGGTGAACAGAGTAAGAAATCAGGACGTAAGAGACCAGTGCGATATAGTAGACCTAGTAAAGTTTAACAGAAAAAGAAGAAACGAGTGGAACAGCCACATAGATAGAACAGAGGATGACTGAATGATAAGAAATGCAAGACTGTAAACCACGAGGAAAGATAGGGATAGGCCGACCACCGCTAGCGCTGGGCCGAGAGCTGGATATCATCATTTAAAAACTAGAAGCGTGAAGAAGAACAGGCAGCGATCCTAAATAAAAGATGAAGAAGAAGTATTTCAACATACAAAATTTTGAAATTTTGTGAATGAACATATAAACCCAAGCACATCGCTAACCCGAAAGTCTCCATTTTTAATTTTACTAAGTTTAGTCAATGAAACTCTCAGTTAGTGACTTATAGCCCAGTCAAATAAGGTGAAATAAGGGGTAAACCTCGGAATGAAAGTAAAGAAGCTGTATATTTGCATGAACCTTTATTTTGACGTTCTGAAGACTGGCTGAAAAGTCTCATATAATCTCGTGTCTGCGTTACAAGATATTAAAGGTCAAAGGTCACGAAAATCGGTTTTTCGCAATTATCTCGTTTGCTATGCGTCATATGGCATTTAACGTTATTGTAAAACTTGTAGATCATCAAATTATTTACAATTTTTATTTCATGCATTTTGTCGTATGATCAACCGTTCTCGAGATATAGCGCGGAGTGTGGCACGTGCGCATCCGTATATAGTTTTTTCGAAATAATAAAAAAAGTTGATGGCATATGTCAAATTTGAAAATGGCATGAGATTTTGCTTGTAATTCTGCCCAGCTTTCCCCATTTAACGGATCCTCTAACTTTTATATTAAGAAAGTTACCCATGTAATGAGATAGATTATGGCACGCTGTATACCTGGCTCCGCAGTTTACATAGCGTTATCCTATACATACAGGGTGTCCCAACCATCTGGGATTTTTCGATAGCGTCTTTATTATTATAATTATGTAAAAATATTATTCAGAAAAGTTGTAGGGTTCGATGTTCTACATATTCTAAAATTATTTTCATATACACAGGGTGTTTCGTAAATATGTGACGATATAAAGTTGTGTTTTTTTAAATGGAACACCCCACATTTTTTTACATATTTGGATTTTCCCTTCAATGGCGATTGCAACAATATAGCATTATATGGGTCTATTGTTAATAGTTCCGTAGTTATTCATTTGTTTGTGATAAAAATAACCTCACTTTGAACGAATATAACACCGTAATTACACCGAAATATTAACTACTTTTCAGGATACAATTTTTCGAATCTATTTTCAATAAAACTGCGAGGACTAAAAGGCTCTAGGTATTTTCAATATACAGGGTGATCGAAAAACGCGAACCTCAAGATTTCTTGAAAATTTTAAATAGTACGCCCTATATACGATTATGTCATTAAATAGCCGCTTTACTAAGCTTTCAGAAAATACCATATTTGTTGGGTCCATGTTTAATCGTTACGAAGTTATGTTAGTTTCTTTGTCATATTAGAGATTCCTACGCGAACTCTGTAGTCAATTTAGTGAGCGATTGCGTGCAACTGCCGATTGTTTTTATCGTTGGGTGTTTTGAACAAAATCGCATCGAATTTTGTTTACGAATACTTTTGCTGCCGTAAATACGTTACGTTTGATGCGATTTTGTTTAAACAACCAACAGTTGAATATTATCGACGATTGATGCATTCAGCCGTATGAATGATTAGAAAACAATTGCATTTAACAACTACAAAACAAAAACAATTGCTAGAATATTTGTCAACAAAAACAACGGCTTCTGCGCTTCTGTCACAGTTTTTGTAGGGTTTGATAGAAAAGCTTAGAAATAACGAATTTCTCGAAAGAAGAGTCAATAAATATGGTTTATATTTTGGGTGAATGGAATCGAACTAGTTTGTTAGCCAATCGCGTAGTATATGCAGCACGGTGAATAGTGAATAGTGAATACTGAAGTTATTGGTCCATACTTTTTTAATGAACCATTGACCGGGGAGAGATACTCGCCATTTAATGTGGTTCTAGCATGATGCGGCTGCACCCCTTAATTATTAGAGGGTACGAGAGCGCAAAGGTGGATCGGTTGAAATGGTCCCCTACCATGGCCCGCGCGTTCTCCCGATTTAAGTCCAATAGTTCTTTTTATGGGTCCATATAAATGACCAAGTTTACCAGGTCCCACCAACTACAATAAAACATATGAAAAATCGGATAAGAAGAGCATTTGCTGGTATGCATATCCAAACCCCTACGCCATGTTCAGTTGACATTACTAAGACGTTTACATCTGTGCATTGTAACAGAAAGGAGAGTTTTTGAACCCCTGATGTAACGATAATTATTTTTGTAACAGTGGATTTTTTTTGCAAAACTTGCTGCAGTCTGTCTTCCTGTTTTTTTTTTCAAATCGTTTTTAGTTAATGGTCGTTATTTTCTTAGTAAATTGTTTTCTATTTTATAAATAATAGTTTCATAGCGTATTAAGATTTTAGTTATTTACTGATTCCTAATTCATTATTTCTAGGCTTTTCTATCAAACTTTACAAAAACTGTGACATAAGCGCAGAAGTCGTTGTTTTTGTTGACAAATATTCTAGCAATTGTTTTCGTAGTTGTTAAATGCAATTATTTTTCAAATACTCCTATAGCTGAATGCACCAATCGCCGATAATATTAAACCGTTGGTTGTTTAAACAAAATCGCATCAAACGTGACGTATTTATGGCAGCAAAAGTACTCGTAAACAAAATTCGATGCGATTTTGTTCAAAACAACCAACGATAAAATCAATCGGCAGTTGGTGCAATCGCTCACTAAATTGACTACAGAGTTCGCGTACGAATTTCTAATGTGACAAAGAAACTAACATAACTTCGTAACGATTAAACATGGACCCAACAAATATGGTATTTTCTGAAAGCTTAGAAAAGCAGCTGTTTAATGACATAATTGTATATAGGGCGTTCTATTTAAAATTTTTAAGAAATCTTGAGGTTCGCGTTTTTCGATCACCCTGTATATTGAAAATACCTAGAGCCTTTTAGTCCTCGCAGTTTTATTGAAAATAGATTCAAAAAATTGTACCCTGAAAAGTAGTTAACATTTCGGTGTAATTACGGTGTTATATTCGTTCAAAGTGAGGTTATTTTTATCACAAACAAATGAATAACTACGGAACTATTAACAATAGACCCATATAATGCTATATTGTTGCAATCGCCATTGAAGGGAGAATCCAAATATGTAAAAAAATGTGGGGTGTTCCATTTAAAAAAACACAACTTTATATCGTCACATATTTACGAAACACCCTGTGTATATGAAAATAATTTTAGAATATGTAGAACATCGAACCCTACAACTTTTCTGAATAATATTTTTACATAATTATAATAATAAAGACGCTATCGAAAAATCCCAGATGGTTGGGACACCCTGTATAATATAGGGATGCGCGCGTGCCACTCTTCGCGCTATATCTCGAGAACGGTTGATCATACGACAAAATGCATAAAATAAAAATTGTAGATCATTTGACGATCTACAAGTTTTATAATAACGCTAAATGCCATATGACGCATAGCAAACGAGATAATTGCGAAAAACCGATTATCGTGACCTTTGACCTTTAATATCTTGTGACGCAGACACGAGATTATATGAGACTTTTCAGCCAGTCTTCAGAACGTCAAAATAAAGGTTCATGCAAATATCCAGCTTCTTTACTTTCATTCCGAGGTTGAATCCTTATTTTACTGGCCTATTAGATTTTGCAATAAATTTTCGTAATTTTAAAATTCAATTACAACAATATTTGAATTTAATTCATTACTAAATATAAGTACGCAATCGGTTCGTTATCAGTTATCAGGCATTCTAACACTAATTAGATTAGTTTAGTGTTTATTTTTAGTTTTGTATTTGTTTTTATGTTATTGTCTATATATTTTTGTTTTACTATTTTTCTTTTGTGTTCCAATGTAATTAGGCTCTGCCTGTTTGGGGATAAATAAATAAATAAATAAATAAATCAATCAATCAATAAATAAACACTATACTATACAGGCAGGGGCGGCTCAAGATAAAAATCTCACCAGGGCAAGAGGGCATTTTGGCGCCCCCCCCCCTCCCCCGTATTAACTATATCTAACGACTATGGTGGACAATTAATAAGAAACAAATTAAAACTGCATTCTAAAATTTTATTAGTGTACATCACATATGGGCAACCCTCGGCCCGCGGGCCGGATCCGGCCCTCCACTTCTTTTGATCCGGCCCTGATCCATCAAGTTCAGTATTTATTCACTCTATAATTTTTTTAATTAATTTAAAATTAAAAATATTATAGCATTTAAATTAACAATTTGTAATATGCGCAAAATTATAAAAATAAGACACGAAATAGCTCATAGCAATTTTATGACACCAATAATCAAAGGCTTTAACATAGTATTTAAGGCACCTGCCAACGTAAAGCTTTACACCACAGAATTATTTTATTTAATAATTATTTGTCCTGGCCCTTGACTTGGAGGCACTCTGATAATTTGGCCCCAGAACTAGGAAAGGTTGCCCATGCCAAAGTAATAAACAACAATTACTCCTAAATTATTACAAAAAACATTTGCGAGCTTTTTTATCTGCAAAATCTTTAATAAATGAGTCAATATCTATTTCTTGTAGTAATTCATGTTCTATTGACATCATGGCTAATCCGACTAGCCGGACGTCCGAGTCGCCCGGGCCTTAAGCCGCCCCTGTATACAGGGTGTTCCGTATCGTTATGTTCAAATTTTGGGAGCATAAAATAGACTTAATTCTAAGACAAAAAAACCCAAAAGTGGTAGGTCGATCTTTATTCATTCTGAAGTTACAGGCCTTTGAAATTATAAACCATAAATAATCTAGGTAGCCATGCAACAGGACCAACACCACCAACCACCAATCCATCGAGGATAATTATTGTTGTTCATGAAATTTCGGACTGCAATTCCGAAATGTGCTGGTGGACTATCCATTTGCAACGACATGTATCTTCTTATGATCAGCCATAGTCACCTTGATTTTCAAAACTTATGTATTTAGTTCAATTATGAGTAAACAAGCGTAAAATAAGAATTGTCACTTCATCTATCGGCATACGAGCACAAGCTTGTATTCAACAAGGAGAAGGGCATTTTGAAAATATCATTAATTAAAAATTTGTAAAATAAGATAAGTTTTTAGTTGGTTTACGAACTTAAATCTGATTATTTATGGTTTATAATTTCAAAGGCCTGAAACTTCAGAACGAATAAAGATCGACCTACCACTTTTGGGTTTTTTAGTCTTAGAATTAAGTCTATTTTATGCTCATAAAATTTGAACATAACGATACGGAACACCCTGTATAAATACTATTCATTTTGTTTTAATTTCAGGACTTAGATTAAATTTTTCAGAAATTTTGTGGTTGGTTAAATTCCCAAGATTAAATTTATTTGATTTTTTGCTTTTAGAAGTTCAACTGGAAATGCCAGTCGCTTCTCTTATTTATTAATTATAATGGCGAAATTCCAAAGGATCAAGAAGAGGTCAGAAAGGTCAGGAAGTAGCCTTGAATTTATAAAGCAAGTAACAAAGAAATAAATTTAGAAAGACTAAACTGTCGAATGGGTCGCTATTCCCAACAGTTCTTCAGAAGTCAAATGAAATGATTCATTACATCAAATATAAACGAATTTAGCTTTCAAAAAGCCCCAGATTTTTTTACAAATCAATCATGAAAAATCAGAAATTTATAAAAATCTGAAAACTGAAAGTAATTTCTTTCACTCGTTCGTTTGTAAAAAATATTTTGAAATTAAAATTTGGGATTTTTTCTTTTGAAGATTTTTCTGGTTGAAAATTTTAAAAGTGAAGCGAATCTAGCGAAATACAAACTTATGTGGTAAATAATACCTTAATAAACAAAAAATGGTGCTTGTTGCCAACTTTGATATTCGTTAACTTAACAAAAGAACCACTTTAAGCCTGAATTTTTATACCTACATAAAAATTAAATATTTACAGTTTAAATAAATAACTTTTCAGACCTAAATCGGCACTAAACTACGTTCAATTGCGATTATTGCCTAACCTAGAAATCAACTTAGTTTTATTGTAAGTTATAACGTTGATTGAGCCCTCAATCAACGGTTATAACCAGGAAACCTAAAATCAGAAGGAAAAATAATGCAATGCATTGCTCCTAACATTGCTGTAAATTCACCACATAATTCCGCTGAAGCACTTACATATTTTATTAAAATAATATCAGATAAGAACGTGTTAAGACTTGCAAAGCAAAGATTTTCTCCATGCTTGAGTATAACTAATGAGACCTGAAATGTAGCGTCGGAATAACAAATTTCCCGCTGTAATTCAGTTCCTTATCTAACCTTAAATGTTGAGGTTACATTAAGTAGAACCTTTACCATTCCCATTACATGGTGCAAACTAATTATATTTGAATTTGATTTAAAGAATCTTTTAGGATGATTTACAATTTGTTTGTTGATTTTACGTGTGATGTGTGTTGTTCAAAATAAATTTTGTATGGAACGAGAGATTGTTATGGATAACAAGAACGAAATAGAAACATGATAATAATATTTCCGCAAAGGGATTCCAGTGGAACTGCTGACAGTAACATTTTTTGGCAATAAATTTCCCTAAGGTAAAAATGTTTCTAAATCTTTAAAAGGACTATATTTCACGGCATTCTCAGTTTCTTGAAAGGGTTCCTCTGTATGACAGTTCTAATCCAACAAAGGTATTAATATTATATTAGAAAGGAAAATATGGTTTAAAATAACCCAAAAAGGCGAACTTAAAGCTCAAGTCTCTTAAAACCTAGTGATGTCCGTATTATGGTAAAATTCTTCTAACAGTTCCAAAGAAAACAAAAGAAAGAATTTGTAAAATTGTTAAAAAAAATTATTTATAAAAATCCAAGTACCGAGTAATAAAAGGTGAAATCTTAAATGCTTGTGTTTTTTAAATCTCGAAATCGCGACGTTTGATAAATCGGTGTGTAAATTACGTGGTTCGCATGACGTGCGTTAAGTGGGTATTTTTATGGTAAAAACGTTCAATTTAACATATCATAAAATCAGCGCCAATAAAAGCAATCGTAAAGATGAAGTTGATTTGCAAGCAGATTTTAGATGAGGCAATAAAATTGGAAAACGCTTTAAATGGAAAGCCTAATCGTATGGATACTTCTGTGATTTTTTAAAAAGTCTGTTGTTATATAATAAATCAAAGATTGTTTTTGTAGCCACAAACAAGAACTTATAATGTATTTTATAACTAATTACTGTCATAGCTAAGAATATAAAAATATACTTTCTAAATTTGTAGGACGAAACAAGAACCGTGAACTCAAAGCAAAGAATACTTAACATATTCTTTATTCTGTGGTAAAATATAGAATCGCAAGAGTACATACAAAGTTCCACAAGAAAGAACATAAATATTTAAATACAACCGGCATGGCGAACGTGAAACATTGTCCAAAACAAGTAATAAATTTGTTCAAAAGTCAACAAGACAGGAAGTGGT
The DNA here is from genome assembly GCA_963082815.1 of Melanotus villosus. Taxonomy (NCBI): domain Eukaryota; kingdom Metazoa; phylum Arthropoda; class Insecta; order Coleoptera; family Elateridae; genus Melanotus; species Melanotus villosus. Next base: position 17,490,255 of record OY720422.1, on the reverse strand, counting down.
AATTTATAAATGGTGGAGGCGCCGGGAACATTACTAAATTGGAACAACGAAAACTACAATAAAAAATAACAATAAATTTAAGTAATCAGATGAACCCGAAGTTTAAACAAATGGTATTGCAATATAACATAATGTTGCACGTTGCAGTCTTAATTTACTAATTCAACTTTTAAGAATTTCCAAAAAGATATGAAGAACTTATATAACCACCGTATCGAAGATGCTAAATTTAGAACAATAAAGCAAGTGATATTGATTCATATTTAGTGGAAGCGCCATAAAGGAAATAATAGTCATAAATAACACAATAAATTTACTTAAATTATAATAAACGAAGTTTCGCAGAAAGGAAACGCATAAATTTATGGAAAAATGCTTACTTAGTATAGGAAAATAATTATAGCCGCTTTGTATAATAAAAATAAAAAAAGAAGCAGAAAATTGAAGTAATTACTTAAAGGCATAATATTGAATATATTATTCTCGATAAGTCCTTGTAGATGGGTGAATGTTATTCATTCTTCTTTCTTGGACTTCCTCCATCTTACGTATAATAAAACACTTCATAAAATAGCGTTCGATTACAAAAACTTGCTATTTTATTAAGTGTTTTATTATACCAGTAGGTACGTGAGCTGGAGGAAGTCCAAGAAAGAAGAATTGAATATATTGTTGTTGTTTTTCTGTTTTTCACTTTTTCTGGTCAATTTTTATTTGGATATTTTTGTGATCTAATTAATTTTAAAGGGCGAGATTAAAAAAATTAATCAAATAAAATGTAATGACTAATTTATAATTATTTACTTCAATACTTCAATTAAATATTGTATATCTAAGGTCGGTAGGTACTACCCCATGATCCCGATAGAGGATAGACCTAATTCAGCGACTAGAAACCCTGCCCATGCGAGCTCTCGATTTATGCTCGCCTCCTATAACTGAGGGCAATCAAGTCTATTACCCTAATCCTATCCCTTCCCACTTATATCGCTCCCATTTCCTAAACCAAATTACCAAGACCTACAGCATGCGTGGTAAACTTATTCGCCACTACCTCCTGAAAAATATCGACTGTAAAACATACAGGAATATTATCCCAAGTCGCCCGAAATCCCACACCGGCCATTAAATCAGCCTCGCGGATTCTGGGGGAGGCACAAAATTGACATGCAAACATATTAAAACCAAAGTAGAGAAAAATACACGCACATCACAGGCATATAGAGAGAGGTAACGCCCTGTAAAGGGCATGCCACTCCAAGAAGAAGAGAAAAACAATAAACTTCACTTATATACGATCCAAGGCTAAAAACGAAAAATTATACGAATTCGAAGAAGAAATAAAAAAGGTGAAATGGAACATATGGGGACTTTCAGAAGTAAAGAGAAGAGAAAAAACCGTGTATAGACTTAAATTCACTAAACAATCTATACTGTAAAGGAACTGAAAATAAAACACACAGAGGTGTAGGATTACTCATAAACAAGTGACAAAGTTGAAAACTACATCAGACAGAATAGCCTATATACCAATAGAACAAAACAGGTAAAAATCGAAATTTTATTCAGGTTTACGTATCGACATTAAAACACGAGGACGAGGAAGTCGAGGCTTTTTATAAAGAACTGACAGCAGCCATAGAAGACGAACCGACCAACTCGGCCATCTTAAAGGGGGACAAATAGACCAGAATAAATAGCAATGGATTTAGAGAAGCATTAGAAGAAAATTCTATCAAACAAGAAGAAACAACAGTGGACGTTCATAAAATTAATAGCTGACTAAAGAAGCAACTATTGAATATTGTAAAAAGATTAGCGAGGAACAGCAAACAAAAGGAAAAAGAAATTAATGGACCAAAGATGAGAACTCCGCAGCAAAGGGAAAAATAAATCAGTTTAATGTGTAGAGTTGAATAAAACTATACGGAAAAATGAAAGAAGACTTAGAAAAAATAATGAAGCAATAATTGAAAAAGTTAGTGAAAGAAACAGAGGTATGAAGTGTCTGAGGTCTACATTGAGAAGTACTAGTATAATCTATATGAAAGACAAAAACGGAAAAGACGAGAGGGACAAAAATAAAATAACTAAGATAGCCACAGAGTACTACGAAAACCTTTATGAATTCAGAAGGAATCCCAGATATGCAAAACTTCGAAATAGAATGAGCCATATTAGACCTAAAAAACAACAAAGCGGTTAGCCCACACAGAATCACAGAAAAAATGTTAAAGGAAGGGAAAGATATCATAATAGACACCCTCGGAATACTCCTAAATGAGTGCTTGCACAAAGCACAGATTTCTAAAGACTAGAATAAAGGTGTTGTTATATTACTATATAAGAAGGGTAATAGAAATGAAATAAAGAACTACCGACTCATTTCGTTACTGTTCCAATCCAACAAAATATTCATAAAAATTATCAACAATCGACTAACACACCTAAGACGGATACTTACCAACCAGTCGAACAGGCTGGATTCAGCAAAGGATAGAGCACATCGGACCACCTCCTTACGATAAGAACACTGATAGAACATAGACTATGAAAAAGCTTTCGACAGTGTGGAAATGTGGGCTGTGGAACAAGTAAGAAATAACTGCAGGATAGATTGCTGCTATAGGCAGCTCATACAGCATATACAAATGCTACGATTGATTGAACAAGAAACCAACTGCATACCGATTAAGAGAGGTGTTTGACAGGGCGATATAATATCTTCAAAGCTATTTATCCTTGCCACAGAAGACGTATACAGACCTTGAGATTGGACAGAATTTGGCGTAAACATCATACGGAAGAAAATTAGCCCGTCGTAGATTTGCATATGACATAGTACTATGTACCAGAAAATTCTAAGAATTGCAAACTATGATTGGGCAATTGATAGAAGCATCCGAAAAAATAGGATCGACAATAAATGTTCAGAAAACCAAAATAATGATAAACGCCGATGAACCAAGAAACATTGCTAACAATAACTCTGTTGTAGAGAAAGTTAACGACTTTACAAATCCTTCTTCTTAGTGCCATATCCTTTTCAGGACATTGAGGAAGGTGATCAAAGCTACAATTTTAAACGACTTGGTGACGTGAACTTTGTTACATTTCACTTATACTAGGGAAGTGTGTTCTATGTACTGGTTTTCCGTTACCTTCTGCGGAGTTTGTGACTGTGTATTAAGTGTATAGTGTCTTGTTACTATCTGAAAGCAGTCACTCCGCAGACAGAATCGCTAATTGTAGCCAAACGATTAAATAGCTTTACCCGTTCAAGTACCCGTTCAAGTACCGACTTCGAGCAGAACAGCGGGGAGTTCTTTGTAAAAAAAAGTAGTTGCATGAGATTCGAACTCAAGACACCCAGCTAGCAAATCCTAAACATAAATAAAGAAAATCAGTCAGCTGAAACATGGACACGATTTGGTAAATTAAAATGGATATTAAAAAATCCTAAGACATCCCAATATCTGAAAAGTGTTCAGTCAGTGTATCCTGCATATTTTGACATATACCTGTCAAACTTAGACTAAAGCTAGCCTACACAAAATTATAAAGAGGCAGAGAACCATTGAAAAGGCAATGTTAGGAATAAGGTTTACAGATAGGAGACCAAACACATGGATCAGAAGCAAAACAAAAGTACAAAAAGTTGCAGAGCACATTGCAAAATTGAAATGGAGTTTTGCAGGATACAACGCAAGACAGAAAGAAGGACGAAAGTTGGAAGACTTATCCAAAACTGGAGGCCATCCATGGTCAGTATAAAGAAACAGAAGACGATAACGCGCTTGGGAGATGCTTTGAAAAGGATAGATGGGCTACATTGGGCAAGACAGTTACCGTCGACCTTATCTGGGAGAGGTCTGTGTTTAAAGTTGGACCACAAATGGCCGAACAAGAAGAAGAAGAAGAAGAAGAAGAAGAAGAAGAAGAAGAAGAAGAAGAAGAAGAAGAAGAAGAAGAAGAAGAAGAAGAAGAAGAAGAAGAAGAAGAAGAAGAAGAAGAAGACCTAAGGTCAAAATTTGGAGTTCGATTAATTCAATAAATAACTTAAACCACACGGAAATTTTTATGTTCAAAATAATTGTTGATCATAATTGTTAAGCTAAAAGTGTTAGACGAACTATAAACGATTTTTAAGTGCTATTTAACTGGTAACGTTTCAATATACCGGGTGTTTGACTTAAGGGGCGAACATAGGGAAATAGCATGGGAAATCGTATATATGCAGATTCCTGCTCCCCGTGTGAGTTGATAGGATTGATAGTGTCATCAATCGAAAGACAAAACAAAATACGCTTAATTTAATGCTACTTTACTTGAATTTGTTGCTTGTTTAAGAAAGAAATAGCTTAAAAACTATAATAAATAAATTCACAAAAAACAGACCGGCCATGATCAAATTTGAAGTTTGCTTATGCCAAAATAAATTTTATTTTCTGTCAGTTATCAATTCACGTATCTACCTTGTAATTACTATGAATAATAATGTTGAATATTCTAATGAGGAGAGGGTATTTATTGCCAAAACATTTTATAATAGAAGATTCGTATTTATTTATTTATTTATTTATTTACTTAAAAGGCTTTTGACCATTTTCATACAAAAGAACCAATTTCATAAATAACAAAACAAAAGAATTATTGTTGAGGTTATTAATCTGACTAAATTTAACAATTAAACTCCAAAAAGGGGATCGAAGGAGTTTCAGATTTAAATTTTAAATCCGGTTAAAAATTTTCCTAAATTCTAACTTTAAACCTTAAATTAAAAGCGTTCAATTTCATTTGAAAAATTATAATCTTCTTCGGAGGCTACCTTCAATCGAAGATTAACACTGGAAAAATGGGATTTAAATTTTGAAAATTTTACAGAAAACCGTACGACACTAATTAACGATCAGTATAAACGTTAATATTGAGCATAGTTACCACGGCAACGTCCAAAGTTCTTGGAATTTTTTTGTCTCTAGCTAGACCAACCTTTCTTTCTCTCTTTTTTGTGTATGTCTTGTATGCGTGTATAGCCGATCTGCTCGAAACCGCCTTTAGGAATTACTTCAAGTCAGACAGCTGTGTCATGTGTGTGTTACTACGTGTGTAGCTGTCTTGTTACTCTATCTCATAGACCAGTTTTCCGAGTAGAGCACAGTTAATTAAGCCCAACTGTGAATGGTCTCACCAGGCCTAGTACCGATCCCAGAGGCTTGAGAAAAAATCTCCACCAACGTAGGGATTTGAACCCGGGACTTGCAACATGCAAGCCTAGCCCTCTTACAACTGAGATACCTGGCTTCCCCAGCTAGACCAACCTAGGCGAAATTAATAAGTGAAAATTTCTTTGTCAAATATGACAGTTGACATACAAATTCCTATGGATACATTTCTAAAATTTAAATATGTACTGAATTATTATTGCTTTTAGTGGCAATGTCGATACGATTTTCTTACCGAATCTGCACTGGAGCATAAATTCATGTCCAGGTAATGTTTAGTAGTGCATTCCAACAACGTTGTTGAAATGCACACCTAAAAATTTCCGGAAAGAATTAATGCTCTTGTGAGATTATAAGTGAAAACTTTTAAAACCGGTTTGTGATTACCCCGAAATTTGATGAAATAGCAGATCTTAATTCCAATCGAAAAATTGACAAATACTGCCTTTATTAGAATACCACAACCAAAGAATGTATCTATGAATTCTCTTAGATGTAAAACGAATACTGTAATTGTTTGTTATTGTTCGTTAACCTCTTATGCCGTGAATTCAAAAAGTGTTTACATACGGGTTGGCCGGTTGGCCATGAGACACAAAAGTAATGTCTACTACAAGATTTAGAATCTTTGTTTTTACAATTTTATTGAAATATGCACAACAGTATTATACCAGCAACACAATGATGACAGTTAAAAAATTCCAAATCTTACAATTGACATTATTTTTGTGTCTCATGGCCAACCCTTATGTAAAGACTTCTTGAACTCACGGTACCTTTCGGGGTCGAGGCCGGTGCGTTAACGAATAAGGTATGAAGTTTCTCTTGATGGCGTTTGTTAATACAATTATTGTTTTTATAACGGGTGTCCATAAACTGTCAACATCCCAGTAGGTTGTGATTTCAGAAACATATTTCGTAATTTGATTCAGAACACAAAACCAAATGTCAAGATTTGTAAAATGTCATTGTCTATGATTTAATCTAAGACTTGTAATTTGTTTTTTAAAGCAACCGAGATGTCGACAGTTTATGTACACACGTTAGTAAATTCCTGAAATGTTTAAATATACAGCGTACGTTTTATAATCAAACCAGTCAAACAAATGCCCTGTCTAAATCCCAATCGAATATTTTTCTACATTCTGGTCGTATCAGTAAATCTCATCCAAGCTATCTGTCCTACGTGTTACGCCGTGTAATTTAATTATGTAAAGTAGCTGTACCGACCGGAACTTTTGCATATAAAGCCTTACAATAAGGTGTACCTCACATATTACAACAAAGTGGAAAGTTTCCAGCTTGTAATTTGGATACTTGTTTCTTGTAAAGCCCCAAGTGAAGAAACTATTCCCACTAACAAACTTTCTGCATGTTAGAAATACTTCTAACCTTGTAGTACATCTTATTTAACAACTGTTGGAGGTTTCTGTACAACTCGGATGTTATTAATATCAATCTTAGGGTCACAATAATACATTCAAACCGAAAAAGAAGTGTGAAAGTTTGTGTGAAGTTTTCATACGTGATTGGCGTGTTACTTATTTTCTCATAATTTTGAAAACCTCCCAAATTGGAACGTAGTGGGAATAAACATCCTTATTTCTAAGTTTCTCGCACGTACGAATCGTGAAAACTTGATTCGTGCCCCAACTTCAAAAGCGAATCTGATGAAATTGGTTGACTTTTCTAAATATAAACGCCAACCTTATCCCCGATATTTTTTTTAAAGAAAAGTCTAAAACTCGCAAACCAACTTAATTAAACTTGAATCGACATGAAAAAAGTAGGGAAAATAAGCTACAACGCAAATAAAACGAGTTTCAGATTTCCTAACGAGTTTGTTTTAATAAGAGTTGTCATTTACAGAGGTACTAAATACACAAAGCAGATTTATAAATTAACAAGAAAACATGTGTTAAAGAAACGGGCTGAATTATAAAACAGAATATCAAAGTTTATTCTGACGGTTGTAATCAAAGTTTAAGGATTAACCTTCATGTTCAGCACGCTCAAGCAAAATTATACCGAAACAATAACATCAAGGAGTACTTCATCGTTTTAAATAAACGAATCTTCGGCAGTCAGGTGTACTCAACCAAAATTAACAACGGATTTCTAAGGAATTAATCTGAAGTTTAAATATTCCGAATTGCAGATTACTTTTTCGTTCTCAAAATCTCTTACGTCACACCCAAACGTAGGAAAAGGAAAAAGGAAGAAGTTTTAAGTTTCTCCTTGTGAAAAATGTACGTTTTTACCTGAAATTAAATAAATGAGTTTATTTTTTATCGAACCGATGAATTGGATTAAATTATTTATATAACAAAGCAAGATTTACTGAACTTCCAAGTTCCAAATTTTAAGATGGTCTTGGAAAATAAAAAAACATTTAAGCACAAAGCAAACGAAAGCATTTGGTTGTAATTTTCAATTTTAGTATTGGACTTTAAATTAGTCAGTAATATCTGCAAAACTTTTTGATACTTTAAGTAAAAGAATGTTTTGTGAACATTGATATAGCTAAAGCCGATATTTCTTCTGCCTCGAAGAATTGTTAATTATTAATTTTAATTTTTTGCTCCAGTTTGTTTCAGTAGAAACTTTATTCTTTAAAAACGTCTTAATTGGCAAATACTTTTAAAATTAACCTTAAAAAAAAGAAAATTAGCATCAAAACGACATTATGGTAATTTCTTTCGCTGCTATTGAAGTTTAACAAATAACGAAAGTTTCTTATTTTTATATTCAAAAACTTTGCAAGTAAATTTTAATTGGCGCCCCTAAATTGACTAAACGCTTATTTAAACTAACTTTTCACTTTAGGAACACTTCGAGGACTAAATATACTGTAATTTTTAATAATCCGGGCAGCAAAATACATATTCAAGGAATAATAAAAAGCGCGAGCAAGAAGAGGTAGAAATGAAGAAAACATGTTTAATAAATAAGAGGATTAAGGCATTTCAACCCCAACAACATGGTTTAAAATTCGATTAGCAAACCTAACACCAAAGATGAAGTTTTAGAGTAGACTACATCAATCATAACCGAGATTTGCGTCTTTGAATGCCTCCTACGATTCTTTTTTGACGGCACTTATAAAGTTGGAGGAACAGGTCGACCATACATCATTTTTCCTCTGCATGCAGAAGTAACTAAACATAATTGAATGAGAAATTCGAATTCCGTGTCAAAACTACGTTGTTGTAGTCAGAGGCGGATGGGCTACTAAACCAGCCCGGGAGTTACAAGAAAAGGCAGCATAATACATACATAAAACTATGTAGTAATTCGATTAACAAATTAATATAAACGTTTAACAAAACAGTAATACAATGATATCTATTAATTTATAAATCTGTTCACCACTTGCCTATTTTTAAAAACCGTTTTATTATGAATATCTATGCGATTATTAACAAATAATCTTCCTATGGCTTTGTTTTAAGTGTAGATAAAAAATTTGCATTTTTCCTTGGAGTGATCTTTTCTCGTATTCTTCAATTCGTTAATAGATTCATATGTATGCTTCTAATCTTTCATACCCTCTATAGATTCACCTTTTTTTTTCTCAGGAATAGGAAAATGCTAAAAAACTCGGACAACAAAGTGCTTTGAATGTCAGTCATTGCCTTAAGATTACGCTTTCGAGTTTTAAAGCTATTGAAAGATATTTAAAAAACTTATTTGGTCCGCTCTTTTCCGAGCAAGTAATTAGGTTCAGTTTTGTTGTCGGTCATACTCCCTCGCGGAGTGTAAGTGCCGTTAAAGGTAAAGCCTTTGGAGTGATTTACTAAACTACTGTTTGCATTTAGTCAGCGTTTTTACGTTTTCTTTTTAAATATCCAAATAAATCACATAAAAATACTTCTTAGCAATGTACATATACACGAGGGGTATTTCATAAACAAGCACACTAGCTTTGTACTCACATGTATATTTCACTTTAGGCAATATCTCTTTATAATCCTTCTAAATAGTGCCTCTGCTGCTCAATGACCGATTTCCAACGTCTTGGAAGATTTGCTGTTCCAGTGAGGTCACCACCTTTGATCAGCTCTCGGATGCGCCGGATATTCGCTGCAGAAAGATTTTCCAGGGTGGAAAAACGCTGTCCATACATGGGCTCCTTTAACTTCGGGAATCAAATGTGGTACTCTTATATACTTGTCTATTATTCGACCGGTGATCATGTACGGATGCCCTGTATGGGGAAGTGCGAGCGAGACCCAACTCAGGAAGCTTCAAACGTTTCAAAATAAAGTTTTGAGAATAGTTTTAAACGCTCAGTGGTTCGTTAGAAACAATCAGATCCATCGTGAAGCGGGAGTGGCTACTATTAAAGACGCAATCAAGGCAATATGTAAACGCCACTTTCTTAACATTAGGGAATGTCCAGCAGCTGCAGTCTATTCTATCGGTGAAAGGAAAATTCATGTGAGGTTAAAAAGAAAACTACCCCAAGATTTATACTTATCGAATTCAGACGACAGTGAATAAATCTCAAACAGAAGCGAGTGTAGTGAGGAGGTGACTTAGTGCCTTCATAGTGCCGTATCAGTGATAACTCTTACATCATCAAAGCCATGAATAGCAACACCAAGTGCTGAACTGGCTTAAACTAAAAGTTAAAAAAAAAACTTCGGGAATAAGTCGAAGTCTGGTGGACTTATGTTTGGACTGTATGCTGGGTAACACTTCTCACTCGTCTTACGAGTGAGCAAGTCAGACCGGCTTTTGTGCATTGTTCTGCCCAATTTCTGTACGAAGTCACAATAATACGCTGCCGTCATACTTGTTCCACCTTGAACTCTGTCGGTCAAGATAATTCCTTGGTGATCGTAAGCTAAGATTATCATCTGCTTGACCTTTGATTGCGCCCGTCAAAATTTTTTGCGTAGCGGCGACGATGCACTTCTGCACTCATTTGAATGAGATTTCAACTCTGGTTCAAAGTCTCTAATCCACGTTTCAGCAGTAGCAACAATTCGAGACAGGAATGCTTGTCCTTCAACAACAAACCTTTGTTTCAATATATGTAGTTGCAATATCTAGGCGTTTCTTTTTCTGTTCAGTTGTTAAGCAATGTGGGAACCTTCGGGCACATTTCTTCTTTTCTGCAAATCGCTCTTTAAATTTCGTATTTTAAAGAACGATGTTGTTGAAGTGCTAGTAGCTGCTGATATTTCGTCACACGTCACTCGACGATTTTTGTCGATAAAGTCTGAGACAAGTTTCACACTTCGTTCATCAGAAAACGACAAGCGGGAAACCTAACTAGATCTATTGTCTCCTCCTCACGCAAAGCTCTATGAATTTCTGTCTGGTTTTTTGCCACGTAGAGTTTCAATCTTTATGTAATATTTGACCTTCAACAGTTACTGTACCCGAGACGCCTGCATCCTGCATACACTATTTTTAATTCTCTTTTAATCAAAATGACGTACACTACTGAAGAAACGAAAACACGTGCTCACTCCTCAAGTCTTAAAATATAACTAACCTCACTTTTCACTCCGATCTAAGTCTTGAAAAAGGTCGATTAAGAAGAGAACAAACCTGGAAATTCTTGAAAGAAAGAGCCATAGATAACACACATAGTAAGGCAATAAAAAGCATAGACAAAGAAAATACAAAGTACGTGGTAACGCAGAATATGAAAGGAAGATTGTTTAAAACCAAAGGAACAATGCGACACGATGAACTTCGAGGAACAGGTTCAGTTTTACCAAAAAATCAAGAAGTAGGACGAGGATGTAACGAAGAAATGACAGAAATCGGGGAAAATGTTCTTGAACACGTTGAACACGATTCATCGGCCAGCACCAGGGAAATTGCGTGAGTAGTTGGAGTTAGTCACTGGACTGTAGGGAGAACATTAAAAGAATCTTTACTGTATCTTTACCATATCCAAAGAGTCCAGTCTCTAAATGCAAATGATTTCGCTCAAAGGCCGTGCATTTTGTAACTGGGTTTTAGAGAGAGTGGCCGAGAACCCCAAATTTTCACAAGCAATTTTAATGACAGGCGAGTTCCGTTTCACAAGAAATGGAATTTTTAATTTGCATAACAACCATGTCTGGGACGACATGAATCCACATGCTACAAAAGTACATAATTTTCAGCAGCGATTTTCTGTCAGTGTTTGGACAGGAATCATTGGATCGCGTCTTGTAGGTCCATACGTTTTACCTGCTCGCTTAAATAGACAAACGTACTTGCACTTCGTACGAGAAATATTGCCAGAGCTGCTAGAAGATTTATCACTAAATTTACGTGGAAGAATGTGGTTCATGGATGATGGGGCTCCCCCTCATTTTACGGTTGAAGTAAGGAATTTTGTTAAATATTGCATATGAAAACCGATGGATTGGGCGAAGAGGACCAACTACCTGGCCAGCTCGATCATTATCTTTGGAGCCGCATGAAATCAATGGTGTATAAGACGCCTGCAGAAAATGTCGAAGATCTGGAACATCGCATCAGTATGGCAGCGGAGTACATTAGAACGAATGAGAACGAACTAGCTCGTGTTTTAGCGGTTCTTTAGTTAGACGTGCAGAGGCGTGCATTAGAGCAAACGGGGAACATTTAATTATTTTGTGATTGTTAATAAAGTATTATTGTTACTTGATGTATTAGACTCTAATTTATCAGTAAAAATTTTGTTCCTGTATCGTTAACCCTTTGTTTTTGTTTTCCGGAGAATAAAAAGTAAAATTTTCATTCCTCTATTTATCGTACCTTCGCAATTAACATTTAAAATGTAAATTATAATAATATCAATAATTATTATCTATCTTGGAGTAAGCCAGAATGATGTTATTACAGCAGTTCTCGAAATGGGGTACAGCAAATTAAAGCATGCTTTTTCTCAGAAACCATGCATATTAGAAAAAAATTATATGACACTTTATTGCTCCACTTGTCATTATAAAGCTATTCGCAAAGTTTGGCAGAAGCATTACCTAACACCCTGTATACAGGGTGAGGAAAAGGTAACGCAATATCACCATAACTCTCTTATTGTCGACTTTTAGAAAAAATATTTTTAACAAAAGTTGTTAGATGGTAAATACTCCACATATCTTCGGCCTTGAATTTGTCTTACGTCATCACGTGTAAGTACAGGAGCATGCAACCTTACTTTTTTAAATGGCAACTTATGATTTTTTACATTTCTGGAATCGTCACATTTTGCTGCTTCTGGTAGCATAAAAGTTTTAGTTGGTTGCATTAGTAAAATTTTGAGAAAAGTTTAAGTAACATTTCAAGACCAATCAAGCTTAAACCTGTGTTTTATGCAAAACGAACTTTATTTGGAAAGGTTAAACAAAAAAACTTAATTCAATAAATGTTCAAAATGTTTCCCCATTAACCGTTAAACAATTTCCTAATCTGCCTTTAAATTATTTTTTTATTCGACTTGAAATATTAAACTTATGTGTATATGTATTTGAACATATAATATCGAAATAATAAAATTAGTTATATTTGATGGTATCTAGTTTCTTATTTTTAAACATAAAGAATCTTATCAGGGTACTTTTTTTTACCAATGATTATGTTTTCAGTATAGGTGTATCACGTTCAGTGCCACCGGCCACTTACGTGGCCGCGCGGCTATATGAGCCTGTGCCAGCGGCCACGTCCGTGGCCAGTTGTAGGGATACACTAAACACTCAGCTGTTTGGTGGCATTGATAGCGAGTCAATGTTTTTCGTGTCGGTGCGGCAGAAGAATGTTTTAGAGTGAATTATATCGGGTTGGTTTTAAGTTGCGCGCTATATTTATTTGGAAAGAGCTGGTCAAAGCGAGAAAATAGTGTATGTTGTATAGCAACCCTTATGTAAATTTGTGACTGTAAATAGACAATTTTGGACATAGTTTCATTTCTAAGTTGTGATTATTTGTCTGAATGAGATAATAAGTGACAAAGCAGTTTGTTGAATATACAGTAAAGATAAAAATTTGACTGTAGGAGCCTAGGAGCCGCCGACTCCGATCGGTGCCATGCTTGGTTCTAGCGGCCAGTATCCAAGGTCGAAGTGGGCAGTGAAAGTGGTATACTGAGATGATATCGTTTTGATGAAATTTTAATAGAGTGAGTTATAAACACCTTTTAAAAGAATGTAAATTTAATGTTAATACAATGTAAATAGTTGTAAGTTAGAGATTTAGTATTGTAAATAAATTGGGTAGAATATCTAGTTACTTAAATTGTAAATATGTCATGTAGAATATTCATAGAGTGTTAAATTTAAAATAACTAAGGAGATAAAAAAATAACAGTTGGATTATTTTTTGGAAAAACGTGAGTTGAGTTTTTTTGAAAACTCTTAAAAACGTATTAAAATACCAAAAGAATATTCTTAAAACAAATTGTAAGCAAATAAATATTGAAAAGAAGTAATATTATATCAAGATAAGTTGGAATTTTAATTTAATAAAGGTTTATTTGGATTAAAAGTTTATATAAATTTGGATATTGGACAAGTATAAATAAAGCTAAAAGAAGGAAAGTGTGTTGTTGGTTGGAGAATAAGGCAGGTTTTGGTGAAATTGGAATTCATCAAAGCAATCCCTTTGGTGGCCCTGATTTAAGAGATTCTCTAAAAATTAATTAAAAATTATAAAAAGATTAATCTTCTGGAAAAGTCAAAATTTATATCATATTTAAAATTGAACAATCACACGTTTTGAAGGTGTGTTGTAGCAATACATAAACAAAATTTAAAAAAATCGTAATGTCAAAAGATGGACCGGCCGTTCGGAAAATTCCCCGCCTTCCCGGCCGTCCCATCCGCCACTGGTTGTAGTCCATGGATTAAAAAAAAGTAATAATAGGGACTGAAAATCCCTTTTCAAGTTCTTTAATTGAAAAGGCAGGAGAATAGAATGAAGTCAGGAATGAAAATTACATACCTAACTACAATAAAAATTTCTTGTAAGATTAAAAATTCGCTATTAAACTAAACATCTAAACAACCTTAGAAAACCTGATTATCAAATAAGGGTGAAATTCGCATCTCAAGCTTTTTATAAAAACTAATATTTAACAACTTAAGTGTAAATACACTGACGAGCAAAAAAATCGGGCCACTTAAAAAGTTCGGAATATTTTCAGATTTAAGATATTATATTTGTTGAAAACTATATTAAACTACCAATAAATATCTGTCTGGTTTGTTAACAACTTAAATAGTGGCCTTTCAGTTAATACATATATAAAGCTATTGTTTTTATTAACGAAAGAAATTCTTAGAGAACTAACAAGAAATTAAAAAGGAAACATAAACGAAATAACCCAACTCAAAAGTGTTTTCTTGGAGTTTTAATAGGCAGTGTTGCCTCCTCTTGCTCTGATATCTGCTTGCATTCTTGTATTCATTCCTGTAATTATCTTCTGAATAGTTTCTTGTGGGATATTGTTCGAATCTTCTGCAAGTGCTTTTCTAAGCTCTTCTGAGTTACCAGATAAAGGTAAGGACTTCAAATACGCCTCCCAAGCTCATCCCAGACATGCTCTATCGGATTCAAGTCCGGACTAAGAGGAGGCCATTCCATGACGATTAGCTCTACTTCATGAAGACAGTCAGTTACAACACTTGCTACATGTGGCCCAGCGCTATGGTGCATTAGAATAAAAGCATCGCCTATAAATGGAGTATACGGGGCCACATGTTCTTGAAGGATATCTGGCACATATATCGAACTGCTGCCAACGAAGACTAACTCCGTGCGAGCTTCATAGGAAATACCGGCTCAAACAATCAAACACCCTCCCTAAAAACTGACGGTGTGAGAGAAATTGCACTGTGCGTAGCGTTCCCCTGGTCTTCACCACACTCGATCTCGACCATCAACACCTTATAAACAAAACCTTGACTCATCTGTAAAGGGTACAACACGCCATTGCTTCACCGCCCAATTGTTGTGGATACGAGCAAAATTAAGCCTGCCAACTCGATGAGTTCTGAGAAGTTTAGGCCCTGTGGCTGGCCTGTATGCCTTTAAATTAATTTCTCGAAGTCTCCTTCTTACTGTCGACTCTCTGATATTGGTACCACGTACTTCCAACAGACTACTTTTTACACTAACTGCAGTAGCATGCCTGTTTCTTAATACGGAGGAAACAATAAAACGGTCACTCCGCTCGGATAGCGTTGCCACACTTGTACACTAGAACGGCTGATTCCTAAAACTGCTGCAACATAACGCTGACTTTGTTCATCTTCAATCAGAGCAATAGTTTGAGCTGCATGTGTCGTTCGATCGCTAATTTTACAGAAATTTATTAGTAATACTAATAAATGCCTAATTTAAATAATGATACAGTATCGCAATAATCAAAATTAACTCAAAGAACTGATAAAAAGAACAAATATAAATTCAAATGAACCACCCAAAATAAACGTCGATGCACTTAAGTTTAAATTGTTTGACAAACGAAATAATTTTTTATTATCTCACATGTTACTAAGTCTACTACATAAATGCTGAATAGTTATAAACAGTTTCAAACAACACTATGGGCGGGTTGCACAAATATGATTTAGCAGCTTGGTCAAATTAATCATTCGTCAAAGTGAACAAAATCGAATCAAAATTCGAATGCATATAGCAAATAACACATTAGTAAACAAAAAATGATGCTGTTCTGTCAATTTTGATCATTGGTTAATTTGACAAAAGCTTTGTGCAACCGGCTCTATGTTTGATAATATTGAAGTGGTCCGTTTTTTTTTGCTCGCCAGTGTAATTGATTATTTACAGGGAACTTTGTTAAAACAATTTTTCGTACTCTTTGTATTTGTAAGATCCCATACAGTTATTAACCCGAAAGCCTAGACAAAGCAATTTAAAGAGTTATTTAATAGCCAAGAATTCTCTTTGTAACAAAACATTAAAGATTTAGGTTGATAAACTGCGTCCTTGTAACACAATAAATATTGCTTTGAAAATTTCCCCGGGAAAAAGTTTAAGAAAACAACAGTGCTGTTATTGCGGCAAACTCGAACAAAAAACGAGGAAGATATAAACAAGCCCATCGATACAAGGGTAGAAAACGTTTTTCGTTCTTAGTTATTTTTAATGTATTTGCCTTTGTTATTGGTGTGGATCCAATAACACAATGAAAAACGGCGCCAAAATGATTTTTACGCCTTCCCCATCGTATCAATGTGTTTTGTGCGAGAAGAATCCTTAAGTAAAACTTGCCTTTTGTATAAAAAGCCACCAATACTTCTCAATAAATTACTTTTAACAAGAGACCGCCGACATCGAAGAGAAGTAGGTGAACGAAGTAGATTATCGGCACGTATTTTTCCACTTCGTTACTTTGGCCCCCTATTTTGTTATAGGTTCGAAATTCGTCGAGCGTTAGCATCAAGAAAATGGACATAGAAAGGGGTAGAGGAACCCTATGAGAAATCCCCAAGGCTTATTTACTGCCTAAAAGCGAACTCCAAGGAGCTGATCAAAGGGACCGCACCCTTCTTAGGTGGAGTGCGTATCTGATTCGAAATTCATTCAGATTTGTCGAGCATCCACGCTAGATTAAGTCAAAGACAGTCAAATTGGGCCTGCATAATTAATAAGGATGTTTATACAAACGCCTGTTATTATTAGTTTCGAGCCACTTAAAATTCGCTTAGATTAAATTCGGTTTGGTGGATTTATACAAATCTATTTCGAATAGATTTTTAATTATATTTGAGCTGGAAAGGGATCCAAAATTATAACTCCATAGTTGTCTTTATTAAGCTAAATATTTTATTTTCATTTTTTTACAATTAAAATTTTCCAGCCTCCTCCTAATAAAGGTTGCATCAGCATAATTTATTTTGAAAGGATTTTTTACTTTTCGAAACTAACTACTAAGCACCCCCTGGTTAAGAAGAAAATTCACTTGCAGAGCCTTCAAAAAATTTAGTAAAAGATGCATTTTTCAAATTACATAATTTAGAAACTTTGAATAACATGAGTTTTCGCCCAAAAACGATTGACTATCAAAAAAAGTAATTAACCAAAAGTAATTCGAATGCTGTTAATTCTCAAACCTTTTCTGGCTGATTAAAGTACTGCCTGCCAAGCAAAAGCAAAACAAGTCTCTAAGATTAAATTTAATACAAGAAACCCGCAATTGTGTCTTAAAGCTTGAATTAATGGTTCAATTAGAGCTGCAGTAAATTTGATTAGTGCATTACTGCACCATGAACAATAACTAGAAATCCAAGTCGTTAAAGCTGAACTAAATTACGTTACCATTTTATTGTGATATAAGTTTATGGTTCGATTTTACAATGAGTTTGGCTGCTTCGTGTCTGAATAAAAAACATAAAACTTGTAGAGGTTTCCTGAATGAATTCAGAAAAAGGTTGAGTTTACTTAACATATTGATATTAAATTCCAAAATCGCAAATTGAAAACAGAAAAATTAGCAAATTCCGAAGAATACGAAATATCGAAAACTGATCTGAATATTTAATTCTAAAACTTTACGAATATTTAATTCTAAAACTTTACGAATATTTAATTCTAAAACTTTACGAATATTTAAGTTTCATACTGAGACACGCTGAGAAATAATTTAAATTATTTTGAATTTGAACAACAAAATTGTTGACACCAAAAATCCCCAAATTTTGTTTATTTATACGTACTTTATGGGCTCACCCCCTTCGTTATTATCAATTTTCTGAAGTTATTAATGTATTATAGACATAATTAATTACATTTATTACATTAGAACACTTTATTTAGACGTAGCTTTCAAAAAAATAACTTTTCCATTTCTATTTTATCTGTTAATGCATTACCCCTACCGAAATACCATAAATTTTGTTATTTGTATGATTATATCAGATGCCATCGTTTATAAACCACAACATTCATAGCTTTTACTTGTGGAATCAAGGAATCGTAAAACAATTTATAGCTCGCATTAAAAACGGGAGTCATTTAAAGCGTTAGAAAGCTTTTACTCTGTATTATTACTGATGCTTTAACAGAAATGAAATTTATTGTATAAAAATTACATTACCGGAAATAATAGTTCAGAGGATATTCTACGATCGAATTAAATTTTTTCAACATTTGTCGTAATTATAATTTTCCTAGTTTATAGCTCAAATATGTGAAATCAGCTAGGAAACAAGCGCATTTTAAATCGCAAAGAAAATGAAAAGCAGTTTCTTAAATACACAAAGAAAGTATTGGCGCTAATTTGGTTATGTTATTTTTATAAACAGGATTTTCTTTGCAAACTTTAGCGTTCGTGTTGTTTGTTCCTTAATCACCCTGGAAAACACGCAAGTTAATACCTGTAAAATAATTCCGAATAAACTACAGCGAAGTTAACAGAATTGTAGGTTTTTAAGAACTTAAAGAATATACAAAGAAGATTCTAGCTGTACTTATCTGTTTCTTTACAAATTTTATACTTTATATTTAATTTTGTATGAAAAGCCGGATTACCTAAGCAACTCCTTGTCAAATAAAGTTTTACAATCTTCGTTTATTACATTTTTACATTTGAAACAATTAAATTGGTTTCTGACCGTAAGTGGGGCCAACTTTTACGGGTATAATTAAAAATAATTACTTGAGCTTTTTCAAAAGTAACTTGTTGGTTTGGTTCTGGCGAACTATTAACTAATTGCTAAGCTTTAACGACGTACTGTGCAGTATTTTTACGAAAATAAAACCAATTAAATGCAGAAGTCCACTATGGTTGTTTAGCACAGCAGAAATCGTCTGAAACGGACGGCTCTTTATCTTTAGTTAGTTTTCGCCGAATTTTCTGCGAAGTCGTTAAGAAAATTTAATTTGAACGAAATTGTTTCCAGAAACTGTCGTGCTAAATTTTTGGGAACTTCTATTAAATCTAAAAATTTAAAACTGCCTTTTATTTAATCTAAACTACCATAAAAATAAGAAATAAAACCAAAATTGTAGTGGGGCACGCTATGGGCGCGAAACTAGAATACCCTGCATGCTTTAATCGTATTCTAGAATAAGCAGCGCCACATATACAAAACTAGCCCCGGTAAACGGGAAGTCAAAAGGTCTACGATCTCAGTGCAGTGAAGTAAATGGTAGTGATATTAATTTTAAAAATTGCACTGAATTAGGTGTTTAATTCGGTTAATCTTTGTGTTTATACAGGTAAATTAGCGAATCAGTATCATTATAATTCTGTTAATCATCTTATTTATAAATTAGCGAGTCAGTGTCATTAAAATTATTTAGTTCAATAAAAATAAATCCCACAGTGAAATCGTCTAATATTTTACACTCAGTTAATAACAACCGCCATTTATTTCATTTAATTTTTTTAAATTAAATAATAAATATTAAAAAACAATAACTGAAGTAACAAAAATTATGATCGAAACGAAGACCCTAAATTAACGTTTATTACCACCATTTTATTTCCGTATATAAAACGTACCTTTTAACCGACAAATTTACGGTTACGTATGGCCAAGTTGGCAGTTTGTATAAAGATTTAACGGGATGCATGCAAGATAGCGGTAAAAAAACGAAATAAAACAGGGTGTGAATCCCGGATAATGCGTATTTATAGACGACCAAAGGATTTTGTTCCATACGTAAAAGTACGGGATTTATTTTACCATAAAGTGGCATTTTCTTTTAGTTACTACCGATTTATTTAATGTTACAAAGTTATTTAATTATTTTGGTTAAATTCCGCGGAAACACAAAGAAATCAAGTTTTGATATGTGTTGAAAAATGGAGAAGCTTAAATCTTCAGTTTGAGACTTCGCGGTTTGCTTAAATGATATGAAACTACTTTTAATGCACAGAAAGAACTCAGAGTTTCTTCCTAAAACTAAAATCTCGAAATAAGTTCAACATCAAAGCGAATCAGAGCTAAATAACTACAAATCTTAGTAAATTATCTCAAAACCGAACATCTCTCAAAACAGAATTAATGATATGCAAACAATTTTAAGTTTGAACGGCAGTTCTAGTTTCGAACAAGTTCTGAGAAACTTAATTTACCGATAGGGTAAGCGAAAAACCCTTCCGTACCTACAAGCCCCGATAAAGACTGAGCGTTTGATAAATTGAACGTCAAATTCAGGACATAAAAGAACCTGACACCATGTTGAATTTCTGTTTAGAACAGATTAATATCCTAACAAATCTTTAACTGGACGAAATTGGCAGCTGTTCTTAATAAAATAGAATTTATTATATAAACAACTCTGAAGCCCTTTTATAATTATTTTGGGGTTGTTAATTAATTACTAAAGCAAAAAAACGTAGAAAACCACGGGGAATTTTTACATTGTCTGGTTAATTAGTGCGAATAGTTCAATGTAATTTTGCTTATTTTCAGAAGGGTTTATCATTGTTGCATTTATTAACCGAAAGCTTCTGGTGGGTTTTTCAAAATATGACAGCCTTGAATGATTTTCACGACGCTTCCTTTCGACGACCCCGGAAATGTAAAAGAAACTTTTGTAAATTTAGGAGACCGAAATTAAAACTCCAAATTGCATAAAATTAGGGAAGCTTATACTGCCTAAAAATCATATCAGTTATTACAAGGGGACTTACCCATGAAAGCGGAGGGAATAGATGTTAAAAAGAGTTTTTGACTCCGCACTGGTACTCCGTTCTCCGAGTCCTGCATCTCCCGCACCAGCCCCTCCATCTGTAACAAAGATTTTAATTAAATAACCAAACTGAAACTAACAAAATGAAATTTTGGTTAAACATCCAAAACGATAATCCTTAAAACGTAAGTTTGATATTACAAAATGGGCCACTTATTAAATTAAAGTTCATAAGTCCAATTATCGCTGCAGTTACCGAGATAATAATCTTGTTATGTAAATTACCACTAACTTACAAGAAATCTGGATCAAGTTAGTTAGTGCGGTTTATGATGTGTTCTTGAAACCGCTCTTATGCTGGATTATATCACGTAATTTAATTACAAACTAGGGATATGCCGGCTTTTATTATAGGAAATTTGAATTTTTAATCTAGTTTGTTACTGAACCATTAATTTGAAGTAAATAAGAAATTCTGGAAGATCACAAGAGATCTACATAAAAAGTTATTAATTTTGCAGTTAGTAACTGAAATACTAAGATGAACAAGGAACTTTTAATAAAATTCCAATTTCTGAAAAGATAAATCCAATACTTTTAATAAAATAACAATATTCATGCTTAGTTCTACAAAAATTAATAGCGCAATTTATTCACACAAAACAAAACATTGAAGTGCAAATAAACAGAAATTCGATTTTCAGCAGTTATTGGAATGTTTACTTTATAACTAAATTAATGTAAACAACCTCATAATTAATTATATTACAAATTGAATAATCGTGGATATTTCTATTTCAAACAGAAATAACAATCGATACGCTATTATAGGAAACAAATGGCTTTCATTAAAGTTGATGAGAGTCAAACAGCTGAAAATGTCACAGGTACTGAAAAAACACAAGCCGTCCCTTGGGCGAACGAAATAAGTTATTCCAGTGCTTTTCTTTACAAGTTTCATGTATGAAATTACATCGTTGAAGGGTGTATTTACTTAGAAAATTATATGGGTGCTTTTGGGAGAAGGACAAGTAAAGGTTAAGTAGGCTCTTCATTTTGTGTGCGGCAACTTTAACTAAAAATATTTCTCTTTAAAATATCAAAGTGTTTTAATTAAAAACTAAAAGTTTTGATCCTTCCCAGTATAAATGTTAATCCGCTGTTTAAAACACAAAATTTCCCAAATTTAAATAAAAATGAGCGAAAAAAAGCCTCCCTCCTTTTCATTAACTTCATAATAAAGTTAATACCACGAATAAAGTTATTTTCAATTTTCAGCTTCCTTCTTTTGTTTTATTATTAATTCAGTAAGGCTTTAGTTCGCTCCAAGAAGCTTGAAAGTATCAAGTAAGTTTATGTAAGGTTGGAAGGTGTTTAGAAGTGTGCTACAGTATTTCTAAAGTTTGACTCAAACTTAGCTCAAAGGCTTTGTGTTCAACACTATTCACTTGTAATGCTGGCAAGGTTCACACCAAACCGAGTTTTGTTATTCTTTTTTTTGTCGTTTAGGGAAAAAACGTGGAAGGAGGTATTTGCGAAGATGTGGATTAAAGTTTGTCAAGAGATAATCACAAGCCAAAAACAAAACGTTTTCTTAATGCTAAGGACATAAATTTTTATGTTTTCTTTACATAGGATTCTTAAAGTTTAATGGAATCTCTGAAAACCTTAGAACCACAAATTTAGAATTTCAGAAGCTTAAAATTCAACACAATTTTAAAAAGCTGGATTTCAAGCAAAGTATTATTTAAACCATTTAAAATTTATAGACTGAAAATTCCGCAGTACATCTTAAACAAACGATGTTTAGATTTTCCCCAAAAGTAACAAAAAATAAGGCTTAATTTTACATCAGGCCAAGTTTCAGAGCAAATCACTCCAAATAGTTCCCCGTCGATTTATTTACAGGTGTTAATTGCACTATTTTAACCCAAAAAAGGCGCAACGCGGAAGTAATTTGCGTTTCTGAAGTTTACCTATAAAAGGTGATTTTTTAGCCTCGTGGGTAATGGAAGTTAAGCTCATAAAAGGGAAGCTTCCTGGCAATGAAGCGAGGTCATTGCACGTCTAAAAGACATTTTTCGAACGTTGTGAGGATCGAAGTTTTCGTGTTAACAAATAACCTGATACGATATAATAGATTTCTTGTACAAAATGCATTCACTTTCCAAGCTTCAAGAATATGCGATAAGCAAAATACGTATTAATCAAAAATTGTAAACAAGCAGGTTTTAAATTTCAGAAACTTCCGAAATTAAAAGGGCCTTCATTAATTCTTTACCATCTTAAAATATTCCTCCAAGGTCTTAAAAGTATTTTATTATATTCACAATAAATTAACGTTCTACTGACTTAGTTTTATAATCCATCATCTAAATTGGTTATCCTTCGATACATCTTTTTTTTCAGAGCAACCTTGATGAAACAGCTCGGCATATAAAAAAAGGTCAAAAGAAGATAAAGCAAGTTATAGAGCTATTTTATGGCTTGTAGAGACTCGCGAGCACATTAAAAATTCACGGATACTATCATTTTTCAAAGTGACAGATTCTTTGAAGGAAACTCAATACGAGTCCATCAAAGGTAGCTTGCATGATATAGTCTTGTGAATACGTCAGATCAAAAAAGAGAAATATGCAACATATAAGAGACAATATTTATGTCCTTTCGAAGCAGAAAAATCAAACGTTTTCCTATTGCTTTGTAAATTATAATAATATATCCTTTCCTTTGGAAAAAACAGCAGCTCGTATTTATTTGAATTCTTATCTTTAAAAATTGATCGTATTTTTCGGGTTTATATACTGAAATCGTTAAAAAAGAAAACTAAGGGAATTCGAGTCAGTATATTTTGTTGTTATTACCATAAAATCGTCAGGAATTTATGACTCCTAAATATGGGACCAGCAATTTAGTTAGCGTTGCAATCTGCACACATCTGTATGTGCCTAGAAATTCAAACAACGTGAGTTATGTTTGAATTAAATCCATGTAAACTATGTGATGCAAGGGTTTACGCGTTCTAATTCGACTAGGCCTATTATTTATTATACTCGGTGAATGTTTAGCTATATTGTTCTCGAAATCGCTACTAATATTCAAACACAACAGAATCAAACTAATTGGCTTGGGATGTAACAATTTACTAAAATTAGCAATTTTTATTTAGAATAATTATGCATTTCACTCTATTTTTAATATACGCATGCGAATAAGCATTAACAACTAGTAATATGTTCCTTAAATATGTAAAATAAGTAAAATGTTAGTAAGAAAAACTTTTTACTCTGCAGTTTGACAATTTCTCGGAAATAAAAACATAGAAGCTCGTTGGCGCAGCGGTAAGAGCGCTGAGCTCCTAACTACGAGTCATCGGTTCGAATCTTAGGGAATTTTTACAAAAATCTCCCACCGATCGAGGTCGGTTCTTAAGAGAGTGAAACCATTTGGTACCAATTAACGGTCCTGGCTGCGGAGTGGTCGACTGCAGACAGTAACAAGGGACACATAATATAGGTACACTTAACACACTGTCACAAACTCTGTAAAAGGCAACGGAAAACCATTGCAGAGAATACATTTCGCTAGTAAAAAGGGGATATATTTAATAAAGTTCACGACGCCAAGTCGTCTAAAAATGTGGCTCTGATCTCCCTCGTCAACGCCCTGAAAAGGATAATATGTCACTTAAAAGACACAGAAAGAGAAATTTTAAATCTTTGTTTTTACTTTTAAAATACTAATATTTAAAATAGCAGCTTTTATAAGTAGTTTTAAATATTTGTGTTCAAATCGAAGAGCGGATATCAACGTGTAAAAGGCCTAGGTCTCTAAGGTAGGCATCTCGGGTTCGTTTCCCGAGACCAGCGATACCCCCGCCGGAATTTTAGAACGTTGCACGCTTCTCCGTGCTTCGGAGGGTATATCAAACCGGCGATCTCGGTTATCATACTGTCACCTTTGATAACCGTTAACTTCGCAACAATGTGGGAGATCTTCTTCGCCCCTTTCGATGGGTAAGGTTAGCTCCCTGCCCAGCATACCTCAGTTGATGCTGAATTTGTTTTCAAAATTCAAAAACGTTCATTCTTTGTTGTTCACCTATTCGTAAAATTTCGCTAAAGTGCGACGTAATAATCGAAAAATAATTGTAAATCGAGCTAAACGAGCCAAAAAAAAAAAATTAATAATCCTCGTAGATAATATGTAAACTCAAGCCAACCAGGAGTACTGATGCTTGTATTATCACTTGAGCAATGTGTTGTTGAGACATACTTAGTGGGCTGTCTCTGTTTTCTAAATTAGTAGTTCATTGTGGCTAACAATGACTTCTGACCTAATGTAAGATCAAATCAGTGGCCCTTGGCACTGTCCAAGGGTGATCAGAATTTTAATTACGTAAGAAACGGGTTGTAAAGGCTTGGAAAGCACTTAGATGTGGTTAATTTATCTTTTTTCTTCTTTAATCACCTTCTGTCATCCATCTTTGGATATAGGTCTACCCTATTTTCTTCCAATTGTCTCTTACCTAAGTCTCACAATGCCAGTATTTTCCTGTCACTTTTTTGATATCATCAGTCCAGCGTATCGGCAGCTTTCCTACGCTCCTTTTTCCTACTCTAGATCTCCATCCTCCTTGTCCATCGTTCTCACTATATGTCTCGTCCAGTTCTATTTTTGTTTAGTTATATGCTCAATTATGGTTTTTATTCCGGTTTGTTATCTAATCCATTCTATCGTTCTCATATCTTTTAATTTTATTCCGATCATTTTCCTTTCCATTGCTGTCTTATATCTCTGATTATTTTTGTAAAGTAGCTGTTTCCATCCAATAACTGAGCACCGGTACAATGCATGTGTTGTATACTTTTGCTTTTTGTTGATCTGTAAATTTTCTGGACCATAGTATATGTGAGAGCTTTCCGAAAGCTATCCATCCCAACTTCATTCTACGAGAACTCTCTGCTTCTTATTTGTTCTATATATGTATACAGGCTGACTGACAAAAAACGCACCAAGCCATAGCGCCGCTATTTATAGTCCGATTTAGTGAACAAAAAAGCAAATGAAATGGCTCATCAAATACTACGAGGGGGCACTAATAATTTTTTTTTAAACTTCAACCCTAACAACAGCGACTGCCAATTTTATTTTTCAAATGATAACATATATTTTTTTTAATTGTTTGTGATAGAGATTTTTTTTCTGAATTCAGTGACGTACAACAAGTTGACTTTAGCGCAAAATTAGTTAGGAAAAATAATAAATGCTCCGCCGACAAGAACTGGATCTTTTCATGAAATTTTCAATTGGGTCATTGAATGTGGCAGTAAATGTCTTTGAATTAACTCTCAGTATGCCATTTGTCCGATATCTTCACACAGCATGTGATTTTTACTCATTATTTTCCATGTCGGTCAGTTGATTATTATTCATAATTTGTTTTATTCAGAATAAAATGAGTAAATATCAATATCAAATAACAAGCTGTGTAAAGATATCGAACAAATGTCACACTGATAGTTAATGACAATTGAAAATTTCACGAAAAGATCCATTTCTTGTCGGCGGAACATTCATTATTTTCCCTAACTAATTTTGTCTTGTTGTATATCACTGAATTCAGAAAAAAATGTCTATCAGAAACAATTAAAAAAAATATGTTACTATTTAAAAAAAAAATGGCAGTCGCTGTTGTTAGAGTAGAAGTTGGAAAAAAATTATTATTGCCTCCTCGTAGAATTTGAGGAGTCATTTCATTTGCTTTTTTGTTCATCCAAATCGGACTATAAATAGCGGCGCTATGGCTTGGGGAGTTTTTTGTCAGTCAGCCTGTATAGTATATGAATTTACCACTTCCATATTGTTGTCTATACTATTATAGGGTCGATGTTTTTTGAGGTAAGTATTTTCGTTTTATTATCGTTAATTTTTAGGCCTACCTTTTGAGATTCTGTATTTAATTCAGACACCATTTTTTTAAGATCCTTTGTATCTTTGACAACCGAGACTACATCGTCTGTGCTTTTAACTGGTTTATGTATTTTTCGTCTGCATTAATGCCCCATTCCTGTCTATTTAAGTTTCTGAAAACAGTTTCTAATACCAGCTTTAATAATTTAGGTGACATGCAGTCTCCCTGTCGTACTCCTCCCTCCATTCGGAATTTGTCGGTTTTTAGATTATTATTTATTTTAACTTCCGATGTGGCTTTTTTATGTGTGCCTTCTACTAACCTGGTAAAGTCGGCATGCCTACATTGCTTTAAATACAGCTGGTACTTCTTCTGAGTTGAAGGCCTTCTAATAGTACACAAATGCAAATATCAGTTGTGAATTATATTCATTGCATTTTTCAATAATGGTACTAATGCTGTGCAAATGGTCTCTAGTTGAGAAACTTTTTCGAAAGCCCGCTTGTTTCATTATTTGATAGAAATGCATTTTCTTTTCTAGACGGTTTTATTCCAGTTAGTAGTTTGTATATGGTAGATAGTAAACCAACGGGTCTGAAGTTTGCTAATCTTGTAATGCTTTTATGTATTCTGATTACTGTTGCATTCTACCAATGATCAGGTGCTTTTCCTTTTTCAGTAAATGATTTCATGAGACATGTTAATTCTTTCAATAATCTTCTGCCTCCATATCTCCACATTTCAACGTAGATTTCATTATCTCCAGGGACCTTACCGTTTATTATTTGCTTTAGTACATTGATAATTTTTCTTTGCTGTACATTTGTTTGGTTTTGTAGTTCGCGTTGTCTTGCTTTTTATAAATTATAAATCATCTAGGGTAGCCAGTAGATATTCGTCTACGATACTAGTAGAAGACAGATCTACTTCAAAGAAGTGGCTCTGCCCACACTAGTCTTGGTTCCCCCCACTTCGTATTTCCTAACTTCATTTCCCATCCATAGCATATTTAATCCCTTCCAACTCGCCAACCCGTCTGGCCCCTTAAACTAAAACTGACCATATCGAATTTAAAACGAGGGGATGATTCGATAGCTTCAACAAAAACCCAGCTAAATATCAGAACATGTAAAGTTAGATCATTCGCTGGAAATCTTATAATAAAAGAAAACGTAACCGAGATAAGAAATGTATCCAGTCGGGTAATATAATGTATAACTATACCTATATGAAAATTACAATTAAGAAAATATATATTTTGTTGTTTGTTTACTTATTGGGTGACATCTAGGCTTTTAGGTGCCATTCGTATTACCCACCTGGAATTTTGACGAACCCAAGAGATTTCTACCTCTGGAAAGGATCTTTATCGTTCCAAACATCGTATTGACACATGAATTATGGTTTTACCTCATATCCAAAAGAGGGCATATTTTTCCGCATTAAAAATCTCAGCAACCGGAACCGGAAATTGAACCAGAGATCTTTGATTTTCAAGGCAAGTATGCTAACCTTGACACTATGATCGGCAAATATATACCAGTACTTTATAAATAACACAAGTGTACGCTCCTACATCGACATGTGTGGACGTTACAAAAAGGATTACAGGACATAAAACAATGCACACTACTTAAGGGACTTTAACGCTAAATTAGGAAAGCAGCTAGATACCAACGAGACAGCCTTAGGAACATTTGCATTCGACCAAAGCAACGTACATGGGAAAATGCTCTTACACTTTCTACATTCACATAACTTATACGCCATGAACACTTTTTTTAAAGAAAAAAAAAAACAAACAGCATAGGAGGAAACCGACTGAAAAAATTAAAAACGAAATAGACTACATAATGTTTACATAAAAACACAATCCAAAATGTCTCGCACTACCGCTTAGTAAGGGCCAAAATCAATATAAATACTAAATTGGAAAGAAGAAAATTAATGACAAAGAAATCCAGAATCAAACGAATGGATTATACTAGTATGTGAAAAATATAAAAAAATATCGAAATAAAACCAGAGCAGAAACCGATACTCTAAATGAAATAAATAATAATTTGATAAAAGGTATCAAAGAAGCTAGCAATGACATAGTTACAAACAAAAAGACCAAGAAATAACAAGAAAAACAAAGGAATTAATGGAAAGAAGAAGAAAGATGAGACAAGAAAATATAGACAGAGACCTCGAATATGCAAAATTAAATGAACTCATACGCGAAACTGCGTAACATCAATAACAGAATTACAGAAAAGATAATACAAACTAATGACAAAATGAAACTGACCGTAAAGCATAGGAAGTACAAAAGGAGGACGGAAAGATACTACAAACGATAAAAGACTTCCATTAATCTACTGCACTATATTGTAAGCGAGCATTCTGCGGGATAACCGCCTGTTCACAGATTTAAAGGTAGCTGGATTATCCCAAGGATTTCTATTAAATGTAAAGTGAGATATTGAAGAAAAAACTTTCTCTTTCATCTTTGAGAGCCGCTGGCTAATATGCATTTAAAAAGCCTGCGATAGAAATTTGACGCTGCAAAAATAAATGAAACTGTTACACAATTATGTAATTTACAGGTTTCACTTTCCTCTCGCATTTTTTCAGGCTTGAGACTGGCAGTAAACAATTAGCGGCATGTTTAAAAGTGATATTAGAAAAAATTGTTGTTGATAAAGAGAAACAAGACTTACAAAAAATTCCTCTATGCAAAAAACACAAAACTTCTACACACAACACAAACAAGAACTGTCTTTCAGAGCAGCATTTTGAAGAGATTAGTACGGACAAGAAAGATGATTGTTAAATTTAAATTTTGAATGTAAACAGAACCTGTTGCAGGGACCCCATAACAATGTTTGTATTGATCTTTTAAATTGTGTTCTGACTTTACCGTTTACTTGCGATACATGGTTTATTGAGAAAAGTTGTTCTATTTGATATGCTCCACCTACCTTTAAAATTAATGACAATACTTTTGAATCACCCCGTATATGGTGAAAATATGAAAACATGAAATTAGGAGTTTTCGGTTTTCCAAAATATCTCGGAAAGTATTAAGTTATTAGTATCAAGACTTGTACCTTCTGAAGGCAGTTTTTTACGGAGAATCGGCTGGTACCATATGTTTATATTTATGACGCTTTGTTTGTTCGTTTTTTTCAAGATATCTCGAAAACGGTCAAAGTTGGCTGTGATTTCTCAACGGATATGAAATGAGCATTAAAATTCCTAAAACTTTCCCTATTTAATCAACTTTGTATCTGTTATAGTTTCCGAGATCCTAATGGTGGGGATTGAATTTGGAACACACTGTATATGTGTATATATACAATAATCACGAATGAAGTTGCATGTGCACGTATGCACGCACATACGGCTGCTTAGTGCTTAATCAATTAATCTAGGCATAATCACCGTAACAAGTAAAAAGTAAAAATTTATCACAGATTGTCCGTTTTACTTCATATTACCTATAATAATTGTGCAGTCAACAATTTAGTTACGAAACTTGAATATTTTGGGTTTCCCAAGTTAAAACGCTTTAACCTTTCTAGACACAAACCAGAGTTTCACGAATTTAAATCTTAATTAACATAACAAATATGCTTTGTGCTTGTTTATAATTCAATTTAAGAATTCCATTTGTGACAACTGAGCCAGTTTGTACATATAACAAAGAAAATTGTTTGAGCTTATATTATAAAATACTCGATTGGTTTGGACTTGAATTACCACCTACATCACCTAATGAGCTATTATTGAATGTGTATAACTTTAATTAATATCAAAGGTTAGAGCAGAGCATCTGCAATTTTTTATTTCAGTCTGAAAACAGAAACTATTGTTCCTATTTGCTTTAAAATTAGTTAATCTAGCAGGAGTGCTTTTATTTTAATAAAATTTTAATTACAGCTTATTTCAAATTTAAATCTTGGTGTGAATTTCGGTTGTACGGTAATTTGCTGAAATATTACATTTATGAAAGTAAATTGGGAAGATTGTATCATGAAATTGTAAAAATGTGAAAGGATTTTGTCATAACTTTGATTCGTCTGTATACACTTCCTAAACCTGTATTAATAACTAATAATTTACCTCCGTAATGTAATGCAATGTTTGCTGCTTTGATGATTTAATAAGTATTAAGATATCAGGCAGAAGGAGCAAATTAAGTCTTAAAATCTTCTTTTAACATAAAACGAAACCGTTTACGAATATTCAAATAGATTAGGTAATCAACAGTTAAATATTTAAAACATTACCAGGAAAGTTCGCCTGGGCAAACAAATAGGGTGTAGAAAAGTTCCTGCTACGCGATGAATTAATATTAAAAGCTCCAACGTGGAAAATTATTCACGTAAAATTTACTCGTTCGATGACATCTTCCCCATTAAATTTGCAGAGAGTAAATATATTAAAATTTAACCCCAGCAAATAGCGTTAATAAATACTCAGAATTAATTACTTAAGACGAACGGATTTTACGTATTTTTAGATTTACACCAACGCACATCCAGTTGGGATTTCCGTGAGGTTTTAAGCGTGTGGGTGCGATAGACCGTTTTAATACCACAGTCCTTTGGATATCGATGAGTTTTCGTATTGAAATAAACAAAAAAAAAAAACGCATGACCTTTCGGTTAAAGTAAAATATGGAAATATAGATTTAGACAAAATGAAATAAGGAATTTATTTAGGTTTATCTCCGGATCTTCCGATATTCTGAAAGAGCTATAGGCGCATAAAGAAAGAATAGGATAAAATGGCAATTTCCAGTGAATCGATGCAACGATTGCAAATAGCTTTACCCTAGTTTCGGTGATAAATACGAAATCTATTCCGCTCTGACCTACCAGACTGAAAAATTTTTCTCGAAGATTCTTAACATACCTCCGGGATAGTAATTATAAATTTTTTTACTTAATTTTTGTAAAAGTAAAAAGGAAGATTGGAGTAGAATATTAATTTAGGTCGCTTATGTAAAGATCCTACTCCGAACTTAAGGCGTCTTAAGGCAAACATAAATTTACTTGATTAAACTAATCAGCAAAGCTAATGTGGGGAGTTTTTGCAGACTCCCTTTTGCACTTGCGAGTCTATTTTAGGGACACAAGCGCAATCCGAATTTCATTAAGGAAGTGCAGATGCGGGGAAAATCCTCATTCCCTTGAAACAAGCTCACTCTGTGGTTTCAATTTACACCACATCAAAGGATTGCCTGTTTTTAGACATCCTAAATCAAGCTTGTTTACTTTCTAACCTTAAAAATTCAATTATTACTCTTCGGTTTAAGTCAAACAAGAGAAAAGCGACGTGAAAACCTGAAACCCCCATATTTCGTGATTTTCTCCTTAGTACGTACTTATGTTGGAATTAGTTTCTAACTCGCATTAATGATGAAATATTAGGATTAGCACTTTCTACTAATTAGGGTGTTTATTTGCGTAATTTCCTAAATTGCGAAAAGGTTTATGTTGGTTCCAACTGCTATCAAATAGGGAAAGAATAAGAATTTCTATGAAATTTGCGATCAAAGGGAAAGGTGCATACATTTTGGAGAAAGAAATAAGAAACATTTTAGCGTCGATATCACTTCAGAGACTGAAGTAAAACCAGATTGCTTACTTAAAAGGATACCCTAAAGTTTTGTACTAAAACTTTCACCATTAAGCCCTAAATCCAGATTAAATGTAGGTACTTTAACTAAAACCCATTGTTTTGAAACGCGCTTATTTGCAATTATATTCATTCAAATCCCTGTGATGTCCTCAGATACAACAACTATCCCTAATTTTCATCTATACAATCAAGTGTTTTAATTCTCTGATAGTTAGAAAAGTCCGGATTTTTAGCCTTCTTATTATACGACAAAAAACATTAATAAGGATGTTTGGCAACCTGAGGAAATAAAAGTTTAAAAAATTAGGTTTCGTAAAGTTGAACCACATTTAGAATTAGGTTGCACGTAAGATTCTACTCGTAGTTTCTAATTTAATCAGATTTCTGCCACATCTAACGTCGAACTAAAGTGCAACTGCGAAATAATGCGCTTTACACGTTTACACGTGTAAACTTGCAAACACGAAGCACGATATCGTATAAATTTGTGAAACTACGGGTGAACGCCGAATTCAAAGCAAAACTTTTATCTCGATTGAAATTTCCAATCTATGTGATATTTGTTTCTATTTGGAAAGGCTTTCAGAGTTAGTTACAATTTTATTTTAATGCATAATGCATATAGCAAAATATGAAATTATTGTAGAAAAAAATCAGCAAATGCAATTCTTTCAAAAATAAATGAATAATTAATAATAATAAAAAAAGAACTATACCCGCACACTTAAATAAGACATGGTAGTTTGACCATTGCTGTTGTGAGAACAATAACTTCTTGTAATATTTCTTAAAAGTTATAACGTGCATATTACAACAAAGTTTAAATTTATAGGTCTTTATAGGAGGACGGAATACGTAATTACCACGAAGGTCTTACAGATATACGAATGAAAAGGCTGGAAGGATAAATTGTCGAGATGACATGGGCACATTTTTAAAAATTAGTGTGATACAAGCATTAAAGAGAAGCTTAGGACAAGAAAATTCAAACAGAACAAGAACAGCAGGGCGGGCAATAGATATATTTAAAAAAATAAAAGAGAAAAAGACCAAGAAAGAATTTTTATTAGGAAACGGACGAACGGTATGAAAAGTACAAAGATATGTGTTAAAGACCTAATAAAAATTAACAAAAGAAAGGTCTGGCAGGAAATGTACTTTAAAGGGGTTACAATGGGAACAAAAAAATATTTTATCCAATTCAGTTACGAAATGTCAACATTTCGACATCGATTTTAGTTGTGAAAAGTGGTTCATTTTGTAACTAGTTACAAAATATGCTCCCATTTTGTAACTAGTTACAAAACGATGATTTGAGTTGCGAAAAGTGTTTCATTTTGTAACTAGTTACAAAATATGCTCCCATTTTATCACTCCCATTTTATCACGATGACCCAACTCCTTTTTTACGAAGATGTGGCATTTACATTTTGTTATCTGAATTGGATAAAATCTTGTATGAAACACGTTGCAAAACATGTCTTTTTATCACATGGCGTGTTGTTCATCTCGGCTTCGCCTCGACGAACAATTTCACGCCTGGTGATAAAAAGTCCATTATTTTGCAACTCGTTGCATAAATAGCTATTACAAGGTGCTGAAAGAAATGAGAAAAACGTGCTAAAAACTATTAAAAACCTTATCATGTAAAGAGTAAAGAGCTTTTATTTCAAAAATATGTTTAAAGAAACATATGATGGGGAAGAAAATAGAAAAATAAAAAAGAATAATAACACGACTGGCGACTAATTTATTTATTTATTTCCAGTCCAAACCAATTTCACTTCTAGTTTAAATTATTATTTTATCTTTATTGTGTTAATTGTTTACTGAATCAGTAATTGATTTTAATTATCTTTAAACTTATTTCAAGTTAACTATTTACTTGAGATTTAATAATTTGAACGAGCAAATTTATTTGCTTCTTGTCCGTGCAAATGCAAATTATCATCTCTTATCTATAAATTTGTTTGTTTTTCTCGGATCCAAGATTTTTTTCAAAAAGTGTTTCACCATAACAAGTATATTTACAAAGTTTCTATGATAACCAATTTTAATTTCAATGACAACTAATTTTATAATTTCTATGACAACTAATTTTGGCTAATTATACTCTAACAATAATTGTAATAATAAGTTATTTACATTAACGACTTAAATTTAATCTAGCTTCTTAAAATTTATAATAAAATCTGCATTAATAATCTTTAGAAAATAATCTTCATTAACAAATCGCAAGTAACAGTATCTCAAATTAAAACATCCAAAGGCATATATCACTTCAATACGTATATTTGTCAGCCTTTAATATTTTTTCACTACAATTTTTCAGATACTAACGATGCTTATACATATTTTTGGTGAAAGTTATGCGTATAAATAGAATTTCGTTGTATTAACGTTAAATTTAAATTTTCAGGATTAACTATTACAAATTTCAGAAGTTTTATGATTAGTAGGTGCCTTTTCTGCATGCGGTTAGAGAAGCACTGAGTTCTAGTAGCTACTTGCTTTAATTCGTTCTGAAACTTTCACAGTTTATTATTTTGGAGGAGATTGAATATTTTCGGATTTCATATTATATCAAGCTTTCAACGTTTCTACAAAGGTGAGGTTCTGAGTTGCAGTTCTGAATTCTGTTCTAACGCGTTTTACAGCTCATTAATTTTAAATAGATGGAATTTGGCAGGTTTAGTATTCCTTCAGACTTCAAAAAGTTTTACAAAACTAATGTACTGAGTTGTTGCATTTGCTTTAATTCGTTCTGATGCTTTTACAGCTTGTTATTTTGGAGGAAATTCAGTATTTCCAGCTTTCATATTTTTTCAGGCTTCCAACGTTTGTAGGTAAGCCTCTGAGTTGTAGT
This sequence comes from Melanotus villosus, assembly GCA_963082815.1. Taxonomy (NCBI): domain Eukaryota; kingdom Metazoa; phylum Arthropoda; class Insecta; order Coleoptera; family Elateridae; genus Melanotus; species Melanotus villosus. The sequence continues at coordinate 17,455,022 of OY720422.1, read as the reverse complement.
TCTTTTTCAGTATCAACGCAGTTTGCCCTAGATTTCAGTTTTCAGGGTTAATTATTTGAATTTTCAGGATCTGACTTTTAGCAAAGAGTAATAATATTTATACTCTTTGCTATTAGCAAATTCCTTCGTTATATGTGATCAGGGGAACACTGAAACTATGCATGGCCTAACTGCATAGTAAATTGATTATTTCAAATACTCTTCAGATGCTTTAAAGTTTGTTTTTTTCAGATTTGTTTTCGTACTGTTCTTTGTCCTGATCGGAACTTAACTAACCTTTTTTCGCCGTTTAAAGCGAATTCCAAGCATAATTTTAGTACAAATATCTTCATCGGTGGTTTTAAAAACTTTAAGATTTGACCCCGAGTTGCTTAGTCCTACTCTGTTGCTCTCTACAGTACTAACTAGTAAGAGGAAGTGGTAGATATGACTAGATCTATAGAAGAATTAGAAAAATGAATGATGAAATTGTAAGAGAAATGATCAAATTTATGATGATAAAAAAAACTGTAAACTATTACATATTTTTAACTAAGCAAATGAAAAAATACTAACACTAATCGATTGGCAACAAGTGAGAATTATCACACTGATATGAATATAAAGGTCGCAAGACTTTAGAGGCGTACACTGGAGATACAATAGGAATACTACATACCAACATATCGGAGAAAAGATTAAGAAAGTGGTTATATTAAACTATTGAGGAAATATGAAGTGAATTTAGGAAGCAAGGGGGAGCAAATGACCATGGCCGGTACGTACGATGTTTAATTACCATAGCAATACACTCTGTTATATACATAAAAAATTATACAAGGCTATATCATTTTGGTTATGTTTACGTTAAACACGACTTTAATTAGAGACAACTTTAAACAAGAGGTGAGAATACGGCCCCATCTTTGTACCGAAACAGTTAGGTGAAAAACTTATAAAATTACGAGAAGAAGATAAATGTGTGCTTTATTGATATGAACCAAGTTTTTCGCCAGATCAAACAAGAGGATACGCGAAAGATATTAAAAAACTGGGGAGTTAAGAAGAGGCATTTATAAACAAGCGGAACCTTTGTTAAACCGAAAAGCGAGGACTCAGAGAGATTTAACCATTTACTGGTTAATTCAATACCTACTGATATATTAAAAGGACATAAACTCTTTCTGAAAACGGAAAACGTTTTGTTAATCTAAGCTACTTTATGCTGATGATATGATAAACTTTGGTTAATCTTGAAGAATCTAAGGAGGACTTCTAAACTAAAATGGTTAAAAGTAGGCATCAAAAAAAGAATTAACAAAACGTCTTCCGGATTGGGACCGTGTCATTGTTGAGACAGAAGAACTCAACGTTTCGCTCACTTTTTTAACAGGCTTCTTTAGGAGGAAAAGGGAGCACTAAAACAGCACGATAACTCAACGTGTCAACCACGCCAGAGGGTTTCGCCTCTGGCTTGGTTGACAAGTTGAGTTACCGTTACCCTTCTGCCTCTTGCTGAAACAGTTTCGCCTCTGGCGTGGTTGACACGTTGAGTTACCGTGCTGTTGTTGTTCTCCCTTTTCCTCCTGAAGAAGCCCGTTAAAAACGTGGGCGAAACGTTGAGTTCTTCTGTCTCATAAATGGCACGGTCCCAATCCGGAAGACGTTTTGTTAATACTGACACTGACCGTGGAAGTCTTCTAATTCATCAAAAAAGAACATCAATATAAGCACAGAATGGGCAAAGCAATGACACAATGATGAGAAAACGAACGCAACATAACAATAGATGGAGAAAAATTGCAGTAAGTGGACAAACAAATATTTAGATACAATGATTAATAATATAAGAAATGCTACTACACAAGAAATGCGACCAAAGACGCCTCGAAAACTATAGACCCATTAGTATTGGTTCATATACGAGGTTAGACAATAAAGTAATGAGACTGCTTCGGATTGCAGACACTTCTTCCAGCGTATTTTCCATTGCTCGTAGCATCGTAGGAATTCTTCTTTGGTGATATCCTTTATGGCTTGCGCCACGGCAGTTTAGACATCTTTGGTAGACTCAAAATAATGGCCTTTGACCACCGATTTGGCTTTTGGAAATAAACAAAAGTAACACGGTGTCGTGTTCGGTGAATAAGGAGGCTGTGGTAAAACTGGAATGCCTTTACTCGCCAAAAATTGTCGTACGGACAATGCAGTGTGAGACGATACATTGTGATGCAAGATGTTCGGACGAACACGATCCACTCTTTTTTGTAGCCTGTCAAGAATTTCATGTAGTAATGTTGATTTACTGTTTGTCCAGGAGGCACCCACTCTTTGTGAATAATGCCGTTAGAATCAAAAAAGCACACGAACATGCATTTTACTGAACTTGAAATGCTACTGTTCTCAAATTAGTGACTGTGGCAACATGCCCGTTGGACTGGTAGTGGGAGAGGGACAAAGGTTAAACCTCATTAGAGTGAGAACACAAGACACGAAGAAAAATCAATCTCATTGCTTTATTGCCCGACCTCATATGTGCACTGCTTCTAGTTGAAAAAGTAACACCCAGTATACGTATTCATTTAAAGTTCTTATTTACTATATTTCTTCGCCACGTCTTCATTGTCGTATTATAAAAATTTGAGACAAAAATATTCAACTTTCTGGAGATATTTTTAATTTTTTGGTTACCCATGGAAACATATTTTTGTTAATAGCGCTTTCAATTGTTTGCCTAAACCTTGTCAAGTCAGTTTTTTGTAATCACACTGAACCAAAGAAATGCCCCGTGTGCGAAGACTTGCAGAATTTCATCATGTGAGTGGCTTTGGGAGAGGTCAGCTAATTGGTATGCGAGAGGGTGGTTTTTCATTTCGAGAAATCGCCACTCGCACCAATTTTACAGCAACAACTGTGTTTCGCTGTTGGCATGCTTGGTCGGCGGAAGGTCAGAATCACCGCCGCAGGGGACCTGGTGCGGCCAGAAGATCAACAGACCATGAAGAGCTTCTGCTTCGAATTCTTGCCAGAAGAAACCCTTTTGCTACAACCAGATCTGTCGGAGATGAATGGTTTAGAGCAGTAGGCCGAAGACTTACAATGGCAGCAGTATACCGACGAATTCTGCAATGGAATGAGGAATGGAACAAAGTCGTTTTCAGTGATGAGTCCAGATTTTGTTTAGGCGCGACTGATAGCCGTAGAGGAGTGCGACGAAAGCGTGGTCAGAGAAGAAATTTAGAATTTCAATTAGAAAGAAATGTAGGCCGAGCACCAGGTTTAATGGTGTGGGGACTAGATCTTATGGAACTAGGTCTCCCCACGTTTTCATAGAAGGTAATATGGCAGCTGTGGATTACATCCACCAAGTACTGGAACCGATTCTTGTACCATACGTTCGGGATATAGAAAACGCTATATTGCAACAAGATAACGCTCGACCACATGTAGCAAGGGTGAGTTTGCAGTACCTAGAGAATGTTGACATACGCCTACTTCCATGGCCTGCTCGATCTCCTGATCTTTCACCAATTGAGCATGTGTGGGATTTGATTGCTAGGAGAGTATCTAACCTAGAACAGCCCCCCATTACATTAGCCGAACTTCGGGGTGAGATGCAAGTAGCTTGGGATGAGATACCTCAGCAGACAATACACGATCTCATTCTAAGCATGCCGAGAAGAGTACATGAATGTGTAAGACGCAATGGTGCGATGACTCCTTATTAAGATTTTCTGTTAACTGTTAAAGTCAACTGCATGAGTATTTAATCGTTTGTTGTTTAGTCTAACTTGTTTATTTTGCCACATTAAAAATTAATTATGTGTTAAAATACTGGGTGTTACTTTTTCAACTAAACTCAGTGTATGTACAATATCCTAGCAAAAATAATTAAAAATAGATTAACTAAAAAAACAGACGAATATCAATCACTGGAACAAGCAGGGTTTCGTAAAAACGTCTTCTAACGATGGGAATAATAATAGAAAAATCGAACGAGTGTAATTTTCTGGGATTCGTGGATTATGAAAAAGCATTATAGAAGCATGGAAAGTATTGAGAAAGTATTCAGAACTGCAGCATAGATTACAGATACATCACACTGTTAGAAAATATTATAAGAACATCGACAACTATACGCACAACCTTCAAGAGAAAACAAAATCAATCAACTTGCATAGAGATGTGAAGCAGGGAGATAGCTTGTTGCCAAAGCTACATATGTTTACGCTAGCCCTAGAAACTCGACTGGTCAAGAGAAGGGATTAACATCAATGGCAGATATCTCAACAGTTTAAAATTCGCAGATGACGTGGTGATAAAGGCAACTCTCAGAAAAGAACTGAAAATGGTTAATGAATTACGCAATGGAACACAAAAAGTGGGACTGACTATGAAACTTGTGGTGACCAGTAGAAGTAAAAATGTTACCTACTGTAAATGGAAATGAAACAAAGAAAGTAGAAGCGTATATAGAAAGTATAACTTGGTCAGTTTGGGAAAAGAAACTCAGTAAAATGAATGCAAGCGAAGGGTAAAACAGGCCTGAGTGGCGTTTGGAAGATTAAATTCCATATTGAAAAATTAAATATATCCATGATGCATAAAAATCCTTCCAATTTTGGTGGTAACACAAAAGAACTTAAACACCATGAGAATCGGGCTCATCGGGAAATGGAAAAGTCACGTTAGGAATTACGCGACGAAATAAATAAAATCAACAAGTGGATAAGAACCCGGACAAAGATAATGTATGCAGTAGAAAAGGCACTCAGATTAAAGTGGAAATAAGCAGAAAACATAGCAGGTCTAAACAACAATCGCTGGAATAAAATAATAATCCAATGGCGATCCTACCTTCATAAAAGACGTCCTGGAATACCATCCATGCGATGTAAAGATAACACTGGGTTTAAAGTGAATTAAAGTAGCATAGAACGGGGGAAAATGCAAAGGGAGGCGGCGTATGTCCATAGATATAATAACGGGTGTCCATAAACTGTCAACATCCCAGTACGTTGTGATTTCAGAAACATATTTCGTAATTTGATTCAGAACACAAAACCAAATGTCAAGATTTGTAAAATGTCATTGTCTATGATTTAATCTAAGACTTGTAATTTGCTTTTCAAAGCAACCAAGAAATCGACAGTTTATGGACACACGTTAGACAGAGCTGACAAAGAAGAAGAAGAATAGAAGTAGGGCAGTAGAAAGTATGTATGTAATGCAATAAAATTGAATTATAGAAAATTGGAAACAACAATTAGGTTGGCAAACGTACACAAAAATTAATATACAATAAAGTAAATTCAGCACTAATTTTGATACATCACTGAACAAAGTATTTGTTGTACCATTAGGTATAAATATGTATACCCAACCGATGCCATTCAGTATAAAAGCCAAAACTAAACGGAGCGTCAAAAAAACTTTCAAAATCGAACTCTCTAAAAAAAAAAAAAACGAAATACCTGCTGGAAGCAGAAACAGACACAAGTTCACACGACAGAACTTTGGGCAGCAACTAAAAGTCGAAAAAACAAGTTGTCAGCTTTAAAAAATAAACTGCCAAGCAGAAACAAGAACACCAAAATAAATAGGATTATTTTTAATAAAAACTGAGAGTTGAACCATGTTATACCAATAAAAGCACGTGACAATTGAGATAGGGCATGTCTTGAAAATAAAAGAGAATAAGCTGGTGAGTAGAGTATTGAAAGCTAGACAAGCAGGAAAAAAGACAAAAAGAAAAGGCCAAGAGTGACTTGGAAAGACGAGATGAAAATGGCAATAGAGAACTGAGGAATTAGATGAGTAGAACTAGAATAAAAAACGGAAACGCATTAGAAATCTCGCCACTTCACACGGAAAAAAGTAGAAGGATTCAAGATGAAGTAATTAAGTAAGAATATGCTCTGAGAGTTTTTTTCGGTTCATTCCTGTAGCTTTCTTCTTTAATTTCCAGTTAATGTTGTCCCTATGTGAATGGTCTTCTACTTCTTCAGATTTTAGTCAATTTTTAATGATATTGTAACTTGTAACTTGTAACTAGTATGTGGTCACTCCCAACGCTGATTTAGTTAACAGTTGTAACATTGTATGTTTTCTCATTTGATGAGTGTAGTCAGCTTCAGAAAGTACTAAGTAAAAAAAAACATGACTTAGGATAGCCAACAAATTGATTAGAATTATCAGCAATCGTTTAAATCTTGTTTTGGCCGAACACAACATAATTCCACCAACACAATTTGGTTTTCGTGAAGGATACTCGGCAGTCCAGCAGTTACAACGAATTGTAGAAATAATAGAACGTGGAAACGAAAGTAAACAATATACAGTAGCTGCTTTCCTAGACATCACGCAAGCCTTCGACAAGGTGTGGATTGAAGGACTGAAATACAAATTACTTCACTTACCACTACCCCACTACCTAACTGCAACAATCTTTTCGTTTCTGGACAACAGGACCTTCTCAGTTCGAATTAACAGCGCCATTTCTAATAAAAAATGTATACATGCAGGAGTGCCTCAGGGCAGTATTCTTGGGCCAACGTTATTTAATATATACATGAATGACATACTGAACCTACAATTAAGCAAAACAGCGCTATTCGCTGATGATACAGCCGCCTTTGCACAAAACGAGGATTTTAATACAGCAATAGACCAACTCCAAACATCACTTAACACCCTGGGAAAATGGTTTAACAAATGGTGTATCACACTTAACCCGACCAAATGCTCAGCAAAAGTATTTACTCTCAAACGCATCCCAACTCCACACAATATACAAATCGACGGCACACCAAGCATATGGAATTCTAAAAGTGAAATCGTCAAATATCTAGGAGTCCACTTAGACACAAGACTAACATGGAACCATTACGCAAACAAAAAACTCAATCAAGGCTATACTAGACTGAGAATGCTTTATCCTCTAATTAACAGAAGAACCCCTATGCGCACAGAATGTACAATCCTGCTTTATAAAGCTTTGCTCCGACCCATCGTAACGTATGCCTGTCCCGTTTGGAGCACTACGTCAAAAACTAACCTCAAAAAACTACAGGTCTTCTTAATAAAATACTAGGAATATCAGTCGACGCGCCATGGTATATTCGAAACCAACAAATTCACCCAGAATTATGAATGGACAGCATAGAACAGTTTATTAAAAAAACTCAGAAAAAATTCTTCCTCGCCCTTACTACAAGTAACAGCAACATCCTCCGAGAGCTCGGCCATAAAAACATACACGTTCGCCTCAAAAGGAAACTACCACAAGACTTACCACTAAGTTCTAATGAAAGTGCCAGTGAAATTAGTGAATAAATAATATCTGCAAATATCTCGAACAATAGTGAGCGATAGTTCACTAAGCATCGGGGAAACAGGTGTCTCCACTGACAATCAGGACAAATCGAACGATTAAATTCTTAGATCAAAGCCATGTATAACATCATATGATGTTGATCTGGTAAACCTATAAAAAAAAAATAAATAAAACAAACAAACAAACAAGTAAAATTCTTGAGCTAATTTAAAACAATTTTCTTTTTAAGTTCTTAAATCAAATAAATGTCAAACAGCTTTCTAAAATTTCTAAATCGTTTTCCTTTTCCTTATTCTGAGAAACCCCGATGTTTTTACAGACACTTCTGACAAATTTCTTGTAATACTTTATCTTATATATTGCCAAGTGTATTGTCTCGAATTTTCTATAAAAAATTTCGAGGAAATCTTACATTATTCATCTCCGTAAAGGGATCGATTCAACGAAATCCTAGAGGCTTAATACTTGTTTTGTGATTCCCAACCGTCATGTAAGTTTCAGTGAGTTTGCCATTTTTACAACTCGGGTTTCACTCGTTTCCCAAATCTTTTTGTGGATTGTTGTTATAAGCCATTTACGTTTACCCTGTTATTGGCAAGAATCGTACATTTTATGGAAAGATGGCGAAGAAGAAGTGGGAGAGATAGGGGGAATTCCTTTCAAAACAACTAAATAGGAAACTTCCGCTTTTCCGTACACATAGTCAATTAGTAGTCGTAATCGTGTTAGTTTCTCTACCGGTACAGTGAAATAACATAGGTAAATGAGGCTTATAAATGGCCCGTTGCAATCAAACAAGTAATTTCCACGTTGCTTGCAGTATTTTGGGGTCACTGATTGAGTTGAGTGAGTACCTACCGTAGAAGTTAATGGCACTGTGCTGACGGTTAAAAGCGCAGCCGTTTGCAAATGACAGTCTCGTCAAATTGCTTCTGAGCTATCCTAATTATCTCTGTTAATTTGGTTTGTGAATAAACTAACTAGACGTGTATTGCGTATACGATCACCTTCTTATTTACCAGACGTGTTTTATTCCTGACGTTTTCCATTAAAATTAATTTTCAGGTGGTTGTTTTCTTTTTATCAATTGTAATTATTATTTGCTTAACAGAGAAACACATAAAACCTTTGCAGGTCAAAGTAGGCCATAATTTTGATTACGTTGACATTAGATTTGGCAAAAATTTGCTCAGCCTGTTTTTTGTCGGAAGTTTAATTCTAGGTTGGAGAATATTATGTTGTCAAATGTTCTTGCTAGAATTATTCTTAAGTAGAAATGTAGAATCAGAGTTTCTGAATAATTGTAATTTAAATAAATCAGCGTCCAATTACAAACAGGAAATTAAAATGCTTCAGCAAGTCTCTAAAATTAAAGTAGAAATTAAAAAGTGTTTCAAAAATTTTAACGGGTGTAGCATTCCTCGCAATGAATTTACTAAATTAATTTTATTGACTTTTATAAGAGAGGTTTATATCAGGACACCAAGGAAGCAGTTGCCCTAACATGGCCTACTTTGATCTATAAAGGTCGTAAACGGCTTATACGTTAAAACTTGCTGTTACTTTTAAAATGCAATGTAAGCACTCCAGAATTTATAAAAATAATTACAAAGGCTGAAATTTCACATTTTTCTTAACTTAATCAAAAGGTTATGTTTTATAAGAATGTTTTCCGGGTTGGGGCCGTGTCATTGTCGAAAAAGATAATAAAATAAATTTCCCTACCTACAACCTGGCCAAATATCTCGCTGGCATTCGTATGGGTTATACAGAGAAATCTTTTTCACGTATTCTAAATTCCTCTGACTTCGTAAAGCTCTTCGACAATCTCATCTTGTCAGTTTTGATGTTACTTTTTTGTTTATCAAGATCCCCATCCCCAAGCCATTATCGTTGTTTTTCTTCCACATATTTCCCTTTTAACAATCAATTCTAAAAGACACTGACAGACGCTGCTATGGGTTCTCCTCTTTCTCCGGTGGTTGTGAACATCTTTCTGGAATCTTTTGAGGCCATTGGCCTGGAATTCTTAAAACCCAAGGTCTGGTTCCTTTATGTAGATGACACTTTTACTCTCTGGCCCCATGGGAAACTTTCTCAATAATCAACACCTTGATATCAAGTTCACAATGGAAATAGAATCAAGCGATTCTCTCCAGTTCCTCGATGTCTTGGCAATCCGCAATCCGAGTAGTCATCTTGCACACTCAGTTTATCGCAAACTTACATACACGGGTAGGTATCTTCTCGCCAATTCATATCATCATTCGGCACAAAAACTCTCCAAAGTAATTTTCTCGTTCGTCGTTGTCGTGCTATTACAGTGTCGCAGGTCGAGTTAGTCCATATTCAAGACAATCTCTTCAAGAATGGGTGCAACAAAAGAGATGTTACGAAGGTTATTGAAAAACAGTTACATCCCCCACACTTTGGAAGTTCTCAGAATCACCGTACACTTTAAGCTACTGTCTTCTCCCCAAACATTCGCCAGGTTACGGATTGCATAGTTAGGATTTTCTAAAAACATAAACTTTAAATGTGTTTTTACAGTATGAAAACCATCCCCAAACCCCCTCCAAAAGTATCACGTCACAAATACTCCCTTCAGTAAAAGGTAAGCCTCAGCCCCTGTCATCAAGAGGCGTCTATAGCATCCCGTGTTCTTGCGCTTTACTGTACGTTGGAGAAACGGGTCGCTCTGTGCACACACGTATCTGTGAACACAAAAGTTGCTTGAAATCAGGTCTTCTCTCACACTCAGCCCTTGCCGAACATCATCACGACGCTGGCCATAATATTTTGGTTGAAAAATCATCGATCGTTCCCACTTCTCCTCATTTTTTCAACAAGAAAATATCCTCTGTCGGACATATGGAAGTCCGCCCACTCCATGTATGACCAATCGCCATCTTCGTCTGTTACGCTTAACGGGTTACCACCACTATAAAGTCGTTGCTTTCTTCTCTTTTTTTTGGAAGGGTTTCGCCTCTGGCATGGTTGACAAATTGATTTACCGTGACCTTCTGCTTTTTGATAAAAGAGTTTCGTCTCTGAGGTGGTTCAAACGTTGAGTTACTGTTCTTTTAATGCCCACTTTTTCCTTCTGATGGAACCCAGTAAGAAAGTGGGCGAAACATTGAGTTCTTCTTTCTCAAAAATGAGATGGGCCCGCCCCTGAAGACATTCTTGTAACACTGACTGTGGAAGTCTTCCAATTCATTTCAAAAGGAAAAATATAATTTCTGGATAATAATCATTCATACTTTAAGCGTATGAAAATATATAAATCTCAAGAGTTAGATTCTTCTTACAATATAACAATCATCACGGTGGAGGAACTTTAGAACGTTTGGAAGATGGCTAAAATGTTCTAAACCTAGCAAAAAGGCATTTTAAAACAGCACAGGTTCAGCTGCTATTTATGTTTTAAACAAACCTCATAGTGTTTAATACAAATAATATAGTTACTAAAAAATAAGTACCTGTAATTTCAGAGGCAATAACAAAAAACTTCAAGAAGTAATATACTTAGGAACATCTCTACCGGCAGAACAGGAGAAGTAGGTATTCTTTAATAAAATATATTTGACGAGTTGTTGTTATTTTAAAATAAAACCAAACCAGATGTTATATTTTTCTTCGAACAATAGCTTTCAGAACTTACTTACCTTTATACTACTTATAGCACCATTATACAAGTTCTTTTTATCATCTAAATTTGACTGGCGGTGACGACACAGTAATTTCCATAAGAAATCATATTTCAAATTTAAGTTGTTCGAAAATTGAAAAAAATAGTATATTAAAATACAAGTTGCAGAAGGCATCTATTCAAGCATGAATTTGAAATTCCGAAACGAGCCGCATGGCGGCGAGTTGAGGAACAAATGAGTACTTGAAGGACCTTCTGCAACGAGTGTTCTATACTATTTTTTCTATTTTGCCGCTTTATACCATTTTATAAATTAAAAAATAAAAATTTTAAATCTAGGGAATTTTGCGGTGGTTGGTGACGTTTATGTGGCGTAATTTTAGGCGGTTGCGAAAAAAATTAATTTGAAACTTCAGTTTTTTTTTAATTTTCGCGTTTAATGTTTGAAAATGAATGCAGAAGAAAGTTTATCACTAATGCCGCCGAAAATTAGGCAAATTTCACAAAAAAAACGTTAGAAAATTTATTATTTAATCCCAGTATGAAAAGGAATTTTTGACGTATGTCAGTTGACAGTTCAACGCTACCAACATCAATACAGTAAATTTTACTAGTCTATTCTAGCACACCAACGACTTATTCTAACACTCAAATGACGTCATTTGGGCGCTAGAATGCTAAATGCTAAAAGCTAAACGCAAAATAGAAAAACAGTTTTAAATATTGCACCGCAATTATCAATTTGACTAATAGCTAAGACTGCTTGTAAAATGTTATTAATGTGTTTTTATTGATGTTTCAAGTTTCAACGAATCTCTCTCACAAATTTTAGATTCAGCTACATTTAACTGCAAATATATAATTATTGGGGTGATTCTAACGTAGAATTTTCAAGCAAAACTTTAAAAAACTATTTAGTGTATTTAGGTGCTTCCTGTTGACTGATCAAAGAAGTTATACGTGAAACAGATAGTATTAGCAGTCTTATAGATAATAATTTCTTTAGTAATTTAGATTTAAATTCATTACAGTCAAATAATCGGAACGTTACGCCCAAACTTTAAATTTGATAATACCATTACAAAAAAAAAAGAATGTTTACATACTTATAAAAGAAAATTTAGCGAAGAATACATTAATAGATTAATTTCCTTTAATACTAACAAGAGCAGGAATGAAATTTTTTTCGTCTGTTAGGGCTAATTGTAAATATATAAATTTAGGAAGTACATAGGCAGTACGGCCCAGAAGATGCTGAAATGCTTTTTCGAATATACTGGCAATTTTGTGTTAGCCCTTTTATTGCAGTTACAAGAAACAACCTGGGTATTGGGATAGAGCTGTACTTTATTACTGAAAATAACCAAAATGCTTCCCCCCTCCGGCCATCGCGCTTTTTACAAAACCGCACAGAGAAAAATCATGTTGAAACCGGGAAAGCTAGGAGGCCGTACAATTTACCCGCCACCTTTCTTGGTACTGTTCGAAAAGATGTCTCCGAACTGCTAACGAGAAATGTGCTGGAGCACTATTTTGCATGAATCATAATCCATGACAGTTGTTGCTCAGTGCAATATGTTACAGTAGTGGATGCAACCATTTAATCGATTGTGCAAAATCACGGGCCCAGTCGGCATATCACCTAAAACTCATAGCCACACATTCAAACAAAACACGTGTTTTAAGACTTTTCCGTTTCTTTTGGGCCATCCTACTTTTTGAAGTTTGCTACCCTTTTTTAACGCCCTGTATAGATAATCCGAGCTCGAGCTTTGAATTCTGGTTCTCATCTCTAATTAGTAGAACAATTTCCGAATTGTCACCGAAGTTTTTTATCGATTGTGAAAAATTTGCAGCTTTGATTGTTAAGTGTGTTGGTTTCATAATTAGTCGTCTAATATCTTATATTCTAAACAGGCGAATTTCCAAAGGAGCAGTTTGAGACGAATAAAAAAAAACAAAAATAGCCCATGTTCATAAAAAATGGTGTAAAACTGCAACATGCAATTACCTATTGATTTGGTTTCTATTTTAGCAAAAACTTTTAAAAAGGCTATCTCTCTCAGGCTAGTTAATTAATATTAGCAACTCAATAAGACCTTTCAGAAACACACTATTTTATTACTACATCAGTCATATCTTGCTCTCTTAGCGACGTAATTGAAAATGTGGATAAATCTTCTATTGCAGCAGGTCTTTATTGATTTAACTAAAGCTTCTGAAAGACTTACTCGTAAATCATGTTATTATATTTCATAGTGTTATTTATTTTTTTTTTGTTCTTTCTTTATCTCATTAATTCTATTACTGATTGCACATCATGCATGCGTGATTGCTCAAGCTATTCCAGAACGCACACAAACTTTAAACAAAATTGTTAATCACATGGTTGTAACTGGTGCCAAGTTAATGAAATGCAATTGAACAGACCACCAGACCTAATCCATGAAGATGACGATGGTGATGATAATGATAATGGTTTATTAAATTTATCCACTTTGGTAATTTTTTCTGAAAAACTTTCTTATGAAACTTACCCCAAATTTTTTCAAGTCATATTTAATGAAATAAAAAAACATGTGGGGATGTTAAAAAAATGTGTCTTTAATAAACTATTTGGGGTGCGTCCGCTTTTCTTCTGAAAGGAATTACTACTATTTTAATGCATTTGTGCATTACCTTATGGGCACATGGTAGCACAAAGTTACTGCCGTAGAATTTAAATTTAAGGTCAGCATACTGATCAAGAGGTTTAAGGTATTATTAGATAAGAGAGATGATATTGTTTTCTCTAAAAATATTAATTTATATGTCAAGCAAAATTGGAGGATTCTATTTCTTGAAAGAAAATATTTTAAAAAATTATCAGAGCTCAATTAATTCTATTGCAAAGAATATTTTAGAAGTCTGGGTATTATGACCCTTCCAGCAACCTTGTTTTATAAAAATAAGGTAATAATCAAGTCAACAAATGATGAACGAGAGGTAGTGGAAGAACCAACAGAATAGGAGTTAGAGAAAATGACAAAAGAATTAAAAAATAACTCAGGAGAGAACGGAGTCCCAGCAGAACTATTAAAGACTTCATAAAAAGCTATATCACTTGATACTGAGAGTAGTGTCTGAAAATTACAGAGGAATTGCGTAACGGGATGTGGTATATAAAGTTTCGGCTAAAATTATATGCAGCAGTTATGAGAGTAAGATAGTAGGAAAGTTTCAAGGAGGTTTTAGAACAGCGACTTCAACAATAGATCAAATTAATATTTACATTGAAAATGATACAGAATAACAGTTATGAACAAAATCTACCACTATGCACCCTCTCTATCAATTTTAAATAGGCCGATGACTTTATCTCTCGAGAAAAGTTATATGAAGCACTGGGAAATTGAGAACAGTAAGCTAATCGCTCTAGTGAAACGATGCTTTCCAATCCAAATAATAGAATTTTAATAGAGGGGAGCTTTTCAAATTGATTCACAGTTAAAAGAGGTTCCACTCTCTATGGATTTGTTCAACTTGATCTTAAAAACAATGATGAATATGAGGGAACGCAAAATCAAAAAAACGGTGTAATTGTGCATCATAAACATCATTGTATTGCGTATCTACTCAGATTACCTTGCCCTATTAACAAGATCAAAAAATGAGCTCAAAAAGACATTCAAGAGGTTTGAAGAAGATGCAAAGAAATACAGAATACTAATAATTGCGAAAAAAAAAAAAACAAAATACATGGAAATGCAAATCGAAGTGACAAAAGGAAGTAAATATATCAAGATCAGATCAGGAGACACAGAATACAACTTTGAAAAAGTCAACTAGTTCGAGTAATTAGGGGCAACAGTAACAAACAAAAGCCAAGAAGACAACGTGATAGAGGAAATGATTTTATAAGGAAACAGGGTTGCTGGGTCATTAACAAACATATTAAAAGCAAAAGAAACATAGATTCGTAAAAAAGGGGTTTTATAGAGGGGAACGCGGTAAAAAGAAAAAGGGCGTCCAAAGAGAAAAATGGTTTCAAGAGGTAAAAAATATATATAGGAAATAGAAACAAACGACTGGAAAAAAAGAGCAAAGAACCGGAAGAAGTGAAAACAAGTAATCAAGAAAATAGGAGCCAAGTCCTCAAAGGCCTGTAGGGCTAACATATTCATAAATATCCGAACTTTTAAAATTGCGCGGCAATGGAGCGTTCTAGATAGTCTTTGTTGTTTTCCGATTTTCGTAATGAGTGATTGACGGGAGCAGCACTGCAATGTGAAATTTTGTGTAAACATTGAGGAAACGTTCACGGAAACTTACCAAATGTTAAAACAAGCTTACGATGACAAGTCTTTAAGCCGTACTCACTGTTATGAGCGGTTTACCCGGTTTAAAAGTGGCCGTGAACCGATCGACGATGATCCTCGCTCCGAAAGGCCATCAACGTCGACAGACGAATCTCATGTTAAAAAAATTAACGTTTTGATGAGCCCAAATTGACGGTTATCAGTGCAGGAATTAGCAGAGCAATGTGGCATTTCAACTGGGTCATGCCATGAAATTTTTACAACAAAATTAAGGATGCATTGAGTCCCCGCGAAATTCATTCCTCGCTTGACGATGCAGGAGCAAATGATCATCGAGTTGAAGTGTCCCAAGAACTGCTGGAACAAGTCAACAATGATGAAACCGTTTTTAAAAAGGAATTTTACGGGCGTGATGAAACGCGGTTTATGCCTACGACGTTGAAACAAGAATGTAATCATCACTGGAGTTGTGCATTACGAATTTTTACCTCAAGGTCAAACAGTTAATCGTCATTATTATGATGAAGTTTTGAAACCTTTGAGAGAGAGGGTGCGAAAGAAGAGGCCCGAACTTTGGCGTGAAAACTCATAGTTGCTGCACTATGACAATGTCCGATGTCCGTGCTCATTCCACCTTGTCAATTCGGGAATTTTGTGAGAAAAATCAAATAACTGTTCTTCCTCAGCCTCCCTACACCCCCGACCTAGCACCAGCTGGCTTTTTCATGTACTCGAAATTGAAATCAGTGTTGAAAGACGTTTTGACAAACTTGAGGTAATTAAAACGAATTCGGCACAGGCTCTGAAGGATCTTCCAAGAACGGCTTATGAGGACTACCTCAAGAAGTGGAAACGCCGCTGGGTGAAGTGCATCAGTCGAGTAGGAGAATACTTCTAATGTAACAAGGATCAATAGTCCATAGGTAAGCCCAAAAAAATTAAAAAGTATAGTTCGATTACTTTTTAAATAGACCTCGTACATATATGATATATAATCTAAATCAATTCAAGAAAGATTTAAAACGTTTCCTAAGTGATTTCTGCCGTGGGAGAATTACATGGATTAACGTATTTGTATACATATGCATTTATTATGTTTCCGACTTTTGCTTTGTTTCCTTGTTGGAAATTTTAAGATAATAAATAAAAATAGAAATCGGATTAGTATACTGAAGAATTACGTTTATTATTGAGTGTATCATTTGATTTAAATAGCGATAATTTTTTTAAACTGATATTGATGCCTACAAAACTTCGATCATGCTTAAATTAGATTACATTTTCGAATTAAAAAAACCTTGCACATACATTCAACTAAAAATTTGCCGTTTTCTATGACCCTTATTTTTGGATAAATTTCCAGCCTACCGAGCTAAGTAAATAAAAGGCACATTTGCTCTTTCAAAGGATGAAGTTAACAAAATATAAACTTCAACTGTGTTTAGAAAATTTCAAATTGCTCGTTATTTTGATAATTCGTTCCTTTGTTGTTTTTACAAAAACGCAAACAATTTCCGAGCACTTTTAACTCTTCGTTAATTCGGAAAAGATATAAATACACTGAAAACATTAATTTCGGTGAGGCAAAAAGCAATTATTTGTTTTTCCAATAATTGATCACGAATTCGCTTCGATTCCAAGAATAAATTTCGTGATTTTCCTATATAACCACAGATAACAATCGGGTTCATTTCGATTAAATTACCAAAGTAGATTTAATGTCTAGGTATAAAAGTATAAAACGGGTAGGTCGTTGTACTGATTTACACGAGCCTGTCAGGTAGATGAAAAAATAACAGCCGCAGTTTATTTTGTAGGAAAATATTGGTTTAAACTTCAAAAGATACCACACGAACCCATACAAATAATTGAGTTCATGGTAGCGTATTTGAGTGAAGCGAACGCCGTGTCAGAAATAGAGCAATATGAGTTACTCGAGAAGTAAATGTAAAACATACTGTCAGAAGAGGAACGGAAGTGCAAATTTAATGAAGCAATAAAAAGACACCGGTATGTCTCTACTCGCTTTATGTGCAGGAAAACTCCCATAGTTCTGAGGGTTGGCCATTTATCCACCTACGGGAATTTGCAGAACTCTACAAACGTGCTTAGTTTTGAATTAACGAAGAAAATTAAATTAAGCGAATATTGAGTCGATTTTACATTTTCTCTTTAAGAATATCCTGAGAAGTTTCGGAAATTCGGCTAAAAGCACGGATTGGTTAAATATTTTGACGTCAGGCAAAGTTCTTCTTTGTATATGTAATTAAGGCACGTGGAGTAATTATAATAATTAACGTTAATAACTATTTAAATGTTAATTACTACGTAATCTCTTGTGTTAATTGTATGCCCTTTGATGCGTCATTTTACGAGCATATTTTCGAGACAAAGCTCCGAGTTTCTGATTATTATTTGTTGTTCAGTTTCGTAGTTAGTGTGTTTTATCTTAATTACATAAATTCAAACAATGGTTTTTTGAAAATGCTTAAATCGCCATGGGCTTTACAAAATAATCACAACAGGAAAAGTAATTGTTTGAACGTAATTAAATCGGCATATAATCAACATTAATAGAATTTTCTATAATGTTGCTCTGTTTGACTATATACAAGTGGCGTACAAGTGCAATAATGACGAACATGGTGTAATGATCAATAATCTCGAATGTTCAATTATAAACGCAATGCAGATGGTAATCACAGAACTGGAAGAGCTGGCTTCACTAATCATGATGATATATCAAACGGTACGGTACGTTGTTAATTGGCAATTTAATGAATACCGCTTTTGATTTGTGTTATTTTAAACAGCTTTTACAAAATACAAAATGTAATGCAAGGTTGCACTTCAATGCTGCATTTAAGTTTAATCACTAAGAAGATTCTTAAAAATAAATATACTTTTAATCCAGTTTCCCAAAGGTGCATCAAGATTTCTCAAGATGCGTTTTGTTCTTGTAAATTATTTTGAAACCAAACTAGAAATTCTTGATAATTATTAGGGTTTTCTCTAAGAGCAAAAACTACTAAGCCAAAATTTTCATAAATATACAGGGTGAATAAAAAGTAAGGAACCTCGATGCTGGAACCTTTATTATTAGTTTTAGAAAAAAAAGTTTTAGATAAAAGGTTTATAACAAATTATTTTCCACAAACTGATGGTTTTAAATATTTTTTTCGAGGTCATACCTTTGCGCTATGACGTCATCTATACTTTTTTTAAATGGCAACCTATATTTTTTAGGTCGAAATTTTATAGCATTTTTTTTTCTCTTTGTGACCATCTAAAAATATCATACGGTTGAATAAGCGAAATTTCTAGAAAAATCAAGTTGAATGTTATTCGTACCAGTATTTAATGTACGTACTTTTATCACAAAAATTAAACACATGACTATTAAAAACAAATATAAACAATGTTTAACATTATTATTATTATTTTATTATTTGGATACAATTTTTGAGAATAGGTGGATCGGTAGAAGGTGTAGTATCGAATGGCCAGCTCGATCGCCCGATTTGAATCCGTTAGATCTTGTGTTGCCATCTTAAAAGTAAAATTTACACAAACAGGCCCAGAAATTTGGAAGAGTTAAAAATTCGTATTCGGGAAGAAATACGGGCAATACCAGCCGAAGTAATTCGGAATGTATTACAGGGATTTTCACATCGAATTGGACATTGTCAGATAGCGAACAATTTGAACATCTTCTGTAATAAAGTAATATTACTCATTGTTTGTATTTGTTTTTAACAGTCCATGTGTTTAATTTTTGTGATAAAAGTAAGTACATTAATTACTGGTACGAATAACATTCAACTTGATTTTTCTAGAAATTTCGCTTATTCAACCGTATGATATTTTTAGATGGTCATAAAGAGAAAAAAAAATGCTATAAAATTTCGACCTAAAAAATATAGGTTGCCATTTAAAAAAAGTATCGATGACGTCATAGCGCAAAGGTATGACCTTGAAAAAATTATTTAAAACCATCAGTTTGTGGAAAATAATTTGTTATAAACCTTTTATCTAAAACTTTTTTTTCTAAAACCAATAATAAAGGCGCTAGCATCGAGGTTCCATACTTTTTATTCACCCTGTATTTAACTTTATTACTTAAAGAGTAATATTGGCCCGTTTCGGTTTGGTTTTGAAATTACCTTCCTTCTATTATTTCATAATTTCTTTTTTAACTAATAATGTAAATTCCATATACAGGGTGACTGATTTTTCATTGGCCAGCTTATATCTCGTTTATTATTAGAAATACAAGAAAAAGTCAGCGGAAATAGTTTTTTAGTATTAATTCTCCTATAATAATTAATTATTTTTCATGGCCTACTGCTTTTCAGGAAAAATGTATAACTTTGGTTTTTTAAACGAAATACCCTGTATATTTATTCGCTAGTAGATCGAAGGTTATTAATTAATTTTCTTTTCAAAAATCTATCACATATGATATTTTAGGTTTCATTTGGAGGAAAAAACTCAAATAATATTTCGTACTAGTTGCTGTTTATTTTACATACAATGATAGTACCAAGTAAGAATGCTATAAAAAATTAATAAGCAACAAAATAAAACGAATAATTACTTATTTTAATAAATGTTCCAAATGGAAAAAAACCGCGCATAGTAACTAGAATGATTTTATTATTTGAGTTTTTTTTTTGTTTAATTGACACTTAAAATATCACATGTGATACATTTTTGAAAAGAGAATTTAACCCTCGATCCATTAGCTAATAAATATACAGGGCGTTCTATTTAAAAAATCAAAGTTATACATTTTTCCTGAAAAACAGTAGGCCATGAAAAATAATTAATTATGTCATTTTCTAGAAGAACTAATACTAAACAACTATTTCCTTTGACTTTTTCTTGCATTTCTAATAATAAACGAGATATAAGCCGGCCAATGAAAAATCAGTCACTCTGTACAGAACAATATCACATCCGCAGGGATTCGAACCACTGACCTTCGGCTATATATTATTGGTTAAAAAATATATTTCCCCAGTGGAGTGAATCCCTAAACTTTAATTTATAAAAATTCATAATTTCTCTTTAGTCTGTTAATCTAAAATAATCTTAAACATTCTGCCTTAAATGATAATCACCGGAAATATAATATATTAATATTTGAAAATGTAGCCGCTAAAATGAGGTATTTTATAATATTTAGTTAACAAACATTTTGAAAATAGGGGATTTTAAAAGCCAACTGAATAGTATTTATGCATGATTCTTTTGGTTCTTCTCTAAGAGGATGTAGTTCTTTGTTATTCTAACTTTTTCGTTATTAGAGAGGTGACATAACATAATGATTTAAAAAAATAAAATAATATATAAAGGTTTTCAATTTATAAAAAACTTAATCAGGTATTAAACGAAACAAAATAATTACATAAAACAATCTAATACTGTGAATACTAATTTACTTTGCCGATCTAAAAACTCTTTTCTCTGTTTCGGCATTATAATGACATTATTCTAGCAAGCATTTTGATGCTTTAATGAGCTTCATTATTAAACGATTTTTGGTGATATTTTGTTTTCAGAAATTCGTGATACTGTATCAAATAACACCCAACATAAAATACTGGTTACAGAAGGCATTCGAGCACTCGTCCGTTCGGCCGCTCACCGCTACGCGGCCCGTGTCCAAATTTCGCACTCGTGCGCGAAAAGGTCTTCTGTAACTTGTGTTTTAATATAGGTGCTATTCCAAGTACATTTTTTTTATAGAACTAAGGAAATTTATAAAGCTATTACTTCCTTTAAGAAACCCCCGGTAACTTGTATAACTTTATAGATAGTACAAAATCAGCTGCAGGGTGGTACAAACAAATTACAGGAATAGGAAATAACCATTTTCATACGATATGTGCCAAAGGGGTGGATATTTCGGCACAGTTTTTTAGAGACTAGGTTCAGCTCCACATGATTTTCTTTTAGGTGAAAACGGAGAAAATTATTTTTGAAACATCCAGAATAGTCACTGGTAGTAAAAAATTATTCATTATTCAAATATTTTAAAATTTTGTATGGAACGGTATCTTAATAAAAAAAAAGGTTTTGGCGAAAAATGATTCGACAAAATACACGTTGAAAGTGTTTGGCTGAATTAGTTTATTTTCAAACCTAAGTTCTTCATAATAAAAACATATTAGGTATCCTACGAGCTCTTTTACTTCGGTACTAGAATATTTTAATTTAATATTTTGTTCACTATGCTTCAGCCTGTCCTGGGTAAGTTACTCCAAACTAACATTTTATTTTTGTTTCTTAAGTATTTTATACCTTAGTCGTACTTCTGGATAATTTGTACTTCTCAATACACCATAATTTTCTCTGAATATTCTACCTTTCTTAACGATTGTTTTGTGTTTTAAATTGTAATCGCAAAATTGGAATATTTTAGAATTTAATGTTTTAAGGATTCATTCCTTTGGGGTGATATTTTTATATACTCGGTGATGCACAGAAGACGTGCCCCTTAAAAACATTAAATTCAACCTAAAGCTACTTGAAATGTCTGCAAATTTAAAAAAAACAAAATTTGATTCAGTACTAATGTTCTTCTTCTTCTTCTTCGTCTTGTTTCTAGATCTAAGACCTGTTCCTGTATCATCCATTATCCTGGACCCTGTTGCACAGTAGAATTCACAAGTTACAAGTTATATTTTACTAGTACTTAAAGGCATTGTCAACTTATGCAACATATTTAGTAAATATCAAAATACGTTAGTTAAAATACTCGTAAAACTACCCGCAGTGGTAGAATTTCAATATCTTTGATAATAACCACAATAAACGGGTAGAGAGAATTCATTTCCCGATACGTGACGTCAACAGTGTCGGCCTCCTGAGACTCCTAAACAAACACAACACCCGCGTTGCTGGGTTACTAGTATTATTAGTCGACTCGGCAGTCCGCTCTTACTGGAAAGCGACACTCGTGACGTCATATCTTAAACTTTTAGCTCCCATAACACGGTAACGAATTAAAATTCGGCCGTAAAATTTTGCACAGGTGCAATACTCACTTTACTCAATCAAATTACAAAATAAAAAAAAACGACTTTTCATAAGTTGACAATGCCTTTAAATATTAGCTATAATTGTAAATTGATATTTTCAAGCTTGTAAAATATAATAGTTATTTATGTATCAAGGGCGTAAGGAAAGCGATTTTATAAAAATTGTTTTGTAACTAAGGTAATCTACTTATTTTTGTAATATTTTACATTAATTTGTCCCTAGGCGTAAAGTGCACCCGAGGTCTGCAATTATTAACTTTACGCCCTTCGTCGCGGGCTAAAAGTAGTCACTTTCGCCCGGGAGTGCAAAAAGAATTTTATTAGTAATTTAGCTAAAACTACTAACAATAACAACACAATTTACAATTGCCAATATTGAAGTACTGGTAAATAGTAACTTGTAACTTGTGAATTCTACTGTGCAACAGGCAACAGGGCCCAGGGATGTTGATTGCCAACTATCTCGTCAGCGTTTTTGTGGCCTGGCAGGTGGTCTGCTGGTCTCCGGTCTTACTTTTCGTGCGATTTTAACGTACGTTCACAAGTACTTATTGTTAAGTTATTCTGCAAAAGTGACAGTTAAGAGTTTTCAGACGTGAACATAATTTTTCATTAAGGTGATTTTTATATAAAATTGTTATTTTTTGTATATTTTTATGCATATGCATATTTTCTTGCTAAGTGTTTTCTAGCTATTTTCAAATTTTCTTTGCGTTTCGTGTAATTTTAAATACGTATAATGGAGTTATTTTTATTGTGCATGTATTTGCATATTTTAGTAATAAATGCCTATTTCTTAAATAAATGCCTATTTGTCAAATAAAAGTCTACATTGAAGCATATACGAAAATTTGTTTGGTATGCGCTTTTAATAAACTTCCCATAGTTTCGCAAGGTCGTTTGGAATTCCCTGGACATTTAAATAAACTTCCCAGGAAAGCTTAAACAGACTAAAATTCTTCTTAAATTCTAGAATTAGCGTTAATGGTGGAAATCGACTAGGTAGTCCATGTCCATAGTAAAAAATCAATGACGTATTATTCTAAGAAGCTGTTCGTTTAGTTGGTTGTTATATTTTAGTATAATAATTATACAGGGTGTTTACGGTCTTGTGATTTTATTTTCAAGGGGTGATTAAACATCTTAAAAGAAGGTCATTAACGTACTTCCCCATAAATTAACAACATGTCAACGTATTCACTGTTGGGCCATTTTTAGTTTCCTTATTAGGATTTATTCGGAATAATTTATGTCAAATCACAGTGCAGTGACAACTGATGAAACAGCTTGACAGATGGGAAAAGTTACTGTCATCAACCTACTTAGTAAAGAATTCACTGATAACATCGTTTGAATTTAAAAATAACCAAAACTTTTAACAGTAATGTCTCTCTTATTATTCAACTTTTGTTAAGAAATTTTTACGTTAATGACCTTCTTTTAAGATGTTTTTCTAACACTAATATCTTATACTGTTTCTATCGTGCATAAGAGCTCACTTGTTATGTTTCCTTTAAAATACGCTTTCTCTATAAAATACGTCGTCAATGACAACGTATTTTATAGGCCTTTAAATACGTCGTTGCCTAGCAATCTTCGCATTTTGTGTATTATGACGCGTCGCAAATAATAATTTATTAAAATTTCTAATAATATGTTAGTGAAAGAAAATTTAAGATATTAGTGTTAGAAAAAATCTTGAAGACAACTCGTGTTTTATAGTTTAAAAATCTCGGTCTATCAAATCCTCGGCTCACTTCGTTCGCTCGGATTTGAACTACGACCTTGATTTTTAAACCTTCTATAAAACACTTGTTGTCTTAATAGCTATTAATTACCCCTTGAAAATAAAATCACAAGACCGTAAACACCCTGTATATATATAATAATATAATAATATTTTAGGCATTCTAAATTTCGCCTTCGAAGTAAAAGTAGATCTGCCTAACTTTCTCGTTTTGAAGTACAGTGATTTTAGTTTACATCAGACATCTTATTTAAATAATATTTGCATACAGACGTATAAAATGCCTAAAATAAAAATGTGCAAAGGTGAACAAATCCGCCAATGGATAAAAGATGACGAAAATCTTACCACAGATGGGAAAACTATTTTGTGCCAGATTTAAACCACACACGAAAGCTAGTTTATTTGTGAATTTCTGTGATTGTTTATTTCTCATTAAAACTGTTTGACAAGTGAAAAGAAATACTTTATCGAGCAACATTTAAAAGCATATTTGCGTAAAGAAAATGCCAAACGACAGCACAAACCCTGGAGCCAATCGTTTCTAGCTGAAAATCTACCACTAAATGACAATTTTGCTTTAGATATGTGTGATGTTTTATTGGAGGCAAACATTCCGTGGAAAAAAATAGACAACCCCAAATTTAAAGATTTTCTAGAAAAATACTGCAAGTGCAGAATTCCCAACGGATCTACTTTACGCAAAAATTATTTAAGTAAATGTTATGATTTGGTAAGTTCTACAGAAAAATATACTAGCTCTGTTTTTTAACTTTTTTAAATATTTGCAGAAAATACAAAATAATCAGCATTGAAATTGGGAACAATGACATATAGATTGCAGTAGACCAAAGTACCGATTCAAGGGGAAATGCTGTCGCAAATACGATTGTCGGAAAACTTTGCTCAGATAGTTTTTGTAAACCATATCTGTTAACATCCAAGATTCTAGCGAGAACTAACAGTAACGCCATAACAAGATTTATAAATGATTTTCTTCGTAGATTTTATGAACCTTCGATATTTCTTTTCTTATTTATTGCATCTTTTTTAGGAGTTTTATGGCCCTCAGGAAACAACCACACTAAAGTCCAAATTTTATCTACATACTGCTTAGGGTGGCCCTTAATTATGGTTGAAACAAATTTTGACCGGGTCAGCCCTCCAATCGATTCTAAAAAAATAAAAAGGAATTTTAAGATTTACCAGACCTCTAAATTCCATCGTTAAGGGGTGCCCCAAGGAGCCTGCATTTTCCCATTTAAATGACGTATGTTTTCAGTACACTTCTGGTTTTTATTTTTTTACAAAGGTATGTGTGCCTGAAAAAATCCGGCGAGTGCTGCGATTCATTGCTCACTGACGCCCCTTTCACGGAAAATATCATGGGAGCCAGGTGTCATATCTTATCTTGGAATAGTTATTTATGTACCAAGAGTCGTAGGTGCAGTTTTTTGGGCGAGAATGCAATTTGCAACGCCAAGGCCCGAAGGGCCGAGGTGTTGCAAGCATTCGAGACCAAAAATTGCACTGTACGACTCGAGGTGCATATGAGATTTTTCGTCAAACCTTATATATCATTTTAAAATAAATAAAATTAAGTATTTTTCATTTATAATGCATATCTGTCATACCAATAATTAATAAAGGTTGCTGTGATTTAGATTAGGTATCCTTGACAACAAAAGAAAATAAAACATATTTATTTCAAAAAAATTTCAAACGCATGTGTCAGTTGAATTTGTGCACAATTTGTGATTCTAAAAACATGTCTCAAGAAATAGAAGAGGCTGCAAATGCAGCATCCCACAATTTATTACCGGTTAAATCGTAACAACGGTATATGGAAACATATAACATTTTCAAAAATTGGTGCCATGAGAAGAAATCAGATGTGATTACAGAAAAAGTGCTGCTGGCGTATTTCTTAAATAGATCTACAAAATTAAAATCTCCAAGCAGTTTATGGAGCGAATACTCAATGTTAAAAAGTACCATTTTTATCAATGACAATGAAGATATTTCCAAATATCCAAAACTAAAAGCGTTTTTAAAGCGTAAAAATGATGGATATAAACCCAAAAAGAGTAGTATATTTAGTCGAGACGATATGAACAAATTCCTTATTGAAGCGCCTGACATTACACATTTGTTAATGAAGGTACAGTAACAGATTATTTCATTTAACTCAGTTATTAAGATATTTATCTGTTCTAGGTCGTTATGATAATGGGAATTTCTGGGGCCTGTAGAAAAGACGAATTATGTAAGATGACAACTGATAATGTTGAAGATAAAAATTCTGTAATAATAGTAACAATATCAGATACTAAAAATGGAGTGCAACGTACTTTTACGATCATTAACCGAGAAGAACAGCGCATAAATTTTGTTGATTTAATTAGGAAATATATAAGTTGCAGGCCAAGAAATAGTGAAAATCCGCGATTTTTTCTGAAATATTGTTCAGGAAAATGTGTGAATCAACCAGTAGGTAAAAACACATTTGCAAAAATTCCTGCTCTAATAGCAGAATTTTTAAAACTGAAAAATCCTGAAACTTATACTGGGCACACGTTTAGAAGAACGTCAGCAACTTTTTTGGCTGATACGGGAATTGACATTCTTGGCTTAAAGAGGCACGGTGGCTGGAAATCCACAACAGTGGCAGAAAGTTATGTTGCAGATTCGATGACAAATAAATTAGAAATTGCCAGTAGAATTTTATATAATCAGAATAAGTATGAAGAATCTGCATCCACATCTTCAACTTCAGTCATGCAATTCAATAATGAAGACGAAATGAAAGATAGCCGCGTAATTGTTCCTAGCACCAAAGAAAATCAAGAACATATACAAATTGAAAATGTTGATATTACCGAAAACATAAACTTAGATTCAAAAAAGGAACTTAATTCTCTTGTTCAATTAAGTTTCTAACTGTTCTAATTGTTCATTTACATTTAATATAAATAAGTTGTAATTAATGTAACGTAGATAAAATGTTTGTAAATAAAGGTGTTTTGTAGACAATTTACTTTTTTGCCCTAGGAACTTAATGAAGAATATTACAACCCGCTACCCATGGTAACCAGTAGTTGAATGTAAACTGTCACTTACCGTCAACAAAACAATGACACAATGACATATTTTCGCAGTAGGTTTGACGAAAAAGTCATTTTACGCCCGGGAGTGCAAAAAAATAATTTTTTCTACAACCACCATGGAAAGTGAGATTTTCAGACTTCGTCTCCATAGATACGAGTATTGAAAATGAGTGTTTGCCGAACAAGTGAAAATTAGCGTGCGGAAAGTTTACTTTCCGCACGCAAATCTGGATTAATCTGGATTTGCGTGCGGAAAGTAAACTTTCCACACTCAAATTTTGATTTGCGTGCGGAAAGTAAACTTTCCACACGCTAATTTGTTTACTTTCCGCACGCAAATCAAAATGTCATAAATGACATTTGATGAATGTCAGATTTGATTTTGCAGAAATATTTAAATTTTTTGTGGTTGTAGAAAAAATAGTGTGTAATACATGTGTTGAAAGCTTGTATTTGCCACACTCATGTGACTGCAGCACTCACTAGCGTTCGTGCTGCAAACTTCACATTCGTGTGGCAAACGCAAGCTTTCAACACTTGTATTACAAATTACTATTGCAATGAGGAAGTAAAAAAATCTTCCAGGAGAAAATAAATATTATTAAATTAAAATTTTAATAATATTTGAAGTTGAATAATTCTATTTGTCTTCCATCATTATAATTGGGACAGAATTGAAATTGGATAAAATTGGACTAAAGATAAGTTTTGATACTGCATATGAATTGGATACTAATATAACTTGAATAAATAATAAACTGGAATTGAAATTGGTTCAATGCTAAGGATTGGTTATTGGTAATCTGTTTCAAATTGGAAATATTTATATGCTGGGAATTGTTGGACGTAGAAAACAAATTGAATTTTTAACGTAACTGTGAGTGTAGGAGTAGTATAGATAAGTTATTAGGGAAAATAGGGAAAGAATCATTCAATTGTAATAAATCCGTATTAATGAACTTGACTAAGATTTATTTAAAAATATAATTGAAAATAAAGATTAAATCTTGAATAAAAGAATTTCTATTAAAATATCAATTGTGATATCACCATTATTGTCGTCGATACAGCGTAGAGACGTAGAGCGTCAAAATCTGCCAAAAACTTGGAGGTGATCTATCCAAACCTACTACACGTCACTTGTCTTGCACACGGATTAAATTTAGTGGCAGAAGTAGTAAGGACTGAATACCCCACTGTAAACAGTTTAATTTCAAACACCAAAAAGATATTTTTGAAAGCACCCCTCCGTAGCAAAATGTATATGGAAATATGCCCTCAAATTCCGTTGCCGCCTGAACCCATATTAACAAGATGGGGAACTTGGATCGAAGCAGTTATGTTCTATCAGGCTAATTCTACTGATATAAAGGAGGCATTTTTTTTATATCGAAATTTTCGTCATAGTGAATTTTTTTCTGGTTATTTTTGTAGGTTGTTGACAGTTTTGACAGTACCGCTGCTGTAGCAATACAAAACGCACAAAATGAGTTCAATGACAGCAAAATTCAGAACGAAATGTCGTATATAGCCCCGCATTTTCCTGCACTTGCACAGACCATTAAATCTTTGGAAATACAAGACGATACACTGACATCAAGCTGGGAAAGCTGTTGGGGATGCACCAGACCCAGTTGCAAAAAAAGCATTTACCAAATTAGAAACTGAACTGATAAAGAATCGTGGATTTTCAGTTCTTACCGAAATTGCTAAAGTTTTAAACCGATCTACTTCCATATGTAGCGAGATTCCCGTGAAGGACATGTCGAAATATAAATGCTCCGGTAACATCGTGTGACCTGGAATGATCTTTTTCAAAATACGAGGACTGTTCTCTTTCCGCTGAGCCTATCTATTAGGGCCATTAAAATTTGCAACAAATTTTGTTTGACAGTGGAAGCTAGTTCTTTACAAGTTTAATGACAGTGACGGTTGACAAATATACTTGAATATTTTAAAATACATAAGTTTAAAGTAATCATTTTCGCAAGAAATCATGAAATTAAACAGAGAACATTATCTAGCTGTGATTTTTTACGATTTCAAACTTGGCTTAAGCCGTAAACAATGTTTTGAGGAAATCAACGGAGTATTTGGTGACAAGTCGTGTTCTTTAGCTACCATAAAGCGGCGATACAATGAATTTGAACGTAGTCGACTTTCCTTAATTGATAATTTTCGTGCTCCTAAGCCAAAAACAGCCGTTACCGAAAAGAATATTGGTCTTGTTCGGAACACATTTGAAGAGCACCGGCATGTTACTGTAAGGGGTATTTAAGCAACTCTAAAGATTGGTGTGAAAGCAATTAACACCATTTTACACAAACATTTGAAGATACGCAAGCTTTGTTCCCGCTGGATAATGCTCGGCCACACACTGCTGCTCGAACGATTGAGGATTTGAATGCCCAGAACATTGAAATAATGGCTCATTCGCCGTATAAGCCAGACCTGGTACCTAATGATTTCCTTTTATTTCCACGTGCAAAAGATAAGTTACTCGGAAATTGAGTTTTAATTTTTGCATGGTAAATTGGGGCTTACCAAGGTGTTAGTAATAAGAAAGCTTTCACGTTTTACATCGGCCGAAGAAGCGAAGAACCTAACGCGGAAAGATTGGAGAAAATATTTTGAAGATTGGTTTTAACGGATGCAAAAATGCATTGACTGTGGAGGGGAAACTTTGAAAAATTATAAATAAATGTTTTTATCAATAAATTTCGTATTACTTTCCTAGGCTCAGCGGAAAGAGAACATCCTATGTACAAACATATTTTATCCGATAGAAGAAAGAATTTCACTTCTGAAAATCTCGAAAAGTATTTAATTTGTAATTTTAATAGAATTTGAAGTTAGTAAAATATTTAAAAATGTATCTGTTAAGCGGTTAAATAATAAATATCTTTTAAGCAATTTCCTTCGTGCATATATAAATTTTTGAATGCATATTTAAATGCATATTTGACGTTTATAAGTGCATATTATGCCTGCATATTTCAATTTTTTTAGTACATAATTATAAATCCGCTCTTTACTAATAATTGATATAAATTTATTTTTCTTATTGATAATATTTTTCTTAATTTGTTAGTTGTAGGTTATGAAAGTTTTCGGTTTGGAATATAACCTTGACATGACATTTAATTATTTATTGCCATTCTGAAGTAAACACCTCTGATTATATACGTTTAATTGAATATTAACATAGATCGACGTTATTTATGAGTTTGCAAGTTGGCCTATCCCAACTGTTGAGGGGAGACCCGTCTTAAGTAAATCATCCAGTATATAATATTTAATTCGTTAAAATACACTGAAAAAGCATATTGCAAATACTTAGAAATATATTCAAAAATGTCAAATTGCTTCAGTTTCAATACTTGCTATATTTAGATTCGAAAAAATGTTATCTTATTTCTCATAGATAAATTACTACAAACAGGAAATCTGCAGATGTAATTTCTTGTATTTTCCTTTATACTATCATGTAATAATAAACATACTCTACGTATTTTATTATTTATCTTTGTGCTTACTGTTGCAGCTTCGGATAAACTTTCTGCTAAGTCAATATTATTTAAAGGTTTCAGTCAAAACCAAGTCTTCCCAAATTAAAATGGACACACCGCCTCTTCATTTAATAGACCTGCCATAATTACTACTAACAATAACAATGCATTTTTTAATATTTAAGACCAGACATATAACAAAAATACATTTAACATATAGGTTTTTCTTCGGCGGCTGCGAATATTTAAGTTTACAATTCGAACATTTATTGTAGAATTATTTTTCAAGCTGATAGTTTGTGGGGCGTTACTAGGGCACGAACATTATTTTTTTAACAACCAAAGCTCCATATGACGTGCGATGACACCTCTATTCGAATTCGTTATGCAACATATGATGCAGCTTCGTATATTACTTAAACCACAGAGCTGTGCTTAAACCAAAGAATACCTACCTATCAATCTTTATGCTCTTTGCTTTTTTTATTTAAAAACGTTGCACGTCAAAGATATCTTATATTATTAAAATGAGAAGAAAACACATTTTAACTTGTGTCACTAACTTACAATAAAATGTGTATTTGTAAACAATTAATTTATAATAAATACAATAATTCAGAAACAGTTAACATAAAAAATAAGAAACATCCACAACAAATTATTTAATTAAGTATACTAGGCCAGTCAGTCGGCTTTATGGGTTTATTGTGGAAATAAATGGTGGCAAGTAGGAATCAATGTTATTCTCTTTATTGGGACCTCCAAGAAGACATACTAATTTTGCACGGTCTAGCATAAAATATATTTTTTATTACAAAATTTTCTAGCTCCTTTGAAACTATGTAAGTTTGGTTGCATATTAACAGTTTTAAGGGATATCATTATTTGTGAATCGCCCTCTGTATTTAGATCGAGTATCTGAGAATATTTTTGATAATTTACAGAAGCATTGAAGAAAATTCAAAAACGTGAGTGCAGTTTTTTTGCATTAATTGTAGTGTGAAGATCTTAGAATCTTAGATAAGGAAAGATGAGGTTTCTTTTGAATGCCTTTGTATTTTGAGAATACTTAAGTTTTTTATTATATTAGTATGAAATCGTGATATAATTACTGATGTGTTTACTAGTAAAATTTAGTTTATATTTTCTAAGTTCTTAGTTTTATCTTTAATTTTCCTCCGATGGCCGAAGTCTAGAAGTCCAATGAGTTTCGTATTTATTGCCCAAATTTTGCGAAATGTAAGCAACATTTTAATGCTATAGACTTGTTTTTTAAAGAGCTAGAAACTTCGGCAGCTATTTTAAGATAAACATTATAATCTTAATTTTAATAATTTTACATAGTTACAAAATTTATCCCGATGTTCCAAAAGCATTAACAAATTCCACTGTTCCTTAGTCTTACTTTTCTTCTACTTTCTCAACCCTCAGCTGTCCCCTGTTGAACGTAGATCACACCCAAGGTTTTCTAAGTTATTTGATCTTGTGCACTTCTATAGCCTATGGTTTTTCAGCAACTTTTCTTATCTCATCGACCTACACTCGCCGTTGATATTCTGGAGCGCCATTCTAATAATCTTTTGGTCCATCTTTGATCTTGCATACGTGCTAGATGACCTGCCCAAACCCATTTCAATTTTGCGGCTTTTGCCATTATGCCTCTGACTTTTGTGTTTTGTCTTATGTCTGTGTTTTTAACTTTCTCCTACCTTAGTCGTGCGTGCTTCTCTCCCTACCTGTTGTTTTTAGCATTTCTGGACTGTTATTTTGGTAAAAGTAATGGTCTCTAGTCCGTATGTTAGGACTGGAAGGACACAGGCTTTCTTTGCCTAGATTTATAAATTTTAAGTTGTCTGAGGCACACGTATTCTTCTACTTTATCCTATAGAAGTATAGAGGTATGATTTACACTAAATTATCATGAACTGGCTGCCACGACTTTGGTTTTGCTCATGTTCATGTGCAGTCTTACAGTTTCTACGGCTTCTTTCAGCTGGACCATCATTGTTTCCAATTCCTCGGTGTTTGAACTGATTAGTACGATATCATCAGAAAATCTTAGATCAGTTAGGCGTTTGACGTCCATATTTATACGTTTTTGGTTCGCATCAATCCACTTGAATGTCTTCCAATGCCAAAGTGAAGAGCTTCGAAAAACTAACATCTCCCTGTTAGACTCCCTTCTATACTGATCTTATCTGTTTTTACCTCTTCCGTGAGTTTCGCCATTTTTGTAGATGTTTCTTATTAACGTCATCTACTCTAGCATTACCTAGCCCAGCGATGATCAACCACCAATAGAGTGTGTGGAGAGGTTCTGTTCAGTGAATTTTTCGCTGAGAGTACGTATTGTATGAAAGTGATCCACGGTGCTAAAGCCTTTTCGGAACACAGCCGGTTCCGATGGTTGATAGAACTTCAGTTTTCTAGTGAGTCGATTTGTTATTACTATTATAAACAACTTATATAGATGGGATAATAGGCTTATTGGACGATAGTTTCCAATGTTATAATCGTTGCCTTTTTTATGTAATAGGATCACCTCGGCGTTTTTCCATTCTGTAAACATTTATTAAGAAGGAATTTAAGAGGAGACAAAAGCACAGTTCCTCCATACTTAAGCATTTCCGCTGCTCATTTGTTTCAGTTTCGTCGTTGGTTATCTGGGACAGGTCTTAAGAATTTACGTTAATAACTGTGTTAATTGTATTTGTGTTATATTGAGATTCATGGACTGTAAAAGCAAATAGGTTTTTGTGAAATTCTTCTATTACCTTCATTACGTTCTTTTCTTCCGTTTCTATTTTACCTTTGGAGTTTTTATTTTGTTTATTCCTTTTCCTCCATTTGTTAGTTTTGTTTTAAGTACTTTCATGTTTTTGTTGTAGCTTGTATTATACTTCATTATGTCTCTCCGAATTTCTCGCCTGATAGATTTATTTAATAACTGGTATTTTGAAGATTCTCTACTCAGTGTTTTTCTTTTCTGCATAAGATTTATCATGGCTTCTGAGATTTTCTTGTTTTTTTTTGGTTTAAAGCGCTAACCTTCCTAATCGCACTATGATATCATTTCTTCTATGTTTACGTTTTTCAGTTCTCTATGATGAGTTGTTAGTTTTCTTTTCTTAGTAAAATATCTAGCGTTCATCACAACACTTTTGGGGCACATGTTCTTTTGTATGGACGTTCTTTTTAGACTACCTTAGACCAGCTTCCCCTAACAACAACAATAATTTGGAATTAATTTAAAAATTACTCTGAGTTCCAATATGCTAAATATAAAAGAACTTCATAATTGTATGCTGTCCAATTTTCATTACCAAGATAATAAACTGCAATCATGGCCACTTATTTTCTAGATAGCGAATGAAAATTAGATATGGAGCTGCCAGAACGTCTCCTAAACAAATCACCAGATCTTCACAGCCAAGCTGCATCAATACAATTCTAAACAGATTATATCTGATAAATTTACTTTTATAAGTACCTAATTTAAAAATTATTTCTTTGATGAGTTCGAAAATTTAAAGCTTCAGTTTTAAATAATTAATCTAAATTTGAACAAAACTATTACTAGATTCATAGATAGGTACTGGAAGAATTCATTGAATCAGATATTATAATATGATATTTATCGTACCGTTAAATGCATACAACGTGGAATGTTAGTACAGCACGCAATTGTGTTACAGTTAATAAACATGAATAGATTTTACTGTTTATTATACATTTTCTGATGGCAGTTATAAAACTGTTCCTATATGTGAAAAATTATTTTTACGTGCTGTAGCGTATTGGGGTGGGACAGGTCATTTTTTTTTAGCTCAACTGCGAATTTTCGCAACTCGAATCAAATACAGAATTCTGTTGGTGTAGGTCTAAAAAAAACAATGAAAAACGGAACTAAGCTGTGCCTAACGAAGGCCCGAACGATGATATAAAGTTGCAAATGATTGTTTGAGTATAGGGGCGTCTTTTTCAGGAACCTAAAATCACATTTGTTTCATGGTTAGCAAAGCAAACATTTTAAGTTGGAACGGTTGGGAGTTTTTCCAATCGTTGGATGTAGGAAAAGGGGATGATTCTAGAATAATCCTTGTGAAAAATGGTGCTTTAACCCTAAGATGAAGCCAACCTATAATTAAGAAACCTAGTACAGTTAGGGAATTTTCCACTGTTCCGAGAGCTTGGGATTCCTTAGAAAATGGGCTTCTGATTTTTATCTTTGAAGTTGCATTTTAAATACTTCAGTGACATTCGGCAAAACTTTGAATAATTAGAGTACTTAGAGTACTTAGAGTACTTAATAACAACTTTAAATCTTAGAAAATAAGTTATTTTTAACAAAATGCATTGTTTTTATTCGAAAGTGAAAATCCACATTAGAAAAATTCAGACCTTAAATTGAAAACTTCCTGCTGAAAATAATTTAATAAGTAACAAAAAGCTAAATCTAAACCCCCATTTTTCCTGAACTTTATAATCAAGCATTCAAATTTAGTATATACTCTAAAACCTTTCTTTACTCGTTGGATTTTGATCTAAAAATCTCAAAGAAATTATAAAATTGCAGCAGTTTTTAGACTTTAATTATCATTAGTATATTAGAAAATGTTTCTGAAATCATAGAATTGCCTGAAAAAATAGCTATAATAATTATTTTGTAAAATAATTTTGAAACACAAAAATTATGAATTATAATGAATTCTAAGACTTCCGCGGCCAGTGTCAGTAGTTATTAACAAAACGTCTTGTTCTTCTGTCTCAACAACGCCACGGTCTCAACCCGGAAGACGTTTTGTTAAATTACTAATTAATTTTTTAATGGTAGTTAAAACGAAAACTCCTGTAACAACGCTGGTTAAAACAAATTAATTTAACCCCTAAAAAGGAAACCTAAAACTACGCTGAAAAAATAACCCTTGCTGATACGCAGGATAATTTTCGAGTTTAGTTAGTAAATAGCTTTCTTCTCCTAATAAATTAGTTGGGAAATGGGATTGCTCGGTTTATCTGAAGTGGAAATGAATCGACACATTATCGGAATTCGTATAATATCACAAATGGAGGTGGGCCTGGATTAGTTTTAAGACCTTTCAAGATCATAATTTTTTATATAAACCGTTTAGATAATTGGAATATTTCAGAATTTAGACGATAGAAGCCTAGGAAACTGAAAAATTCTTACTAGCGGAAGCCTTTTAGTTTAAAAAATGGTTACATATTTTCTCTCAAACTTATGATGAATTTCTTGTGGGTAGTCATTTCCGAAATGTCACATAATTTGCTTAAATTTCAGGAGAGAAGAGATGTTTTTATGCTTGAATGCCTCTTGGGGTTTGCTACAGCTATCTGAATTTTAGGGACGTAATATAAAATAAATAAAGCTCGCTGCGTTGTAATTTCTGTTTTTTATGCTTGTTGAAGAAGTCAAGAAAATCCTTGATCGTTTTGTTATATTAAAACTTCTGATTAACTAAATATGGGTTGTAAAATGTTTCATCTGTGAATTTAATTAAAACTCCCGGCTAAAAAATACTGAAAACCGAGCTGAAAACCCTTTAACCCCGAATAATGCTAAAACATTGAAAGCAGTTTTTAGAATGTAAAATAATTCAGAGATTCAAACCGTTTAACTTTAAACAAAACAATTTACAGCTTTAAAAACGCAAACCTTTCACAGTTTAGGTTTAAAAATATAAATATCAGATAAAGTAGGACGCGTTAGCATCGCGTTTGTTTTCTCATTGTTATCGATAGCAAGCAAGGATGTGAGGGGTTAAACGGTTTTATTTTTACAAGCTCAATTTTACATCTTGCTTTACAAACGCTTTTAGAAATGCAATCAATCATCGGCATGTTAGGTGAGAAAGGTCGACATATCGTAGGCAATATAAGCATCGATTTATTTTTTTAGTTAAATGAGGTTGCGACAGACAGTTGAAAGTGACACGCTTTCCATTCAAATTTATTTTTTTATCTTCTTTTACAATTTTTTCCACAATTCTTAGGGTAGTACCAACACGAATATAATTAACAATTTCAATTTCAAAATTTCTTAAGTAAAGGACAAAATCAATTCCGTAAAATAATATACCTATCAGAAATTACTTTTTTCACAAGCTTAAACCCGTATTTACAGTTTGAAGTTAACTTTAGAGCAACAACATACGTAATTAGACCGAAGGTAAATAAGTTTCTTAATTGCAACCCTTTCTAAACGGCAGTGTAATATATCACTTCTTTTCAGCCTTTTCACAAAATTGACCTAGAAAACTTTATATTCAAAGTAGGAGAAGTGCCAAACGTTTTCTTAGGATTGAGCTTTAGATGCATATCAGAGAGATACGAAAACTTGTGCGGATATTAAAACCCTGAAATTTATACCACGAAGGTACATTTGAACTATTCCAAACTGAAATATTTATGCATTTCTAAAGTCAATATCGCAACCAAATGCAATAAATATTCCTACGACTTGGAATGTACTCATACTCGGTATTGATCTCCTTCGAATCGAAGTTTCTGGGAAACTCCACTTCGTAATAGAGAATTTATTAGAAACAACCTACAACTGAGTAAACTAAATAGAAAACTAGTTTATATCGATATGGCCTCAAGGAACAACAATTGATTGTAAGAAATATCAATTGTTAGGGAACGTAAGTTCGTACAAATTCCAAGAATAGGTTTTGTTGTTTGTCTTCAATGAAAACAGAAATAACAGACTTTTTAAAAATAAATAAAAGCACTAGTAACTGTAGGGGATTTTTGAAAGTTTACCAAAATTGAACTTTTCAAACATTTAAAAATTGCAGGTATCGAAGTGCTTGATTTATAACCTTCAAGGAATGGAAAATTTTAACGCTTCTGTAAATGACGCCTCTAAACAAGGCATTTTTCTTTGTTTTTTCTGATTGTAACATGAAAACAATAGGAAAAAACTTATGAATAATTTATTTGTTAATTCTTTTAAGTGAGGTATGGCCTACTTTAATTCATTATGTTAAAATGGTTTATTAATCTTTCAATTTCTGATTTTTAATTATTATTGTTATATTATTCAACTGAAAAAAATTAAACCTGAATTTTCCAGAAGCTACTTGAATAGTCTTCGAATTATTTTACACCCACCAGTACAAACGTTTTCATTAAAAACAAATAGAACTTTGGAAAAAAAATAAACCTTTCAAATAAGCCCGAGAAAGATAGACGCTAATGTGTATTCCAGCTTTAAAACTTTTAAAACAAAACAGAAATATATTTAAAGTTCCTTAAACTTAACGTTAGTGTAAGTTTCCTTTACTGGCGGATAACTTTACTGATACAAAATTTAATTTTAACTTCCTGAAGGCAACTAGTAAACTTTCAAATATTCTGAACATATTGCGTTGTAACTTGATAAAATGCAAAAATAAAATACTTTTCCTGAAAGTAACGTAGCTAACTTGGGTAATGTTATTTAGTTCAAAAATTCATAGCTGGCTGTGGATTAAAAGGGGTTGAAAACTATTCGAAATGAAAAGGGTAAAGCTGATGTTTACTTTTATATTTTTAAAGCTTTGCTTAAAAATTAAATTGCTGGACGTAATACTGAAAAGTTTAAAATTAAAATATGAAAGCTGAATGAAACTATAACATCACGGAATTAATGGATGGCATTTAGAAGCTTTCAGGACAGTCATCACTACATACTAATAAAATAGGAATTATTATTCATAAAATGAAAATTACTGATGTAAAAATCCTTAAAAAAACTGAAATTGTTTGAAAATTAAAATATTGCCAGAATCCTTAAACTACCTTGCTTTATGTTACGCAGGTGAAACTTTTAAATTGAAAAAAAAAAAATGAAATTAAAAGTTTTCAGGTGGAAGTATAAAAAATAAGTTTTCAGGACCAACAGTATATGTTTCAGGGCTAATGTTAAACATAAAAAATGATGTTTCAGCCAAACATTTGAAAAATGAAAAACAGAAACTTTAGGTTTTAGAAAAATAAAAGTCCGGTAACTTAAATCTGAATCCAAATGTTTTTAGGGACCACTTATGCAATACGAAAGCCTTCTGGAATCTGGATTTGGTGTGGATGATGAACTGTGTTCATGTGCACATAGTCCTCGAAGTGAGCCCATTGTATTATCCCCAAGAAATCATGCATGTTGGTGGTCTTATTCAAGCCATCCAACCCTCCCAGCAAAACTGAGTTTGCTAGCCAAGGGTGTACTACGGATTCCTGCTATATCAGGCCAGAAATCCCCCAACATCACACCTCTCATCGGGGCGAGTGCAGGGCAGTCGTATAGAATATGCTCTTCCGTCTCTTCCTCCCAATTACAACCACTATAGGTCGGGCTGTAAGTTAGCCTTAATCTGTACTTTATGTTTCTTTTGTTTGCAGTGTCCTGAAAGTATACCTACAAAAAGTTGTAGTCTCCGTTTTGGTAACTGCAAATAGCATTTAGACATGCCGATGAGGGGGCTGATATAGCCATTCTCGCTTGATGACACTTATCCAAGTTAAGCCATCTGTCATAGTGGCGACTATAGGTTTCTAGTTTAGTCTGGTTTAGGGTTGAACCACGTCTGGCCAATTCATCAGCCTGCTCATTTTGATATAATCCTGCGTGTCCTTTAACCCACATAAGTTGTAGCTCTAGTGTGTTGTAGCATTGGAGTACTACTCCTGGCGTTACTTAAAAACTATTTAGAGCGAGAAATCCTGATGATTTTATTCTGAACTTTTCGTTCTAGAATTTCATTTGCACCTTGTATAATGGCAATAACCTCCGGCTTGAAAAACGGTAGTACGGTGGCCTCGTGCTATACTTGTGTGGAGGTTCAGGTCATGTGCGAAAATTCCTGCACCCATCCATGGTTTTACATCCATCAGTGTAGATGAATATATTCAGAAGCGTCATCGGCGGTTGTCTATACACCGAAGTGTTTCTTGAATGGATATCTGAGAGAGAGAGAGAGAGTCAACCGCCGCTCCCAGAAGAGGGGTACTTTTGATAGACTCCTTAAGGATGTCCTCCTCCAGTACCCTTATCATTCCACAACCCTCCCGCCTACAGTCTTAAAGTTACCCCCAATGCCATCTCCTACACATATGTAAATATCTAACGGAGGGAGGCCCAGGATAGTCTCCAGAGCTGCTGCAGTGGGAGTGGTTCTCATTGCACCGGTAGCACTTAAACATGCTATTCTCTGTACGTGTGGAAGTTCACTTAATGGTTTGGTTTGCTTGACTCGGGACCACCAGACCAACGCACTATAGGTCAACATGGGTCTACCTATGGCAGTGTACAGTCAGAAAGCAGCTTTCGGTAAAGGTTCCTAAAGTCTGCACATTGCACGGCGACACTGCCAAAATACCACCCACCACATTTGTTTTTACATGTTCCAGTTCAGCTTCTTGTAAAATATAACTCACAGATATTTGACTTCATCTGAAAAAGCCAGTTGAACTTGGAAAAGTTTTGGTACTCTGTGTATCTCAATTTTCCTCTTTTTAGCCCCCCTGAGGACAGCCTCTGTCTACTATTCCCCTAATGGAGATACTCCCAACACCTATATGTGCAGCGTGTAATCTACTCTCTGAGATTGTGATTTATCCCATGTTTACATAGGGCTTGCTCAATGCTATTGAAGGTGATTTTGTCAAACGCGCCTTCTATATCAATGAATACCCCGAAGGTAAACACTTTGTTGTTTAAGGCTTTCTCAATACGTCTAACTACAAAATATTTCGTAGATTTACCTGGAAGGTAGGTATGTTGATAAGGGTGCAGCGGCTTGCTAACAAACCTTACGAACCTATCACATAGTCTCTCCAAAGCCTTCAGAAGGAAGAATGTGAGGCTGATTGGGCGATTGGATTTGGCAAGGAAATAATCCCTTCGACCTGGATCTGGTACAGATACTACTTTTACCTCCCTCCAACCCTTAGGGATGTAGCTAAAAGCAATACAGCTTTTAAGAATGCGTTCCAGGCAAGACAGTATCGTTTCCAGGCCCCACTGTAGGAGGGCCGGAAAGATGCCATTCAATCCTGGTGATTTGAACCTCGCTTTCTGGTTTTCGGTAAAATTTTTTATTTTTTTTCATATAATTATGTATTTTTTATTGAATTAATGTTACTTATTACTTGAAAATAAAGATTATTATTATTATTATTTGAAGGGACGAAACGTTTTGATTGCTCAGATTATTCTTTCTTTCCCTGATACTTGGTTGGTAGGTTCCCAATCCTCCTCTACGAAAACCTTTTCCCCACTTCGTGTTACCTCAAGTATAAGGAAGACCTGAAAAACTCCCTCAGGATATGTTTACGTAAAATCTTAAACCTGTGCTTAATTTTGGTAATACGAAAATGAAGGTTTGGCATCTGATAAATGTTGAATTTTTTAAAACATCGAGTGCTGAAACTATGCACTTGTAACTTGTAACTATAATTTTAGCTCGCCAATAAAAATAGCAATGAATTGAGCAGGAAATTAGGAATATACTAAGTTTCCATACTAAAATTTTAAAAAGCTGCACCGAAACCTGAAAACTTGAAGTCTGAAACTATTTCTAAAATATTTCAGACTTAAAACATTAAATACGAGAATTAGGATCCTTACTTGAGTTATTTTTGGACAATAGTGTGGCTTACTGTTTAAATACTCTCAGTTTCAGTCATATATTGAAAGTTACGGTCGAAAATATTGATTTCTAGTAAATATTTACAATCTATCCAGGAAATTGAGTCTACTAAAATTAAGTATTATAAAATTGTCTGAAAGGTCAACCCTTATTATTTAATAAACAGCTAGAACATTTCTTCCGTCACGAATCATTGCTCCTACTTATTATCTGTTTTTTTTCAGATTTTTTTTGTACATTATTTACATAAAATAATCTGGTTGTATTTATATGACTTATTAAGATTTTCAATTAAATTTACTTCAAAGAAAATCCAAAAGATTAGAAACACTTAAGGAATGAAAACGTGTCGCGATAACTTGAAAATTATACATCTCACGCCTGGTAGAGACTAGAAAATTAAATTTTATTCACATCCAGCATAACTAATGTGGTTTCATGATTACGAAAGGCTCTGGGAAAACGCATTCTGAAACCGGAAACCGCGCACCAACTGCCACGTGGCATTTCAAATGTGTTGCGGGCACTGCTTTAGATGTGGAAAATACTCTGAATAATTTAAATGTTGCGGAAAATAGTAGACGCCCTGGGATCGTTTTCAGTCACAAACTGTTAACCTAATTAATATGTGAAGCCGTCCAGTTAACTATTAGGAATTTCGAGACTGCCATTCGAATTTCTAATTAAAAAATTAGGGCTCCGGAATTAAAAGGTAGCCAATTCATATATTTTTAATTCACAAATCCATTGAACTATTTTATTAATTAAGCAGCCTATTTTTATGCAGGGAATATTAATTTAAAAAATAGGCATTTTACCCTAGCCAATTAATTAACGTAACATTTATATATTAAAATCAAGACCAGATCCGGAAATCTGCAAAATAAGTCCGGTTCTTTTCTTAATTAGCGACGATGATTAATTCTAGTTATAAATTTAGACTCATCTTCCAATTAATTTATAACTCTAATTACGTAGTTAATTTACGTGTAAGGTATAATCTTTTTCGTTATAAATTCAGTACAAAGGTTTTAACTTGCGTTAAATCCTCGACGAAGTGTTCGAAATTAAATTTCTTTAATTAAATCCCGCATTAACTTCCTCACGATCAAAAGAAATATTGATGAGGAAACAAGAACCTTTTTCACGTGTTCGGTAAATTTCGCTAAAAGG
This sequence comes from Melanotus villosus, assembly GCA_963082815.1. Classification (NCBI taxonomy): domain Eukaryota; kingdom Metazoa; phylum Arthropoda; class Insecta; order Coleoptera; family Elateridae; genus Melanotus; species Melanotus villosus. Next base: position 17,412,523 of record OY720422.1, on the reverse strand, counting down.
GTTCTCTGGTTTACTTTGAGGCTAAGATAACAACTGTAGTAAAAGGGTTTTTAACGAGAGTTTTTGGTGGATTCCTTAACATGATACTTTCATAAATTCTCGAGTTTGTGGGTTAAGAACCTTTTTGGAATGTGTTTGGAAATTATGAAATGTTATGAAAGGAATTTCCTTGTTAACGTTATACTTTGGTGAAAAACAAGCGCAAGTTAATCGTTGGTTTTGGAAACTGTCTTTCTGAGTTTCGTGGTGTATAAAGAAACAAACTACCTACTCGATTAAAAACATTCGTACCTCTTTTATTTGTATAGTGTTTACATCAGAGGAAGTCCTTTGGTCCTTCGAGCTATTGCTGAACCTGCAGTAATTTTTACTTAAACTCTGAAAAAGCTCAACATTTATAAACCAAATAAAAAAAATACTTTAAATCCATGAATTCCTCAAACACTGGAGATATTCAATCCTTACTTATTACAATAATACTACCATAAAAGTTAATCCATCCCAATAGAGAAGATTGACGAATTAGCAGCCGAACAACAACAACTCAAAGAAATGATCAAAAAATTTCTTATTAACAGGAAAAAGGATGCCGAATAACGGAAGACGCATTCCTATATCAGCGTCATATGGCTACACTCGAACAATACTGGGAGAAGTGGAGTAAAATAACAAACTCATCTTGGAGCTACCACCGAAGCACAATTACTTAAGAACAAACTATTTTGATCAAATACAGAAGATTTACTTGGAGGCCAAGCATTGGAACATCAAGAAAAACTTAGTAAGAAACTCATGAAAACATCAGAACAAACTAAAATAAAGACAGAAGAATAAAAGTCCAAGAAGACATCTGGAGATACTAGGCAAACTACAAAAAATATTGAATAAATCTGTCGTTTTAAAAAGCAAGAATATTTAATTCTGGGGCACATGCAACGAGTTCCTGAAGGACAGGAAGACAAAGGTATATCTACGGCATCCCTCATCAGGCAGTGGTCAAGGAATCCAGCACTACAACAAAATTACGACTAGTATTTGATGCATCTTGCTAAACAACCCCAGGAATACGCTTCAACGACAAGATGCACACTGGACCAAAGCTACAACAAGAATTATTCAATGTAATTTTTCGTTGGATAAGGCATCGCGTCGTATTTATTGCAGACGCCGAGAAGATCTACAGGCAAATTAAAATTGATCCAGAAGATTACAAATTCCAAAGAATGCTATGAAGGTTTAATGAAGCAACGCCCGTGGAAGAAAACAACTTAACAAGCGTCACGGATGGGATAACTGCAGCACTCTATTTAGCAGTTAAAGCTCTACAGCAGCTGACAAAGAATTCACGAAGAAATTATCCACAAACAGTGAATTTTTAGGTTGATGACCTCAGGGCCGGCAACTTTTGATTTTTGCGTGTGGTGCTCAAAAAGAACAACATACATAATATAAATATGTATATTTAAATGTAACGCTTTACTTAGAAACATACGTAAATATACATAGTAAATAGGTACTTAACATATTATGTATGTATGTATTTGTATGGTCTGTAACCTCTTGTACCATTCGGTGGCGAGGCTGGTGCGTTAATGTATGAGGTTCTACGGGTGCAGTACACAATCCGCTTCGACTGCGAGTTGCGTGATTGGTGCGCCGTTTAATACCTACATACTGCACCATGTGTAAAGTGTAAGTGTGTGTAGTATAGGACCTTGTTACTCTAACTCTTAGGCCTGTATTCTGAGGAGAGCGTCGTTAATTAGGTGCCCAACGACGAATGGTCACTAGGACTCGATACCGACCTCCAGATTGCAGGAAAATGCCCATCCGAAGTTTCGAACCGGGGACTAGCGCAACGCTAGCCTGACGCGCTACTACTACGCCACCCTGGCACTAGCTTAACATATTATATATAATATAAATAATTTTACATGGACATGGAAAAAGTGGAGACACGAACTGCAGTCCTGGAAATCCATTCATTTATGAGTGGTTTTAAATCAAGTGCTTCTGTGTAGTCTTGATGCACATGAGACATGAAAAATCGCAATGTTATTTAGCCGACTGAGACAGGAACGTAAAAATGTCTTTAGTCGATGAAGTACTTACAGAAAAAGATCTTTCCGCTGTAGGTACATGTCGATGCAAAATCACAATTTGTTGCAGAACATGCATCACAAATCAGAACACAATTTTGTATTCACAATGAGAGACAAAAAGACAGATTTATATAGAGCAAAATAAAGCTGTACCCTATACCATGTGCATAATTCATCGTCAAAGCGTGTGGTGCTGAGCACCACCATTTGATTTTGCGTGTGGTGCCCGAGCACGCGGGCACCACTGTTGTTGCCGGCCATGGATGACCTTATGTCAGGAACCAGCTCCTCAGAAGAGGCCATTCGGCTTCAAGAAGAATTGGTTAAGCTACTAAATTCTGGAGGTTCCATTCAGGGAAAATGGCCTACCAACCATTCAGAACTACTAAAAATAATCCCAGAAGAATTAAAGTACAAACACCTACTGAAGTCACTGAAGATGAAACAAGAAAATCGCTAGGATTACATCGGTGTCCTTCTGACGATAAATTCACGTTCAAGATACAACCGTCAAGCACATAATTAATCAAAATTGTATGACATTGTAAAACTGTTTGGACCGTTAGGATGGTTGGCACCTGTCGTAAACAAAGTCAAGTTACTTATGCAAGAACTTGGGGTAGCTTAGCTGGGACCAACTAGTACCTGAACAAATAAAAATAAGATTGACATCATTTCGTGAGCAACTACCATTACTGACAGAAATCATCCTGCTAATACGGAACTATTTGCCTCACCAATTATCACTACAACTCCATGGTTTCTGTGTTGCATTGTTATTTATAGCAAAACCAACACTATGGAAAAAATAGTATAAACATAGTCGCAAAATCGAAGGTTGCACCTAACAAGATGAAGAAGAAGTTAATGAAGAGGAATTTGGGAATTGACGAAATTCCCATTATGCTTGGACAAATTTCATGATTAAACTAGCATGGTTAAAAATAGAATTAATCAAATGGAAAACCTTCATGTCAAAAATACATCATCAACAATTACCAGTACAACATTGGTACCATGTAAAACCCCAAGACAACCTAACAAACATCATCACTAGAGGAGAGGATCCAAGAAAATTAAAAAATACAACTTGGTGGATGAGGCCTGTATGAAGATTTACCAGTTACGCCAGAGGAAGTTAAAGCAAGTTACTGCAGTTAAATAAGAAGACAACATAATTGAAAGGTACATAAGGTATTTGTTCCTAACGAATGATAAGAGTTATATCATTTTGTAACAGGTTTACATACAACTGCCAAACTAATACAAAAACAAATGCCAACCTTTCCATAGAAGAAATATAAACAATTAAATCATTAATATGCAACAAAAATTGCAGTTTGAAAGCGATTTGAATAACTTACAACAAAAAAAGCAACTCTTACTGCATTTCTTGACATGATGGTATTTTGAGGGTTGGCGGAAGATTGGAAAATTCAGTTTTACCATACCAAGAAAAACGTCCCGCTATTACCGTACCACACCACAGTCACTTAGTCAAGTTAATTTGCCAACGACTTTGTTGAGCTAAAAATGTCAAGAGAACTTTTTTACGTCAATTTAATTTTCTTTCATAATACGACACAGGGTGTTTAAAAATGCGACTTTAATATCTTCTTTTATACTCCCAACTACGCCACTGATTACATTAGGAAAACATTTTATTTAAAGAATCTTCACTATTTCTGATGTAGTTAACGTCGGTAAAGTATGGCCCCAAATTTCGCGACGATATATTTAGTTTTTTTAGATGAACTGGAGACACTGGAAATATTAATATAATAATTATGTTCAAGACTAGTTAATCGAATATTACTTTTAGTCAAGCTCAGTCAATGATAATTTTGTCATCAAACAGAATAGTTCTAATAAGAAATACTAATTTAAATGATGTTCAACTCATAACCGAAATTTTTATTTTATTAAGAAAAACAAAACAATAACGTTACAAATTTAACTCTTATTTCTCTTCATAGTCCCCTTCTTTCGAAATACATTTTTGCCATATTTCCACTAGCTTCCCGATTCCCTTTTCACAGAAGGGTTTTGGTTGTTGTTGCAGCCACAAATTCACAGCTTCGATAACAACATTATTGGATTAAAATTTGTTGCCGCTTAGATGTTCTTTCCAGGGACCAAACAGATAAAAGTCGCATGGTGACGAATCAGAGCTATAACGCGGATGTGGCAAAATTCCCATGGAAGGTTTTGCAAGGTTTGGGCTGTTGCTGCCGCTGTGTGGGGGGCGAGTATTGTCGTGGAGCAAACGGACACTGCGGACTGAATAACTCCGCTATTTTGAGCGAAAAGCTGGCTTGACGTTGTTTTGCAGCGAATTGCTGCAGTATTCAACAGTTCTATAGTCTTCAAGAAAATCAAATAAAATTACTCCCGATGAGTCACAGAATATGATTGCAAGAACCTTTCTAGCTTCTAGCAGATGCACAGTCTTTGAATTTTTTGGGCGGAGTTGATGACGAATGTCGCCATTTCATTGAACCCAATTTTCTTTCAGCATAAAGTGATAGACCAGGTCTTATCTCATGAGTGACTATGCTCTTAAGAAATCCATCATCCTCTTCTTCAAAACGTTGGAGTAAAGCGGTTCAGGGGACAGTTGTTTGGAAACCCACTGAGTACTTACTGACTTTGTTGAACTGCCGTCTATCGTGGACTTTGAAAGAATATCAGCAATAATTTATTCTTACCGTTATTCGTCGATTTTCACGAATTAAAGAGTCAACCCATTCAATAGTGAATTCATTCACAGCGGTCGAGGTACGCGAAGTACATGGTGCAGAACTAACACCTTTTCTTTCGTGATATTTGAAAATCTTGCACCACTTGTAAAGTTGGGCCTTTAATAAACACGTTTCCCCGAACTGTGCAGAAAGTGTCACCAAAATTTCGGAGGGTTTTACCCCTTCTCCAACTAAAAACTTTATGATTATTCTTTGTGCAACAGAACTTGAAATGTCCATGTTTCAACAATTTTATTGAACAAATGAATCACTGGTGATCTGATTGCAACAATATGTCAAAAAGAATGACATTTTAATAAGAAAAAAGTCTGGTAGCTCTGTAGCAACTAGAATTTAAGAAAAATAATTATTCCGGTTAGGAGTTGAACATCCCTCGTTGTTTTTAAAACAACATTAAGAGAAGACCTAGTTTTCCCTAAATAACGATAGCTAACAATTCTGGCAAGTTGTGATCGCCGACTGGAAGCATCAATGTCAGCCAAGAATTACTAGTTCAACAGAATGGAGCTACCTGACAATTGTTACTTCTGAAAAAATTTCCAAATCGTCTGATTTTTCAAAATTAAACCAGATTCGATGGTCTCGAATTTTGGCCTGTGAGCATCAAAGAGCAATATTAGAGGCAGTATTAATGAATAACCTTAACTAACGCCAGAAATTAATCCGAAAAGTTAGAATTTCAAGCATGCCATTTTAAACAACATATATTTTGAAACAAAATAAATACAAATTTTCAAACAATCTTATTCGTTTCATCATTAAAGATGCCTGTAATAATTGAAAAATAAAAACGTTAGAAAAACTTTGAGTAGTTGTTAATTATGCGGCATATTGGCATGTTGTACATGTCTTGCAGCATTTTTGAAAATATTAAGACAAATAAATTTCACTCGAGACAAGCTGTAATGTCACAAACAAAAATTACATAGGCTTGACTCAATAAATTGGCAAACAATGTCGTAAAAATTGATAGGCTCGTAAAGATCCAACGTCCTCAGACGTTCAAAGTTACAAAAAGTACTAAAATCCATAGGTTTATTGATTTTCCTTTTTGGGTTGCACTAATTTCAGTCTTACTCTTGCAATGCCCCAATTAAATTCACAAATAATGAATAATGACTCTGAACATTTTGATACGTTTTCTTAGAATTCGCTTAACTTATCGTACATAAAACATAATGCTTCCTTAACTTGATGTAAAAATAACACATTTGCTTCGACAGATTTTCTTAAATTTTTTACTTAAAGGGAAAATCTGTACCGTCAGCAACAATTCAATTATGATTTCATCCACGTCACGTACTTCGTTTATAAAGATTAATTTTTTTTTGCTTACGTTACAAAATAAGAAGTGTCCATTAAATAATCCGTGTCAAGGTTCTTTTACTGGCAATTTAAAAAAATATCTGTTTATAAAGCTTGCATGTAGAGACGATAATTTCAGCGGTGCATAATTTTCTCAAATGTTGGCAATTTCCTCTTAGAATTTATGTACGGCTAAATTACATGTTTGCATAAATCTAAGAGAAAATAATTTTTAAATTATACTTTTTAACGGGCAAATTGTATTGCAGTAGAAAACAAAATCCACGAATTTTCAAAACAAAACCTTCAGTGTTCTTTAAGAATAATAAAGTCGATTGAGTGAGTATAATATTAGAAAACTATTTTTTTCAAGAAAAATCACGGTTTGGCAATTTTGAGCAAGGCAATGTTAATTCACACAGAAGAAAATGTTAAGTGAGATATAGGAAAAGGAAGAAACAACAACTAGAATAAAACGATACAAAACGAAAATAATTCCAGAAGAGAGAGGACGAAAAAATACAAGCAATAAAAAAGGAAAATTCAAATGAACAAACTACATGAGACGGAGTAAGCAATGTTTTCGTAATTCTGGGGTGCGAAACAGTCGAATAAAACAAGAATAAGAAAAGATGATGAATGCTAACGTAATTCTCAAGAAAATGATGAAAATAGTTAAAATAAATTGAGTTAAAGTAAAGTGATTATTCGTTCCGATTTAGACGGAACAGTTTTTCTTTTAAACCGTTGCCCCTTCCCCTCCTAAAGTTGCTTGCCCCTTATTTTTTTAGATTGAATTATATAGTATTAATTGCTTGATAATTAACTATAGGAATACGGAGATGATTTAATCTTCGTAGTTTTACTGTGTCTTAGTGTTTCTTCAATGAAGTTAATTTTAATAAAAAATATATGTTATCAAAAAAGTTTACAAATACTTAAAGAAATTTCGAAGATGTGCTTCCAATAAAAACAAAAACCGACAAATAACATCATAAGATTAATTTAATTCTTTAAACCTCTGAAGAAACAGGAAACAGTTGTTAAAGTAAAGAGAAAATGACAATTTTTAGGTCCAAATTTGGATTAAAAGAATCAGCACATGACACCGGAACCACCGCAATTTTATATTAAATCAAAGCAGCATTAAATGTTGCTATCAAAGACTTTTAGATAAAAATAAAGAGAAAGAGATTCGAATCAAGGAAGCAAATAATAACAGTTTCAATTACGTTTTTAATTAATTCCCAGTTCCATTTCAATTTAACTTTATGTAACTACCAATCATACGAAACGGGTACCAATTCTGTTTAATATTTACTTGCGAGAAAAGGTAAATTCATGCTGATACGTTATTCCTCTATCCTTGTCTTATTTACCTTCATTTGTACAACATAAACGGCAACCAATTTGCAATTCGTGATATAACCTCGAGTGAATCTAAAGCTCTCTGATTACTCTTTGATTGCAATAAAGCTTACGCGAATCTCATTCGAAACCTAACCATTCCTACCTTGCTTTGGTAATTCCTGACGAAATATTGAATATTAGTTAATAAATGAAGCCAAATCTACTGCTCGTTTTCAAATTTATCCTGCTGCTAATAAGATATTCAAATAACCCCTAGTGTTGCTCACATAGTACGCAGGCATGTAAAGGGAAAAATCACGTAGGTACAGTTTACGTGATTATGGCTCTCTTTTGAGGTCGAAGAGTTTTAATGGCTTTTTCAAAAACCATTTGCTATAAATAAAAAATCCAAGTGTGCTCTGAATGCCTGAGAAACTAAATTTTAAGGTGAAATCAGATTGACTTGTACAAACTTATAAGGAAGTGTAAAAGTTTTTGATGTAGAAGGTGGCTTACCGTAAGATAAATGGCCTTTTTAAAAGGCTAAAATGTCGAATGGGAGGAAAAGGTGTAGGATTTTTTCGGGTGGGCAGTTACATTCAATGGTGATTAAGTTATAACATGTAAGAGGTCTTGAAATATTCAATTAAGCATTTTGATGGTTTTAATGATAATTTAACAATGGAAATGTCTAATTTGTTGGCCAGCTTTATCCTTGCAGGTGAAGCCATTTCTGTGGTACCACTACGTTGATATTGCTACTATAGTAATAACACATAAAAGTGTTGCCACCAAAGTTACAATCCGATGTACCCCCAAAAAGGACACCTTTACTCCATAGTGATTTCGGGAAAAGTTTGCAGGCCAAGCCTTTTCGGCGGTGTCACCTCGCTGGTATTATTAATTTTAATTCTGTCTACAAAGCTATGTTAATGCAACAGTAATTATATTCACTTATATTATAATGCAGAGAACTGTAGGTGGAATACAGTTGGTTAAACGTATTATAACAATAAAGTGCAATTAATATTCCGGCGATAACGAAATTGTCGGCATGTAAAGCATTTTGTGCCGATTGAGTGAGTGCGTTAATAAATTAAAACACCCAATAAATTAAATTACGTTTACTAATAGAAAATTTTATATAATAATGCACAACGAGCAAATGTGAGAGAATTATTTAATGAAATTTGTCTGCCATGTTTTTGTTTTAAGTTTTTGCTAACGCGATAGATGTGCCAAGTGTGATAATAGCTATTTATGATACAAGTTCGAAAAGTGAGTCTTTAAGGCACGCATGTGAAAGTTTGCTGAACGAGCGTAGCGAGTTCTGCAATTCACATAAGTGCCTTAAAGACACTTTTCGAACGTGTATCATACAAGATTTTTTAGCTACGAACGTTCAAATAGCTCTAAGTAAATAAATAAAATCAAGGGATAAAGACAATCAAACTATCTGAGTAGGAATATTTTTCCGTATCCATAGTAATAGATAAATAATTTTACTTTTCGCACTGGTAATTTTACTTTTCGAACAAGTGCGAAAAGTAATCTTACTTTTCGCACAAGTGCGTTAAAGTGGTACTTTTCACACGGAAATCAGTGTGAAAAGAGTCATTTTTCGTATGTGAGTGCTAAAAATTAATTTTTGTTGCCCATTAGAGAATAAAGTCTTTTTTTTTTAGAATTTAATTTTTTCATTTTTGTTTTTGAGGACATAGGTAAGTATTACGCAATATGGAAAATAAACTCAATACTGACGATTCGTACTTCGGCTGTGTGTGTTTAGCAAATTCGAATATCGAATGCGGATATGAAAACTCAAGCTCCAAGTTTGATAATCGAATCCTAAATTGTTTCGAAGCTTGACAGCCTCGGCAAAGATTAGCATTTACCTGTGGAGTTAAATATAATTTACTGGAAGGAAAAGAGGAAAATATCAAAAAATAAAGTTAGGAACTGAAGAAGCCAAAAATAGCATGGAAAACAACGACTTAAAAAGAAGAGAAAGAACAGGAGCAGTTTCACAAAGAGGGGGAGAGAGATATTGAGAGAGAAGGAGTAGCGGAAGCCACAAAACAAATTAAATTAAGAAAAGTAGCCGGAAGAGATGGTATATCCCCAGAGATGATCGAGTATGGATAGGAATGAATTAAAACACGGACAAAGGAAATTTGCCAAATGGCCTGGAAAGGTCTTACGAAACGGCTGGGAAGAGAATATTATAATACCAATATACTAGAAGGGCGACACAAATAACTGCTGTGACTATAGGGCAATATATATTCAAGAATCCTAGAAAAAAGATTAAGAGAAGGACTAGTCGAAGAACAAGCTGCATATAGGACATTGAGACAAACACGAGATCACATAAATGCATTAAGAAAGCCAATGGAAAAGGATTTGAAAGAGAGAAACCATTTAGAGGCCTACAAGCTGCGCTTGCTACGATACTTAAACGAAGCGTATGGAGAGCTTTAACAGAGCTGCAAGCAACGAACCAACTTGAAATAGCTATGTGAGGGAGCACTGATCAGAGTCAGAATAAAAGGGCCAGAATCAGAAAGCTTCAAAATGGACATAGGAATAAAGCAGGAGGATACACTAAGTCTGCTACTATTTGTATCGGTAATAAATCAGATCATGCAGGAATGGGTTGACAAATGAGTACTTAGGAATAAACATAAAACCAGAACGAGAAATCGTCAGTAGAATGAACAAATAAGCGAGAAAAATACATTATGCAATAAGCAAATCAATAATTGCGAAGCAGAAAGTAAGCACACGGACAAAGCTACGAGTATACAACAGTATTTTTATATCAACCTAACTTTACGGATCAGAGAGCTAGACGAAATCAGAAGTAGAATAACTGCGGAAGAGATTCAATAACTGAGGAGACTGGTAGGTAGGACCAAAAGAGGTCGAGTCAGAAACATAGTAAGGCGTAAAACCACAATTCCATGAAGTAGAACGTCGGCAGCTGAAATGGTATGGACATGTAGTGAGAATGAGTGAGCATAGAGATCCCAGAATAGCAGTAGAGGCGGAGCCGGAAGGAAAGAGAAGTAGAGGAACGCCGCGGAACACATGGGAGGAAAGTTTAGAGAAACGTGTAGAAAGTGTAAGTGTAGAAAGAGGGAAAGATTAAGGAGTAGTTAAAAGAATAGCAACTGACCGTGATGAGTGATTCAGAAAATGGATACAAGAGCCGACGCTCTGAAAGGGCAAAATGGAAAAGAAAAGAAGAAGAAAAAACATTTTATTAAAAAGTAAAAAAACAGGTTACTGTGAAAAATCGGTGAAGAGGAAGACCATTTTTAACGAAGATGATAGTGTTAATATTATGCATTTAACGATTTCCTACAACTGAAAAAATAATTAATGAAATAGCAGAAAACCACCACACCATACCAAGAACCTTGTTAATAAGGTTTACATAAAGGTCTGCTATAATTGAATTTAATTATTCTCACCAACAGAGCTCGAATTATGTATAGGTATACAAAATGCGTTATTTTGCTAAAATGATACGTTAAAATGCTTTCATTTCTAAATAATTCAATTTGAGTTGATCGAAATTGACACCAATTTCAGTTTGCATATTTTGCATATTTAAACCAACCCGAGCTTTTTATAGCTATTAAGACAACAAGTGTTTTATAGAAGGTTTAAAAATCAAGGTCGTAGTTCATATCCGAGCGAACGAAGTGAGCCGAGGATATGATAGACCGAGATTTTTAAACTATAAAACACGAGTTGTCTTCAAGATTTTTTCTAATACTAATATCAGACATTAAAGCTAAAGCTAAAGCTTTGGTTTCCTAGGAAGCGGTCCCGTCATTTAACGGCCGTAAAAGTACGGTGGGTGACGTCACGAAAAACGGTGACGTGTATTTTAAGCGAAGTGTTTTCCAAAAGAGCGGTAGCGCACACCCAACGTAATAGAGCGGTGCCGTCTCATCTGAAGCGGCCGGCCAGTACGGTACGAATCAGTTCAGCAACGTTTTTTGGCGGTGTGTCTTGTCACCCACCGTATTTTTACGGCCGTTAAATGACGGCACCGCTTCCTAGGAAACCAAAGCTTAATATATAATTACAAATTTTAATAAATTATTATTTGAGACGCGTCATAATACACAAAATGCGAAGATTGCTAAGCAACGACGTATTTAAAGGCCTATAAAATACGTTGTCATTAACGACGTATTTTATAGAGAAAGCGTATTTTAAAGGAAACATAACAAGTGAGCTCTTATGCACCATAGAAACAGTATAAGATATTAGTGTTAGAAAAAATAAATATTAGCACACATATTCTATCGTTCTATCAGATTTTATCTAATTTGAAATATTTTAACAGATCTTTTTAACCGCGTGTTGTATTAATTTAATAAATTTATATTTGAATGATGATCGAAAATTAGGTGTAAATTTTCAAACAGGCTTAAAAGCATTAATTAATTTTTGTATTAATGTCAACTCTCATTGAAACGATCAACACTGATCCCGAATTAAAGATTACTTTAATAAAAAGCAAGTGCTACTAACTAAAATTTTTCAGAATATTCTTACTTTGAATGAAAACTAATTGAATACAGTATATCCACCTATTATTATGTATTTACTTGGATAGAATATGCATATTTGAGTTACGTTTGCATATACAGAGGGCAAGTCAAAAATTCGCGAGGAGTTATTTAAAAAATTACAAATTAAAATCAGAACAAGTTTAATTTTCGAAATATAAACCATTACATTCTACGGTCTTAACCCATCTTTCTGCCAAATTTCAAATTGCAGTTTTATACCACTCCTTTGAGGCAAAAATTCCTGAACCTCAGCTTCCACTTCATGCCACGCAGGAAGTGGTCCGGTCCACGAAATTGAAATCGGAAGGCGCGAAGCCCGGTAAGTTGGCAGGATGCAGGAGAAGTTCAAGTTAATCCAGCTCTCGAAGTTTGTGGTAGAGTGTTAACCTGCTGTAGAAGCACTTGCTTCCTGCTTACCAGAACCGGGTATTTTGACTATACATTTTTGTACATTCGCTATAGCTATGTGAGTAGAGCTCAGCAGTGATGCCATGGCCATCTGGAACTAATCCAAAATGTACCGGACCCTCAAAATTCCACCAAACACATAGCATGGCGTTGTTTTCAAATCTTCCACGTTTAGCCACCGGTTCATGAAGTTGGTCAGGATTCAACCATTGATTCCGCATGTCCGTATTACGGAAAATATCCATTTTTTATCACACATAATGATTCGTTTGATGAAACTTTCGCTTATTGAATGTTTTACCAACTCTTGGGAAACATACAACACTTGTTGTGCTTCGAGAGGTTCTAGCTCGTGAGGTATCACTCGGCAGCTTATGTAAACTATTTCTAGCTTGTGCAATTGCCGAACTACACTGGATTGTGACAAGTCTACGAGTGCTTGTTGTCACGTGGTTCCAGTAGCGTGACGCACAGAATCCACAGTAGGAGGTCTACCAGAACGTTCATCTTGCGGTGTTCTTTCACGGACAATATCTTCTCTCTCCACAGCACAGATTTCAAAAGTTTCTTCTAATAATGACGTAAAAGGATTCTGACAACACCTTTTGCATCGATAGTTAAGTAACTGTCAATTGTACTAAACACTTTATGAAATTCAAGGTATTGACAGATATTGCCAACGTAAACAGAGCACTTTCATAAAGAAAACAAAACATTACATTAACTTCAACCAACAAAGAGTAACACTCAAAATCTGCACTTTTGACTCAGCCTAGTACGTGTGTGTGATCATATTTTCATCAATTTGTCATAAATCAGAGATCTACTTGTATATGTAATGTTATATCTAACCCATATGCTGTTTGTTTTTTGCAGACATTATCTCACTTTCTCATTGTGAATATTCACTAAACAATTTTTCGTATTATTTGCCATTTCCTCTACAATTACTAAGAGTTTAGTCAAGACTAAGGCATGCAGGGCCAATATGGGTATAAAAGTTTACTTGAGGTTTCGTTATTTTCTGAAAATCTGCAGTTGCTAGATATATAGTGCAGATGTACGCGAATCTATCCTTATAAAAAATTACTATTATTACCTACATTACTATTTTAATTGTCGTGTACAGACACAAATTTTAGTTATTTTACCGTAAAAGGTCTACGTTAAATATCGATTTTGTAGTGAGTTGGGGATATGTAAAAGCCTATTAAATACATACTTCGCAGAAAATTCCAATCTGCCTCCGGTATTGATTGATTGATTGATTGATTGATTATAAATAGGGTATGCGCTAGGTTAGGGTCCTCTTTTGGCACTTCGATTTTTAGGTGCACTCTTAAACCTACCATGGAAGTCCTGTACCCTTAACAAGTTGCAGTAATTTTTTTCGGGGTTCCTGTGTGTAAATGCTGTTCCACGAAGAGTATCCCCAAAGAGTTGCTGCTTTTTACGGTGTAGTGATGGAGAGTCAAAGATTATGCGCGAGGTTGTTTCCTCTTCTTCTTCTTCACATAATCTACAGAGTGTATTTCCCCTGCATATTCCCGTTTTATGAAGGTGTTTTCTCAGATGGAAATGACCAGTTGTAAGTCCTACCGGCTGTCTTCTCTGTGTTTCCTAAATGGATTATGTCAGTACTTAATCTACTAGAAGGTTTCCCGATAAGCATCTTCTCGAGTTTTTGTACCTGTGTTGTAATCCAGCGAGAAGCATGTTGTTTCTTCGACTATGCTTGTATTGCTGTTCGGATGCTACAATGTAGTAGATGCGCTGGTTTTTGCTTCTTCCCTCCACTCCAGAAAGATCTGGGACGCATATTAGTTCAACTTTGTTCTTTTCACATAGAATTGCGAGTTGAGATACGCACTCCCTCGTTAGTCGCCCTTGTCGTATCCGTTTACGGTTTAGATGATTGACCTGTCCCATTTCACCAACGCTTTCTTGGTCTGCCGATGCTTTGACGGCCTTTGGGATTATAAGAACATGCCGGGAGTGGCTTGACATGTGAAACATAGGAAAAATACATGAGATTTCGATAATTGTTTAATTTTGTCTCTCCAGCTGAACCGTTTAGTTTTTGTACGTTCTTGTTTGGATGAGTACGCTATTAAGCAATTGATTCTTAACTAATAAGGAGAATTTAGCTCCTCAACGTACAAGAAAGTACCTATAGTTATTTAAGTATCAAGGGCGGTAGGTGCGTTTTACTGGTCGAGGGTAAATGTGTGGAGACCGACGCGTAGCGGAGGTCTCCATTATTTACCCGAGACCGGTAGCACCTACGCCCGTGATGCTTATTACAATTTTTGCATGATCCATGCAATAACCAAATTAAATGAATCTAAATTTGTTAATGTTAAAGTGACAATAATTGTGTGATAACTGTAAAATTATCTAAAAATCCCACTATCTAAAATGACAAAAACCACTCAAATTTTCATATTTTATTACTTACCGCCTCCCGATCGGTAAGTGAATGCTTACCGATCAGTAATTTGTAAGCATAACTTACTATTGTCATAATTAAATCAGTAAACATGTCAAATTGACGGATCGTGCAAAAAATATTTTAAATAAAAAGTCACACATGCACCTTATGATATCTTGCTTAAAGCCTGCTGCGCATCATTTGTTTGTACTAAATTCTGAAATTTCCATAGTGATGCTGCAGCTCATCAGAACAAGTCTAGTTGATCAAATTTTTGTAGAATTAATACCAATCTAATAATTACGAAAAAATACTATTTTTCCTTCATTTCAGATAAATTTCGTACTATAATCGACTGAAAAAAAATGTACTTTTCGATGAATAGCTACAACGTAACAACAGTTAGCCAAGAAGATAATATTCACATATGTTCAACTTCCCATGCATTTTACCTATGTCTCACATGTCAGGCCACACCCGGTATAACCCTTGTTAGTTTCGAACTAATTCGGGGCGAGAACAGCACTTTTGGACTACCGGACTATCAGTCAGAAAACTAATACGTTGATGAGTGTACCCTTGTCTTATATTTGCCTATGCGCAATGTATTATCGCAAAGATAAACTTACGCTTTTCTCTGGTTTCACGCTATGCATTCTAGCCCCTGTATCCTGAGCTGTGTGGGATCCACCTGCGTACTAGACTATCCCGTTCTTCAGGTAGAGGAGGGTTGCTTATTGCTTATAC
The DNA here is from genome assembly GCA_963082815.1 of Melanotus villosus. Lineage (NCBI taxonomy): Eukaryota > Metazoa > Arthropoda > Insecta > Coleoptera > Elateridae > Melanotus > Melanotus villosus. The sequence continues at coordinate 17,396,826 of OY720422.1, read as the reverse complement.
TTAGTCATTGCAATCATAGCCCATAGTGATTTATCGAAGGAATATTCAGGGAAAGTGTAGTCAGTGCCCATATTTAAGATGGGATCTTCGTTAACTACACACCGTTCGTTGTATATGTGCCAATTACCGATAGATTTCATTCTGTGTACACCAAAGGGAATTAGATTTAGTAGTGCTTCCATACATGCTATATGAGTACGTCTTATGATTCCACAGATGCACAAGCGTGCTAGTGTCTGTATTCTAGTTAACTTTGTGACAACTCTTTTTTGTTCTAATTTTGTTCACCAAACTAGGGTGCCATATGCTGCCATGCGTCTAACAACCAGTGTAATACCACCGAACCGTTTTCGGTTTTAGTTCTCATGTTTTTCGAAACATTTGCCTACCCGTAAAAGGGGGCAATTTTTTCTTTGTTTGTAATGTTGTTCAGATGCGTATTCCAGTTTAGTTTTGCATCGCGGGTGACGCCCAGACACTTAACTTCTTGAACAGCCTCAATACTTTCACCGAAAATAGTAAGCTTGTGAAATAGTCCTATCTGTTTTTTCCTGGTGAAGGATATTAGCCTCCGGTGTAAAATTCCAGTGGCGAAAATGAATTTTTCCAAATATGCAACCTAGGCTTCACATTATTTAATACACATTTTTTAAATTGAAACGTTGTTATAACTAGGATTTTCTTTTTCTTAGTACTTTTCAGGACGTTGTATTGGCGAGGGGGATCAAAGCCACATTTTTAAACGACTTGCTGTCATGAACTTTGTTACATCCCTCTTATACCAGGGATCAGTGGCAGCTCGTGAGTTTTTAGGGGTAAAGGCTGCAGAAAAAATATCTCTAAATTAATGAGAAAATCTTACCTTAATTTTATTAATGGCGGAAAATAAAGTCTATGCGACGGTGGCTACGATACAGTTAGCTTTATGTATAAAAAAATGAAATTCTAACGTCGTAAGAAAATGTTTAATTTATGCAGGAGATAAAAATCTACAAGCTTTACTAGATTATCCTCAAAATGACATCAATGATTTAATTCCTCTTCTAACTAAATATTGTATGGTCGGCCATTACTTACAGGAAATTTGAATAAATTACGTACGCATTTGTTGCACGTCTGTAAATCTGATATAAGAAATTTACCACCTACTGATTCATTTTATCAGCACATTTTGAGAGCTGCACGTCAAATAATTATTTGGAAAAGTACGACTATGATAAATCCAGAAATTCCCCCAATTTATTTTGGTTGGTGCTTGAATGATAATTTATTTGCTTATCCCAAACTTAATAACTATAAAAGGCGGGCGGCCACTGCGAGCGAAACGAAACTAAGGTAAGCTAAGCGAAGAGAATGCTAACTAAACTAAGCTACGTTGGAGCGGCCACTGGGAACGATTTTCGTTTAGTTGTCAGCTGTGTTTTTGTGAGGATGGACGTGTTTAAAATGAGTTTTGTAACAACCAAAATGTTGTTATTGGATCTAAGTTCAGAATCAGATGAATCAGATTTTTTTGAAGATATTGCCAATGTAGTTTTCATGGAGATGAAAAAGAAAAAATGTTGGATAAGCCGTTACACGAAGAAACGAGAAAAAATTGGAGAATTTCATAAACTGATCAATGAGCTAGACGATTTTAAATTCAAAAATCATTTCAGAGTAATTCGAGAACAATTTTATGAATTGCACGAATTGATAGCCGCTGATATTCAAAAGCAAAATACAAATTTTTGAATACACATTCACTTTGTGATATTTTACAGGACATAATTAATTATTTAAGCATTTAACTTTTCCAAAATATGTTATTACACAGTATGTAGGTAAATACTACACCTTTCATCACACTGCTAAGCACGTGGTGACCAACTAAACTGCTCAAAACCTCGCTCGAATCTGACATGAGCTAAAACGAACGAAACGAAGTTAAGATTTCAATCTTCGTTTGCATATTTTCGTTCAGTTTAGCTTAAGTGGTCGCCGGTGCATTTAAAAGTATGGCAGCTGATTTATAAAAAACTTATCTTCGCTTAGCTTAGTTTCGTTTCGCTCGCAGTGGCCGTCCGCCTTAAAGTGTTCGTCCCGATGTACCTTACGAAAGTAAGCAAAGCTGGATTGGAATGTATAATAGGTTGCTATTGCGAGTGTCAATGTTTTAGCTATTCATCATCATCAGTGGTGCTACAGCCCTGTAAGGGCCTCGACCTTCCCAATCGTCTTCTGTCATTCCTTTCGATTTTGTGCTCTTGTCTTCCAGTTGGGGGCACCGATAGTTCTTGCATCTTGTGTTACACCATCAACCCATCTAAGCCTTGGCCTGCCTCGCTTTCTACTCCCTACCGGTTCAGTACTGAACACTTTTTTTATGGGGTTTATTTCACTAGCTCGGACCACATGTCCTGCCCAGCGCAGTCGTTTCTGTTTGACCGCCGTGACAATATCTCTTCCGTTGACCTTATTCTTGTATAGGTTATATAGTTCAAAATTATATCTGCGCCTCCATGATCCATTTTCTTGTACAGGTCCGAAAATTTTACGTAGTATTTTCCGTTCAAAGATGAGTAGGGAGTTCTCGTCCGCTTTGGAGATGGTCCACGTCTCCGACCCGTATGTTAACACAGGGATTATTAGGGTCCTATATATTCTCAGTTTTGTTATTTGTGAAACTCGTTTATTAGAGAGATGCTTGGATAGACCATAGTAGCATTTATTGGCGCTTAATATGCGCCTTTTGATTTCCTTCGGGACGTCATTATTTGGGTCGACTTGTGTGCCTAGATAGGTGAATTCCCTGACTGTTTCAAAATTGTGGTTATCGGTGACTAAGTTTTGTCCTGCTTGGCCAGCTCTAGTGCGTGACGTTGTTGACATGTACTTTGTCTTTACTACGTTTATTTGTAATCCCATATTTTCTGCTGCGGTTGCTAGGTCTGAAACAGTTTCTACAGACTTTCTTGTGGTTCTCATTATTATGTCGACATCGTCTGCGTATGCCAGAATCTGTGTTGACTTAGTAAAAATGGTTCCGCTGGTTTCAAGGTTTGCATCCCTAATGATTTTCTCCAAGGCTATATTAAACAGTTGGCACGCTAGTGCGTCTCCCTGTCGCAGTCCTTTACAGATCTCAAAAGGTTCTGATATGTCGTTTTGTATTTTAACTGCAGACGTGTTCTTAGCCATAGTCATTCTGACTAGGCATATTAGCTTCTCTGGAACTCCTTGTTCGTTCATAGCTTCAAAGAGGTTTGGCCTAAGGATATTATCATATGCGGCTTTAAAATCGACGAAGAGATGATGCATATCTATGTTAAATTCTCTAGACTTCTCCAGGATTTGGCGTAGGGTAAATATCTGGTTTGTAGTTGAGCGGTTAGGTCTGAATCCTGACTGATATTGTCCGAGGTGGGCTTCAGAGTATGGTTTTAGTCTTTCATTTAGTATGTTTGATAATATCTTGTAGCACGTGTTGAGAAGAGTTATTCCTCTATAATTTTGGCAGTCTAACTGATCCCCTTTTTTATGTAGTGGACATATGAGTCCTAAACTCCATTCTTCTGGTACTTCTTCCTCGGCCCAGATTTTATAGATGATATTATGCATATACTCCATTAGGCTATTTCCACCATGCTTAAATAGTTCTGCCGAGATGCCATCTCTACCTGGGGATTTGTTGTTGTTTAGCTTTTTTATGGCCGCTACCACTTCATCCATTGTTGGCGGTTCTAGCTGCTCCTTATTTTGGAACTCAAACTCTGTATTTCCTATTGGTTCGCCCGCAAACTGCTCTTGAAAATACTCTGTCCATCTTGATATGATGTCTTCTTTATCACTTAGTAAGTTTCCTTCTTTGTCCCTACAGATGTTAGTTCTCGGCTTAAAGACTTTTCTTGATGCGTTTAACTGCTGATAGAGTTTCCTGGTTTCGTTTTGGCTTCGATAGTTTTCAAGCTGATCTAGAAGTCTATTCTCAGCTTCCCGTTTCTTCTGTTTGTGTATGCGTTTCTCTTCCCTTCTAAGGTTCTTGTGTTTTAGCTATTAAACACTTGTAAATTGCTACAATTAAATTCATATAAAGTTAGAATTTCGATTTTCATTTTCTATGTGATTTTCCTTTTATTAATATAATCTACCCGATTTGAGCACGTTGTGCTCGGTCTTTTCGGAAGCGATTTAATTAATGTCTAAGTTGAAAATACAATGTAATGCTGTTTTAATTGATACATAAACAAAATTTAAATAAGTGATTTCGGAAATTACTTTTTATTTTTGATTACAGCTAATAACTTTTGCAAAATTTAGATCAGAGCGGCAGCCCTTATATACCAGCCTCCACTGCCAGGGATTATATATTTGTTCTCTGCGATGGTTTCCCGTTGCCTTCTGCAGAGTTTGTGATCATGTATTAAGTGTATAATAGTGCATGTGTCTTGTTACTATTTGAAGTCGACCGCTCGGCAGACAGAATCGTTAATTATAACCAAACGATTAAACGGCTTCACTTAAGTACCGACCTCGAATAGTGATGAATTCTTTATAAAACTTCTTACCACTGCGTGAGATTCAAATTCTAGACACCTAGCTAGGAGCCCAGCGCCCTTACCGCTGCGCCAGCGAGCTTGTGAACTAGGATTTTATGCTGTGTTATAAAACCGGCTTAAAATGTTATTGAACTTATTTTGCGTTCTGAACTTTTAATATATTATGTTTTTAAGTAAATACTTACAAAATAAAATTACCCTTAAAATATTCAACAGCTTCTTTACAATTACTGCAGATATTTAAATTAGATGTCGGGTTTTATTTCGCAAATATACTGCTCAAAATTTCATCAAAAACGTGTAACACATCAGCCCTGTCAGCTTAATTTAATAATAAACCGCTAAACACTTGTTGCACTCGAAATATTAAACAAACAGCTATAATTACTTTTCAAAATTTGCACAAATAATTAAGTGAGAGCGATATTGAGTAATTCGAACGTTAACGTACGGCCCATTAAAAAATCCGGGGATGACATTCGTGTTCTATTAAAAAATTAATAGAGGAAGGAATATAAATTAGCAATGATTAAAACCGCACGAGGTTTTCTGCAGTACGGCATGCAATTAAAAGTATAATAAGTTGGGAAGGGTACAACGAGCCTCGATTGCACGAGGGGTTGATTAACATTCCACCCCTATGAGGAAAAGCTTTAACCGGAGAGTTCACGATTTCACGCTAACCTAAATATCTACATATTTGTGTTGTGCATGCGGTAACGATACAAACAAGGGGAACGTTTCACAGTTATAGTGGACATTTCAAACTGGGACATGGAAAACTTCAGGATATGTAAACGTAAAAGGCAACTTTTACCCTCCGGAAATTAATTTTACCGTTATTTCCTTTAAAGAGGAAAGCCAAATTTAAATATTTAGAATTTTAAATGTCCGTTTATTAACAATTTCCATTGTAAACGAAAGAAAATAATTTTTAAAATTATTGGTTTGTTTTGTTTACACAAGAAAACTAAGGGTTAACTTCCTCCTTCATTACTAAAATATTTACTTAGGTCACATAACAAACGTAAAGTGGAATTTACAGTAAAAATGCGAAACAACTTCAGCTCGCTTAAAAAATTCTTCGCCAATGAAACATTTAAAAAAAATCCATAAATTAAATAAAGCTCAACTCTGAGAATTTTTACAAAACGGAAGGCTAATTAAAGGCTTCAACTTTAAAAAATATTTGGAAAGGAATTACGGTTCTTATTGTTTTGGGAATTATACGCCCTAAAATATGCAAATTTCTTGAAACGTAACAAGCTTGACACGCAAATTGAACGGAATTATATTTAAGTCGCCAAAGAAAATACAATAATAAAACAAAAATAGCACGGTTTGTACGAATTCCTCTGAAATTTACCATTAAAGTTAGAGTTATGTAAATATTTCGCGTTTGTTATGCGCTGCATTCAGTTTACAACAATTTTATGTTTAAACAAAGAAAGCCTAATAAGTTATGCTTGGTTTAAGTAAGGCTGAAAAACGTCTAAAATCTTACAAAAAAGTTACTTAAAGCCTCCAAACCGCGTTACAATCTTATATAAAAAAGTCTAATTAAAATATCTAAGCTGTTGGGTTTTTCTTTGCCTTGTCCCTTTAAGACGTTTTCCTCAATTTTCGTGCTCGAAAACGCTAAAATGTCTACTTATACAAACGGAGTGTACATTCTTAAGGTTAATTAACTTTTAATAAAGCTTAGTGAGAACGTTTGCGAGATACTGTAGCGAACCGAGTAAAAAGTGAGAGAAATCCATAAAAAGGGAGCATACTGCTAGTAGTAGACAATCAAGTTTAATATAGGTACATAGTATTACAAAAAAATACGCATGAAATATAGTTTTTAAGTTAGTTAGTTTCACGTTAGTGTTAAACCATAATAAACAAAATGAACTCGATTTGACATCGCAATAAATTTTATTTTCAAGCATGTCGAAGGTAATTTATAAAATAATGCTTGAGTGATGTATGTTACTCAAGGAGAATAAAATTATCGAAACGAGAAAATTTAATTTTAATATAAATACACGGATTACTGATTTTCTTAACATAATTCCAAAAAAATCATATGTAAGTAGGTATATATCGAATTTTACCTTCTATTATGGCTTTGTTACTTAAATAATCAACCCGGAAAATCAATAAAACGGTGCATGCACGAAGGTTTTCAAATATGCAATAAGTTTTTCACAGACATGTACACGTCAATTCTACTTAAAGTTTTAAATGTTAACAGATAAAACAAAACTGACAACTTTATTTCCTAAATGTTTGGTAATTTTGCGCTTTAATAAATTTCTAAAATTCATAGCGATTAAATTTAAAATCTACAAGAAACTATAAAAGGTTAAAATTATGTAATTTTCTTACTTATAACTTCAGATTGATGCTTAATATGGTGTTTTGAAGCGGAAAAAAGCCGTGGATGTAGTTGAAAGTACAATTAAAAAGTTTTCTATGGGAGTTTTTGCCTGGAAATATTTTTCTCGTTGATTGCCACCTTTTAAAAATGTAGTCAGATGGCATTTTAAATTTAATGTTTTTTAGTTTAAAAGCTTAAACTGAACATTAGTCATTTTGATATTCAGATTAATTTTGTTTTGATTTCAGGGAAACAAGGTAAAATTTCAGACTTGCAACAGTTTGAAGTTTAAATAGAAATCAAAAATAATGTAAATGGGCATTCCGTAGATTTTTTTAAATATAACCTAATAAAATAAGAAAAGCAATTTCATTTTATCAAACGGGCTATATGTAAAATACGAATTAAAGCTTAATTTACAGAGCATCCTTTTTAATTTTAATTTTTGGAAAAACTTTTAAAATTAGGCTTTCTAAATGAATAAAATCGATAAAAAAGGGTATATAAATAAATTTTGTTTAAGGATCAGAAAATTTATTTATAATCTTAAAGTCTTTGAGAGTTAATTATACAATCAGTTTCTAGAGCTGTACAAATCAGTGTTGGAAGTATCTCCATTAGGGGAACAGTAAACACAGGCTGTCCTCAGGAGGTCGTTTTTTCCCCTCTACTATGGAATGTAGAAGTGGATAGCTTCCTTGTTCGCCTGAATGAAGCTGGCTTCGACACTGTAGGTTATGCAGATGATATAACCATTCTCCCCAACGGAAGCTATGAACAAGTGCTGTGCAACTTAAAGCAAATAGCACTTCGACTAACTGAAACCTGGTGTACAGAACACTCGTTATCCATTAATCCGGCAAAAACCAAAATGATTTTGTTCACTAAAAAGAGGAAAATTGAGATACGTAGAGTACCAAAGCTTTTCCAGGTTCAGCTGGCCTTTTCACATGAAGTTAAATATTTGGGTGTTAGCTATATTTCACAAGAAACTAAACTGGAACAACCATGTAAAAAGGGCACTAGGGGACAACATCATCTTATCTTTAAGGAGGCTGCCAAAAGAACATCTCTTCCGGGAGCGGTGGTTGCGCCCTCTCTCCCAGATATTTATTCAAGAAACACTTCAGTGTATACTATATGAACGCCGATGATGCTTCCGAATATAATATACATATGCATCTACACTAATGGGTCTAAAACCTTCACATATGTAGGTATAGCACTAGGCCGACTTACTACCGTTTTTAAGCGGAGGTTATTGCCATTATGCAAGGTGCAAATGAAACTATAGCACGAAAAATTTACAATAAAATCATTAGAATAGCTAGTGGCAGTAAAGAAGCATCGATGGCTCTAAATAGTTTTAAAATAACGTCAGAAGTAGCACTCCAATGCCACAATACACTGGAGATAGCTGCAGAAGCAATGTGCTACAACTTATATGGATTAAAGGACGTCGCAGGATTATATGGAAATGAGCAGGCTGATGAATTGGCCAGACGTGATTCAACGCAACCCTTTTGGAGTGCCGAGCCAGCAGTGACACCATCCCTGACTCTGCTCCATGCAATAATAAAACAAGAAACCCACAGTCGCCACTATGACAGATTTGTTAACTTGGATAAATCCTATCAAGCGAGAATGGCTATATCAGCCTCCTCATCGACATTGTCTAAATTCTGTATGCAGTTACTAAGAAGGAGACTACGACTTCTAGTAGGTATACTTTCAGGACACTGCAAACTGAAGAAACATAATATGTACAGATTAAGGCTAACTTACAGCCCGACCTATAGTGGTTGTAATTGGGAGGAAGAGGCGGCAGAGCATATTCTATGCGACTGCCCTGCACTTGCCTCGATTAGAGGTGCCATATGGCAGGAATCCGTGGCACACCCTTGGTTAGCATCCTCAGTTTTGCTGAGAGGACTGGATGGCTTGAATAGGACCACGAAGACTATGTGCATGATTTTTTGTGGTAGGACATGGGCCCACTTCGAGGTCAAGTGCCCATGAACCTAGTTCATTTTCCAAAATCTTAAAGTGGTTAAACTACTGGGTAGTGACATATGGAAGATTGTTTTTAATAAAATCCATTTTATCTTAAAGCCAAAACAAAAATTTAATATCCTAAAAATTATGTGGAAATACTTTGTTAAAATATTGAAAAACGAAGTCCACTCTTAATTCTGAAAATTAGACTGTCTCCTTAAAATTAGATTTGAAAAATATTCAGCTTAGAATTAATGATTTGTTTGAGTGAGTTTACCAAAACGGCCACTTACGAATTACAAGGAACCGAAATTAGTTTTCACCTTGGATTAATGTGTTGGAGAACTTAAGACAAGGAAGGGCTGAGCCGAAAAGTAATGTCAGTATTGACTGTATGCGAGTTTGGAACTTTCTCTTGGGAATGCGAATTGCCCTTAATGCCGTGTTTCAGACTTAATCCATTTAAGTAACCCTAAAGCGCTGAAAGATGCTTCACAAAAGCAGCTCCCGTAAATTCTGTATTTAAATTTCTATTTTCTTCATTAAAACGTTATTATTAAAATTTTGATTGTTAGAATTTAGCAGAGCAATTCTTATTAAAAAATCAACCTAATTTAATGAGTTGCCAGTATTTGAACTTGGGGAAATATTCAAAAATAAAACAAAATAAAAGCACGATGGAACAGACGATCTTTAATATGTTTATCAGTTCGAATAGGCATCGTAAGTAACCCGGGGTATCGTTATCGATCAGTGAACAAAGGTTTCCACCAAGCAAGTTCTCGTTCAGCGGCAGATGCTTCAAAATTGCTTTAAGTGCTTTTATATTCTGAAATATTTGCCTCTAGCCCACAAGGCAATTCATATCAGCGACCTACATTTTAAAATTCTAAACTTGTCTGTCAAAGATTTTAGCCTTTTCCCTCTCGTAATTGACAGATAGGCCCTACGATACCGTGCTAAGAGCTTCATCAGTTAATTTCCTGTCTCTTTTTTTTTATTACTTTTCAATAGACCTATCTAATAATTAAATCAATGAAAAGAAGAGATCGTCAATTAAATGTTAAAATGCGTGTTGAATAAATTCGGTTCACTCTTTGAGTTCGATTGTTAAAATCGAAAGTTTTGGGACGTTTCGGGAATCTTTGTAGACTGTTCAGAGAGACTTTTTAGAAAGAGTAATTTTCCAAAATGATTCATTGCATGTCGAATTAAATGACGAATCGTAAAATCGATAGCTTTGATAAACTACATTTTCGGATAAATCCAAGTTTTACTTTTAGTTTTCAAAGCGTCGAAGAAGAGGAAGAAGAAGAAGAAGAGGAAGAAGAAGAAGAAGAAGAAGAAGAAGAAGAAGAAGAAGAAGAAGAAGAAGAAGAAGAAGAAGAAGAAGAAGAAGAAGAAGAAGAAGAAGAAGAAGAAGAAGAAGAAGAAAAAGAAGAAGAAGAAACTTCCTCGTTTTAATAATTATAGCAAGGGTTCGCAATTTAAAATTCAAAACATGGAAGATTACGCAGGTTTAACGAAATGAACTCGTGAGGAATACTTATAATTTCCAGAAGCCCTCTAGGATAATTCAGTTTAAATTAATAACAATTCTAAGTAATAAGAAGAAGATGCAGTCTTTAGAATAAAGAAAAAAGAGAAATATAAAACATTCAGAATAATAAGCTTTGGCATGATCAATATTGAGCATGTAAGCCGACGAATTTATAATAAAGCTCATCTGTTTGATCCAAGAACCAAGAGAACTGTATAAATAAACGAAGCCAGTATAGATTTTTCCAAGCTTCTCAAAAATTTATGAAAAATTCCCGAAAGCTCACACAAATAAAAAATTGAAAAAATGCTTTTCATTTTAAATACTTTGGACACAGTCAAAGGGAAGCCGATTTTAGTTTAACGCTTTAATAATAATTTAAAAAAAAACAAGTACAAGTTCAAAGAGGGTTATCTTTTATTACGGAAACTGAAAATAGCTCAACGAAAATTCTTCCATAAACTCGTAAACAAAGCAAATACGTATGCACGTTCTGTAAAACATTCGGGCTTATTAAAATTTACAATGTCATAAAAAGATGCGGCAGACGTACGAGATTGTATACGAAGTTGCTCAATTTTAGAGGAATATTCGGCTGTAAAATTTATAAGGGAAGGTGGAAATTAACTTTAGGGAGAATTGGCACATTTCTAACTTACAGATTAAGTACTTAACTGACGTTAGTGAGAAAATCTAATTGTTGAGAAGTTTATTAATACCGGTTAAAAGCTTGCAATCACCTTTTCTCGGAACTTTGGTGGTTAATTATTAATAAACCATGGAAATTCTGCTCGATATTGAATTTATTGTAATGCTCATAGTTTACTGACATATTTGAAATGTTGAAATTGTTTGGTTTAGATTGGGTGATTAATTACGTGTGTGTTTGTGGAGTTTACTTCCCTGAATGTGTTTTAATACCTACTTTTATTTAATCTCCCTATTTATTAATTTTAAGTGGGTTAAAACGAATATCGCGGATCTTTTATTATTAAAGGATGAACATTTTTTAAGCATAAAAACTTAAGAATGATTTCGAGGTACTTTCAAAAATTTTATGAAAATTAGAAAACATTTTTTCTACACCTATTTAATTATATTGCAATTATTAGCATTTTCTTCGTGAAAAATAGTACCTATAATTAACTGCAGTGAATTATGGATTCATAATTCACTGTTTGCGGACCAATCATAAATACAAATCCAAAAATCAATATTTCGCTGATCCAATGATATTTTAAGTAGTCCGCGATCAACTCTTTCTGCAGCTGAAAAAAGACTCGCGTGACGCCCAAGTGTGTTGTCATATTGTTTGTTTATGTTTTTCAACGTATGCACTTAATTAATTTGAGTCTAATCTATTTGTTTAATAGGTAGAAAAAGCATAGTATTACATTCGCGATTATGGCCATTATTCGCTCAGATGATTTGCGCCACTCGCCTGACGGCTCGTGGGCTCAAACGTCATCTTCGTGAATAATGGCTGTCATAATCGCTCATATTAGCTATTTATGTAACGAGTACATAATGTAGGTCTTTATGGACGCGCCAAAAAGTAAAATAAATTTGGCAAGTCCAAAAAGCCTAATTATGTACGAATTACATACAAAGCTTTATGTTCAGCTGCATATAGCAAAAAATTTACTTTTAAATTAATTTGAGGTTAAAATGTGTTTTATAGCTCTAACTTCTTGCAGGGTGCTGTATTGAATAATCACCTAGTTACCCGGTTGTTTAACAAACAGAAGCAACCAATCAACGGTCGTTCTACTTAGCACCGGCCGTTTTACTTTATCATTATGGTGCTAGTCCGATAAATGATATAATTATGGCCTCTAAACAGTACTATAATCGAGTCATTATGAGACAGCTGAACATAAAATAATATACTATTAAAGCAAAAACTAGAAATTGTTTTGGGTTCATCACAAAACGTGAGCTTTTAGTTCCAAAAATAGGAATCTACGAATCCGCAATATTTCCAATATAGGTAATTCAAAAACGAAACCAGTGCATTATGGATGTAATGCAAATTTAATCAGCGTTCGACATGTGCTATATCTGTACGTTTCAGGTTGATCCCTACAAAAGTTAGTGAACCTATATTAAATTTTGATTTTCGTATTAAGGACGAAAAATTTTCCGATTCGCATTGGCTGCTGCCATTTAACATCTTGCAGTCGTAGATAGAAATCTAATTTTATATTCAGCAGAGTAATGCTCCTGTCACTCCTTCAGCTTTTATGGATCTTGGTTCCTTTCAGTTGCGACCTGTGCCTGGGAATTGACAGGCACATACAGGCGAGATGAATAGAATTTTTGTGTTCGGTGTCGCACTGAAAAGTGCATACTTACAAATTATTTATTACATTTTTCTGACGGTTATATTTGAGTAATTTGCTTATATGGACATAACAAACGTCCTAGTATATGTAAATCGGGGTTAGTTAATTTGGGGCTTACTGAAAACATTTCGATTCGATTTTTCAGTAAGCGAATTTTATTACCTGAAAACCTCCAATGACATGTTGAGGTGTGTTGAGTCTTCTTAGGTATAATTTGCAACATAATATACACTGAGGTTCATCAGTTTTGAGTAGCTAAAACAATTGCTTTCTGTGCTTTATCCAATGTAATAGATGAAAATGGCATTTTAACACCTTAAAATTGTTTTTCAATAGATAAGTTGTTATATTAAATTATGTGTTTAACCCAAAAGCAAAAATCATATTGTCTTATTAATGTTATAAAATATTCCGGAGGTAAAAATAATCGTAGTTTCCCCGATGAGATCTCATGGGGGCAACGGTTTTGAGTGAAGTCAAGATCAACATAGGGATCTGGAATGTGTAAAGCTTATTTAAAGCAGCAGAACCAACAAACCTAACTCAGGAAGTGAAAAGGCTAAATATTGATACACTGGGTGTCACAGGAACATGGAAATGTGTACCGTTACGGAAAGCGCCTTTTACTATTCTGGTAATCAAAATAGGGATCATAGAAGTAGGAACATTCGTCTCCGAACAATTTGAATATTTAGTCGGTTCTTTTGGGTTAGGGATGCGGAATGAAAAGGGAAACCACCTTCTACAATTCCGCCAAGAAGAGAATATAAAAGTGACGAATAAATCAGATAGATTAAGTACGTATTTATTAATAAGCATTTCGGCTCCTCAATCACTCGAGCATACACCTACCCGGGAGCGGACATACCGACTCACCACAATATTGCTGATAGGTGATAGTCTTAAAACGAACAGCGTAAGGTGTAAGATATAAAGAACAATCTCGTAAAGAAAAGTAGTTTACGAAAAACTTAAAAGATAAAGAGTTAAGGATTGAGAAACATTTCCGTCTCGAATTGTCGCTATTGATGAAATGTGGATTAGAGACCTTGAACCACAGTTGAAATTTCGGTCAAACGAGTGGAGAAGCCCATCATCGCCGCGACCCATAAAATTTAGACTGGCGAAATCAAACGTTAAGCAGATGATGATCTTCGCTTACGATCACCGAGGAATCATCATGACCGACAGAGTTCAAGATGGTATTATCGGGATTTCATGCAGAAATTTCACAGAACAATGCACAAAAGCCAATCTGACTTTCTCACTCGTAAGCCACTCATTTTGCACACGCCCGCACTTGGGGAAAGTTGTGACTGATTTGTTGCATCAGTACGAGTGGGAAATGTTACCTCACCCACCATATAGTCCAGGCATAGGTCCACCAGACTTCGACTTGTTCTCGAAGTCAAAGGCGCCCATGCGTGGACAGCGTTTTTCAAACCTGGAAGAGCATTCTGCAGCGGTTACCCGGCGCATTCAAGAGTTAAACAAAGGTGGTGGCCTCACTGGAATAGGAAATTTTCCAATTTGGGAATCGGTCATTGAGCAGCAGGGGGACTATATAAAGTATGTTCATTAAAAAAACAACTCTAGAGTGCTTTGAAAATCTGTTTTAAGTATGTCTTAAGGGCCCCTGACACGCTCGTGCTTCGTTCCAATTTTACCCGCTCAGGATTGAAACGGACGATTTTACTCGAACCGGAAAGGCGCATTTACACGTTCGTTGTTTTATTCGATGTTAAGGTACAATTTTGAATGAACAGGCTTGTTGTACAGCTGGTATACCAAATACAAGATGAAGCTAAAACACAAAATTTGTGCTGTTAGTATTGCTATATTATTGCTCCAAAGGAAGAAACGTGTCCGTTCGCAGTTATTTAACTTGTATAAATTAAATGCAACCTCACAAATACGCTTATCAATCAGAATTGGTCTGCAGTCTGCATGAACAGTGAACACCTGGTCATACAAATACACGTTCGGTTTTTACTCAATTTTACCCGAACGGTGTGACGTCACACAGTGAAAATCAAATTATTTTGGATTTTGCTCGTGCCGTGCTCGTTTCAATTTTTCACGCGTGAATTGCGCATACACATTCTGTTTTACCCGTGCGTTATTAGACGGTACGGGTAAAATTGGAACGAATCACGAACGTGTCAGGGGCCCTTTAGGCTGTATGTTACATATGAAAATTTTTTGGTTAAAAAATTATCAAATTGAAGTTCTGAATTTCTGATCACGTGTGCGAAAGTAACCAATCAGAACAAGATTATACTTATAATCGCCCTAGGACGATTATCAGTGTAATCAGAAAATTAGGTTGCTAAGTAACAAACAGTTTTTAACACGTAATTAAATACCATGAGATCGAAAAAAAAAAATGATTCTGAGCAGGCCTTGACTAGTACGATCTCACGGTATTAATTGTTATAATTTGTAAAAATGTAATTACCACGGTATTTAATTTAATTAAAATTGCAAAAAATTTTCTCACCGAATATTCCTCGATCATTGATAAATAACTTTTAATTTTATCACAACTACCTCAAGCACGTTGCTTTTAGGTAACAGTCCTCCGCCTTCGGCGTCAGGCGGTTACCAAGCAACGTGCTTTCGGTAACTGTGATAAAATTATTTCGTAATTATCAATGTCCTAGGGATATTATAGCTGAAAATCATTTCATACAAAAATAGTATGCATTATTTACGAAATACCTTTCGTAGAAAGAAAAACTTTTCCGTGATAACAAATAAAGATGACGAAACTGCTCGTGATGCTCAAGAAAGAAAACTAATCTAGAAAAACCATATTAAAAATCTCTTTCCGGACGAAAGATCAACTAAAGAAAATAGAGGAGATAACCTGACAAATAACAAAAGGAGTAATGGAAAAAACCGCACACTCGTTAAAAAACAACACGGTGGCTGGACCGGATGATCTACATAAGCTTTTTAATAAAATCTGCAAAACTGGTCTGTACCTTATTCAATGGATATCGCCTACTCTATACCCTTGCTGAAAAATAATAACGCAAGAAAATTCAAAGATCACACAAGGACAGCCTCAAGAGCCACGTCCTATAATTATTTCTCAAAATCATTCATCAAAGTTTGGATTTAGGCACAAAATAAGCCTTAGTTGCAACACAGGTATTAGAACAAAACTGCTACGGCCAGAGAAAAAATATATGCCTATGCTTTATAGATTACAAGAAGGCGTTTGACAGAGTTCAACACCATAAACTCATGAGCATTCTGAGACAAATGGATAAAGACCAAAAAGATATTCGCTGCCTAGAGAATTTATATTGGAATCAAAATGCCCAAATAAAGATTAACGGTTAGCTCACTAATGCCGTTAAAATCTGCAGAGGAATTCGGCAAGGATATGTCCTCTCGCCGCTTCTATTTAATCTGTCCTCTGAGGCCAAGAAGCACTTGAAGATATTGAAAAGATAATAAAAGTTAACTGGATATGGATTAATAACAACCGATATGCTGATGATTCAGTACTGATTGCTGAGGATGAGCCTTAACGTTAATACCAACAAAATATAATTTATAATTGTTACCCGGGAACCAGATACGTTCAGAAATACTAGGCTAACATTCAATGGATCGTCCATAGAACGACTAAACACGTTTAAATGCCTTAGAATTGGACTCTCCAAGGCCTGAACATCACATCTGGAAATCTAGCAGGTAGAACAGGAGCCTAATGGGTAGTTTTCACCATTTAAGGCGCCAACTGAGGACCAGATCTTCCTTGTCTTTCTACAAAAAGGCTTAGAAATACTCACGCCCTTTATGAAGGCGATATTTAAAGCAAGTATTTATTTGAAATACATACCAAGAACTTGACATGCACACTTCAGACATATGGAGAGAAGACCGACAATGCCCTGTAAAGAACATGCCACTTCAATAAGACCAAGAATGTGCAAATATAATATTCATCCCCAAGCCTGGTAAAATTGATTATGCAGAGCCTACATCTTTTAGGCCAATCAGTTTGACATCATTTATTTTAAAAGAGTAGGAGAAGATTATCTACAGATACATATTAGATGGGCCCCTTAGTGAAAGGCCCTTACATAGAGAACAGTATGCTTACACTCCAGGGATGTCAATTGACGGCTTTGTGCAATTTTATCAACAGGATTGAAAATGGGCATTACAGGGCAAAGAGTGCGCATTAAGTTGCTTTTTTGATTTACAGAGAGCATTTGATAATGTAAACCTGTGGATAACGAAAGCCTTAAAGAAGATGCAAATACAATCTGATATAATAGGCGGGGTTAAGCAAGCACTGAAGGCAAGAACTATCGCGGCGACGATGGGAAAGGCTGCTCCCAAGAAGGATGTTTATCGCCACACTTGTGGTATGTGGTCATGGTTGACTTATTAGAACATTTAAGTAGAGAGGGAACACATGCCCAAGTATATGTGGATGATGGTACCGTCCTAATGACTGGGTGTCACTTAATCATTATGTGTGACATAATGCAGAGAGATTTAAAAACTGTAGCAAGGCAGGTCAGCAGAATGGACTCTTAGTCAATCCTTCGAAGATGGAGTTGATTCCGTTTACCAGGAAAAGGAAGATAGAGGGCTTAAAACAACCCACGTTCTATGGGGAAGTATTTTGAGGAAAAATGTAAACGAGCCACTGCAGCATTGTTGTAATGCAGACTAACAGTGGGCCGAAAATGGGGTCTTATTCCACGGATTGCCGACTGGATATATGCCGTTGTTATCAGACCACAATTACTGCATAAAACAATAGTCTGGTGGAAGAGAACAAGCTAGGACAAATATAATAACTGGCTTTATTAGGTATAACAGGAGCCATGAGAACTCTAACCCTGGCTTTGGCGATAATGTTGGCCATCCCACCCTTGCATATTGAAGTAGAAAGGATGGCGATGCTACCGTAGATAAGAATCATACAATAGGTGAATGGAGATGAAGCAAATAAATCTTCGGGCATGCGAATATAATGTATCATGCTCAACAGAATGGTAACTATGAACATACCCACAGACGACACACAACAAGAGTATTGCTTTGACATGAATTATGAAGTTGTTGTAGCAGATGGAGGATATAGAATTATTGCGAAACTATGCTGCTATACAAAGGGCTCAAAAGATTAATAGGAGAAGAAGGGAGGAGGCATATTTATAACATCAATGGGAATGAACATTTTCATTCCAATTCAATATCAAGCTGAAATTTGTGCTATCATAGAATGTGCAAGGTTAATATACAGTGTGCACGTAAAGGTTGGAACAAATTCGAGAAAATCTTTAGGTATTGGGAAAGTAAGAAAATAATGCTCGGACACATTGATTTTCTTTTTTAGATGCGCATTTTCTGGTATACGTATATTTTTATTATGTCATCCCTGTTCGAGTTATGACGTTATCATCAGTAGTTTTAAATGGCAACACCCTCTTTTGATAGTACCATTTAAAAGAGCACAGTTTTTGCGTATAGACGCCAAATTTTATCGTAGTTATATTACATAACAATATTTTCGAGAAGTTAGTACCACAATTATTGTTGCACCATTTTTTATTGACGGCGCATTAAATGCTGAAAAATATTTGAATTTGCTACAACAGATCATTCCCGCACTTGTAGCACTATATCCAAATACCAACAAGATGGCGCGCTACCACATTATTCACGGATTGTGCGTGATTATCTAAACACCGTTTTCGCTAATAGATGGATATTGTCAAGAGGTGAAGGACATGCAATTTAAACATTTAATTTAATGGGTTTTAGTTGAATTTGTTATTTCTTCTATTCTTATTTCATTACACTGTTAGTAATCTTAAAATTGTTTTTTGAAAATATTGTTATGTAACATACCACAAAATTTGGCGTTTATACTCAAACAAATGTGCACTTTTAAATGGTATTATGAAAGGAGGGTGTTGCTATTTAAAAAAAAACTGATGATGCTGTCTAAGTCGAACAGGGATGACGTGATAAAAAATATACGTATACCAGAAAATGCGCATCTAAAAAAGAAAATCGATGTGTCCGAGCATTATTTTCTTACTTACCCAATAAAGCTTTTATCGAATTTGCTCCAACATTTACGTGCGCACTGTATATTCGGATAATTAAGCGGACCTAAAAAGCATTGTCAACTAAAGCGGTCAATTTAGCCCTAGTAAAAGAATGTAGGCAGGTCCTACAAAATCTTGGCGTTAGGAAGATATTACAAATTATCTGGGTATCGAGACACAGTGGAGTGAAGGGAAACGAAATGGTAGATAAGTTAGCCAGAGAGATACACTGGACCAGAACCAGAAGTATCTCGAAGTAAAGAGTAAAGACACATACGAAAGAATGGGTTATGAAAGAAATGAAGAAAGAATGGAAATATGTAGGCAACACATGTAGACAAGACAAAGAATTGAGACAAGGGCCACATAGCGATAGATTCAAAGAATTATTAGGAGCGTGTGCATTTAAATTTTTCCTCAACAATTGAAAATTGGCAAGGTGGTTTTGGTATACAGGGTGGTCAAAAGCATTTATTTCATTATAAGGAATTGGTCCAAGCCATTCTGTACAAGAAAGGAATACAAAGCATTGGGAAACTGCAGACTGATAATTTTAACGCCAATTTTTTAAAAGGTATTTAAGTATACAGCGTGTCCCAGGATAGATGTTACAATAGGTGCGATAGACTAAAAATTTTTGAATTTTATTTTAAGATGTTGGAATTAAGCCCTGCTTGGTTTGAAGAGAATTTTAAGAATATTTTCAGTTTTTGAAAAACAAGTCGGCCTTGACATTGAAGCGAAAACTATTTTCTTTTCAGGTAAAGTACACTTTTTGCTTATGATAGGGCAAAAGTTTACTAAGAAAAGTTGTTCAGAATGAGAAATTATGGCCCTATACAAAATGTCAGGAAGATCTACGTACTTTGATTAAACCGTCATTTTTTAGATTAAACAAAATAAATTGTATTTATTCAAAATTTTCTTTGTAGAACATTGGACGAAACAAATAGCATTTACAAGAAATTTAACTTGTGAAACATAATAATAACACTGATCTACAATAAATGATTTCTTCCACATTACTGCCAGAAGGCCATGAAAAGACTATCGTTGACGAATCTTCCTGAAATTTTGCATAGGGGCATAATTTCTTATTATGAACAACTTTTCTTAGTAAAATTTTGCCGTATCATGAACAAAAAGGGTACTTTACCTGAAAAGAAAATAGTTTTCGCTTCAATGTCAAGGCCGACTTGTTTTTCAAAAACTGAAATTATTCTTAAAATTCTCTTCAAACCAAGCAGGGCTTAATTCCACAATCTTAAAATAAAATTCAAAAATTTTTAGTCCATCAAACCTATTGTAACATCTATCCTGGGACACACTGTATACGTTTGGGAGCAAAATAATATATTATCATAAAATCAACATTGATTTTTAGCTTGTATATCAACTGTTACACCTGCAAATTCGGTTTTTATTTGATGCAGGAGAATGCCCGTTGAAATATTTTATGATCTCAATAGTGTATTCGACAGCGTCGATATCAAATTATCGATTGCCAAATTGAAAAGTTACAATAATAGTTATAATGGACATAGTTAGTGTGCATTTTTAATGTGAAAAACAATGTTATAAGTGAATTTATTTCTTTAACGTAAATATAAATGAAGAGATCCCACAAGGTTTGGTTCTACGACCGATTTTGTTTATCTTAGGTACATAAATCAATGAAGCAATTTTTTTTTTCGGATGCTCATTCTACTGTCTACGCTGATAATACATCTGTGATGACATCAGACAAGAATGATTTAGTTTTGGATCATAAGTGTTGCAGTATGTTTAAAAAAATTAAATAATTGGCTTGGGGGAAAACTACATATATTTATCGTAATGTAGAAAAAACCGGTGCCATAAAATTCTCCAATAGGCAGATAGACTGATAGTACAAACGTTTACTAAATATATCTAACTTTGTTGAATTTTTAGAATTGGAAACGACATTGTGAATATTTCATAAGCAAATTAAATTTCTTAGCTTATTCAATAAAAATAACAGAGATGCCTTTTTGCAAAATAAAGCTTTATATGTATGTATTTAACAGTGATGTTTAAGTCTTCGTTTGCTAATACTGATACTCATACTCTCTAAAAAAGAATTTTTTTTCTAATTTGTCAGAATTTCTATAATAATGAATATTTAGCCTGACGAAATCACTCTGACATGTATTATATAACATACAGTCTGTCCCAAATTCAATCCCCACCATTAGGATCTCGGAAACTATAAAATCTACAAAGTTGGTTAAATAGGGAAAGTTTTAGGAATTTTAATGCTCATTTCATATCCGTTGAGAAATCACAGCCAACTTTGATCGTTTTCGAGATATCTTGAAAAAACCGAAATTTGGAGTTTTCTGTTTTCCAAAATATCTCGGAAAGTATTAAGTTATTAGTTTCAAGACTTGTACAATGTGAAGGCACTTTTTTACGGAGAATCGGGTGGTACCATATGTTTATATTTATGACGCTTTGTTTCTATTCTATGAACAACTGCTTTTGATTTTCATATGGACGCCATATTGAATTTTGTCGTAACTAAACTCAGCTCTTTTTTCTCTTTTCAATGATGTGTCACACGTACAGTTTTTTTGTGGAAGAGCGGGAGTAAAATACATTTTTTCCTTATTCGCGTAGTAGGCTATGATGAAAAAAAATGTATTTTATTCCCGCTCTTCTTCAAAAACTCCATAGGTGTGACACATAGTTGAAAAGAGAAAAAAGAGCTGAGTTTAGTTACGACAAAATTCAATATTGCGTCCATATGAAAATCAAAAGTAGTTGTTCATAGAATAGAAACAAAGCGTCGCGTCGTAACTAAACTCAGCTCTTTTTGCTCTTTTCAACGATGTGTCACACGTACGGAGTTTTTGAAGAAGAGCAGGAATAAAATTAATTTTTTTTTATCATAGCCTACTACGCGAATAAGGAAAAAATGTATTTTACTCCCGCTCTTCTTCAAAAACTCCGTACGTGTGATACATCGTTGAAAAGAGAAAAAAGAGCTGAGTTTAGTAACGACAAAATTCCATATGAAAATCAAAAGTAGTTGTTCATAGAATAGAAACAAAGCGTCATAAATATAAACAAATGGTACCACCCGATTCTCCGTAAAAAAGTGCCTTCACAATGTACAAGTCTTGAAACTAATAACTTAATACTTTCCGAGATATTTTGGAAAACAGAAAACTCCAAATTTTGGTTTTTCCAAGATATCTCGAAAACGGTCAAAGTTGGCTGTGATTTCTCAACGGATATGAAATGAGCATTAAAATTCCTAAAACTTTCCCTATTTAACCAACTTTGTAGCTTTTATAGTTTCCGAGATCCTAATGATGGGGATTGAATTTGGGACACACTGTATATATTTGTTATTATAATGTTTTTACTTGTTACTACCGTATATTTTGAAGCTGTTTTCTCTTCTATTTTATATAAGTGCGCCATCCCTATGCAGGGTGTTCTGTTAAATAGGGAAAATAAAGATTTATTATTGATCTAAAATTAAGGAAGATGTTGAGATATTATTTAAACAAACGTTAACTTTGAATGAATTTTTATGGGATTTACTGAAATGAGTGGACAGGAAAAGCCTAAGTAATTATTTTTCTATTAATTAAAAGTCAATAATACTTAGAAATTAAAATCGAGTATACATACACCGTGATCATAAAGTTTGGAACAAAATTCATAATTGCGATGACGTCATCATCAGTTTTTTAAATGACAACCCCAATGTTTTTCTGCTATTTCTCATAGACCTTCTTAGTATTTAAATGGTGATGTAAAAAAAATTGGTCCCTTACATAACTTTTTTTTTTGAGATCACGAATGTCCCGTGTGATTGCGAATACCACTCCTGCTGCTCACCCGTGATATTCATATGCAAGCACAAGGAACATTCGTGATGTTACAGCAAAAAAATAATCGACAATTCTTTGACCACTCGTGGTATTGTAAGTGAATCTTTAACGGCAGTTTAAATACCTCTGACTACGTTCAGAGTTTTCTTAAAATTTATTTCGGTAAAATCCTAAAAGCATTAAAATAAATAGATAAACCTGAACACCTTAGAGAATACACAGAATAAAAGTCTTAATCTGCTGCTGACAGATTTAAATTCTTCAATTTAGATTAAAGCAATGTTTAACAAGCCATTTTTTGAAAGGAAATTTTGAATTCATTACTTAGAAAATTTAATACTCAAATAATGTTAACACAAAATTAAATTGCTCCCCGAAAAATTAATTACTTAGTATAACCGAAAATGTATAACACGAAAATCTTAAGGAAATTATGTAATGAAAGTTCATAATAGAGTTTCCGATAAACCATGTAGACTTATTACTTAAATAATTTAGAAAGGATGTTCCTCAAAAGGTGAAAGTTCAAAACTATTTCAGCCAGCGTGGAGGCTCCTTACCCTTCCTTTTGGATAGGAATCTTACTTAGCCTTCGGGATTTTAATTAAATTTCGATAACAATAAGAAGAAAATATTTAAAGCTCACTTTGGACCTTGGAAATATGGAAATACTGCACTCACCTGAAAGAAAAGAAATATAAATTAATTATGTAACTTACAAGCTGGTAAAGTGTAAAGGCAAATTCAAGGATAAAGTTCAGTAACATTAACTAGTGGGAAGCAATAGTATTTCGCTCAATTGCCTTTCCTCCGCTTCTGGCTATATAAACTGCTAAGTTAGTGGTCGAACCACAAGGGAAACATCTATAAACAACGTTGCCTGGTTACATAATTAAACATATGGCCACCTTGTTGAGAACTTTGGGCAACTGTCGATAAGTTCGACAAGCTTATTAATTTACATCTTACAATGAATTTAAATCGCATTTCCCTTACAAAGACATGTATTTCCGGACAAAAGCCTTTATAAAAGATATTTATATAACGTCGAAATTTGCGTGAAAGAGTGGTTAAGAATTATATTCGAGAAGCGCAATTCAAAAGAATATTGAAACCAAGAAACAAATTCAAATCAAAAGCTGAAAAATTGAATTTCGACTAAGAACTCAATATTAGGGGTCAAAACAAACGAATGAGATTCAGATCCAATAATAAAAAATCCGAATCAAGTTTGCGTTCTTAAAATAAAATCAGCGTTCTGTGTTGCTGAAAACGTTATTTAAAATTGAATTTTAGAAGACGAAACCTTTACAACCTCAACTTTCCAAATAATTTTTTGTTATTAGTGTTTTAACCACTTATAACAATTCAGTTTTGAACTCTTTTTATTTTAAAATCAATATCCTGATTTTTGTATTTCTTTAAAAGCAGTTCTTGTTTTTTGCGAATCTTAAAATTATCCTTTATGAAATTTCCCTTCCTTTCTGAATATTGTTTGAAGCATTATTGTTATGATTTAAAAACGGCGTAAACATCAGTCTTAAGACATTTTCATATTGATCTGTTGACACACATCCACTTTTCACGTCTTTCCTTGAAGTAAACAAGGATTTTACAAGTGAACTGTAAGTCATTCTTGACCCTTTTATATTTTCATATACTTCTATCCTTCAACGATGTGATTCGATTTAAAAGAAAAGTTCAAAGGATCGCTTCAGGATTATTTTCTAAAATATTTCTAAAGACTAATGTGCCGAAAGAAAAGTTCAAGAAATGGAATTCTTACCAAAGGAAAAATCCTATTTGATTCAACAAAATCCTTGTATAATTTTGTTTGAGGTTTTCTAATTTATTTTGGGGGTAAATACGGTGAGAGCAGGCTCTTATTTATGTATGAATCTGGGTAAAAACGGTGGGTTTTAGTAGCTTCATGTATCATCACACTTTAATAATAAATTTGCGGTAGTTTTCCGTTTTCCATCAAATAATATTCCAATAGAAATAATATCAGCGTCAAACTCGTCCGAATTTTTTCAAAGTGGGTTCGATTAAATCCGATAAAAAACTAATTTATAAAATTATTTAAAATAAATGAGAATTAAACCTAGAAGTCAGCACAAAACAACAAATTAAGTTTTCCTTTGATTTTACAAACCGCAGTCCGTTGAGTATTTTAATTAATAAATTCAAAGGACAACCCGCTGAGCTTTTGCTTGTTTACAACTTTACATTTTAGAACGAACACCCACTAACCTTTAACCATCTTTAACTTAACGTTTTAAAATGTCAAAGTTGTGTTGTATCGAATATTCATTAAACAGTCCCTCGATTTAGTAAACAATTTTAAAAAGAGCCGATTAAGTGCTTTTGGGGGTTTTGAGTTAGATTAAACTAAAATTGTAAATTAAACCAACGCGATCAATATGTCGATGAATAAATAAAACTAGAGGAGATTGTTACTGAAAATTTGGTGTAATCTGTTTTTTAGTCTTAATTATTTCCATAAAAATCCGTTCGATTTTCGACTTCTGAAAATTATTTGCTTTAGACTGTTTATCAATTTTCTACAAACTAACTTCAATTATTATTACTGTATTTTAGCTCATGTAAAAATTCTACCAATTATTTTCAGATTAAATATTGGAAATGTACTCGATGAACTTCCGTTTTCTAAAACGACGTATTTACGTGGAAATCTTATCAGGAAAATTGAACAGAGGCGTTTGACGTCAATTTCAAGCCAAACCCGGTTTAATTCAACACGCTTCTTTGTACTATTTCTTTAGGAAAACAGTTTCATTTCCATGCCAAACAAGAATTTTAGAAGTTTAGTAGGCACGTCCTTAACCACCATTATGTCGTAAACAGGTGTGAGAAAATACGTTTGTAGAACTTAATTTCATCTCAAATCCCTTGAATATCATTATTGTCATTTTATTAGCCTTTGAAATTGTTAGGAACGTTTTTGTTAGAATTTTGATGAGTTTTAGTTACGCAACAGTTGAATGAAAAATTCGAAGGACGAATTTATTAATTAAAAAACCCCGAAAGGAATTTTGAATAGATTTTTGAGCCGAGGCTATACCTTTTAGAGTTCTTTAATTTCAACTAACAAGCGCCTAACCGTTGAAAAAATTCATCAAATCAAGTTTAATTAAATGGACTTTGTACAATTCAAGGCAAAGTTAAATCTGAGTACAAAAAGACCAATTTCGAAAATTTTTCATTAAGCTGTAACCAACGATAATAATAATTTCGGTTAAAGCTTTACGTAGCTCGTTTCTTCAATCGTCATAATAACATAATTCCATTTAGATGTATGTGAGCTTTACGAGCATGGAATTCCTTTCAGTAAACATCAAAAGAAAGAGGGTACAGCGCCACGACGTCCACATTTGCTGTAAAACACCCGACCCTATTCTATTTGCGACCTTGTTATTCGAGAAAGTTCGAATATCAAAATAAAAATTTTATTCGCACCACGTGCAGAAAAAAAAACATAAAGAGCAAGTAATGATTTACATTGATCTTTGTGAGAAAGCTAAATGTGAAATACTTTTATTTGAAATATGGAATAAAAATTAAAAACTTTATAAATAAAACTGTTTGCTGCAGATGTACCAAAGACCCTTCTCGTTTTACATAATAAGAAAATAAAGCGAAACACATGTACACGTTTTTGATAAGGGTGAAATGAGCAACCTCATTTTAGACATTTTTTTCCTTTTTAGCTTTTAAGTCGAACATAAAATGTTGCTGAATACTTGACACGCCGTAACTAGCACTTTGGTTTTTCGTAAAACATTCTGAAAACACTACGTTTCCTGTTTAATTTCTTTTATAATTTTCACGAGCTTAGCTTTTATGTAAAGCTTTCATGAAAAGAAAACACGGTCGACTATGTTTAAATTAAACTGCTCATCTAAACTGTTAATTTTAATTACTCAGACTTGAATTACCCTCTTATCGTTATCACTTGAAAGTAAATTCATGTACCTGTTTGAAGTTAATTAAGGTGCAAATATATTCTTGTTTCAGACACGACATGAATTTTAAATCGTTTCAATTTCTACTCTTCTGTTTCTGACTTATACTAATCAAAGTTTACTTATTTTAATTTGAATCCTCGCCCTTACGGAATTAAAACAAAGTCGTCTCTGTGTATTTGAATAACACCAGATTGTAGATAATAAAATGTAAGGTAATACAAAATTTGTATATTCAGCAACGAAGTATATTTCAAAGAACGAGGGAATTTTTCGCTAAAATCTAACCTACTGCTTTTTTCAAATATGTCTTTAGAAAATCAAACAATCCACCAGAATTTACACAATACGCAGAAATTGTCTCAATGGCATTATAGTAAATCAACAGATATTGAATTTTATCCACCTATCAAGTTCAAAAGTTTTTCTGATTTTTCTAACCCTCAAGCATCATAGTCGTAGACTTTGTGTCCATTTTTTCTATTCTAAATTATTTTACCCAATGAAAATTTAGAAGTTTGATAAATTGTTAGGAACGAACACAGTGTTTCGTACAAATAAAGTTTCAAACGTGTAGTTATTACTAATTTCCTTTAGTTATTAAAATAACGGGCCAATGTGTCCATCCTGTTAATTTTGCTAATTCAAGATAATCAGTATAGGAAATTTGGTTTAATAAAAGTAGATTGATTTTCCACTTGCTTACTAACTAGAATTACACAGGAATGCGTTTCGTTTTGTTAATTAGTGGAATTGGATACGCTTCAAAAAATTTTTAGAGTATGCATCAACAGCAAAATTAAAATAGCCAAGAAAAATTCAGCTTGACTTTATTGACTTGAGATGAGCTAAATTTCTTCTTCTTTTTCCAATTTTTGAAAAATGTAAATTTTTGTAAATGAAGTTATGAACACAGCAATATTAGTGTTAGTTTCTATTTCATAATTTGGGTAATTTAAAACAGTTTTCAAACAATTCATCAGCAAATAACTAAAATAGGTAAATGTTAAAAATCTATTCTTTATTACGAGCAAATTTTGCAATAACACTAAACTCTGCTTCAACTTTTCAGTAAAAAAAAATAATTAAATTAGTAGATTGATTAAGTTATAAGAATTAGGGAGAAATACATTATTTAAATTACTGGTATGCCTCAGGAAATTTGATAATTTTCGAACTTTACCTATGTGACACAACTGTAAAACAGTGTAAGCAACATTTTTAATTTTGTGAAGTAATTAAATCTGTAAAAAATGGAATTTTTCGGATTTATAAGAGATTTCCTGCAAACTGAAATATTTATTAGACCAAAAGAAAAATAAATGAAATCGAATATTACATCAGCCGAGAACATTTACAAAATGCTACTTCTCAGAAGCTCGCAGAAATAAATAATAATTCTTTGCGTACATATTTTGTTAATTTCATACTAAAAAATTTAAAAAATTCAGAAATTATCAAAATGCACATTCATAGAGAAACTAAAACAAAACATAATCTGATTTTCTAAAGTGAAATAGTTCTAAACTTTAATAGCGAAGTTTATCCCAAGCAAGATTTTTTGGATAATTGCAAGTTTTTATAATAAAGTGAATTACTCGTAAGATATCTAAAAGTACTCTGATAATATTCGGAGGACCTTGCAATATTTCAAAACTGTAAGCTCAACAGAAGATTTAAAACTATCAATCAATTTTATTAAAGCTCTGAATTATTACGGAATATTTTGTGATTTGTCATGAAACGAGCAAGAATTCCTTTTTTTTGACAAAAATTTAGGGTAACGTAACCTACTAGGGGTGCCCCTGTTAAGCCCAGCAAGCCAGTGGAAGGCTGTGTAACTAATCCCAAACATTTCCGGCCCCAATCTACAGTTTTTCAACTATGAAATGAAAAGCATGATTAAATATAAATTCACCGAAACTTCTTTGCGACCTTTAATGTGAACTCCCTTCAGATGGTCGGTAATCTGAAGCACCTCCTTGACACCTGTCCCAACACCAAATTCTAATCACGGTAATTCAAGAAACAAGGTTTACAGATAAACATGCCTTCGAGTCAGAAGGTTACAGCATCTTTAAAGGTAAAATTGACAAACGTGTAATGGAAACTGTCCCTCATCCCGGCACAGGTTTTATCGTTAGCAGGAGGATTCTAAATTCGATCACGGACTTGAACCTCTTTTCACAGCCGTGCCTAGACCCTTTCCTTTCGAAGTACATACATATAAAGTTTACATGATTGTGAACGTGCATGCGCCAATCTACGGAGCGAACAAGAAAAACATCCTCCCTACGATTCCAAACAAATATACGATCATCCTGCTTGGCGATTTCAATGCACAGTTCGGCAAAGAAGGATAATTTCAGAATATTGTCGGAAACTATCCAACACCGCAAAACCAACCACAATGGAGAGAGACTCATGGAAACCTGTAAAGCATTCACCCTGATTCTGAAATCACCCGTTTTCAAACATCTTCCTAGAAAACCCCCCTTTGGCGAGTTCCAAATTGATCATGTGGGTATCGCACGGAACACACAACGAGAGATTCAGAACGTGAAAGTTCTGAGAAGCACTAACCTCGATTCGGACCATTATCTCTCCGAGATTAAAGTTAAACACATTCCGAAAAACACAAGGAAGGTCCAGCCGACAAGGATCAATAGATTTAACACAGAAAAGCCAAGGTCCAATCCAGAATTCACACAAAAGCTAGAGTCCCTGGATCTAGATCTACAGAATTTTGAACTACAAGAGGCCATGGTCGGAGCGGCTCAGAAAATAGCCCCCGCTAAAAAACAGGAAATATGCATGGTGGACCAGTGAATGCGATGCAGCGATAAAGCAAAGATAGATCGCCTAGCAGATATGGAACTCGCAGAAAAACAAGATAACTGGACAGATTCCAAGACGCGAGAGAACAAACTGCAACAATCATCCGCGGGGCGAAACTAGCGCAAATCGAACAGGATTTCAAGAACAACATCCGAGACTTCTATAGAACCTTCAGACGCAACTTCAGCAAACACACCCTCCCGAGCCTACATTCAAAGATCCCGACGGCCCATTGGTCCAGAACGACAAAGACAACTGTCGGATCCTGGTGAATTATTTTGAATCCCTCCTGAATTGCGAAGCTCCAAAAACCACATTAATCCCCGACGATAATACAGACTCATCGCCACCCCAACCAGACTCATCTCCACCCACAAAAGAAGAAGTCAGTCTCTTAAGAACAACAAAGTACCAAACAAGGATTTGATAGTCGCCGAATTATGAAAACACGCGGGCGGCAAGGCAATCGATAATCTGACTGAGATCATTCACGAGATTTGGAAAACCGAGAAATTTCCAAGTTGTCGAACGTCCGACTGAACGGACGTGAACAAGCGCCGTGGCATCTTTATCCTCGCCGTAACCTACAAGATTATCTTAAAAGCTCTTCAAACTAGGGTAGAATAGCAACTGGATCGACAATTAGGGGAATACCAAAAAAGTTTCGAGAACGGACATGCATCGAACAGATTATGAATCTCAAAATCCTTCCACTCATAGCTGAAGTTTAGAAACAAGAAATTCGTGGATACCTTCGTTTACTTCAAGAAGGCTATGCTTACGAATCACCCTAATGCAAATTCTGAAAGAACTGGGCTTAGATAACAAAACAAGAGCGATTGTCCAACAGACCCTGACCAACACCGCCTCTATAGTAAAACTTAGGGGAGGGGTGTCAGACGCATTCGAAATCAGAACGGGAGTCAGATATGGAGATGACCTCTTGCTTTTACTCTTCAACTGTATCCTCGAGAAAGTCATCCGTGAGTAGCGCAAATGGATGAGCAAGGAACGTGTTGAAAACGGCGCCAGACTGTGCTATATGAGCATGCATTTGATCTCGCAATCTTTTCTGATTCGCTAAATACAGCCAGAAGAAAAATCAACCAACTTAAGACATAAACGGAAAAGGCGGGCCTCCAAATCTTCTTGTTCATAATGAACATCAAGCCGGTTCCCAGAGAGTTAGAGATGTAACAGAGAAAAATGAAGCAGACAGAAAAGTTTAAATACCTAGGGTGGTAGATAGAACCCAACATCTCCGAGAAAGAAATCCTCACGTTACTGCAGAGTCATCCGAGCGGAGGTCCTATATGCAGCGGAATCCCTCGCGATTGAATGAAAGGTCTGATCGAGAAATTGGAAGTTAAAGAAAGAGATACCGTGAGAAAAATCCTGGGTCCGAGAAAAGAAAACTGCGAATACAGAAGTCGACAAAACTATACACACACGTGGTAAAGATATCGGGCACAATTTGGAAAAGGAGGATTGCCTTCTATGGTCACCTGGCACGAATGAGCACAGCTATATCGACTAACTGGATCTTTATCTACTATCTCAATTGAGGTGGAAAATGAAGCTGCAGGAGGTGGGAATCATACGTGAATACGTCCAGGAGCATGCCCCCCTTAAGAAGAATCTTGGAGAAATAGCATACAAAGGTTTTCAAAGAAAGCCAAAGCTAAGAACCGGCAAGACTTGCACAGAAGAAAGGAAGGAAGAGTACAGAAAACGAATGCGGGAATACTGGGCAAATGTTGAAACACAAGAAAGAAAAGGAAAAACAGTTGAAATACAAGGGTCCTTGGCCGAAACAAAAGAAGAAGAAGAAAACGTTTAAATATTTATGAACTATATGGAGTAGATCAAATATCAAATTTCGCAGCTTTAACTGATTTAAGTAAACATTCAGAAATAAATCAAATAAAGTATCACTATATAATTCGAAAAAGCTACAAAAACAGTGAAACTTTCGGCTTGGAGATGAATTTTCAGATAGAATTAAACACATCAGAGTTTCACATTACATCATTAGAAACTACTGAATTAAACTGGAAAGTGATGTTAAAAGTGACACATGAATGTAGCCTTATGGCTTTTTATAAAAGTATATTTAGTTATTTCGTTAAGCTGTGGAAAGTAGTTAAGCATTGTTGTTTATTTTAAATGAAAAGGAGAATTTCTATAAAATTTGGTTGAATTGTGTGTATACAAAAATTCAAATAAATAATTCGATTTTTTAATATCGAAACTAGGGGATTCGGTACGGTAGTGAGTATTGGGATGGCGCATCGCTCTGCAAAGTGAAGCATCGGTGCCCATGGGCAGAGCGCGGACTGGTGATCCGAACCAGGCTCATCTTACTACGGCTCGGTGTGTCCTGCTCAATAAGTTATGGGCCTTAATGTCCTGTTAAAGCTGAATACATACCATATCGAAACTACTTAAAAAAAAAAGTTGCCAAGTCATTCAGAATTGAGATTTTTATGATTTCATAAACATTTAATAAGTAATAAGTAATA
The DNA here is from genome assembly GCA_963082815.1 of Melanotus villosus. NCBI lineage: Eukaryota > Metazoa > Arthropoda > Insecta > Coleoptera > Elateridae > Melanotus > Melanotus villosus. The sequence continues at coordinate 17,364,742 of OY720422.1, read as the reverse complement.
ACCGACCCTTTTTAAGCAATTTTGGTTTAATATAAAAATACTTGTAATACTTTAAATGTAAATGCTTCTTTTTTTATTTTTTCTTTCTTTCTTTCTTTCTTTCTTTCTTTCTTTCTTTCTTTCTTTCTTTCTTTCTTTCTTTCTTTCTTTCTTTCTTTCTTTCTTTCTTTCTTCCTTTCTTTCTTTCTTTCTTTCTTTATTATTATTATTATTATTATTATTATTATTATTATTAAATTAAAAGTGAGACATTTTCCAAAATTACGCTATAATTTGTTACATAAAATAAAAGAAGATAAAGATGTCATTTTTAGTAATCATATACTATGTAAAACTAAAACATGGTTTTTATACGTTGTAATTTCGGAAGAGCTACTGAATTCTCGAAACTTATTAATGAAAATCGGAGATTCTAATAAATCGCAAGGAGACATTTGTAGTTAAAACGTGCCAGCTTGGTATACTTAGGAAATGCTAAGCACAAGTATTTATATTCCACCAGGAGTTTTTATTCTACGAGGGAAATATTTAGAAGTAAAAGTAGATGCAACAAATTAATGAAAATCTCCAAAAAATATTGGAAACTAGCGCACTAAAAGATTCAAACATTGACAGAAGAAATGTCAAAAATCTAACTTTTATCGATCATCTTACAAATTGAAATCTTTCCATACCATCCTTCTTCTGAGTTAACAAACTTCATCCACTTCGAAACTTTTCTGCCTTCCTTACTTTCAAATTAATTTAAAGTTTATGAGAAATTCTAAACTTCAAAGTGACTTCCTTTTAGTTCACTTCTATTTCCACTTCTTTAAAAGAAAAAAAAAGTCGGTTCGTTTTAACACAGAATCAATAGCTAGTGTAATAACAAGAGAAGGTTGGTCTGTTTTGGCTCCCTAAAGGATTCTTGAATTGCAAGGTTATTAAGAGAAGCACTAGTTTCTGATAACTCTACCGCAGTGTATTACGAGTTCCAAATCTCCGGCTGCCTGGGGCTGATGAGACCGACCAATTACATTTTCTCAGACATTTCTCATCACAATATGTTCGAATCGGGCAGCCAGAAGTGGAAAGAAGCGTAATTTACGACCATAAAACAAAAACGGAGCCGTTTTGGCGTCTAGCCGGAAAATTCCCGACAAACGCATCGCCCAAAATTACCGGGGAGCCTTAATATCGCCTTTTTATACACCTCAACCCTTAATGGCTATATATTTTTTAGATTGTTAAAGTAATGATTGTACTTTAGCGTACGAACAGTCGTTAGCGCTTCAAAATGACTCCCCGTTGGCATTATACCTTCCTGGTTGTGTGCTTTTAGCCTCTTAATGGTTTTAGCGCATGACCTACGACCTCAGAGATGTTAGCATTGTTTATTTTAGTTCTGTTTAATTTTACTCGAAACCCAAAAGTAAACTACATCTGAAATTAGGTGTATGCTCATGAAATACGAATAATTCAGAACTAGCAGAATATGTAAAATCGCAATTGTAACGAGTTCTGTTTGTGTTTTACTTCAACATACAATGTTTAATAATAGTTTGTACTGACGAAATTTTCCAATTTTCTATTTCACCATCGTTTAAGGGGTTTTTCCCGAAGGTATTGTCTTCCTATAAACATAAAGCACATGCATTATCTTATTTGCCTTCGTGTATATAATTTCAACCAAATTTTAGAACTATGCCCCTTTCCATTTAAAATGAACAACAAAACAAGTAACTTAGGAGGCCTTAACCATGTTGCCGACCATGCTCGCCCGCGGAGCTTTAGTGACATACGAGGTTTGGCAATTTAATTCCAGGCTTGCCACAATAAAACAAAAACATAATTTAAGTAACATTTATCATATTCATTCAAAGTAATCTCCATTTACATGAATACACTTATTGCAATGTTATAAAAGTTTTTGAAAACAGTCGGAAAATGCGTCCAAAGGAATTGCTTTCAATTCGGCGGTTACATTTTTTTAAATGTCTTCCACGTCCTGAAACCGTTTTCATTTGAGAACAGTTTTCACTTTAGGAAAGAGAAAATAAGAAAATAGTCTGCCGGTGCTAAATCTGGGGAATAGGGTGGGTGATTTCAAAAATGCCGTGTTTCATGAGAAATGACTTCACAATCAGTGCGGAATGGGCAGGCGCATTGCGATGCAACAAGAACCGAGAACCATTTTCTCGATATTGTGGTCGCACTCGAGAAATGCGCTGCAATAATCTCTTCATCACTTCGACGTAGAATACACTATTAACTGTTTGCCCTTCAGGTACAAATTCTTTATGAATGACACCCTGTTTATCGAAAAAGGTAATCAGCATGTCTTGATTTTGGATTTTTGCAAATGAAACTTTTTGGGTCTTGATGATGAATGTCCAGTCCACTGCATGCTTTGGCGTTTCGTCTCAGGATCTTACCGAAACACCCACGACCCATTTCCAGTGATGATGCAGTTAAGAAAACTCGCATTGGGACGACAAGTCTGAACGAAGTCTGCACACGATGCAACTCTTCTGATTTTGCTTACCTGTCAGATTGTGCGGGACAAACTTTGCATAGATTTTCTTCTTTCACAAATCATGTAAATTTTGTCGAATCGCCTCGTTATTAATATTCAACTTATCTGTCATCATTCGGAGAGTCAGTCGGCGACCTCTTGCCACAATTTCGCTGACCTTTCTGATCGAATCTGCATTTCGAGCGGTTGACGGACTCCCGGTTCTAGCGTCATCTTGAATATCCTCACGGCAATCTTTGAAACGTTTAAACCATTCAACCCCAATAGTACGGCCTAAGGTGTTATCACCGTACATACTTTTTAACATTTCGTAAGTTTCTGTCGCAGTTTTTCCTAATTTACAACAAAACTTAATACTAATTCGTTGCTCCATGACGACTGACAGAAACACGATTTGCGAACTAGCGTCTTGCGAAGTAACTGAAAGCTATTCGATGTTTTTATTAGCCTAGCCTTCTTGATAAAAGTGTGAACTAAAACATGCTGCTTTAATTTTGGTTTAATATCACGTATCTTTAAAGCTGCAACGTCAGCACCGGAATTAAATTGCAAAACCTCATACCTACCTATAAGTTTTATAATTTATAAATTAATGAATCACTTTTAACTTCACTTGCCAGTTTAATTTAATAGTTTCTAACTGAAATCTTCAAGCTTTACACAAGGAAAAACTTCAGTGCTTCTGTAACCTTTTCGAATTATAAAATGACATTGTCTATTTACTTTATTTCTGAATTTTTACTTAAATGAGTTGAAGCTAAGAAATATGAAATTTGGTCTCCTTCTTATAGTACATAAACATTTAAATGTTTTATTATAAATAACGGCAATTTTCGCTTTCCAAGAGAGCATTCGCACAAAATTTTGAATTTAATGCGTTACTTCTTGGGCACTTGTTTAGCTTACCTTACAAATTTCTGATTTGAAATTACAAAATGCCGGAAAATTAAAAATATCTCAAACTTCTTACGCTATTAAAGCAATTTTCATTAAAGAATTTCGAAATTATAAGATCGTATTACTCGTTTGTGTTTAAATTTGTATTCGCTATATTTCTGTTACAGAAAAAGGAAATTTTGCTTGTTTCACGCAAAGACAGTTCAGAAATATTTCCTAATAAACCGTGGTTTTAAAAGGGTTTAAATCTTCTATGACCTTGCAGTTTTAAAACATCTCAAGGGCCTTCTAATATTATCAAAGCAATTTTTCCTCAAATTTTTCTGAATAAATTTCAGCGGTATTCAAATTGTGTATAAAAACGTTTGTAGAAATCTCTTTTAATTCAACCCGTGAGTCTATTAAATTAAACATACTGTGGGATCATAGGAAAGCTAAACAGAGCCTTTGCACAACTTCTTTATTTTAATTAAATTACATTTCATACTTTAGTATCTTTACTGTCTCGCACGTCTGTCTGCCGTCGTTGTCGTATTTCTCGCACACTCGACTTACTACCGTGACTCACCCGATGCACGACGAACCCCAACCTGAACATTGGTCGTCTCCTATAATTCTCACAATAATTTTGAATTAAGAAGTTTAGATCCCTTCATTCACTTTTTGTTTGCAGTAAAAATTTTAGATAATCCGAAAGAATCTAGCTTCAGATAACTTCACTCTTTCGCTTTAGAAAATCAGATTATTTTTTGTTTTATTTTCTCTACGAATGAGAATTTTGATAATTTCAAATTTCTTTTTTGAGATAGTTTAGTATTAAGTTAACAAAATATGTACGCAAAGAATTAACATTTATTTCTGAAAGCTTGTTTTTTGTTTTTGTTCTCGGCAGATTCTTATTAGATTTTTTTTTAAATTTTCTGTTCTTCTAATTACTATTTCAGTTTACAGGCAATCTTGCATACATTTTTTCTGCCATTACAAATCCGAAAAATTCTACGCTTTACAGATTTAATTAATTTACAAATGTTTCTTACACTGCTTTTTTGACATGAAGCTCGAAAATTTTCAAATTTCCCGATGCATTACAAATACCAGTAATTTAAAACAATTTATTTCTCCGTAATTCTTGTAACTTAATCAATCTACTTATTTAAATATATTTTACTGAAAAATTGGGGCAGAGTTTTGTGTTATTGGATTCAATTTTTGACATTTCCCTTTTTTTAAGTTTTATTTGCTAATGATTTATTTGAAGGCTGTTTTAAATTTCCCAATTTACCAAACAGAAACTATCGTTTTTTAGTGTTTTTATATCTAGGTTTACAAAAATTTATAAAAGTTATATCTTTCAAAAATTAGACAAATTCTTCGAGTTCAGAGTTCAAAAGAGATTCAGCTTGACCTGAAGTTAATGATCCAACTGAAATTTTCTTGGCTATTTTAATTTTACTATTGATGCATAATCCGAAAATTTTCCTAAACATTTCCAACTTCACTATGTATATATGTGATGATTTTATCAGCTCGTTAAATCCATCGCCGTACAATCTCTCTCCATATCTCCCTGTTTTTCGCCTTTTCACTCCAGTTCCGTATATTTTTTCCTCCAAATCCTTTGACACTTGTTAGAACCATCTTAAACGTGCCCTTCATTTTCTTTTTTTCCCCCATAACGTATTTTTTGAAAATTCCTATGTCATTTTTTCTCCGGCAGCCTTTCGATATCCCAGCCAACTTAACCGTTGGGTTTTTATATGGTTACTGATCGTTGTGTCTCCGTATAACTCTATTATTTCTTTATTTCCTCTGCGTTGCCCACCTTTCTTTCTCTTCCTTCCTCTATATCTACAGCCTGCCTTGAATTGCACTGCTCATGACCCACGTCTAGCTTTAGCACTGACTTATTCACCGCCCATTTTCGTACTGCGTACACTTTTGAAATGTACTTAGTGTCCCCATTGTCCTATCTACTCTCACTAACTTAGGCTCTATTTCTTTAGTTTCATTACATTCAGCTGTTATTAAGGCCCCCAGATATAGGCATTCTGGACTTCTTTTGTCTCAAATTTTCCTCCATCTTCCAATGTAAATTTTCTTTTTATTCCTACCATCGGTACTATATTTCTATTTCCTTTCATTATCATATCACATATTTATCCTCTTTAATTCTTAATCCTACTCTTCTTGCTGTGCCCTCTAGTCTTCCAGTTTCTTCTCCCAATTCTATTTCGTTCCTTGTCAGCAGGGTCACATCATCATTATGCACCAGGCATTGGTGATTCTTGGTTTCCAAAGTTCCTGTCCTGTTTAACCCGCTTTTTCTCCTTATTCCTTCCAGGGCAATATTAAAGAGTATTATGGATAATAGCGGGTCGCCCTGCCCTAAACTTCTATTTACTGTAAAATCTGATGACAGAATTCCATTTGCCTTCACTTTGTAAGCTGAATTTTTGATAGTCATTTCGGGTAATGTTATTAATTTTTCTGGCATCTTTATCTTTCTTATAATATCATACATGGATTCTCTATTGAATCGTATGCTTTTCTAAAATCTATAAATCATACGTAGATGCCTATGTTGTGCTCACAATAGCTAGTCTGGATTTCTTTAAGGGTAAAAATTTGGTCTGTTACCGATCGGTTTCTTTTAAAGTCTCCTTGATATTCTATTTCGGTTTCGGTATCTTCCTGCAGTTTGTCTCTGATCCATGTGGCCAACACGTTGTAGGTCGTTTCCAGCAGCACTATACCTCTATAGTTGCAATCCATTTTGTCGCCTTTTTTATGCAGCGGTATAACGATTCCCTTCTTCTAGGTTTCTGGCATCTCTTCTTCTTTCCATATTCTTTATAGTAACTGTGTTATTATATCGAGCAGAGCTTCCCCTCCATACTTCAATAGCTCAGCCTCAATTTCATTTTCACCGGCACTTTTCCTGTTATTTTTCTTTTTCTGTTCTTCTTTTTCGTTAGGATATTTTTAATATTTTCCTTGATAGGCATTTCAACAACCACCTCATTTGGTGCATTTTCTGCTACATTTTCTCTATTTCCATTTTCTTCGCCGGAAGCATTGCTCCCATCTCTCTACTATTTTTGGTTCATCTCCTATCAAATTCCTCTCCTTAACTTTACAAATGGCGGAGGTGATGCATGTACTTCTCCAGTTGAACTAATTAACATAAAATAAACGTATTTCTCTGTAATTCTAATAAGTTAGCAAGCAAGTCGAAAATAAATCTATTTTTATTAAACAGAATTTGCTCTACTGATGAAAAACTCGACAAAAAATACTAACTATTGTTTCCATACAGACACGTTTACCTGGTTTTATTTCATAGAAAAATGATCATAGAATTTTACGTTTTTGTGATATTTAAACTTGTATGAACTTGTTGATTTATTTTGCTAGTTTTTACCCATACTTAACATAATAAAATTATTATTAGAATTCACATTTCGAAATTCCAATTCATTTATTTATTTGTATTTTATTGGCATTTTTTGCGAGGATAAATATTCAAACTTTTTAACAGAAATCTTTAAACAATTCTCTAATTTGACAGATTCAATTCAGATTTTGAAAATCATTACTTTTCTTCAGAAAATGCATATTAAAACCGAGAATAATTCTCAAAAATTCGAAATTTTATAACTGCAATTTTAAAAACAATTCTCTGGGTTTCTTGGTCTTGGTCTTTCCGGTTTTAATAGGTGTAAAAAAAGAAGTTGTTAATACTTTTCAGGAAATATATTCCATTACACAAACAGAAAACACCCCAATAAAGATAAATATGAAATATTAAAAATCATTGAAATTAGTTAAATACTCAGCTTTTAGTTAAAAACTTTTCATTTAAATTCTTATACTTATTTTAAGTTATTGAAAGCCGAAGAACTTTCCAAATTCTGATTTAAAATTCATATTAGGTACACTGAATGAATAGGTTTAGAACTTTCATATTATGTAGGTACGTAAAATTTAAAAAAATCCATATCCTCTCTATGGTTAGTGTATTTGAAGCGAGACTTTTTAATTAAAACCCTGAATCTTAGAAATTTATTTTTTTCAGAATTTCCCTAAAATCTAAATCAAAAATTTCAGTTGGAAAAAAGAAACTGTAAACTGAAAACTTTAAAATAAGTAAAGATTCCAAAGATCCTCTTGGAAATTTTTAAAATATCAAAAAACAATAAGGTATTATATTTCCATCTAGTAATTAAAGTTCGCATTTTTAAACGCTTATTAACCTTTAACCTTCTGTTTTCCATCCAGCGCCATCTGAATACCTTTAAAACCCTTAATAGAACCCAAAATAGACACACACAGGATAATTCTATTTAAACTGGAAATACAGAGTAATGTAAAGGGAACGTTGTTTCGCTAAGAGAAAGGGTTAAATCAGACGATTAATTAGCTAATTGTATTTTATCAGAAACCATTGATGCCTTTAAGGTAACCTAAGTATGTTGCTTTTCTCTGCCTACTGAAGATTAACGTGTACTTCCTGCTTTAAAGTAAGTATATTAATATAAAATAGTTAATTTAATTCAAAGGTCCCTTGTAATTACATTGTTGTGTTGAAGGTAGGAGCACCCTGACGTTTTAGTTTAGTTAATTATTATTGTATTTTGAACAACAAGGTAAATATGAAACAACCGGTTAAATTCGTTTTAAATAGAGTTGGGAACGTTTAGATGTATTAAATTTAAAGGGAGAAAAACGAAGCAAGGAATGGAGGATAATCACAGGGGAATTCAAGGAAAACTGCTTCTTATATCAACATAACACGTTCCTTATTTTAATTTCAGTATGATGGAGAAACTTGAACAAGTTGTAAATTTCAGGCCTGAAAAGTTGGGGTTCTTGAAATTGGGAAATGTATACTTTGGATCAGTAAAGGTTACGTCCAAAACGTTTCTTACAGGACAACATTAAAATCAGCTATTTTACAACAAAATTTTGAAGTAAGTGATGGATTATCCTTTTTTGGGTTTTGTCAGTATTACAAAATTTCCTTCAGGGCTGTGATTTATATTTTGAAAACTGAATTTTTTAGATTTGCTGGTTTCGTTTGACCTTTGCATCTGATTGTTAAAGAAGAATTCTAAAATCTTACTGACAAACCATCTTTGTAGTGGTTCTTGGTCATAAAAAAATATGAACGAAAGAAAAACATTCAGGAAGTGGAACCTAAAATAAACAAAAGAACCCTTTGTCGTAAACAGGAGTTATTTCGTTGCCTATCGTCCTAATGAGTCCTGCCAGTTGCGCTACTAGTGGTTGCGGTTCCTACTCAGCTACTGTAATTGGCCTTTTGTATATTCATGATCTCCAAACGATTACGACCCCAGAGATCGCTTTGTGTATCGGGGTTTATATGAACTCCTAGTGCAACTAAGGCGGTATAAACTTTCTTGCAGCTCCCACCGGATTATAAATTGTGTTCAGCATGGAACTTCTAAAATTTATCAAAACTGAAATCCCTTTGATTAACGTAAATTTAGGGATTCACAACTATTTTTCAAAGTAAATTTCGAGAAAAACAACATTAAAGTAGATAAAATAAATAAATTACAAGGGATTTCAAATAACAGGGGTAAAGATGTCGAAAGCTGAAATTATGTAATTAGATTGAACGTTTTGCTGTCTGTAATTTTATGTCTATGTTATGTAAAATTTAAATCAGTTTTGCTGATTCAATTAGAGTGATACCCTGACATTTAAAGATTTAACTTGAATTCATAAATAAGAAATTGAAACCAACTTTTAATTCTGTTAAACCTTGTAGTTCCTATTTAAAAAATTTATTTTCGTTTAATATTTCATACCTTTCGATTTACAACAAAGTAAATAAATAAAAAATTGAATTTTTTATCTTTCTTTTTAACAAGTAAGTTCTGATTTTGCCAAGCAAATCTGTTGAATTACATCTAAAAATTTGGAAATTCCAAGTTTCAATTTTCGTAAAATTAATCTAAAACGATTATTTTATTTTACGAATTAAATTTTAAGGATGCTGTATTTTATGGAAATATTTTTAATGTATTTTACCTTAAACTATATTAAAAATTTTGAAGATGATGTTTTGGAATTAATGTGAAAAGTTTGAGGGCCAAATTGTGTTAGTTCGAATGCTGAATTTTGTAGGTATATTTTTTAAGTTTTGAACTGTTTCGGTTGTTTATTTTACAAACTATAATTTAAATTCAGAACGCCTAGCAAAAATCTATATGACGCAAAAACCCTATGGACGAAGGTTACCAGGAAGGCCAAGATGAAGAAGAAATTCAGAAATACGGAGCTGTTACTAACTTCCATTGCAAAATTTTTAACAATAAATTGTCAAATTTAAATACAAAAAGCCTTCGAGTTTTGGCTTTTGAGATGTCAAATCAATTTTCTTATGCGAAATTTTGAAATTCCCTTCCTAATGCTTTAATCCTAGAATATTAATAACAATATTATTATGATAATTCACATTTCGAATTTCGAATTAAATTCAAATTTATTGTATTTATTTGAGACCTGAAAGGTTTAAAGTTGTAAGCAAAATCCTGAAAACGATTCACCAGGTTTCTTAGTTTGTCTAGCTAATTTATTTCAGTGAAACTGTTATTATTTTTCAGCAAAATGCATATCAAACCCAAATATAAGTCTCCATTGAATGAATCATTTATTTATTTATAACTAGAAGAGAAAGTAGAGGAATGTTGACTGGAATGTGGGTTAAGATAAGAATACACAACTTCATTTATTTTCATTAAGGCTGGCATTTACATACAGTCCCTTTATATTTGACGTATCTAAAGTTGCATAACCAAAAAGTCAGAAGAAATAATTAAAGCGGGCGCGTTTAGCAAAACGTCAAAAACGAGTTCAGGTTAGAGGCCAGGAATTGCGGAAGATTCATATTTGAAAATTTGCATATTTACATAGTTATTTGTGTTATTACTGTAAAAGATGCGGCAAAAACAAAATTACGATTTCCTGTGTATTTATACAAGGAGATTACAATCTCCTTGTCAAGTTTCTGTAAAGTTCGGATTTAAAGCCGATATGTACTGTGGTATACAGGGAAATTTTCTTTTTAGTATACATATACCCTATGTATACTTTTATAATAAACACAAATAGGCAACCCACTATACACGATAAACGTTAAAAAATTAGCATGCTGTGGCAAAAATCATCAAAGTAAGTTAATGTCAAAAAATTAGTCTTTAACTGTTGCTGTTTTTATTTTCCTTTCTGTTTTGTATTGTTGATATTTTATGTTTTAGAATAATCGTTGAATTAAAAATTATGTTGATATTCCACTAATTTTGATTTATTTTTTATTTACAAACATGAAACATAACCTTTACGCACCATGTGACGTGACGTTTATAGTGTATAGTGGGTTGCCTATTTGCGTTTATTATAAAAGTATACATAGGGGATATGTATACTAAAAAGAAAAATTCCCTGTATGTGTCGCCTATGCGCTAAATTATAAATTTGAAATCTAAATCGATTTTTCTAGAACTTTATTTCCAGTTTTTCTGGAATAATTTGCATTTTGAAAAAAAAATTCTTGTGGCGTTTGAAAGAGAGTGGTTGTATCTATCTACTGATAGAGAGATTTTTTCGGTATTAATATTTTTGTAAAAACTATTTGAAAATTTTGAAGTAAAATAGAGCTTTAGATTTTTTAACACTGTAAAGTTGGTTTTATAAATTTAAAAAAAATCTTTCTATCAATAGACAGATAAGACATGGATAATTACAAAAATATGCTCTGCTGTTCCTGCTTAAAAAATTAGTCTAAAAAACTGGAACAAAATGTGTTTAAAATGAGGTATACTTCATGGTGTAAATGCCAGCCTTAAGATTAAGGTTTCACACCGGAAATGGAACATACCAATTACATCACAATGTGCAATTTAAAATACATTTTGCATAGTATGCAACTATGCATTACTAAAGCTCAGTCTTCAGTTGAGTACTGTTTGTCAGTATCTGCCTCTGCCATTTGTGAGTGTGTCTCGAGCTTTAATTCCATTTCTTGGGCTGTACAAGTATAGTGTTCTTTTTTGTAAGTGTAAATTGTACAAACTCTGCATAAGAATGCATCGAAATTGTATAAATAATCCAAAAACATTTTAGCTACGTGTGTGTTGAATTGACTTTCAAGTCTCAAAGGAGGAAACATTACTCCTTTGGTGCGCAAATCGTATGAGCTCTACTTTGGATGTAAAATTGCTGATGATTAGGACAAATCTTGGGCCCCATCATATCCGTTGCGCTTCTCGCGTAACTTTACTTATTAACTGAATGGAAAATCTTGTCACATGCCACTTGCAGTTCCCATAGTATAGAGAGAGCTAAATGATTGATTGTATTATAAAATTCAGTGGAATCACAAGCAAGACTACAAATTTAGTTAAATATACCAACATTCCTTCGGCCATCAGACCTGTTCATTACAATCATCATCATCGGAGCTAGTCATCCCAGTGCCACCACAAACATGGAGTTTGGATTCAGAAGAACACGTTGGTGGTGAAGAGTTCCCGACCGACCTAGTAAGTGGTGACGATGAAAAGGACCCAGATTTCATAGGATAGACAACAGAAATTCACAAGATTAGTCAGCCAGAACTCAGTGAACTGGTTGGCGATCTAAATTTATCTAAAATGCAGACCGAATTGTAATTAGTATACTGCAATGATGTAGACTCTTTATTAGATGAACTAGGACAGCAACACAATCCTGAATAATGGATACTTTTTATAGATTATTCCAAAACAAGTTTGAAAGTCGTCCTGCTTCATAATGGAAATGAGTATCCGTTAATCCCTCTTGCTTATGCAGCACACATGAAAGAGTCTTATGAAGATATCAAATTTCTACTGACAATGATACAGTATGAGAAGTTTGGATATACAAAGTTATATTGCTTTTTATATGAATGGAATAGTAGGGATAGAAAAAATCACTTTGTGAAGAGGCAGTGGCCAAAGGAAAGAAAACTAATACCTGAGAGAAAAATATTGTTTGGACCCCTTGTGGACCCCGAAAAAGTATACCTTCCACCATTGCATATCACACTTGGTTTGATGAAACTTCGTAAAATCAAAGGTTTTATTTATCCGAAGAGCAAGTTTCCTGACGTAAAAATCAAAGAAGGGATATTTGTTGGATCATAAATAAGGGAACTTATGGCAGATCCGCAGTTTGAACGACGACTGATTGAGCCTGAGCATCAAGAACTGGTTAGTGAACTTCTTGTAAACTACAGATCCCTTGGATGCAATAATGTATCCGAAAATTCATTGTTTGGATTCGCATTTAAACTTTTTTCCACAAAATCTTAAAGATGTAAATGACGAGCATGGTGAACGCTTCCATCAGGATATAGCAACAATCGAAAATCGCTACCAAGGAAAATGGACCCAAAAAATGCTTGCCGATTATTGTTGGACTCTAAAGAGGGATGGTCCTCAAGCTATGTATAGCAGGAAATCAGGTATAAATGCGTTTTTAATGAGCTAACTGTACATGAATCGTACTGTGTACATTACATCCGAATACAAACTTTAAATTTGTATTACTCAAAAACCATGCCCTCAGATCAATTTAACACAAAAAAAGTAAAATTTTGTCGACCAGTGCAATCAGTTGATTAAATATGAATATGGAATATCAAAAGCTATCCAAAGTTGTTAAATTATCACCTTTACATTTTCAGTCGAAAACTTTTCTTTTAAATCCTAATCCTCATTTTAATTACTGAAACCCGAAGAACCTTTCGACTTCTGATTTAAAATTCATATTATACTGAATAATTTTAGAACTTTGATATTAGGTACCTAAAATTTAAAAAAATTCAAATCCTCCCCGTGGTTGGCACATTTACACCAAGACTTTTTAATTAAAATCCCAAATTAATACCAGTGGCTTTGTCTGGATTACCAAAGATTACCACGGCAGATTCTTGACATAGGTTAGCTACGTCGTATTCATGTTTTAATTACGTTGAAAGCGAATTGTAATGCTCTTCAACCGATCGTTCGATAAAGACGTTGAAAAGGAAACCCGAATATCATTTCACCAAACTGTCACTTTTATAACACAGAATCGTTTGTTCAAAGTTTGTTAAAAAGGCTGTCAGTAACTGAAAGACTTTTTTTGGGTAGGTCAATATTGTTTTATGATTTCCTGAGTTCTTTATAACGAGTTTTCTTTGCAGTTTTCAAGGCGTAATTGAAAGTTGGGCCGAATTATAGAAAAACTAAAATCAAATCTTGGCGGAAACCGATAATAAAAATTTAAAAATAGATGATGGAAATTGACGCAATTAAGTCTAATAATTCATGAAATTAATTATTAACAAAGTGTAATAACACTAATAACCAACTGAAACAACTTTATTTAAGCAGAATGTCTTTAGAATTGTATTGAAACAAATTATTTCGTCTCAAATACTGTCTAATATTTGAAAATTTAAAGCAAAAGAATGAATAATAAAATACCAAAATAAGTGTTAGTCCAAGAATTCAGAAAAACATCAATAACGCTCCAATAGTTCACGTGTTAAAAATAAAAATAATGGATTTTAAAAAAGTAAGTAAAAATTCTAAAAAAGCTTTTTAAGCAATACGAAAATCCAAATCCAATCCTGAAAACTCAATTTCAATCCAGTTAAATTCGAAACAATTCTTAGCTTGTTGAATATCAGTCACGATCCTTGAATGTAGAAATTTGGTTGAACAATTTTATATAAGTCATAGCTGAAATCATAAGGGTATATTTTGTTGTAAATATTCATACATTAACATTTCATTTGCATTAATTAAACTTCATGTTTGCTGTAGCGTATTTTAATTACAGCTTGAAACCACATTTTTAACAATTTCTCACCGAACATGGGATTTTTTTATGAGTGCTTGATTAAAATTCACACAACTTTTAAATCTCTGCTTGTTTAAAAAATAAACCACTATTTTCGTGTAATTTCCACTTTGTTAAACCTGAACCTTACCGTGTTTCTCGGATATGCTTCCAAGTCCATCATTTTAGAAAAACTTTAATAAAAAATAAAAGATAAAGCTGTTTATGATATTTCCATAATTTCTATATTATAAAATCGCGTTCGATCGTTGCTTTTACATAGCTTTTATAATATCACTTTAGTGATGTGGGGAGCTGTCCAAAATTTGAGTGAATCAAATGCAATACAAAAGATTTTAAATTCGAAATAGCGTAGGTTGCCGTAAAATTAAGAATTTATGAATTGAAACGGAAGGTTGCTTTCTTGAAAAGAATCTCATCTTTCGAGATTCAATTGCTTAGGTAGAAATATTAAAAACTTGGAAATGTAATAAAATCGTAAAGATACTTCAGTGAAATGGTTACAAACGATGAGGAAATATGGTTTGAACACAGCATTACGTGAACATTTTCAGCTGAATGTTTTAAAATTATAGTTGTTAAAATGTAAAGTTGGCAAAATATATTAAGGAACAACCGTAGAAAATTAAAAAAATTAAATTCCCGCTGAAACGCAAAATTTACCGAAAATTTCCACGATTTTCTTATTTCGAGGTTTCCTCAAAGCAGAAATAAATCCCTAATCTGAAGCAAGTAAGCATCCGTTAAGCGTTAATAACGAAAACACCAAAGTGCATTGCCATCAAGCATCGCTTAGATGGAAGAACCGTATAAATTTCATTAGAAGAGCGCCGAAGGCATTTAAATTTCATGGGCGCGTTCGTTTCTGCGACAGTCTCAAAGCAAACAGCGATTAATAATTCAAAAGACTCTAGTGTGTGTGTGTCTACCCTAATCTTGTACCTACATTAACAGGCTAGGTTTACGTAAAGCTTCGTTCCCGTATTTCTTAAGTGCCTATAATGTCAGTTTTAATGTACCCTTTGTTGTGTGAACTTGACAACGTTATAATTTTATCAACAAGTGCTCTTACAACTCACTTATATGGTTTTTTTTACGTTAATGTTACTTCCAAGATCGTTTTTAAAAGTTCCATGAAAATCTTGTAATAATATCGAAAGTAGAATTTTTTATAATGGTTTGGTTTCGGCAAACCAATCTATATCTTAGAAAATAAATCACAATCTAGTGTGGGAATTATGCCACACGACCGATATTCAAGAGGGGTATCGGGTGAGACAGTAGTAAGTGGGGTGCGTAAGAAGTACAACAACGGTGGCCGACGTGCGGGACAGTTTGAAAAATACTAAAGTATGAAATGTAGTAATTTAATTAATAAAGAAGTTGTGCAAACGCCCTGTTTAGCTTTCCTAGAGTGTGGCAGTAGCAAAAGTTCAAATTTAAAAATTCCTTAGTAACAGAGCCCTAATAAGAAACATTTTTGAGAAATTGTATAAAAGCAAAATATAAATTGAAAATACATACTAGAATTTGAAAGTTTTGTATTAAAAAGGGGTCATTCAGGGCAATGTCCTAAACCACCCTTAAAAAAATTCTTGGAAAGCTTGAATTAAAAAATTAGTTAATCGCATTATAATCTCAACCAGTACAATTTCTATATTTTACTACAATTTTAAATTGTTTAAAAGTTTTTAAAAATAAACTGATAAATTTTAATCCATATTTAAACCACGTACAGCATATATTTAAAACTGAATGTCCTGAAAATACGTGTTAGCCGAAACATCGTTCAATTAAATTATGATTTCTGCGGTTAGCTTTTAATACTTGGAAGAAACAGCTTGAATTAATTAGTATAACGAATTATGGCAATAATGCATATTTAAAAATATCCTGTCCGCAGGGATTTGAATCACATATAAAATTTTCATAATTCGTTCAGGTACATTAAAAGAATTTTCCGAACGGAGCCAAACATTAGAAATTTAATTACTATTAAAAATTTTTTATACAATTCAATTTCTATCGATATACACATATAGGTATTTTGTTCTATTCAAATTGCCAGTATCAAACTTAAAGTACATCTCAAAGAATTAGAAAGTCATGTACCTTATCAGTCTAACTCGATTCAACAATAGTGTCTGGAGATCAATAAAATCGCTAAGAAATCCAAAATGTCAGCACCCCATACACGAAATCAAAATGGATTCAGTGCAGGACAATGGGTAGGCAGCAGCGAAGAAAAAACAGAACTAAATTTGCAAAACATCTTAGCAAATGTATTCACACTACACGACAACCAACCTGATCAGGAAATAGAACAAGACATCACCCGCATACCTGAAAACATCAAACAGATCCGAATATTTACCACAAAGGAAGTTAGACAGAAAACCAACTTATTAAGTACCAAAAAAGCACCAGGTGTAGAAAAATTAACACCGAAAGTGATAAAAGAACTACCAAAGGAAGGAGTCATGCTTTTAATGTACATATACGAGTATACTGCAATTCTAAGATTTAATTGCTGGCCCAAACAATTAAAAACAACTGAGATCATACTGTTACCGAAACCAAGGAAGGATCCAAAAGTGGCCATTCAACCGTACAACAGGCCCACCGGATCATTCATGTTATAAATGAAGCACTTGCTAACAAATAATTTTCCATAACAACCTTCTTAGACGTTAGCCAAGCCTTTGATAAGGTTTGGCAACAAAGCGTATTGTATAAAATCAAACATTATTTGCGTCTGGTTTACTCTAAAATTCTCGAATCATAGTGTATTTAGAACAAGAGTAAATTAGGCAGTATCAGAAAAATGTGTTGTTAAAGAGGCAGAACCACTTCTGTATGTGCTATGTATATCCGATCTGCCAACTACTGCTAACAGTACTATCGGAACGAGATTCTTGCCAGGGCTCAGGACCTAACAATAACCACCTATAAATTACAAAACCACCTAGATGAATTACAGATTCGGTTAAACAGGTGGAAAATTAAAGTCACTGAAAACAAGTCTGTACAAGTAACCTGTATAATGAGGAAGGATCACTGTCCACAATCCAGCATAGCTAAGTATCTAGGCCTGCGTAAACAGATTGACTTGAAATTTGAAGGTATGTACTAGCTTTTAGGAAGGAAATCAAACCTATCATTAGAGAACAAATTATTTTTGTATAAAGCCGTCATCTAACCTATATGGACTTACAAAGCAGAGCTTAGAAATGTGCGAAAGTTCAAATATAATCCAAAGATGCCAATCCAAAATACTTACTACTAATGAGTACAAATATACCTTAGTACGTCACTAATCAAACTCTACACAATGACCTGAATGTGCCATATGTTAAGGATGTTATCAAGGAACGAAGTTAACCACCATGCAAAATTGAAAATTCAAAGCAACATCCTTCTTCATCCACTACCAGAAAAACGCAATGACAGACGTTTGGAAATATGCTGGCCAACTGACCTAATAAATGGTTGAAGAGGACATTTCAGTAGAAGCGACCTTTCTCATGTTATAGTAATTAGTAATGTAGTTGGTACTTATCATATTAGCTCATAGAATTGTAATTATGATTGCTAAATAAAAAAGAAATTACAGAGACAGCAATATTTTTAAAACTGTGTTCGGCATTTATCAAACATAATAATAATAATAATAATAATAATAATGTGCCTTTATTTCTATATGTAAGTAAAGTAACAAAAAAAAATTTAATACTGAACAAATCAGGCGAAGTTCAGCTTAACCCCAAGGTGTAAGCTGCTCTTCCACTTAACCTGGATAAAATTAAAGAAAAAAAGAAAGAATACAAAGAAAGTAATAAAAAAAGAACCATAAATCTAAAGACCATAATATATGTATAGTACAAGTAGTAATACAAATTTATTTCCTTCATGAAAACCCATGTGACTGTGAGCCTGTGCAAGATACGTGCAGTTGAATAAATGCTAACATGTAGATTGAAGCGCAGATTAAATAACGCAATTAATATTCGGTTTATTAAGTAGTAATTTTTTAAGCCTTTCTTTAAAAGAATTTTTACTTGAAAATGGCATAATATCAAAGGATTTACTATTAATACATTTAACAATGCAGTAAGAAAATGATCGAGTAAGTATGTGCTTGCGTTGACGCGGCATGGCCAGGAGACCCCGATGACGTAAATTTAAGTTGTGCACACTGCACAACTGTACGGTATTTGAGCTTTCGGAGTAAATAAGGTGGCTGTTTATATAAAATGATTTTACGATATAAGCAAGCAGAGTGCATAAGCCTTCTGTTGTTCATATTTAGCCAACCAGCGTCTTTTAGTTTACTGGAAATTCTTTCAACTTTTCTAATACCGTATATTAGCCTTAGGCATGAATACTTTTTGAATTCTGCTAACATCGCGCGCATCTAAGCAGGGCCATATACAGGGTCACTAAAATCAAATTGTGACAGTACCATGGAGTTGCACAAGCAGATTTTCATATGCTCAGTTAAAACATGCCTGTTGTTATACAGAGTCCTAATATTACAGTAAGCACGCTGTAAACATTTACTAACATGATCTTTGAAACGCAATTTGTAGTCTACATCTGTGCAGTAGCGTAACCAGAAACGTAGTTTGTAGGGGACCCAATCCACTGTTTAAGGTTTAACACGTAGTTTGTAGGGGGCCCAGTCCACTGTTTAACAATTGTGTCAGAAATACATATGCACTCGACGGGACCTAACATAATACATTCACCCTGCATTTTTGGTCACATCCTAAAGAGTGTTTTGATTAATAACTTTGATCTTGAGGGGGGCCTGGGCCCCCTGGGCCCCCCCTTGGTTACGCCACTGCATCTGTGCAATTAATTTATTTTGTTATCTTTATACTAAATAAACTTAACTTTTCTTTTTCCCTTTCTTTCTTCTAAACTTATTATTATATTATTTTCTAAACTTAATTAAGCAGTTATGAAGTACATAATCCTAAGATCAAATGCTGTTTTAGTTTCTTTTAAAACTATCAGACTTTTACCTGTATTTATCTCAAAATTATGTTTTTAACAAATACTCTTCTACTCCATTTTCTTTAAGTAACAACAAAATTTCTTGAAAGTAACGTTTTAAAATTGTAACATGTATGTAGTTTTTTTATTCGCATGGTTTTGGTATTGCTAAAGAAGATCTTAGAATCTTAGTAGACTGAAGAAACGGGGGTATACGAGTATTAAAGAATGTCAAATAAGTAGTTCCCAAAAATGCATTAATTTCGAACTTGTTCGTAGGTAGTTATAAGAAAATTACAGCCAACTGGGATTACGATGTTAATAATTAAACTGAGTTTGAGTTTTAAATACATACAAATAATAATAATAATAATAAATTTATTTGACGGTAATAAGAACCATTTACAAATATTTTGATAGTAATAAAACAAAAATGTTGAATATACGTAAGTACTGTTAAGGTGCTGTATCTCTAGTGGTCTTGTAACATATGTTCATTAAAAAAAAACTCGCAGCAATCCCTGGAAATGATTTTCATATGTAACATACAGCCTAAGGCATACGTAAATCAAATTTTCAAAGCACTCGAGAGTTTTTTTTTAATGAACATACTTTATAACCTTAAAAAAGTCAGTTATCTCTTAATAAATCGTATTTTTTGCAAAAACCCTTGTATTGTAAGTTGACATATTGCAGAGAGAACATGTGTTGTAACTTTAGAAACATGAGTTTACAGAAAAAGTAAAAAATAACGAATTTATATTATTACCTATATACTTTAAAAAATAATACAAAGCATTGAAAACATATGTTCGTTTTTATTTCTACTAAGTAATAGTGTCATATTTTAATATTTAATTGGCCAACCTTTGTTTTTAATGACTAATTCACCAACTTTTCCAATTCTTAGACCGAAATGTATCGATATCCGACGTTGATCAAAGATTCAATCACTTTTGTTTTTGTTGTTGGAAATAACGTTGGCAATCGTTTTTCAAAGGTTCTCAATTGAATTGAGGTTGGGAGGTTGCGTAGGCCAATATTCTAATATTATTTGCGGCAAACCAAGATTTCACAATCTTGGCCCTATGACAAAGAAAGCTGTAATCTGGAAAGTAAAGTCCTCTTCGCCAAATAAATCTTTGCCACTTGGCAGCATCATTTCTGTCAAAACTTCGATGAATTTAGTAGCATGCATCGTTCCAGAGACAACATTTAACCTACCAAACCTTTGACAGACAGGTAACCCCAAACCATGACTGAAGTTGGATGCTTGATTGTTGGGAACTCAAATCTCGCTGAAAACTCTTCTGTGTACTTTCGTGTACTAGATAGAAATCAAGCATATTGTTCAATGAAAAATCGTGAAGAAAAATTGTAGTTTTCTTCATAGCAACACTTTTTTTTTCATTAATTCAATTTATTTATACAAATATTAAATGTACAATTGTTCAAATTATTAAACGTTATATTAGAGGATGATGAAGATAGTACGCAATTAGAATATTTTCATTAACTCCTTGAACATTTTTTTCGTTTCTCCAACCACAAAATTGCTGGTAAGTTTTCTCGTATTTTTCTCTGGCAATAAACTCGTCGTCGCTTCTGATACTGCTTGCAAAATATCTTTATTCTCTTCATTTAATTGGTAAATTTTGAATATTTATTTTTAAAATTAACGTGATTTTCGTGAAGTATACGAAAAAATAGCATGTTCATGTTCAACTCCTAACAAAAGTGATTCTTCCCTGCTCGTGTAAATTTTTAATTCACGAGCAAGCGTAGCTCGCTGGAAAACTCTCACTTTTCTTAACTTGTATAACAATCTAGTACTATTCCACTATGATTAGTTATGTTAAAAGTTAATTAATTCGTCGCCAAAGAGGACATTTTTCTAATTCTCTGTAGTCTAGTTCCGATGTTGTCTTGCTCAACGAAACCGCTTTAATTTCTGTTTCTCTGACAATAGCGGTTTCTGTCGGGCTCCGCATCTTTGAAGTCCATAATTCAGAAACCTTTTTCTCACAGTAGATGTGCAAACACTTACATCCGTAGCTTCAGGTCAGAATTTAATTAGTTATGTTGAACTGCTAAACTGGTCCTTCGTAGTACACCATAGTCCCTATTGGAAGTTTTCCTTGGCAGTCCACTTCGAGGTTTGTCGTGTATTTTTCCTGTATATTCTTCATAATTCTTATAACTGAAGACTAATCACATGCAACCTTAGCTGCAATTGTGCGACTGGATTTTCCTTCTTTATGGTGAGAAATAATGGAATACCTTGTTTCGTCCGATAGTTTGATCTGAAGTTTCTTTGTTGACATTTTGACAGTATTCATACAACAAACAAACGGTTCTATATTGTTGAATATCTATGTAGTATGCTGTCGAATTCAGTAAATCCTCCTACTTAATTTTACATTTTGTACGGAGTTAAATAATGTTAGAAAGGAATATTTTTAGAAACAGATAAGATGGTAATTAAGCAATTAGGGCCCTGCTGTTGGTCAGATTAGTACAGAATTCCATTAATCATTTACACAAAAAATATTTAAATATTGGTTATAATTAGGCAATTAGAAAATACTTAAAGCAATCGTATTTTCCTATTTTGTTACTGAATTTCGAGAACTGATGAAATCCAAAATAATTTTCTTGAAATTCATTTGTTGGCACATTAACTCCCATTAAAATCAGCATTTTTAAAAAAGTAATCAGAATATAATTTTAAAAGCCTCCAGGTTTTTTGTATTTACCTACTCTGCCTTTAAAGACCCATTGTGTCATCTATTCAAAAAACGTATAATTAAAGTAAAATCGAAATTAATTCCCCATCTTCCCTTGCGTTAATAGCATCGTCCTATTCAAGTCATTCTTGGAGTGGCCATTCAGATAATGGCGCTTCCTAAAATAACCGTTAACAGAGTAATTACTACACATTACAGGGATGACGGTTTAAAATGCTCAATCACAACATAATAACGATCTTAACAGGACTTAGGCAAGTTTAGGCTTCGGTTTCGTAATTAGACATTGTATTGACGATGTCTTCTAATCACTTTATTACTGGATTTGTGCGAAAATTGATGTTGTAATCAGGATGGTACAAAGCTTCCGAAATTACTAATTAAATTAGAAGGTAGGTCGAGTCATAAAGGTAGTGCAGAGGTAAAGCAAAACTAAAAGTTTTTAACATAAAAGAAATATACTTGGTCAGAAGAATGTAAAATTTTAATCAAGGATTAAGGTGATCCTGGTTAATTAATTTTGTGAAAGTCCAATGCAGTATCTTGTTTTCTTATAGTTTTTGCTGTTTTAATAGTTTTTCTTTTGGTTATGTTTTCCTTTAATAAATTTTACCACAATTTACCATCATAAAATCGCAGGGCCCAAACACAATACTGATAGAAATTTAAAAGCCGCTCTTTATTCTATTTAATTTATGTGGTGGCCATTGTGGAATGGATTTATGATACACAATAAAATGAGTTCTGACTATCCATAAATTTCCTCCTTTTAAATTTATTATTACGGTTGTGCGTTGGAATTACAAACTCAGTAGCCGGCAAGAGTTATCCGGACTGTTTTATAGTCGGTTTTACTTCTACCTAATAATTTTTGTATCACGCAGGTTTACAACTTGCTAGTAAAGAAACCATCAGAAGAATCGAATTATTATTGTTTTGTAACATAAATCACCACAGAATAGTAGATAAGACTATAACTACGAATTTGTGTTTCAGCGTTTTACAATTGAATTAGCTCATGGCATTATTTCATTACAAACATTTTATTCTAACGAACTGCAGCTTTTATTACTTGGAAGTAATTTAGGTAGGCAAATTTAATATCTGAATAACTTCTACGTTATTTTATTACACGATTTGCCGAAACTGCTGGAAATATCCGTTCAATTGAATATTGGATTTCACGAGTTATAAAATCAGTAGACTAAAGGGTTAAAGGAAAATTATTATTTTGAAATTCAAATAAAGCTTAATTCTGAAACGATACAGAGATATAGTACTAACTTTTGCAACACCGGGATAGAACTTTCGTAAAAGTTTCTAAGTTTAAAAGGCTTGAAAGGCAATAAAGGAGTTTGAAGAAGAGACTAAATAAAAAAGTTTTCGGGAGACACTTATAATTGCCACGGGCACGTATAACAGAAAATGCCTAAATTTGATTTTAAATTTTCTTTTTCAAAATTAGAGGCGAAGACTCTTAATTATACTAATAAAAAGTAATTCCTAGAATCAAAGTTAAATATATTAACCTAACCTTTCTTAATCAATTTCTTTGCTTATACTTTCGATGTTTCGAAATTATTTTCGTTTCTCTTGACCAACTTTTCATTTTGTTCAATGATTCATCCTTTTAGTTCGTGATTGTATTATATTTAGGCATTTATTATAAGGTATTTCATGGATTTACAATTTGAGTTTGGATTTTCCCTTTTTATAATACTATAATTTTCGAAGCTTTCCAACGGATTTGTCATTAATGTTTCTGAAAAATAACTGTTATAACCGTTAGGATTTTTTAAGGCTTCTTTTTCACGTATACTTCTCTTTATAAAAGTTTTTTCATAAGGCAATCATAGACGCGACACTTCTAAAATGTAACTGAAGTAATTTTGAAATTATCAGCAAAGAAAAAGGAAACATTCCGTTTTATTTTTGAAAGGATAAACCGAAGATAAAAGCTATTTCAAGTAAACTTATACAAGTAAAACAACAAGAAGCTGTAGGTAAACTCTTCAAAGGAATCGTCAAAGGTTACAAGTTAAAGGGTAGGCGTGAAGGTTATCACATGTTACTGAGGCGCCGGAATTTGAGAATACAATTATGTAGTGCCCTGTGGTCCATTCAAGCACAGTAACCGATTACATCCTCGTAAGTTTAATTATAAAACAGGCGATGCATCTGCAACCCGGGGTGCTTTAAACTGACGAGGATTAAATATTCAGATCGTTAGTGCATCTTATGCGGGAGCTCTTATGAAATCCTAGCTTGTGTTAAAAGCTGGCGCGAAAGCTTTGCGCGAATCTGTTCAAGTGTGGCAAGCTGGATGAGTTGGCAACACTGGAGGTCGCCACGACGATCGATAGTACAATTACACGACGCCGTACTGCCAGGAGACGACGACGCCCGGTATCAATCAACTTCCTCGGGGAGCTTTAGTCCTGCTGGACCACGAGTTTATTAACAGGTGCCAGAACATTTCCTGCTCCTGCGAACTGCCAGTATTAATCCTGACGTGGGATGATGTGGTGGTTAAACGTAGTAGGATTGGTCAAACAGTTTGATTGATTTACGGTGTTGCTTTGTATATCCGTTGGCAACAATGACCTCAACTGCATGACTGCTTGATCTATTTGACAGCACAGCTCTACAATTGGACTAACTGACAATCCCATTCATCATACTGGACTTAGCTGAACTATCGAATTTATCTGGCAGATGACAGTTATTGAATTGACAACGTTTAGACCACGTTATATTACTCGGATTGAAAGCTTTTCTCTGATAAATGATTTCGTTATTTGGAAATTAAAATCTATAAATATAGACAACCTAAAATATTTCGAAACCATGATTATTATAAAATCAAAAAATGAAACAAAATACTCTATGCCGCTGAAAACTTGAAATTAAAGTTGTGTTAATCAGTACAACTGTAATATTCGAAAAATTTATTTTAACAAATTATTGCAAACCAAAAAACCGTACTTTAGAAAAGGGCTACGGGTTACAGCAAATGGATTTGCTTAGCGCCTGCCTGAATTTACAAAATAATGTTTAAAATAGCAAAAGTGAAATTATCAACAGTAAATGAAAAAGTTATAATTATTCTGTAGTGTTATAATACACAAGGCTCCAAAAGCTGTTGTAGACTTGTCGTAACTCGTAAGGCTCATTCAGAATAAGAAAGCAAAAGTCTCAAGTTGGTAACATTCATAGGTAAACATGCATAAAATAGATTGTACATTCAGTGACACACTTAGAAAGGTTGAGTAGAAAGGATGGATATTTCCTTGGCGTATACGAAATTGCTAACGTGGTTCATAATTTTCGTCCATAGTTCAAGTAACCACCAACTAAATTATTGGCTAGTAGCATCTTGTATTTATTGCTATTTTTTTTAAAAATCTAGAAAAAGTTGTCTGAAAAAATGCATTGCTTTTAAATAAAAATAATACACTAACTTGTGATGACCAGTTGCGCGTTTCTAATTTGATTTTTCTTTATTTTCCATTCCTACTATTGCAAGCATAATGTTAGGGTTTTTGGGCCATTATGTGCCAAGAAAGTATTAATTTCATTTGGAAACCAAAAACAACGATATTATAAATATTCGGAACTGAGCTCTGAAACCACCGTCCCTTTCTAAATTAGTCACACCGCCCTGTATCGAGACGGACCGGCACATACGCGTGGTTAAAGTTTCAAATTTCAAAAGATATTTAAATCAAACCATAATATTGGAATTTATAATTAGACGATTAACTATGTAATTTATTAGTTTTGAACAAGAGCCAGCTGCACACCCATGGGAAGGTTTGATATCAACCCCCTCAGTACCACGGATTTTATAAATACGCGACACAGCATCCGGTCTTGACTATTCAGTCGACACTGTATAGTGGTCTGGAATATATTAGTACACTAATTCTTGTATCTAATTGTTATACGATATAGAGTTAGCTCTATTGCACCTTGCTGCTCTGCACTAACTTGTAGAATTTTTCATTTTACGCACGCGTGTATCGATCAAAGCGTTACGATATAGTAATTCCTATTGAGGAGTCTCCCAGCGAAATCCAAATTTAACGAACACTGCAAAATAAGTTAATATTTCTATTTTACTTTTCACATTCAAAATTAACCTTTGTCCAAATTACATTAAAGTTGACCTATTGTAGGTGCTAATCACAATTACTTACAGGCATACGACAATTCTGACTACTGAGATATGTCTTGAACATATTCTCAGTCAACAAAAGGAGTAACCATCCCTTACCAATACAAGGTACCCAGTGTTCTTCTACATTTTGTGTTGTGAATAGCACAATACTCGTTATTTGAGGGGTAGCGCACATACTCTTTAAAGGGAAATTGCACCCTCACACCTTAAAGGTTGGTAAAATACTACCTTTGGATCCGGCCACCTAAGATTTATTTTGAATCTCACTCAAGATCGATTTTATAACAATCGTCTGACTAACTTACAATATAATAATTTCTTGTGATCAAATCATCGCACTGAGGCCACTCCGATTACAAAATCATAAAACAAAATGGTAATAATTATTCAAAACCACTGCCCATATTTGATTTGTCTAGTTTAGTGTTCATTCACCAATGCCTATTAAACTTGATGGATTATTTCTTGTATTATAAGGCTACTCTAGATCAACAAAATTACAACAATATTAAGGGTCTTCTGACAAAATAATCAGTTATTTAAATAAAGGATAAGATTTTCACTTGACCAATAAGGGTTGGAGGTAAAGACAATCTTAGTGAAAACTAGACGATCACATTGCACCGTGAAAAACTGTAAGGGGTAACACACTTGGAGTACGTACAGTTACAGACTACAGCTTTAGAAAGCAAAGGTTCGCGCAAAGATATTTAGCTAATCTCATTGAACATAACATTCAGGAGATATTTTCATTTTCAATGGATGGCATTAGTTAGGTGTTCTACGAACGTGACAAAGGAAAAGTTAATTTTAAGAAAATGCCATATTAAAGTATAAGATAGTTAACGAGATGCGTACACCGAGAAGCTTCCATAGAGGTCGATGGTTACTCACACTCGCGCGACTAGGGGAACTTTCTGGAATGAAGTTCTGGAAGGACGAAGCTGGGATATATAAGGCGTGACCAAACGAACACAGTCAGTCTACAGCGAGTCTAATCAAGCCTACAAAACGGTCGCGAATATGTGCGTCGGTGAAGATAAATAAGTGCGTAAATTAAGTTGTTAACTAAATTAGTTACAGCGCGCCGAAACAAACATGAGAGTCGGAAAATATGCGAACTACAAGAATTTTATTTAAAATATTTTAAGCGGAAAGATATTCAACCAATCACGCAAGAATATTCAGTTCGGTACATCCACAATCAAAATTACGAGTTGTCAAATTTGTATCGTACTTTACAACTGTATTTCTATTTCATAATAATTCGTTTTACAATCATAATAATTCGTTTTACAATACATCATTCCATATTTTATCAAATTATCAATCATTTATTTTAACTCCACGATCTTATTTTCTTATATGTATAGTTAGAACTGCCGCCGAAATCCTTTTTAACCTGAGTGTACGCTGAAAACGACTGCAGCGCTCGCCACGCCTCCTCAGCTCTCTTGTTTGTTTCGGTCAGCTGTAGTTTACCGATATTAATATTAGTTTTGCGTTTTAGTGTTAAGTTGTTATTTCGTGTTTCTTCGTTGTTTAATAACTTTAATATTTGTTAATAAATAATTCACACCGCCAACCAAGTTCTAAAACCGTTACAATATTATAATAGCGGGCGTTCATCTGAGCTAGTTTCTTTAGAAATTGTCCAAGCCATGTCGTAAATTAAAAAATAGGATCGAATACACATCCTCACATTTAACATTAATTTTATATGTTTTCACAAACGTATTGATAATAGAACTTTATTATTCTTATATTAGTACTAAATTTTGTCCCTTTTTAATTTATTGTAGTATTAAATAACGTTAATAACCTTGTATTACCAATAATTTGTGTATTAATTGAAGCAAATATCAAATTAAAAATATTATTGTGAGGTTAAGTGTTCGGCCAGATGATGTAATGCACGACATGACTACCAAAGCAAACTAGAGCACAGATTCAAATTAACAACCATGATATTTAATAATAAAAAGAACTTATACTCATAAACTCAAATCTCCCTAAAATATATTACCGAATAAAACGTTTATTTTATTAATAGTTATATTGAAGAATAAAACGAAAGTTCACAATTTTTGACAAATTCTGATGGATTTTGGTACAAATTAGTGTTTGTGTATTTACTAACTTGTAAATGATGAGTATCTAGACGCATGTCGACTGTGATAGCCTTTTAGCACTACCCGGTTAGAATTTTGCAGAACTCAAGCAACTTCCACTCCTGGAAGCGCCATTTTTATTGTCCCA
Organism: Melanotus villosus; assembly: GCA_963082815.1. Lineage (NCBI taxonomy): Eukaryota > Metazoa > Arthropoda > Insecta > Coleoptera > Elateridae > Melanotus > Melanotus villosus. The sequence goes on along the minus strand of OY720422.1, from coordinate 17,336,247 downwards.
ACCTAGGGAATACCGGTTTAATTCAAATCCAAAATATAGAATATTTTCCGCATTAAAAAAATTCACCTGATCTCGATCGGGATTGAACATGAGACTTTGAATGTTATTTTATGCTACAAATGTATTATTGCATAAATGGTCTGGATTACAACTAGAGGTTTTTCATTTCTAGGTAACTTAAATTTAGCAGAAGATTAAAGACCGGTCTTAAAATAGTTTACAAATAAGTGACTGAAATAAGAGAATGTGAAGGTTTTAAAATATTGTATGGCGTATCCCAAACTTCAATAGGTATTGGGGCACGTCTTGTTCATTATTTTTGTTAATCTTTTAACGTGCATTTTGCAAGCGGCAACAGGCTTAGTCATGTTTGCTGATCTATGTAAAGGTATCAGCGCTAACGCCCTGTCCCGCTATGGTACATGGCCAGTTTTCATATCTCGGTTGTTTCGCACACAAACGTACGGGGTGGTGTGGTAAGCACTACTGCACTACATCTTCAACAATCGCTTACATTCCCTACTCCACCGCTGTGTTTCGGTTCCCAATTATTTTCAGTGGCTAGGCAGGCCACCCGTCGAACATGTGATTCGGGTTTGACCACTAGACTGTCCGCGCTGTAGTCGAATTCCTTAACCACACTGTAATGTCGCTAATTTAAAAGTCCAGTAATCTATAATCTGTACATACTGCTCATGATTTTAGTTTAAAATTTGTTGGATGTTTGACAAAAATAGAGATCGGAGTAGAATTAATTAACTCGACATTGTCCGACAAAGATTTTTAGGTACTTTTGCATACTTACATAGATAGTGGCTTAAACTGGGAAATACAAATTGCTGCAGTGTTTTATAACACTCTGTTTGGGGGTTATTCGCACTTTCGCACCAAGTTATTGTAAATTGTATTTTATTTAAAAAATTGATGCGAGCAATAGAAACCATACCACTCTTATTGGACTTCATTTAGAAAACTTTTTACTTTCTATATTTACTACGCAAGTGAGGGAAATATTAAAATAATGTAAAAATTCTAAATCGTAAAAAAAATATGATTCAGGTTTCAGGGATCTTCAATATTTTGTTTTAATGTCTAATTTTAAGTGGCTTTGTGAAACTTCATACATGACAAACTACAGCGACGATTTAAATGAAATTCAGTATGCCACACTATATTAAAAATTCCTTAAAAAAAATTGGAAACCATTAACGGAAGTTGGACAGGTTTTTTTGGGAAAAATATTTTTGCTTTGTAGATCGACAGAACAAGTTAAACCTTTCTTTGAAAAAATTGAAAGCAATTTTCTTCAAAAATGCGTCGACCTATTGTATAAACTTAACACCAAATTATGGACCCAGGTGCACGATTTAAAAAATTCTTAGGACCCTTTCGAAAAGGCTCGAACTTTACATTTGTTTGGGGCCGGTCTTTGCATCTCCTAATAAATTTATTCTCCTATTAAATACCAGTTAATACAATCGTTTCCATGGAAACTATTTGCCAAATAGCTTATTAGGAAGTCGGCCCTAAGTCTAGGTCTATGAATAGTTTCGATTGCTTCATAGTATTTTTAGTAGTACACAAAAAGATATAAAATAGTTCTTTTGTTTAAAATCGATTTTACTAATTTTACAGCCGAACGGGCCAACCCAAAACTGGATTTTTTGCATCTGGTTTTTTCAATTTTTTAAAAGTTTTTATCAACGTGATTGATCTCATTTTCCTTTTTTTCCATTTTTCTCGAAGACTTTTTATTATCAGTTGACTTTTTCACGAACAACACAATCGTCGATAATTTTTACCGGCTGTATAGTTTACAGGGTAATAAATCTTTTACAGACTTAAGACATTTGAAAAGCTAGAAATATAAAATTTTAACATTTTCAAAATATGGAAAATTGTAGCTAATGGTTTACTGTTCTACTACTATCTTCCAATAAACAACTGTTGTATTTTAATTTGTTTTAATCTAGTTTTCTAGTCCGCTGTAGAAGAAATGGAACGATGGCACTTGTCACAAAGAAAGTATTTCTAGGAATGATAGTTAATTTATTATAAATATATTTCCACCTAAGTCATTGAAAAAATTCGACAAAATTGAAATTACATACGTAAATGTACTATGGAAAAGAAAAATACTTTTACAAAAAAGCCTAAAATCAATGATTTGGCGAATTAATTATTTATAATTATTATAAATTTGTAATTGGTAGGTACGTAAAGTATAACGGAGATTCGCCATTCTATTATATTCTGAATATCGTAAGCTATACACAGTCAAGTAAATAAATCGAAATGCAATAATTTTTATGATGGCGTGATACTACAAACTAATTTGTTACAAGTTCCCATATGTAATGCTACTGCTTACAAGAGAATCCATATTATATAGATATAAAATTTTAAATTATTCAACGCAATTCCACGGAATTAAGTATTACCAGCAATCTTTAAAAATTTAGTATTTCAAATTTAAATTTGCTATTAATTTATTGTGAACCCTCTCCATGTTAAAAATATCATTTTAATCAGTTGAATTGCTCAGCATAGAATTATAGCTAGTTTATATTCTAATGAGAAATCAATATTTATTTAATTCTGCTTACATGTTGTCGTCGATGTCTTGCCAATTGAACAGTACTTTCTCAATATTCATAACCTTTAACAATCTTAATAAGACAATTTCTATTAAAAACCCGAACCCATGCAAAGCAAATTTCCGTAATGCAAATTGCGACGAGTGTAACTACATTTACAGTTAATTAAAATAATTTTGTACTAGTTCTTTCTTAATTAATAAATAAACATTTTGATTATATCTGAAATTATTCTGAAACCTGAAATAATTTACACATTATAGTATGTCCACGGATTGAGTTACAAAGAGGTATGATTGACAAATTTTTTTTAAATTTAAATTGCATATTTGGGGTTTAACCCCTGCTTGGCTTGAAACTAATTTTAAGTATATTTTTGATTGTTTCAAATCAAGGAGGACTTGGTGGTAGCTAAAAAAGTATTTTGTATTTAGTTAAAGTAGCTTTTTTATACTAACTATGGCAAAACGCCATTAAGAAAAGTTTTTCGCAATGTAAAATCATCGATCCATGCAAAATTTCAGAAAGATCGGTTTACTTTTATGAAATCGTGTGTGCTTATTGTTAGACTTAATCAGTTTACAAAACGTTTAATTTCAAATTTTATTTACAAAAAATTATAAATAAACAATTTATTCAAATAAACCACCTCCTAAATTAGCGATGATGTGAATTTGAAAATAAAATTCGCCTACTCAAGTTTTTATGATTTTTAATAATACATTTTCTAAGTCCAAAATTTCGAGATAAATGTGAATTACAAAGAAACTGTAACAGTTAGCCCAAAAATGAAAACTGCTCTAGGGACCCAAAAACAAGCAGACAACTTTATCAAGAGTGACTTTTTCTGAAAAATTGAAAATAAAAATTTTTCCTCTTTGTAACTCGATCCGTGGACATACTGTATATTTAGCCGTTGTATGATAAATGTATACAATCTAAATAACGAAAGTAGAATTGTCCAAACCAAAAGTGTAAGAAATTCAAAACCCTCTATTCAAAACACACTAAGAAAAAACATGATAAATGGGCAGCAAGTATGAATAACCTAAAAATTTAAAAGCATTTTATTCAACATACTGAAAGTATATATATATATAAGACAGCACTTCAGGCCTGTAGGCCTATGGCTTGGATTGTCTTCCTCCACTTTACTCTATCTTGTACTAAAGTTTTCCAGTTTTTTAAATTATGTTCACTTAGATCGCACTCCACACAGTCCCACCATGTTTTCTTCGGTCTTCCTTTCCTGTTTCTTCCGCAAGGTTCCAACTCGTAGGTTTTTTTAATTAGCTCTTCAGATTTCATTCTCGATACATGGCCCAACCACCTTAATCTGTTTTGTTGCACTATCACTTTGATGTCTGGCATTCGTGAAACACTATTAAGTTCGGCGTTCGTTCTCCTTCTCCAGGTACCGTTTTCTTTAACCCCTCCACAAATCCTTCTTAGGACTCTTCTTTCCCATACCTGTAGTCTATTTACATTTTCCTTTGTTGTCACCCACGTTTCACTACCGAAAAGCACCACTGGTCGTATCACTGTTTTGTATAGTATCAATTTTAAATTTCTAGTCAAATTCTTATCACTTAGAACCATAGGCGGAGTTAGACTGCCAAACTTGGGGGTGCTAGAGTCCTCCAGGAGCGAAGCAAGTTGCCTACCATGTAGAAATTTTCAAGGTCAAGCGCTATAATGAAAAGTTAGAAAATTGCGATACGAAAATATTTACTCCAAAAAATAGGTTTCATCAAGGAAACTTTTTTAAAAAAACATTAAAGAAACCATTTGTCTCTAAAAATTTAGGTATAGGTATGACAAATTTACATTATTCTCTCTATAAAGTCATTAATTATAAATGTTGTACATAGGTAACTTAAAAATAAAATATAAAAAGATATAACTCTGGTATCGAAAAAACATTTATTTATTTACGACATCATGAATTCAACTTTTAATATTTATTTAAGAATACAAAAGAAAAGAAATATTAATATTGCAATGGCATTTTCATGCTTGATGCTTTTCGAAAAACGTCTCTCGTGTAGGCCCATAGGCTGGCTGTCAGCTAAAATTATTATTTTCGCTTCGAGAATAGACATAAATAATAAAAAATAGAAATAAAAAAACTTAATTTGGGGGTGCTAATTTCAAAATTGGGGGTGCTAAGCACCCCCTAGTACCCCCCTAACTCCGCCTATGCTTAGAACGCTGCTTAAAGACCCAGCACATTTCGAACCAGCTGCGATTCTTCTTATAATGTTTTTACTGTGATTCCCATCACTAGTTATTCCGGCGCCTAGATAGATTACTTCATTTGTCAGTTTAAAAGCATATTTATTCATTTTATCTATAGATGTTATTGTTAACGTTTGTTCCCCATGTAGCTTATTTCCAAGTTTCATATATACCGTTTTATCTTCATGGACTCGCAAACCGATCTGTCGGGCTTGATTCTCTAGTTTTTTGAAGATTGATTTTAGTTCTTCTTGAGTTCTCGCGAGAAGTACCACATCGTCTGCATACGCGATGCCCTGATACGAGGATTTAAGTATGTTGTTGTTTCCTTTGATGTTGCTTTTCCTGAATACCTGTTCTAGTATGATGTTGAAGAGTGTTGTTGATAGAGGATCACCTTGTTTGAGACCTGTATTGCTCCTATAGGGTTCAGATTCGCACCCTCTGTGTTTAACTTTGTTTGTGGTGTCTCTTAGGGTCATCCTTACCAAGCTCGTTAGTTCTTCTGGGATACCTAGCTCCCCCATTTGTTTATACATCGTTTCTCTTTTGATTTTATCGTATGCGTTTTTAAAGTCTATGAATAAGGCATGTATTTGGATATTTTTTTTACTGCATTTTTCATGTATTTGGTTCAGTACAAATAGGTGGTCTATTACTGATTTGCCTTTTTGGAACCCTGCTTGGTATTTACCTATTTCCTTTTCAATTATTTTCTGTAGTTTTGCGTTCACGAGGTGTGCTAGGATTTTATATATCACGTTTAGTAGTGAAATCGGTCTATAATTCTGTGGCATCTGCCTATTTCCTTTCTTAAATACGGGGCATATTATGGCTGTGTACCACTCCTTTGGCATTTCCTTCTTCTTCCAAACTTTTTTTAGTAGCTCATATATTCGATTGATGAGATCCCCATCTGCATATTTGATTAGTTCCAGTTCTATCTTGTCGGCTCCTGCACTTTTGTTATTCTTCATTTTATTAATGACTTCTCTAAACTCTTCATAGCTGGGGGTATCTATTCGGTTTTCATCATCTAGTTGTCGTTCTGAAGACATTTGGTCTTGGACCCCTGCATCCCACACGACCTTTCTAAAGTCTTTTGCCCAAATATCGACCATTTCCTTCTCATCAAGATGTAATTCTCCTTCCTCATCTCTCAAACCTGTTGTTTGGACGAAGCCTCTCCTTTCAGACTTTATTTTACTATAGAAACTTCTAGTGTTCTTTGTATTATAATCTTTTTGAATCTTTTCCATCCTCTTTTCCATTTCTTTCCTTTTCTTTGCTCTGCATAAGTTGTTAGCTTCATTTCTAATTTTTTTATACTTTTCCTGCGCTTCTTTTGTCGGGTTTCTTATCATTTCGAGTCTCGTTGTCTTCCTCTTTTGTATTAGTTCTTTACATTCCTTGTCGAACCATTCGTTTTTGCTACTACTTCTGTCTTGCGGTAGAGCTTCCACCGCGCTCCTCTGTATTATTTCTTTAATTTGTAGCCATTCCTCATTGATTTCTTCATATTTTTCAGCTTTCAGCGTTGCTTTTTTGGTAGTTACTATATATTCATCATGTGTCTTCTCTTTCAGTAGTTTTTTAACTTCCCAACTTGTACTTCTGGTTTTTTTATTTTTTGTTAGGTTCGGTATTATTTGTTTTATCGTGGCCTTAATGAGGATGTGATCCGAGTTAATATCAGCTCCTCTATAGGATCTTACTTTGGTGATACATTGTGCGTGCTTTTTTTCCACTAATAGATGGTCGATTTGATTTTGCGTCTTTTTGTCCGGGCTTATCCAAGTGGCTTTGTGTATCCTTTTACGTTGTAGCATTGTACTCTTGATGACCATACTTCTACTTGCCGCGAAATCTATTGCCATTTGACCATTTTCATTTGTTTCCTCGTGGCGGCTTTCTTGACCTACTATCGATCTATTCCATATCTCTTTTCCTATTTTTGCATTTAAGTCTCCAATAATAACTTTGGTATCAAATTTTGGTAGCTTGTTCATGCATTCATCCAATTTTTCATAAAATTTTTCTTTGTCCTCTATGCCAGTTTCCTCAGTGGGTGCATGTATATTAATCACCGTGATTTTTCGATATTTGCCTTTTATTCTTATATAGCTTAGTCTATTGCTTATTCTTTCGTAGTCCACTATACTGTTTTTCCATTTATCTTTTATTAAGAAACCTGTCCCTAATCTATTTACATCTCCTCCACCATTGAACCATAAGAAGTCTTCAAACTTATACTCTTGCACTTCTTTAATATTCGTTTCTTGAACGGCTAATACATCTATTTTGTATTTTCTTGTTTCTTCTGTTAATTGTTTAAATTTACCTGGTTTGTTCAGGCCTTGTGCGTTCCATGACCCTATAATTATAGACTTATTCGTTACATCTTTATTTACTTTTTGGATTTTTCTGATTTCTTTACTCATGTTCCTTTCCATAGCTGTTGTCGTCATCGTTATAGTATGCCCTCCTTGCGTTTTCGTTAACCGTTTTTTGGTTGATTGGGTTCATTTCTCATTTTCTGTAGTTTTTCCGTTATGGGGTCCCATTTCCACCAGACATTTTCGATACAGATTTTTTGGTATCCTATCTTGGTACCCTTTCCTTTATCTCTTTCTGCCTTTGCGATGTCTCTCAGTTCCTTTTGTATCTTCGCTTCCGCTTGTGTTAAATCATGTTCGATGAAGGTCTGTGACCCCTTCAGTTTATTTTTTTCCTTCATTACTTTCCCTTTGTCCTCCCAGCTGTCCATGGAAACAATAATTATTGGTAGCGTACCAGTTTTTGCTTTGATTTTCCTAACCTCTTTGATTTTTGCATCTACTTTTAGTTCTGTGGAAAGGAACTGGGTAACTTCGGTTTTGCCAGTTGTTTCCCCAAAATCGTAGCCTTTTATAACAATATTGTTTTTTCTTTGTCTAATGTCCTTTCAAACATACTTATTTTTTGTTTCATTTCATTGTTTTCTGCTTTCAGTTTTTGTATTTCTTCTTGATATTGTTTCTGGTCCTTTCTTATAGCTTTCACGTCTCCCATCAATTCTTTTATCATTTCCATTAAGCTTGTATCTTCTTTGTTTTTTCCTGGAGATTTGCTTGTTTTTTTGCTCTTCTTTGACGTATCACTTTCACCCTCGGATTCACTGAAAATATACTTCAGTGAATATGACAAACATCATTCATGCTAGGAAAGCTTTATAAAATTGCTCGAATAACTTTTAATAACAACTGTACAAAAATAGCCTGGTTGAATTTTATCTATACTTCTTTTTAATATTATTTCTAACCATAGCTTCCTTTAACTAAAAATCGAAAACTAAGGCAGAGCTTGAAACTTTTGAAGTTTGACGCTTAGAAGTTACACGGATCTGTTGAAAGCCTGATCAGATTTGCACTGAGGATTTAATGTAAACTCAAAGGATATCCATCGTACGAATCCACCATTGGCTTGACAACACAACAGAAAGTCATAATCTAAACGTTGTTCATTTACAAAGCAGAATGTAACCTCATTGTTATTATTACAACAAATGCAATTATTAAAATACTGCTAAATAATTACAAAGTTTTAATACGAAGCGTGAAGCAAATTAGTTTAATTTTAATTAAAATTTTCAAAGGGAAACTTTTGGATTATACAAAAATTAATTACATTTCGCTTATTATTTGTTTTATATTTGCTTTTATTAGTACATATCGGAATATTAACTATATAAAACTGGTTTAATTAAAATATTGTTCTGGGAAGAGAAAGTGATTCTGTCTTCAATTGGATAGTTTGATTTTGAAATCCGACTTATTTTAAAATGGGCCTATAAAATTTTAATTTTAATAACAAAGTCAGTTTATTAATTTTTAATTCTTCCTATTGAAGGCATTTAATGGGAAACGTTCGTGTTGTCATGAATATCTGAAATGATCAAATTTAATAACAGCTGCATTAATGCCATAAATCAAATTTGACTGTTGTCATGTTCGTGTACAAATCTGTTTGAACCTATTAAATATTGAGTTTTTAATATCAGTCCTGATGATTTATCATATTCAGATTCCAGCAGCTTTGATTTGATTTAAAATAAGCGATAATGTTCATTTGGATTTATATTATAATCGGTTTACAATGTGTAGGTAATTAGTAGAACTAATCGAATTTTAGAACTCTAAATTAATCGAAATTCAACAAAAGTTGGGCAGAAATAGAACACAAAAAACTAGAATTCAGATTGCTGAAATATGATTTAGATTTCGTTAAATCAAACTTGAAACTTCTAAAATTAGCAGTACTTAGTGTCAAAAATCATTTCAGAAATACAAATTAAATTAAAATGATTTTAAGTAAAAAGCACTCTAAAAAGTTGCACAGAAAATAAACAAGATAATCTTTGAAGTAGTTAAAAACGTATCAAACCTTTTTACAGGGAGTACGCAAATTACCTCCATTCAAGTAACTTAAAATTAAGTTAAGAAAGACGCCTACTTTTTCCTTAAACTTTTCGATAAATTTGCCCTTTTTAGGTGTTTATCGTTAAGTAGAGAGGAAGCACAAAGAAACCAAAAGCCAGATATTAAATATGAATGAGAGTTTCGAGATAATCCGAGGTGAAATTTTAATCAGTATGCTTTTAAAATTAAGAATTATGTATTAATAAAGATGCTAAATATTAGAATTGTTGAAAACCTTTTGGGCAACGGATTATTTCGTTTGATTTTCTTTTGTATAGTTGAGAGTACTTTTTCAAACACTCCAGTTTTTTTTTATCTGGAATATCTTATAAAATTCAAAAAACTCAAAATAGATTTTTCGATAAGTAAAGCTTGTCCCAGAAATAATTGTCGCCGAAATTTGTCCCTATTGTATATACCATTTTAATTTAAAAAAATTTATTATTCATCCGTTTTTGTTAGTTGGCTAAGTAGTAAATAAAAACAATTAGCTGACAACTGTCATATTAAATTTGAGAAAGATATCATCAAAAGAAGAAGCATTACGTCAAAAAATATTGTACAAATATGTTAAAAATCGGGGTATTTCCACGAAAAAGGTGACCTCAATAAGTTAAAAACTACAAGAAGGACTGTTCCAAAAGTGTTGAAAATATATAGTGAAATGGGTAATATACGAAGAAAATGTTAAAGTGGACGCAAGCCGGGGTTCCTAAATAAGAATATCGAGAAGAAGAAAGCTCTGTGTAACAATCCAAACCTCTCTATCGGAAACTTGACTAAAGAATTTGAAACTACCAAATAAACTGTGCTGAAAGTTAAGCAAAAAATTCTTTAAAGTCTTTAAAAAAAAACAAAAGTGGCTAACAGAAGTGCTAAGCAAAAAACTATTGCAAAATCAAGATGTAGAAAGTTGTACTTAAAACCGGCATAAAAAAAATGTGATAATGGCCGATGAGTCTTGTTGCGAGCTCGACTTCAAATCGCTACCAGGTCATCATTATTATTCTGGAAAGGAGAGAAAACCTGTTAGTGACTAGTTTAAGATAATTAAAACAGAAAAATTCGTAAAAAATTTAAATATAAGTCGAAGCCTCAAAGCAAACTACAAAAATGATGTCTAATAACGCTGTACAAATCTTAATGTAAGGAGTGAAAAGAAAATTGCAAAACTTTTGGGTGAATCATAATCAAGGTTTAAATGTTTATTATTACATTATGTATAGTTATTAAATAATAAAACTATTCGATAAAATAGTTCAAATTTATTTGTTGAATTTAGCGGTAATAGAACTAGAAATAGGGTTTATAATTAAAAAAAAAAAAAAACTTTATTAACCATCTCTGTCATATATTCGACTCCCATTGAATATGTGATCTACTAACTGCCTTGCACTGTAGAAGCGGTGTCTAGCGGCTAGCGTCACAGGCATGTTAACGCCATACAGTGTTCCCTGTTGGCATGGGGTGGGCCTGGCGTAATCCAGGATTGATCCACGAGGATCTGCTCCATGTCAATTGATGATGATGATGATGTGGCTTTTTGTCAAAACCAATAGGCGACAATTTTTTCTGGGACAAGCGTTACTTATTTTCTTGTTTTTCAGATTTTGAGTTAGTCTTAAACTTTACAATTTTTTTTATGGACTTAAAGCTAAACGGTTTTCATTGTCTTTTTCTTAAAAAAATTTCCGATATCCCAACTACATAGTTATTTAATTGATTTCCAAAAAATCCTTGACTTTTTACTTTAATTAGGTACTAATCTTTACATTAAATGAATGGCACATCAGAAACGACATGAAATGAAAACTTTATAAGTTTCAGTTACAAAAAATTAAATTAATGTGCCGAGAAACAGGTGGATATGGCAAAGTAATTAGATTGAGGTTAATAACGTCCACGTAATTATATTAAAACATTCGGACAAGGATATTTCTAACTAAAACATGCTTGCAATTTAAACACTTTAAAAAACTTTTAAAGTAAAAAAATACGACTTTATTTATGATTTAACGAAGATCTTTTTATAAAATTATTAATTTAAAAACCATGTTAGCGTGAAAATTGTTGCCAGGGCGAAGAAAACGAGCAAATAACGAACTGTTAAAAATACGAGAGAAAATTTTTAGCTTTTAAGTACTGCCCACACCCCAATGAAAGACATGTAATTAAAATCGTCCTCGGAATACACGAAAGGTCACGTTTTAGAACTGGTTTATGAAACATTATCCTTGCGTTTATTTCCACATACGCTGGGAGTGACATGAATAAAAGATGCGCCATCGAATTCTATTTCCAATACACTTCAATCTTTTCCACGTCTTTTATTTCTGTTTGAAAAATAACCCGTCTTATGCTTAGGCGGGAATTTATTGCGAGATATTAAATTAACCATAAATCATAAAGGTTTAAATATTACTCGATTACAATCCTTGCGTGGGTGTTTTGCTAATAGACATAAAACTCCACTTTCATTGTATAATATATAAAAGAAGCTCAGGATCTAAAAGCCTTACGATGTGGACGTCCACCGCACTTTTTTTTTATATTTTGTATAAAGTTTCTTGCGGTCAGCAGAATCGTGATCGTACTTCTAAAAGCGAACGTGTAATAAATTTTGATTTATGATGATCGATTCTTATCATGGAACCGAAATTAATTTTTAGCGTTGGCGGTGTGAAGACCCTTTGGTTATTATTTATATAAAAATCAATTTTAACTTTTATATGTAATTAGTTAGAAGAATGGCTTTTTAATTGCCTACTTTTTATTGGGAATAATTTTTATTTAATTTTAATTTAATTATAGTGCATCAAAAGCTTGTGAGATGAATATACTTTTAGCAAAATCAAAATGGAATTCCTGATCTATGTAGGTGGTTTAAAAATTTCCTTAAAAGTGTTGTCGATTTGTTAAAAAAAAAAGCTCATTATGTCATGTCAAATCTAAAGTGAGGCAGAATCAAAAAAGAAAAAGGTTAAATTAATTTACTCGAGCAACAGACAAAACGTGCTTTATCATTAATTTCTCAAACTTTATATTTAGAACAGAATATTAAAGAGCAATTTATATCAAGCTTTGAATAATAACGAGGAGTTTAAGTTTACAGCGAAGCTGCTAAAATATTGTTCAAATTTCGATGATTTATTATTTGCTTTGTTTGTAAAAATTCAGGTGAAAAGAAAGTTCCGATTTGAGCTTTGACTAACTTAAATGGATTGTTTTGAAAATCAAGGAGATTAAGCGAATGAATGGCCTAGAAAAAAATTAATAAAACGTCTTATTTGCGATAAAAGGAGAGAGTTGTAGATCTGATGAACTAACGGCCATCAAAGGACTGAAGTGACGTGTTTATATGTCAAATAAAAGTGTTTTATTTCCGTAAAATAAGCCTAATACCTAAAATACGGAAGGAGCAACGATGTAAAGCTGGAATGAGGAGGATAAGCGAGTCAGTGTGGATTATGTGTGGAACGAGGAAAAGAAAGAACTTACTACTTAGTAACCCTGATCCAAAAAACAAGCTAACAAACCCCAAGATAACTCGATAATGATGACGACCCAAGCAATGGAAATGGTAAACGAAATTAAGGAAGGCAAAAATTATCTAAAAAAGGAAAAGAAAAGGAGTCAGTCAAGTCCATAAGTTATGGAGCAAAACATACAAAGAAAAAGACAAGGAAAAAAAGGAACTCAACAAGAATTGCAACATGCAGCGTTAAAACGATGTTACCTACCGGAAATATGGAGGAACTACTAAAAGACATAATACAATACAGAATATAAATACCAGCAGTATAATAATGGATGGAAAGGAGAAGGAATAATAGATAAAGAACGATTCGTGATCTTTTATGCAGGAAAAGAAAAATAGGGCTAAAATGGTACAGCATTTATTATCTCTAAAACAATGAAAAGAAAAGCTATGAGCTATAACGCAATAAATGGAAGGCTTTCATTTAAAAGACACGCCAATTGGATAATAATAGGTATATACTCACCAACGGAGACGAGCAGCGAAGAAGAAAAGCTAATATTTTACGAGAATTCAGAAGAACACTGCATAACAGAACAAACGATAATGGCATGAGATTGTATAGCCCGGCAGCATTAATGAGTATATTGAGTATGAGCATAATTAGCACAAAATTTCAACATAAACCAGAACACAAAATAACGCGGCTACTGCCTAGCCAAACAACAGGTAACTAAATTGACCATGTGTTAATATCAAAAGAGAGGGAAAGGTGGATAGACGACGTGAGATCACATAGAGCAGCAAGTATAGATACAGATCATATACTAGTAGTACTAGTAAAATTAAAAATGAAGGCCTAGATAAAGAGAGGTGAATAGGCCAATCAAGAAAACAGTGGAATACAGAAGAATTAAAAGTAGAAGGAAGTAAACAACGATATCTAGAAACTATAAATTCGAAATTACAGAAAACCAACCAGAAACGAAGACTGAAGAAAAATGGAATCAGTTAGAAAATATTATAAAACTAACAAAGTAAAAGGAAGAAAAACAAAGCTAAGACGAAATAGATGGCTTGATAGGGAGACGAATTTATGGATTAAAGGACGTAGGAGAAGAGGAGTATACCATGTGTTTCACCGAAGACGCAACATAGGGAAACACCAACGTATTTTTTTAGAAAGGATCCGCGATACCTTGAAATATGCATCGATTAAGTGCTCGACATATGTTATTGGATTTAATTAAGGCTAAAAAGAGATAGAAATACTGAAGGTGTCTGTCATTGCGACAGGCGATTATTTCATTGTTTGGTTTTTAAATTTGTCAATTTTGACAACACCTACAACTTTCATTTACAATACCAATACGCAAAATGCGCAATTTAAATCGTTGTTTCTGCATTCTGCATATTTTAAATTGAATTCGCCTGCTGTTGTAAGCACACGTAAAGAAAACGAGTAAATTCTATGAAAATGTAAGGTTGTGTTTTGTGTTTCCTATATTTCAGATTAGCTGCAAATTATAATAATAATAATAACAATGGCCATTTATTGATGGAAGAATAAAGCATGTACATAAAAATGATCATCTGTCAGGTACGGAATGAACTTAAAATGTAATGAAAATAAGAATTTATCTAGTCAGTTGTACTAAAATCTCTGTCAGAAGTTATTAGTGCAACTTACAAATCTTAATGATTCATGTAGATAGGTGTGAAATTTGTTACATAAAGAAAAATGTATAATTTGGTGAAGTACAGGATTGTTATGCAAGAAAAACGTAACAATTATACGTTTACGTAAATGCTGATTTTAGTAAATATATAAAAAGTATTATTATAAATAAATTTTTTAAATTATATTGTTTTAGTATAATAATAACAATAATAACGAATCTTTAATTGTGCTTTATTGCATTGTAGATGTAGATTCGTTAGTAACTGACAAGTTTAACAATTTGACATTTGGTCGCTGTCAAAATTGACAAATTTAAAAACCAAACAATGAAATAATTGAGTGCCGCGATAACAGATGCCGGCGCTATTTCTGTCTCATTCTAGCATCAAATAAACTAAATTAAATAGGTTCAGTGGTAAATTCGTACATATTCCACAGGCAACCTGGATCTTTTCTAAAAAAATACATTGGCGTTTCCCTATGTTGCGGCTTCGGTGAAACACATAGTAGATGATTAATGAACAATGAAATACTTCTTCTTTCTCTTCTTAGTGCCTTATCATTTTCAGGACATCGGCGAGGGGGATCAAAGGCACATTTTTAAACGACTTACCATCGTAAACTTTGTTATGTCCTCCTTATGCTAGGGAAGCGTGTTCTCTTCAGTGGTTTCCCGTTGCCTTCTGCAGACGACATAGTAAATGGTGAAAATATAGTGATATTTATGAAAGCACAGAGGTTGAAATGCTACGGACACGTCTACAGTAAAGATAAACAAGCTACAACAAGAATAGTTATAGAATGGAGACCTTACGAAAACCGACGAGGAAGACCAAAGAAAAGATGGGAAAACCAGGCTAATGAAGATATACAGAAAATAGATATCAAAGGGTAGAGAATAATATTGAGTGATAGGAAAAATAGAGGTCATTAATGCAAAGAGCAAAGTTGCATCACAGTCTATAGCTTATAAGAAACAAATAAAGTAAGGTGTGAAGTGATTCACAACAACAATTGGATCAGTGTACTTCAAGCGGGGCGGTTCCTACTCCCTAGGGAGTGTATAACCTCATGTAAAAATTGCGTTAAAAAGAAAATATCGATGGCTTTACACTTTGACTAATTCAAATGGATAATTTGGAAAATCAGAGGTTCAAAGAATGGTCTGAAAAATTTAAAAATGTCTTATTTTCCAAAAAAGTTTTAATTTTTAAAACCTGCTAGAAGAGAAAAATTTGTCCAGTTTAACTTCATAAATTTGGAGCATCAACAAAGCCTTCTTTCAGCGTGACTAACAAAATTTCAAGATCTTAAAGCGCGGGCGCAGTTCACTCACGCTAGTTCAAATCCCAGCAATGACGTGAAGGATTTTATGAACCGCCTGGATGCAAACGGTATTAGCTAAGCTGTATTACTTTAGCCTTGGTGCCTTAAATTAATACAAAAAGACCGTTAAGGTTCAAACTTTATTTCATACTTGAAAACTAAGGATTATCTGAAACCGAAAAAAAATTGAAAATAGTTACCCAAAAAAAAATTAAACAATTCATATAAAGGATTTTCAGAATATAATTGCACAAAGGGCATTTGATATTTCTAAGAAAATTACAAACACGTAAGTTTTGAATCTCTTTAATGAATTGTATAAGTACGAGGCCTGATCAAACACTATCCAGAATGGTTTTATAACTTTGTAATGACTGGACACAAAGGGCTGTGGCTTTACACATTTTGCATCACATTTTGTCAAAAACTTGACGAAACTAGTAAAGATACGTTTTGCAGTTACAGAAAGTCTACAGCGAGGATTGTATGAGTCGTGCGCGAGTTTATGAGTAGTATAAACGTTTTGAAAACGGTCGTGAAGGTTTTGAGAGTGATCCGCGTTCTGGAAGACCTACAAGTATAAAAAGTGCACAAAATGTCGAAGTTGTACGTGCAGCTGTACGGAAAAATCGCTGAATTACTGTTTGTGAACTAGCCACAGATCTAAACATTAGTTATGGTTCGGTTCAATCCATTTTTACGGAGAATTTGGGCAGGAGACACGTCTCAGCTAAATTTGTACCAAAACTTCTCACAGCTAAACAAAAACATGCCCGTGTTTTAGTTGCTAGTGACTTGCTGGAATGCTTCAGAAATGATGAAAACTTTCTAAAAACGATCATAGCTGGCGATGAAACATGGGTTTATGGGTATAATCCCGAAACTAATGCCCAATCTTCACGGTGGAAGACTCCAAATTCTCCTAGACTCAAAAACATTCGACAAAGCGAAGAGAAGAGAGACAGCAGAACACGACAAAGCAGCTACTGACTATTTCAGAAGACGAATTTAAAAAATGGTTCAAGCACTGATTAAGTGTGTGACTTCGGAAAGAGACGATTAAATGTTAATTTGATAAATCTTGTATTTCTTTATAAGTAAAGGAGTAAAGCCATTATGGATAGTTTTTGATCAGACCTCGTAAATCAAAAGCTCAATTTAGCTAAAAAATGTTTTGGATAGTATAATAACATACTGTGTTTTCAAAATTATATTGCTAATGAAAATGTCCAGGCTATTAAATTAGACATAACAATATGTCCATTGAGAGCGTGGGAATACTCCCGTGAAAAAAATATGTGAAAAAACTTTCCACAACATAAATTTATTTCAGTACTTTGGGAATTTATAAGAAATACGTTCTTTTATTTGCTGACCTAAATAAAACCCTACCGAATTTACAGCGTCGCAATGTTTCCGAAAAATATTGTCTCACCTCCTACACATAAAATATCGGATACTTTTTATTTGAAAATTTGTTTATATTGACACATTTCAGGGCTTAAGAAGATCGATCAGAATTTTGCAGTGAAGCAGTTTAAAAATATTGTCACGCCAGGGAAATTTCGCGAGCTCGCTGGAAGCTCAGTAATTTAATTTAAAAGGAATTTAGGTATTAATGATCATTTTAATTACACGCCCGTTAAATGAGAAGTCAAAGTTGTGTGAAAGGAAATATGTTGCCTCCCCTAAATCGTAAGCTTGTCAGTATCCGCTTTAAACAAGGTACTAACGAGAAGGGTTTAAATTAGGGGAGAAGATTAATAGATTTTGATACCGTATTTCAGACTGTATCAAAACTGCAACGTGTCGAGAAATTTTTAACAGATAAGCGAGTACTATAAAAAGATGTGGTTTTGGTTCGACGTTAGTTCAATGTAGACTTAATTTTACAGAAACTTCGAGATAAATTTACGTTGAACGTTCCTGAAAATGTAATTGAAGGAAAAGGGCGAAAATAGCCTCAGCTGACTCGAACTCTTCGCAATTATAAGTGAAAAGACCGTTTAACTTAAATTAGTTTAATAAAGTCATTAAAATTACAATCCATTTTTGTTCAGTTTTTACTTCGAACATTTAATTTTGATGTCAATTATTATGCACGGGCTTTTTAATTAACTCCTCGACGTAGCGTATTAGGGCGAAAAATATTAAAACTTCGAATCACGTTCCTTGTTTAAATTAAAAAACTCGCTTGCCCACGTTTTTAGGGAAGCTCCAGAAACGACGGACGGAATTACGTCTCTTCATGTTTAGAGATAAACGTTCTACAAATGATCACCCGGATTAGATGAGTACTGGTTGAGAGTAGACATTCCTCCCGACCTTAGGGCTCTAACTAGGACGTTCCGGGCACAACGTTTACTGCCCTTGGCCTATCCCTGACACTTATGAGTTTCCGCTACGTGAATTTTTATGTTTTTTTGATTGCTTCTGTTTTAGTAAAATATAATAAAGGCATTTTCAGTTTTGTTCGAATAAAATGTTCCTCGAATTTTGAAGAGAAATTTTAATTAATGAAAACAAGTTGGTTTAAGGTTTTAACATAGATATCGACAAAGTACATTTACAAAGAAATATTGAAGCTTTGAAAGGAAAACCAGTAATTCAGCAAATAAGATTAATTTCAAAATTAAAAAAACGAGAATTACGAACTCAAAGATAGAGACTACAATCAGGGCTTTGATTAAATGATTCATGAACCGAAAACTCCTTTGGTAATTTGAAACTGTATAAGAAAATTAAAAAAGCGAAGGTTCAAACGTTAAAGATTCGATTTATGAGCTATCTACAAAGTTCAAACCTTAGAATAAAAATTCTAGATTAAAAGGTTAAAGTTCAAATCATGTTTAAAGGAAAATTTGAAAAAGAGAGCTTCAGATATTATACCTGTGAACATTAATAATTATTTTAAAACTTAAGCTGGTGGGCAGAAAATTTAATTCTAAAATTTGCATTAATGGATTGACATAATTCGCAATCTCCAATATATCTGAGTTAAAGTTGCGATGTTGCTATAATGGAAAAGCAAATGCGGTATCTCTAATAGTTGCTTATAACTAAATTGGGAAGAAACACACCTGGAAGAAACCAGGAGACACCAAACAATTCCAGATCGACTATATTAAGAAAGATTTAGAAGTCAGGCTAAAGACTCTAGAAGTTACTCTGGGCCAGACATAGATAGTGATCACAATCTCTTCATGATGAAATATAGGTAAATGTAAAGAAATTATGAAAGATAGAAACAAAAACATGGTATTTAGATAACCTGAAAGATGAAGGAATGGTCAGAGCTCTACAGGAAAAGGTAAAGAAAGGTATAAATAAAACAGAGCCAACCGGTCACATTGAAGAGGAACAAGGAAACAATTCATTAAAACATAGTACGCTCCGTAGCCTTATACGGACGTGAAATATGTACCATCAGGAAACCAGATCAAAGAAAAATAGAACTCTTCGAAATGTGGTGTTTCAGAAGAGTTTTAAAAATCACTTGGATACGAAGCAAAGCAAATGAAGAAATATTAGAATAAGCACGAGACAGAAGAAGAATATACAGGCAGTACGAAGAAGAAACCAAGTAATAGAAATATTCTGAGACGTGATGGATTACTGAAGGCAAAATAGCGGGGTAAAACCCTAAAGGAAGACCTCGCCTTCAGTACATCAAACAAATAATAGAAGACACAAGATGCAAAAGCTATGAACAAATGAAGAGAAAAGCGCCCAACAGGGAAGAATGGATTGCTGCGTCCAACCAGTCCTTAGACTGAATGCTCTGGAGGAGGAAGGATTTTAAAACGTTAATCTGTGATTATTGCCTTTTTTATTTTACATCAGTCCTTTTAATTTGAGATTTCCAACATTTTGCAAATTTTAAAAGTTTCAAAAATTCGTGTGTCGTTAAAGCCTGACTAGCAATAAAATTTTTAATTTGAAAATTCTATTCGCCCGGATAAAAAAAGGGTTGAAATTTAAACTTTTTGCGATTACATTCTCGAACAATTTTGCATCATCGCACAATTCATATTAAACCCGGAATTACAAATAAAAGTGGAAAACAAAACCTAAACAAGCAAAGGAAACTTTAGAGTGTTGTTCAGAATTACCACAATTCCCGGAGTTTCGAAAATTTTTGCCTGTAGTTTATGAAAACTCACAACTTCATAACATCTGAACATAAATATGCTTTCAGACAGAAACGCAGAGAGTACATCTTACTCAAACAGAACTCAAGGAGTAAAATTTTATTATTCTAGTTTTATACCAAGGTAATGTAAAACTCTCGAGTAGTTCTTTTTATGTAAATTTTTAGATTCAGCCGAGAACTTTCCCGAAGATACCTCTTGTAGACATCGTCTGGAATTTTTTACTTTTTGTTTGGTTCTAAGAAAGATGTTAATGTTCTAACCTTAGGAATTCGATTCGGCGGCATGATAAGTAGCTTAAGGATAAGAAAACGGGGGATTTATTTACGAGCAGTGAAGCTGGAAAGCTTTTTTGGGCATTTGTAACGTCCGCTATATTTACAACGAAAGCTCGGATAAACATTTTGTTGTTTTGGTATTTTTAAACGCTATATACAGCAAAAACATAATTTGAACTTCTAATACTAAGAACTTCAGTCTACAATTTTTTTATTAATTTCGAACGTTGGTTAGCAAAGTTTGTGATCTGATTAATTATAAATACGAGTATAAGTAAAAATCGAAGAATTTTGTTTGACTAACACTAGGAAGATTTCTAATAAAAGGAAGTCTTTCTGATTAACCTTGTTAGAAAGGGAGCGCGAGGAATATAGTAGTGGGATCCGCATACCTCCCATACGACCAACCAGGGCTACCACCAACTAGAGAAGTTAGGAACCTCGTTATCGACTGTGACAAAAAAGGGAGTGTGATACACCAATACACATCACAATAGTGAGGGGCAATTCAGGAACTAACGCTAGAGGTGAGGCTGTTGCAATTTTAGCAATACTTAGGCTAGAAATAGCAAATTTAATTGATGAACCAACATTCGTTGCTGCTGTTAGAATCGAAGATATAGATGTAACAATCGGCACACCTCTTGTGATTAGTGAGGTAAGTAGTCGGTATGTATCACTAGAAGAAACACTGTCGGATCACAAGTATATTAGGTTCGAATTATAACTTCAACAAGCAGAAGTCGTAAACTACAGAGATCCCAGACACTGCGGTTGGGAACTGTACCAGCAGTCCTTAAAGCAGAGACTGAAAAAATGCCCCAGTCGTCCACAAACACCTGCTAATATTGAGTGAATAAACGATTTATTATCTCAATTAATAAATTTGGCATATGAGGAAAGCTGCCCGGTAAAAGTATGAGTGGGGCTCTCTGTTGGAACCATGAACTCTCTACACTTAGGCCAAAAGTACGCAAGATTTTTAACCGGGTCAAAAGAACCGAGGAATGGAAATTATATAAGGACTCTCCGCAAGAAATAATAATATGCAATAAGAAGGGCTAATAGAATTTCCTGGAGGATGTACTGTGAAGGTGTTCAAGAAACACCAGAATGCGCTAGACTTCAGAAAGTCTTGCTGAAGGGAATAAGGGAAGGAACGCTACTAACAAGCTCTCTAAGTTACAGAGGCTTGCTTGTCTAGTAATAACGAGCGATGGTAGATACGGGAGAAACATCTGAAGAAAAGGGGACCATACCGAAATCTTTGAAACTGTAAACAGCTATGCTGTTTTAAATATATACTCTAATAAAATCAACTGTGTTTGACTTCAGAAAACCTTTCAGGGTGGATATATCTGAGCAAAGCGGGGAGGAGAAAGCACAGGAGCTGCATCAAAAACGTTGGAAAATTCCGGAGATGGAATTATGAAGCAAACACTGGAGAATGCTGAAGCCTTAACGTGTATAGATTTGCTACAGTGTTCCAAGCCGAGGTAATTGCTATTACTGCCTGCGCAAACACTACGCTACAGAAGGGTTATGAAAATCGACAAATATTGTCGGAGAGCCAAGCTGCATTAAAAAGCTGCGGCAGTAATTGAGATCAAATCTAAAGTAGTTCCTGAATGCCTTGAAGCATTAGTTGTACTGGCAGAACATAACAAAATAATGAGTGCCATGACAACAAAATGTAGAAGGGAATAAAAAAGCAGATCGGCTTACAAAACTGAAAGCAAAAAGCCCACTAATCGGTCCTGAATCAACGTGCGGATTGGCATATGTGACCGCAAACTAGTTGACAAAGGAATGGTTGTGAGAAGAATACTGCAGATATTGCAGGGAGGAACAGGGACTAAGGCATACGCGGATGTTCCTGAGAACTCCCTCCAAAGTCGGAGCAGGAGAACTACTGCTTTTAAGCAGGAAAAAATGAGAAAGGTAGTTGGGCTTCTAACAGGGCACTCCCAGCTCAGAAGGCTCCTTCAAATAATAGGCATCATAAATGATCCAAACTGCAGATTCTACGTGAAGGAAGAATAAACTGCAGAGCGCATATTGTGTAAATGACCGATGTTGGAAGTCTTAAGACAGCGTTGCTTTGGGGTGGATCTAATGGTACCCGAAGAGGTATCAAATACATTCTACAAATATGTTCTAGACTTCGCTAGTGGAGCCAATCTGTAGGATGTGCATCTTAGGGGGTGCAATAGGCCGATGGACTCAAGTGCAGTGAGCAATAAACCACACCCCATGTGAATAATAATCAACCTTGATAGAAAATAAAATGTGAGGCTTAACAAACAGATTTACTAAAAAATATGGCTCAAAGTTTCAAAAGCGATAAGAAATTGCTAAAACTAAAAAATTTCGTTTTTACAATTGCTATTCAAAAACCAACATTCAAAGCTTACCCTTAACTGTCTCCCTAAACCGCGCAAACAACCTTTTCCCGTAATTTTCTTAGAAATACAATTCTTATTAACGTTGCATCCACTACTACATAAAGTTTTTCACAAAAAAAGTTATTTAATTAGCACGAAAGAAGGTTTGCCTTATATCCTGGACTCTTTACTAAAATGAAAGCTTGACTTTCTTGTTAAGCTGATGATTCGTTTTTTTCAGGAAGGCAATAGGGAGAAACGTGGAAGACAAAAGCAAGAAAACCGTGTTAAAAGGTTCATGATTGATATTTTCGTGTCACGACATTGATTATGGGGAAAGCTATCCTGCCGAGTACCGCACTAGAATCATCTTTAAATAATGAAAAAGGTTTGGTTTACTATTTGAAGATTTGATTATAAAGAAAAAAATTGTTAAAACCGATTAAAAGAATTTCAACAATTAAAACAACAAAAAAAGAAAATCAAAAACCCACAGAAACTACGGAAAATGGTTGTAAAAATATTTAATTAATCGTAGAAAATAAAACTCCGGTACACAGTAAATAATTACTTACCGTTTAGGTTTTCCATGGCATTTAATCATTTACACCATATTTTTCTGACATTTAAGAAAGAACAGTTTTACGGGATTTCCGCTTCATAAGCAACAGTTTTCCATACCCTGGCGTTGAGCCAGGTGTGTAATTTCAAGGAGGGTCAATGTAAGCCTCTTTGTTCGGAATGCGTTGGCGAACTTTATAGTAGTGTGCAAAGTAAAGATCCTTTCAGAAAAGTTTATACTGAAATTTTCCTCCTTGGGGATTTTCAATGTTGGAAATTCTTGCAAGAATAGGGATCTTGCAGAAATTAATTGTTTGGGTTAGAATTCTTCTGCTCTGCATTACAAGGGTTTTTGAGGATTTTAGATGCGCCCCAAAAGATAAACGTTTAAACTAGTTCAAGGATATTCAAACTACAAGTGACGAAAGTAAAAATCTGCGTTATGCTCGATATTTAGCTTGTATCGTTCTAATATTTCCAGAAAGCTCTTATGTAAATACATTTTATATCTTAAATTTAAACTGTGTTGGCTCCAAGAAAGTTTCAAGACTGGAATAAAGGGTTTTCCATTTCAAGGGATAACAAGCTTGAAAGTAATAAAATACCTTTACTGTATTACTTTCGATCCTTCACCTTCTAAAATTAGAACAATCTCAATAAATTGACTATTGGAATACTTCGAGTTTTGGTGAAAATTAACAAAATATAGGTTGGTCCTGTAAATGTACCGAGAACTACTAGAAGGTGAAAAGAGACGAGTTCCCTTACAAGTTTGTTTTCTATGATCTAAATGGGTGTACTTGTACTTCAGAATACTCGAATACAATATTTACACAATAACTTGAGAAGCACTAAAAGTTAATGAAGTCTTGTTTGCGTCTGAATATCGGTTATTTAACATGATGAAAAATACAGCAAGTTTCTTTAATTAAATGTGCGAAAACAACCTAGAAGCTGGTACATAATTTTAATAAAAAGCTCGGTGCTTATTTCCTAGAAACTGGCCTGAACAAATTCCTTGCCTGTTAGAGAATAAAATAAACGTAGTTGCAAGATGAACCTTATAGACGTAATTTTCCGTTTAATCTAAAAATAGAATCCCCGAAGGTAATATAACAGCAAAAATGTCTAGATATAAAAGCTGCGCAATATATGAACAAAATATACCAAGCTATTGACGCCCCTAAACGACATTACACCTGAGCAACAAGTCGCGAGACACGCCAATAAATTTCATCAAGGTAGATTTTAAAACGTTCAGAATTTGCATCTGACAAAATATTTCGTCATGAAGAAACCTTGCGCTTTAGAGAGAAGGTTTAAATTCCAGTGAATCATTTGAAATGTTAATTAAGAAAATATTAAGGAACGTCGACATCTCAAGCTTGTAACTGACAAATGTGGATTCCAGGAAAGCTTGTTATTTCTCGCATTTTCACTTTACTTAGATGTTTTCAGCTTTCTTTGGAACACCTACGTAAACGTAATGGTTGCATTTTAACTTTTAATACAGCTCCTACTGCTTTGAGAGAACTAAAATATTTAATGATGGAAGCATAGAATACCAACCCTTTATAGCTGCTGTACTATTTTACTTCTTTCAAAGAACGGTTTCTCTTTGAAATTATGTAGCACAAAGTTTTTCATCGCATTTGTAAGAAACGCGTATTTAAGCAATACAATATTACCAGGAGCTTTTAAATGAAAACATCTGCATCTAAAGATAACGAAACGGAATTACTGTAAAACGTTTTTTATTCACATACGTATGTATATAAGAGATAATATATTAAGAAAAAATTAAAAGGGTTCACAATAATACAGACGAAGGCAGGATCGATACAGCAGCTTTTAAAAACAAAAGAACTGTCTGTAACAAGCGTTATATCAACGGTTAGTACAAGGGGCATCATTTACTAAATCGTAATAAATTTCAGATGTTACGACAAAAACAGACAACTTATTTACCTTTGTTTGTTTTTGCTAGTTTTGGAATTTTCGATATTTTCATAAACCATGATTTATTTTATGAAAATCTAATTTTTCAAAAAAAAAAAACAGAAATATAAGCAGCTAAGCAACGTTTACTTATCAAATGATTAACAAAGAACTACTAAAAATTGATACTACAATGATTATTGGAATTATGAAAATAAAAATATAACAAATTCGAAGACTTCCACGGTCAGTGTCAGTATTAACAAAATTTCTTTCGGATTGGGACCGTGTCATTGTTGAAGCAGAAGAACTCGCCCACTTTTTTAAGAGGCTTCTTCAGGAGGAAAAGTTGAGTTACCGCTACCCTTCTGCGTCTTGCTAAAAGAGTTTCACCTCTGACATGGTTGATACGTTGAGTTACCGTGCTCTTTTAGTGCTCCGTTTTCCTCCTGAAGGAGATCCTTAAAAAAGTGGGCGAAACGTTGAGTTCTTCTGTCTCAACAATGACACGGTCCCAACCCGGAAGACGTTTTATTAAAAATATAACAAAGCAAAACTTGACCTCAGATACTACGAGCAAGGTTGCATTGTAAGCCAACCGAGATTAAGTGAAAACTTAATCTACTTCACCTACACAGGTTCGAACGCCAACCGCGCTCCAGGCCAGGGTCTGACCATGGTTGGATCTGAACCTGGGACCTCTCGATCGTGAAGTAGTCATTAACCAACTGCATCACCAAGAGGCCCGATGAAATGTTAACCAATCTGAGAAAATTATATATCGGAGCTGTTAGAAATTACAAGGATAACATTCAAGAAATCCTCCAGGTATTACTAAACGATGAACTTACGAAAGAAGAAATTTGGAAAACTCTGGACAAAAAAGGTGCCACCGCCTAAATACACTATTGGATTTTCAGTTAAATCTATGAAAATGGGCCAATAGCAAGAAATTGGCTAGAATCAGTTTTTCTAATTTTACTGAAGAAGAATGGGCCAGCCAACTGTATCGACTTTTTAGTTAAAGTGTCAAACCCTCGAAAGACTTGTATGATGTGTATTATAAAATAACACATTTGCCAAAATGTGCAAGTCAAAGGTCGTTCAGCTTAAAAAATAACTCTTCTGTGTGTCACAGATTACTCAAAAATTCTATGAACTTAGATAAACCTTCTACGAATAGATTTTGAAAAACTATTTGATTGCATTCGTCCAGGGTCATCCAGAAAAACGGTAAAAAATATAAATCTCGATAGAGCGAGAATAAAACAGCTGGAAAATATTCCATCTAGATACGATCCTGGCTTACATATGCGAGGCAAATATCGTGGGGAGCACTCTTAGGCCGCGGTGCAAGGGATACTCAGCACCTACGGCAAGAAAAGAAAAAGAACCAATTATGGAACAACAGAGAAGTTCGTTAGTAACAAAGGTGTCGGAGAAGGAGGAATCTTAAGCCCATTGCTGTTCATAACAGTAATGGGTAAGATAGCAAGAAAGGCAAATGCGATTGTACAAGGGTATAGAGTCTAAGCCAGGAAACTTAAACCTGTCGCTGTCAAATTTGATTTCTAAAAGTAAAAGCAACCTCCAAAGGCAATTTGAGAACAGGTGCCCATGCAAACCGAAATGTGTATAAACCACACAAAAATTGAAGTCAAGGTAATATCTAGAGATGAATAAACAAATTTAGACGGACATTAGATAAACCAAACTAACACCGTGAAATATCTGGGCTCTATACCAGATAGCGAGAGAAACACAAAACGTTAACAATAGAATTGAGACAACGGCAAGATTATTTAATGCATTAAAACCTGTATCCCTTAACAAAAAAGAAGTGAGCAAGAAGGTAAAGATCAAAATATATAAAACAGTGGTCTTAACATACGACAGTGAAACGTGGGTGCTCAATAAGAAGTTAAAGTTCAAACTGCAAAATACCGAAATGAAAATTTGGAGGAGAATTGAGGGAGTTACTATGTAAGAATGATAGAATAAGTCTATAGATGATCAAATCAGTACAAACAACTAAGCTTTTATTAATTTAGTCCAGGAAGTTTGGGAGTCTAGATCCGAAGAGCAAGCAACGCAAGCCAGACCTAAGAAAATTTGAGCTACTGAAATAGCAGAAACTCCAGGTAGAAGAAGATGCTGATGGGACAGTGCAAAGAAAAAGTCAAAGATGAAAAAATATCTGTAGAAATGAGATAAGCGAAGCTACGTAATGGTAAAAGAGGTTGCGGATAAGTATAAGTAAGTAAGTAACGTTTAAAATATGAAGTATGAAAGTTATGCAATAGATAATAATAAACGGCCATACTCGAATTACCGAAACAACTGAGGGTTCATATAGTGTTTAGCCTTACTCAAAAGGCCCATTTGCAAAGGGATGCACAAAGTCTTATTTACAGAATAAAGTGGTTGTCTACATTCATAAAAAAACAAGGGGAGGCAAACATTTTAATTGTAAATGAGACTTGCAAACGGGCAGTGTGGATAAGGGTGACCAACACGTAATTACTCCATTGGTTTGATAATCCAGGTACACATTTTTAATCAGAAATTTTAAAAATAAAGAAAAAAGAATCCTTGTGATGTTTAAGTACATTAGTTGACATTTTAACTAAACCTGGTGGTAGACGTTCTGATCCTAATTATTAAAAATTCTAATTTAAAAACATAGGGCGGGTGGCACAAAGCTTTTGTTAAATTATTTTATTATAATCATATTCCCTTTTGCTTTTACTTCGGAGGGTACGTTAAGCCGGCGGTCCCGGTTATCATACTAACACCTTTGATAACCTTTAACCTCGCAACACTGCGGGTCGGTCTTCTTCACCTCTCTCGATGGGTTAGGTTAGCCTCCTGCCCAGCATTCGTGCTAAGAGGGCTCACAGAACTCGTCCTTACGAGTGTATAACAGGCCATCGGCCTAGGCTTCGGCCATAAGAGGAAGAAGAAGAAGAATATTCCCTTTTACCTAATAGGTGTCGGGTTTGCTTTTTACATTTCATTTTATACATAGACTTTTTTGAGATGACATATATGTTGTGTATTCTAAGTTTTCACGCTCGACGTTTCACATTGAGTACACTCCACCCACACTACCAATGAACTTATGTTAAAAATAATTCAAAAGATTAAATACTATCACAAAACAAAGAAATCTAATACTTCCGAGATATTGTTTATTGTACAAGGTATAATTGAAAGCGAGATATGGAAAGGTCGAAAGTACCTATATGCCATAGTTCTGCAATATTTGCCCTTGAATAGGCATACAATCGGATTTATTCCTTGCATCAGTTATCTAATAAAATAGAATACCACGATAATTTCAAATCAATGTATAAGATTTGAAATCAAACAATGTTATCCTAAGAAGAAGAATATTTGTCCCAAAGTACTGTCACAGTACAAAAATTGGACAAATGCCTATAGTATAGGAATGCCTATTTTTACTACCAACGTAATAAACTGAAATCAAAGCTATTTTTGGAAAAAGGAGTAAACAGCATATTCATAGATCTTATGCCATGTTAACTAATTGATTCAACAACAGAACCAAAATAGAATATTATAATACAAGTGTATAAGAAAGCCTTTAAAGCACGCGCGACGGGTTTAAGAACACGAGGCAACGCCGAGTGTTTTTAACGGCGCAAGTCAGGAAGTTATTTTCAATGAAACTAAAAAATGAAATTTTCAGTTTTCTACCAACTAATGTAAATCAAATTAAAACAACGTAATATTAAATCAACAAAAATATTTACAAGAACTTTCCATATATGTATAATTACAGTAAACGAAGCAACACGATGATAAATACAATGATCTGACGTCAGCAATACCGAACCTATTCTCTGATTATTCTCATCTCTGCTTCGAATTCCAACAACGAACTTCTGGGCTTTCATCAGATATATAATTGCCGCCCACTTATCAAAAAAATGCTGGTGCCTACAACGATTCCGGTGCTTTACGCGTTAATAAAAGGCAAAGGGTCAAAAAATTTACAGCTATTTCCTGAAGTAGCGCAGCTACGTGATCATCTAGATGATAAGAGCAGCACGAAGTGTAGATATTGCATTGGGGTAGGGTTTTCAAATAATCCAGGAATTCACTCACCAGTCTCGATCTGTTCGGGAACGGTTGCTAGGTAGCAGGATTTATTGGTCCGAAAACCAATAGAGTTGAGCGTTACCAAAAGTAAAACAGGAAACCACATCGCAAATACACTTTTATTATCTAAAATGATTTACGACGCACCGTTATATATTGTTTTCACGAAAAACTTAATCCCCCCGAACTCATTTAGCACGATATTTTAAAAAGAAAGACTTAAAACGGCGCCGATCTCTAATACGAAGTG
The DNA here is from genome assembly GCA_963082815.1 of Melanotus villosus. Lineage (NCBI taxonomy): Eukaryota > Metazoa > Arthropoda > Insecta > Coleoptera > Elateridae > Melanotus > Melanotus villosus. The sequence continues at coordinate 17,306,783 of OY720422.1, read as the reverse complement.
TAAGGATATAAAACCTGCAATTTAATTCCTGGCGGTTTTATATTGGAATCGAGGAAGAGCAACGGGTTTTCCTACATTACGCTCCTGTTTACCGAAGTTAGACGTATCCCGGAATTTATTTTTATTTATTTTTCAGCCGGTCGATTTTTAAATATAGGGAGATTTTAATTGCTGCTCGAGATACTGGAATCAGGGGGTTAATATTAATGAAGAGAGTTTAAAAACGTGAGATAAAACCGAAACAATGTAATATCGAAGAGCAGCCTTCTTTATCGGATGCGATCGCATTGTTTTAAGTTGTTCATTGTTTTTATCGCAATTTCGTTGCCCTATCCAGAATTCATGAATTTTTATTACTCAACAACTTAATTTAAATAAACATTAAATGGATTCTTTGGATAAACGAGAACAGCATATTTAAGAAATTTTTGTAAGATAAAATACGACAAATGATAAAGAAAATCGTGCCTCGAGTCAAAGAAAGTAAGGGTTAAAAAAGAATCGTCTATTCATTTAAAAAAACCCTTTCAACCTGTTTTGTTTCTTGGGGAAAAAAAATCTGCTATTTTTATTCTTGTTAGAAAAAACACAGTTATTACAGTAGTGCGCATTTTTAAAGGTTTAAAATTAAAAGAGAGCAGAAACAAAAGAAGCTTTAATTAACTTTGTTAAGTGTATACTTCAACAAAAATAAATAGTTCATTAACTTTTTATATAAATAATCAAGCATGTAATAACATAATGCTAGCAAATTATGGTAAAAACTCCTTAAAAGGGAAATTTCATAAAACACAATTTCCGGTTAGTTAACTTTAACATAAAAACTCTCCAACTATTAAATTTAACTCTCTACTCGAGCCAAAAATGTCAAAGGGCCACTTCGAAAGCATTTTCCAAGGCATCTTATTTTCTGAATTAAGAATTTTCCTTTTACCCACACCCTTATTTCTAGAGTGGATGCTGATACTAAGTTAACGAATGCAAGACGATATACCTTTAGGCTTCATTAGCAGTGAAAACCCTTATAAAGAAGTTCGTAAGCCTGAAATTCTGCTATATTAAAAGTACTAGCCTGACTTTATTTCTTTACATTTAACCCTTTATTCGTCACTAAAATTTTTATTAGGTAGCTAATAAAAAGGATATTAAAATTTAATTTTTCTACTTCCATGCATAAAGTACCTACTAGTTTCACATACTGATCGCAGTACGTGAAATCGTATTTTTTACATCGATGCGTGAAGTGCAATGCATTTCTTATGGAGTTTATTTTACGCATTTCTGCTATAAGAGCCTATACACTTTTCGGCACGGGTGAACACTTGAATAGATTGTTTTTTGTTTGAACGACGAATTTGTGAGAACTGTCAAGTGAAGTGAACGTTTACTAATTTAACTCATTTCTTAAGTTTGAGTTGAGGTCGTAGAAAAAGACACATAAATGAAAGCCTTTTTTACACTCGTGTTCTTGTGACACTCGCCTTTCGGCTCGTGTCGCAAACTGCACACTCGTATAAAAAGGTCAGCTTCACGAACTTGTTACACAATATACTATTTTGAATGCGCTCGAACTTCTCTTATATTTTGTTTGTTTAAAGTTTATCGTCAGTTGACCAAGTCGATTCGATTAATTGGAGAATCAATCTTCTTAAATAGCTAATTATTTAACCAACTTAACACTAATTAATTATGTGGCAAGTTAAATAACAAACAGTGATCCTAAGAATCGATTTTCGATTAGTAGATTAATCGAAGCTAATTTTTTAATTAACCAATTGTTATACACAAATCCGTTATACAAGAATTACCCCAATTCCGTATTCTAAAAATAAATTTTTCCAGGTGAACTACGAACTAAATATTTATCTTGGCGCAAGAAAATTGTTCCATTAAAGAAATTTGCTGTTCGCGTGATTTATTTGATAAAACAGCAATAGCTGAATAGTGGATGGTATCGAAATTACTCCACGGAACTAATTTTTCTATTACGTAAGGTTTAAAAGCCAATCTTGTAGTAATTGAAAGCTAATCTTAAAAGCGAGCGAGTTCCCTACAACAAATGATTGATACATAGCATTTCTTCGAACAAATTACACTTATATTCTGTCCGTAAAGGATGGACGCTTCTTCAATTTTTCACATCGAGCCAACTAATCAAACTGAATAACTTTTCCGAGAACATTTGCTATATCGAACAATTCTACGAATTTTTCGTGTTTTCTTAGCTTTCTAAAAAAGATCAAAATTTAGAAAGGATGATATTAAGGTTTTGTGGTTTGATCGTTCGACGTTCCACTTTTGCTTTCTGCTTTTGGTGTGGCACTTTAGATGGGCGAATGTCTCCTGTAATACCCACAAGTCGCGCTTCAGGGTCGAATTTTTTTGACGTTTACAATTCCTTAAGCGTCGAGAAGATCCGAGGGGTTTTAACAACTTTCAAGGGCTGGTGTCATTTCTTAGTTTCATATTCGAGGTAGAAATATAGATTTCAAAGCAGACCTTAAATTAATATTCACGTAGACGAAACCCAGGATATTTTTGGATTTTTAGGAAATATGCTGTGGAAAGGGGGTAAACCTTCGTCTTTTTTCTCGAAGTTTATTAGGTTTTTCAGATTATACAAAGGTTGAAATTCAATAGTAGACTAACGTATAAAAGTCTAACGTTTAACAGTTAAGAATTTACGAAAAGGTGGAATGATAAACCTAACGAAAAACGAGAAAAGCAAGGTGGGTTTACAAATGAATTGTGTTTTTGTTGAACGTAACCTCAAGACAAATTTAAGGCAATTTATCAAACTAACCTGAACCCTGCCCTATGCACGTCTTAAGCAATTTCTGTATTCATGCCTGAACGTTGAATGAACTCTGGAAAAAATGTTTTCCTTTCTGTGGTAAACCGACTTTTTTGGTGGTTTACAAATTTCAGTTAATTTCCTTCAATAAGCCCACCAGTTTTTCAACTTTCTCATCACAAACGTATTTGTTTTAATATAGCTGGACACCTTTAAATGATTCGAAATATTTGTTTAAGATTAATAATCGAAAATTGAAAATCCCAAACATTTGAAAGTTAATTAAAATTCAAAAGCCTTTCGCCTCTTAAAAATAAAAGCTTACTTTTGAAAACAAAATCGAAGCCTCACATTAGAGCCACAAATTAAGGTTTAGATGCTTTTTCAAAATAATCTAAATTTTAGTCAAAACGCAAATTTGACTTGCTGTTATTAAGGGGGGCATTCTGATTTAGAAAACGAAATCTTCAAGTCGAATTTATAATTAAAACCCAGGTGAATTACTTATGGTTGATAATAAAAAGTATGGCCAAGCATTAAGTTCTGAAACATGTCGACACTAATCATCCTATTTAGTGAAACCTGATGCCACAATTTTGTGTAATTTTCAAGAAAAAAATTAATAAAAACCCACATTAGCTTGAAATCATTAACAACGCAAGCTTTAGTATTAATACGAAATCAATAAGAAGGCAGGAATTTAAAAAAATAGAAAACCTAAGCACTAATTTTTGGGTAAAAGCGGTCACTAAAAGTTTGCACTAAAGTGTTATAAAATACGCCATCAATTTAAAGGTGTTAAGTGCTTATGAATCTTTAAAAATCTCACACAGAAATTTGGAAGAAAACAGAGTAAAGGTAGGTAATCATTTTTATAAATATTTAATTTAAATTCTGTGGCTTCTTAAATATTCTAGCGTGGCTTGTAGAATAAATGCGATTCCACTGCAGTATCAGCAGAATTCTAAAAGGCTAGATATATTGTGACAAGGGAGTAAAAAGGTTTGAATTTAAAAAGCTCCGAGTTTCAAAACTCCTCGGAACAACAGTTGAATACCTGCAGCCTGCAGCAAATAGAACCGTTTGTTTGGCGACATATTCATTTAATTTTATAGCGCGCTTTCTATTCTAGTTTTCTTTGCAAATTGTTTTACATTGAATACCAAATAATTTCGGTGCCTTTTTAACATGGGCTTAAATTTTATTTCTGCGATAAATTCCTTTTTACATTTCCAGATCACGTCTTTGTTCAGAAACTAAAAATTATAAAATCAACATAAGAATGGAAATTACTGGAACGAGAACATATTTTGTTTTTACTGCAGCTTAAACTCGACCTGAATCCCTAAATTTCCTCAGCAGGTAATTTTCATGTAGCAAATTTAGGACATTTAAATTTAATTGGTTTAATACAAACAAATTAAGCACCGATACTAACACATTAGGTCATCTATTTGCATAAAGGTTTAATTAAGAGGACTAAATCAACGTGATAAATGTCGATTCACCTTCTCGCAATTCGCAAAAGTATCATGCTCGACTCACAACTGAATAAAAATACAACAAAAGGGTAACCCATTCGTTTGATTTATTATTCGTATATCAATTTACTTGAAAGTAGGGAAATACATTGTTGCTATTGTAGGTGTAATGTAGAGAAACAAATCTACTCTTCCTCGCACGAAATAAAACTGAAACGAGCGTGTGAAAGTTCAGCATAAAACAGCAGTGGACTTTCAATGACCACGCAACAGCGTTTCGTTTTTTTTTTATATATATAAATTATGAACGTTAATTTTCAGCTTATTTATTGATACACAGGACTTGTTCATATGAGTGGTAACCAAAGGTAATTTTATTACTTAAAAGAGCAGACAGAGATTAGAGCACTCTTTTTTCCTTGGGGTAAGAAATTGCCCCTAAAAGCGAATGAACTGAAAATAGTCAACGGCGTGGGAATGCAGAAGGCCCGAATTGCCTTCGTCAGAAATCGGACGAATAATTTCGTCAGATTTCGTATATGTGGTATCGTCCACTTGACAAGTTTCTGTATGACATGAATTAGTCAGTGATTTGTCAAACCAGCATATAAATTGTTTAATAATGGATGATTATCTTTTGGAAAATAGTTATATTGTTAGACGGCGATTAAAGTTAAAAAGAAAAAGTGTTGGGTTAACGATACATTAGCAAACCGAAAAGAATTCGGAGAATTTCATGATTTATATAATGATTTAAAGAACAACGAACAAAAGTTTTTTGATTACTAGCGCATGAATCAGGATACGTTTAAATATATTTTAGATACCATATGAGAAACCATAGATAAAATGTCTAATTTCCGTGAAACCATTTCACCAGAGGAACGATTGATTGTGACTTAGTACCTAAGTTATAAATACAGTAGTTGCAACATCATTAAAGTGTATTAGTAAGAAAACAAAAAAAGAGATAAATTGTTTTATACTCCGAATTCAGAAATATAGGTTTGAATAGACAGCGGCTGTTGAGAGGAGACGTATTCTCTTCTTCTATTTGAATAGCGTGAAACTTTGGACGACTCTATATATATCAAAGCAATTGGAGAAGGAAGTGGTGTTGATATTAATTCGTTAGAATAGAGTGACTCTCTGTAGGAATCGGTGTTCATGTAAGACGTCGGCGATGACAACGGTGTCGATATAATTCCTTCATTGGAACGGTATGATGCTGCGGGCGCGGGCAGATATCACACTATCGTCAGAACAATTGCGAATAAATCCCATTTTTTTTTTCAGATGATCGCACATCGCATATTTTCGTCCGAATTTGCACGAATAATTTCGGACACACTGTACGACCTTCAATACGTTTTACTGAAACGGGATGATTCGCCCTTCTTTGTCCGATTTCTGACGAAGACAATTCGGACGAAAACGCATCCAAAGGACGACCGGCCTAAAGGTCCCTGGGAACCTCCCTAGTACAACTAACATGACACAAAACCATGATGATAGAAATATTACTGATCATGGATTTCGGATACCAAGATCCGGCAGGTGGGACAGTCACTTTCAGCCTATAGGGCTCCCAGGTCGTCAGCATGCCAAATCCCTACACCGTAAATCAGAGCACATCTCCTTAAAAAATCTACCTGTTGAAATCTGCACCTGGAATGTCAAAACTTTGTACGAAGCTGGTAGAATACACACCGCCATTACAGAGATGAATAAACTTTCGATTGTTATTGTGGGAATCAGTGAAATGCGCTGCACTGATTCTGGGCAATGTTTAATAAAGGATCATCAAATATATTATTCTGGTAACACTAATGGCGAACATATATACCATCCTGCACAAAAGTATTGCCAAATATATTACAAACTTTGTTCCCTTGTCTAAGAGAATGCTTAACCAGATTAATTCTTTTCCTATTAAAATTAATATTATTCAAGTTTACGCTTCCACAACTGATAAATCCAACAAATCAATTGAACTATTCTATGACGATTTAACGCAGACTCTGAAAAAACTAGATAAAAACGATATAACCTTAGTGATTGGCGATTTTAATGCCAAAATTGCCCAAGGCGAATGAGATGAAGTCATGGAACCCTTTGGGCTAGGCGAACGACATGAACGCCGAGATCGATTGAGTGTCTTTGCAATGAAAGAACAACTTGTTGACACTAACACCTCCTGAAAGTTGCTACCAATGCGTCTATATACTTGGATCTTCACCTCAAAATACTCCAGATCACATCATTAGGAACCAAACCGATTATATTATAATTATCATGATCCACAAACAATATAGAAACTCAATAACTGCCGTAAAAACATACCCCGAGGCGGACATTTAAATCTGATTACAATCCTCTAGTTGGCAGAATAAGGATTAGACTTAAGAAAGTTGAAAACAGTAAAGCAACAAAATATGATTTAAAACAACTGAAAAAGGAAGATATAATGAAAGAAGTGCAACATTGTACGAAAAGCAAAATTACTCGAAGAGAAGCAGTGACGGATGCCGAGGTAGAAGTTAAAAAACTTGCAAGAAATTAATAATGAAACTCTTGTCAAATACTTTCCTCCAAAAAGGGTAAAAAGGAAGACATGGATGACAGATAATGTACTAGATATGATGGAGTACAGAAGAAAAGTTAAAAACAAGGATAATGCCAGCTACAAACAAATTGATAGAAAAATAAAGACAGCCATTACAGAGGCAAAGAAAGCGTGGAGGGAAGAACAATGTAATGAAATAGAATCATTACAACGTAAATACGACTCATTTAATCTTCACAAAAGAGTCAAAGAAGCAGCGGGACTGTACAGACCTAAGACAGTTGGATGTATAACATATATCCATGGCAATGTAGGTACTAGTTGATATAGAACAAATAAAAGCTAACTGAAGAAATTACGTAGAAAACCCCTTTGAAAACGAGAGTAGCAATAACTCACTCAACACCGACTGTAACAATTGACCTCCCATTGCTCACGAAGAAGTAACAACCGCAAATAATTTCTTTGCAGAATTTTTAAAAATCATGGATGACGAAGAAACCAAATGGCTCACTGCAATATTCAATGATATACCTATATAACACAGCAAAAATTCCACCAGAATGGCTTAAATACACCTTTCTAACGACTCTACCTAATATGTCAAATACGAAAAAATGCGACCAACATAGGATTATTAGCCTCATGGGTCACCTCCTCAAAACATTCCTAAAAATAATACACGAAAAGATATGTAAAAAGTGCGAAACACACATAACTCGCACGCAGTTCGGATTTCGGGATACTATGGGCACAAAAGAGGCCCTTTTCGCAATACAGGTCTTGTTCGAACGATGCAGTGACGTCTATCGTGATATACATATACAGGGTGGCCCACTGAAAACAGGAAACGAAAGTTTTGGCCACTTAACATCAATTCTGCGAAAAACGCTCGAACACGTCAATTTTAGTATCAAGGGGGACATCTGAATTGATTAGTATTATTTAAGCAACTTCAACCCTAAGATGAGGGTGAATTGCACCCCAAAAATTTTAAATAGAAAGGGGTGTAAAACGTTAGACAATTCTAAAGGCCTTTCAATTCTCTTGTCTACAGTCTTTTCATTTTTCAAATCCGACCATCAATTCCAGAAAAAATGACATTTAAATTTTGATCAAGTAGACTTAAACAATTGAACGTAGCAAACAAAAGCACTTCATCTGACAAGTTGTTTGTAATAAGCAAGTACTTGAGAGTTTGTCAGCATTTAAATTGTTTGATTTTGCGGTAAAGTAAAAACAAAATGGTTTACTCTCTTGCGGAAAGGGTGGAAATAATTTCGATTTTTTTTAAACGATGAATCCGCTACCAGAACAGCAGATTTGTTCAATGAAGAACACGGAGATAAATATGTCCATCATTCCTACGTCCTAGATTTAGTAAGAAAATTTCGGTAGACCGGGTCTGTAGCAAATAAAAAACGAAATGCTGCACAACATGTAGTACAAAATGAAGCGATAGAAGTAGCAGTTCTGGGTCATGTTGCGATGGAGCCTACATACCCTACATTGAGTACAAGGAAACTGGCTGCTGTTTCAGAGTTTTGCGGACCAGTGTTCAGCGCATTTTAAAGAAAAACAAATTCCATCCGTATAACATAAGTTTGTTACAAGAGCTCAAAGAAGATGTCTACGACCACCTTTTGCAGTTTTGTGAGAATTTGGGAGATCGAGCAATAAATTAATAATCCTAATTGCTAATTGCTTATTTAACGTCTGTTTTTCCAACGAAAGTTCTTTCTTTGTGAATGGTACAGTCAATCGGCATATTTGCGTTATTGGTCAGATAATAATCCCAGGCTGTTCCATGAAGTACATACACAACATCCTGAAAAATTTGGGCTGGTATTTATGGTGATCGTGTTGTTGGACATTTTTTTCTCTCCGGTAATCTGACTGGAGAGATGTACTTATCATTGTTAGAAGATCACATTGATCCAATGTTAACCGACATTATCGAAAATGATGAGACTTACTTAGAAGATGAGTTGATATTCCAACAAGACGGAGCTCCTCCTTATTTTACATTGACTGTTAGGCAATTTTCTTGGACCATAGGTTTCCTGGTAGATGGATTGTACGGAGAGGTGCTATCGAATGACCCCCAAGATCGTCAGATCTATCTCTTTTAGATTTCTTTCTGTGGGCCTATTTGAAGTCTAAAATTTATGCAACGCAACCCGAATCTTTAGAAGATTTACGACAACGTATCGTACATGAATGCCGTCAGATTACTCCACAAATGTTGCAGAACGTACGACGACATTTTGACCTAAATCCCTATCATTGTATGGAAGCTGGTGGTGGTCATTTAGAACACTTAATAAATTGATACTTGAGTTTCTGTCTGTAATTTTGAACACTTAATAAACTATGGTTCAAACGATTTTTCTCTGGAATTAATGATCGGATTTGAAAAATAAAAAGACTGTTAAAATGAGAATTGAAAGGCCTTTAGAAGTTGTGTAACGTTTGACACCTCTTTCTATTTACTGTTTTCAGTGGGCCACCCTGTATGTGTGTACGTATGTTTAGTCCATTATCAAAAAGCGTTTGATAGGGTTAAACATGACAAGCTAGTATCAATTCTAGAAACAATTGGTTTAGATGCTAAAGATTTTCGCATAATTAACATTTACTATAATCAATCAGCAGTCATTGGAGTGGCAAATCAAATGACAGAAGATGTCGTAATAAAAGGAGGGATGCGACAGCTTTGTGTGCTTTCTCCGTTGTTCTTTAACGTTTACGCGGAGTATATTATGAAACTGTCCTTAAACAATACTGATGAAGGAATACTCATAAATGGAGAACCAAATATATGGCCATCCGTAAAAATCAAACTCTATCTGGCCAAATAATAGTCAATCAGTAGCCGATAACGAGAGTCACCAGATACAATTATCTGGGTACGAGTATAAATCACGAATGGGACCACTCAAGTAAGATAAAACAAAAGATCGAGAAGGCTTTCCCCAGAATGAGCAGCATCTTCAAGAGCCACGATCTTTGCACACCTAAATTTGTTTACTATGGTGCAACGTGTTTACACTTCTTCTGTATGGAGTTGAACAGTAACCGAAACTTTCACTAAAAAACTCATGGCTTTTAAGATATGGTGCTACAGACGAATATTAAGGATATTATGGGTGGACCGGGTCATTAATAATGAGGTACTCGTACTGAGTAGAATGAATGAAGGGTATAAAACGACGCAAGCTGGAACACTTACGCCACATAATGCGCTACGAATAAGAATATAGTCTGCTGCAACTCATTTTACATTTTACAGGAAAAAGTGCACGGAACAAGAGGTCCAGAGAGGGAAAGAATTTCTTGGCTGCAAAATCTGCTAAAATGGTTCTCCTTGACTACCACACAACTCTTTCGGACAGCGGCCAATAAAATCAGAATAACCAAGCTTTACTAGCCAATATAAGAAGAAGAAAATTACTTTTGGGTTTGGATTTTCGCGAATTTTGAAAACTGATTTACTTGTTATTGAAATGAACAAAAGATTATTAAAATTGACCTAATTTGTTTCAAATTTAGGCTAAATAAAACTCGCTTCCAATATATCTCCAAATATCGTAAAGGTTCGCTTAAAGACAAAGTAATAATCTCCACCAACACATTAATGAAAAGGGTAAAGTTTTGACTCTAACCTAATTTTATTCCGACTGCAACTTCAATTATATAAAGTGCAAAAAGACAAAACACAACACTGCTTTCAAAACAGAATAATCCAATAATAGTGCCTGCAAAAGCTACAAAAGTAAGAATCCGCAGAGAACTTTTTCGCACAACGAAACAACCACGGAAATAATACTCGCGGGAATTACAAAAGTAAACGGAAGTACGAAATGAGGAAGGTCAGAATATCGTTCATTACACTGGCGAACCATAAAAATAAACCTGAAACTAACGATCGACTTTTTTTCCATATGTTGGAGGCATATTTTTAGTTTCTACGATATCTTGTAAAATTAATAAAATTGAAGACAAAAAATATTTAATTTTGTTACGACCTTCAATAAATTTGAACAAAACTGTTGCAAAAAACTTCAATTGTGCTTTTCTATTTGCACAAATAAATCTACATTCTTGCTTTCGACTTTATGAAAAAATTCAACATACAGTTGTTTAGTTTATTACCAAACCAATTTTGACTGATTACGTGCAATGAAATTGATCACCTAAAGAAAACATTTCTTAAATTTCCACAATTTGGCTTGTTTGAACAAGACATAAGAGCATAACAACCCTCCTAAATAAATAATATCAGGGGCTTAATAAAGTACACGTACCTTAAATAGATCGGTTAAATAAAAAATAACTAACCCTGAATAAAAATCGTAGGTTAAGGGACGCAGTTTTCTATAAATAAACTCTTAGAAGTTTGTCGAGCATTTGCCCTGGGATAAATGCAGTGATTATCGCCTGATAATGTGATAATTATAAGTAGCAGGTAATTAAATTATTGATATTGACCATCACCTACCTTGTCAAAGGCCATCGGCCTGTGGCATCGCTCCCGATCCGGCTCCATGCGGCGGCCGGGCTCGGCGTGAGAGCAGAGGGGCCGGGCAGCCGGGCACACGCTCCTAGCCGAGCTCCATGGGGCTCTGCCCCCGCCCCATCACGCTTGTAGTCACCCCCACATACGCACTGAAAAGAAATCTTCAATTAATTATTTAATTCCGTGTTATTTTTGGTTGTGTCAAGACTTTTTTTGTACGTGGAACATAAAGGTCATCCAGGACTTCAAAGCTATATGAAAACCTGTTTATTCAAAAGTAATTATTTTCAGACCTCCAGGAAGGTGGAGGAGCTGAAGTAAAGATAGAAATGAGGAGTGAGGAATATTTTAATTCACATCAAGGAAAGAAAGCTCTGCTAACTTATCATGAAAAAGATAGAAAAGTTGACAAGTATCAGAGTTGGCGAGGTTATATGTATAAAGTGCAGAATAAACGAAAACTAAAGACACGTAGAAAAATTGACAGTCGTTTGGAGACCTGGAAAAGCGTGAAAAGAAAACGAAATACCAAAATACTAAGCTTAACGTCAGACCCTAAGATGCATTTTAATTTAAAAAAAAAATCAGGAAATAGCAGAAATAGTAATAAAAGTCAGAAGAGCTACGTTTCTTTAAACCGCTTTTTGTTTCGCCCCTGACTTTAGAATTATTCCGTGTATTCGAAGACTTCCCCGGCCAGTGTCACTGTCCGGATTGAGGCCGTGTCATTGTTGAGACAGAAGAACTCTGTTAAGAATTCTTTATTCCGTATTTCTTTTTTACAGGTTTATAAGAAAATTATATTTTAAAGAAACAAAGTCCTAATTATTTATAATTGCAATTTTAAATAGGGAAAGCTTTTATAAATGCTACATTAAGCGTTTAATCATCGCTTTCGCTCATTACATTTTATAAATTAGTAAGTGCTTTATTACACGAGTCTCTGAGCTTTATCGTGACAACTGAACCGTCAATAAAACGCACAGGATGGATATGGAATAAAATTTTAATTAAAACGGCAATCAGTCAAATTGGGCTAATATTCATAATAAATTACGTTTAAAGACTTAAGAATGATAAATTTTAATTTTTGTCCTGAATAAATTAGTAACTTGATTGCGGGATAAGTCATTTTAATTCTGACACAGTATTTTTTGTTAATTCTTAAACTGTAATTATTTTAAAAAAAGTTTAAGAGATACCAAATAAAGTCATCCTCAGAAGACCATGAAATTAAAAGTCATGTCGCATCCAGATTCAGGAAATATTACATCTGATTGATCTGATGTTTTTGTTTTGACAGGTAAGTTGAGTAAGTTTTGGCAGAAGCGTAGGAAATTCAATATATCGAACTTGATTAAGTAGTTAATTTTCAAGCTATGCTCAGAAGTGCGAAGGTGCGAGCAACGCCGGCGTCGGAAAACACAATAATTGAAGAGTTTAAGGTTATGTTGTGGTGTTCGCTACATAAGTACATACTACGCAATAAAGTATCAAATCTAACAACAAACAACTTTTTATTAAATAAAAAAAGTTAAATACAAAGGTTGGTAAATTATGGTTAGAGTAAATGCTGAAAATAGTTATCTGCATTGTTCCATCAAACATAGATGAATACGTCAGCTCATCTCATCACAAACATTTTGCAACAGTTGAGATGATTAATTATTAATTTCTTGACATTTTTTTCTATTCTCACTTTGAAATCGTTTGAGTCATTTTCAGGGGTATTAAATGTGGTGTTTTTTAAATAAAGCCACGCAAATAAGTCTAAAGAGGTCATACTGCAAGAACGAGGAAACCGGTATTTCAATATTCCTAATAGTGATCATGGCTCAGGTACCTTCGACAATGCACTGGCCTTACAGTAGAACAGCTACTTCATACAGCACAAGCCAATGAATGATATAAACAGATAGTTGATATGGGGATCGTCAACGCTTGAAATTTAAGCAAGTCACGAGAAGAAGAAGAATAGTGATTCTGCTGTTCGTAAGAAGTTTGGAGTACCTGCAGCTGCATTTGCTGTTTGTTAATGATATTTCTTTGTTTATAAATATGTGCGTCCAATAAGTCCCATTTAAGAAAGTTGTTTCCGCATGGGTGACTTCTTGCAGCTCTGTGAGGATGAAGTTACAGCTTACATAAGGCAGTTCCGTGTTTGCAACACACAAGTGCATTGCTTAGAGTGTTAAAGTGAAATATATTTAATCTTTCAAAACGGGTTTACTTACTTGCTTAAGTACTTCTCTTTCGCGAAATAACATCTTACAACTGAACCAGCACAGTAAAAATAATACAATCAAATAACTAAATTGACACTGTTACACTATATTGCTGGAAGAAACCATTTCGTAATTCAGCGTCATAAAACTGATAGAATGGTTGTAATATTGCATTTCTATATCGTGCCCCAGTTAATGTACCGTAGATAAATATAGGTCCAATTATCCTTCGATGACTCATTAGTCATTACCTCATTACAATCAGTACACCTAATTTTGGTGGATGAAGAGGAACTTCAATTATGAGGTAGGGATTCTCTCTACTCCACATCTTTTAATTTTGTGAATTAATTTACTCGTCAAGATAATATTAGGCATCGTTCGTAAAGAAGGTTAAATTGAAATTAAATTGCTGATCGTCACGGTTGTGCAAAGAACATTCACAAAAAAACTCTTTTAGGAAAATTCTCCTATATAAGTCTCTGGACGGAGCTAAAACAGTAGAGATGTAAATGCAAATAATGTTGTAGTATCCGTTGACATATAAGTACATTTACCATAAGTTAAATCATCAATTACATGGAATAAACGTTTAACTGGTGTTCTTGGAGACTCTTCAATTCTTTGCCAAACAGCTTTAACGAAGAATTTGATTTTCGTTTTCTATCACACCCTTCTTTCATTACGACCTTCCAGTTGCTCAGAAAGTTCCAATAAGAGTTTTCCCAACATCATACAACTGCTTACAAGTTACGATTTAGTCGGGATACCTCTTTTGGAATCCAGAAAAACAAGGAGGAAATGAATTCGACCACTTGCCATCAATTTGGATTTCATTTAGGAAATAGGATTCAATGATAAACGCTTTTTGAAGTCATTAAAAATCATTTTCACAATTTGAGAGGCTTATGTAAACTTGATGACAACAAATAATGGCTGAGTATCTAAATTTGTGTATTGATTGTTTGATATCGATTGATCCACAAGATCAAAGAGTCCCATGCGAAAAATTACGTATGTCTGAGCATAGTCTTGAAATAATGGGGCTTTTTAGCTACATTGTTAAACCAACTGGTCACAGAATGTAAACAACAAAAGACGGCAATTTTGATATTACGCAATAAAAATAAAATGTACATAAATCCTAAATCTGTTTTCATTATTGAAAAAGATGCGATATAGGGCCGCCATTTTCAATCATACATAACCTAACTCTATTTGTGATGGAGTTAATAACATTATTCAGTATCTGGGGGGAATTATTTATCTCCTTTGTTGGTTAGTCTTTGCATAAGAACCTCCATATCACCAACATGTGTACTAAAAATCGAGCTTTTTATGCATAGCCAAAAAAAAATGAAAGCATCGCGAGCAGAATAAACCCACTGGCCATTGATCTTTGGTCCGTTTCTAAAATAAAACTCTACATTCGGCGTTTATGAATGTTAGTGAACACCATATACCGGGTGTCAACGAAACCTGGGGCACCCCCATACATTTTATATATTTTAAGATATCAAAATGAAATTTGGTATATGTAATATACTCTTTAAATGACATTTTTTGACATAGAAAACAAGTTTCTGTCACTTCCGGTTTCGCCGGAATTGACATCAACTTTGTTATTTTAAATGAAACACCCTGTATATTTATACATTTTTGGAAATTCCATTTCATTCTACGTATGCTGTGTCAAGTTTGAAATATTTTGATAACAAAGTAAATACTTGCAGAAAAGTTTATTTATTAGTCTAGGACAGTGTTTCTCAAAGTGGGTTCCGCGGAACCCTAGGGTTCCATCAGTACTTGCCAAGGGTTCCGCGCAAAGTTCCGCAAAATACAAAAACATTTTTGTTCCCGTATTGTAATGAAATCTCCCGGACTAATGTACGGTCGTGACGTCAGATTCTGGAATACATTGATATGTGAATTCGCGGCGGTCGTGGATTGTTATTGTTGGAAATAGTTCGATGACGGTATACAGGGTAGGGGAACCCGGGGCAGAACGGGGTACTTAACACTCTACATTTTATTATAGGCAAAGTTTTGGTAAATAAAAAATACTTTTGGCATAAACGAAATCTCTTATATTTATTTTTTACATTTAAGCATAGAAATAGCAAAAATATTGGAATATTAAGGAAGTAAAAATATTTTTTTGTTAAAATGCACATGCCCCGTCTCGCCCCACCACTGGGGCGAAATGGGGTAGGTATTTAAAATTTCACTCATCTTGGCAAATTTCACAAACAAGGACTATTTCGTCATCTTCGCTATCGACGCCAGCGCATGAATTGTGGGCCCACTTTTTACACTTCTTGCAGCTTATCCAACTTTCAATGGACTTCGAATAAAAAACTCCGCAATATAAACAGTCAGCGTCATCCTCGCCATCCTCACTAGAATCATCATCTTGTTTTTTGCATTTTTTAACTCTCTTGTTGTTGCTTATTGGCCCTTTTTTATCTTCACTCATACGTTTATTGATGTGTTTTCTTGCCCTTTTCTTTACATTTTGAAGTTCTTTGCTCTTGAACAGTTTTACCTTTGCTTTTTGTTTCTTTTTTTCTTCTGCCTCTTCTTTCTTTCTAGTCTCTTCCTCTAATTCGTTTTTGTAGAGGGATTCTGTTATAACCGCTGTTTTTCCTTTCTTTCGAACTGTCCTTTTGCCATTTTTACTTGTAACTTTTGGAATGGGCAAAATTAACTCTGGAGATGTCACATTGAATGCTGTTTTTCCTGCTGGTGTAGTAAGTATTTTTTGTGGATTATCTTTCCACGATGAGCAGCCTGGTTGTGGTTCAGCAGAATTTTGTTGGGGACTATTATCTTCAACATTTTGAGAATGATCAGCCTGTGGGTTGTTCGAATTGCAATTAGCATAATGTTTCCTTGGGACATTCATAGACTCGTTGACAACAACCATAACTTCGCAAGAATTCTCTACGTTAGACATAGTGTTAAGATGTGAATCTGAGTTAGGCTTATTGGATTCTGGAGTTTTAGGCAGCTGCTGAGTCTTTAATACGATATCGGTAGTGTCTGATGGCAATAAATAAGACTCAGGAAAAATATCCTTATTTGGTGGCCAGATTCCAGTTTTTTCAAATCCTTTCAGAGCAGGTTTCATAGTTGCTGCTTGTATGAAAGCAGCACCAAAAGCAGATGAAACCTGCCATAGCGTGACAACCTTTCCAGGATTACTACGGAGCCACTTTCGCAATTCTTCTCCATAGTACAAGCTGACGGGTTTAAAAAACGACACATCCAACGGCTGAAGCCTGTGGGAAGTGTGTGGAGGTAAGCAGATGATAATAACACCCTTCTTACGTGCCAGGTCTATTACCTCGAGGTTTTTTGTATGTGTGGAGTGGCCATCTAATATTAGCAGCACAGGGGATTCTTTGTTTGGTTTCGAAAACTCAATAAATTTATTGAGCCACTGCAGGAATAAGTCTGAATTTATCCAGCCACTATCGGATACTTCTGCCCATCCTCCAGGTGGAAGTCCAAGTTCAAACCCTTGATGCTTCCTTTTCCTAGGAAATATTAGCATTGGTGGCATGTACATTCCCGCAGCTGACATACACGCAAGAGCCGTCACTAATTGGCCTCTTTCTACAGAAGTAAGCGCCCCAACTTGTCTTTTTCCTTTTAGGGCAATCACTTTCGATTGGCTTTTGGGATTCACTGTGATACCCGATTCGTCACAGTTATAGATTCTCTCGGCAGTCAAGCTATGTTTGTCAATGGTTTTCTCTAACAATGAAAAGAACTGATTTACTGACACCTTATTAAATCACATAGCTCTTGCTCCGGAAGTAGCTTCAGGCTCCCGAATGCTTACATTCGGGTGCCTAGCTAAAAATCCTCTAACCCTGTCTTCTCCAGCCATACATTTTTCATTACTAAATTTATGGGCTAAATTATTCTTTTCGGCTAACTGATACGCTAAGCTACGAAGATCTCGCATGGTGAGTCCAAAAAGTCTACTTTCCATACACAGTAAATAATCAACTAATTCTCCTTCCTGCTCTTCTGAAAAAACACACTGAAACTTACTTCCCCCTTTTTTATTTATTTTATAATGTTGATCTTCTAGCTGTTTTTGTGTGTGCCTTTCTAAAGTTGTTTGGGGAACATTAAATTGTTTTGCCGCCTTATAGTATCCCATTTCCTTGTTTATTACGGCCTGAATGGCAAGGTTCATAGAATCAGTTGACCATTCTTATCTGTTGGTTTTCTTTACATAATTCCTCACCATCTGAAATAAGAATAACGCGCCTATTAGGGGCAAAATAACGAATAAAAACCAGTGAGGCGGAACGAGGTACTGCCCCATTCCGCCCCGACCCCGTTCCGCCCCCCGAGTCAGCTTTTAGGTTATCGTAATGCCAACGTCATGAGAGTGGCTAAATTAACCGTATAACTACCTTAAACCACTCGCCAATAACGCTTCTATTTGAAAGTGCTATAGTCTATAGTCTATACCTATACGATATCAATAACTGGAACACACTTACCTTTCCTGAAAAATCACCAAATCTTGTAAGAAAATCACACAAATCCACATAAAGTTGTCCACTCTCCAAAACACAGTGACAAAATGGTAAAAACCGGCGTGCATCTGTTTCGCGAGGATTTCTTTATTAGTTACGCCTACAGCCGCTAGGTGCAGCACCTTACAGAGGCAAATAAGGCTCCCACCCCGTTGCGCCCCGGTACCCCGTCCCGCCCCGGGTTCCATTATATCGAAAATCGCGCATAATATGTATATCACGCGATTCTACGTCAAAATCCAAGCAAAAAACTTCAGTACCAATTTGCTGTTAACTCTTTATATTTATATGGAGTTATTAGCAGCCTTTAGTCGTATTCTGGTTTGCTTGTCGTGTCATATTTTTATGAAATGATTTTTAGCTGTAGGTACTTGTGCTTTTCATAAATGTTGCAACAATGTACAATGCAATTATATTAAATCAAGCGGGTTGCTATTGGTGATATCGCAGGTGACGTAGTATGACTGACCACACAGTGTTGCTAAGTTTACAAGACTTTAATTAACAATTCTTCAAAAACTACACGTTTTGGCCTAAAACAGTTATACAATTTTTTGTCCAGTATTTAACGCAGAATCGCGTGGTGCGAATATTATGCGCCATTTACGATACACCCTGTATAAAGACGGTCTGGCGGCACGGTGTGATATAATCGATACGAGTAAGTGCAGTGAAGTAAAAACAAATTAATAGATAGTTCAATTGTTTATAGTTAGTAGTTTTTCGGTCCGGTTCCACGCAACTTACATTTACAAAAAAGTGTTCCACGTGAAAAAAAGTTTGAGAAACACTGGTCTAGGATGCCGTGACCTGCGTAAAATGGAAGTCAGGGTGCTACGACACTCAAAATGAATTATTTTGGCACTTCAACTGTAGCAAGTCTGTCACTTTTTTGTGCATTTCATTTGTTTCACTTATTTTGAAACCCAGTGTCTAGATTTCAATGTCCAAAATACGGTTTTTTTTTAACGGAGAGTGTTATTCCGAATAAAATTTTCATAGTGTCCCACCCTAGTGCCATTTGAAAAAATAGAGTTATTCTCGAAAACGCATTTTTGCCAACTTTAGGTCATTCTAATACAGTAACTAAAATAGTTAAAGTTCTAAAACAATTTGTCTCGAGTGTTGGGGCACCTTGACTTTCATTTTGCGTAAGTCATGGCACTCTAGATTAATTTCTGCAAAAATTTACTTTGGCATCAAAATGTTTCAAACTTGATACTACCATACGTAAAATTGATTGGAGATTCCAAAAATGTATAAATATACAGGGTGTTCCATTTAAAATAACAAAGTTGATGTCAATTCCGGCGAAACCGGAAGTGACAGAAACTTGTTTTCTATGTCAATAAATGCCATTTAAAGAGTATATTACATGTACCAAATTTCATTTTGATATCTCAAAAAATTAAAAAATTATGGGGGTGCCCCAGGTTTCGTTGACACCCGGTATTGTCTAAAAATTAAATCATAAAGTTAAAAGCTACTTAATTTAAAATACTTTGAAAATATTTATAACTATGAAATAATTTTGTGACTTGCATAGCTATCTCTTTCTTCCATGTCACACTCTGAAGACAAATTTTGTGGATCACCCGATATCTTACTAACATGACATTTACCGAAGCTAGCTAAGACATAACTTAATTCCATAGCCATCTGAGGATGACTTTATATTGGATCTCTTGATATTTATGTTAAAGTTCTGCGTACAAAAAGAAATTGAACGAAGAATATCTTTACGTTTTGATTTCTCTTATGTATTCTAAAAGTTAGTGGCCAGGGTGGCGCAGTGGTAGAGCGTCAGGCTAGCGTTGCGCTAGTCCTTGGTTCGAATCTCCTAATCGGTAGGATTTTTCTGCAGTCTGGAGGTGGTCAGTATCGAGTCCTGGTAACCATTCGTCGTTGGGCACCTATTTAAAGACGCTCTCCTCTGAATAAAGGCCTAAGAGGTAGAGTGACAAGGTCTTACACATACATACACATTACACTGTGCACATAGTACAGTATGTAGGTATAAACGGCACACCAACTTGTAACCCGCAAAGACCGAGCCGGGTTGTGCATTGCACGCGTAGAGCTTCATACGTTAATGCACCAGCCTCAACACCGAAAGATAATATAAGAGGTTACAGATAACACATACATTCTAAAAGAACTAACCACATGTATTTTTACACATTTTCGAAATCTTCAGTTAGTTAATTTTCGATCAGTCAAATAAAAGACTGCCTTTCTCTTACAGTTCCCCAAAAAAACTTTGAATTTGCTTTAAACTCGGAGTTCATTTTCGTAATTAGTCATCATTACTAACTATCTGTAAATATCTGTCTCAAATTGGTACAAAACTGATAAGGGTTGAAGCAGATTAATCTGCTTTGATTTGCTTTAAAATCCTTCAAACTGTGCCTCGAAACTGCTCTAATGTAGAATTAAAACTGAAAACATACGAGCCCAAAATTATACGTACGCCCATTCCATTTTTTAGTTTAGTGCTTTACTAAAGCCGACAAAGAGTTCGGAACCAATAAATCCAAGAATTTTAGTACTTACCTAAAAATTGAGTGAATTTCGAATATTTCTATATAAAAATAAGATGATTCACGATAAGGAGTAATTCGAGGGAAATTAGAAGCTTCTAAAACAGTGAAGCGTGATATTTCTGTTATGGTTTGATAACTTTAATAAACTTTACTTTGTCGAAGGACTCAATGCTGATAAATAAAACAATCCTGAAAGGTCATATTTGCCTCCATTAGTAAATTGCATTGCAGTGGGATCTATAATAAATTTCAACAAGTTGGAGTTACTTGACACAAAACAAAAAAATCTAAAAAAACAATTTCATATTAGTAAATTGAGTTTTTGGCAGTCCCAATTTGTTCCCATTCCAGACTCTATGAAATCGTACTGTGTCCGAACTCTAACCGATTTGAAAATCAAACTGCAAAGATTATGGGATTCTTTCATACCAAAAGTAAATACCACACCAAAATGCACCGATATCGTTTTAGAACAGAGACGACACATAAGGATAAAGCCGAAATTAACAAAAAGGTAAACAGAAAAATTGGCAAAAGTGTTAGATCTCCAAATACGAAAATGATTACTTAAATAAAGTATAAAGGGAAACTCAGATATGAAAGTATTAAAGTCTACATTATAACAACGTAACGTCAAAATTACAAAAATGTAAAATGAGAAAGGCATTGTTATAACAAACCGAAAACAAATCGTCCAAATGATGAAAAACTTTTGCGCACAGCTTTATATGAAAAATGTTCCCGAACTACGATTGCCAAGATCTAAAATATTAAATTTAGGCTAAGGAGATATAGGTACCGGAAATAACAACAGAAGAATTGAGAGCAACCTTAAGAAGTTGAAGAATAGAGTGATGCCTAGTAGAAGGGAAAATAGCACACTAGACCATCTCCAAACAATAAAACAACTTATACAGAAAACACAAGAATACAACATCCAAATTCACTTAGCATTTATTGATTTCCAGGTGGTTTTTGACACTCTTGAGATGTGGGCATTTCTGAGAGATGGCGACAAAGTTGATTCTAGATATTCTAGACTTTTTAAGAACTATATAAAAATGTAACTCTCCAGGTTCAAATAGACGGTGACATTAAAACCGATAAGATCGAAGTGAAAAGAAGTGTTCACCAAGGAGATGTAATATCACCGAAACTTCTTACTCTTACCGTTGAAGCTGTTTTCATAGAATAACTTTCCCTGGGAAGAAAAATTAATGAAAGTAGACGGTATTTGTCTCTGAGATTTTCAGATGACTTTATTCGCATTGGTAATGACATAACAGAGGTAAAGACAATGTTAAGAAAATTAAACAATAAATCCGATGAGATTAGCCTCAAAATGAGCTTCAACAACCCGGAGCGGCGCAAAATTGTATATTGGGCCAACGTAAAGAAGTATGCTTCGATGAAGAATGTGAGCAGACAATCGAGAAAAGAAACGATTTACACTGAAAAAAACGACAATTTATGAACCATCACGTTATAGAGATGAAGATGGATTTTAAAAACAATAACTCCAAGAACGAATATGCTTACATAAAGAAACTGAAGGAAGAATTTAAGTCAGGAACTACTTCTGAGGGCAGGAACGAGCACAGACATAACAAACATCAAATAAACTTGGCAAAAAAATTTCAAGAATTTCTTGGAGAACAGGATAACATGGAGATGCCATGTCAATAATTAGAACAAGAAGACAGCATACCGCTGGATCCACCCACATAATGAAGAAGTTAATCAAGCTATTAAAACCCAATGTCACCAGCATATGCCGTTATTTATGACGGCTTGTTACTCAGTATGTTGACGGGGTTAATTGATATTTTCCTTATAACATATTATTCAAGAGTGATATTAAATAAAGCCGGGGCCAGTCCGTTGCCTTGTTTTAGGCTTTTTGTGATTTCAGATGGGTCAGTCAATTGATTTTGTATCTTAACATGTCTGTGATCTTCGTCATTGTTGCCATAGTTAATTTTATTAGATTTCTTCCTCGTTCCAGATTTTAGTCATTAGCATATGTAGCTGTTAGTTTATTGCCTGTTTCCCTGTATAGTTAATATAATGGGTAGATCAACGATGGGCAAAAAAAAGTTTACATCGAACTATAGGACAAAGCTAAGGAAGTGGGTTTACCAATAAACGTAGATAAAACAAAAATCTTGACACAACAACACGAACAAGTAGAACCCTCCAAAACGTAACGATTGGAGACGACAACACAGAAAGGGAAAAGATTTCATATATCTGGGAGTAAGCCTGTCCAAAGATGGTAATGAGGAAGCAAAAATTAGAAGAAGGTTTAATCAAGCGAATAAAGCCTACTTTGCTCTACTACACATATTTAAGTGCCATGATGTCCACATAAAAAATAAAATCAGAATCTATAAAAGTATAGTAATACCAATAATTAGCTACGATAGCGAAACATGGGTCTTGACACAAAAAAGGGCAAATTGCATCGACTCATTTGAAAAAAAAAATATCCAAGAAAATATTTGGCGCAAAACAAGAGAATGGAATCTGGAGTCCAACGGCCGCAGCGGATTGTAGAGCAATTGAAAAAGAATAAAACATATCAATTTGTTTAAAGAGAAAGGTATACGACACATGCGTGCTACCTGTGGCTATTTACGGCTTAGAAACTGTAACTCTTACGAAGAAAACGGCTAACAAACTGAAAGTGTTCCGAAGATCCATGGAGAGGAGAATGCTTGGGGTAATCTTACGTCAGCAAATCAGACAAGGGGAATACGAAGGCGACCAAAATTAACAAGCATCATCCAACGTACAGCACAGCAGTACATGTCGCAAGGCAAAATGCAAACCGATGGACCCTAAGGACCAATTGGACACCCTGGCAAGCCAAAATAAGATGGCTTGATGTCATTAAGCAACACCTGGGAGGGCACTGGTATCAAATTGCCCAAGATAAAAGGGTATGGAGAGAGGAGGGAGGGTGCTACGTCCAGTAGTGAACCCAAAGAGGCTGAAGAAGATGTGTAGACAGTCCAACAAGGATTTAGTTTAATGGGAAATTGATATAAGTAATAACTAGTGTGCTAATTAATAAACTTGGAAATTTTGGGAAATTTTGCGATTTTTTCAACCCTTATTTTTCTATAACTAAATTAGTACCTGTAAGCAAATCTCACTTTGCAGTTAGTTTGTAATTTGGGAATCAGCATATCCAGAATATTGCAGATTGTAAAGAGCAGTAACTTTGCACAAGCAAAGCTACAAAAGCTATGCTGTAAAAACTCAAGCACAGCTCAAAGAAAACAAGAATTTAAACAAGGGTTATTGATAAATATAATCCTTTTCCTGCAGCTTCCCTTTGACATTTAGAAATTATGGATGCTCGCTTGAACAGATTACTGCTTATGTTGAAGGCCGTAATTACAAGCATATAACAGAAGTGTAAGGGTATAATACAGGGCAAAGGGTATATAAACCACGCTACTATAAAGAGAATGTGATCCCGCACTTTAGTCAGTCATTACTACTCGTAGTTCTCTCTTGCGTCGTTTAATTTATATAATTAATTAATGAAAGGTCTCAGTTTCCACGGCACTCAAAACTTCCTTGACAAATATATACCCTTGCGTAATGTAGGTACTCTAGATTCTACCATTATTGCTTTCCTACTTCATACTTCTCTTATATATAATACCGCCGAGACTCCTTTTCGGGTAATTTTGAATTCCGTAGCACGCGCGAGATTAATGCGAAAACTCCCTAATTTTTGTTCCCGTTCTTGTCGTTGTAACTCGAAACTGTGTCAGCGTTGTTCGGCTTAAAAAAATGGCAAAAAGGTTTTCGAGCAATGAAAACCGGAAGCTTAATAAAATTTGCTTTTTATGAGTCATTAATCTTAATTTGATATCTGAAAATAAAAAGGGATTTAACTTTCGTTTTATGTGTATATTTTCCGAAGAAAATAAAAAGAATGATCAACTTAGGGTAACGTTCAAAGTAAACTAAATCTCCTAGATAAACATATCTGTTCGGAAAATTTGGGGAAAGATCGATAACGCATTAAGCTTTTGAAAACCCTGCAAGATTTTAACAGACTTTAAGTTGTAATTAAATGAAGACACCGAAAATGAATGTGTTGTTAAATCAATGACAAGTTAGGGTATTTGCATTTATTGAAGTGTTAAGATAATTAATTGAGAAAATCCATTCTCCAGGGCTTACTTGATTTGGGTCTAACTTATAATTGCCGTGATACTCTTTGAGCACGAAAGGCTAACAATTATGAAAGTTTCGTTTAATTTGTAGGTACTTGCAGTGAGTTAAACATTTATCGAACTTTGAAGCTATAAAGTTCCAAGGCAAAAATTTTTATTTATTTTATTTTCAAAGACTCGTATATTTGAACAATATTAAAAAGTTTTTTTATACGTCTTAAATGGATATTTTGCGACCATTTGCTAAAATTGAAAATATTAAGAAGGTCTGAATTTTAAATGATAAGGTATAAGGTATCAGCCAAGGCCTCCTATGAGGAGGCCTTGTATCAGCACTAACGCTCAGCGAGGGAGCATTACCTCCTAAGTCGCTTTTCATACCTCGGTTGTCTCGCACGCTATATGTACGGAGTGGTGTGGTAAGCACCCTACCCCCAATTATATTCAATGACCGAGTAGCCCACCCGCTGAGCATCTGACTCGGATATGACCTTGAGACTGTTCACACTGTAGTCGAATGTCTTAACCCCTCCGGTGTTTAGTCTTTTTTTTTAGTTTGAGCTCTTGGAAAGATCTGAAAGTTTTACTTTAGGTAACAGAATAATTACAAAGCAGAAAATTTAAATATGCAAATTTTTAACAGCCGAAAAATTACACTCACAGCAAATAAATCAAAACTGCTAATTTATCCAAAAAGCAATTTGTAGCACGTTAGCTTGGAAAAAACGATAATAAGTCAAGATATGATGAAATTATCCGTACGATATTCCAATAAAATCAACTGCATTTCCTTAATACATACATAATTCAAATTATGAAAACAAAGTGCCGTTACCCTCCTAATAAACCACTGGTAAGGAAAGTAAGTTAAAAAGAACTTCAAATTATGAGTTCTTTACAAGCAGATTTTTGAAAAACCGCAAAGCTCCGTGCGTTCTTTCCAAAACGTATTAATGAGAAAGTTCAAGTTCAAATTCTAAAATGAGTCGTTCTTTTGTTCAGTTAAATGGTAATTTCCCTTTTAGTAAAAAAATAAAGTGGTTTTGTATCACAAAAATCGAGCGTGCCGTTTACAATTAGCCAATAATTGAATAATCGATAGAACTGCAGAAAACTCTCTTGATTTTCGCAATAAATTAAAGAAAACGCTAATCCTTGGCTCGCATGAATGTGACAATAATTCAATTCGGACTGGTTCACGGTGGAATACCTCAAAGTAGGTAATCATCGACATGCGAACCAGAAACGCTTTATTTTCCTACTTTCTTAAACAATATATCATGAAATTAGGATATTAACTTAATAAAAATTTTGAATTAATTTAGAAAGGTAGGTTGGTGATGCAAAAAAGGTTTAAATTTTTGTTAAAAAAATCAATTTCAGCAATTTATAAAAAATCTGTAACCCTTTTAGTAGTTTTAGTATTTGTAAGGATGTTCTAGGACTTTGAAATTTTCTTAAAATTTCGCTTACGATAATTCAAACTATTATTTTAATATACGGAGTTCGTTTTAAAAGTAGAGTAAACGACGCAGAGATGGCAGCACCATGATCGTTAATTTAACAAAAGCTTTGGGCAACCGACTAGTTTAACGTATACTAATTAACTTATGGACTATTGTCCAAATCTATTTATTAGTTCTGTCGTCGGTTTAAACACTTTTAATCGCGGTTGGATCTATTCGTCATTTTCTATTGGGTTCTCCACTAGTATGTTAGAGTGATCACTGATACGGTCACAGTACCGCGAACTGAATTTTCGTATTTCTTGGTTGACGGTGGAGATTGTGAGCTCTCTTCTCATATTTTCATTAGGGACGTATACCTTGGTGCGTTTACTACGGCTCTTAGTACCTTTACTGGAATCTCCTTAGAATTTCGATGTTGGATGGTTTTGCTGTACCCCATAGTAGTTTTGTAAAGGAGTAGTTCGTTTTCTAAAGAAAGTTGAGACTAGCGCCCTATTAGCCAATGCATTTTTTGTAGCTTCAACCCCAGTTGTTTGCGCTTTGTCCAAATATGTGTCATCCAGGTCAGCTTTTTATCCACGTGGCGAAGGTAGCGACCATGCTGCCTGTTATTGTCGGTAGGTTCGCCGTGAATATCAGATACAGGATTGGGTCCAACACACTGTCCTGGGGAACGCTCGAGTTAACCGAATATGGAGTTACCAGTTCGTTGTCATATCTGATAATGAAACTCCTATTAGTTAGATATGATTTTAGGATTTCGAAGTAATCCGTAGGTAAGGTATTCTTGAGTTTGCAAAGTAAACCCTTGTGCCAGACCTTATCAAAAGCTTTTCGCAGTACCTACGCTCTTCAAAGTCTTTAGTGATTTTGGCTACTACTCTGTGAATTTGCTCTGTTGTTGCATGATTTCTTCGAAAGCCAAATTGGTGGTCTAGTATAATGTGATTGTCAGATAGGAATAGAGCTAGTTTCTCTAGGAGCATCTTCTCGAACACCTTCGACAACACCGGCAGCCAGCAGATTGGTCTGTAAGATGCAGGTCGTTTTTGGGTTTACCTGGCTTTGGGATTAGGATTGTTATAGCTTTCTTCCACTGTTCAGGAAAGTGCCGGAGTCTTAATATTGTGTTGAAAAGATGGGTTATAAATTGGTAGGTACCTAACCTTTTTGTGGCAGTATTTTGCCTGTTATTAGAGCTTGTCCTGGGGCTTTGTGTGGGTTTACTTCTTTGTGTATGGTTTTTCCTACTTGGGTGGCTTTGAATTTGTTAATTGGCAAGCTCATTTGGTACGGCATTTCTTCTTCATCGGTTACTTCTGCCAGCAACGGTGTGAATACATTGGATAGATGTTCTTCGAAGATCAGCGATTTCTCTCTGTCACGTTTTGCCCAAGTGTTGTTGGGGCAAGGCCCGCTGAATTAAATATTGCATATTAAGGCCTGCCCACTTCATTTAGCCAAGACGCAATTTAGAAAGGACGATGGCGCCATTTGGGGCGAACTATACATTTTAAAGGGACAAATATATAGTTCACCTCAAATGGCGCCACAGTTCTTTCTAAATTGCGTCTTGGCTAAATGAAGTGGGCAAGCCTTAATATGCAATATTTAATTCAGCGGGCCTTGGTTGGGGGTTCGAATTGGTGCTTTGTGCTGTTGTGGTTGCATTAGGTACCTTGTGACTCTCCAGAGCGAGTGGTCGTCTACTTCCAGCGGGGCTAATTGCCTCAGAAAGTTTTGTTCAGTCTTGTTTTTAACGTTGGACATGAGATTTTTAAGCTCGGCAGAAACCCGATTTAGGACTCTTTTGTCATTGGGGTGCCTTGTTGTCTGCCACCTCCTACGTAGTTTGCGCTTTTCTGCGATTTTTTGCTTGACTATGATGTGGCAGTTTGCTGAATTAATGTATTGAGCTGGTTCCGGAGTAGCCTGGCGAGCTGCATTTTGCACGACCTGGTTAAAGTGTAACGCAGCATCTTCTCGGTCCTTTGTCGTCTTTAGCGGTATATCCGTCTGTAGAGTTTTTCGAATTCTTTCTCGGAAGAGGTCCCAGTTTGTTTGTTTATTGATGAGTGTGGGTTTTTTCTCCTTGATTAGTAGCTATATTTGTGCCCAGTCTTACAAGTATGGGCGAATGATCTGTCGAGAGGTTGAGACATGAGCTAATAGTTAGGAGATTTAAGTTTAGGATTTTTACGAAGTTCAGTAAGTCTAGTTGTTTCCTGGGGTTCGTGCTGCAGTACGTAGGTTCGTCTGCCGACAGAGGCTGTAGTCTTAGGGTATTTACGGCTTTCAGCATTTCTCTAACTTTTGTGGTGCTTAATCTGGAACCCCAGTTGACATTCTTTGTGTTATAATCTCCTATCGAGATAAATTTATTACCCAGTGTTCGAAAATAGTATTCATAAAATCATAAATCATAAGTTATTTGTTTATTATTGCGTCTCGGAGGACAATATACAGCTGATAAAGTATGTGACCCAAATTATGTGACAACTTCGGATATGGTGACTAATATCCACAGAATAGTTTTGAATGACCGAAGATTGAAGATCAGGACCTCAACCGAATGAGTTCATACTAATTTACCTGAACATTTGGACATGCAAAAGCTTTGTGTGCGATGGATGCCGCGTTAGGATAATGCACCGGTTCACACGTTAGCGGTTTCCACGGCTAAAATCCATGAACTCAGGTTGTTTGGTCGTCCGTGCTACTCACCGATTTAGCCCCGTCTGACTTCCATTTGTTTCCGAACATCAAAATATGGCTCGGAGGATAACGATTTTTTGACAACAATAAAAACGGAATAATGGCTTTCAAACATCGTTGGGCAAAATATGTCGAACTCAATGAAGATTATGTGGAAAAATAAATACAAGTTGGTCAACTTTATTCGCATTTTCCTTTTCAGTTACCTTACTTTTCAAACGATCCACGTAAATTTACAGGATTGTTTGTATTCCACCAGTAAAACTCCTTCAAAGTGTAAATTAAAAAGCCGTCTAAGTATCAACTGGGCTAACTTTAGCAAAGGAAATTTAATAATACAATCTATCGCCCACGAAAAGCATGCAGCATGTCGTAGTTAAAGGACATAAGACAGATTTCAATCAACCCTATCATAAACTGTCAACGTTCCGATTCAACGCATCCTTTGTCCATTTTCACCCTATTACAAGGAAACACAATCAAAGCTCATTTTCAAAACCTACGATTTCCGGTACACATATTGAGTCCCCAGTTCCCACTATACAAACTAGTTCTTTTCATATTTCTTATATCATAATGGGAGGAAAATAACATTTAATCCTTGAGGGTTTCTAATAAAAATTTCATTCGACTTTAATTAAATCTAAGAAGCTGAATGCATCTAAAATCCTAGTCATTTTTAAAAGAGGATAATGTAACAGGTGTATTACAGAAATTTAATTTAAAAATCCTGAAATAGTTCTTTTTATGGTTCACGTTGAGTAAATTAATTAAAGTGGAGAAAAGATTAAAAGTAGGCAATTGAAATAAGTATAAAAGTGGCAGAAGTAGAACGTTTGACAATAAAAGAAAGTAGAAAGCCAAAGGAAGGCAGATAAAGTTTTTTGGGACTTTCTAACTTTTTATCACCTACAAAAAATACAGATTTCCATAAACCTTACCGACTGCAAGTAATTTCAACTAAAAGGTTAAAAACCAAAATAGCGGACCAAATACAAAAAATTAAAGGTTGTGGTAACCAAAACGGATTTAAATTCTAATTTAGTTCGTTAGCTGTTAATTGCGTCTAGCAAGAAAAGCCAATTAACTCCCTTTTAACAGAACTCTATAAATGATTTAGGTGTACGTGTGTGAGCTTTCATGTGAGCACTCGGCGAAAAGGTAATTGTCGTCGCAGCACAGTTGTGCGATTTTAATGTCTGGGGATTATTTAACGTGATGTATGTGTAACTGTAGCAAATGAGAAGATATAAATTATGTATTTAATTTTAAACGTGTTAACGTTGTGTTATTCTGTTTCCTTTTAATAATGGACACTTGAATTTCAATTAACTACTCGAGAATTATATCACGGGGTGTTACTTTAACCATTTTGGGATTTATGATAAAGGATAACAATCTGAAAATATAAATGTTTGAAAAATGATCTCAAATGCTACTATGAAAATGGAAATATAAAAATACCAAACAGCTTTAGCAACAAACCTTTTGAAACGAACGTATTTCATGTTATTTGCAATCCTTAAAATTTTAAGCCTGGTTTAAGCCAAAATTTTCCTTAATTAGCGTTGTGTTTTATACATTTTCTGGTATAAGCTAAGCTTACATTTTATATAATTTCTGTGTAAATAGCATTTAAACATTCATTAGTTTAATATACTTTTTTAGTATAAATGCATTTTTGAAAATATGAGATTCCGTATAAAAGTAAAAAACATCGCATTTATTTAAAAAAACGCCTCGTGTAAGCTCAAAAAAACCTTTGATGCGATTTTCCACCGATAAAAAATATTCACATGTATACGCCTTTGTAGCTCGGAGCTTTTTTTACATATCTCATATCTCTGGAGGATCCCAGAGTAAAGCCTTGCTTTGATAAATGATAGAAAAATGCAAATTTTCTCTTGTGTCCTGTAACTGACAAAACAATATCGAAAAACTGGTTATATAAATAAGTAAACCTAAGTAAATTGGTTATCCTGTTTCGTACTTTTATAATCGTGTAAGTTAGAAACGCCAGGGATTCGCAATTTCGTATTTCCATGTAATTTCTGTGCACACAATTTGAAAACGAGGATCAAAGGAATTTTCCGTCATACTCTTTTATCTCTAAAATCTCGAGTGATCCTTGTAAACCCTTGTAGTTCTGTTTTTGAGTGTTTAATTTGAATGAATATTTTTACATCCCAGGGATTAATTTTTATTAAATTTTCTGTGCTTAACGTAGGCACTTCAATTAAAATTACTTTTATATTTAAAGGTTTTAGAGAGTCCAAATGTTATAAAGTAACTGTATTTTTTTTTATTTTAGTCGGTTGAAAAGCAGGATAAAAAGCGCCTGCAATATACAATAAAATCAATAAACTTTCATCATTAAAACAAAAAATAAAAGTGATTCTTTTTTAAAAACACGGTTTTAAAGCCTTTGATCTCCTTTACTACGAGTTTATTTAACGTAATAAATGCGGTATTTTTATTGCCTGTTCTGCTAGCTATAAATAGGGTTAATGTCGCTTAAAGTAGTGCAAAAGGGTCGATTACAAACTCTAAAATTGCTCTGCTTAGTTATGGAGACATTTTCACTCTTGTAAGTTTACAGAACGTTATGTAAAATACCCCATAAATACTTGAAGGGGTTTCATTACAACAACAGGAGCATTTAAGGACAGTCGGATTTCTCTTTTAATACTTATCTTTATCAGTCAATTTCATACTAACTAACAAAGGATAATGCGTAAATATTCTGTAATAAAATACGATAATATTTGGTTATCTTTCCCTTATCTATTTATTTATTACTATATGACGTGCTTGGTTAACAATTTTATTTGGTTAAGGCGCTCGAGTGTTACAACTGAATTAGGGGGTCTGGAATTTTGTCATTTAGGAAAATAACCGAATTAATTTACACATGTTTTATCTAGGAATTTTCTTATAGGAATTTGTTGCAAATATTCATTTATCTGACTGTTGTAATGAATTCAACACGGAGATATTTGTTAACTTCCTGGGTGTAATTTTTGTAAAAATTGAAAATCTTGTTAAGGTTTGACATTCAACTAAAAACAAAGCCAGTCAAGAATACCCATAAATAGGAATAACCTTGTAGCTTGAACTATCTAAATGTCAATTAAGAGAGAGATTACCGGCTTCGACCAATACAAGAGACAAATATGATTGCAAGAAGGTTTGAGGTTTTATACGTCAAATTGTGCATATTTAATACAAAAAAAAAAGTGAATTGGGCTTAGTTCTGCAAGTGTGAATCTTTGATCGGATTCAAATGAATCTTGAAACTTGACATAGCAAGTACTTATAGTAATAAATATATTATCAAATAGAAGATTGTTATTTCGTTAGATTTAAGCTATATGTAGGATAAATACGTAATTTATATTTATATATTTCTCTAAAGGTTAAGGTATTAAAAAATTCTTAACGCATCACCAACGGCAAGAATTGCTGAACATTTTTCAAAACTAAAAACCTAATTAGAAGAGAAAACATTTAAAAATTGTACCTATATCTACATTTATTCAATTAAATAAAATATGACGTAATATCTTTAATATTCAAAGTCTAAACGGTTTTTAATTTTTTTAGGAAAGTCTCGGAATTACGGTGCATACCATGCAATAGAGACTACAAGTTTCAACTCAAGAACAATTGTTCTTTTCAAAAATTAATCCTTGTTCTCTCCTTTTTCCCAGTAGTAACAAAAAATATGTTTGAGAACACACCCATTACAAGAAAAGATATACGTCCCTTACAATTTATTTTTAGCTGAAATTCTTTACAACCCGTCGTGAAAAAATCAGTCCAAAAATGTCGTCATTTCTGTACTGTATCAAAATTACAGAAAAAAATCTCATTAAGCCTAATCTATTTTTATTCGGTAAAATAAATTCAGAAGTATCATTAATAATTAATAATGGTATCGGTTCATCGATCATGTGACAGGAACATAAAGAAGCCGAAATTCAAGCTTTATAACCTGAATTCCCGGATAAATTCGGGCGGACCGGAGCGCCATCTGATAACAGGTCCGTACCCTGCCTTGCTCAATTTTTTATTTGATTCTCTACACAGAACTGAACGAAAAACATATATTAAGCTATGTTTAATGTTACGGTGGATCAATTTTTAAATTAAACGCGCTCTTATAAATATTTATGAGAAAACAGATGTTTTAGGTCCTGAAATTTACTACCGCCCTGAAAAATAACTGAAAAACGTTGCCGCTTATATTTATTTTTACATATGTTGTGCCATTGGGTTATAAATTACTAAGTAAAATAAATATGAGGCGAGTTAATTTCCAGCGCAATAAGTGATAGAAAGATATTCGGGCGGGAAAGGACATTTTTAGTTTGCAACGTTTTTCAGGATTTTTCAGGCGACGCATGTTCTTGATGGGAGGGTGAAAACTGATGACAACCTGTAGTGCGAATCCGGCAAGGCCATGATCACTTACCGATAAAATAAGTCTGAGGCTTCATCCGAGGCCACTGTAATTTACACCATACACCACTAACGTTCGGGCGTTGCAAAGCGCAGCTTTTTTAGTAAAGAAATAACCACGTAAAATTTTCGCGTCGACCCCACATGAAGGGTCAGTCCGTCCGCGAGCTGTTGGGTCGCGGAAACGACTATACAGCCTGAAATCTGGGACGGGAATGGGTAGTTCTGAATCTAAGCGTCGCGGCGCGGGCGCCGTCCCAGGACAACATGGAGAACTATTGATCCTGAAATGCCAGACGAAAACATCCTATTATTATCGCAGAAATGTGTGCAGCATCGCCTTTTTTTTAGAATTTTTATTATTTTGTAACCGAAGTGATAACGTTCATGCCAAACATTTGTCTAATCGTAAATTATATTCGGATTATAAAAAGACAGGGGTGGCCGGATGATTTATTGTTCCGGGAACATGTTACATGGAAGTGAACCGCATTTAACTATGCGGACTTGTAACTTGGTAAAGCGTGCGCAATATATCGGCAGCGTTGAAAATATATTATCGAAGTAAGCTCCTTATAAAA
The DNA here is from genome assembly GCA_963082815.1 of Melanotus villosus. Classification (NCBI taxonomy): domain Eukaryota; kingdom Metazoa; phylum Arthropoda; class Insecta; order Coleoptera; family Elateridae; genus Melanotus; species Melanotus villosus. The sequence continues at coordinate 17,272,674 of OY720422.1, read as the reverse complement.
GATTAAAATGTGACCCCTCTTTGGGTACTTAAAATCCTCTATATAAAGAAACTTCCAAGCACAATAAAAAAAAACCCTAAGCAGCTTGTTTGCTCTTGAAACATAACCCCAAGGATTTTTTTACTTCTTCTCTTTAAGTAATAATCACATTCTCCTGAATTGAAAAGATTAATTTAAAATTTCAATGCTTTATAAACAAGCAGCTGACAAAGTCGCATTTTTCCCAATAACCGATACATTTATGATTGTTGTATAAGCTGTGTTATAAAATACTTTCCATAATAATATAAATTCCAAAGTTTGAAATTGTTAACAATCAACTTGAACTGTGTATTTACAAGAAATTGTTATGCACATCGTACTACCTTTAAAATTTGAGTTAATGATTTTTTTAATTCATTGCTGTATCAATTAATTTTCGAAGATGACATAATCTAACAATTTTTATAAATCAGTCGTTGATTAGTCAAAAACGAATTCAAATCCCAATGTGCAATACAAGTAACGCAATATGAGTAAACAAGATAAAACCTTTTTTGTTTAATTTACCCATAAATTAAGTTAACGAAAACCCTGTTAACTAATTCTTACTAGACAGTTATAACCAACTTAAATGACCTTCGAATTTTTAAAAATAACAACCAATAAATACAGTAGAACAGTAGGTGGCAGCTGAATTACAAACTTTCAAAATATATTTCGTTAGGGGCACAATGGACCAAAAACAATATAAACACATCTTGGATTTTGTTCTTATACTTTATCTGGATAGTATTAACACCAATAATTCACATTGTATCTTTATGCAAGATAGGGCTCCGTGCTACGCAGCAAAATCTGTAAAAGCATATCTTCTTGAATATAACATCCCCGTTCTTCCTTGGTGTGGCAATTCACCGTTGCAATTTTTTGGGCTAGTATTCCAATTGTATTTTTACCAACTGGCGGAGTAGAACATTTATTATTTTTGTAATAAACAAAAAATCGCGAATGAGGTGTCTCAATCTTTCGCAATGCCATATACTTCGTAAAAATTTCAACAAATTTTATTGGATTTTTGTCTGAATTCTTAACAATAAAATTTCTATCGATTTTATTTTTGATATTTCTGACATTAAACAGAATTGCAGAACTCATATGGGTTACATCATTAACGGATAAATGAAGTAACTCATTTCCTCTGTAAGCTCCCGCTACACCTAAAATAAGCGCAACCTACAAAATTGTTTATTAAAAAATGTTCATATAAAATCTTAATTGCGATTACTCACCTTTAGTATCAATATTCCTCATCGGAGCTTCAATTAGGAAACGATCAACTTGATCCACAGTCAATATTTTTGATTTTTTTGATTTATAACCATCAGTTCTTCTTTTATAAAACGATATTAATTTTGAACATTTCACTATAGACTTGAAGCACAAACCAGTTTTGATTTTTCATGAAAGCACACTAACATTGCATTCCCCGTATAATTTTCAAGTTTCTTCTCACTACACCATTTAACAAATACTAGTTGCTCGTAAATTTTTCTCGACTTTTGGGGTAACAATTCTTTAGTTACCTCTTCCGCGACCTTATCTATATTAAAATTCAATTCACTCATCTTCTCTTCTAGACAGCCATACCATATTTTTTTCAATTCATTTAACAACTGCTATAACCTAGTTACAACTGTATTTACAAAAACAGTGTTACTATGGTGAATTTCAAACAACAGTTTTCATGAAAATTGTATTGTCGAAATTGTAAGATTAATTCTCCTTTTACACTATTATGGTTCCATATGATACGGGAGTGCGTATATACCATAGGACTAAAGTGCATTCGATCGCTCAGGTGAGTATTTTAAACTTCACCCTCAGGATTAAATGATGCACTTTAGTCCCTGGATATACAGGGTTACTGGTAATTCGATACATTCCTTTGGAGATGTGATAGGGCAGGGGCTAAGAAACAAATTTAACCCTAACATACATCATACAAAACTCAATAGTTTTTGAGATATGTCAATTTTTGTGTTTTTCTCAAAAAAGTAGATCTTAATGTCTTTGAAGTTAATTTAAAAAAAATCTGCTTGACATTTTTTGAACTTTTTTACTGGATTACTTGTCCCACTCTATGGTCATCCATTTGGAATGGAAAATATCCGGAAACATTTCGATCATGTGAAAATTTTAAATAAAAACTTATAAGAAATAATTTTTAAAAGTCAGCTATGAAAATTACCAATTCGTTTTTCTCAAAACTTATCAACACAACATGCGTACAAATTATTTTAAAAACTTCTTTATTTCAACAGCTATCTATCAAGGTAGAAATGTTCAACGTGCCCTTGATAGTTCTAATAAAAAAATAGTATAAGTGATGCAAGTAGTATGGTTCTTATTTTTGAATAAACAGTAAAAACCGTATTGTAAAGGTAATTTTTTAATTCTTAATTAATTTCAAAGTTGCACTACATTTCTTGCCCAAAATGGGAGCCCCTACTCCATATACAAGCACGGCAGCGTCTTCTTATTTCCGTGATTGTTACTCTGGTTGTGAGGATATGCCGTATGTGTTGGGCAACGTCGACTATCCTTTGTCTAAGGTCTAAGGTATTCTCCGTATCGACTGGTGTTTCATAGACCATCTCTTTCATATGGCTCCACACGTAGAAATCTAGAGGTGTTAAATCTGAACTTCGCGCCGATAATGTGCTGGACAACCGTCGCGCTGTCTTACTGAAATATTATTCGCTCTGTCACGGTGAGAGGACCATCTTCATCCGTCCATAAAATGTTCAGTAAGAAATTTGCATTGGCTGCATCTGAATTTAACATAAAGCGGCACTCTCCTTCCAGGATCACCTTCATGAAAGCCTTGGACAGGAGTATAGTGGTAAGGATGGCATCGAATGTCGCAATATTTCTTCCTCATCATCTGGTTGATAAACGCGAGGAGTACTGGCGTTACCTTGTCTACATTTCACGGAGCCAATTTCAGCGACATTTCGATATGTCGTACCGAATACACGAACATTTGGTATACGACGGTTAGGGAAGCGACGTTCATATTCTCGGCGAGCTTCGGCAGCTTTGCCGTCACAATATCCGTAGACAAACAAGATGTCAGCGTATTCTGCATTGGTGTAGGTGGCCACGGCACTTAAAACACAATAGCAACAACAACGACCTAAACCAAAATCTTCAGCAACTAACTCAACAACAGCAACAAACTTAAGTTACACGGAGATAATAATGTCAGTTAATATTACACAAGCGTAAGCATCAAAGTCAAGGACTGACTGACTGACATGAACGATTTGTCATTTTTTTTCTACGCACACATTTACTTTTTACTGTTTATCCAAAAATAAGAACCATACTACTTGCATCACTTTTACTATTTTTTTATTAGAACTATCAAGGGCACGTTGAAAATTTGTACCTTGATAGAGAGCTGTTGAAATAAGGAAGTTTTTAAAATAATTTGTACGCATGTTATGTTGATAATTTTTGAGAAAAACGAATTGGTAATTTTCATAGCTGACTTTTAAAAATTATCTTTAATAAGTTTTTATTTAAAATTTTCACATGATCGAAATGTTTCCGGATATTTTCCATTCCAAACGGATGACCATAGAGTGGGACAAGTAATCCAGTAAAAAAGTTCAAAAAATGTCAAGCAGATTTTTTTTAAATTAACTTTAAAGACATTAAGATCTACTTTTTTGAGAAAAACACAAAAATTGATATATCTCAAAAACTATTGAGTTTTGCATAATGTATATTAGGGTTAAATTTGTTTCTTAGCTCCTGCCCTATCACATCTCCAAAGGAATGTATCGAATTACCAGTAACCCTGTATAATACACTATTATGCTATTCATTAGGTTCTTGAAAAACATTGATTTTGATCAATTAGTTGAGTAAGTTAGTTTAGTATAACTGTAAATGGTTCTATTAGGTTACACCATATAAATCTAAGTATTGAATTAACTGAATTATATGAAGGCAAGAAGAACAATATTAAGACATAGGTTACTATGTTAATATAAAAATTATATGTACTAGGAAAACAAAAGAGCATGTACTATCATTTTGTAATGATGGAGCACGCTGAAGGAATAATAATATTTAATAAAAAAAAAAAAATAACTACGAGTTCTGTGAGCCCTCTTCACACGTATGCTGGACGGGAAGCTAACCTTACCCGTCGACAGATGTGAATAAGATCAACTCGCAGTGTTGCGGAGGCGTTAGTATGATAATCGAGATTGTCGGCTTAACGTAAGGACGGCAAGGCCTATGACCTCTAAAATTCCGGCGGGGATAAGCCGGTCTCGGGAATCGAACCCGAGATACCTACGTTAGAAACCGAGGCCTTTTACACGTGGCTATCCGCTCCTTTTTAAACAGTAATAAGTTTTGATAACAAATTATTCACCAACAATATGTTATAAGGGCCAAATTTAAAAACTTATTTGGCATCAATGTATTATTCTAGCAAACCAATTTATAATCCAAAATACTTTAAATTAGATTAAGATTATGCCCAGTGACTCATATTGAACATGCGTACCCAAATTAACCAAATAAAGATGAAATGAATTATATAATGGATTAATTTTTTGTCGTCAACAAGACAGTTATAATCTGGCTGATTTACCTGCTCAAATGAGGCTTGTCAAATCAATCGTTTAGGTTGACGTTTATTTTCTTTAGTTTACTAGGCCAGTCAATTTACACATCCGAGCTTGCAAAAGCTCATGTAATTCTATTTTTTTTATATGTTGTTGGCACGTATGCCAACAATAATAAAAACAAGTTTGCAGCTTTGAAAGACCTGTGCGAGCTGCGTAATACCCAAAAAGCTGCTTAATTTTAGTCTCCCAAAGTATGCGTCTGACAGAAATAGTTATTTGTACAACTAGTAATGAAAGCAATACTTTTTTCATGAGTTTGAAGTTTGATGCACGACGGCGAAGCCGGAGTGCATCAATCAAACGAGTGAAAAAAAGATGCTTTCATACGAGTTGTACACAATATTTTTTTGCATTTTTACATTTTAAATCCCACAAAACAGGATAAAAAGGATTTGAGAATTGACAGTTGTCAAACTGACAATTTACAATATTTTATTTAAAGCATACTTAACTTAATGCAAAACGTAAAATTAAATAGTTAAAAAAAGTGTTGCTTTCTTTATGATTTTTTGATAAAAAAAGTCCACTTTTTTTGTCAAAATGCAAAAAAAGTTATTTAATCCCTTTTTAAAGTAAATTTCCTAAAATTTGTGACCTTGCCGAGCTCCGTACGTCCAGTACTTTCTGAGACACAGCTCTTCAAAGTTAAGCATTTTTCCAAAAAGTGAAAAAAATTGCGTTTTTGTCATGTATTTTGTAAAATTTCGGCAAAAATATTCACGCAACAAGGACAGTCATTCCTAATGAATTTGAAATACATTTATTTAGCTTCAATTTGAGTAAAACCCTGGGAAAAAGAATTTTGGGAAAACATCAATGAAAACAGTTCACGTAGTAATGTAATTTCATTTTTTAATTTTTAATTTTTAAAGAAAGGTGTAAAATTGAGAATAACTATTTACAATATATGTCACTATAATAATAATTTCTTCTGTTTTGACGGCCCTGGCTCCGAGAAATCTTCCTCTTGAGCAGGTGAATAGTCTTCTTCGTCGTCGGAATTCTCAAGATGGCACGTTTTGGCATGATTTGCCACCACAAAATTTACAAAGAGCCGAGCATTTTAGTCCAGCTTTGCGGCAGCTGCAACCGCCACTCCAACCTTTTTTGCATTTACAGGAAATCATGCGCAATAGAAGCTGCTCAGGAGCAGAATCCGTGGTGGCGGTGACGGGGGTAAGCCCCTGATCATCGAGCTTCTACCCCCATTCTGTAAGACTTTTGTTAGCCCCTAATGATTTTTGAATTTGGTGGTAAGTTCTGTAGGAATGGTGGCGTGCTGCACCTTCTGTTGGGGGCAAACGAGCAAGATTAATTTTGGTGTTGGCTGCAGATGTAACGAATAACTGGCAGCGGAGGCTATTCAAGGTATCTTTTTTTAAATCACCTCCGTACAGAGCCACAAAGCACTTCTCCACAGCTTTTGCTATGGCTTCGTGACTGGAATCTGGTTGCAGGAAAACTTCCGCCAGTTCTAAAAGGTGGGGAGTTTCGTACAACATGGTGGCCAACTTGGTTTTGCCGTGGCCAAAAGGTGCACATGTGGTGTCGCTCCCACTGAATGCTTGTATAAAAAGTACTGCCCCTGGTGAGTGTTGAGAAGGTCCATGGGCGTAAGAGGAGATTGAATAATGATAACAATCGGCTTCATCTTTGCTACTCTTCTGTAGGTAGACGTTTGTTGCGTCTGAGCCCAAACCATTGAACAGGACGAGAAGGTTCACATCTTCTCCTACTATGATCACACGGTCAAATATTGGATTTTTGGATAGTGTCATGTCAATGATGTCCCGATCATAGTCTTCTTCGGCCACTTTCACTTCTACGCCCCGCTGCTCGAATACATCATGAAGAAGTGTGATGAGGCACCTCTTGTTATTTTTATTGGCCAATACTTTTTCCTGAAGTAGTTGGATAATTGTGGATTCCTCAAAAAGTATGTCACTGCAGAAGATAGCACCACAGCGTCGCAGTCGTTCAGCACTTTTGGTGTTTTTGTTGGTGGCACCCTCCCGTTACTACAGTGCTGTGGGGCATAAAAAGAAGAGGTAGGGGAGGAGTAGAGATGGGAGGAGGTAAGATAAGAAGGAATGAGCGATGAGGGGATGAAGAGGAAGAGGGAGATGTTCTCCTCACGCAGGTCCAACATCACCTGCTCTCACAAACACAATTAAGCCCAATACAAAAGATTTATTCACTGACTAGGTACTTTATATTTCACACAAGGTAGGCACACCATCCAAAGCTAAATAAATGTATCAGGTAATCAAATAAGTACGTGCGGTTTTTAATGGTAAAACATAAATATTTATTGAGAAACAATAATACATTATTATTCATCGAAGTAATTTCCATCACACTCAATGACCTTTTGCCAACGTGATACCAATTTTTGTATGCCGGTATTGTAGAACTCTATGGATTTTGAATAAAAAAATTGACGGAGCGCATTTATTACATCAACTTGAGTTTTGAACTGACTGTGCCTCATACAGTTGTCAAGAGACAAAAAAAGGTGGTAATCACTTGGCGAAATGTCAGGAGAATATGGAGGGTGTGGTAACGTTTCCCAGCCAAGTTCAGAAATTCTTTCCCGGATCACTCTTGCGGAATGCGGCCTGGCGTTATCCTGTAAGAATACCACTTTCTTTCGATTGATCGAAGAAGGCTGTTTTTGGATGAGTGCTGCTTGTACTCGCTGAAGCTGCTCACAATACAAGTTAGCAGTGATGGTTTGACCCGTTTCCAAAAACTCATAATGGACAATTCCGGTTGCTGTCCACCAAACACACAATAAAATCTGTTTGGGTGCAAGAAAGCCTTGGGAGTGTGTGGTACCGAATCAGTAGGCGACAACTAATGATACGTACGCTTAGAATTTGAGTAGAATATCCACTTTTCGTCGCAGGTTAACAACCGATCAAGAAATGGTTCATTATCGTTGCGTGAAATGTTTGCCGAACAAATGGTAAGACGATTTAATTTGTTATCATTTGAGAATTCATGTGGGACCCATTTGCTTAACTTCCACCTCTTTCCTAGCTGATGAAGGTGCAAACGAATGGTTTCATCACTCACTTTGAACCTTTTTGCAAGCTCTAGGCACGTTGTCCTGGAATTTGCCTCCACAACCTGTTGAATATCCTCGTTGTTAATGATCTTCGGTCTCCCAGAGCGTGCTTAATCGGTCAAGCTGAGATCTCCCGAAGAAAATTTCTTGAACCACTTCTGTGCTGTTCGATCACTTACGGCAGGAGTCGGCAACCTGCGGCCCGCCATGTGTTTTGATGCGGCCCGCCAAATAAAATTTAAATATACAGAAAAGCGGGTCCAAAGGGGGGAGTATAAAAGTCCCATAGGCGGGCGGGACTATATGGAAATAAAAAATTCCATATAAAACCGGGATAAAAATTTTTATACTTAAAAAGATTTGAAAATCAAAACACATTTAACTTATTTCAATTATATTCGCAAGAACGGTATGAATCATTGAAACTTTCGAGAATTCTTGGACGAAATTGATGCAGAATATGAAAATATTCTGTATCTTACTGAGATACGATGGCTCAGTCGAGAAGACTTTTTGAAAAGATTTTTTGATTTGAAAGATGAAATTGAAATATTCTTGACGGACAAAGGAAAAACCATATCAGAATTATCAGATTTTAAATGAATATGCGAATTAGGTTTTCTTGTTGACATTACAGCTTACTTAAATAAATTAAATGCAACTCTACAAGGAACAGGAAAGCTAATCCACGTGTTATTTAACGAAATTAAAAGTTTTCAGCTAAAAATAAAATTATTTATATTTCAAATTGAAAAGAATAATTATTGCCATTTTCCTACTTTGCAATCGTTATTAACAAACAATGAGAGGCAATGTCTTCCAAACGATGTTTATATTGATTTATTGAAGTTGTTTGATAAAAATGTTCATAATCGCTTTCAAGATTTTTATGCGAAAGAAACTAACATAGAAATATTTGAGAATCCCATTAAATTTGATAAATCGAAGGCACCAGAACATTATTTACAGTTGGAACTAATTGATTTGCAAGCAAACAATAATTACAAACATAATTTTGATGAAAATAATTTGATATTATTTTATTCAAGTCTACCAGAAAATAAATTTCCTCAAATAAAAATATTTGCAAAATTAATGATTGGTATTTTTGCAAGCACATATTTATGTAAACAAACTTTTGCACAAATGAAGATTTTCAAATCAAAATACCGAAAACGGCTGACAGATCAAAATTTGCATAATATTCTGAGGATCTCAGTATCACAAACATACCATATCAAAAATTATTCAAGAACAAACATTTCATTAAAATTTAGTATTGGTTGGTATTGGGTAGTATTTTTATTATTATACTTTTAACTTTTAACTTTAACAATAATTATTACTCTTAAGAGCAGATATTTTTGTTATTTATCATTATTTCTATAATAATGTATTTTGTTATTTTATGATACTAATTAATGTTTCTGGATTATTACACGACGCGACGTCTACCGTGGCACTATTTGTTTTAAATAAATGTGAAACAAATTAAGTGATGTGTAGCTATGAAAATGAAAACGCAGCCTTTCCAATTTTTAAACCAATACTCGTATAAATGAAAATTGTTTTGTTAGTGGTTCCTTTTTTTAGTTTTTGTTTTTGCCTCTTAAGTATAGTCACTTTTATGTTTGAATACAAATTTATTAAAGCTATTATGTTACCCTATAATATTGGTATGTGCGGCCCGCCTGAGAATATTATTGTCTAATTTGGCCCGCTATCTAGAAAAGGTTGCCGACCCCTGACTTACGGCATCATCTTCGAATGCGGTACATATTTTTCGCGCCGCCACTGCAGCTTTGGTACCAAGTTTGTACTCGCAGAGTAAACAACCTCGAATTAAAGTTTTATTCGTTGCCATTTTCAACTATTTAAAACTAGGAATTAAACAATTGTCACCAAATGTGTATGTATCCGATAAAAGAAGGATTCATACTGAAGTAGATGACAGATAACAAGCAAGTGCTATCGATCAACAACTTAAAAAATATTCATGGCACTCTGCTGTATACAAAAACCGCACGAACTTATTTGGTTACCTGATGTATTTCAAATTCGTTAAGTATGACTGTCCTTGTTGGATAAATATTTTTTTCGTGTACAGGGTGGCCCATTTTCGATGTTTTTAAATGGGAAGTACCCTTAATATCGGAGATAGGCAAAAACTGATGTCGGAGTCCAGGGCTCTTTTTTGATGCAGGTTCAGTTCCCGAAAACAAAATTTCGCTATCTTTTGTTATTTTTTAGTTATAGCCCAAAATTCAAAATTTGGCCATATCGAAAACTTCAAATAACTCTCTTGGTTTTGAAGATATCCAAAAACGGTAAAAACATTCTACAGGCACTTTTTCAAGTAGAATACGATAGTCAATTCAGATATCTTCTAATTTTCATGTTTTAAGAATTATGACATAAAGTTGGTATTTTAACATTGAAAATGTTTAACAAATTGGAAGTGTGACGGTATTAACATTGAAAATGTTTAACAAATTGGAAGTGTGACGGTAGACGGGGGTCCGAATCAAGATTTGTGTGACGCTTGGAAATTTCGCACTGTTTTGCATATTGTGACAGTTCTACGACTGCTAGGTGCATGTTTGTGGTGTCATTTTGAAGATTGCGTTAATTACAAACTTTTAAGAGAGGTGTAGAAAATGTAAGATTCGAAAAAGCGACAGTACGGGGGTTAAAACGATGTTTACACGCCAATGCGTTCGATGCTGTTACATCGCATACTTTATGAAAGGTATAAGTGTGATTTTTAGCTTGTTGGAAAGAGGATGAACCAGCGCTTATAGTACAAGCTGGTTTTGGGTCTGCAATGCAAAGGGGCGCTACAGCAAGGACTTTTCAAAGACCCATTTATCAAGAAATCGGCCGCGGTATATTAACAGATCGCCTCCGATGAAACATTGCTTCGGGCTTCGGCAGCATTCGGCATCTAAAAATAGCCAATTGCTTTAGTCAGTCACTTAGGAATTCACAATATTTTTGTATGGCATTTTAGTGGTTGTTAATTACTCTACAAATCATTAAACTACCAATTTTCGTATAAAAAGCCGCCAACATTATTTCCGCTTTCTGCTTACTAACGCGTATGGGTTGACGGCAGTGGCGGCTGCTCCATAGGGGCTAAAGGGCTCGAGGCTCCCAAAACCCTTCTTAGGAAAGAGCAAAAGTAATTTACTTATTTAATTATAACATACAATTTATTGTTAATTATTACAATACAAATTTTGCATATCTATATACAGCATTACTAATGTATAACACATATTATTATCCGCCTGCGAAGCGACGGCTACCTATATTTTAGATCGTTAGGCCTCAGCCTTCGTCCGCATAAGAAATATATGTAAGAACTAACCGTGAACGGAAATGTCGGAAATTGCCGATTTGGGTAGGCAGCTATTTTATTTTATCGGTGCGTAGAGAGGCCAGCGATGAGCCGAAATCAGGGTTTTCGGGGTGGTAACCCCCTCCATTCGGTCGCGATTTTGAAAAGATGGGTTAATTGGTTTTTGGGCTATATCTCTGTAGTCGGGAATCTTACAAAAAATTAGTGTAAATCTATTTTGTAGAGAATCCTTGTATGTGCAATTTTTGTTAATAACTTTTTTACATAGCATTTAATAAAAAAGTTATAAGCCAGAAAAGACAAAAACTTAAGGGCTTATAACTTTTTTATTATTAATGCTACGTAAAAAAAGTTATCAATAGAAATTTTAGAGATGTGATTCTCTACAAAAAAATTTCAAATAAACTTTTTGTAAGACTCACGACTACAGAGATATAGCCGAAAGGCTAATTAACCCTTCTTTTCAAGATGGCGGCCGAATGGAGGGGATTACCACCCCCAAAATCCTGATTTAGACTCACCACTGACCCCCATACATCGCTGCCTACCCAAAATGTAAATTGAATTACCATTTGACTGGACTAGTATAATCAATATAAAGTATTTACAAGAATTATTAGTAATAGTCTCGAAGGGAAATTTGACTTCATGCCAACCCATGGAGCAAGCCGGTTTTCGAAAAGGTGTTAGCACGGTTGACCACCTACAAACAATACGCACGGTAATAGAAAAATGCACCGAATACAATCTACAGTTACATATAGCATTCGTAGACTTTCATAAAGCATTTGACTCGATTGCAACTGAGTCATTCCTGCTAGGCATGGATAACGCTAGAATTGACGGAAGATATTCCACAATTATAAAGAATATATACGACGCATCACTGCAGGTAAAAATAGGCGAAGAAACCAAAACAAACAAAATTCCCATACAGCGAGGCGTGCGTCAAGGAGACACAATTTCACCAAAACTGTTTACCTTGGCGCTGGAAGATGTTTTTAAAAAACTGACATAGGACCACAAAGGTCTTAAAGTTGATGGCTCATACCTAAGCAACCTACGATTTGCAGATGACATTGCTCTGTTTTCCAGTGATCCAAAAGAACTTCAAGAAATGCTTCAAGAACTAAACGAAGCATCAAATAAAATTGGTCTTAAAATGAATCTGAACAAAACAAAATTTTTGAGTCAGAGCGACATACAAATAAAAATAGACAACTGTGATATCGAAAAAGTTAACGAATAAATTTATCTCGGACACACTATAACGTTAGGCAACGAAAATCAAGCCAAATAACTAACAAGACGAATAAAACTCTCATGGGCAGCCGTTGGAAACCTCGGACACGTTTTAAAAACAAAGATATTCCAATTAACTTAAAACTTAAAGTTTACGAAACATGTATCTTGCCAGTAACTACGGATGGTTTAGAAACAATGGCCATTACTATACACAACGCAAACAAACTTAGAATGTCGCAGAGAGCAATGGAAGGGACGATGCTTGGAATATCACTGAGAGACAAAATAAAAAACGAAGATATCAGAAGGAAAACCAAGATAATAGATATCATTAAACGAATAGCGGAATCCAAGTGGCGCTGGGTTTGTCATGTAGCGAGACAAAATAGGAATAAATGGACAGCAAAAATCACCCACTGGCGACCAAGAGAGACGAAGAGAGGTGTGGGAAGACCAAAACGCAGGTGGATAGACGACATCAAACAAACAGCGGGAAAACATTGGTTCCATAAAGCACAAAGCAGAGAAGAATGTAAAGGGCTGGGAGAGACCTATGTCCAGGAGTGGATTAATATGGGTTCAGGAAGAAGAAGAAGAAGAAGTATAATCAAATGGTCGAAATAAAAAGGCAAACTTGGCATTTTGGGTAGGCAGCGATTTTTGACGGGGTGTAGAGGGGTCAGTGGTGAGCTTAAGTCAGTGTTTTCGGGCTGGTAACCCCCTCCATTCGGCCGCCATCTTGAAAAGAAGGGTTATTAATAATAAAAAAGTTGTACGCCCTTAACTTTTTGTCTTTTCCGGCTTATAACATTTTTATTATTAATGCTAGGTAAAAAAGTTATTAATAATAGATAATAGATAATACGATTCTCTACCAAAACCCTTTGTACAAACTTTTTGTAAGATTCACGACTACAGAGATATCGCCAAAAAATGAATTAACCCTTCTTTTCAAGATGGCGGCCGAATGGAGGGGGTTACCACCCCGAAAACCCTGACTTAATCTCACCACTGACCCCTCTACACACCGATAAAAAGAAATCGCTGCCTACCCAAAATGCAAAGTAAAATTACCATTTGACTGGACTAATCGGGCATCTCGCTGGACATGTCACTTGAAAGCTTCGCATATTCTCAAATCGAATTTGTCCGTGTGGATCGTTGTTTGGATGCCGCTACGGCGATGCAACGTCCCTGCAAATTGTTTAATACTACAGTAGAGTCTCCTTCCTCGGATGATGAAAACGATGGCAAAAAAACAGTCATTCCGCAAAAAAATAATACGGTGGCCTTAGCGGTGTCCCCACGATTCACACAGACAATTGGTAATTTCACGTATATTGCCATGCTTGTCGAAAAGAAACTTGCTTGTCTTTTTTGTATTGAGTGATGTTTTTGTTTGTATCATTTTATGTTTTTTTGTTCGTGACATTTTAAGTCACCTTTTTAATATCTACATCCTAGATTATAAACAGCAATTTAAAACACGTAGCATTTTAAAACATGTTTCCCATAACAACGTGTTTTAAAAGGCATTTAAAACACAATATGCAATAGCAACAATAATTTATTGTCTATATTACGCCAATGGCAGAAATTTGAATAAACGTTCTCGCAAGCAGCTTTAGATATGCTCATGACCAACATAGTAGTTGACCAACAAAAAAATTTTTGAATAACACTCTTGCGAAAACGCTTAAAGTATCTCGGTTGTAAATGCAACTCGACTTCGTCTCGTTCCATAGCAACAACCTCGAACTTTAAGCGTGTGTTTTCGCACTTGTATTATTAATAGCTATTTAGCTTTAAGTTTATTTTATTTCACTATGTCGTTTATCATGTCGCAGAAAAAAAGGCAACCTTAACGTGTCCGCACGTTGTGCACAGACGGTTGGTCATTTCACGTCATGCTGTTATGCTTGTCGAAATGTTAAGAAAATAGATTGTTTTTACATTGAGTGATGTTTTTGTTTACATCATTGTATCATTTTATATGTTTTAGATTTAAGTGTATTTTATATCATCCTATAACGTTATCATGCTAATAACTCCTTAGCAACGAGTTATGTTAAGATACCTTTAACAGCACTAGTGCTGTAAACCTTAATAACAGTACAATATGACAGATTTACGTTAGACTTTATGAATTGTCATTGAACTGTCATCGAAAATAATTTTTTATTTTTTGAAAACAATATTATAGGATGATATAAACCGTGTTATGGCACACGTAACGTTATTTGCTGGTTACATTACTCGAGAATTAAAAGAACTCGCTCCTTCGTCGCTCGCTCGTTCTTTCAAACTTTTCTCTCGTAATGTAAAATGCTTCATAACGTTACTATCTAGTATCGCAAATTACTATTATTCACTATATGGCCTAGTATTACCGTAATTAAACTAATAAGTTGTGCAGTTTTGACAATGATTTGTATACGATTATTTTATACTTTTGTACTTACTTTTCTATCTTTTGCAATTTAATAAAAGTGTGAAAATGTTTAAAACTTTTCTTTATTTCTATTCCTTGTAAATTTTTCAGATTTTGTAAATTACATGTCAGACTTGGAAGTTACCCAAGCTCATTTTCAATGCCTTAATGAAGGTTGCTAAATTGCAACTTCTGTAAATTTTTTAAATATAAGTCGTAGTTGGCCATGATACCATTAAATTTCATATTTTCTCTGCTTTCCGAAAATATATAGTTTATAGGGGTTAAATGCAGTAACAATACCTTTTTTGAACAAAATCAGATTATATTATGATGTTGTTAGCAATTAGTAGGCCATGGTTCATGATAGCAAAACAAAAAGTAGTAGAGTGGTTGCATGTGACGTCACTAGGTCATCAGCTGAACTCTTGTAGGGTAAACAAAGGGTAGATTTGTATGCATCGGTATACTAATGTTACCAAAAAGGAAATATTACATATTACAATATCAAACCGAATAAAGATGTGTTTAACCAGATGAGGGATGGTTTAACCCACATAATTTTGAAATTTTCAGTTACTTAAAATTTTCCCCACGGTCAGTTGATACGAACGTAATTGAAAATTTTATCGTGAATTAAAAAGAGTATTAGGGAACGTGATATTTCCCAGAGAAAGCAGTTAGAGAAAAGCTCTGGAAAACAAGAAACTAAAAATTTTGCCAGGTTATACGTAGAAACTTGTAAAATCTCCATATGTCAAGATAATTAAAAGCTGTTAAAGATAACGCGAGATTTTCTACAAAATATTAAAGTAATTATTTAGTTTTGTTAACTGACAAAACTGTCGTTCATTTTCAATCGGGCGCGTTATTGTGTGCCTGGTGACATCACATGCACCCGCTGTATTAGCCTTTGTTTATTGCTATCATGAACCATGGCCCACTAATTGCTAACAACATCAAATAATCCGATTTTGTTCAAAAAAGGCATTGTTACTACATTTAAACCCTATAAACTATATATTTTCGGAAAGCAGAAAAAATATGCAATTTAATGGTATCATGGCCAACTACGACTTATATTTAAAAAATGCCAACTTTATGTCATAACTCTTAAAACATGAAAATTAGAAGATATCTGGATTGACTATCGTATTCTACTTGAAAAAGTGCCTGTAGAATGTTTTTACCGTTTTTGGATATCTTCAAAACCAAGACAGTTATTTGAAGTTTTCGATATGGCCAAATTATGAATTTTGGGCTATAACTAAAAAATAACAAAAGATAGCGGAATTTTGTTTTCGGAACTTGAACTTGCATCAAAAAAGGGCCCTGGACTCCGACATCAGTTTTTGCCTATCCTCGATATTAAGGGTACTTCCCATTTAAAAACATCGAAAATGGGCCACCCTGTACTAGATACAAATCAAGCATACCTATTGTTCAATCAAAAATCGCAAAGAAAAGTGGTACTTTTCTTGTTAGCAACACTTTTCTTCATAGCAACACTTTTTTTCATTCATTCAATTTATTTGTATAAATATTCGTAAATGTACAATTGTTCAAATTATTAAACGAGGTGCAAATTTCAAACGCGTATCTTAATAATGCATTATCACACGTGTATTGTACAATATTTTATCTACAGAGCCCGCGCAAAATCTTAGGAACGTTTAAAAACAATCTGACGTTTTACATAATTTTTTTGACAAGTCGAAAATTAATTCAAATAGTAGCTGTAAAAATGGACAAATCCATGACGACCACAGTGAAAAATAATACCTTGATAAATTTTGAATATTTATTTTTAAAATTAACGTGATGTTGGTGAAGTACACGAAAAAATAGCATGTTCCACTCGTAAGAAAAGTGCTTCATCCACGCTCGTGTAAATTTTTAATCCACTCGCAAGCTACGCTTGCTCGGAAATTAAAAATTTACACTCGCTGGAAAACTCGCACTTTTCTTAACTTGTAAAACAATCTACTATTGTTGATATTTGACAAAATACATGACAAAAACGGAATTTTTTTAATTTTTGAAACAAATACTTAACTTTTAAGAGCTGTATCTAGGAAAGTACTAGGCGTACCTACGGAGCTTAGCGGGGTCTCAAATTTTAGGAAATTTAACTTTAAAAAAGGACTAAATAACTTTTTCTGTCAGATGCATACTTGCGGAGATATTGAGTAAAAAGTGAATAAAAAACGAAAATTTAACAGTTTTTTAGGTGTTACGCAACTCGCACAGGTCGTTCAAAGCTGCAAACTTCGTTTCTTACTAATAATTGCTTAGGTCCTAACAACTTATAAAAAAATTAAAACTACATGACCTTTTGCAAGGTCGGGCCCTATTTTGTGTCTAATTTCACTAGCCTATACAACAAATGACGTAGCATAGCAATCCCTGAAATAGTTTACACTCTCAACTCCTACATCCTACATCTTTCTAATACAGAAACAGTTAAAAAATAAATACAAGGCACTCTGGCTGGTCAAAAAGAATTTAGTATTTTCTCTAACCAAGTCACTTAAAAATAATTATCACACTTGTTACAATTTTGTAAATGTAACTTAAATCAATTTCAATTTTTTTAAATTGTTAGTTGCTTAGTTGTCTATGTTTGTTTAGCCTAGGCCGATGGCCTGTTATACACTCGTAAGCACGAGTTCTGTGAGCCCTCTTAGCACGTATGCTGGGCAGGAGGCTAACCTAACCCATCGAGAGAGGTGAAGAAGACCGACCCGCAGTGTTGCGAGGTCAAAGGTGTTAGTATGATAACCGGGACCGCCGGCTTAACGTGCCCTCCGAAGCACGGAGAAGCGTACGACCTTCTAAATTCCAGCGAGGATATCGCCAGTCTCGGGAATCGAACCCAAGATGCCTACGTGATTGACCGGGGCCTTTTACACGCGGCTATCCGCTCCTCAGAAAAATCAAGCAGTTATGTATTTTATCTACGCCTGCTAGGATAAGTACCTATTATATCATTCATTTGAGTTGGATAATGAAGGTTATTGTCCCACTGAGTGAGATAATGAAATCATTATCAAACTCAGTATGACCAAAAGCTTTATTTCTTATGAAGAAACTACCTTCGTTGCAGCTTCTTCTATGTCCGACGGAATATTTTCACAATCACTCATAATTATATTTACCGGTTTTTCTCCACAAATCAAGGAAAAATTAAAAATACAAAAATATATAAATATACAGGGTTAGTGGTAATTCGATAAATTCCTTTGGAGATGTGATGGGACAGGAGCTAAGAAACAAATTTAACCACATACATTATGCAAAACTCAATAGTTTTTGAGATATTTCAATTTTTGTGTTTTTCTCAAAAAAGTAGATCTTAATGTCTTTAAAGTTAATTTTAAAAAAATCTACTTGACATTTTCTGAACTTTTTGACTGGGTTACTTGTCCCACTCTATGGTCATCCGTTTCGAATGGAAAATATCCGGGAACATTTCGATCATGTGAAAATTTTAAATAAAAACTTATTAAAAATGATTTCTAAAAATCAGCTACGAAAATTACCTATTCGTTTTTCTCAGAAATTATTTTTTTATTTTTGCATAATGTATGTTAGGTTTAATTTGTTTCTTAGCTCCTGTCCCATCATATCTCCAAAGGAATGTATCGAATTACCAATAACCCTGTATATAAAAAATTGTTTTATATACGTGTGATAAAAGTTATTAACATACTCATGCTCTTACTAAGACTCTGGCAACTCAACGCATTCGTATGCCTTTATCCCACTGATGCAACCATAATATAATAAATAACTATTATCTAACTTTATCAAAACATACCTATAGCAGTGCTTTTTCCACAACGATTTATTACTTGTTTAATGTCGAAGGGGCGATAAGCGATACAAGAGACCGTTTATTGAAAGTAAGTCTGGTTATCGAAAGTAACACATGCGCTGAATATTAAGGAGGTGTCCGTCTATAAGTCTGTGCTTTTAAATGAAAAATTTGTTTGAAATAGATTTTCTATCAAAATCAGATTTAAATTAAATTTCAGTTGAAATACTGGCCATCAATTAATGGTTCTTTTGTATTTAAAAACAAAATGTGAATGTAATTTACCAAAATGTTTACAAAAATTTCTGTGTAAAGGTAAAGTCAATTTTCTATTACTACTATAAGATCAGATTTAAATTAAATTTCAGTTGAAATAGGTACTGGCCATCAATTCAGGGCTCTTTTGTATTTAAAATCAAAATGTGAATGCAAAATGTATACAAAAGTTAATCCCACTCTATGACTCTATACTTTGCATTAGTAGGTAGGTATTAAATCTTTTTGGTCAAGATAACAAACACATTGTAAAAAATATGCACAGATTAGTAAATTATGCACATTTAGTCGGGCTACTTACATTAATCCATTTTGTGTAATTATTTTCGGGTCACAGTTAAATACAACACATTTTTAAATCATTTAGTTCCGATTTTTCACTTCATAAAGTTTATACGTTCCGCATTACCAAACTGTTAACACGTACAACTTACAACAAAATATTATATTATTATAATCACTAACTGCAATTTTACCATAAAACTATCTAAAAACTAATTAGAGACAAACAACTTTGAGGTGAAACGTGTGTGTAAATTAATTAAAATGTGTAAAACAAATGGTCGGCTCAACAATTTCAATTGTTTTTGCAAACCAGTACGGAAGTGAAATGCACGGAATTAAGGAATAAATTTGGCAAATTAATAAGCTGATTTTGTAGATCTTCTTACAAATAAAATAAAACTACTGGACCTGTTTAAAGCCATTTAACTCGTTCAATGGCTAACATAAATGAAAGTAATTGGGATTATATGTACACAAAGATGTGTATAGCGTTACTGGCGATAACGTCATATTTATGTTAACTCCTGCTGAAATGTTTTTGTAAAATTTGGGTTTAAACTACCACATAAAAGTAACAAGCAACCACAAAAAATAGGTTACGCAGACATTTCTAAATGCTTAAAATTAAAGTAGCAGTGCCCAAGTTTCAAAGAACGTGCAGAAATCTTACCAACTTACTTACATTATTTCATTTCGTAGGACCGTTTCTTATTACATTTCGACGCTTAGCAAAGTTTTTGGAAGTCGCAACTCATCATGTTTTCACTTAATGGAATTTACAATTTTCGGCACCACTGTAAATAAATTACATAATACCACATAACAGCTAATAATACGATTTATATAGTGTTTTACTGTTGATTTTGTTTTAAAATTTAATTCTAAAGTAAGCAAAACTAGGCACAACGAGAAGTAGTGTTTAATAGAACGCGTTAGTAACAAAATGAACTAAGCAATCAGAATCTTCGATGTAGGTGAGGTATTCCAGAAGCAAAATAGACGGAATGTTATGGAAGCTAAATATACGGAATGGAAGATGGTTCTTTTAATTTCATATTTATTACTATCAGTCTGCAAGAAATACGAGTATTTCAATAAGAATCTTGTAATCTTGCAGTTTGGGGGCTTGTTAATGCACATGGGTCAAACCTATAAAAATGCATGCACAACAAAATTAAAAATTTATTACAGGTAGGTAATTAGGTATCCTATATACAAATAAATTACAGTGAACCTTATTTAACACTTCATTATATTCAAAAATAGTAACCGTTTAATACAGGATGTTAAATGTTAGATGATTGATATCTGGCTGGATGGGCCAATGTTTGATAATATCAAATTAATTTTGATATTGTACTGTAGTCCTATTTACTCTTATACTTACGTTGGATACGACAATATTCAAAAATAATTTACTTTGCTCTTTAATTTAATTTGCTTTCAGAGATCTCTCCTCTCGGATCGTTATTTAGGTTCGTTGTTTGTTCAAATTTATATTTAATTAACCAAAATAAAACTTTACTCCAATTTTATAATGCAGATTCTTTTTTATTATCTGGTTTTCCCTAACAGCCCTACTTAAAATTATCTTAAAATTATTTTTATACACTCACTATCTACTTTTAACTTCCTCTTCTTTTCCAAAAATTTCTTTATCCCCAAAAACCAAAAATCCAATCTGCCTCTGCTTGACTCGCTTCTGCTTGAAGTTGCCCCCGCTCGAATTGCTTTTTCTCGAATTGCTTCTGCTTGACTCTGCTTCTGCTGTGCTTGAATTTGCTTCTGCTTGAACTTGCTTCCGCTTGAAGTTCAATCTTCACTTGACTGTTTTTTCAAATTCACTTTCTTTTTATTTGATACTGATTCTTCTTTTTGTTAACTGTATTTATAGTTAATTATTTATTCGATATTTATTATTTTTGGGACGAGCAACTTAGTCTCGTTGTTCTCCCTTCGAATGCAAAATATCAACTGAATTGTAAAATTGTTTTTTCTGTTTCCTGGATTTTTAACCCACATTTGTTTTTCACTATAACTTATTTTACGTTTCTAAGACTATTAATTTAGCTAATTATTCTCTAACAATGATCACTATATTAACTTAAATTTAATCTAGCTATCTTAAAATTTATATTACAATCTTTTATAATTTAAAAAATCTGCATTACCAATCTTTGCAAAATAATGCTTTCGTGAATAACTCAAAAATAACATAACCTTTAATTATAGGCATCCAAATTAAATATCACTTCAATATTAATAAATGATAATTATTTGTTGTAGGTAATTATGCTTGATGTTTTATTTAATTTTTATAAACACGACAGTATCTAAGTAAAGGTATCTAAGTACATGGGCGCCCGCAGGAATTTTTCTCAGGGGGGGGGGGCAAAAAATTGTAATTGAAAATTTTTTGCAATTAAAGAGTTAAAAAGTGTATGTTTTGAATCATTCTGAGAGCTGTTTTAGTATTGACAAACAGGATTCTGAATTAAATTAAGCCGATTTGATCTCTTTCTTTAACTAGTTCCAATTAGAACAAATTGTAATAAACATTTTACATTGTTTTATATTCTCAGTGGTGGGGCACGCCCCCCCTGACCCCTCCCTGCGGGCGCCCATATCTAAATACAATATTTTGTTTTTCTTAACTACAAAATGATCGCTAGATTTTTAAAGTATAATCGTAATTGAGTGGAAGGGTAACATAACACTCAACATACCGGCCCCCAGTGAAAGGTGCAAAGCTTTCACTTAGGTGGTAAATGTGAATTAATAATTAAAAATAAGATAATTAATTAATTTACGTGTAACAAATGAAGTAACAGAGTTCATGAATTATAATACAGGGTGATTCATAATTAGGTGTAAAATTTCTTTATCAAAGCTTCTTTCGGCCAAAACAAAGCAATTAATCTAATACGCCTTAGTATCAAAACGCTCCCTTAAAAAGATACAGGATACAGGGTGTTAATGAAAACATTTTTATTTCTATTATTTGTTCTATAACTTGGAAGGTAATTATCCGATTAATTTGAAAATACATACATTAGAATAAACACAAAATTAAACAACAAAACTAACAAAGTAATGATTAAAAAAAGAAAACTATAGCAAATGTACAAAATGCTGCCCTTCAGCCTCAATACAAGCATGGCATGAATTTTTAAAATCAAGTCGCTTGATTTTGCAGTTCAGCAAAGAATTTTCGAAGCTGATAATGCAATTTGTGAAAACTATAACATTCAGCAAGTGTATGAATCGCTAGTACGACGGTGCCATGCTTGTATTGAGACTGAAGGGAAGCATTTTGAATATTGGCTATAGTTTTCTATTTTAAATCATTATTCTCTTAATTTTGTTGTTAATTTTGTGTTTATTTTAATGTATTTGCAAATTAATCAGATAATTACCTTCCAAGTTATAGTCACAAATAATAGAAATAAAAATGTTTTCATTAACACCCTGTATCTTTTTAAGGGATCATTTTGGTACTAAGGTGTATTAGGTTAATTGCTTTGTTTTGGCCGTAGTGAGCTGAGCCTAGATCGGGTCACCCATCCGAGTTCTGACCATGGGCACCGATGCTTAACTGTGCAGAGAGACGTGCCGTTTCAATATGCACTCACTACTATACCGCCTCCTTAAAAAGAAAGATTAAATGTAATAAAACATAGTAGGTACCTACCCATCTAAAGGAAGGAACCGAAAAATAGATACCATTTAATAGCGTGATAAAGAATTTGTGAAGAAATGAACTTAAAGTCATCTGTTACAGGAAACTTAGAAAATCGTACATTAAGATGGTAGATGATGCCAGGGTAATACAGTAGTAGAGCCTCAGGCTAGCGCTACATTAATCCTCGGTTTGAATCTCCTAATAAGCAGAAATTTCCTACAGTCTGAACGTCAGTATTGAGCCCTGGTAACCATTATTTGTTGGGCACCAAATTAATGATGCTCTCCTCCGAATACATGCCTAAGAGGTATAGTAAGTATAAGCACTATAAGTAAGTCCTAGCCTTTCGAAGAAATTAACGGCTAACTTACTCAGTATGAGTAAGGAGATATTCAGACTATTGATGGGTGTAATTACGGATCGCTGTCAACTAAATAGACACCTATATACAATGGGAATCATAGAAGAGCCAATGTGCAGAGGGAGTGGAGAGGAGGACGAAACTGTTCTCCACCTATTGTGCCACTGCGACGGTTTTATAGTAGGCATAGTATTCAAGCAAACAATTTGTCTAGAAGGCTAACCATGGGCTCAAGATGTGTAGGTGCCTTAAACATCTGCTAAAAGACAAAAATGTACTAAGGGCTGTTAAAATAAGACGTTATAAAACTGTAATTAGAGCAATTGTGTTGTTCAGAAGTGAAACGTAGCTGCCTACTTACAAGGGAAAATGAAAATAAACCAGATACCTTACCTGGGAAAGGAAGATTCTAAACAAAATAATAGGAGGAATAAAAGAAAACGAGGTTTGGAGAAGGAGAACAAACCTGGAGCTAAAAAAAAATATAACGAACTAAGTTTATCAACAGCTGTTAGATAGAACAGATTAAGATGGTTAGGCCACATGAATAGAGCTTATGCAAGTGGAACAGTTAAGAAAACGCTGGAGAGGGAGGCAGAAGGAAGAAACAGGAAAGGCAGGCCTATAAAGACACGGTGGGGAGACATAAAAGAGGATTTTCAGGAATATGGGCTAACAAACTGGGAAAAGACTTCAAAAAATAGAAAATTATGGAAGAAAACAATACACGCCATAGGCCTTTAGGCCTGGGGTGCCGTTTTATATAGTATTCTTGGGACTGGAAAACTGACCAAAAAAGAGGTAAGACCGGTACCGTTGATTGAGGGAATTGTCAAGATAGGCAAGCTTATGGAGCGAAGTGTGCCGAAAAAATGGGTCGGTTTGTAGAGGTCGCACTTGTCGGTTTGGGTCGAGATTATCTCAGTTTTACACCGAGACACCGACCGCCGAACCGTTGGTTGAGGGACGGTCGAACGTTGTAAAACGAGGAGACGCCAGGCGCCAGTAAGCAAATTGCGGTTCTGATAGCTTCTGAAACCATTTCAGCGCAGAGCGGCCAGTTATTTGCTATATTACTCGTATTTATCAACAGTATATATTTTTTTATTTATTAACCATGTTTACTGCAAATCACACTTGCGTTTATATCAATTGTAAAAATTCGGTGAAAAATCGGCGTGACTTAAGCTATTTTGAGTCAAAGACGGACCCAGGGGGAGGGCGATAGGGGCAATCGACCCCCCTAAGGTGTTATAATTATATTTTTTTGACAATATTTAATAATTATTTAAAATGTGAATAAATGTAATTTCCTTTATATTGTGTTGTAAAAGTTTTATTACAATACTATTAATACTACATCTCAAACAATAAATAATGTCGTCGAAAATAATGACGTACCTTTGCCAGTTTTATCTGATCCCAGCGATATTGGGATTTATTTAAATCAAATTCAAGAAAGAAAGAAAGTTTACTTATAATACCCTTATAATATACAATATTGCATTGCCTGTAAGTAACGCTTCAGCGGAACGCAGCTTTTCAACATTAAGAAGATTGAAAACTTATCTTCGGAATAGAATAAGCGAAGAAAGACTATCTGGATTGGCTCTCCTGAATACTTATTCATAGAGAAGATAGAGATAGATGTTGACAAAATTATAGATCGTTTTGCAAAGTTATCGTCACGTCGACTTCAATTTATAATTTAATTAAACGCGTATTTGTTTTTGATTGTTATTATTATTATTCTTATATAGGTACATTTATTTTATGTGATCATAAATATGCAATATTTTGTATTTCTGTTTAATAATATTACTAAATAAATTCAGAAGTTATTTTAATAGTTCTTATTCATTTTGTCGAACAACTATATGTTCATCTCAGAAATTTTTATTATCAAAGCCGGATTACTTTATTCCATTATGTAAAAAAAAATTATAATCGCCACTCCTACAAAATCTTGCTGGATCCGTCACTGTTTTAAGTTCCCCATAAACAATTAAAAAAGATGTGATGAGTGGAAAAAGAATTGTGGCAATATTCGTATGGCTGAAATGGACAATAAAGACTTAAGCCATAAATTAATTTGCGAGGAACATTTTCCATCTGAAGACATTTTGAGCAATTCAGTTAGAAAAGTTTTACATAAAAGTGCAACGCCAAAGAAATTCACCGTTCTAGTAGAAGGTAAGTGCCTAGTGTTTTCTTTAGTTATTTTTATTAATAAAACTGGTGAGTTTTAAAAATATTAGGCCATACCTGCCTAATAATTAATAATATTAACTAAATCAGAGAATTGCTTTTCCTACAACTTCCTTCGCCACTTTTTGCTATCTTCTTTATATTGTTCTTTTTCTCAGATTTCCCACAAGAAACTACTTCGTATTTCCCTGTGGCGGATACCAATGGAAATGGTGCATTACAAACGTATTCAGCAAAAAGAAAACGTTTGCCAACTTTGACTGATTCGAAGGATTCAGGACCACTGAAAATGACTGAATTAGAAAATGCCCCATACTTCAAAATGCAGGACAGTGACAGTGATTCATCTGCATCTGTCGTCAGTACAAGAATTTTGAACATGCCTTCTCCAAAAATGGAAAACATTTTAACACCTAAATGTAAAAAACTAAAATCGAAATTAAATCTTCTTACTAGAAGAATAAAAGCAAAGACTGTTCAGAATAGCAGACTAAAATTAAAGTATAGGAAATTTTCTACTAAAGACGTTGTCCAAAATTCGCTTTTAAATAGAAGTAAAGCAGTAAAAATCTTCACTAATACGCAAATATTTCATAGGAAAAATACTTCTTGGTCATACAATGAAAGACAATTAGCGCTATCCCTTTATTATAAATCAGCAGGTTCTTATAAGTATATGAGGAACAAGTTAAATTTTGTTTTACCAACCGTAAGAACAATACGGTCATGGCTACAGGTTTCAAATTTGGTAACAGGTGTCAAAACTAATTTGACAAACAAGTTATCAATTAAAGTTGGAACCATGAGTGATAGTGAAAAAAAGATGTGTAGTGATTGTTAAAGCAATTGGGTATTTTTCCCTAGTAAGTTGGCTACCGGCTATCCTTACGTTACCAAGGTTGGCTACACCACCGCATATCTTACTAAAAGCCATCCTGTAGATCCGCTTGGCGAAACTGTCTTGTACCAACCACCGAAGAAGCAACACGCAAGCAGTAAGTAAGTCAAGTTTGTGCCGGTCCACGTGTTTTATATTTCTATTCGTTTTTAAGTTATTGTAATCCATACAAACAGTTTAATATACGTTTATTCAATTCAACTACGTGAATTTATTTATGTTCCCGGCTTCTCATGTGAGTTCTAATCCAGCATCTCACAGAGCCGGTCCTGCAAATAAGTTACAACGAACCAGCGTTCAAACTACACAGTCTTCAACATTTGGTATTACGAACCAGATCATCTTTTCCATT
The DNA here is from genome assembly GCA_963082815.1 of Melanotus villosus. Lineage (NCBI taxonomy): Eukaryota > Metazoa > Arthropoda > Insecta > Coleoptera > Elateridae > Melanotus > Melanotus villosus. The sequence continues at coordinate 17,245,997 of OY720422.1, read as the reverse complement.
GGTCCTCGAGCGGGATAATTTTCATCAGTGATGTTTGATGAAATTACTCTTAAGAAAAAATTAGACTACAATAAACTTGTTACGATTTTTTGGATTTCCAAATTAATTGTACAGTTTTTCAAGTTTTTGCCAGTGTTGTTAACGATAAGAATTTTTGTTTTGTGTTGTTTAATTGTAATTTTCAGATTTTTATTCAAAATTTCACTTTTTGACTTGTTAAATTCATATTTTTCTTCATTAATTTTTCTTGATGCCTGGTTATTTAGTCCATTTGCTCGTCTTTATTATCGGTTAAAAGTAATTATTTCGGGTTTTCCGAGTCTATTATTCTTATATTCTATTTTGTGTTATTTAAATTACCATAGCTTATTTGAATTCATTTTAAATACTTTCTTTAGTGAAATCTTCGCCTACGTATTATGCAGCTATATTTGCATAAGTGTCATTCTGGTTATTTATGTTTTGAACCTGCGCAGTAGTTTGACTGTCGGAGGCGCTGTGGATTCTTTGACATAAATTTAGCTGTCTTTTGGCGTTAGAAATTTACTCTGAACGAACGTTGAGTTCCGTAAAAATTTTATCGTACGTTTCATATGTAATGAACGTAATTTTCTAATTTATCCGATGTTCGGATTTGGTAGCTGTTATGCTCATTAACAGTTTGTTTTTGCACTAATTGTGTTAAGCTAATTTTTTTTAAATTTTGCTTAATCTCCATTTTTCTGATTTCATTTGGAATTTTCAGCTCCTAATTGCACCTATTTTTAATTTGATGGTGTTAATTAGACATATTTTTTCCTTCTGGAAGAGCTTTGTGTATTTTCCTGGATGGAATATTTTAATTTCCTTTGGAAATTAACTTTTTAATAAATTTTCATTACACGTGGAGGGACGCCATTTTCCTATGCCGTTTAGATGTCATATCGGATGAACTACTCACATTTTTTTCCAGTTTAATTCAAGTGTTGCTGAATTCCAGATTTCGTAAGATTCTTAATCAAGGAAGCTTAAGATAAGTGTTATTACTATTGTTTTGAATTTGATAAATTTTACTTTTTATTCAATTTATATATCGCACAGGTGTGTGTACACCTGTTCGTTTTTGTAATTCATTGCTTAGATCAAGTGTGTATTTTGTCATGATAATTCAATTCAATCATGAATTAGCTTTTGATTTATCTGTTATAAATTTCAGCCACTTATATTTTTCTAATTCATGAATGAATTATTAATATTTTTTTTATATTTAACTTTAACATTGTATTTTTAGTACATTTAATTTTTATATGGTAATTTGACAAGTCTTAATTCATGTTCTAATCAATCTTTAATTAGTGTTGTAGTAATTAAATTTAAACCCTGGCCTTTTGCGCCGTACATGAGTCCGACAAAAATAAATTGTTAATGTTTTAAAGGCTTTTTATTATTTTTTGTTAAGTTTTTGTAGCAAACTTCAGGATACAATTGAAGACTATGAAGATCTGGTGTTTTACTTACGAGGACTTCTGCACAACTGAAAAATTCCTTTTTGTTATTATACAGGGTGTCCGCAAAAAGGAGGTCAATCCGTTAACCACATGTTCCTTGAGCAAAAATAATATGACTTTTATAATGCCATTTTTGATTTTAGATCCACACGTGCGATGTACAGGGCGTCAAAGTTTGAAATTTAAAACTGATTATTTTTAATAAATGAAGTATTTAATAAGCTATCAATTTCAAATTTGGTACAGAGCTTCAACATAAATAGTCACATCTTTTGATAAAAGCAAAACGAAAACAACGGTCAAATAATCAAAATACGGGGGGTGCAGTACCCACTGACCTCCCCTGTTTTTTAGTACCTACGCCAGTGACTTCCAAGCTATTTTTTTGAGATAATCATGCATTTTGGATTATTTTTTGTCTCTTATCAAATTTTGATAAAATCGTTCGTTTTAGAGAGAACTTGAAAAGTACTGGTCCTTGATACGCGGTTTACGGCAATCTCATACGTATCTAATACTAGAATAAAAAAATTTAAAAAAAATGGCATTATAAAAGTCATATTATTTTTTCTCAAGGAATATGTGTAGCATATAACAGGGCAGGCATGTCTGCGCTAAGGCGTTTCATACCATAGACCTAGAAAACTAGCGGTAACACTAGAAATAATGTTAGTTCAAAATGAAAGAAAAAACCTAATTAACCATCTCGGTCATATGTTCGACTCCCATTGAATATGTGATCTACTAACTACCTTGCACTGTAGAAGCGGTGTCTAGCGGCTAGCGTCACAGGCATGTTAACGTCATACAGTGTTCCCTGTTGGCATGGGGTGGGCCTGGCGTAATCCAAGATTGATCCACGAGGATCTGCTCCATGTCAATTGATGATGATGATGATGATGATGAGTTAAATAAAGATCACGCCTAAATTATACAAATTTGCAAAAGGGTCGATACATGCATAGGAAGGTAATATTGAAGCCCACCCCGCTACAGGCGAAAATCAATGCATTCTTGATGGATGTCTTGTGCAAGTCCCTTTTCGTAAGTTTTTTATAATAGGCCATAATTTAATTACTATATTAAAATTGGTCGTTCTGGCCTTGTAGCGTATGAAGGAAAGGTCTAAAAATTTTAATTCATACCCGTCCTTCTTTTCAACTGTCATTATTTAACCGTACCGTTATTTTAAAATTACTCAATTTTCCGCGCGTAAACATGCTACTAAAACCCCCCCTTAAGGAACTGAACAAATTAAATATTTGAAGACACCATCCGATATTTTTGTAAATTTTGTATCCAAACTGTTATTATTATTTAATTCGTCTTTTTCTATTCATAAATGCTCCAAACAAGTTTTCAAAAATATTTTGGCAGATTTAGAATCTGAGGCTGGACATTTGTTGGATTGCTTTTGTGAGAAACACATAAAAGATACTATCAATTTGTTAATTAAAATTAAAATTTTTAGAAATCTGAAAAATGAATCTGAACGTCTTGAATCTATTCGATTAAATACCAGCAAATTAAGGAAAGAACACCGTAATCTTAAAACACTGTCGTAAATTATAATTATAATTCTTCATTATTAAAGTTTATTGTTTGTATGTATTTTTTATTGTTTTATTTGACCCACATAACCCAAAGTAAAAATATATACGAAATATGCAATTACATAACAAAATAGCAAGCTGTTTGGAAGATATTTATTCGTCAATTAAAAATATGCCGTTTCGATAATGAGTTTTGTTATCGAAACTTTGACATATTTTTAATTGATGAATAAAAATCTTCCAAACAGCTTGTTATTTTATCAATCAATCTAAAAGAACAGGAAATTATACATATATGTACATTATAAAGTATTCAAGTTTATTCAGTATTTAAAAAATTTTAAATGCAAAACAAATTCTTGCTGAAATTAACTTTTCATTTTATTTTTAAATTTAATAAATAAGTTGTTATTTGCATTGTCGCTGCTAATAAAAATAGATGTTTGTGTATTTGTGTAGGTAGTATTTTTTTACAATCGTCTATTGCCTGCATCCTATATTATTAAAAATTGCGGCTATTTAGTATGTAATCCCATACAATTATAACGAGCGAGTGCCGACCAAGCATAGGTAGAGGTTGTTCCATTCTAAATGGCGAAGGAACGGTCAGAAAAGGTGGTCACGTTCACCAACAACTCCATCCTTCACTGCCACCCGTGCCACTGTGCTTCGGTACAGCGTCTTTTAAAAGATTATGTTGCTCTTAAGCAGTGGCGGCTCGTGTATAGGGGCCTTAGAGGCCGGGCCCCACCTATATTTGTATAAATAACCCAATAATTGTAGTTTTAAAAAATATATTTCTTGTAATTATTAATTTTTGATCTATTTCCAACACGTTTTATTGTTTAATAAAAAATTACTGCAGTATTTTGTGGCAATATTGTATAATGCGACAAATTAGTACAATCTTTGAGGCCAGCCGTGTGTTTTATAAGTGTAGAGCACGGAGCATGACTGTATGACACGCTTGACGCGCTCGCACTACCAGTCGCGTTTGCTTACCGCGCGCAAAGCTTATCTTATTATTTTTTCCTCGTTTATCTGTTTTATTGTTTTTAGTGTGTTTAATTATTGTTGCTTTTTGTTATAATTTATTTTAAAGTTTAAATTTTTATTACGCCCATAAACGATACATTTTAACTATGAACAAAATCGATAGTTTATCGGAATAACGGTTCTCGTTATTAAGTCGAGAAGAATAAAAAATTAAGTTGTTTTTGTCCCCTGGCCCCACCTGTTTCTATTGTCACCAGCCGCCATTGCTCTTAAGTATCTTAAGACGTCCCACATGGTCTACTGCGCAACCAAGGGTTTCGCCATTCAGAATGGAATAGCCTCTAGATCACTTTATTTATTTGCAAGTCCACAGCCGATTTAGTAAGTTCGTAGTTCATTGATCTTCAATAAACGGTAAGTTTGTGTCGGCTACGGCCGGCCAGCCCTTCTAGCGCCTTTAGCGGAGACGCAGATTTTAGCAACTTTCTACGTGCGGTGGCGACACATCTTAGCTCGGTAGTTTATGGACAGGAGGGTGAAGGGCATTCCAGTGGGTTGAAGGGGTTGCTGTACAGAATTTAGTATGAGCCTACGAGCGGTGCCCATCTTCCCAATTCCCTCAATCAACGGCGGTACATTTCATCATCATCAAAAGACAATTCTAATTCTGGACTTCATTAACCTTGAACCCGGTGATGCATCACTTGCATCATATTTGGAAACTCTAGGTCACACTTATAATATCCGATGATGCACTATGTGCATCATTTTAGTTCTGGCTTGTATAGCTATAGGTATAGCAGTACTACATCCCCGGATATTATAGTGCATACCTCAATTGTAGTCCCGGATATAGAAAAGAAATTTATACTATAAGGTTTATTTTGCTATAACACCATTGAATTTAGCATACGTAGCATGCGACTTCGTGCCTTATTGACAAATCGCAGAAGGCGGTAAGCCACAGCTGAGCGCGCTCGTTATCTGTGGGCCGGATTTACAAGCTACCTAGCGCTTTACACTCCCAGGTTTAAGGGGTTAAAGACACAGATATCCTCTAAATATTTCACTGATCTGGCGGGTACAATAGGCCTTATTGGCTGGTCGCAGTAAAGAGACTACTAGGAGACCACCTCTAAGAAATAATAAACAAGGTCCTACACTGTACACAACAGTATGTAGGTATAAAACGTCATACAAATCACATAACTCGCAGTTGAGCTGGATTGTGCCTTTCACCTGTAAAGACCACATATGTAAATACACTAGCCTCGACACCGAAAGGTAAAAGAGGTTATGGATATATATTAAATTAAGACGGCATGGAAATGCCAAGAAACAGTTGGCCAAGGGAAGTAATGGAATGGACCCTGCCAGGGAAAAGAAAGAGAGGCAGACCATCAACAAAATGGAAAACACAAATACAAAAAATTATGAATGACAGAAATTTGAAGGAAGGAGACTGGAATAATCAACAATTGTAGAAGCTAGAAACGACCAACTTAAAAAGAAAAAAAGATCAGATAAGTAGGAAAGTAACATAGTATTTCTTGAGGTTCAATAATTAAATAATAGAATATACAAGGAAATTTTATTCGAATATATTGAATATTAACAATAATAACAACACAGATAAGTCTTGCGTAATATTTCACAAAGTGATCAAATTTAGAACTTTATAAACTTGCAATCTCAAATGGAATTTGACCGTACGATAGTAAAACATTAATAATAAAGGAATTATAAAAAATACACAATAAGTAGGTAAACGAAATACCTCCTACAAAATCTCATAAAGTTCATTTGAATTAACGTCTAATTAATAATAAATCACTCTATAGTGACTAGTCAAGACATATTAATAGTTATAACTATAAAAGTACAAGTAGAGTCACAAACATAAAATAAGCGATGCCAATTATAAATTAATAGTTATAATTTTAACTGTATCACCGATCGTCTTAAAATACTGTAAATAAACGCTTAAAATAATACTGACTTAAAAATACTCGTATCACTTACAAAATTTTCCCATAAACATTTAAAAGGAAAAACAAAACTATGAAATTCAGATCTACAGTGCAAAATTGTTAAATAACAACCAAACGTTTCTAAATTAATATAATACATTCACAATTAAAAGAAATTGGTGGTACGGCACAATAATTATAGAACAATTCCTAGCCATGTTATGAATTCATAAAATAGAATAAACATTCGTCACAGCACAAATGCTATTGTTCGTCGCTCCTCGAATAAAAATAATTTACAGCTCGACATAAATCATAGTCAGCTGCTAAAATAACTTGCACCAATTTTTCTCGTGGAGCTGTATCACCGACGATATCTCTTAATTGAGCCAACGAGTTTTCTAAACGAGCTGCATCATGACTTAACGGCAGATCTTCAAGCGAGCTACTATTAGAATGTCCTGCCTGTAAAGCATTTCGTTGTATAAATTACCTAAGCACGAAGGGAGCAATGAATTGACAGTTACCTGCATCATATGCTGTAAACCCGATCCACTTTTTTGTAAATCAGATAAACTTGAATCAGGACTTGTAGGCGTACCTGACATCGGCAGTAAAGGGTCATTAGTTGTAGACTTTCTTGGAGGTGGTTGTGTCCAAATACAATCAAATATTTCCGCTTGTAAGGCAACAGGTAATTCAAAAAACAATTCACTTTCGGTTATTTCGTTATGCAACGATATGAAGTTGAAGCATGCACTCTAAAAAAGGAAGTTTCTGTATGCAATTTAAATACTTATTATATATTTTACAATACCCTCAGTATTCTTGCATTGTATTGATCAGCCATGCTAAGAAAATAAAGCACAGAATCCTCATCAATACTGGAATGTAATCCATACTCGCAAGCTTGTTTTAAAGAATCAACCTCATAACGATCGCTTAACAAAAGTAACTCCGCAAGTTGATCTGTTGTCAGAGAACTTTGTCGTAGTCTTCCACTGTATAAATACTCCAGAAATACCCGAAATACAAACGGATTTGTATCATGAACGGTAATTTTCCTGATAAAAACATATTATAATTCAAAGTACTTACAATACTGCTATTATTTACTTATCGATAGCTTCCCGCATTCCTGATAGTAATGCCCGTCGGAACCAATCACATCTCGCTGCAACGACAACTCTGTGTGCACGAATCGTACAACTTTCATATTCAACGGGGCTACTGACTTCACGAGCGTGTTCTCTTACTGTTTGTTCTGAGGAACTGTTGTTGATGATGATTTCAAATTCCATGTCAGTACCGATACCGCTCTTTAAAAGTTGCAGGCACAATTTTGACAGATTACTGTTCATTGGTGAAGGAGGTATACAAAGCGATTCAACTAAATTTAGCTATAAATTAAGTGTAAGTGTTTTTGTAAAATAAGGATGATAAATACCGTACCGTATAACCATGCTGATGTTGCTTTGGTGTCGAGCTAGATGCACTAGAAGACATCCTCTGACAATCTTCTGCATGTGAAGTTACTTTACTTGCATCCAGTAGCCCTAAGTTATATAGGGATTGAGTGAATGCATCTCTTTGAACCAATTCGCAGACTTGCACCATTACATCTTGTAGTGTGCTTCGATGAGAAACTAATTTTTGCAAAACACCCGACTGGAATAATAATAATTAACCAAAATAATTCAAAATCATGAATATAAAATTGAAGATATGGACTAAATCGAAGTTATATAAAAGTGGAAGAGATTATTGTAGTCCAATTATTTCGAAATAAATTAGGTTTTATTTCTTTTGAAAAAATAAAACCTAATTTATTTCAAAATAATTGGACTACATATCTCTTCCTTTTGAAAAAATAAAACTTAATTTATTTCGAAATAATTGGACTACAATAATCTCTTCCACTTTTATATAAATTCAAAATCATGTTTGGACAAACATACCACTTTACTAGTTCCTACTTTAAAACAAAATTTGAACTCTCGCCACTCTAATTTTTCATCTAAGGCACCTGTAACTTCTTCAAGGCGCAACAAAAATATAGGCAGTTCTTCTATTAGTTGTTCCAAATTTCGAGCTACTGATCTAACTTTTTGAGCAGGTGTCATGTCATAAAAGTTTTCTCTAAAATGCACACATTCATGAAAGTATTCCCAATTATGTTTACCCATTTACTTTTTATGCAAAAGTAATCCAAGGCTACAGGTAATATGTTCGTGAAAGTTTCGGAGTTTCGTCAATTCCCGTATGTGTAAGACATTTCTGAGTGATTTTCCTAGCATATCACCAACACCAGATTTTCTCCTCGCATCATCATGAGGTGAAAGAACTTGAATTATTTGATGCAACGCCTTTTCTACTTCCACAATTAAGGTTGACACAGTATCAAGTATTACTTCTATCTGCACAATTAGAAAGCAAATAGTTAAATATTTCGCGAAGTAATAATGTTACTAACCTCCGGTACAAGATACGTGGCAACTTCATTTCTTTGTAAAGCCGTCATTGAACTAAATGTACTTTTAACTGCTTGCAGGAACTTATGAAGTTGGGTCATAAATATTGGGAGCCGAGACTTAGCATAACGAATAATTTCATGTCGTTCTTCTCTTGATAATTCGTTTTTCCTTTTTGTAAATAAATCACATAACAAAAGTAGTTTCGCTCCCACTAAAATTATTTATGTAATGAAAATATGTTTAAAAGAATTAAACATTCATTTAGTACCAACAGCCGCATCTCTCACTGATTGTTTTACTACAAAACATAATTTGGCAGGGTTTGAAGCGATGGTATCTGTAGGCGTGTGACTGTGACGAATGTTAAAATGTTCGATTATTTGATTTGCACAAGCATGCATATCGTTAACTAGCCCTATAATTTCTGTAACAAAAAATTACAATTTTTTACGTGATGCAACATGCAAACAAAGAAATCCTCAATTAAAATCGATAGCTTACGTTGTTTTAATGCCATATTTTTTAAATACAGTTGACACATATTAACAAGTTTAGCAAGACTTTGATATTGTGCTCCTATAGCAATAACCTGCCGTGCAGTAGACTCCGTTAATGTTTCTGGCAAGCATTCGGCATATAAAAAATCCAGTATGGTTCCTAACACATCTTCCGGAAGTCCAGAAAACGGAGGTGGTTGTGACTGCCATGCAATTTCACTTCCGAGTAATTGTACAATACTTGAATGCACTTGAAACTGTAATTTATTACATAACTATTTAAACAATCTGTAAGCGGCAAAGATTAAAAATACGAACTTGCTTATTATTTGCTGCGGTTATTTTTATGTCACCGAAGTATCCATCTTCTAAAGCAGGTCGTAAAGAAAACGTTGTATTCAAAGGGTATTCATTAGGTTCATCTTGTATTCTTTTGCAATGTAATCTACACCACGCTTCACAAGTTAACACTACACTATCACGTGGTTCTATTTGATCGCACTATAATACAAAATTAAACAGAATATTATCAACTATTTTCATAAACAAAGCAATTTTTAATTTAACAGCATATTAAGTAAGTAATCAATTGCACTTACTTTGAATTCAATAACATGGCCTGCGTATGCACCAAATCTGATAACAGTACCTAAAACTGAAGTGCTATATATTTCGTATGTTTCACAACTAAATAGAGGAACTGCTTTGAGTTCTTCGCCAACAGTCCATATGACATCGCCAGTTTCATCTAAACGAAATCGAACCCTATAAACGACATTCGTTGAAAGACTGTAATTTAAGAATGTATTACATTTTTACCCTTCCAATCCAGTATTTTCACTGTGGCTTCCATTAATGTGTCCATATCCTATGACCTAAAGAAACATCAGTTTATGTTATGATCAATATAAAAATCAGATACAGACAGCTGTTGTCAAACATTAGTTAAACCCTAATTTTACGACATTTATGAATAACTAAGCTCTAAATTAGAATGAAAACCGTACCAACAGTAATAAAATAATTAATTATTGGTTTATTTACCTCCCAAGTACCTATAAACGATCGACCAGCCATTCTTAGTTGACATTATGCACAGTGACAGTGACCTGTAACATTGACAGCTGCTTTGTTGATTTTCAGCACAATGTTGGTAGAACTGTTTTCTGCAATGCGTCAGGGCAGTGGAACAAATTCCCACTGGTACAAATTTCATTTTCCATAATTCAACATATAATAATTATACTATAGTATTATTGTAACAACAGTAATTTCTCTACGTTTATTTAGTTTCATTGTTATTTTAATATTATTTTCAATTTGTTGTTCGTTTAAGGCATTTATACTTTGTGCTGTAAGAATTAAATAAAAAACAAATCAAGGACCAGTCATTCGTTTAAAAAATGTGAATGTTTGTAGTTTCAACTGTTCTCACCTGCTGATTGTTGGTTACAGAAGGAATACACTTTTTATATCTTTTTTTTAACACTAATATCTTATACTGTTTCTATGGTGCATAAGAGCTCACTTGTTATGTTTCCTTTAAAATACGCTTTCTCTATAAAATACGTGGTCAATGACAACGTATTTTATAGGCCTTTAAATACGTCGTTGCTTAGCAATCTTCGCATTTTGTGTATTATGACGCGTTTCAAATAATAATTTATTAAAATTTCTAATAATATATTAGTGAAAGAAAATGTCTGATATTAGTGTTAGAAAAAATCTTGAAGACAACTAGTGTTTTATAGTTTAAAAATCTCGGTCTATTAAATCCTCGGCTCACTTCGTTCGCTCGGATTTAAACTACGACCTCGATTTTTAAACCCTCTATAAAACACTTGTTGTCTTAATAGCTATAAAAGCTAAGGGTGACAAGTGTTTAGTACAATAAAGTGTTGGCAATGCGAACATCTGGTCACTAATTATACAGGGTGTCCCATGACATGATTGCCATAGCTGAAGGAAATGTCTAATAAACATATGCCCAAAACTCTATCGTAACTGAGCCACACTGAGCTACAAGCATTTGAAGTTTTAGAAAACCCTACTAATGCAGGTACAGAGGTACCGCTGTTGATTTCGCTGTTATTAAAAAGTCGGGGTGGCTGTGATTCATCATTTGTTATTCATTGTGACAGGAAACGCGCCTTAATTTAATTCAGCATATAGGGTATAGGCCCACGTATAGGTCATTTCATTTAGAAAAAAAAAACACCAACGTCGCATTATACCTTAGAAATTCAACAATATGTTTAGTGAAAAATATCCAAGGAACTGTACCTATAATTCATTGGAAATATCTCAGCTAGACTTTTAGAGGTTATGAACAGTTTTGATGTTATTTGTTCTGTCATCTTTCGTTACCAGATCACGTTGTACATCAGAATTTGTAACTAGTATTAAGTGAGAAGGGACATTGTAAGAACTGAAGGCCCACACCCGAAACGGCATCAATAACACCAGGAATTCACATTATTGGGCACTTGAAAATCCACGGGAAACTAGGGAAACTACTTTTTGAAATAGATTTTCGGTGAATGTTGGTGTGGTATTATCAACAGTAATATAACAAGTGATGGCGTTTTTCCGATAAATTTGGATCGGATAGTTCATGAGTGCTAGTTAAAATGATAATTTCACGAGCCCTGAGCCCGTAGGGCTCGTGAAATTTTCCAAATTTAACTATCACGAATTAAGTATCCGATCCAAATTTATCACAGGAAAATCGGATCACGCGTTGTATTCGTTAAGACTATATCACGAACAGTTAATTACTATTTATGAATTGTTTTCACTTATTTAAAATACCTAAGTGAAAAAACCACTCGTAGTTTTTTCACTTATTAAAACGCACGTGTGATTTTTTCACTTGAAAATTGTTTTTATTGGCTGTTGCTAAGGAAATCGATCAATCTGATTGGTTAAGCAAAAGGTGAGTGGTATAGTCACTAGTTATACCACGAGAGCATAGAAAATAATCGAAAATACTTTGACGAGTTACGAGACGTATTGTCAAGAAACACCACGAGTCGCGGCAGCGACGAGTGGTGTTTTGCGACAATACGTCGAGCAAGGAGGCAAAGTATTTGATTATTTGCGACTGCTCGAGTGGTATACAATTAGATTATATAATGAATAAATAACAAAACTGAATTTTATGTGCAAGTGACGTTTGTTGACAAACAATGTAAATATGGTTGCTACGGAAAAAATTGAAAAAATATTCATAGTAGGTTCGAGTTTTACATTGTTTAGGACCAGCGGATATACCAAAGTGATTATACCACGTCGTCAAGGGTATATTCACTTATCAATACGTAGTAACCAAGCAAAATGCTTGATGCTGATTGGTTAATTATATTATGAATTGTATAATCATAGTAATGGTATTATTGATGACTAGAGCTTGGATTATATGCAAAATGCATATCATCATTTTTAGGCATATCTTCTTGTAATTTTGCTTCTACATGAATTTAATTGTTTTATAGCATCTTTTTGTGTTTCCTATAATGCATAAATGCATATTTTACCAAATATTTAATAAATGCATATGCAAAATGTTATTCTGCTAATTAAAAGGTATTTCTCTTAAATTATCTTAATTTTTATTTTTAGATAGGTAGTTAACATTTCTTTTAAGTGAGCTTCTTAGTCCAGTCAAATTAGCCAAGTTAGCCGAAAAAATTCACGTAGTTTTGAAAGTTGGTACAGTTGTTTGTTGAGGTGTCCTGACGAACATACTAAAAGTCCCCGGGGGTGGGAGGTGAGCTGGGGGTGGGAGAGCTGTTTGAAGGTCCCTTTCTTCACTTTTTCGCTAATAGCTCGAAAATTTAAAGTTTTTGCGTTACAACCATTCTACACGAAAATGAAGTAGACAAAATTTCCTACCAAAAAGATTCTATGCATTTTTTCCGTAAGATCAATATCTTAGGAGTAGAAGTGGGATGAATGTTAAAGAATTTTATTAAAAAAAAAAACTCAAAATGCTATGTCAATTATAATTATTATTAAGTAAAATGTCATCTTCTTCATCTTCTTCGTCCTCTTATAACAAATCTGCGGGCGCACCTTTGGTACACGCCCCCTGGCAGCCGCACACTGGGCTGCTCCTGATTCTCATCTTCACACTTTGATATTTACCACGCATCATTAAGGATTTTGCGACCCGTATCACGAAAGCATACGACGGTTTTACTTGTCTTTAAGTGACGGATTAGAATTCTGTCACCATATGTAGTATATCTCCTTCAGTTTTGCGTTAATCGTATCCACTGGCTTTTCCCTTTTTTTAGTTTTTCGCTAATAGCTCGAGAACCGCGTGGTTTTGAGGTACGACCATTCTATACGAAAATGAAGTAGACAAAATTTCCTACCAAAAATGTGCTATTCATTTTTGCCATAAGATCAATACCTTAGGAGTAGAAGTGCGATAAAAGTAAACAAAGTTGGTAAATGTTGATTTCTGTTGCCAAATTTTTGTACAGGTTGAATTTCAACATGAAGAGGTTTACCTAAGGTGGGTCGTAGTGGGTGGTTTACAACCCTTCTCCCCTGCCAAATGCGTAACCCAAGTGGCAACAGGGCTGTCATGTGATTAACAACTTCCAAACAAAGTTATAGTGGCCCAGGTAGAGGAATGCGTATCGTCATTGTCGGCTACAGCTGTATACTCTTGGTTGTTGCAAGCGCTGTAAGTTCTTTAGTTTAAATTATTATAATTGTAACTGTGGCCTATTTATAGTTTGTACTGTTGGCCGCAGTATAAACTTTACTAAATAAATAAATAAATAAATAACTGTCATAGCATTTTGAGTTATTTTTTTGTAAGTAAAATTAGCAAAATCGAAATTTTACAACTTTTATTTATATTCACCCCGGTTCTACTTTTAAGGTATTGATCTTACGGCAAAAATACATAGGACCTTTTTGGTTGGAAATTTTATCTTCTACATTTTCGTATAGACTGATCGTAACGCTAAACTTCACGGTCTTCGAGCTATTAGAGAAAAAGTGAAGAAAGGGACCTTTAAACAGCTCCCCCACCCCCGGCTCACCCCCCACCATCGGGGACTTTTGGTATATTCTTCAGAACACCTCAAGAAACAACTGTGAATTATTTCGGCTATTTGCCATTATTTTGGCTAATTTGACTGGACTATCTTGACATTTATTGTTTTTGTTTGTCAGTTTTACTTGGAATTATGGAATTATTCTTTGTCAGTGAGGTCAGGTGTTTAGGATTACTTGGTTCAAGAAGGATTACCCCTTGTGTTAATGCGTTTCATAGAATTTGTTGTTCCTCAGTCCTAATAGTTCTGGGGAAATTTTAGATTTTATGAGTTAGTTTTGAAGTATCCGTTGCTTTGTACAAGTACGTAGTTAATTCAAAATGCCGAAACAATCGACTGATAGATGTGTTTTATTACAAAAATGGTGTGAAAATCATACTGATTTGAAGATTATTGATTCTTCTCATGTTTTTTGCACTGTTTGCGACAAAAGGGTAAGCTTTAATGATATTTCCTGACTGTAATAATTTAATTTAGCTACTAAATTTTGTGGAAATTTAACGCTTGAACACCAACATGCATTTTTAGGATCATAACCACCTATATCGGTACTGTAAAATAGAAGAAAAGCTCGAAATGTATTTTTATTTTGCATATTTTAGTGCATAACTGCATATTTTAGTGCATATTTTAGCTATTTTTAGTGCATAATTGCATGCTAATTTTACCATTTTTTAGTGCACATAATCCAAATCCAAGCTTTATTGATGACCATCTCATTGGTCTGTTTACAATAGAAGAACGTTCCACGGTCGATCATTATTTAAGTTTCTTGAAAAATGACCTTCCAACATTACTGGTTGAAGTTCCTCTCAATGTAAGACGACGAATGTGGATACAACACGATGGCGCACCTCTTCACATTGGTAGACAAGTGTCAGATTTTCTTAATCAACATTATACGAACCGCTGGCTTGGAAGAGGTGCAGTAGTTGCTTGGCCAGCAAGGTCACCCGACCTTAATCCCCTAGATTATTTTCTTTGGAAAGGTTGAAAAGTCTTGTTTATGCAGAAAATCCTGAAAACAGAGAACAACTTGTTGCTAGGATTATGGATGCCGCAGAAAATATTCGTGCTGATTCTGAGACTGTTAGCAGAGCTACCTCTTCAGTTCTGAGAAGAGCTCGAATGTGTATACAGCAATTGGTTGGACATTTTGAACAATTACTGCAATAAAGCAACTTTTTTTTAACTGATTTTCAATGAGATTTTACCTGATATTTATGCAGATTTAAAATTACCGTAGCTCAGTTAAGATAGAGTTTTGGGCATATGTTCATTAGATATTTTTGACTTGAAATTGCTTGGGCAACATATCCGTCAGCTATGACAATCATGTCATTGGACACCCTGTATAATAACTTACCAACTGGAAACCTATGTGATAACAATTTCGTTAGAGGTTCTGTTGTTTCAGTAAGTAGGCAAGCTTTTGATATTTTTTGATTCTACAATGTGTCTACGGATAGGTGATACAAGAGGTATAAATGACGAAAAATTTTTAGATATCAATACGCTGTTTGGCAGTCTATCCCTACTTGTTCTTAAATTCATTTTAAGCAGACTTTCGATTTTTTTAAATCAAGGCATCTGTGTTAGCACTGTTAAAACGAAGGTGAGGTTTAGGTAAAGTCTTAAAGTATTTTAACAAATATCGCAAAATTGTGTTATAGTAAAGTTGTTCAGAACACAAAATTACGCTTGTATGCAAAATTTGAAGTTGTTCAGACATAATAATTGTTTTTTTGTTAGTTTAAGGCTTTTGTTGTGCTCGTAGACGCTTCAAAAACACAAAATTAGGATATTTTATTTCGAAAACTTTATTTTAAATTAAAAGTTTCAAGAATAAAGGAAACAGAAATATAAAAATTATTCAAAAGTATAACCTCCCACTTCTACACAGAATTTCAGAAATTTTTCCAGAACAGGAAAATTGCGAATTTAAGTCTTAAGTGATTACCTGCAGGAAAAGTAACATGGGAAATAAGACTATTAAACACAACAAAAATTATTATCAAGAATAAAATTTTCTGAGAAATCAATAATAAAAAAAGTATTTTCTCTTGTATCACCTATCCGTGGACACATTGTATACAGGGTGTTCATTTTAAAAGTGAACGCCTACCAGCTTCTGAATAGGCAACACACATTGCATTCCAGAGGTAACTCTGTAGTATAATAAATTTCAAAAACGTTAACAACATAGTAGTCTCAAACCATTTTATGTCAGTGTCAAAATCGCAAATCGCTAAAAAAGTAAAAAGTCAAGATGTTCAACGAACAGACATGTTACTTCTTTTAGGCGAATGTCATAAGAATTACGATGCTGCGGCGATACTGTACCACCAACGATACCCAAATAGGCGAAGACTCTGTAGTAATACACGTCGAAAGTTGGAGAACAATTTAAGAGGTTTTGGAAAATTTAGGAAGGATCACGCAAGAACCCGCGCTGTTACGAACGAAGAAAATGAAATTGCAGTGATTACGGTTATGTTGTTTAAGATTCATTATTATTATCTAATTTGTACTTGACGTTTATATTATGTAATTAAAAAAGTTCAAAGGGTACTGTGTTACATAATACTTTTGAAATTCATCAAACAGAGAAGTGATCTTTGGAATGCAATGTGTTTTGCCTATTCAGAACCTGGTAGGCGTTCACTTTTAAAATGAACACCCTGTATATGAGTAGAAATCCAGTATAGATATCCATATCAACTGTATAACATTTATATAAGTTTAAAAGAATTTATGTTTGTGTAGATTACTAAACTTATTCCTATATCAGTTATGCGTTATGTCCTTATTATGAAGACGTCCTAAGTTTACTGTCGATATTTTTATGAGTTTATTTATTATACATATAGTTATTAGTAAACGTAACAGCAAAAACTCTCCCACATGGGCCGGCCACTTTAAGAGAGCAGACCAAAACCCCTCACTAAAAGTGAGAAGAAGATTTTAAAATACAATGAATGAGAGAAAGAGGACGGCGTGTGCCCTGTATAGGTACGTACGTACGAGCTTGGTAAGGGTATGGAGGAACCAAGAGTACCTTTCACTCATTCTGGGAAAAGACTCCAATGCATAAAATGGACCAAGTAACTCAATATAACACTAATGCATGCGTACTTTACGGCAATGAGAGCGGAAACGCAAAAAGAAGGTTACAGAAGACAGAACCCGGCTGCATGTCTAATGGAAAAAGTTATGCCCCGAAACACATCTATCTGAACAAAATATTTGCAGCCAAGTCAACTCTATCATTACAAGTTAAAGACTATCAGCGGCGTAACTTAATAATATCACAGAGAATGTACGCCAAGAATTACAGCTAGGTGAAGAAGAAGATAGTAGTAGCAGTACCGCCTTCTCAGAAGCATCATTAGAATCTACAGATCACAACAACTCGGACAACAGGAAGAACCAGAAGAACAAAACCCTAATAATAGATTATTTGCAGATTTCTACACCAAACATAAAACGGCATACCTAGAATTAGAGATTGGGTACCTGCCAAATATCCCTAAACTCCATACGCCTATATGAGTACACCAAAGAAGCCAACGATCTGCTCGAAACGGACTTATATGACGATTTGTCATTAGAACAACTACTTAGTTACATGCACTGCATTATCTTAACTGTATGTGAAGCACTTGGTGTTCTAGTGAATAAACAAAGCAACCAGTGCCAGACAAAGTGTGAGAAGCCTGTACAACCCTGGATGAAGAAAATTGAAAACCAGGTGAATAAAATATGTAAAGACATCTCGTACCTATATATACAAGCCTATCTCTCTGACAAACAAAACTGTGGCAAAAAGGTATCACGCGGAATTAGAATTATTATGCGACGTTTAGGAATTAAAAACAACACCGAATATGGGTCGGAAACTGCGAGAGCATCAGGAGAATTTAAACAACGAGTAGCAGTATTAGGTGTAAGAATAAGAAGGTACAACAAAACATCGAAACGCCGCAAAGAAGTCACTTATAAAACCAATTAAAAACTTTTCCGAATGCTTGGGGAACAGGATGATGATACGCCGTTATATCCCAGCAAAGTTCAATTACATCAATTTTGATGAAGTATATGGTCTGACCCAATATATCATGACGAGAACGCCTATTGGATAGCAGATATACAGAAAGCATGTGAGAATATCCCGAGCATGCAACAGTACACCATCACTATAGTAGATATCACCAATGCAATTAAAAAGACAGAAATCTGGAAAGCGCCAGGATATAACAGGATCCAAAATTTCTGCTGGAAGAAACTCACGGCAACGCATGTAATCCTTAGGAACCAGTTCAAACAACAATCACTACCGCAATTTATGACACGTGGAATTAAGTATATGAAATATATAAGCTGGGGAAACTACTGACCCTAAGAACTTTAGCCCTATAATGTGCTTGCCGACAGTCTACAAAACATTTACATCAGTTTTAACGTAGAAAATTTATGATCATCTCATTTAACATGAAATGTTAGCTGATGAGCAGAATGGTTGTAGAAGAGGATCCAGAGGGTGTAAGGACTTACTCGAGGTCGATTCTATTGTCGCCGCGCAAGTTCAAACTCACCGACGAAACGTCTCCATTGAATGAGTCAACTATAAAAAGTCATTCGACTCGGTTTCATATTCTTGGCTCATATAAAATCGATTAATAATACTATTAAGCTCTTGCAAGAATGTTTGAAAGGATGGAGAACATATATTTACTTAGGTAGAGGAGCACACACTGTTAGATCTACAAAATTAGAATCCAGCGCTGAATTTTCCAAGGGGGTCTTAGCCCCCCCTGGTCCAGTACTGCTCTAAATTCTTTAAGTTATGTACTCGTATATGCCGAAAAATTCTCTATATGGATACAGCATAGACCTGAAGGCAAGATTTCACATCAGCTATACATGGCTGATTTAAAAAGTTTATGCGAGAAATTCAGACGATCTCCGGAGTATGTTTGACACAGTAGAAAGTCTTAGCGATAAGATCCAAATCATATCAGACCAGAAGGGAGCTACAAATATCTAGCTTTTTTAAATAGCAACAATACGCTGAAACGTGATATCTGTAAGATACAACGAATTTGCGAAAGCCACCTATCTGGACAGAATAAAATATCTGTCATTAATACCTGTACTATGCCCATTGCCACATATACATTTGTCATTTGCAAACTTTGAACACCAAACAAGGGGGACCCTTACCAAATACCGAATGCAGCACCCACGGAGTTCGTCACACAGACTATATCTTCCCCGTAGCGCAGATTGCCGTGGTCTTCTTTCACTTGAAACCATGTGCCAAAGTCAGTGTAAAAAGCGTCGGGAATACTTTCTTACTAAAAATGCAGAAATCACCGAACTAGTGAAGAGACAAAAAATTAAGATAGTGCCCCTTCATCTGCACGAACAAGAATTTAATGCTGATGCAATAACCAAAGAAGATACCATTAAATCATGAAAGCAGAAAGAGCTACATGGTAGATTCGCTGCCCAACTATCTTCGTAAAACCCGGATTTAACCTGGTCAACGGAGTGGCTTCGATCGTCAAGTTTGTTTGTCGAAACTGAAGGGCCCTTGTTAGTAATCCAGGACCAAGAAGTTGTCATTAGAGCATACTAGCGTCATGCATTAAAAACCACAACATGCGATAAATGTCGGCTTTGGCAACAGAAACCCGAAACAATTCAATATATTGCGGGTGGTTGCAGTTCACTGTCACAGATAGATTATCGATTCATACATAATAATGTGGCAAAAATTGTGCATCGGACGTTGGCAAAGCATTACAAACTGATAGAACAGGAGCTGCCGTTCTACCAATACAAACCAGACCAAATCATCGACAATGGAAACATCCGACTGTTCTGGGATAGTCCTCTAGTAACAGACCGTACAGTGAAAGCAAACAGGCCAGACATAGTGCTCATTAATAAAACTACCAAAAGGGCTACTGCCATAGAGACTGCTATACCACTAGGCGACAATATCATTAGGACTACGGCCTACGGCGGAAAAAAGAAGAAAATACCAACCGCTTGTTGTGGAGCTGAAAGACGTTTATCGCCTAAATAAAGTGTACAGGGAAATTTTCTTTTTAGTATACATATCCCCTATGTATACTTTTATAATAAACGCAATATGTAGGCAACCAACTATACACTATAAACGTCACGTCACGTGATGCGTAAAGGTTATGTTTCATGTTTGTAAATAAAAAATAAATCAAAATTAGTGGAATATCAAAATAATCTTAATTCAACGATTATTCTAAAACATAAAATATCAACAATACAAAACAGAAAGGAAAATAAAACAGCAACAGTTAAAGACTAACTTTTTGACATTAACTTAATTTGATGATTTAAAAAATTAGCATGCTGTGGCAAAAATCATCAAATTAAGTTCATGTCAAAAAATTAGTCTTTAAGTGTTGCTGCTTTTATTTTCCTTTCTGTTTCGTATTGTTGGTATTTTATGTTTTAGAATAATCTTTGAATTAAAATTATTTTGATATTCAACTAATTTTGATTTATTTTTATTTATAAACATAAAACATAGCCTTTACGCACCACGTGACGTGACGTTTATAGTGTATAGTTGGTTGCGTACATATTGCGTTTATTGTAAAAGTATACATAGGGGATATGTATACTAAAAAGAAAAATTCCCTGTATATTATACTGGTAGTAATCTCCTCAAATGGTTTAATAAATAGAAACTTGCCAATTATTTAAAATGACACCTCTAACAGCATTACATCCACGTATGATGAAAAAAGCCTCAATACTTGGCACAATGAACATTGTGAGAAAAGTGCGAAGGTTATAATTTCCACTATAACATCTCAAATATAGTCTATAGTGCCTTGGTTTAAGTAAAATCCGGTGTTATCAGAAAAAAATATCTAAGATAGAATAGAACAATAATACGAGATAATAATAACAATAATAACAGCAAAACATTTTAAGTACACAATAAAACTAAACATATATTGAAATGCAATTTTATTTAATCAGAATAAGTCGCACACACCGTATATTAAACAAATGTAAACAAAGTGGCATTAAGGAAATAAAATTATTAATCTAAAAATTAAAACACCTGAATCCTATGATTTTCCCGATCACACACCAGAATGTTTCCGCTGGATGTTACCGCAACACCCTCGAGGCCTTTAAATTCACCATCCATGGAACCCCAGATACCAAAAGCTTTAAGGAACGTACCATCGGGGTGGAAAATCTGAATTCTATTATTGCCTGAATCTGCTACACAAATAAAACCTTGATCGTCTACTGCTACTCCTCTGTAAAAACGGATATTTTTAAGCGTTTATATTACCAAACATTACCAAGATTTAATAATACCGTGGGAATTTGAATTGTCCCTCGTTTGAACCTTCACTTCCGAATGTTGAGAGAACTTTACCATTCACATCGAATATTTGTATTCTGTGGTTATTGGAATCGGATACGATTACCCTATTTGTATTTGAAACTGCTATGTAATGTGGATGTTCTAAGTGACCTGGTTTATTGCCCATGGAACCGAATTTACCTACGAAGGTTCCATCAGATTGGAAAACCTAAAATTCAATTTAAAATTAATAAAAAGTTTCGATAATCACATTTTTACAAGGTTGTACCTGAACTCTATGGTTTTCTTTATCACAAACATAGATAAAACCTAACGCGTCAGTCGTAATTCCCCACGGGTAATTAAATCTTCCATCCGCAGTACCTTGGCTACCAAAAGCTCTCAAGAAACGACCGGAAGGATCAAACACCTGTTAAATTTAATAATAAACATTTTCTTGCCTTAATAACGGCTTAAACGGAGAACTCACTTGTATTCTGTGATTGTATCTGTCGGCAATAATATATTGCCCTATTCTATTTACTGCAACTCCAGCAAGACAATCGAATTCTCCTTCTCCATTTCCATATTGACCAAATTCCTTGATAAAGTTACCGTTAGCGTCAAAAACTTGAACACGATGATTTGAAGAATCTGCTACTACAATCGAATTGTCAGGCCCTACGGCTACGCCGCGTGGCCAAGTAAATAATCCGGGCTCGCTCCCCCGCCCCCCTATCTTGAACAACAAGTGACATTTTTGCAGGTACTGATCCTTAGGGGAGGTACCTGCTGCCGCCGCTGCGATACCTGCAAAATGGGTCAATTAAATATCCTGAAAAGTAAATAGGCGTCGTTTACGTACCGGCTGCTGCCACCGTAGCTGCTGTAGGGGTAGTGGGGGAGCCTAGCATGTTTTTTTGATCGTCATCGCTGCTCCCGACATCAGAGGACCTCAGTGGAAGTCCCAAGGAAAGTCTTCGTGCTGCACTCGAACTGCTGGCCGATGATGGTGATACTGTACCAGACGCTGAATCTTTGTCTTTAGCTGAACTTCTGTTACCATATTTGTTTTTTAAATATCTTGCCCAAGAACTAAGAGCTGCTCCATCTTTTTCTGTTCCCGAACTGCGATCTGGGGAATTCTCCCTTGATTTCAGAGCATGTGAGGAACGGCTTCTCGCAAGATCATTTCCGGACGATGTTGCGGAGCCATAACCTTTGGAGTGAAGATAAGCAGTGGGGTTTGCAGTGGTTGGAGAAATTGGTTCGTCGACATCGTCATCGTCGCCGAACGTATGACTGCTCTTACTTCTTGCTAATCGTTGCCTTCTGTCTTTCATTGCCGCATAACGAGATTTTGGACTTGAATACCTGTTTTCGGTATCATCCATACTTGTTTTTAAGCGATCATCGTCTTCTGTTCCAACGCCAGGGGCACTTTTGCTTTTGTTAACAAAACGACTAGTGTATCCATAAGATGGATGATCGTCGTCTCTTGTTCGAGTTCTGGTGTACGTATTTGTGGGCGAATCGTCATTATGGTATCTGGATCTTCCGTAAGTGGGAGTGCTGGTTTCATTAGATTTTGCCGAAGTATCGGTGGTTGAATCTCTAGCATGTGCGCTACGCACTAATAGAGCACCGATATCTGTTTTGGCCATTTCGGCATTATTTGCTGCCTTTGTTGTTTCGTCTTCTGATTCTTCCTCGCTCTCGGTTTCCTCTTCGCTGCTTGATTCTTGTCCCTTAGTAGTTGCAGCAGGCGACGTAGGTGCTGCTGTAGGAGTTCGATTTGGTAAAAAACGACTTTGAAATGATTTTTGAGTAGACGAACCTTTGTTTGTATTAGAACCTATTGATGGTGTTCGTGTACGAGCAGGTTCTGGAGCACCGTCAGCGGGTATTCCTCGTGACAGAAACTTCTGTTTAACTTCTTCCGTCGTATAAGCAGCTCCTGTGCCACGAATTGCGCTCGACGTGGATGATTCGGTAGACGTACTAGAATCAGAACTGGTCGAGCGTCCCGTTTTTTTGACCGCTGGTGGTTCAGGGCCTGAGGGTCTCCTTTGTGGAATAGCTGTTTTTGAAGTCTTTCGTTGTGTTTGTTGTAGTGAACCAACAGATGCGTCGGATTCTTCGTCCTCAGACGACGCGGCCTGGAGAAAACAGTTTGTTAGCTTGCAAATTGTTATCTTCATGCTTCACACACATAAACACAAGGAGTGGGGATCTTCGAATGGGTTGGACTTCTTTTTGCACAAGAAGATTATACAAAGGTACGGACAGAGCAGAAACATGCCAATGTGTGATCGGAACTGTATGTTCGAATGATGTTGAAGTGTTATTGTAAAATCACAGCAAACAACATATAACAAAACAACTTTTATTCTGTTACTTAATTTATTCTACTACGTTTAATCAGGTACGTGTTGAGGTTACGGCTCGTCACTCACCTCTGAGGCTGGAGTTTTCCTTGTACTTCCATGCCTCTCCTCTGTTTCTTCAGCGCGCTTCACTGGCGTTACGGCCGGTGGCCGAGTTTCGGTGGTTTCTGTAGTTGCGGTTGAGGTAGTGGCGCCTTTGTTCTGTTTCTTAATTTTAGATATTTCGTCGTCTTCGCTTACTTGCCTATTTGCTGGTGGAGGTTTCTTTTGTGTGGGTGTAACTTTAGGTTGTGTTGGAGGTTGAGCCGGAGGGGCATCCTTTTCTTTCTTTTTATTAGTTTCACAGTCTTGTAATTTTTTCATTACCCTAGGAGAATCCGCTAGCCTTTGGATACCACTAAGTGGTCCACGGGTCACCTCTTCGGTTTCCATAACCTTTTCTTTTTCTTTGTGTTGTTGTTGTTCGGAAAATCTAACCCCTCTAGTAGCTGGTTCAGTGTCGGAATCGTTATCTCCAGCTGCATGGCGACCGAAACGAGATCGATAACGAGATCTAGCAGGCCTGCTGGTATCGTCGTAATCGTCGCCATAGTCAGTACCACCACCTCTTCCATATCTGTCGTATCTGTCTGTGCTTGTTGTGGTAGCTCTGGTAGTTCGGTCGCCGAATTTTCTACCACCTAGAGGAAGGTCTTCTTGACCTCCTTCCCCGTAACCTTTGTCGTAACCTCTTTCTTCCTGTTGTCTAAACTGAGATGCTAATCTGTGATCGCTTTTAGAACGCATTAAACCTGGGCCACCGGGTGGTTGTAATAAACTACCACTCATGCCGAATTGGTGTTGGGGATTTGAGATATTTAAGTCACCAAAGCCGGCTACATGAAGAACTAATTGATTTGGATCGTGTGCTAATATTAATCTTACTTTCCTACTGTAATCAGAATTTTCGTATTCAAAATTTCTTATAAATTCTACAGTCTTAAGGAAAATTTCTTTGGCATCCATTAGTTCACAGTCATCCCAGTCAACATTTTCGTTTATGTGCTTATCGGCCAGATCGCAATTACTAAGAATGTTGGAAATTTCTCGTTCTAAGTTTTCTTTTAAACTTGTTAAACTACGCAGTTCAGTACCTAAGTACCTATCTACTTCGCCACGTAAATAATCCGTTCTATCTTTGATGGCTTTCGATAATCTCCTATAAATTTCTTCTACTTCTTCCGATACCGATGAGCAATTCGTTTGAATATTTTGTGTGTTTTTTTCAACCAAAGCTAAGGAATCCTGAAGTCTGTGAATGCTTCGACGAATTTGATTATTAATTCTACAAATTTCCCTTCTTAATATATCCATGTGTGCTCCTTTACAATCCGGACAGACTTTCTTTTCGCAATGGAAACAGAAACTGCAGTAAGCCTTTTCCGAACACACATTGCATCGTTCCATCACTTGGCCACTTGTTGGATCAGGTAATTCTCCGGTTATTTCTATATGCAGTTCCAAAAATCGTTGGAGGGTTACATTTGTTGGAAATCCTTGCACACCTTGATAAGGTATTCTGTGTTCCGCTCGGCATTCCGGACATTTTACCTAAAAATATTATAGTTAGAGGAACGAATACGGAGGAATTGATAAGAATAAAGTATTCGAAAATCAACGTAGGTGTTAAGTAGCTGTTCCTGTTTGTGAATCTTTTAGTATATTTCTGAACTTGTATTCATGTCGTATTTTTAGAACGTTCGGGTTAAGAATGTGAATTTGCGTGTTACCTGACGTCGTACGTAGTCGACGAGTCCCTCCAAACAGGGTTCCATGCAAAAGCTGTGTTGACATGGTAGCAATTTCGGATTTCGGTATCGATCTAAGCAGATGGCACACGTTAACAATTGCTCGAATTGTTCCATTTTTTTTTTAATTCTGCAAAGAGAAAAACGATGTTAAGATTAAACTCAGCTACGAACTTTTTAACGCTCGCTCACTGCTTGGTGGTGTGCAAAGTGTCCAAATTTAAACATACAAGATTAAATTGAGCAGAAGGCATTGTACGCAAAAAGAAAAAATACGTTTTCCGCGTCCAAAATAGTTTGTTTCGAAATTTTGTTTTTGCTTATAAACGCCAATAAATTACGAGTATAGATAAATTAACTGGGATCCTTTACACTGATTTGTGATTTTTATTATTTGAAAGAATCTCAGTAAACACGAAACTGTTTTACATAAAACGGGCAAAAATTCACATTTTTAGATAAGTACTTGTTTTATTTCAAGTTAGAAAAAAGTAATTTTTCAGGAAGTTAGCGTGTTCTTTTCAGTTTTCAGCGCTATATTTTTTACAGAAAGAATAACCTTTTAAAATTTTGCTCATATAACCGGGTAGTACAAAGATTTACTTTACAGTGTTAATAAAAATCCAGATTAAAATATTTGAGTTTTTAAAATACCAGAGGAGATTTAGGGCGAACAACTTTATATTAAAAATTTAAATTGTGAGTTGTTAATTTCAAACTTCTTTTGTTTGAAACTAAACAAGCAAGACGTAAAAGGATGTAGATTTTTTTTAGGAACGCTTCCTCTCATTATTCTCCTAACTTTTTTAGGTCGTTCATTAAGGAGCGATAAGCGTCTTACAAATTTCCTTTCAGTGTTAATTTCTCATCTAACACTTAAGCTCAGCTCCTTTATTTTAGAATATAACAAAAAGTAAAAAATACTGAACTCCCTCTAATTTTAAAGGTTACGTCTGTAGTTTTCAATTTATATCTATTAGATAATTTGAGTTCCGTCTCAAAGAATTGTGAAAATATAAATTGCGAGGTGAATTCCAGATATTGTTTGTACTTGTTCTAAGATGAAAATTTTATGTCTATGTTTACTTCAACGCCAAAAATTTATATGCAACTACAAGGAGGTGCATTATTCTAATGTATTTCAGTATTTTCAAAATTGTCAAAAATTGTCCTTGAGCTTTATTTCTTTTTCTAAATATAATGTCTAATTATTTCCGTTGAACTTGTAACAGATTTTTTTTGTCAAATGGCGCGTTTACTGACAGAATTCGCATTGATCTTGTTGGTATTGCAGTTAAGAGGTTCTTGAAAAGTTAGCAGGCGGCTGTGTTACGCTCTGCAAACTAAAAGGAGCATGACCGTAATTTTAAATTAAGCTAGTTTCCTTGAGGTTTCGTCCTGGAATTTTCTTCTTATATTTTATTACCGGCTTTTATATGACGTAAGAAATTTCTAAATGGAAAAGTTACTAAATGAAATTTCAGTTTCAAAACCTTAAAGTCACATTAAAATAAAGAAGAAAAATGAAAGAAGTAGATATTTTACAAGAAGGAGAAATAAAAAAATCAGAAATATTAAAAGTGTAGGAAATGTATAAAAGACTATTAGAATTTCGATAACTAAATAAACTTAAATATATTGTGTAAATAACGGAAGGTTACACAGTTCAATTTCGTGTAGCTATAAATATTTAAAGGTTTCCCTGAAACTTGCTCGAGGTTACATGAAAAGCAGCTGTTTTTATAGTTTTTTTTTTAGTTTTCACGATTTGAAACGTGAGAAAAATTTGGAATGTTTTCCATTTACAAAGGTTTTTATTTTTAGTGCTGGTAGAATTCAAATATTACCGACTGTTTTATCCAAAGCATTTTAAACCAAAAATCCTTCAATATTAGCACATTTTAATCTTCTATATGCGCCTTTAGAATCAAAACCAAGCGTTATGATTCATCAAAGGCCACGTGTTTAACAACATTTGTAATTTTTATTAATAGTCAATCAATTGAACCTTTCCAAATCTCCAAAAACACAGCTCGAAATCTGTTTTTTAATATTTTTAGTTTGGTTATTAGTCACTAAATTCTGAAAAACTCAGTTGGCTGTTAAATTGTTTTTAGCATTCCGTTGTTTAGTATTCATGGTCGGCTTAGATTGCTTTGATTTTCATATCTGTTATTTTTTCAAGCTTACATTTTAGATTTTGCAATAAAAATATCTTAAGTTCAGGTAGAACAGTAAGCTACTTTTATTATTAGAATTTTAAAATAACAGCCAGCGTGATTCATTTGCAAAAGAAATATGTTCCACTTTAAAGCAGCAAGGATGCATACACCCAGTTTTAGCTGCCAGGTTCAAATATTAAAAAAATCGAGTCTCCAAGGTTAAAAAGCCATATGATGTGGTCAAATTCGTACGTTAAAGCTCAAAACTGTCCTTGAATTAATAAATAAAGCACCAGAACCTCAGGATTAGCTCGACAAGAATCATGGAATGCATCTAACTAAAATGCAAGTCTTGGCAAATGTCCACTAAGGAGAACTTGTGGTGTATAGCTTGTTCTGCCCGTGAATAAACTCACAAATACTGCTCTAAATAACCCGTCTGCATTCCTATTGGTTATTAGACATTCGCGGAGATTCTCAACAAGAGCGTCGGGACGCCTCGCAACCGGCTGACGTCAAAAACATTAACACTCGAATTTAAGAACCATCTCTAAATGATTCTCTAAGGGTTTCGTGTTTCATATTTATAAGTATTTCTTCCGGAATGCAATCTTAAAAAGCCGACTTTTATTAAAGCGTTAATGAAATATTCCAGCCGTAATTTTTTTCCTTTTCCGAGCTCAAATTAAGTTGGACAAAAATTTATAAATGAGTTTAAGTTAATGAAGAGCTCTTGACAGAAAGAATGACCTTGTGTTCTTTATATTTTTAGACACAAAGGAATGATTGTGTTTCTTTTAGTATAGTTTTCGTTGCGAAGTATTAAAAAAAAAAATAAGCACTCTGGAATTCTAACCAAAAACTTGCTTGTAATTAAATCAATGTTAGAATAAGCGCGCAAATAAAAAAAGCATTTGTGTTAATTCAGCTTTAATTCTTTTATCACTTACATTTATAACGCATTTACTAAAACTAATTTAATCACAGTATAAAAAAGAAACTTAAACCGGCAACTTAATTGACTTGCAATCTTGTGAGCTGTGGTTCGGTATGTAGTCGTTAGCGATCTAAATCCGCTTTTAGACTTTCAGTGCGGCAAACTATGATCTACTTTCTAGAAACGCACCGCGTTAGACCCACGAGAATGATTAAATTTTATAAAGTTGGAAGCTTTTGTTTTGTGTAGGTGGTTTCGTTCGAAGGTGGTCATAATATATTTTCAATATGGAGGCTGCTGTAATTTTGGTGACGTGGCCATTGGCCCTGTCACCATTTCGAAATAGTAACAAGGATACGGAAAATGATAACAAAAACTTGGAAAATTTTAATATCGGTTTATACATTTTTGGGAAAAAATTTGAACTCCAAATTTGCAGTATGTGGAAATTTGATTTTAGAAAAAGAAAAAAATATTGTTTGGGTATTCTTATTAATAATAAAACTAGAAAAAAAAGTAAATAACGCCTGAAAATCTTATTCGCCATAAACTTTACCTAAAATTTGGTATCCTTGTTTCAGACAAAATTTGAGCTACATATTTCACATCTTAATATCAAGAACTGAAGCGAAACATTTGAAAAAATCTATAATCACATGGGCCAAGGAAGAATAATCGAACTCTGCAGTCCCAAGGCATACTTTTAAATTCTTTTCTAAATTTGAAGTTAAAAATACAATAAATTAACAATTCCTGAAAAACTGGTGAAATTAAAACAGAATACCTAAACATGCAAATGATGTTATTTTGTTCTTACTTACACAATTTTGCTTTATAGGTATACCATATGAACAAAAATTATTTAGATAAAGGGTGGCTTTGGAATTCTGAACGTACCTATGTATTATGTAGAACCAACAACAAGCCGAACCAATCAAAGGCAGTGATTTTGTTCACCATGGCCATCCCTTTTCTAAATAATTTTTGTTCATATGGTATTTTTCGAAACTGAGCCTTTGTACGTATATACAAAGGAAAGTATCCGCTGGGTGCGAATTAAAACTCTAAACACAAAAAGAGTAAAAAGGAAGAAAAAATGTTTAAAATACGACCCTTTATTTTTGCACTTTCTTGTGTTTTTGTTTGAGGTTGTTTCATTGGAAAGGTGATTCACACTAGGAAAACCAACTTGGAATTTTTGGACTGATATATGTTTTTAAATTTAATACCTGTGAATCAGCAAAAATTTCAACCGTTGTGAATGGTATTCATCTACTTCCTAAAGCTTTTTTGTTTAAATACAATGACATTTCTATTAACTCTTTAATATACCTACTATTGCCAGTAATGCAATCATAAAATATGTAAAATCCTATCATTATTAGTGTAGGTAACTGAATCCATAAACAAAACGTTAAACTTTCAGGAGTTGTTATGATCTTTAAATTAATAAAGACTTGCAATAAACGATGGACATAAACCTGTATCATTTCCAAATTTGTTACTTACGTAATTCCGAAATTACTTTTTGATTTGTTAAGTTTAGTTTTACGACGTGTAGAAATTTCTAAAATTAGAAGACGAAGTAATTTATAACACTGGTGAAAATTTCAATCCGTCTGTTTTTCATGTTGCTAACTCCCTGATTTACCAAATTAAATTTAGAGAGCTTTATTGGTAAACATGAGAATCGTGTAAATTTAATTAAAATTAACGCATGTGTGAATGCTTCCATTTCGGTTGCTTTCATTAAATCAGCATTTCGTTTTAAACTTCAGATTCGCCCATACGATTGGTTCTATATTTTCTAAATTTCGCAATCGCTCGACGTTTTCTAAATTTCTAGAAGTTTTGAACGTTATTTCTACTTATAGGCAAATACGTCGAACTGTGTTTCGTCAACTTGTGTACACGTAGAACTTCGCTACAAGTTTTTGATCTTGAGCCAAATACGTATTTTGAAAAATTGCATTATTCGAGTATTGTTGGTTTTAAATTTGGATTGCACGTGGATGTCTTTCAACGTGGTTTATTTAGGATTTTTAGTGGCGAAATTCCATATTTAGAAATAATTGCATTTATAAAAGTTTGAACTTGTTTGTCACAGTTCTACAGATATTTTAAGACTTGAGATTTTCTTACTGAATAACGTAACTCCAGATTTCCTTTCAGAATGTCAAACCATCAAACATTAACCCCTTTAGTTTTGCTGAAAATTCTTTTAGTGTTGTTAAAAACATTAAAATCTGTAGAGGTTTGAATAACTTTTAAATAAACCAATATTGAAAAAATTAGTTCGTTATTAAAGCTTTGGATTAATAAGGACTCATTTTAAGCGAAATTAAATTCTCTTTTCTGATTTTTAATATTCCCTTTTCTCGGCATATACTGTTCATTTTTAATTTTAAATGTTTACTTTGGCATTGTAAAGTTATTTATTTTGGACTCAAACCCAATTTATTTTTGATTTATTTACAAAGTGGAAATTTGTTTTGCCTTTAAAACAGAATTTTAGAAATGAAGAAAACTCATTTCATTTAATCCATAAGGAAATCTCAAGCGGAAAGGGGAATATTAAGTATGAAATAAGTTGTAAGATTAACCCGCTAATATTTTTAATCCTCTGAAACGCTCTTAATACACGGCGAAAATAATTTCTTTGGGATTAGCAAGGTTTTTAGGTCAGGTAAATAAATTAAATTTAAATCCGAAGCTTATTTTTAAGTTATTAATTTTAGATGTTCCTGGATTTCGCGTTTTTGTTGTGTTTTTCGATTCATGGATCCAGTCAACGTTTCCGGCTTCTTTCTCATTTTATTTGTAAAAAAAAATACCTTTTCACACAAGTTAAAGATTCGATATTAAAGAAAAAATCAGCAGCGCCATAGTAGGCGTTGTTTTGTTGGTCTGATTAATTTAGTGACAAAGAAAAACACCTTTGGTGACAATATACAATAGCTTTGTATTTCTGTTCTGGTCCTTTCTGGGTAAACAACTCTTTTAACACAAAGAATAAAGAAGTTCGTGTGCCTTTTACTTTTAGACCAACTGCCAGATTCTATAATTAGACACCTTTTTATTATTTTTATTCGGGCAGAAAATATGTTCGGAAATATTTTAAATCTCCAATTCACGAGATACCTTAAATATTTTTCACACACACACAACGTCGGGTTTTATTATTTAAAATAGAAATGATCGTTTCCATGCGTGGGCTTTTAAATATTTGTGACATACGCGATTATTAAACCCCATTTTTGGCGAATTTAGAAGGGAAACTTTATTTTTAGTGAAAATAAATAATGCAAATAATGTTTTTACTTTGGGAAATCATTTGTGTGGTTTTCAACGGGATTAAATGCAGATGTAGGTTTCAATTCATGAAATTGAATTCGAGCAAATAGAATTCTAACTCGATTGGATTGCGATCGTTAAAAAAAAATACGGATTGGTTTTCGTACAAAAAGTTAAGCTAAATTGAAATGTGTACGTAACCTGTGATTTTGAGTTCCCATTTTTAATTTTTTGGATTGCTCCTACTTTTGATTATAAGTGGAAGTTTGAAAGTTTATTTTAAAAAAGGTTCTGTTAAAGTTTAGACAAACATAACTCAAAATTTTCAGTTTCGTTTGGTTTTCAACTTTTTTAATTTAGCACACCTATGCTACTTGAAAAATTTGATGCCATTCATCAAGCTTTCAAAGTGTGCAATTAGTTATAGTCAAATCAAATTCTGTCTAAATCACACAAATCACTATCACACAAAATAATTAAACAAAAATAAAGAAAGAAAACTGTGCGTTTATATAAAATAAATTATACGATAAAGAAAACTTCATCTTGCCTTGAACTACGCCTTGTTTGCCTCTTTTGAGGTACTTTACTTTCAGATATGCTTATTATTATTTTAAATAGCTTCCTCGCAGTCTCTGAAAGCGTATTTATTTAAAAATGAAGCTACGCTTGCGTTTTTCTGTTTTCTTATTGCCAGTTATAAAGCTGGTAAACAATAAAGCAAAAAAAGCATTTAAAGGAAAGGAAATCTAAAATATTAGTCTTTTTTAAAAAGAAAAGCAAAATTTAATATTTAAATTTTTTGTACTGGTGTTACTAGGAAACATTCTTAGTATATTAACGTTTGTTAATTATTTTTCATTGGTTATTTTTAAGTAGTCATTTCTGTTAAATGTATAAGAATATTTAACATTAGTCTTATAAATAAAGAGGATCCAAATTTTAAATTCGAGCCAGTTCAAACCATTTGATTAAATTCTATAATTACTGCAAATGAAAGGAAATTTTTAAATTAAACGGTACAAAATTACATTTTGTCAGATTTGAAAATCTTACTTTTCGCAAAAACAGGTTTATAAAATAGTTTATGGAATTGAAAATATTTGATAACTTCGAACTAACTACCGTAAATAAAAGTAAAATTTGAAATGAAAAGTCTCAATGTTTATCAGATTTGAAAATCCTTTTGTTTTCCCAAGACAGTTTTATATGTTTGAAAATATTTGATAACAAGCGAGAACAAGTAAGTAAATAAATAAAAAAAGTGTGTTCAAATTTAGATCACGATTTCTCGCACTATTTTTTCTTGTGTCGAAAATGTCAATGGGTTATAAAGCTGGTCAAGTTCGTGACTGACTAAAGTACCACACATTTATATCGAGGTTTATTTAAACACGGGATTTGTCTAATTAAAGACCGTTACTAACCTATTTTACTTTTTTAACGTAATCCTTAAATAAATATACTCGAGTTTTCCCCGAAATACACACGTTTACTTTTATCAACCTGACGAAAGATTGATGTTGTTTTCATTTTCTTTTTCAAACGTATTGGAAGTTTTTTTTTAATAAATCACACCGATGTGGCCTTAGAATGAATGGGTGTCAAATGTGCGTGGGTAATTCGATATCTTAATAAAATAATTAGCGTAACTACGTTAGTAGGAAAAGCTGAAGAAATTTGTTAATGAGTTTGGACGTGCTTTGCATTCAGATCGTCGTTAATACAAACACACATACCAGAAACGTGTAAGAAGTTAGCAAAGTGAACTTTAATTGATGTTCTATTCCACTAAACTGTTTTTAGACGTTTTGAACAGGCAACTGAAATATCCCACGCGTTTTCTACAAATATTTACAAAAATTCCTGTTACATTTATAGTACCGCCATCCCTCCATGATGTTCAACATTAAATACAATTACAAAGTGGAGAATATTCAGCCGTTTCAGTATTCGTTTCAGTAGATAGGTGGCTACACATGCTGCCAACCTAGTTAAGTTCAGCTGAAAGAATCTGTAATATATTTTCTGTTTCGCCAAGATAATTATAGCTTGAGGGTCAGCAACGGGCATCACTCCTCGAACGGGCAACCATCCAGATACACTTCGTTTCTACCAGTTTTATTACCGTAAGGAATATACAACTCTTTGTAGGTTTTCTCTCCTATTCTTTCTTTAAGGACTTTTTGTTGGGGAAGAACTAGATTGAATTTTTTTGTTATTTACGACCGAACATCGCGACGCTACTCTGACTGTTAAAAGCGTCACTCAAAGGATCTACCACTGAATTTTCGTAATGGCACCCTTTAAAGCGTATCTTGAATAATACGAAAGCTCAGCTTTATTTTCATGCACACTGTGTGAATATACAAAACAATTGTTGGTGTGGCTGTTTTGCAATAATTTTTATTTATTTTTACGAGTTTCCCAAATAGATTTTTAAAATAAATATTGTAAATTTAACATACTGTAAAAGTTCCATTTAATATTTAAAATTGTTGTTTTGAATTCGCCTTCAAATGGTTAGAAAATCCTAAGTTTATAAAGTTTTTATTTAACTTAGCGAACGTTTTCAGCTTCAAAAATCGACGTTTAAAAGAAATATGTTGAAAAAATTGTTTTATGAATTTAGGGTTAAAAATAATTTAAAACTCCCATTTTAATATAACAAATAAATCTATTTAAAATTGCCCAAAAATGTTTAAAAAGTTTCACCTGTTTTAACTTAGTCAACAGAAATGTTTAGGAAGAATTTTTTGAGGGTAAATTTCAGAGTTAAAATCTTGAAACGCCAAATAAATAATGATTGCAATATACCCTCTCATACTACAAACGCTCGGTTTTAATATTTCAAAAAACTAATTTAAATTTACTTAAACATGTTTAAAAGTACTAAGTTTCAGCTATTTTACGAAAGTCTATCTTGATGAAAGGTTTTGAACTTAAAAACTGCAAATAAATGTTAAATTCGTTAAAAAATTCCTAAGCTTTCCAACTAGATTTTTTTATAAAAAAAATCAACGATCTTGGGAAACGAGCTGATATTAATAAATAAGGTTTTTGAACTGAAAAGTTGGATAAAATCTAGAATGATATAATGCTTGAAATTTATACGACGTATAATAAATAATATGGACACAAATTGGCGTTTTAGATATAGTAAGAATTTAATGAAAATGAATAGCTTTTCTTTAGAAAAATATATATTTCAGCACCTAAATTACTTTTTTATAGCAAGTTAGTATTAAAATAATTTCTAATCTTAGAAAGTATCTGACATCGTAGGTTTGTCCCTACAAATTTACTTGGCTTAAAGTTCATCGTCTTTTATTATTGCCTTGATTTTACAATTTTTTTGAGCGTAGCGAAATAGGTTCAAGAAATTTGTCGAAAATGCTTGGTACTAAGCAAACATTTGGCTTTACTCAAAAAAATCTTTATGCGAAAGAATTTATTCTTACAAAATCTGCCAATTACTATGAAACATCGAAGTTTTTAAAACAATCAACGGAAATATCTAGCACAGATAATTTCATTTGAAGATAAGTTACGTAATACAATCGGTCATGTGATTATAGATAAATTACACAGTAAATTTATAAAAAATGTAAAATCGTGCAGATTTGACACAGATATGACAATAAACGTGAACAAGAAAGAGAGAATACAACACCAGACAATTACAAATACCGGAGATACAAAAGGAATATAAAAATAAAATCAGCCACAAACTACGAAAAAAAGAACAAATTTCACAAAATGTAGACATAAATGAAAAATAGGTGAGGGATGAGACAGTCATATAGCCAGTAACAGAAGCAGTACTAACTCTTAAAAAGAAGCAGAAGAAGCATGAACGGTGGGATGAAGAAAGTTTGAGGGAAACCGAAGAAAGAAATAAACCGAGGTTTAAAGTTCTATTAACGCAGCGAGAGGAGTATAAAAGGGCATATAAGGAACAGCGAAAGAAAGTAAAGAAATTAAGTAGACAAAAGAAAAGAAATAGGAAGGAACAAGAAGCCAAAGAAATATAGAATTTCTACAAAAATAAAGAAATACGGAACTCGTACAGCGAAACAAAAAAAAGTAAGAACAAATTTAATAAAGGAATGTTGATCAAGGGCAAGAGAGGAAATTTACTAAGAACAGGTGAAAAATAAAAGAGAGATGGTAAGAATACTTCTGTGAGTTGCTAAATGATGGAGCGGAAGAAGAAGGAGACGAGGAGCAAGGGGCAAAAATGTACGATGGGCAAATGGCTGAAGAACCAGAAAAAAGAAAAAATAGATGCGATAATTGACAAACTGATAAACAACAAAAGTTCAGAAATAAATGGAATTGTAGCAGAGAACATAAAGAATTGTAAGACTTTCACGGCCAGTATCAGTGTTAAAGGAACGTCTACCTGGTTGGGACTGTGACATTGTTGAGACAGAAGAACCCAATGTTTCGCCCACCTTTTTAAGGGGTTTCATCGGGAGGAAAAGAGGGCACTAAAAGAGCACGGTAACTCAACATGTCAACCACGCCAGAGGCGAAACTTTTTTAGCCAGAGGAAGAAGGGAACGGTAAATCAATTTTTAAACCAAGTCAGAGGCGAAACCCTTCTGAAGAAAAACAGAAAAGCTAGCGACTTTATACCGCTGGAGCGAGCGCCAGTAACGATGGCGGACTTCTATATGCATGATAGGTAATAACCAGTGTCACGGTTTAAGTTGTTGGGGATCTTGATTTCAATGGCCTCACGGATTTTCCTGTTGAAAACATAAAGGGCATTGGCAATGATCGAAGATTTTTCAAACAATATCTTATGGCCATTGTCATGATGATGTGAGGGAAGACCTGATTCTATGCAACACAGATACGTGTATGTACTGAGCGACCAGTTTCTCCAATGTACACTAAACCACAAGAACAAGGGATGCCATAGACGCCTCTTGATGACAAGGGTTGGGGCTTATCTTTTACTGAAGGGAATATCTGTGACACTTTTGGAGGGGGCTTGAAGATGATTTTGATGTTATGTTTTTTGAGAATTCTACTTACGGGGTGTGCAGGTGTTCTGAGAACTTTCAGAGTGTGAGGGGTGTAAATGGTTTTCGATGACCCTCTTAACAACCCTTTTGTTATACCCATTCTTGAGGAGATTGTCTTGGATATAGGCTAACTCGGCATAAAGGCTGTTGGCTTGAGACACTGTGATAGCAGGATGAACGAGAGTTTTGGGACGGATGATGATGTGAATTGGCATGAAGATACCTATTCGTGTGGGTGAGTTTACGATAAACTGAGTGTGCAAGGTGACCACCCGGCTTGTGGGTTACCAGGACGCCGAAGAAAGTGAGAGAATCGTTCGATTCTATTTTCATGGTAAACTTGATATCAAGGTGCTAATTATTGAGATGTTCTAGGAAGGAAACAAGGTTATGTCTTCCATGGGGCCGCTAGCTTTTTTGTGTTTCTTCGGAAGGATTTTGCCTCTGGCTTGGTTTACAAGTTGAGTTACCGTACCCTTCTTCTTCGTGATAAAAGAGTTTCTCCTCTTTTAGTGACCTCATTTCATCCTGATGAAGCCCCTTAAAAAAGCGGGCAAAACAATGTCTCAACAATGGCACGGTCCCAACCCGGAAGACTTTCTTTTAACAGAAAACATAAAGCATGCTGGTGAGGATTTAAGACACAAGATATATGAAATAACGTGCGAAATATGCTGCCAGGAAATCATGCCAGAAAGTTGAAAAAAAGCAACTATTATACCTGTCTTGAAAAAAGGTGAAACAGAAGAATGTTACAATTGTAGAGGGATATCCCTACTGGATATAGTGTATAATATTTTGGCAATATTAATGAAAATAAGACTGGAAGCAATGCTGGAACCGCAACTAGGAGTATGATTCGCTGTTGCAACTGCAGAACGATCTTTTTCGAAACTAAAACTAGGTAATAAAAAATTAATTAAAATTCACCATGAGTCAAGAGCGGATGTCAAATTCGTCTATTATCTCCATAGGGTCCTGGTCCTCTATGCTATGAGATAGATATTCATCATACCTATTATAAAAAAATTGATGAATTAAAGGCACGAAAAGTAGGTTTTTTGTAAATTATTGAATGTACCTATATTTCCTATTTATTTTATATTTTTTATCTAAAGTTTTTTATTTAATTTTGCCGTATAAACTGACTTTTATTTGTTTCTGGCCTGCCCATAAAAGTTTATGTTTTATAAACAATCGTTTAAAATTTTTATTCGGCTAGCGCTTTAAAAATGTCAAATCGCTTTAAAAATGTCAAATAAATGTCAAAATTGAATAAACAGTTGTATTACACTTGCCGATTAATAGTTATTTCTTATACATGCGGATTAAATTAATGTTTAATGAGCGGTACGTTTAACCATGCGAGCGGCGGTAGCCGCAAGCGCGTTGATACCGCGAGTTAATAAATTAACTTTTTCTACACATGATGTGAAAACAAGTATTTTCTTCACGATAAACCCTATGCGAAAACGCTACATTTTCTATCTAGAGATGAAAACATATTCACTTCTAGAGATGAAAACAAGAATTCCAAAATCTATGGCAACAAAATAAAAAAATGCGTGTGTTACTATGGAACCGATTAAACAAACAATTAATAATTTGCATTGACACAATTCGGTTTGAATTAAGTCGAATTAAAACTTATTTCAAACAGATAATTAAAATGTCGTAGAAAAAGTAGCATTTACTACTCGACATGAAATACGCTCGTGGGCAACTTCTCATCTCACGAAAAAAACGTCATTTTCATGTCTTGTTGTAAAATATACTATTAATCCGCAAGTGTAATACAACTGTTTATTCAATTTTGACATTTATTTGACATGTTTAAAGCGATTTGACATTTTTAAAGCGCTAGAGGAATAAAAATTTTAAATCGCTAGCGGAATAAAAATTTTAAACGATTGTTTATAAAACATCAACTTTTATGGGCAGGCCAGAAACAAATAAACGTCAGTTTATACGACAAAATTTAATAAATTAATTTATTAACTCGCGGTATCAACGCGCTTGCGGCTACCACCGCTCGCGCGGTTGAACGTACCGCTCATTAAACATTAATTTAATCCGCATGTATAATAAATAACTATTATATTGTCTACTTTGCATTTATTATATTATGTTTGTACCTGATGTTTTCTTACAAGATTATTGTTTATTTCTATTTACTTTATTTCATTTAACATAACCTAACAAAACAGTTTTTTGAAAACTGAATTTTCATGGGCGCCACCAAACTTTTTGCACACAGGCGCCACCAAGCATCGGCGCGGCCCTGGGACTTTCTACTTCAAAAGTATATCTATCTTCTAGTTTCTGATACCAAAAAGTATTTCCTATTAGTAGATCTTGACAGAATTATATCATATTCCTTCCATTTTTATTAATTTCTGTTTCTCCATATTCGCCCATGCATCACATTCCTATTTCCTTACGCTTTATATTTTTACTTACTCCATAGGACAAAATATGAGAACATTACAAAAATCAAAGAGTAAACAAATTATCTGTGAAATTCTTTTTTAGTCTGATTTGGGGTTTGCATTACCAATTGTTAAAATAAATAGTTGCACAAGTATCTAATTACAAAAACAACTAAATAACTCAAAATAAATAGCATTTAAAGAATATTTAAAATGTTTTTAATTCACAAAATGGTTTTTTATTTAGTGAAATGAACCTAAACTGTATAAAATTAAAGTATTTAAATTCCGATCCAGCGAAAAATTCCATTAGCAGAAAAGTTAGTTATTAAACGTCATCGTTCGGAGAAAATTTGTAATTGTTTTAAAATACCCGAATAAAGTGGCGCTTTGTAAGATTTGCGCTTTATTAAATTTACTTTAAAACTTTATAAAATCTTTTATTAACTCCTGTTTCGTGCAAATAACCCGAAGTGTTAAAGAACGGTTAAAACTTTCAAATTCACTTTAAAACAGTTTTGGTCTAATCTAAAACTGTATTTAAGTTATGCAAAAGTTTCGTATAAGATTTTAGTTTTATTATTATGGTTATTATAAAGGGTGTGAGAGCGAATTTTGCAAAAACCGTACAATAAAAGATAATCTACGACAACATGTGCTGTAATTTTCGGCTTCATATTATGGACCTTTAAAGTTAATTCATGGGAGGTCATGAATGAAAATGTGATATAAAGGTGAAAACAGGCTTAATTTATTTCCATACTTCGGGAGTTTGTCAACAGCGACACAGCATGAGAAAATATGCAGATTTCCCTCTGGTAACTTTTAAACGTGCCTAAATGTTACAGTAGTTCGTGAAACTTTTCAAATTTTCCTACTACTTGCCGGCAATTTCAGCATCTTAAACGTCGAATTTACTTTTACAACAAAAATTTTATTTCGGCTAAAATGTTGGACATTTTTTGCAATACTTTTAAAAAGTCAGAATGAGCAACCGGTAAGAGCAAAAAATAAATCAATTTTTTTTTAATTTGTGTTGTTGTTCAAGGGAAATTTTCATACGCGAGTTGTGAACGGTTTTATTTAAAATACGCCCAGTAAATTTAAATCTGATTTTTTATTTAAACGGGGATAGATTTATAATGTCGTATATCTTTTTTCCGATAGCTACAGCGACTGTTTTGGATTATATCCAAAACGATTACTGAACACCGCGTGACCGTCTGTCATCCCGTAATTGCTGCAAGCTTTTTAAAACTCGCCAGTAATTAACTTAAAAATATAAAAATCCATAAACGCCACTGATTCGTTACGTTTGTCTAATTAATTCTGATTGACAGCATTTTTACAATTTACCTGCAAACGTGATTTATTCGCAGCTCGTTTCGATGACGCCCTTGCAATTTTCAAGTATTTTATAAGTAATGTTTGGCTTTAGTTAGGGAGATGTTTCGGATGATAATAAATATAGAACCCTAATAACTCACTGCCCTTAATTACTGATATAATTAATTAGGGTTCCTCAACTGCGTTGCGAATTTGCGGACGAGAACTACTGGTCGTAAGTTATTCGACCACGATGTTGAATGTTGTTAAAAATAATTAACTTTACATAATTAACGCGATCGGTTGGTGGTTATAGAACTGGTAATTTAATTTAATTAGCAATTTAATATTTAAACACACAATGAGATCCAAAACGTTATAATGGGAATTTAATTTAAAAAGTTCAAATAAAATAAAAATTATTACATGTGAGCATATGAAAACGAAATCAAGCTTGGCTTATAAAACATTAAATCATGTGCGTTACTTCTGATGTTTTTAATTTAATAGTCCAGTCAATATAGACAAAAAAAAGCGATTTGTTTGCAAAAGGTCGGGAAGATTTGAAATTTGGCATAGAGCTAGATTTCGAGATCCTTATTGAACTCCTGAATTTGCCAACATGGCGTCGCGCCGCTCGCGACGCCATCTTGAAAAAATGGCGCCGAAAAACATAAAAAGCTGTATATGTCCTAAGCCGTTGATTTTAGCGAAAAAATACTTCTATACAAAACTATTCCCTATAAAATTTTCTACAATTTTGCCCGGTATACTTTTGTTGTGCGGGCAATAGTTATGGCGATACAGCCTCTCAAATACGGGGTAAAAATTAAATTTTGCTTTTGTTCGCATTTTTAGACATATACCTAAGTTTATTTGTTGC
Organism: Melanotus villosus; assembly: GCA_963082815.1. NCBI lineage: Eukaryota > Metazoa > Arthropoda > Insecta > Coleoptera > Elateridae > Melanotus > Melanotus villosus. The sequence goes on along the minus strand of OY720422.1, from coordinate 17,204,326 downwards.
ATAAATAAAAGTACATTAAACCGAAATACATTAAGAGTGACGAATTCTAGTATGTTAATAGCAAAGAGAAGAATAACTATTCCCCTCCTCTAGCACTCCCTTCTCCAGGAACCCCATTAGTCTGTAGTAGCCACTTAGGAATCAGTGAACAGCATGTCGATATGAGAGAAGCTCGTATGTGTCGCGACAGCCAGAATCTACATAAACTCATCGATTGGTTTGCTCAGTACTTTCCGTTTGTTGAGAACGATTGTGTTGTCTCCCTTAGTACAGGGATCGTCGGCAATAGTTCAATAAATTGTCATATGACGCGTGAAGTGGGTACAACTGCTATGCATCAAATTAAAGGACAAACATTCGCTTCCATACAACTGAAAAGGAAAGATAGAGTTCTTCCACTTTCAACCATCAATTACGGCATAAAAGTCGATGGCGTTGTGGTTCCCATTAACCCGCTATTGCTTTTTCAAAGAGTGTGTATTGTTAAGAGGACCGAACAACAATTGCAAGAGTACCTTCATTACGAACTTGCACCATTCCCATTATCGTTATTCACGGAAGATGGTATACGCAAGGGAACGAAATCCTCTTTGTATGCTGTTTTTGAGCCAATTGAGCACACCCTATGCGAACCAAACATTCATGTAGTCGACGGAGGACACCTCCTCCATAAAGTGCGTTGGCATAGTAATGACTCTTTCGCGTTAATATGTAGCAAATACCTCCAGTATGTCAAGAAGAATTACAGCTCAAATGCAATCATAGTTTTCGACGGATATCCAGCTACAGGGACGGCCAATAGCACCAAAACCGCCGAACGATTACGGCGCTCACGGGTCCACAAATCCGTAGAAGTAATCTTCGATGAAACCATTAAGGTGACTTCATCTCAGAAACGCTTCTTATCGAATGAATCAAACAAAGCTCGTTTAATCGCAATGCTTAAAAAGAAATTCGAAGAGGCTGATTTTGTGGTTAAGCAGGCCGTAGAAGACGCAGATACCCTTATTGTAACTACCGCGTTGGAAATGTCCTCTTCATGGCAGTCTGTCTATATTGTAGGAGAAGACATTGATCTGCTTGTCCTTCTAACAGCTCTAGGGCACGATTACCACAACTTTTATTTCCGAAAACCAGGCAAGGGTCGAATCTCAGAGAAAATGTATAACTCATGCAGCTTGAAATTCAACGAAATTGTAGCAGATAACATTCTCTTTTTGCAAACATTCAGTGGTTGCGATACAACATCATCCGCCTACAATAAGGGAAAAGTGAAATTTCTCAATACGCTCAAAAACTCTCGGTCTCTTAATGACATTATTGGAGTGTTCAAAAATCGTGATGCTGAGCCTGACAGCGTAGCTGCGGCGGGGGAGAAATTTCTTATTGCTTTATACGGGAAAAATGACGAAACCAATTCCACCCTCAACTCGCTTCGCTATAATCTTTTTGCCAAGTGTGCTGCAAAAAGCACCTTCCATCTTGCTTCCCTACCACCAACAAGCGAGGCCGCTCGACTGCACTCATTCAGAAGTTACCATCAAGTTCAACAGTGGCTTGGTGTAGAGAAGAATTCACTCGATTGGGGGTGGAAAATATCCAGAGATGGCCCGGTGGCCATAACTTCGTCCAAGGAACCTGCCCCAGCTAACCTGTTGAAGTGCGTTTCTTGTAAATGTCGAAAGGGTTGTGGTCCTGCTTGCAGCTGTCGCAAAGCGGGTTTGAAATGCTCAAGAATCTGTGCTGTTTGTGACGGAAATGCATGTAGCAACGCAGTTGACATAGTTCAAGATGACCACAACAATGCAGACCTTGACGATTTACATCTGTTTCAAGATATCCAGGACATAGATGGGAACATTGAGGATGTTCCAGAGGATCCTGAGGTCGAGGATGCCGATTGCGCCGGACCGTCGGGCCACCACTAAAGGGGTTCCTGGAGAAGGGAGTGCTAGAGGAGGGGGATGGTTATTCTTCTCTTTGCTATTAGCATACTAGAATTCGTCACTGTTAATGTATTTCGGTTTAATGTACTTTTATTTATGCAACAAATAAACTTTACGTCTAAAAATGCGAACAAAGGCAAAATTTAATTTTTACCCCGTATTTGAGAGGCTGTATCTCCATAACTATTGCCCGTACAAAAAAATCATACAGAGCAAAATTGTAGAAAATTTTATAGAGAATAGTTTTGTATAGAAGTATTTTTTCGATATAATCAACGGATTAGGACATATAGAGCTATTTATGTTTTTCGGCGCCATTTATCCAAGATGGCGTCGCGAGCGGCGCGACGCCATATTGGCAAATTCAGGGGCTCAATAAGAACCTTGAAATCTAGCTCTGTGCCAAATTTCAAAACTTCCCGACCTTTTGCAAGATCGAATGTATATATTGACTGGACTATAATATGAGTTATAATAAATTAGTAGAAGTGTCAATTTTCAAAGTTCACATTACATCAAGAACAAAAGGTTTTTATAATCGAAAGTTATTTTTGAAATGAAAAAGGACTTGAAAATCAGGAATGGTCTTATTCTGCTGCTGCGTACTTACTAGAGTTCAGAGAATGATTTTCGAACGTTGTTGTTGATAATAATGAATTTTCACGCATTTAAGTTCTACCAAATTTTAACGAAACAGGTAGTGTTACCCGTAGAAAAGATGTCAGATCAAGACGAGTTAGAAATGTAGAAAATGTCGAGCAAGTTAGAATTATAATGGAACGTTCTCATAAAAATATTTGCGAATGCATTCATACAAAGTGCATGTGTGCCAAGAGCTACTTCCTCCTGATCAATCTGGTCATAATACACTTAGGAACAAAAATATTGCATATGTTTTTTTAAAAATAATATTTGGACAAAAGAATTAATTTCAACAGAATTTTTGTTTTAACATAATAATATATACTACATTCCTCATGTATAAAAGTCAAATGTGAAGAAATAAAGTAATACTCAATTAAAAAAATAAACATGTATTTAAACTACATGTAACACTTAACAAAACAAACTACATATTGAGAATTTAAAAAAAATGTTAATTATGGTGTATTGCAAATATGGAGAAAAATTAATATCTGGTATTGCCCTCTCTAGCTCTAGTGACTGCCTCCATCCTGCTTGATATACGACGGATGAGATTTTGTATCTTTCCTTGTGGGATGTTATTTCACTCTTCTTGTGCTGCATTTCGGAGTTCAACTAAAGTGTTTGGAGCCGGATTTCTTGCTCGTATTCTTCTTTATAGTAAATCCCATAGATGCTCCAGTGGATTTAAATCCGCACTTGATGGTGGCCAGTCTAATTGTATGCTTTTTAGACACTGAGTGACGATGTTAGCTGCTAGCGTACGTGCATTCTCATGCATTAACACAAAGCCACCATATTCTACAAAGCCGCCATATGGTAGCACATGTTCTTCTAATAGGGTGTTAATGTAATATTCGCCATTCATTCTTATGTCTATTTCTACAAGCTCTGTATGACTCTCCAAATTAATACCACCCCAAAACATAATGCGGCATGCGGCATATCGTTCTCCAGGTTGTCTATAAACCCGCTTTCGCCCATCTGGTTTCAACAACTGAATCCGGGTCTCATCGGTGAAGAGGCCGTTCTGTCCAGTTGACATGATCTCTTGCGAAATGCAAACGTTGAACTTTATGATGTGGGAGAAGTCGGGGTACAATAGCAGGTCCTTTTGGGGTTAAATTATGTTGTTTAAGTCTTCTTATTACAGCTTTCTTACTTACATTAACATTTCTTGTGCGTTGGAGCATATTTTTCAATTTAGGAGCTGTTAATCCACGGTTCCGTAAAGCTTGAAGTTGCAGGTATCAGTCGTCAACTTCTGTTGTGCACCTTTTACGGCCTTGGCCTGGTCTTCTTTTGTATTCTCCAGTTTCTCTGTACCTATCATTTTATTATACGAAAAACTGTAGATTGGGCCATACTGATGATCTCTTCAATGCTTTTTTGTCTACGCTCTTTATTAAATATATATTTTTTTAAATAATTAACACACTGATGACAATTTATAGTAAATGACAAAACGGCACCCAGAAATTAAAAATTATTAGAAAAAACCTGATACAACGCTTCTGAATGAAACAGCACACTCAGTGTTATCAACTTAAATTCAAAACGAATGCGTAAGAAAAGCTAATCGGTAACAAGTCAGTTACAATAGGACTGTGTACTTGATACCTTACAATCAATTTTATCACATGCCTCGTTTTCGCATTATGAGATTTATTTTTTCGTTCTCAGAAGAAAAAAAATGCAATATTTTTGTCCCTGAGTGTAAAAGGAGAGTTTAATATAATTGGTTTTTAAATCATCCTAACAACAATGATCACCTTGATAAGACCTATTTTATGGATGAATCGTGGTTTCATATTACTGGCTACGTGAATTCCCAGAATATGTGTTTATGGAGCAATGATCATCATCAGTACTTCGTTGAGTCGGGTTTACATCCCCTAAAGGTAGAAATTTGGGTTGCAATGTGGAAAAGAAGAATAAGGGGGTCCAATTTGTTTGGACGGAACTTTAAATGCAGAAAGATATCGGAATAATATTCATGAACGGTTTATCAATCAGTTACATGACGACGAAAGGCAGGAAGGCTATTTCCAATAAGGTGGTGCAAGACCGCATACTGTCCAAATAACACTCAATTATTTATCACAATTTTATAATGATAGGGTTATTGGTAGAGACCTTTAGCCAGTCCGTTCATGTGACTTGGCGTGTTTAGTGTTTTCCTATTTCCACATTTAAAAATGTTTTTAGAACTCCGGTACACACTTTGACAGATTTAAAAGAAAGAAATTTATGTTTAAATTGCAATGGTGAACACTTGCAGCAGTTATTATAACTAATCTAATACACAAGTAATTGATGTAGCGGATGTAATATTGTTTAAGTGTTGCTTTTATGTTAATTTTCAAAGATTTTGAGGTTACAGTCGGTAAAAATTGTTATTCAATGGCTTAGGACGTTTAGGTTATGTATGTGCATTTCAGTTATAAAACATTAACATAATGTGAATCAATAACAGACATATATGTGCTTTATTTTTCAAAACCAAGCTTTATTTAGTTTTGATTTGCTCACATGTTGTATAATCAGGAAATCTGAAGAATGTCTGTAGTTTTCAAAATATTTTAGGAGTTTATTTAAAGGAACTTCCGCTCAGAGTGAATCCTTAATTATTTCAATATTTATTGTAAATTGGTGACTACAGGTAGGCATATAAATTAAATCATCTGTGAATTTTAAATGCTAGAGTTGCTGGATATTTCTAATCAATAAAAATAATTTTTTTTCTGTAGCAACTGTTAAATTGCTATGTTATCTATTAATTTGAGTACGCTTGAACGTACGCTAAATGAGACGCGCGTTGTTGAGTGACTAGTCGTATTTAAATAATAATAATGCTTTAACGCCCGCCGCAACGTGCGTTTCGACGGACGTTAAATAAACGCTCGTGTGTCCCGAGCCGTAAAATAAATGCTATAGAAAAAAATATAGTATTATACACGACGATAAAATTTAATTATCTTCTCGAGCGTAATTAGCGTCTCGACTGGCGATGGCGTCTCGACGCTAAAATACGCCCTCGAAGATAAAATACGATTTTATCGTCTTGTATAATAACTAACTATAGCAATTGGTCAGAATCGAAATAAACCCTTTTTTGAAATTTCTGAGCTTACTGTGAAGCTTTAAAATTTAAATATTTGGAATAAACTTTGAGAAGTAAAAATTGCATAATTACGTAGAATTTTCTATCAGCAAACCTAGTTATCGTCCAATAAATAAACGAAATTAAGAGCTGAAAGTCTTTTGATTAGGATCTTTAAATTAAAGAAAAGGTCTGTGTGAAAATACGAGCAAACAACCATAAAAACATTTTAAAAGGCAGAAAACTCATACATTTTAGAAATTGTTCTACAATCAATAAATACTAGAGAAAAGAAGATGATGTAATGCCAGGTAAATCGAAAAATAATTATTTACAGAAACTAGTAAGTAACCGAATTTTCTGCTTCCTTTTGGCATTTTTTGAATTATGAAGGCAGTTTTGAAAGCCGATAATTTGAATATTTTTTATAAATTTGTAAATCTTATTAAACGCCAGAAAACAGCAATTATTTATATATATTATTTATTTAAGATAATGGAAACTGAATCACAAAGTAATAGAAAAATTTATTGTAAATGAGAAAATCTAAATCTTAGTAGCTTTTACACAAAATTACATAGTTTTTTGAAAAACAACTACAATAAATTTGAGTGTCAGATTAAAGATGAGTAAATGAAGAAATAAACGAACAAATAATAAGCTATCATTGAATTTTTGTAAATGCCATAATATCCTTTAAGTATTTAAAAAAAAAAAAAAGTTAGAAATTGCTTTGTAATAAATGAATAACTAGCAGTAAAAGGAAGACGTTGTAACACAGAACAAATCGAAAGAACTGTAAAAAACAACCATACACAGATACACACTGATTTTTGCTCTTTCTTTTGGAACTTTTGGAATTTTTAAAGAAATTTGGCCTGGCAATTTAAATATCGTTCGTAAGTTTTTTATTACTTGAAAATTTCCCAATAATTTGATACGAATTAAAATTAACAAAGTAATCACAAAAAAGAACTAAAAATTGTAACTGGAAACGAACGAATACGAGCCTTTGGGCTCTCAAAGTATTAAATAAAACTCGTTTTTGCAAAAGGAAAACAATAGCTATTATGGTATTCACAAATTTTAAGAAACCCTAAATTTTAGAAATTAGTTGTAATGAACAACATAAATAATTGCAAGAAGGAAATAATATAATGCAGAACAAATCAAAACTAGAAATACTTCCAAAACTGATAATAATAGGCAATGAAATAATAAACTGGGTGGGATTGTTCTTCTTCCTGTTTAAATTTTTCGAAAGTGATTTCTTAATTACCAGAATTGCAAAAGAATTTAACATGATGCGAATTAAAATTAATAAAATCAGAGCAAAAAGCTCGTAAATAAGTATGGTTAAAATATTCTAACTGGAAACAAAGCAATGCCAGTTTAGGGGATTTAAATTTATAAGGCGAAATTTGTTTTTAGAAAATAAACAGCAATAAATGTGCAACTAAGATTAAAAATAAACGAACTACTAAATATAAGAAATATTAATACTTTGTAATGGTTTTCAAAAAATTTAGCATTTTATAAATTAGTTGAAATAAATAAATAGTAGCAGGAAGGAGCCGATATAAAGTAGAAAATTGAAAATAAGAAATTAATAAATAACAAACAAACTACCTAAGCGTTCTATTTTTTTCATTTCAATTTGCATATTTTGATAAACACATACTTTAATTTCCAGATAATTGTAAAAGTATTAAAGAAGTCGTGTACACTAAAATTACTAACATAACTAAAACATTTGTAGAATAGAAAATCGAAAGCACATTTAACTTTAAAATATTCTAATTACGAATGAAGCACTAATACTTTAACTTTAACAATTTTACACAAAATATTTTAGATTTATGTATTAAGAAATTAAACAAAATGGAAAAGAAACAACAACGAGTTTGGGAATACAATTTAAAATGAATAAACGAACAAACTAAAACATTAAGAAAAATAAGTAATGTAATATTATTAAAACAGACAGAACCCTAAGGTTTGAAAATTGGTTTATACTAAATATATAAATAAATTATTTCTTTGTCTTTTATAGATTTAAATTAACGTCGAAGTCTTAAGGCAATTTTAAAAACTGGCAGCTTGAAAACTTTCGATAAATTCTTGGTTATTAGAAAATTATAAAATTATGATGTGATGCAAACTACAAACGACAAAAAAATTTGTAAACCTAAAATAGGATTCATATTTAACTTCAAATATGCCAAATAAAAACTTCAACGAAATCAAGTAAGAGAACCATAGGGGATTCAAAAATTTACATACAAACTTGTTACACATTAAATAAAATTAACAATGAAGTTAAAGGATAAATAAATAATTAAAGAAAAGGAAGAAGAATAGGATATTGTCAATACTTATTTTTGTTTTTCATAAGTACTAAATTCTAGTTCAGATTTGGTTAACCTATTGCGTAAAAGCAAAATTTATTAAAAAGTAACAGCCCACTGTTGTGCCTTAGGGTTCCCTGTTTAAAAATGGTTTAATTTTTGGCAACCGAATGTTTTCAAACTTGGAAGCATAGATGTTTGATGTTGATATGTAGTGTTGGTTGCAGAACCAGTTCGAAAGATCTACGTATTTTAATTTAAAAATTCCAATTATGTAAGTTTTAGTTTCTCATAAGTTTGTGTATGTTAGCTATGCAAAATATTCCGTATTTATAACTTGAGTTGATGTAGATTCAGAATCATCAGCCTACAATTTCGATTTATTTGATTTTTCACAGCATTTTGTAAATATAATGGTAACTATGCAATTTTTAAACTCCAATTGATAAAAAGGCTAAAACGCCTTATGTCGGTTTACATTGAACAGCATTAAAACACAAATTACAAAACAAGAAATGCCATTACTGTAGTCACGTTCTTGAAAAATTAAATTTAACTAAATCATCAGGCGCTTGCATAAATACGAGGGCATTCTTCAGATTATTCCTTTTTGTTGAAGTATTATCAGGCGACTTTTTGTGGATCCCTTATTACCTACAAAATTAAAATGCAGTTAAAACACATAATTTATAAACGTATTTAAATTTACTGTTTGCGTTACCTTCAGTATGAATAAACTTTCGTAAATTTGTATTTAAACACAGCAAAGGAAATTGCCAAACGAAATAGGTTCATCATTCAATAAGGACTTCTTACAACTAAAAAAATATGTTAATTCGCATTGTATATGATTTTTCTGCTTTTCTTTCTTATTTACCGATGTTCATCATATTTTTCAAAAAATTTCCTGGGATAACTTTTCTAACGTTTATTTGAATCTGAAACTAGCCACTTTCTTAATTTAAAGTTTTATTTGTTGTTTCTATCGCCTTAAAGGAAAATTCCTCATTAGTTCTTCTAAAAATTCCAAATTATTTGTTTCATAAATTTTGACATATTTTAAATATAATACTTGGTTGCTGAAACGAACCAAGTCTATCAATCTTATTTTTTAACTTCTGACGCTAACTGAAGATAAAACTAGTCATTTCGTAAAAAGAAAACTCAACAGAGCGAAGATGAATTGTTTTTGTAGAGATAAGCCCCGAAGCAAAATAAATTATTTAAGAGAAAATGCCAGGAATAAAATAATTATCGACATTTGCTCGAAACTGAAATTCGTCCCTGTCTACCAAGAAATCTGGAATTGTATCTGAGTCTCGATGTAATTTAATAGTAAATGAACTATATTCATTGAAATTAAGGCAACGTTTTGACACCGAGATAATTGCACCCCAGCAAGTAACAGCAGCAGCACACTGTTCAACAGAAATGCGTCTAACAGCTTAGTTAACCTTAATCGGTTTGCTATTTTAAGCTGGTTTCGTGCTGCAGATATTCAGATTTACTACTAAATTTACAACATTTGCATTTAGCAAAGTTGTCTTGCTTTAATCTTGTTAGTGAATACGTCATTAATTTGAATATATTGTTTTAGAGTTTACTTACCTTTTTTATTTGGCTTTTTAACGATTAAGCTGCAACAGTTACGGTCTCCGAGGCCCCGAGGGGCTTAAACTCTGTTTAACTTCTCAGGACACCGCGTTTAATCTGAAAAAGGACAAAAGTGTAAATTATCGGAAATTTGTTTGCTTTAAACTTAATTGAGATCGAATTTCGTACAACTTCTTAAAATACTTATTCGCTTGTTTGGTTGGTAATGTAGTTTTGTTTGTCGACAAAGGATTTTAAATTCAAGGTTTTATTTAAAAATACCTTTAGAAACGTAGTTTACTTGTTATTTCGAAACGATTCTAAATTTTTCGTATTTACTCCAAAGTGTTTACCAATCCCACGAGTACAGACTAAAGGCAAAAACTGCATCTTTTACACAAGCGAAATGCACCAAAGGCTCGAAGCGAGAAGCGCTTTAAAAGGAACTAAATCATAGACAAAGGCTTAAACCAATTTAAAAAACTGAGAACTTAAGTGAACACGGAGTACAAGATCTGCAACAGACACTGTAAATACAAAGCAAGTAGTCAGGAGATGAAGTACGAAACGTTAAAAAGTAGAACAAGGGTGATTTCTGGTAAAGACGATAAGCAACTAATCAAAGTTTTACATGTTTTTGAGATTCCTGGACGTAGAAAGCCAAAAGAATACCAAAGTGCAACTGACCTGATTTTGTTTTATCAAAAAACCTCGCGGAATCGTTGATTAAAAAGTCAGGGTGAAAAGTTTACGGTATAGAAAAGGCCGTGAAAAGTTTCTTGTTAGGACTTAAAACTCGCGAAAACTGAAATGATAAAATTATTTAGGTCAGAGGGTTTTCAGAAATTGTTTAAAATTTTGTTCCAAATATTTAGATGTTTCAACTATCATAGAGGTAAATTTTCCTTTTTTGATTTTTTTCTTACTCCTATGGAACGCTGAGTAACCCTGTGAAACCATAAAAAAAAATAAAAAACGAATACTAAGTCTAGATATTAAGTTATTATCTTCAACAGAAAGAAATTATGTATCAAAACCCAGAAAGCAAGGGTGCAAAATACATATTTGTTTTTAAATATTTTAATGGTTTTACAAGTTTACTCAGCCCTCTATTAAGTGACTTTAGATTAAATATTCCTCCATGGTAAGTTTAAATGTGAGAAATGCAAGACGACAAGATCACCTATAAAAGGTCAGCAATTAATACGAATAAATTTTAATAAAAGTGTGAATACCGAAGAAACTGATCCCGAAAAAATGGAAGAATTGAAAAATCTAATTATGAGTATACATAGACATGAAAAATGGGTTTGATGGGTTACAGAAAGAAGTGAAAGCGAAGGAACTTCAGTGGATGAAAGAAAAGAAGGAACTGAAGGAAAAAATCGAGCGTTTAGAGACGAAGCTGGAAAATTTGGAGAACAAGAGTGGAAGGAACAGTATAGTAATAACTGGTTTTAAAATACGAGATAATGTTAAAACAGAAGAGCTAAACCAAACACCAGACTTTAAGGAAGTATATAAAATTGGGGAAAAACAAAGAAAATCAAGTAATAATGGTCGAATTAAAAATTGGGATAAGAAACAAGAAATAATGAAGCAAAGAAACAGACTACAAGGGAAAGACGTATATCTAGAAACAAACATGTTAGTAGAGGAGAGGAAAGTACAATTTAAGATCAGAGAAGAATCAAAAGAAAATATATTTAAAATGGTAAAGGTAAAGGTATCAGCACTAACGCCCCGCGAGCGAGCAAGGCCAGCAACATGAAGGGTTAAGGCCTCCTGAGTCGCTTTCGTACCCGATCTTTTCATACGCTATACGTACATGGTGATGTGGCAAGCACCACGCCTTCAACAACCGTCTACCTTCTCTACTCCACCACTATGTTTCGATTTCCAATTATTTTCAGTGATTTGGTAGGCCACCGCCGAGTATCCGACTCGGGTTTGACCCCAAGACCGTCCGCGATGTAGTCGAATGCCTTAACCGCTCGGCCACTCCGAAATGGGCTATAGGAAGTTGGTAATAAACGATGAGCTGTAAGAATAGTCGGACAAGAGTGGAGATTTGGTGCAACCACAAAAGGCTGTATCTGTAGAATTAAAAATAGAAGACACAAAACCGGCTCCATAAACTTCAACAAATCAAAATAAGATAAGACAGAAAAATATGCTAACGAAATGGATGTATTCGATTTAAAGAATTGGAAGGATGAAAATAAAATGAAAAAGCAAAAAGAGATAAGAATGAGTATTTGTAATATAAAGACGTTAAATGGAAAAGAGCCAGAGTTAATAGAAGAAATTCAAAATACGATTTACTTTTATTCGACTACTATCTCCTAACGGAGTTTACAAATAATTGGAATTAGTAAGAAGGGGCGGAAAGGAAAAGGTATTAAAATATTGGATGGTAGATATGCATTAAGGTACTCAGGAGTAGAAAAAACAGATACAGTAAAGGAGAGAGTAGGAATAATAACAAACACTGAAATTGAGGGAATAATAACGGATTATGAAGAAATCAACTTAAGAATAATGAAAATAAAACTAACAATACAAGATGATAGAAGTATAATACAGATTTATGCCCCAACTAGTTTGATGCTGAAGATGAGAAAACTAGTTCTGTGACACGTTACAAGAAGTGGTGGAAATTGAAAGAGAAAACTCGAAATATGTGAAAATAATGGGGGAAATCATAATGGTAGAAAAACGATAAATTTCGGTATAGAGAATCAGATGCTTATATGAAGTATGTTCTTTTATCACAAAAGCATTCACAAATATACTTTAGAGGCAATATAAAGAAATGCCATAAGTACAATAGATTATATAACAAACAGTATAAATTCAAAGAGGGGTTCAGAATGGGATAGTGAAGCGCAACACAAGGTGTCGGACCGAGATAAGCCTCTCCTACTCGTCTCAACTCTCACTTTCACCTGTTAAGGCTGGTATTTACATGCAGTGACATTCTACTTGACGTATCTAAAGTTGCATAACTACTTAAATAAGCACGGATTTGTGTATGACTCAAAATTGTAGAGTCGGGTAATAACTGACAAGTTGGGATGATTAAACTGTTTCTTGGAATAATACGAAATAGTTTGCCGTCGAATTCTGTTTCATATTTTAAATATTTCCTATTATCTATCGCACTCTGCTAGTTAAGTTGCCTACACGCTACATTCTGAATAGTGAGTTACAACTGTATTTCGAAAATCTTATTTCCATTATTTCCGAATTAATTTGCATTTTTGAAAAATGTTCGCGTGACCTTTGAAAAGGGGATGTTTTTATCTATCTATTGACGTGGAGATTTTTTCGATATCTCAGTTTTTGCAAATACTATTTGAATTTTTTAAACTAAATTAGAGTTGCACGTTTTTTATTGCTAAAACGTTATTTTTTTTTAGTTTGACACAACCGAGGTGTCTATAGACAGACAAAAGATAAATGATTAGAAGTAAAAATTACCTGCCACCCCCACATTAAAATTGTTTCTCAAAACAAGGAGCAAAGTCTGCATATAATCGACTATTTTTCAAGAAGAAGAGTTATTTTCAAAAAAGTATGGGCCTGTTATGCCACTGGAGGATATTGCTGCCCAAACAGTAACTTTAGGGCTATGTAATGTAGTTTGATGTTTTTGATGGAAAATCTAAGGCATCGCTTGGAAGAGTACTAGCGGCGAAATGGGCGACATCTAGATGATACAATTTTCCATATATGAATTTCCAGTAAATGTAGTTTTAAATTCCAAATAAAGTTAGTTGTGAAAACTGACGATAGCTGAGCAAAATTAGAAAGAAAAGTGCAAGACTCTCTGAGACACCTTGTATATGGAAGAGATATATGAACAGTTTTATGGGAAATTTTGAGCTTTATCATTCGCGCCGATTAACTTTTGATATTTTCCAAAGCTAAATTACTGGCATTTTTTCAAAATTTCAAGGCGTTTTTGTGTACTGCAAAATAATACGTTGAATAAGAAATGGGAACTTCTGTAATATTTGAGCTCTGGAACAAGCACTAAGCTAAACTCGGTTCATATCTGCTGCTTGTTTAGTATTTTAATTAAAAATTGTTTAGGTTTTGTAACGCTGCAAAGCTTTAGAGTTATATTGCACATTGTATATTAAAGATGTAATTGTAAATTTGACTTGTTTAATAATGTGCATTCTATTATTTAGTCGTTTCAATTATTCATTTTATTACCTCTTTATAATATGTTTTAAATTAAAATAGATATTACAGAGGCAAAATTTTATAACCTACATAATTTGAAATTTTCTTGCCACTTATTGCTAGAAAAATGTTGAAGTTTACATTTTTTAAATTTCTAATTTTTAATTTGATTATTTTTTCATTTGAGTCGATTTCAAATTTAATTATTTTGCCTTCGTTATAATTTTCAATTTGTTTATTCTGCGATTTAATGGTTTAAAAATTACTTACTTAAAATAAAGATAAAAACGAGAAGCAGATATACACATATATTTCGTTGGTTGATAAAAAGTGACAAGGAAGGCAATATCAAACTAAAGGCCTTTCTGAAAAGCCATCATGAAAAAATATAAAGGATATCAGTATGTCAATTTTTTATTTGTCAGTCTGAAAGCTTTCACTCTGGAAATACTAAAGAATCCATCTTTTAACTAAGGGTATCATTTACGTTATTTCTGTTTTGCCATATCTTATTATCTTCTATTTTCAAACTTAAGAAAATAAATATAATACAATCAAAAATGTTTTGGCAGCAGTTGCTATACCTACAATAATTTAAAAGTCATTATAAAATATTTACTTTTATTATTTTGATATCATTTATATTTACTGTGACATATTTCAGTAATGTTTCAAAAAGAACATCTTTTGTATTTTTTCGTTGCAGTATCAATTGGAGTTGGGGAATTTGGATATAAATTTTTTTTTTTTTTCAAGAAATTACTTTTGTTACAATTTTGGCAGATACCAATGATGTAAGAAATAATATAAGTAATTAAATAATTTCAGAGATGACTATTAAATTTCATTGCAACCGCGATCTAAAGATTTTTGAATTATTTTCATTCCAAGGGAGGCAAGAGAAATTTTAGTCTGTGGAGTAGGGAAAATTTAAGCTGGAACGTTATCATATGCTACAGTATTTCTCTGATTTACCTCTCATATTACGTGCAATATTATTTTTAATGCAATATAAAGTGCCACTAAAAATTGTAATAATTCGTGACTTAATAATTTGAGATTTTGAGAATAGTTTTAATTAATTTACTAAAACCAAAGCTAACACAGGAGTTACAAAATAATTATTCCTTCCCTTGGGGGACAAATTTAATTTAAAATATGTTTGGATAAGCTTGGCCATGAAAAAATAGAAATTTTAAGTACTGTGGCTGGCACTGAATGTTTTTGAAATTAAATTTTTTATGCTGTAAACAATTTTTGAGGAACGTAATTTTAGTTGCAATAAGATGCTTTTGTTCATAGAGAATTTGCACCTATTAACTAATTTCTGTTAAAAGAACGTCTTCCGGGTTAGGATCGTGTCATTGTTGACAAAGGAGAGCTCAACGTTTCGCCCAC
The DNA here is from genome assembly GCA_963082815.1 of Melanotus villosus. Classification (NCBI taxonomy): domain Eukaryota; kingdom Metazoa; phylum Arthropoda; class Insecta; order Coleoptera; family Elateridae; genus Melanotus; species Melanotus villosus. The sequence continues at coordinate 17,189,099 of OY720422.1, read as the reverse complement.
TTTCTCAAGGGGCTTCATCAAGACAAACGAGGGGACACTAAAAGAACACGGTAACACAACGTGTAAACCAAGCCAGAGGCCTTCTGAATAAAAACAGAAAAAAGTATCGGACGAAGATGTCGCTTGGTCATGATTGGAGGGGGCGGAGCCAGTAGCGATGGTAGACTTTCTTACGTCTGACAGATGATAACCAGTGTCACAATTTAAGATGTTAGAGGGCCTCGATAATTCAATAGCCTCTCGGACTTTCCTGTTGTAAGTGTGAAGAGAATTGGTAATGGTCGATGATTTCTCAAACAAGATCTTACGGCTAGTGTCATGATGATGTTTAGCAACAGCCGAGTGTGAGAGAAGACTTGATTTCACGCAACGTTTGTGCTCACAGATACGTGTGTGCGTACTGAGCGATCAGTTTCTCCAATGTATACTAAGCCACAAGAACAACTGATTTTGTAGACGCTTGATGGTAGGGGGTTGACGCTTATCTTTTATTGAAGGGAGTGTCTGTGACACTTTTGGGGGGTTTGAAGATGGTTTTGGTGTTATGTTTTGTGAGAGTCTTACCTATGCGATCAGTAACTTAGCAAATGTAGTGTAAAAAGTCTAGGGTCGACAAGTATTCTAAGAATTTCCGGAGTGTGAGTGAATACCCGATTTCAAGTAATATTTTTGTTCACAGATTTGTGTGTGTACTGCGCGACCAGTTTCTCCAATGTACACTTAACCACAAGAACAAGGAATAGACACCTCTTGATGACAGGTGTTGATGCTTATCTTTTGCTGCAGGGAACATCTGTGACACTTTTGGAAGGGTTTGAAGATGATTTTGACGTTAAGTTTTTTGAGAGTCCTATCTATGTGATCAGTAACTTAGCGAATATAGTACAATAAGGCAGTAGTCTGGGGTGTATAAGTGTTCTGAGGACTTCCGGGGCGTGAGGGGTGAAATTATTTTTCGATGACTTTCCTAACGGCCCGTTTGTTGTACCTATTCTTGACGAGATTGTCTCAAATTTGGGTTAACTTGACATGAAGATCGTTGGATTGAGGCACGGTGATAGCACGATGAATGAGAGAATTGATTACGGAGAGCTTTTGTGGCGGATGATAATGTAAATTGGCATGCAGGTACCTATCCATGTGTGTAGGTTTACGATAAACTGAGTGTGCAAGATGACCACTCGGTCAAGGAAAGGGAGAGAACCGTTCGATTCTATTTCCATGGTGAACTTGATATCAGGATGCTGATTATTGAGATCTTTTGGGAAAAAAAAACAAGGATATGTCTTTCATGGTGTTAGGTAATAAAAGTGTCGTCTACATAACGGAACCAGACCTGGAGTTAAAGGATTCCAGGGCTATTACCTGGTAAGATTCCATAAAGATGTTAGCAAGCACCGGAGAAAAGGGAGAACCCATAGCAACGCCTGTTACTTGCTTATAGAATTAGTTAAAAAGGAAATATGCAAGTTTGCCGTCTTGAACTACCATATGAACAAAAATTATTTAGATAAGGGATGGCCATGGTGAACAAAATCACTGTCTTTGATACTTTGATAGGTTCAGCTTGTTGTTGGTTCTACATGTCAATTAAATGTCAGTTTCGATTTGAATTTTTATTCATCATGGTATTCTCGCAATTACATAAGCAATTCATCATTGAATCTTATTTTCGTAATAGAAATCTTGAAAATGGGGAATGGAGGTGTGTCTTGAAGAACATTTTAGCCGAATTAATTCCAACTAATTTATGAGTATAATCCATACATTTAAAAACTCTATTATAATATTTTCCTTTGGATCACTCAAAACATCATCCAAAATAAAATATTAATTTTTCAGAGATATTACCAAATTACATAGTTGTTGCAGAGCCTTTTTGAGTTTTCAAAAAGGACTGTTTTTTGTGATTTGCCAGAAACAGAAGATTTCAATTGATAGAATTGTTGTAAACTAATTTCTAACGAATACTTCCCCATCTGAAAAGTAATTACCTCCATTTAAGTAATTAAACTATTAAATATTACAGACATACCCCGAGAATATATATTAAAGCCATAATAATGTTTTAGTGTTTCAAATTTTGATTGCTTGTATGTTTTCGAAATTTCTGGATGTTTTAATTGAGTAATCAATTTTGACATGATTAATGTTTTTTTGACTTTGACACAATATTGCTTGATTTTATATTAAATAATTTTTGTACAGAAATTTTTTACCATGCACCAGTGGATGAAACTTATTTCTACCTATTTTACTTCGATGGTCTTTTTTAGTAAATCAACTTTAAAAATGGCAAGCTTTTCAAGTTCTTTTATTATTTTGCCTTCTCGGTTGACGGAAGATTTCAAGGCGCAGACTTTGAAACTAAATATTTGAACTTGGAAGCTCGTACATATAACTGACACTATGAAGTCGACACTTTGAATAAAACATTTGTTCCTCATTAACATGAAAAAATGGAACAGCTGGTAAATGTAAATAATTTGCATTGGATTTTTGCCAAAGACAATGTAGCTGTTAATATACTTTTGATTATGCAATTGCTACTTTGCCTTCAGTTTTTCATTTCAAGGGCTTTAAAGTAAAAACAAACCATTGAACGTGTTTCGCAAATATTACTTTGGTGGTTTTTTTAGCATTTAGTAACTGAAGCTTAACATTTTTCCTTTGATATTTGAGATTTCGATTTCACACGATTTAATAATCAAACCAATGATTTTTTCCAGACAATTCCACTCATAATCTGTCATCCAATGAAATCACAGTATTTTGGTAAATTGAACCAATCACAATCGAATTATACTGGAAATTTCACTACTAGTGAAATTTCCGCGGAAATTTTATGACTAGCAGCGTTGCTTAGAGACAACGTCTGTCAAAATTTTTTGAGTGACAAGTATTTCAGTAATTTCATTATAATTCGAGGAATTGTCATTCCGAATACCATTCGTGACTAGAATTGTACGGGCCATTTTTGCCGTCATGACCACTATTGTTGCTTTAGAAAATCGTCACAACAAGCAGTCGTGTTCATGACGGCAAAAAAATTGCCGGTAAAATTCTAGTTACTTGTGGTATTACTTCTGAATATTCATTATTGAATTCAATGTAAAAAACATGCAATTTTAAAAATGCAAGTGTAAGAAAATGTATTCCACAGCGTTTTGAATATCAATGTGCTTGAAACTTAACTAATTATTTTTCAAAATTTTTGGCCGAAATTAAAACATCTTGTGCCAAAAAACTTGATAGTAACCGCATACCTAGAATTTAAAGTTATGTAATAAGTTGTATCGCTAGTTTTAAAACCGTGAAACTAAAATAGAATCGAGATGTCTCCGCGTTTTCTTCTATGTGGAACAAAGTCGTAAATTTTTATGATTTTGTTTCCGTAGTACTAAGAACTGAGATAAAAGTAACTTTTAACGGAATTATTAGCACTTTAAATTCTTTAAAGAATTTCAATTCTTACATTTTTCTTTTCACTTTAACTCAAACAAGAGGTGGCATTGTTTAGTGTTCATACTTGGTCTGTGAAGTTACCCAAAACTAGTAATTTTCTTAAACAAAACTCTTTAAAGTGATGGAAACAAAAGAAAAATTCGAAAATCGAATCCTTTTGTTCAACTAAATCTAGTTTATTGTCTTTACTCCTTGAACTTTCTATGAATACAGCAATGAGTAAGTCTAATTCTAAAAATATGATTGCTTCAACGTCATAGTATTGCACATCTGTGTTGATATATTCATCTGTATGAATCCACACATAGAAGTTTTACAAAATTAGAAATTGCTAAATTTGAGCATTGGAATTCGTCCACATTTTTTACGTGTTTTGCCAAAATATATTATGTTCTAAATTAATGTTCGAATTCTAAACCTAAGAATACCTAACGGCCGAGTTTAATAAATTTCAAAATCTTCGTTCTATCTTCATGGTTTATTTGTAGCGAAAAAATTCTTCTAAGTTATAAGGTTTTGGTAAAGTTTTCTTGATTTCGTCACAGTGGAAGTTTTCATATGTTTTGAATGTCATTTTATTTATAAAATTTTCTTGTGAGCGTACATAAACAACTTGTGTTATATCACTTTTGACAAATTTATTTTTAAAATCAGTATGATGCTATTTTTAGTTGAAATTAACTTTAACAAGAAACAAGAATAACAATCTTCCACAAGGCTTAGGCGCCAAAATTCTTGAGCACTAAAATAACTTATTATTATAAGTAACTACATTTGTTTGTAATTTTTTGATAAAACAAGCTGCGCAATTTGGAAACAGGGTCTGTGCTAGACGATTCTAGTTAAAAACAACTATTCTTAGATAAACATCTGAAAGAAACTACACTGAAGTTTGCTTTCTTTTTATTTGGCTAAATTGAACTGTACTGTAAATATTGCAAAAAATTTAATTTTACAGACGTAATGTTATAACAATTACAGTTCACAATTTTCCCGAGGCTAGAAAACAAAGCAAACAATAATTTTGCAGGTTATACAGGCGTGTTAGTTTTAGACTTCGAAAGGCACGCTTTTATATTGTATGCTATTACCAAATAGCAGAAAATATTTGGAGGTTGGTTTGAAAATTTGTCTTGGTGTGCGAAGTAAATAATACCAAGGATAAAGGCATTATTCAAGGCAAAAAACAAGAAAGTGAAGGTAGGCTAAGCAGAAGCGAACTGGGCATTATTTAATTATTGAAGTTGGATTGCTTCGTACTTAAAATTAATAACAATTGGAGCCACATTGGGTTGATTTCTTTGTTAATGTGGTGATCACAAAAAACAAAATAGCAAGTGGATTTCATTCGAGCTTTAAGGATAGCTTAAGCTAATTTACGCTCAGTATTTCAGAAGTTTAACTTAAACCGGCTTAAATTATGACTTAAGTGTGTGGTCGGCTTAAGTCAAAGTTTAAGCAGGCTTAAAATAAGGTTTTGCTTAAACTCGTACTGTTACAGAATTGTTTTGTTCACCCGCGTTTCTTAACAACTGTTACGATATTCGAAATATTGACAAATAATGGCAGTTGGGCATTGAAACTTCAGACGTTTTCTGGAAAGGCGTTTGTAATGCTTGATTCTTTATGTATTTTGTCCTTAACGCGTTTTGCAAAATCATTTTAGATGTACTAAGCTGGCTAGCTATACAAAAATTTGTAAATAAAAATGTTACGAAAAGTTTGGTTTAATCATTGATTTTTGAATTTCTCCTAAACTAAAGAAAAAAACCTCATAAAATTAAGTTTAAAAATTGCATGTAACATTTAAACAATTGTGTTTTAATTTATTTCTCGTTATAGTATTTTTCTTTTTGAATTCCCTAATTCTAAACTTAAGCTTATGGAACACAGCGAGAAAGCTGAAGAAAACTGGCCAGATGAAGTTCACCCAATTTCATTAAGAAGCTTTTGCTGAAGCCACCAAAATACGTAGGTATTTGAATTGAAACTATGGTGGTTTCAGGATTTTTTCGACTCTTCCGCCGTAAGATTTTGCTTCTGTAATTTTTTTTTCAGGTTGTTGATTAAAAGAGGAACATTTTGAGACTATCCGTTACACACAATGCAGTTTTAAAATGTTAAAATTTAACTGACACTTCTTGCATTGTGTTTCTCATAAATTAAAACGAAACTTTTCATTTTGTTCACTTTTCGCGTTAACATCTCTTCAATTAGGGTTCAGAATATTTATTTCCCATAAAATTATTTTGATAAATGTTGCACGTGGTGCGGAATGCCTATTGGTACTCAGTATATTAAATTTAGTGGGTGATAAGTTTAATTTATTGTGCAATAACTCGGAATACGTCAAGATTTATAGTATAGGGAAAAGTGTAGAAGGCACCCAGAAATTTTGGCTGTTTGTCTGGTTTCCCCTTTAGTCTGCCGAAAATGGATTTGTTTTCTAAAATTTCTCGCCGTATGATATCTAATGCCCTTGAATATCTAGGTAATTTAGTTGGAAAATACCAGGAATTTCGCAAGCTAAAAGGGTTTTGCGGTGAATTCGAGCGTACATGTTCGATATTTGAAAGTGTTAACCTGTTAACTCTCATTTTAGTATTTGTACGGGACATTGTGGTTATGTTTTACGGTACTTATAGTACATTAAAACGAAATTATGTAATATACTTATAGCAGGTTAAGGTTAGCGGGATAATAACACTTTGTAATTGTAACGTTATTATATATTTCCCTCATAAATTTAAGTAGTTAGAGGTTCTAGTAACGAAACACACACATTCCCTCCGTCTTCGCGATGGTGTAAATTATAGAGCGTCATACTCAGCTGCTAATAATAAGATCCTCATAACTTGAACATTCCGTCCGGTTTTCTAAGGCCCCTATAAACGCACACAGAGATATAGGAAGAGAAGCTCAAGAAACTCACTTTACAGTTTTCGCACAATGTTGAATAAATCCACACGAGGGGTTAATTTTTTAAAACTGAACTACACTCGTTTTTAAAAATGAAAACCGGTGTCGAGACATCACCGGCACTTGGAGGACTGTTGCAGGTGTATGATGTAAAGAACGCCGATGCTTGCCAAGTCTACTAGCCGGTCTAAATAGGTTTTGGATGACTACGAAATGAAACTGCACGCCTCGCAGCTTTAATCTGATATGCGGCTTTGGCTCTCGCGAGCTGTCACACTTAAACGTTATGAGAGGGGAATATTTCCATTGGGAATATTCCTTGGGGATGATCGTTCTCCCTAAACGAATTGCGGAACTTTTTTAGGAAATTAAAATATAAACTGGATACGTATACTTGTTTACCAACACATTTTGCCGTAACAGGCTTTTCTGACATTGTTCGTTTGACGGAAACGTTAGCCCTTCAAATATTTGGACGAGTAATGGCTTTGTCGACTCTCTTCCTTAAGGACGCAAAGAGAGACATGGCCTTAATTTTTTTTTGTAAATATCTAACGACAAAAAATTAAGATTTTGTCTTAGTTTTGCATAGATTTCGCATAAAAGATAATGATAAATTATATCCTGCAGGAGCTCGTAGCCTAAATTAAAATTTTTATCTTTAAACCATTATGGAATATTAAAAATTTTGGCTTATCTTCCTTATATTGGTATGTCGAAAATGTAGATCTGCATAATTTTGGTTATCAAGGAAGAAATTTTCTGTGGATTGTTTTAAGCATTGGTAGTAAATCGAACTTATTCACTGTAGAGGTTAATAAATAAATCCTGATCAAAATTAACGCACCAGTAAAATAATCACTTGTAACTTTTTTAGATTAATTATTACTCAATATTGCGTTACGGTGACATAGGCAATCCATTCACTTTTAATTGGGATTTTAAACAATAACGTAAACTGGACCTTTATTATATGATAGAGGCAAACCATCAGAAAGAAATAATTTTTAACATTGGAAATGTTTATGGTCTCGTATATCGGACAGAGTTACAGGAATTTTAGCAGTTTTCCGCGACAGCAAAAGTGTCGGTATCATAGACGCAAGCCGTGAAGGGGGGGATCGCGGTTGGGTACATTCGAACGTGACCGTGACCGCATTAATTCCTGCCGACGAAGCAAAATAGTATTTAAGAAAATAGTAATTTCAGTAGCGCGTGTTTTTCTCTATTTTTTCAAATAGTAGGTAGGTGTTGGATAAAATTAACTTTTGAGACAAGTTAGTATAAGAATTTATGTAACAATTTAATGTGTTTTTAATAACCAAATATGTAACAATTTAGTTAGTAGTAGTAGTAAGAAAAGGACGTTGTGTTGAGTCTGAATAAGCAGCGGCGTTGGTGACGAATTCACGTCAAGGAAACTGTGGATAAAATGTTTATAGCAACAGGGTCGTCAAGGAAACTGTGGACAAAATGTTTGTAGCAACACTTTATCCACCCTTCACGTTAAAATGTTGCTTTCATAACTACATTTGACCGTCGAAACAAAAAAGTATTTCAGAAATTAGAGGGTATGAAAATTTTACAAGAAACTCGTAGTCGTATTACAAATAGATACAAACTAATTAAATTTGTAATTTCTTTTGTTTATTTAGTTTAATAACTATTTATGGTACAAGTGAATAAAGAGAAATTTTATCCATGAAAGGAAAAGTTTAGCTTTAGCCTTCACGTTAAAATGTTGCTTTGATAATTAGATTTGACACATTAAAATGCCATTTTATGTGTAAGATTTGAAAAAAAATTTACTCTCAGAGGTGTGATATTTTCACAATTTCGAAGTCTTAAGTGAGGTCAGTTTATATGTTTTTTTTTAATGATGTAAACAAACCAAAATTTGATGTTCTAAAAAACTAATAACTCATAGTACCACCTCAAGTCCTAATAACTGTTTTTTAGTTTATGATTTTTACTATTTACAATCTGATTTTATAACAGGGTCAGAGACATTAGAATCTGTGTGGCAAATCTAGTGGTTTGAACCTTTTAAGCCTATAAGATTGTGCACTATTGTCTAGGTCCTAGGTCCTAGGAGATAGTCTAAGTATTTATCAATGCATTTGCTTATTTCGTCTCTTATTTAAATCACTTAAAATGTCAGCATTTCTAACATAATAGGGCCCATAACATATTGCACACTGTTTGCTTTGGAACCTTTCTATTATTTGAGTGGTTGTGTTGGCTGCAGTAACCCCATAACTGAAGACCGTATGTCCATGTGGGTTTGAAGGTAGCTTTGTAGACTAGCAACTTATTTGAAAGTGTTAATTTGGATTTACGACCTAACAGCCAGTAATGCTTTCTAAACTTGAGTCTCAGCTGTTTTCGTTTTTCAAGACGAGATTTCTCTACGTCATCCCTTTATCCAGGTGCATCCCTAAGTACGTGACTTCTTGCACCTGTGTAAGTGGAGTATAATTAATCAAGAACGTAATGTGTAGGGACTTCTGTTCATTTACCTTGATTGGCCATTTTTGAGCCCATTTTTCTATATCATACAGGTTTAATTGTAGGAGTGTGGCGATTGTTGGATCTTTGTGTATTACTATTACTACTTTATAGCCGGCAAAAGTTGCGATAGTAGAATGTTTAGTCGTAGGTATAACGGTTAAAGTAGTGGGCTCAGTATAACTACTCCCTTGGGGAACATCTGATTTAATAGGGTGCATGTCTGATTTGACTTGGGAGTACCTTCCTTCTAGGAATGATTTAAGGATAACAAAGTAGCAGTGAGGAATTGATTTATATTGATTGCATTAAAGCCCATCGTTCAAATGTTTGATTGATCTACTATCCTGGGCACATGTTCTATCGTTGAGTGTACTTTTCTAAATGCTAATTGGTAGTCCGGGATTAATTTCATTTCTTCAATAATTGGTTCGAGTCTCTTCGCAAGCAACTTCTCTAACAGGTTGCCTAATCGTGGTTTGCTAGATTTTGGTATTAGAATCACCCGCGAAACCTTTCATGGAGCCGGGAAGTAGCCTAACCTTAGAACTGTGTTGTATATTATTGTTAACATTACTAGACCGTTAAGGGGGAGTCGTTTAATTAATTGGCTGATGATAAGGTCAAAGCCAGGAGACTTTTTAGGATTTAAGTTGTGTTTAATCATTTCCTATTCCTAGGTGAATAAGTCTGGAAGTAGTGATATATATTTGGAATGGCGCTTATTTCTCTTATTTCCATTTTTCTTCAAGCAATAATCTCTATGGTAACGGTTGAAATATTGTTTCAAGATGAGCAGCAAAAACTTTAGCCTTTTGTTTGTCTGATCTCGCCCAAGAGCCGTCTTCTCTTTGGATAGGAAGAATGGGCCGATTCTGCGGTTTGATATTTTTGTTGACTTTCTACAGCGTGTAGTCTGAGTCTGGTGAAGCATCCAGGTTTACAAGATAGTCTTGAAACGATTCGGTCTTTAGCTTTTTGAGTAATGCTTTAAGTTTTGTGGAAACTTGATTGTAGTATTTTTGTCTGAATGGTATTCTGTAATCAGCCAGATTCTTCTTAACCTTCTTTTTTCGGAAATTCTTTCTTTACCATCACTCTAAATTGTTCTCTTATTCTTTTAGTTTGGATTTCTGGAGTAGCTCCCCAACTAGATCCTTAAATTGTCTTGGTGAAATATGGTATGGCTAACTCTAAATCCTCTATTGTTTTTATTAGATCGTTAAATCTAGGTTATCTAGTAGTGCTCTATAGTAATTCCAATCGGTGTTTTTATTGAATAGTTTAGCTGGAGAGTCTTTTACAACGATGGAGGCGTTCACTGACAGGTGAATGGTCTGTGTGCAAGTACCAACAAGATTTAATCACCTGGCGCAATCAAGCCGGATATAGTTCTGCTGGACTTAGATGTCAAATGTTTGTATGTCATCGAACTTTCTTGTCCAGCAGAACCTAACATCACATCTAAGGAGATCGAGAAGAGGGAGAAGTATAGAGATCTCCTGTCCGAACTTGGCAAATTGTATCCAAGACATAGAGTCAAGTTGGTCTTTTTGATTATTGGGGTCCTAGGCGGAATAAATGCAAGCTTTGTCCGGGAACTTGAGATCACCCCGGAATGCAGGTCAGTTTCGGCCTCCCTGACCTGCAGAATACAAAAAGCCGTTCTTCTTGGCTCCCTTCACATCGCGAGGGCGCACGGAGTGGTGTAATCCGTGCTCGCACATCACCAGGATTTGGTATGCGAGCACGTTGAAGGGCCCTACAGGTGATGCCAGGTATGATGAGTCACCCGGCCTGAAGTTGGTAGAGCCTGTAGGAGATCTGGGAACCCTCCAACGTGAGTGATCGGGTGCTAGGTTCTGTCCTATCCCCGTTAGACACAAATATCAGAAAAACATACCGAACAAAAATAGACAAGTACAAAACAGTAGCTCAGTATCTAAAAAACATATATAACCTTAATAAAACTGAAACTATACCATTAATAATATCTTCAATGGGAACAGTTCCTACAACTACTGTGGTATAAAGAAATTAGATATCATACCTAAAACACTGGCAGTTGCTCAAGAAAACATTTTAATAAAAACAACATCTATTGTCAGAGAATTTCTAAATCAAACACCAGATTAAGTTAAAACAATAAACAAACAGAGAACTTTATGCTTGGATTAATCCTGCATAACGTTTATTACAAACCCAGTATGGAGAATAACCTAAAAAATAATAATAATAATAATAAACACCTGTTCAATAATACGCAGATTCCTCAACTTATAATAAACATATTGTGACTTGATTATTATCCGTCACAATAAGAATTTCCGGTTGATAAACACCGAGACACAAGAACATATAATAATAATAATAATAATAATAATAGTAATACTTTATTGTCTGTCGGATCATAACAATGATATACTTAAGAATGGTCAGGGGGTGTAGAATAGTATTGCTACAAAAAATTAGCTGCATTTACAAATATCTATACATAAACTCAATAAATAAAGAATACAGTTAATTTACAAGGCAATAATTACACATACAGTAGTATAATATATTAAATGACGTATTAAATAACTCGCCAACATCATAAAGGCATTTTTCAACTAAGAGCTTTGAAGGTAGAAATATGTTTAGCATTAATTAATTATAAAGGGAGGGGGAGTTTTAAGGACCGATAATACCGCGATTTCTCAAAAAATTTTGTACGGTGTCGGGGAATTTATAACATCGACCCATTTCCTGTGGGATAGCTGTGAGTAGAATACGGTCACTTGGAGACGCCATCTTGAATTTTTAATTCAAGGTTAAATAAACAAATGAATCACGTTAATCTGACAGGTGATTGACGTTAATCTGACATATCTGACCGGTGATTGACATAAGTAAACAAAAAAAAAACAAATTTAGCAGATGATTGACATAAATAAACAAACAAGTATTGGAAAAACCCATGGGGCGTGGCAGTTCCGGAATAAATAAACAAGTTCTAACAGGAATAATAATGACTTATTTTTGTTGTTTTATTTAATTATAAAGTTGTTCCTGTTGGTACTTGTTTATTTATTCCGGAACTACCACGTCCCATGGATTTTTTCCAGTACTTGTTTGTTTATTTATGTCAATCATCTGTTAAATTTGATTTTGTTTTTGCTTACTTATGTCAATCGTCTGTCAGATTAACGTCAATTATCTGTCAGATTAATGTGACTCATTTGTTTATTTAACCTTGAATTAGGGATTAAAAATCCCAGATGGTGTCTCCAAGTGATCGTATTCTACTGCTGTGGTAAGCATCATTTCTTAAAAAGTTATTTCGATTGGTATAAACAAATATGACGACGGCTTTATAAATTTGTAATCAAGGAAACGTTAACATGTTATTAGAAATAAATAGCTATTTACATGACGTTCTAGGGTTAAATAACAATCATATGATATGCTTTTGCAGTAGAAATAAACGTTTGCTAGCTGGAGAAGCTCCCCAGACAATTACATTGTAAGATAAGTAGGAATAAATAATTGAATAATATACCTGTATTAAATTTTGGACGTTCAAGATAGATCGTAATCTGAGTAGTAAATAATATGCGCTATTTAATTTCTTGCAAACCATTTGGACTTGTACTTCCCAATTGAGATCAGAGTCAACATAACTCCCAAGAAACCTAACAGTATCAGTTCTATTCGATAAATTAGGAACACTACGACATTTTTTGAAATAAGTACAAATAGTTTTGTTGGTATTGAAGATTAACTATTTCTAGTACACCAGTTTTCAAGTTGGTTAGACACTTGATTTATAAAAGCTAGTAAAGTTTCAGGTTTAGTAGCACTGATGACGATCGTCGTGTCGTCAGCAAAGTTAACAATAAAGCCAGACTTTAAACTCTTAAATGCCATTTTAAATTGTCGAAGTTGTGAGTTTTGTACCTATATAATTTTTTTTACAATGCTTTAAAAAACACATATTTTAAAAATAATACCTTTTCTTCTTATATTCGACGTCCATTCCTGCATTTTAGATTAGGTCGGGGCTAAAGTTCTTAATTTGCCTTTTATGATTCAATTTTGATTTTGGAAAATAAATCAGTAGATTGAAACCTCCAAATTTGTTGAGTTTGAAGCATTCTCAACGAAATATTTTTTTTAAATACTAGCTATACCTATCCTCAATTTTCGAACTTTTTGCAAAATTTTTTCCAAAGTTGTTCGTGTTACGTTTCTATTTTAATTAATATTTTACGAATGAGACAGTAACTTAATCAAGATTAACATGTTTTTAATTGAAATATTTTACGCTTCTTTTTTAAGTAGACGAATTTCCTACTGCATTATTTTGCATGTTAACCTAAGTCGGGACAAGGAAATTTAACTCACGTTTTGTTATTACAGAAAATCTATAACATATTTGATTCATTTTGATAATAAAAAATGATTAATTTCTAGAAAAAAAGAATTTTATATATCTTCATTCGTTGTGAATAGTGTCCATGAAATATCTTAAATTTCTTCTTTTATTTTGGTTTAAGAATTATTTTGTAATTAGACAGTGCCTTAAGCAGTCAACAAGATTTATTTTAGATTCCACACTAGAATCTTTTTCTTATGTAGAAAATGGCTTGAACTATCTCAATTTACAAAAACCTTAAGAAAACAGTTAATTAAAGATAATTGATGGCGTTTTTAACCTTTCCTACGTTTTTGTTTTCTTATTTGAGGGTCTCCAGGAAAAGTCGCGGAATTTTTTGTCCTTCATAATTCTCTAGGCGCTTACAACCTTTGATCAAGTTTTAGCATTTTAAAACATTCGTTTTTTTGTATGGATTTTACAGGAACTGTTATTTATCAAAGGTATTTTTGCAAAGAAAAATATTTTCCTGGACAATTGATTTTCAAGTTTATAGTAATCTGTTTTGCTTTTCTATTTGAAGCTTAATTTTTAAAAAATCTTTTAAATTTATACATCTTCTTCTTCTTGAAATGTAATTTAATTTATTCCTTCATAATTTACTGTTTCAATTGTTATGCTTCTAAAAAATAGTAATAAGATGTTGGCTGTGCAAAAAATGTTTACGAATTGTCAAAATTCAATTGCTTGGGCATCTACGATTTTCATAAAAATATCAAATTTAATAATCGCTTATCGTCTATCTAACTGCCTATTTTATTTACGTATCAAAAGAGGCGGCAGTGAGTAAGTAACGTGTGCCAAATCTGAACGTGTAGAAAGTGGGACTACATGGCGGGCACCAGATGAATATAGAAACAAAAATAGATTAGAATGGACAACACCTCCTACTATCCGCGACACCCTTAGAAATGCCGGGAATTTTTATTTCTGATCGGGAAGACTACAACAGGATTTACTTATTCTTAACCGAATGTTGTTGGCGTTTCGCTTTTTTATTTCGTGTATATATATTCGGTTCCAATTTTTTTGCAGATGCTATGACGCGAGTTTTCAATTTTCTTTGTTAATATTACAATTTATTCCGCTTTATTTTTAAAAAAACCGAGAATATGATAGAATATCAAATATGGTGTAGGAGATGAAAATAATCATTTCCGTCGTAGGTGAAAGGCAATTTAACGTTTACCACACGATTTTTGATTTGTCTTCAGCGCACGTACAACTTTTCTTTAGGAGGTAAAGGGCACAATCAAATGCAACCAAGTAATTCGATTTAACGTGAAATTTCGAGTTTTCGACGTGATTGAATTGAATTTATAAGCACATCTGGCATTGGATATTTATTAAAAATAGAAAATTATAGTGTACCACTGAAAAGTTTTATTGATGGCATCGAATATTCTCAGCTGTTGTTTTTTAGGAAGATTGATTTTATTTTGTTTGTTGAAGTGGGTACGGTTTTGGCTCGCTATTATCAACACCTGTGAATTATTTCTGCAAAAGTACTTTTCCTTGTTTGCAAAATTTACTTTTTTGTGTCCTAATTTTATTTGCGTTTTATAGCTTCATTTTTAAATTTGAAAATTATCTGTACTGTGAAATAAACAAGTTTCTTATTGTTTGGTAAAAGAAGTGGCAGAGAAAACAATTTCAAACTCAAGTGATTTTCCCGAAAAAAACCATCAAGGAAGAAATATAAAGTATATCACCATGTCAACACTTATTGCATCGCTTTGAAAGCTTTCACTTTTGAAATACCAAAGAACCCATTCTTGAACATAAGGGCTGCTAAATTTCATCACAATAATTCAAATGTTTACCGTGTCAGGAAACTCAATATGTACTTTTAGAGCAGCTATATTTTTCGATCTTATTTTTGATGTAACATATTTTGTTCGTACGAGAGCTTAGCCAAAAGGATTATTTATAAGTTTCGAATTGTCATCGTTATAAAATTTTATGAGTAAAGAGATGCATCAAAAATGTTGACATTACGTAAGAGGCTTCCCAAAGTAGCAATTTTATTTATTTTCTTAGGGCCACTAGGTAGGACAAGACTATTATTTTTAATTAATTATAAATTAACAATCTTTTAACAAATTTAGTTTTGCGGTAAAATAATACATTTTTTCAATTGTGGGGTATTTTAATGAACCACCTCACAACGATGGGGTTCTTTAAAGATTAAATTTTAAAAATCAGTTTAGTAATCTTTTTTGTTATACACTTATCAGAATTTTCCAATTAAATAAATTTAATTGGTTATTAAATAATCCCCCTAAGCGGTTTCTGTAATTTTGGGAATAGGTAAGAAAAATTTCTGGTCTTACTTTGGGCGGTTCTTAAGTGTGATTGTAATATTTCAAATGATGTTACAAATATTTTGTGGTTTCCTGACGTGGAGAGCTTAAGGAGTGTTAAATGGTATCGTCAGCTTTAAAATTTGGTACTTTTCCCATTTCAGCCAACTTTTTTTGGTATGTGAAGAGCTTCAATTTTTTATGATTTTATGCTTTAAAAATATTTTCTTTTAATGAATTATAATGCTTTAATTTCTTTTTGACAGTTGTCGCTCCCGAATGAAAAGTTAAATGAACAAAATATTTAAAATTAAAAATTATAATTTCAGATTTGGAGTACCTGTGATTCCAAATAAATTTTTAAATTTAAAAGGCTTGTTTGATAATCCTTAACACTACAGTTAAGAACATTCAGTCTCACTTAAAAGTAATCCTCCATACAGTTCTAACTATTGGTTTCCTCCCGGGAAACATTTTAATCCTTCTGTTGTGGAAATGTAAACAACTTTCACTTTTTAGCATTTTTGTTGGTTTGTTGGTTATAGCAAGATTGCAATAAAAACCAATGATTCATTATTAAGTGCTTTTGATAGAAAGTGGTTGTACAACAAGTGACATTTTAGCTATGAAAAAATTCTTTTTGGCGTTTATTTACTATTATTATCAATTGTTAAAGCATCTGCTGTAGATGATTTGTATAAGTGGACTACATTTCTTTTATAAATAGTAATACACATAACCAAACTTAGATGGAATCATCCAGTATTTCCAATTTTGTTAAGTATTTCTGAAAAAATTCTAATGGAAAATGAAAAGCACTTGATAGTCTTGATACTAAACCAGTTTAATGATTAACAATAAAAAAATGTATCAAATGCTTGAAACTATTAGAAACTCCCAAAAAATGTAAAAACTAAAGATTTGAAGTGGTTGGTTAAAGAAAAATAAAAACTGTTTTTTCACTTTACAAGTCAGTGTTCCCACCTCTAGCCCTAATACAAGCTTCAACACCGACAGGAAATGTTTCTAATCAAACTGTCAATTTGTTCTTGAGGTAATAAGTTTGCCCATTTCTCTTGAGCGGCTTAAATGAGCTGTTCCATATTTCCTGCAGCTTTAATCCTTCTTTTAATGAAGTCCCATACATAGCCAATCGTTTAATATCGGGTGGGCAGGCAGGCCATTCCAGAACAGTAACAGCTTCTGTTTCTAGAAATTCTGTAGCAACTAACTCTGTTGGTATGTGGAGGGGTATTATCGTGTATGAAAACGAAATTGTTTGCCATTCCACCTCTCCACAGCCTAAATATGGGGTTCTAGCACCAAATCAACATACCTGTCTCCTGTTAAACTCTGCCGTATGAGAACCAAAGGAGTTTTTTTTATCTCTTTATAATACCTTCCCAAAACATTACAGTTCCTCCTTTATATTTTGGGACAGATCCGTGGTGGGAGTATAGGATGGTGTGCCAACGCGCACGTCTATGTGTATTTCTTTTGCATCTGTGACGTCACCTTGGCAATAAAGCGCTTGGAAACTAGCCAAGAGCTACAGGTACTTAGAACGTTATTGTCTATAAAATCGACTTTTGCATTAATCTATCTTATTTTGTTTACGATTTCAACAAATGCGCACATTGAACAATCACAATTATTGCTGGAAGACAATTAAATAGTCTGCAATTAGTGGGTGCTGTTCCCGAAGATTTTTTCAATCCCAAGAATCGGGATTGAAAGTTCGTAAAATCCCGGGAAATTTTATTTTAATATTAAACCTTAGATATTATAGAGCGATTTAATTATTTTTATTGAAAGAATACTAAAACATATTTATTATTTCATTATTTAAAAAATTAAAAAAAAAAAACAAAAAACATCCTTCTTTAAGAAAACATTGAGCAAAAATAAATTCATTTTTTTAATTAAGTAAAAAAAACAGGAAATAAATATTTAATTTATACGTCTTGTTGATTTTCAAAAACGCAGAAGATCAACAGAATTATCAGATAGACCAACGCGTTCTTTTGTGACGATTGTGCCAGAAATTTAAAAAAAACGTTCTGATTTTGTCGATGTCGGCTTTATAGTCTCGTCCCGGGATTTAATACTTGAATCCCGGGAATCGGAATTATAAAAAGCAGCTAATTTTCCGGGATGTCGGGAAGGACCCACTATCTACAATATAACCATTGAAATTAAATACACAAAATTAATATCTTGTAAATTAATGTTTATTTACGAAATAGTAATATAAAAAAATACGAAAAATGTATATTATTGTTATAACGTTTATTTTGTGTTATTAGGCGTAATTTTTGTTCGTGTGTTAGTGAACTTGGACATCTTTTTTTGCAATTTTCAAAACTGATCTTTCTGTTTATTTCTCTTAGCCTAATATAAGTTCTAGTTCGTGCTAAACAAAGAACAACCTCGAATGGTAAATTCATTCCCGGTGGTAATTTTGATATTGTTAAATCGGCACCTTTTGTAAATATCATGGTTTCTTTCGAAAGAGAAGTTTTATGAAAAGACAAAAATTCTTTATTTAAAATTTGTGTTGCGCGAAGTAATTCATCACTGGGATACATAAGATGACCCCTAGATAAAAATTGGATCCAGTCTGGAGTTTTTGTATTATCCATTTTTCTTGTAGCTATACCTAAATTATAATTGCTGTATTTTGTCTGGAATCGATAAGCAATATAACCAGCTAGATATTTTAAACCTTCACTAGAAATAATTTCAGAAAATGTTGGCTTTTCCATTCTTTTTAAAACATCGTCTAGTTCCGGAGTTATTTCACGCAAACTATCGTTACTGGGGAAGCTATAGTATTTTATATTAGAACCTTTTGTCTTTTTGGAGTAATTATTACATCCGTACACTGCACACGAAGGCATGTTATAAAATGACACGGCCAATTTCAAAAAATAAGTTACCTAAAAATTGTAAACACGAGGAAAGGTACTTCTTGTAACCACTTGTAACAAATAACAGCCCTGTGGTCATGCCGCTTCCATAGGTCGCACGGCGTTTTGACTCCCAAGATGACGTCGTGCGCAGTGCCAGACGAACTTGCGTGCCCAAGTTGGCACACCATCCTATACTCTCACCACGGACAGATCTGGCAGTTTGCAGTCTGACCTGTCTACCTTGACCTATTCAAATCCAAATTCGACGGTCATCTGATCTCAGACCAATTCTGGTTTCATCAGAAGAAAGGACATTTTGCCAGTCTTCAATTCAGTCTCCTCACAACTAAAAAAAATCCAGGGGGTAGTATCAGGGGAACGTGGAGACCATCTTATAGAATAGTGCTCTTCAATCCATTTATTATGATAAAGCAGAATAATTGTTATACCATAAACTTATTATCAATTTCCTAATTTTCTGTTAACTTCATCGAATGACGTGCCCATTTTGTTTAATTGAAATGAAAATGCATAATGAAGTTAAAACTTAAATTTAAAATATCACTAAGAATTTCTACCCAAATATCTATCAACGTTAACAACACGTTTTACTTTAAAAAAATTAGTTTACTTTTAAGTATCATATTTCCTTAATTTCTAACTACCCTGTAAGTCTTATCGACATTATAACTATGGCTAAGGGCTTTTCAAAATAAGCAGAAGCTTTTAAAAGAATTACCTTTTCTCTATTCATGTATTTTTCATAACTATTTAATTTAGACCAAAGAAAAAGGTTATCTTACAGATATTTGATTTTAGGGTTGTAACACAAATTTAGATAGATTATTTTTACATCTTGAAAAGCTTATTTTCTCTTGTTTTTAAAGGTGGGTTTATCTTTAATTTTTTTAAACACTTGAATTTTTCGGCTGAAAATCATACATTAATTTTTCAAAATTGTTTACTTTTCGTTTACGTGATTCAGTACGCAAAATCCTACTTTTTAGTAGAGCATTACTTTATCGGACGTTACCGTCGACGACGTTCGCTAAAGCATTTTGCGGCCGTTGCTATGAACAATTTTGAAAAAATAGTGTATCGGCCCAAAAATGTATTGACCGTCTTCAGGATCTGAAACTTTCGGTTTCTAATAACTATTCGTACAATGTATACGAGGTTTGGCAGAAAGATAATGAGACTGATTTTCTTTTCACCATGAATTTTATTCTTTTTAAAAATCAAGGTTCAAAGTAGTTCCCTTGGGGGCCTACACACCAATGGAAGCGGATTGTTCGTAGCAGCTCTGAAAGGCTTCTGCTGTCGCTTACGCTCCTATGGATATTATTCAAAGTACCCAAATGGCACAGGGACTGAGATCCGGCGGTTGGGGAACCATAGGCATGCATTTTTTCCCAAAAATTCGTTGATGGAGACTGCTGTGTGATATGGGGCGTTGCCGTGGTGCAGCATCAAAGTGCGCGCAATGGCTGGTCGCACAGATGCCACCCTGTTGCTGAGCCTTTCAAGGACTTTCGGATAAAAAGTTTAATTGATAGTTTGTCCTGGTAGCACAAATTCCTTGTAGACGATTTCTTGATTGTCTCGTTGTTCAATCTCGCTTTCGTAGAACGAGGAGAGTTTGCAGTGTGCCGCTCTCGACTAGGGTTTTTCCTCGGGATCGCACTCAAAAATTCATGATTCATCACTTGTGATCACGGAACTGAAAATTTCTGGCTCTCTGTCATGGCGGTACAAATGTTTAAAGACACACATCCCTCCGATTGGCCTTCTACTTAGCAGTGAGTTCTTTGGGATCATCTTGACGTACACTTTTCTCATGTCTAAATCCTGTGTTAAAATCTAATGGACGGTAAATCGGTTCAAATTTAACTCACTACTGATTATTCTCAACGTCAGTCAACGGTCTGACCTAGCAATAGTCCTCACTCTTTCCACATTGTCGTCCGTTTTAGAGGTTGAAGGTCTTCGCGTATGAGGTTTGTCTTCCACTTCTTCTCGGCCCCCTAAAAAATCATGTGCCATCTCAACACTTGTTCCTTGCATAGGGAATGTTCTCTAACGTCTCTTGTAACTTTTCAGAAATCACAGTAGCGGATTCCCCAAGCTTTACGCAAAACTTGATAGCACAACGTTGTTCAAACCATTTTCGTAAAGTACCTCACAACGCCGGCACTTCTTCTTCTATACAACACTAATGTGAATCCCTACAACAAGGTCAGGTAAATTGCACATGGTGAATGGAGTGATTCACTTAGGGATTTAAATAATTCTTCTTTTCTTCTTCTATTTCTTATGGCCGAAGCCTAGGCAAGTGACTTGTTAATAACTCGTAAGTATGAGTACTGTGAGCCCTTTTCGCATGTATGCTGGACAGGAGGCTAACCTTACCCATCGATAGAGGTGAAGAAGATCGGCCGCAGTGTTGCGGGGCTAACGGCTATTAAAGGTGTTACTATGATAACCGCGTCCACCGGCTTTACGTGCCCTCCAAAGCATGGAGAAGCATATAACCTTCTAAAATTCCAGCGGGGGTATCGTTAGTCTTAGGATGCCTTTTACACGTGGCTATCCGCTCCTAAAGTAATTTTTTAACAGAAAATATTGTAGGTTGCATAATTTTAATTTCTGTAATTGGATTTTGCACAGACACCGAAATTCGTGAAAAAGAACCAGTGAAATAGCGCCCTAGACGTTTGTAGTACCTATCTATTAAGTGTTTTCAACGGACTCCACATAGCGTGTACAATTTTCGCAAAATATGAAAAAAACAAACTTGTATAATTAATGATTTATGGGATCTAAAAGGGTAGTGAAGCGCAACACATGCCGCTGCTACGCATGAGTCGCATAGCTTCTACTGTACCCAATACCGACTCTCTCCTCCAAGATGGCGGACCTCCGAAACCTTACAGGGCTGGTGAGAGCGGTAGACTCAGGGACTCACAAATTGTGAGTATGAGAAATAGCGGCCCCAAGTTACCATAGCTGAGACTGTCCTTATTTCAACTTGTCTGGAGGGCAGTTTCCTTCTCTTTATCGTTTTAGGTCTGGCCTCACTTGGCCACAGGGTTGAGATGATTTAATCACAATTAAAATCGTGATTTAAATCAAGCGATTTATTTTAAAAAAATCATTGATTTAAATCGCGGTTTTAGATTTTGACAAATTAACAAACAAAAACAAATTACACAAAAGTACTGACCTTCAGTGGTAAAAAGACAAACACTTCCTAGTTGAACAAAAGCTTTATTTAAAGAGTTAACTTTTTATATTATTATAAAGTGTTTTGACAATAAATACCCTCTCCTCATTAGAAGAATATTCAACATTATTATTCATAGTAATTAAGCAGATATGTGAATAGGTAACTGAGAGAAAATTAAATTTATTTTGGCATAAACAAAATTCAAATTTGCATTCTGGAATATAATGTAACATATGAGTTTGATTTAAATCAAAAAAATCCGATTTAAATTAAAAAAAAATCGATTTTTTTGATTTTATTAAAAAAATCGTGATTTTTATCAACCCTGCTTGGCCATCTCTTGTTGCTTCTGACCCCGACGCTATTATAGCGCAGAGACAACCACTCTGCCTATCCAAGCCTGACTACGGAAACTATTATTAGCAGGTAAAAACCCACCAAGGGTTAGAGGTCACAAGAAGAAGAATTAATGATTTATAGGAAAATAGAACGGTGTTTTTATGAAACAAGTAATCAGCTCTTTCTTCATTTATTTAATCTCTACGCGTGCAATGCATTTAGCACTATGTGTAGAATGTAATATGTATGTGTGTGTAAGACCTTGTTGCTCTATCTCCTAGGCCTGTATTCGGATGACAGCGTCGTCAATTAGGTGCCCAACGACGAATGCCCACCAGGAGAATTCGAACCAAGGACTAGCGCATCGCTAGCTTGACGGTCTACCACCGCGCCACCCTGGCCATTTCATTTTGTTAAATAAATATGTAAAATGAAAAATTCAAAATTGCATTATAAATGTACGAGTATTTGCGAGAGTACTGCAGAGAACCTTAAGGTTCTGCTGTTTCTAATCTGCAGATTTGATTTTGTTTGAAATTTCTTGCTGTCTCAACGAATTGAGGAAAAACAAACACTTTTAATAGTTTTAACTGTAAAGTTACGAACAATTTACTAATTTTCATAAATACAAAAATTTTAAAAGTTAGTGTAGAAATT
Organism: Melanotus villosus; assembly: GCA_963082815.1. Taxonomy (NCBI): domain Eukaryota; kingdom Metazoa; phylum Arthropoda; class Insecta; order Coleoptera; family Elateridae; genus Melanotus; species Melanotus villosus. The sequence goes on along the minus strand of OY720422.1, from coordinate 17,166,353 downwards.
AAACAAATCGAATTTGTTCTAAATAATTTCCCTGTAATTTTGGGACTGGGATTAAGGAATTGCTTGCTTTACTTTTGAGTTCGTTAGTAATATTTCAAATACTTTTCTAAAGGTTTGTTGTGGCAAATTTGACATTCTGTAGTCAGAAAAAAGTAGTACCAGAACAAACTTAAAACATAATTAAAATTGAAAAATAGAACCTTCAAGCTAAAGTTTGGTTCCAAAATTGAAAAATATGGCACCTCAAAACTATTTTTGTTTTTAGCTGAAGCACTTGGAAATTAATTGATTTCTAAATTCGGTTCGTCGTTTTCATGCAATAATAAATAGTTATTAACTCCGAAATCCTGGTATTTTTATGCTACCAAACCTTGAAAACCCAAAATTTGTAAACATCCATAATGAATTTCGCAAATTTTAGAAAATGTTCCTATTAATTGCTTTATTTAATGTCACACTTGGCCACTGTAAAAAATTTAAATCTCAAAACTTAAACATTTTTTAATATAGAAGGGAAACTTAACCGGCTCTTCAAGGGGTTTGATTCTGCAGGCATTTCTTATATTGAATTTATAAAAATTAATTTAAAGTTGAGTTTTATTTGAAGATTATTAAAGCTTGCAAAATTGTCTGTTCTACAGTTTTGCTTAAAAATTTATGAACCTTTCAAAGGAAAACTGAGTTCCAGATTCAGAAATTTACAGAAAAATGTTGCAGTTCAGATCGTTGTTTCAGTAATATTTACTTGGAAACTGCAATATTTAAATATTTTGGTCCATATTCATAAACAGTATTTAAAGTTAGTAGGGGTTTAGTAGATATTAAACCAATATAATAATTAATATATGTTGCTATAGCAATTAGTACCATCTATCTTTAAACACTGTTTATGAATATGGCCCTTAATGTTTAACCCGAGGGACGAAGAAACTTTGGAGTGGAAAATCATATATTTTATAAACATATCCTCAAGATATCAATCTTATTTGTTCTAATTGAGTCAATATATAGACAGATATAACTTCCATTCCCTTCTAATCCGTAATAAAAAATTAATTTTCGAATTGGAAGTGGTCATTTCTATTTCTATGATTTGTAACCTAATAAAATGGAATTGCCACAATGTAACGTATCACACAATGTTAGAAAGCTTAGAATTCCCTTTCAGAGAAAAACCCTTAATGTAATATCATGATGTAAAGCACAAAACACGTGCACGGAAAGAAGATCTCGGCATTTTCGCCTGAATAGGTCGTTAGTAGTGAGATATTCGCCCGTGCCTTTACGCCTGAATACGCCCGTTATTGATACTTCACATACGTTGGCATTTTGAGAAGTGTTTAAGTACACTATCTTATAAATTGTTAGTTTTAGAGCCCCTTTTATTAGCTTTTAGGAAATTTAATGCGCTTTATACGTATACAAAATTGAATATTTTTGTTCTTGTTTGCGTTAACATCGTCTCGTTGCTAATTAACTGGTTTAAATTTAAGGTTTTTATCTAGAAAATTTATTTCGCAATAAGATTCCTGGTTTCATAGATAACAACACTTGATACTTTCCCGGAATCCAAACATTTGTTGCAATAATTGAAACAGCAATTAGCGGTACAATTAAGCTGCAGCAAAAAGATTAATTTTTCTCTCAGACGTTTTGTTTTAATTTTTCCCTTGGACTATTTTTCAGTTAGTTACGTGTATAATATTTTTCTTAACTTAAGTAGGCGCTGAATCATTTTAAATTTAAACATAACATCCACAGAACTGATAAATATGTGTTTTGAGTAACAGGATTAGGAATGTATCTGTTCTATTTAGAAATTAGTTGAGGTCGAAAAGAGACATTTGGTGAAAAGCTTAACAAGCATGTTTTTATTTTGACGATGTTTCAGAAGTAGTGCCAGAATATATTTGGATTTGACGTAGAAGGTTAGAATGTAGTCCTATAATTCGTCGCATTTTCAAAAATAGAAATATGAGGTTTTACTGTTTGTTTATAAATAAATATTTTTGACGATGGATATTGAGCATCAAATAAGGATATGTTTGAATACTGAATGAATGAATTCCAGATTTGAGGGATAGTGAGTCCATCTGAATTTTCGGTTGCTTTTGGAAAGTTTTGGATGAACTGAGAATCTTAATTTTTTAGATTTGGAACTGACGCCTCTGCACTTACGTGATGAGACTGTTTGTTTTTAAATTTAGAATTGCTTGATTTATAAGCTTAGAATTTCAAGCCGAATCTGTTGTAATAAATTTTTGTATTTACAGTGTCATTTAAAAAAAAAATTCGGTCATATTGAAGCACTGAAACTATGAAGTTCTAAAATTTAAAAATTTCCTAATTCTAAACTGTTGGATTTTAAACGATAATTTTCAAGTTTTGATTTTTATTGGCATTTTTGGCTCATGTTTTTCAATAAAAAATCAGTTTAAAACCGTAAAGAATTTGATTGAAAACAGCGTTTCAAACTAAATCTTTGGATTTCCAAAGTTTTTTTAAAATAATTTTGAAGTTTTGATTTTTAATATTTTTGGGCTCCTGTTAAAAGATTTAGAAGAAAATGAAGGCTTTTAAAAATTTGATATTTTTCAGCTGTCAAGCTCTAAACAATTTTGGGATCTTTTATAAATTTTGTAGTTTGATGTCTTTCTTTGTGAGCATGCTTTAAAAAGTTTAAAGCAACAAGTTTTAATTCTTTCAGCTCAAAATATTTTCTAAATTTTTGTGAACTTAGCATTCAAAGACTCGTCTTAAATGATTTTCCAGGTTTCACTTTTCTTTTAATGTTTTATGATTCGAAATGGAGATTTTAAACTAAATTTAAAATTTACAGCGCTGCAATTTCAAACTTTTGAATTTTGATAGGCTAATTTATAAGCTTTCTTATTTATAGTATGTATATGTAGAAGCTCGTTGGCTTAGTGGTAAAGGCGCTGGGTTCCTAGCAGGAGTCTTGGGATTTTTATAGAGAATTCCCCACTGTTTGAGTTCGGTACTTGAGCGAGTGAAGCCATTTAATCATTAACGATTCTGTCTGCGGAGTAGTCGACTTCAGATAGTAACAAGACACATACACTATACGCTTAATACATTGTCACAAACTCTGCAGAAGGCAACGAGAAACCACTGCAGGGAACACATTTCCCTAGTATAAGGGAGGCATAACAAAGTTCACCACGCCAAGTCGTTTTAAAAATGTGGGGCCAAGCTTTGCCAACATCCTTAGAAATAGATGTGACACAGAAAAAAAAATTATATATGTATCTAGCTCCCTCAGAAGCTTTGATTTTTGTGTTTTCTTAACTTCAAGAGCTTAAGTGCCAGACATATTTTGGAGAGTTTGATTTATATGCATATTTTTCGGAGCTCTATTTATTATGGAAACAATTGTATTAACAACGGTTACCACGGAAAACAAAGTTAAAGTTACCAGAAGATAGTAAAGCCGAGTCCGAAAAATGTAACAGAAATTGAAGATTTGAAACTTTAAACTTAATTATGAAATTTCGAGTTCTTCTCATCCAAAATAATAAATCTTTGCACTTCAGAATCTCAGCTGTTATTTTATACTCCTAATTTTCAAGGTTACCTAACTTTGAAAAATAATTATTAGAATTTCTTAGTAACTTTAAGGAAAAATTGAAGACTTTTAATTAAAATGTACATGTTTATAGTTTTGTATGTCACAATGCATATTTAAACGTTTTGATTTGTTTGAAAACGGAGATTGAAATGTCTCCGAAACGTTACGTTCAGCAATTTAATTACACCGAGTTAAAAAATTTAACAAATATAAAATATTGAACTCCTCACATCAAACCCTTAGAAAATACTGAATTCGGTGTCTCTAAAAATTGCGAATTCAACAAATTTTCGCATTGTATGTGCTTAGTTTTTAATTCATTGTTTAAAATCGAATCGACTTTCGAGGTTTATGTTTTAACTTTTTGACTTCGTTTAGAATTTGCAGGCAATCAAACGAACTTCAAATTTTTATAATTTATTCGCTTCGCATAGTTTTCGAAATCGGTTGAATGACTTGTGCTGTCACTGTGCATTATTTTTTGTTAGTTGCTGTATCTGTATCTGTAACCTCATTCACCTTTCGGTGTCGAAGCCGGTGCGTTAGCTTATGTGGCTTTTACGGGTACAATCTACAATCTGGCCCGACCCTGCATGTTACGTGATTCGTTCGCCGTTTAAGGTAAGACATCCGGACTTGACTTGACTTGAGTCAAGAAGAAATACGGTTTGGTTATTCAGCATGAATTCAGCGCCACTGGAACTTAACTGTACCTGAGTAGACCAACGAACCAGACCTGAGTCAGGTAGGGTCGTGGAGCGGTCAAGACCTGACTCCGTTACCCTTGTACTACCTCAATGCACTGATAATTTCCCGCGGTTCTATGCAGTGTGTGTATAAAGGTCCAAAACAAAAGTAAGGAGGAAAAGCATAAACTTGTGTTAAATGGGTGTCCTAGTCGGCGTTGACCTCATTTAAAAGACCATTTTAAGAGCTTTTCGAATAGTATACAGTCTGTCCCAAATTCAATCCCCACCATTAGGATCTCGGAAACTATAAAAGCTACAAAGTTTGTTAAATAGGGAAAGTTTTGGTAATTTTAATGCTCATTTCATATCCGTTGAGAAATCACAGCCAACTTTGACCGTTTTCGAGATATCTTGGAAAAACCGAAATTTGGAGTTTTCTGTTTTCCAAAATATCTCGGAAAGTATTAAGTTATTAGTTTCAAGACTTGTACATTGTGAAGGCACTTTTTTACGGAGAATCGGGTGGTACCATTTATTTATATTTATGACGCTTTGTTTCTATTCTATGAACAACTACTTTTGATTTTCATATGGACGCCATATTGAATTTTGTCGTAACTAAACTCAGCTCTTTTTTCTCTTTTCAATGATGTGTCACATGTACAGTTTTTTTGAAGAAGAGCGGGAATAAAATACATTTTTTCTTTATTCGCGTAGTAGGCTATGATAAAAAAAATGTATTTTATTCCCGCTCTTCTTCAAAAACTCCGTAGGTGTGACACATAGTTGAAAAGAGAAAAAAGAGCTGAACTTAGTTACGACAAAATTCAATATTGCGTCCATATGAAAATCAAAAGTAGTTGTTCATAGAATAGAAACAAAGCGTCGCGTCGTAACTAAACTCAGCTCTTTTTGCTCTTTTCAACGATGTGTCACACGTACGGAGTATTTGAAGAAGAGCAGGAATAAAATACATTTTTTTTATCATGGCCTACTATGCGAATAAAGAAAAAATGTATTTTATTCCCACTCTTCTTCAAAAAAACTGTACGTGTGACACATCATTGAAAAGAGAAAAAAGAGCTGAGTTTAGTTACGACAAAATTCAATATGGCGTCCATATGAAAAGTAGTTGTTCATAGAATAGAAACAAAGCGTCATAAATATAAACAAATGGTACCACCCGATTCTCCGTAAAAAAGTGCCTTCACAATGTACAAGTCTTGAAACTAATAACTTAATACTTTCCGAGATATTTTGGAAAACAGAAAACTCCAAATTTCGGTTTTTCCAAGATATCTCGAAAACGGTCAAAGTTGGCTGTGATTTCTCAACGGATATGAAATGAGCATTAAAATTCCTAAAACTTTCCCTATTTAACCAACTTTGTAGCTTTTATAGTTTCCGAGATCTTAATGGTGGGAATTGAATTTGGGACACACTGTATATGGTTTATTATTCTTATAACAAAATACACAGTTAGCAATGAAACAATAGAGTGTTATAAGTCTTAACGAAATTCAAATGTTTATTATAAATGCTAGATTTTACGTCAACTATGTTTTGTTTATAAAATCAGTAATTTTATAGCTATTAAGACAACAAGTGTTTTATAGAAGGTTTAAAAATTAAGGTCGTAGTTCAAATCCGAGCGAACGAAGTGAGCCGAGGATTTGATAGACCGAGATTTTTAAACTATAAAACACGAGTTGTCTTCAAGATTTTTTCTAACACTAATATCAGACATTTTCTTTCACTAATATATTATTAGAAATTTTAATAAATTATTATTTGAGACGCGTCATAATACACAAAATTCGAAGATTGCTAGGCAACGACGTATTTAAACGTTGTCATTGACGACGTATTTTATAGAGAAAGCGTATTTTAAAGGAAACATAACAAGTGAGCTCTTATGCACCATAGAAACAGTATAAGATATTAGTGTTAGAAAAAAGTAATAATAACATAACAACTACTAAAGGTACTTGATAGTTACCAAAAACGTATAATATTGTTATAGTCATTAAGCATGAAAATTTATTTGTATTTAAAGGCGAACAGAATGTATTGTGAACATTCTGTCAGAAGAACAAACTACTAAACTAAATCGGGTTTCATGATATGACATATTCCTGTAATATTTTCTATTTATAGCTGTCTTATTTTTCTAGTGTTGCATTATTTATCTGCACAAATTGAATAACAATAAATTTTAAATTTTCAAATTAGCGCAATAACTCTAAAACAAAAGAAGATCGCCCTTTTCTGTTTCCACCATTGCATTACAAATAACAAAGTTACCCATGCATGTACGTCGAGTTTGCTTATATTTTATTTACTATAGTCGAATTGGCGATTCAGGTAATGTGCGTCATCAATCACATGATCAACGGTCTTCTTCTTCTTCTTCTTCTTAATGTAGGATCAAATCCTGTTTTCTACCAGTGCCTCTGTTTATATTTGGTTCTTCTGCGATGCCGATGTCCAGCTCTCTTTCCACCGTTTAGGCGGTCGTCCTCGTTGTCGTTTCGTGCTGGGTTGTTCTTTCATTGCTATGCTGGCCAGTCTGTCATCGTGCATCCTGCTCACGTGCTCCTTCCACTGACGACGTCTTGATCTTGTAAATCTTACGATGTCTTCGATTCTACAAACCTCTCGTATATTTTCATTTATTTCTGATTCTGTCTTGTAAGGTGTTACCTGATATGGCGCGGAGGATCTTCATCTCGGTTGTTCTCATGATCTGTTTCGTCTTACACGTTTCGGCTCTAGTTTCCGCGGCGTAACTCAGAATAGGTCTTACGCAGGTTTTGTAAATACGTATTTTGCTTTCGATGGTCATATATCTATTTCTCCATATTATGTCCCGCAGGCATCCTGATATCATTGAGGCCTTTGTTGCTTGCGTGCGAACTTCTTGTCTCAGATTTCGGCTGCTGGTCGGCGTTACCAATAATGCACGAGAAAAAAATACAAAATGTAATTGCTAAATATAAATTATTTTTGTAGTTTTCTAAGATTGGGCGGAGCCGTGTTTAATCACAAGGTCTATAAATTTTTGAAAATAAGAAAAAAACTGGGCTTTTATTTTCTAATTTAGCTCATATTTACTTTTTGTAAAGTTGGTATTATTTTTGGCATGTTTATATTATTTCACTTACAAATTTTTGACAGATCGTGTTGTATGTCATTGTCATTGCGGTATAAAGGTACGTTTTCGTAAGGACAAATCGGGGCGACTTGTTGGCCGGACATGTTTGCCGACCGACAAGTTGGTAAAATTGACAGGTGTTTATGTTGTCACTTGTCTGCAACGGACATGTCGAGAGAACGATCTTCGAATCGAAATCTGCAGTTTTCAAGATGGCAGACGATGAAGTAGTACAGGTTATATCAACTTTCATAGTGTTGGCAGGAAGCCATGCGATACTAGAAAGTCAAAATAAGTCAAAACGGATATGCAAAAGATGGTACGTTAGAAGTTTTTTTTAGCGAAGAGACGTTTGGAAGGTGCATATACGTAGCTGGTTAATGAATGGTCTTTGCTTGCACCTACTTGCGCCTCTTATTATTAAAAATTGAGCGTCTACGTAGTGACAAACGAACGCCGACTCGACATGTGCGGCTAATTTTTGCATCCGACATTAACATGTCGTCCGACTGTCCCAACATGAAATGCATTTCGTTTACATTAGAACAGACAAGTCGGCGGACATGCCGGCCAACATGTTGCGTCCTTACGAAAACGTACCTTAATAGGAAAATGTCAACAGAAAATTTAGGTTATAAAATTTGTAAATCGTTTGAAACTTCATGTAGACGTACCAAGTTATGATGCCATAAAATTTATTGATGACGTGCATTACCTGGCTCGAAAATTGGACCATATACGCATTACAACACAATGACTATTGGTATTTTTGTTTTTTGCTATTCTAAAATATTTATCAAATTAGACGGAACTCCATTGCCACGGAACTTCACCGTGTGTTGAATTGAAATAGTTCATGAACATATCTTGTACATTAAACGTCTCTTCTAGTTTCTCTTTGTAACCTCTTGCTTGTAAACTTGTCATGTTGTTCTTGAGAACTTCTTCGTTATATGCAGATGTACCAGGCGTAAATTTCATTATGTAGTTGTGAATGACGCAGGTTGTTTGTTTTAAATCGTTTTCGAAAAACTCCATCTAGCAGATAAAATGCCAAAAGCATTTTCAACTATTCTTCTGGCACGTGAAAGCCGGTAGTTAAAAATTGCTCTATTTTTATCTAAATTGTTTCCTGGATATGGTCGTAGAAGACGTTTTAAAAGAGGAAAAGCCTCATCGCCAACAACTACATACGGCATAGAATTTCTTCCCTCATACAGAGATTTATCTTCCGGTATGTTTTCCCCCTTTAGCCAACGTTGTCCAATAAATCTTTATGAGAAAATTCCGCCATCACTGAAGTGACCTTTTGTTCCAACATCAATTAACTGAAACTTGTAATCATCATCTACCAGTGCAAGTAATTCAATGGAAAACGTGTTCTTCTAGTTAAAGAAAGATGGGCCTGGTTTAGGGGGTGCTTTAATTAGAATATGTTTCCCATCTATTGCGTCTATGCAGTGATCGAACTGCTACTATGATTTAAACTGTTCAGCAACAAATTTCCAATCTTCGGCCGTTGGTTCTGGTATTTCAGATGGCCGCAGACGTGCCCAGAGTGCAGCACATACTTCGTTGACGATGCGAGATACTGTTCGGTTTTCAACCCTAAAACTATACTCTAATGACGGAACCGAGATATCTGCAAGAAAAAATAAAAATGTAATACTAAACTAATTTTGTAAATATTTTAGAAAACATATAAAAGGTACGAAACTATAGCATATTTAGTTACCATTTTACTTTTAATTAATATTGCTTTCTTCTTTTTTCAGATGAAGAGTGTAACCCCCTACTTGGGGTTATATGTGCTCGGGTTAGCTCAGAAGAATTATAATGTTAATTTTATTCACAGATTAATTACAAAGGCAATTTCGGACTGGCGGTACGTTACATATCCCTCTTACTTCGGGGATGAAGAGGGAACTGGGACAGTGAGGGTCGAATAAATGTGGCTGGATACTGACCATTTTACCACCGGAGGCTTCTGCCGGGAATGACTCGGACTGCCCTTCAGTGGATCACGTTGACTTGGAGCATGTTCTGGCGCTTTCCTCCGTGCAGTCGAGAGTATTTCCTAGCTCGTCCTTTCCTCTTCCTTTTCGGCATCGGTACCCCGGCGATCGGAGGCGTGATGGTCCGGAATACTGGGACGGCGTCTGGGATATCCAACTCCATGCGTTCAGGAATGCTAATTACTGGATATTCCTCCACTGGTTCCAGCAACGGGGCTTCCACCGTAACCGTCTTTGCAAGTGGAACTATTTCCTCGGCCGTCGTCCAGGCGGAAACTTCCTTCACGCTGCTATCCATCCTCCACGGTAGGTCGGCGGTCCCCAGAAGTAGGCGGCGGACCATAGGAGACGGTGTCCTCGGGGTAGTGGGCCGTCCTTCTGGAGTCGTTGGCTCCGGTGAATAGTACAGGCTTACCTGGCTAGATATCTTTTCAGATTCCACCGGAGACTTGTCGAAGAGGATCTCCATTCTTCTCGCTAGGTATTCCCCTGGAGACGGTTGACTGGGTGGCATCGGCCTAGCTGAGGGCGGAGTCGGCGGTAACGGTGAGAGTAGCTTGGGAACGGGGCTCCACTCGAACATCAGGGCCTTCCCCGTCCAAGGGCGGATCTTCCTGGTGCTCCGGATCTTCCTCTTTCCTGGACCGCTTGTCATTGGTGTAGTTGGAGCCATGTTGAGTTTTCAAGCGAGCTGGACTTCAACTGGTTGATGTAGCTGCGGCTCACCCCTTATATATTCGTTCAGTATCGGATTAGCATCCCCCCTCGGTAAGTTAGTCAGGTGGTTAGGAGGGAGACTAATGTTTAGTTATTTTAGGATGACAGCTCTGGTTTCAATCAGCTAAAGCCCGGTAGTGGCTCACGGTAGCGGCTTTCCTTAGGGGTTTCCCTACCCGCTCTTTTGCGAAACTGATGGTCGTCGCTCGGCACCGCGCCGGAGGATCCTCCGTCGCACCCAACCAACCACCCTATGTGCGTTGCGGGGCCGGGTTCTGGAGGTCTTCATGGGCAGGTTTTAGGTCCTTTACATGGACCGGGCCTAGTGTCGTATTCCGGGCCACATCTTTGAGTATTACTATTACTGGGGACACAATCTTCTTGATCGTATACGGCCCAATGAACTTTGGGGCTAATTTCGCGGAGAACCCCTTGGCGGCGTCGGACAGCACTCTCTGTTTCTTATATACCTGATCTCCTACGCGGGGTCGGTAAGCCCTACGTCGAAGGTTGTAATGTTGACTTTGCTGTGCAAAGGCTTTTGCCAGGTTTTGTCATACGACCTCCTGGAGGTCCCGGAGTTTCTCGAGTTGTTTGGCATATTCATTGGTCGGAGGTCCGGGTGCTTCCTCCTCTAGCTCCCCATCGGCACGGGCTCTTATGGAATTGGGCGGTAACATTTCTCTGCCCAGGTTGAGCAGAGCCGGGGTAAACCCGGTGGATTCGTGGACGGCCGTGTTGAGGGCAAAGTTGACCTCCGAGATCCACGCGTCCCACTTTGACTGGTCTCCCCTAGCTAGTTGAGAAATTATCGTTCCAATTACCTTGTTAGTGCGTTCCACCGGATTGGCCTGGGGGGTGTACGGAGGTGTCAACCGGTGGTGTATACCCATTTCTCGGGTCAGGAGATTGAAGTTGTGGCTCACGAACTGGGACCCATTGTCGGATACAATTACCCTAGGAGTACCAAATCGATATAATATCTTCTCCTTCAGTGCTTTAATAATAGTTTGCGTGGTGGCTTTCCGGAGAGGGTGTAATTCTACCCATTTAGTGAAACGGTCCTGGAATACTAGCAGATATGTATTTCCTAGTGACGAACGGGTTAGTGGGCCTATTAAGTCCGTACTAATTACTTCCCAGGGCCCTCGAACCCGTGACCAACACATCTTACCGGCGGGTTGTTGTTGGGACACCTTATATTCTTGGCACAGCCTGCAAAACCTAACATACCTTACAATGTCTTGTTTCATACCCGGCCAGTAATAGTGCTGCCGCACCTTGGCCAGGGTTTTGTTCGTTCCCAGGTGTCCTGCGGTCGGGGAATCATGACACTCTTGCAGTACCTCGTTCTTCCGGTTCTTCGGCACGCATAGCTTCCAGTCTACATGGAAGCCCGACGCGATCTCTTCGCCGATACTTGGGAAGCTGCGAAATAACTCACCGTTCTCCACTCGGAACTGGTCATAGCTTTCGGGATCCTCCTCTACCCGTTGTATCATCCGCTCGGTCCATTCGAGCTCTCCCTCCGGTCGGTGGGCGGCCATTGGCGTCACCTCGTTGGAGTCGGTGGGGTCCGGCGGGGTGTTGCGGGAGAGAGCGTCGGCTACGTGATTCAAGGCTCCCTTCCTATAGGTCACCTCGAAATCATATTGTTGGAGCTCCAGCGCCCACCTGGCCAATCGCCCGGACGGGTTTGGGAAATTGTGTAGCCATTTTAAGCTTCTATGGTCAGTAACAACGGTGAAGTGGTATCCCTCGAGGTACCCTTTAAATTTCTTCACTGCGAAAATCACGGCTAAACATTCCTTTTCGGTGGTTGAGTAATTCTTCTCTGCGGGAGTCAGGGAACGGCTGGCGTAGGCTAGTACCCTCTCTTCTCCGTCATGCTCCTGAGTAAGAACGGCCCCAAGTCCGGTATCACTGGCGTCTGTCTGTAACACAAAGGGTAGCCTGAAATCTGGGCAGGCTAGGATAGGAGCAGAGGTCAGGGCCTTTTTTAATTTTGCGAAGGCTTGATTTTGGGTGTCCGTCCATTGGAATTTGGTCTTTTTCTTTACTAGTTCATTTAACGGGGCGGCGATGTCGGAAAACTGGGGTATGAACTTGCGGTACCATGACGCCATGCCGAGGAACCTCCTCACCGCCTTGGGATTGGTCGGTACTTCCATCTTTTGGATGGCCTCCACCTTCTCTGGATCGGTGCGTATTCCCCTCCGGTTCACCATGTGTCCTAGATATTTTAATTCAGTTTGACAGAACCGACACTTCTCTGGATGTAGCCGTAACCCAGCCTCCCGGAGCCGTCGCAAGACTTCTCGTAAGTTCTCCAGGTGTTCCTCAAAGCTATTCCCGACCACAATGATGTCATCCAGGTAGCAGAACGCCTTGGGTTCTAGATCGGGGCCGATGATTGTGTCGAGGAACCGCTGGAAGGTGGCAGGTGCGGAATGGAGCCCGAAGGGCAGTACTGTGAATTGAAACAACCCTCTTCCGGGGACGGTAAATGCGGTAATCGGCCTGCTCTCCTTCTCCAGACTAATCTGCCAATAACCCTGTTTCAGGTCCAGCGTGCTGATGTACCGGGCTCCCCTTAACTTATTCAAGATACCATCTATAAAGGGAATTGGATATGCATCGGCTTTAGAGATCTGGTTTACCTTACGGAAATCGATACAAAATCGGTATTTTCCAGAGGGCTTCTTTATCAATACCACCGGTGAACTGAAAGGGCTGGTCGAGGGCTCTATGACGTTATCCTCCAACATAGCGTCCACTTCGTCGTCGATGAGGGCCTGCATGGCCGGGTTTCTGGGATAATACCGTTGCTTAATGGGTTGCGCGCCGTCCTTCAGGAGGATCCGGTGTTCCACCAGCGTGGTAGGCCCTTTGATGCCCTCGAACTTCGGTAACTCGTGTTCTAGGAATTCCTGTAGTTTTACAGCCTGGGGTTTGGATAACTCGTGGAGTCCTCCCAACTTTTCCCCGCTATCGTGGGTCATGAGGGGCATCAGGACACCCTTCAACCTTACCTGCTGAAGAGCCGGTGCTATTTCTGCCTCACCTGCCTGTAAGAAATCCAATCCTAGTACCAAGTCCGTGGCTAAGGTGGGAATACAGCTGGCCTCCAGCGAGAGCGACACCCCGTTCGCTATGATCTGTATTTGGTAGACCCCCGTGGCTTGCACTAGGCTCCCATCGGCCATCTGTACTCGCGTTTTGATGTTCCGGTTCCATCTGACTCCTTGTCGATGGAGGTGGTCCTGGACCTGCTGGCTGAGGTACGAGCGGGCAGCTCCGGTATCTACGAGGCCTTTGAAGGTTGTACCGGCGACTTTCACCCTCAGGAACAGTCTGGCGTCTAGGGTGGCTACGGGTTTGCTAGATATCGTGGGTACACAAAACTCTCTTACCCGTGTTATCCAGGCTTTCCAATCATCGGCTTTAGCGATCCTGGGAGAGGTCTTGGTTGCCCGTAGACAGGAGAGCCTCAATGCTCTTGTCGGGCGGTAGAGTTTCCCGGCCGCTTACATGGGCAATCCCGGGTGAGGACGCCCTCTTTCCCACAATAGGAACAGAAGAGTTTCCTAGGGCCCCGGCACCTCTGGCGAAAATGTCCTCGCTGTCCGCAGCGCCAACACCGGTCCTCGCGAACATATCCGCCCCCCTTCGGATCGGGTCGGCTGGTAGATTCTTTTGGTGCAGTCATGGCCGATACGGGTGGCGTACTCCCCAGAGGTTTCTTCTTCCACTTGTGAGGATTATAAGCCGTCTCGGCGGCGTAGGCTTCGCTCGGAGTGGGTGGTGAACGATACGTGGAGCTTTCCACCTGGAGTGCTTCAAACTCTTCGGCTAGCGCCACCAACTCGGGGAGATTCTTAAAATCTTTTCGTCGCGCATATAGATTAAACTCGGTCCGAAGGTTTTCATATATCCTTTCCAGTTGTTTATCCGGGTCCGTGTTTCCCGAGCGTCGCAACAGCGTCTGTAAGTCCGTTACGTAGTCTACCACTCTTTCCTTGTCCCCTTGGGTCCGTCTACGTATTTCCTCCTCGAGCCAAAACCGGGGCCGGGGTGGCATAAAGCGTTCTTTAAAACTCACCATGAATTGCTCCCAAGAGTTCCATTCGGCCTTGTTGTTCCTGTACCACAGGAGGGCCTTGTCTTTGAGGAGCTCTGGTAACGCGGTAAGTATACCTTCTTCCTCGAGTTTATAACAGGTTTTCAGCTCGTCGACTCTTTCCAGGAATGATATGGGGTCGGAAGTGCCATCGAACTTGACACCCCACTTGCGAATCACATTACAGGTTTCTGCCATCTTCGGTGGTGTGGTTGCAGTTTCTAGTGGGGTTTGTACTGGCAGGACGTTCTTCCTGCTTTTGATGAACCCGGCGATTCGGGCTCGAAGTTCTTGGACGGTTCCGCTCTCTGGTAGTTGATAGTTTCTAGCTACGGTTCGTAATTCGTCGTCCTTTAGCTTGTATATCCACGAAGTTGATTTTCCCTTTTCTTCTGTTTCAGGTCCGGGTTCTGGCATAAGTAAAGGATTATTGTTAACTTACCTATCGTTGCTCCGGTTTCTGGTCTGGTCTCGGGCGCCTTTCTGGTTCTGGTTTTCGGACACTGGTATGTGGATGGTCTCTGTGTCTTCACTCTTCTGGACAATCAAGTCCCTGCTCGGGCCGCCAAATGTAACCCCCTACTTGGGGTTATATGTGCTCGGGTTAGCTCAGAAGAATTCCAGGGTGATTGTAGCAGTAACGAAGCTTGAAATTACAACACAGAAACTGTTCATAAAATTGTTTAATAATATATAAATAATAAGGTAATTCTGTTGAACATAATAAATAATAAAATGTAATTCTGGTTAATAAAACAAATAATAATCCACAGGTGAAATAAATTGACTTTAACTCTAAACACAACTATTTACAATTAAACAACATAACTCCAACGTATTCTTCCCAGTTGCTTTCGCTGTTCGGCCGGTTGCCGGTACAGCGGCGCGCGACTGGTTGCTTCGGAAATTTGGTTAACGACTGACAGGTCTTTCGGCCTCTGTGACGTTTTGGCGTGAGGCTGGTTTTGTGGTTGTGCCTTCAGCAAAATGGCGGTGCCTTGGAAAATTTGCTGTTGACATAAATACACTTGAAATGGTTAATTATAAGTTAGTTATTAGTGGTTCGGAGTGGGTGCCTATTAGTCTGTGTAATTAATGGATACCTGGTGACGCGAGCAGTGCCCGTGTAAGTTACAGGTTAGCGAAGGAATCGCTTATTACGACGTGTTGCTGACAGCTGTAGGTGAGTGACACCCTTAGGTTAGCGTGCTTTTATTCTTGCCGGTTCTTCACGGAATATTCGTACCTGGGGCCCAGCGGTTTCTGGGTCTCCTCGGACACGTATCCTCGGTACAGGTACGTGGTTCGTGTCGGTTTACGTCGTCCTTATTTACGGCGGTTTACGGACCTGGTGGACAGCGGGATCAGGGGCCTGTTTGTCAGCTCTGTGCGAGCCGATTCACAGGGCAGAATAACGGGGTTGTGCGTCAGCTCTACTCGAGCCGATTTACAAGATCTGGATTACGGGGTTGTGCGTTAGCTCTACTCGAGCCGATTTACAAGACGGGATTACGGGGTTGTGCGTCAGCTCTACTCGAGCCGATTTACAAGATCTCAGAGGGGTTCTAGGTTCGGATTGGAGTCCGGCGGTTCTCTGTTGTTGAATACGAATTTACTACGCCTTTTATACTCTTTCCCCACCAGGTTTTCTAGTTGGCCTGGCACGGGGCCAAGATTATTTGGTCACGTAGGCCTCGCAGGTGGGTTGATAACGCCCAAGCTAAAATTTCCGTTTGAGTACGCCTGTACGGGACTTTATAATGTTAATTTTATTCACAGATTAATTACAAAGGCAATTTCGGACTGGCGGTACGTTACAAGAGACGAGAAAGATATGGACAAAGCTACGAGATGCTTTCAGAAGCAGTTTTAAAAGAATAGTGATACAGTAACAAGCACAAAATTGTGGAAATTTCGTTAGCAAATGTCTTTTTTGAAGGCATACATGAAAGACAGGAAACGTCTTATAAACGAAAAACAGAATGAAGAAAAAAGCAGTGCTCACTAAATACTTAAACTAACGATGTTCCTTGGGAGTCAGATCCTTTCTTAAGTAACAGTCTTCAGTCGGATCTCCTGAAGAATAAACCTCCAAAGTGAATTGACTTGATAATAAAACGCAAGGCTTTGTAATTAGCGAAATAGGATATATTAACTTGAAAGCAAAAACACATACACAATTGAAATTGAAAATGAAGTTATCGTTCAAATAAACCAATAAAGAAATTTATTAAAATTGTAATCAAACGTAAGTCTGAATGTAATGTTTCAAACACCAAGATCTAATTAAACAAGCAAAAAACTATAGGTAATGTTTAAAGACAATATCGTAACTAAACGAAAGAAAAAAATGTAAGGTTCAAAATAATAAGATCGTAATTAAACGAAAGTAAATCCTCTGAGGATTTGCAAGGATCCGGTAATCTTAAACTAAATTAATAACTAACGCACACGGAGAAAATGAGCTCACTTTGTCTTAGTCGCAGTTACAGATAACAATAATCAATAGTAAATAATAATAATGTCTTGCAAAACCTGTCGGTACCAATCCAATTGCGATTGAATATTAATTAAAAATAATTATAATTGACTGACTAATCTTAAACGCAACAATTTGAAGATTCCTTTACAAAATTAAGTTACAAGTTAATAGTACGTTGTCATAAACGCAATCACTATTTTATTTAATCGTACTGGAATACGATTTACTAAAGTTGACCTTGAAAGTTTGACAAATCGGTGAATTTACAAATGTTTATGCGGTAATTATTTCTAATAAATGTTTCTAATGAAATTACTAACAACAATAACTAAATATCAAAATTATCAATCTAATCCAATATGTTTGAATGTTTTTAAATTAACTAATATAATAAGATAACCTCAAAATCAAATCAAGTTTATCTGACCTTAAACCTTGAGTTTAAAAAACTACTTGCAGGATACGAATTTGAACTCAGGAAAATTCCAATTAATTTCCTTCTAATTAAGCACGGGATGGACGATTTCTGCGTATCCACAAATTCCAAACCAACGTAATGTCGAACTAACAACACGTGGAATACATATGTCGAACTAACAGGTGGTTTTACGAACACGTGGTTCGTACACGAAAATCAGCAACACAAGAAGTACAGGGAGTACTAAAAAGCACTAGAACGTACTAGATAGTACTAGAACGTACTGGATAGTACTAGAAAGGCTGAAATACAACGAATACCGTAAGAAATCTTCAAATAAAACCAATGCAGTACATACCAAAAGTTGTTAAGCGCCCTTGAGAATTCTTCAAGCAAAATGGTCGACATACGGATTATAACCAAATTAATGTTTGAAAATGGTTCAAAACCCAAAACTTCTAACGTTTTAATTTCACTAAAGGCCTGAAAGGCTAACTAAATACTATTTTCAATATGTCGTCCTCAGGATGATTAAACTAATTTTGGAAAACCAAAAACTAAAACCAAGGTTACGACGTCTGTTCGCAACGGATGTCTAAAGTAGAAGAAGTTTAACTAATAATCTTTCAACAGAATTTCCTAAAGAAAACCAACCTAAAGATTTACGAATTCCCTAAAGATTCTGAATCCATTAGTGACTAAATTCATAGTAAGAAGAGAAGCGTCTAAGACGTATTCATTGTATGCAACCATGCAAGCTTAGATGTAACTGGGAAGTCTAAATATATAACCAGACTAAAGTAAATCCGATAATTTACGTACATACAGCAAGCGAGTGATTTCTACTGTAACAAATCAAATACTTGAAATCTTAAATATTAACCCTAGCGCAGCGGTTGTCAGCCTGTAGGGCGCGCCCCCTTGGGGGGCGCGAAATAACGGAAGGGGGGAGCGCGAAGGCGCGAGAAGAATGAAGCAAAAATTACAGAATAGTATATTATGCAATGAGTATTTAATGAATACGAGTGTCTTAATCGCCATCAAATGCGAGTTGAATACACTATTTTTTCTACGACAAGTTATAATAATGAAAAAATAGGCACCTTCTGAAAAACTGCTACCTAACCTTATTTTTGACAACAAAATACTTTGCTGCTATTGGTTATCTCAATTTAGAAACATCAGCAACTCGCGTAACTATGGTTACCAAATAAAATACTTTGCTGCTATTGTATAAACCTGTATCTTAATGAAAAATCCGTATCTTAATGAATCTCATTAAAGTACAGGTAGTAAATGCTTAATAAATCAATTAAAGTATGGGAGTAGAAAATATAGTTATTTATGGTATAAGCGAATAAAGATAAATTTTATCCACGAAAGGAAAAGTTTGGCAGAAGCATTACATCGATGCATATTTTCTCGACGCGGTGGTCAGTATTGTCAGACATGGAAAAATTTTGCAATTCATGATGGAATCTTGGGCTTGTAGCGCCGTAGAAGCGGTAGAGCAAAATAGATTTAGATAGATACTGGCATTTTATTAGTACTCCAATAAAACGGTTGGTAGGGGGGGCGTGGTTAAAATAAATTCAGAAAAGTGGGTCCCAAATACTAAAACGTTGAGAAACGCTGCCCTAGACCAAGAACATACGATGCGATTTGTGACGAATCGATCGACGATTCGTCCGACGCTACGTGTGTGCACTTTCGTCTGGCCATGCGAATGGCTCGACGATTCGTTAACGCGCTGCTGTAGGGCGGTGTATACGGTTCAACTTATTCTAAGCGATTCAGCTGCAGAGTTGGCGGACAAATCGTCAGCCGATTCGTCAGAAACCGCCTCATGTGTGCTTGGCCTAAGATTTAAAATTTCATGTATTCACATTGACCTTTAACTATTTATCATCTTATTATTTAGAAATTAATATTTTCGGATCTTTATTGTTTTATTTTCTTTCTAACAATTTCTTCATGGAATGTTTAATGAAACCAAGTACTGGCAATTTTAAACTTGAATTATAAATTCCCAGTCTTTTCGGGTTGAACTACGAAGTACGAAGTATTTAATATCTTAACATTAAGGTCTTTATAAAGCTTACGATTGAAGTTATATATTTTTTTTTATTAGAAGCTTTAATTTTTTTTGCAGTTCTTTATAATCTTGAAAAATAAACATTTTTTTCAATTTATAGCTTTAATGGCTTGAATTTCCCTGTGTAATAATTTATATATCATTGGCACTTTCATTAGTTTTGGTATTTACCTGTTCCTTCTGTTTTTACATTAATCTTAAACATGGGCCAAGTGCGTTGATATTGCGAATCAACTTTCAAAACAATAAAAAATTAATTTTGAATTTTAGTTTTTACGAAATTCTTTCGATTTTCAAGGTTTATTTTCAGATAATTTTGTATTATTCAGTTTTGAATTCTGAATTTGATTCTGAAATTCTTTTGTAAAATAAATGTTGGATTTTGGACTCCATTTATAAACCTTAAATCTAAGCTGTCTTAAACCGATTTAGAAAGTTTGAACTTTTAAAAGTTTTTTGGTATTTTTTTTTAAATTGCATATGTAATTTCATAGTTTTAAGATTCAAATCCCGAGGATGCGAGAACTTTCTATAACTTACAGAAACTAAGTTTTCCGTCATAAGCAAAGGATTGTTTTGTAATACAATTATTGGATTTTGATGAAATTGATTTCTAAGTTTTTTAAATAATTTTGAAAGTTTAAATTTTTAAAAATATTTCGGATTTTCTTACTGACTTACTCGAAGATTGAATTGCATTTAAAATTGGAAACTTTAATCAAGGTTATAGTAATTTAAATCAGATTTTCACTTTTTGATTGCTAAATTTACAGTTCCTTCATTTTAAGTTTTGGAGTTTTAGACTATTTTAAATTTTTGATTCGGAAATTCACAAGAAATTAAATAAAATCTCAAATTTTGAACCTAAAAACCTGGTGACCTGAATATTAGTAGTTGTTACAAAAATTCGAGAATGTTGATGTAGCCTTTTAAAATTCCATCCATTTGAAATGTTTTGTTTTTTAGTTAATATGTAGCCACAACCTGAAAATTGTTACCAAACGATTGATTCCTTTTTGGATACTTTTTATAGACATTTTTTAACCTTGTTTGTAACTCTAAATATCAAACAGAAATATTACAAATTAGGAGTAGCAAATTGAGCCCAATTTTGAGAATACTTTATAATACGTATCGCAATTAAAAAATCATTCAGGTTTAAATTTGCATTTCCATAAGTAGAAAACCTCATCAAAGTTCATTTTAAAATATTACACGAGCCCCTTTTATTATTCGAGTAATGTTTTGGAATCGCCGTAGCAAATAAAATGCCTATTTTGTAAAGCCTATGCAAACATTACATTTTCCCAAGCCTTACTAAATTGCTTAATAAATATTAATTACGAAAACTGCGCACCGTTCATAATAATAACAATGATTATAAAAGAGCGTAAACCGCGCGTCCGAATATATTTCTATTTAAATGAAATATGCAAAAAAATTATCTGATTGGCAATCGATTTAAAAAAGCGAGGAGTACAAGTATTGCATATACAATTTGGAATATTTCGGGGCTTCGCATCAAGCGTAGGCTTTGTCGTCAGCATTTCCATTCGATTTAAGCCCTAATATTGATTTGTTGATTTTGCATTCATCATAGTCAGGACTGGTTCAGATGTACATAATTAATCTTTAATGCGAAATTGCTGACGACGCAAATACTAATGCAGAGGGTAATGTAGTTGTATTTTCTGTCAACTCCATTTCTATCAGTGAACGTAAAAACATCCCAGGGCTCTAAAAGCGTTAGAAGCCTTTTCGCAATTATTCCAGAACTATTTCGGTATTAACTGAAACGTTCCTGGAATAGAATGCTTGCCTGTATATGTTTTAACCTTAATTATACTTGTGAACTTTTGACTAACCTGATGGGCAATTCTGAATTTTAACATTTTATTAATCACTAAAGCATTTTTGTTGAATTTTTTTAAGTCTTTCTGTCGAAATTAGCTTATTTCAAATTTTATCTTTATTCTGAATTTGAATGGATTCAGCAACTGAGAAGGTCCTAAATGAATTTAAAATTGACTTTAAAATCGACAAAATTAAGTTAATACATTTTTTTCAGCTAGCACGGAGATATGGTTCGGAAAACATAAGGTAGACTCCGTCCGAACTTGTAGCATTTTCCGATGCTTAAAAAGATGCTTAAATATTTAGACGAAGAAGTCTTGAATGTCTCGATTGTAGGAAGCACCCATTAATGTTCAGAAACCTATTATGCTAATAAACGAAAAGTAACGTTTTTAACATTTCAACTGAAATTTGTCCTATTTATGTCTTAAGGTGTTACACGAATTTTTATTTGCTATTATAGAAATAAGGTTTCTGTTCGTAAATTGGTTCTACTTTTACGTTTGATGTTTTAACATTTTAACAAGACTAACCTGGAACATTTTTAAGTCGAGGGAAAATGAACAAATCCAGGTCGAAGTCCAAAAAAGTATTGGAAAACCCAATCAGGACCAAAGCGACACTGACGAGTCTGCAATGGAAAGCGAAGTATCATTAGTGGAAGATAGGAATACGAGAAAATTTCGACGGAAAACTATAACGAGAGATACCGGATCAAGGAGGAATGGAACAATTACAATAATTGATAGGTGCTGTCATGGGTGAAGTAAAAATAATTAGGCAGGATCAAAAACAATGAGGAAATACGAAAATTAAAAACCAATACAAAGAGTAGCAGAGATACAAAGTAAATTGGAGAAAGGAAGAAGCTGAAAAACAACATAGTAATAAAACGAAAACGTTTCGAAGACACCAGTTCAATGTTAAACAAAACGTACCTGGGGAATCCGAGATTTGAGTAAAAGTAGGAATAAAGCGACGTATCAAATTAAACAGAGACAAGGAGGGAGTATTACAGTAGTCGAAATGTATCAGTGGGGCGAAAAACCCAAGATTATGTAAAATAAACGTAAACTGAAAGGTCAAGAAATATTCATTGATAACGATGTAACCAAAAATGAATGAGAAATTCAAAGAAAATTAAGAAAAATGGCAAAAGAAGAAAAATAAAAAGGTTAAAGCAGCATACCAAAAATTAATAGTTGAAGGAGTTATTCGGTTCTGGAACCCAAAAGTAGGAGAATTTGAGGCGCAGTGATGCTCCAAAAAACTAGTAAATAAAAAATATAAATATAGAACGGTACAATCAAGGCACCAAATTGGGCACGAGTATTATAAAATTGAGAAAGTTGGAGAAAGTGGGGGAGGGTAACACGAACCAAAGCAAACTAACATTAGCAACATGGAACGCTAGACTTGCCAGAGGAACGTATTGCGAAACATTAGGAAACTTAATAAAGCCTGAAGATCAGGCAGACATTCTGGTTATACAAGAGACAAAATTAAACGAAACAATAATTACAGAAATAGAAGCCTATTATCTCTTCGATAGCCGTAGCTAAACGAGAGTTGGACATTGGTTTCTTAGTAAATAAAGAAATAAAGAACAAGGCAACTAAATTTAAAGCAGTGTCCGAGTGCATAGACAAGATAAGAATTACAGTCAAGAATTAAAGCATACCCGTCGTTAAGACGAGTACGCACGCGCCGACAAAAAAGAGAACCTAGAGAAACTTGACGATGGGCTACCAAAGTCAGACTAATTATAAGCGACTGCGTTACCATGATAGGAAAGGAACATGCCGACTATCCAATAATAGGTAGACCAGACATAGCAAACACAATACAACGAACGATAGGTGCAGGCCTTATCAGCTTTTCAGCAGCATAAAATACAAGGATCATATACAAAGGGACTTGGGTCTCACGGGTTTCACCAAACGGAAAAGCCAACCGCCAAATTGACCCTGCTCTAATCCCAGAACAATATGTCAGACTAAGAACCAATGTCAAATCTCAGAGGGAAACTGAAATAGGGTCAGATAATTTTAAGATACGAATTAAACTAGAAAGTAATACTATCAGAAGAGGGAAGTATATAAAAAGAAAATGTGATGTAGATGCACTGTTGAACACATAGATACAAACTATATTTTAAAAGAACCTAGAACGGAATTATAACAGTTTCTAGGGGACTACAGATATGTGGCACCTATTAAAGAAGTAATAGCACAAAAAAAAGTAGAGGAAACAGTGCCGAAACAAAAATCAAGTAAAAGGAACGACTGGTTTGACAGCACGTAAGTAGAGATATTGAAAAGGAGAATGGCCCAAATAAAAATGTCCGGAAATAAAAGTGACGCAGAAGAATATAGGATACAAAAGTGGAAGGCAAAAGAAACTTGTAGACTAGCTAAAAGACAATTTAAAGAAAAAGAACCCGCAGAATTAGAACAAATGCATATCAACAAAGAAATCAAAAATGTTTACCAAGAAGTAAGAAGGACTAAGAAACCACTTAAGATACAAATGAATGTCTGACAAGCGATGACAAACTAATGGTGGAAAGATGGAATGAATAGTTTGAGGAAAAGCTAAATAATGAAAAAGAAGAAATAATAAAACTTGATTAGAGAATGGAGATACTAGAGGACATATAGGAATAGTGAATACCACGACAAAGGAAAAGTTATAGAAATTATCTTAAAGCAGAGAAACAAGAACGACACCAGGTGAAAGCGGCACACATCCGGAATTTCTTAAGTATTGTGGCGAAGGACAGCACACTAAATCATTCGATATGTCGATATGGTTAAAAGGATGTAGGATATGGGAATTCGAGTACGTCCCACAGGAATGGAAACGCGCTCTCCTAGTACCTGTTTACAAGAAAGGGTGCAAATCTGAATGCTATAACTACAGAGGCATGGCACTGTTTTCGATTTAGTGTACAAAATAATGGCAACAGTATTAAAAAATATAGTTAGCGGAATATACATATAGAAGCCCATTCTAAGCACAGTGGATTCAGAAAAGGCCGCTCAGTCGTGGTTAACATCTTCATTCCCAAACAGACAATCGCCAACTGCCATGACCTTAACATAGCCATCTATGTGAGTTTTGTTGACTTTAAGTAAGTATAAACAGCACCAAAGATTTAATTATACATATACATATTTAAATTTATAACAATATCAGGTTATTCTTTTGCTACTTACTTTAATAATTTTAAAGAGAAGCTCGATAATAACATTAAAATAGATAAAACTTTCCATGGTTAATTAAATGTAAAGAAACTAATAAATAAGTATTAACGAATTATTAGAATATTGATAAGATAAATAAAGTTTCTAAAACACAGAAAAATATCAAGTTTGGACGATGAAAACGAGTTCAATCTTTGTTTTAGAAATTTTATGTTCACATTCTTGTTATTATTTATTTAATCTTATTCGGCATTTTATAGAACTATTTCAATATTAACCTAAACGCTTCTGGAATAAATGTCTGCCTGTATGTATTTTAACCTTAATTAATATGCTTCAAACTAGAAACGAAAGATCAATTATTATAAATTGTGGCATTGTTATCAAAAACATGTAGAGGCATGAAGTATGTGAGGATTAAAAGATCCTTCGAAATTGGTAGTGACCACTTCTTAGTGGAGACAAGGATAGCTTCTAAAACACATGGGAAGAAGAATGGGGAAGAAAATATATCCAAGAAGCATGGCAGCATAAAAAGCTACAAACTCCAGCAGCAAGAAATCAGGGAAGAGTTTGCAAGACAAGTGGATATAGAATATTCAAGAACAGTTAGATTTATTAAATATGGAAGAGATGTGGAAGATATTTAAAGAAATTGTAATAACAACAGGAGAGAAGGTGTGCGACATTTCTAAATATAACAAAAATAAGAAGCAGATATCATGGTGGAAAGAAGGTGTGAAAGCAGAGGTTAGCTTAAAGAAGAAGGCGTGGAGAAAGTATTTGGGATCTAAAAATGTAGAGGACCATCAACGATATAAGCAACACAGAGAAGCTGTTAAACATTTAGTTAAAGTAGCTAAACAGCAGTCTTGGGAAGAATTCTGTACGAAAATTGAGAGGCAGGCAAAAGAGAACTCGAGGCTTTTATACCGGACATTAAGAGTATTAAGGAAAGGAAACCTCCTTTAATAGCTATTAATAATACAAGTGCGAAAACACAAGCTTAACGTTCGAGGTTGTTGCTATGCAACGAGACGAAGTCAAGTTGCATATACAACTGAGATACTTTAATCATTTTCGCAAGAGTGTTATTCAAATTTTTTTTTGTTGGTCAACTACTACATATGTTGGTCATGAGCATATCTAAAGCTGCTTACGAGAAGGTTTATTTAAGTTTCTGCCATTGGCGTAATGTAGACAATTATTGTTGCTATTTCCTTCCTGTTTTAAATGTTTTTTAAAACACGTTGTTATGTGAAACGTGTTTTAATAGTAATTTTTTCGCTACTAGCAAAGTAAGCAAGCCTTACATCCATGGCAACAGTGACTGTAAGTGGCTAATAAGATTCGACCTCTAGATACCCTTTACAACGGAACTTAATAGTGTCACTTACGTTCCTAGGAAAATAATAAACAGATAACAGAACTGTACGTTTACCGTTGTCATTGTTACCACTGTTATTATATTGATTTTTTTATGTTGCCAAGTATTATAGGACGCACAGTTACCACAAAAACTGTTATAAAATAATTCATACTTTGCAAATAATATTTGCTTGTTCTTTTAAACTACTTGCTAAGCAAAAAAAAGATATAATAAGCAACACGGAATGTATGGACTATTAACATTTTCGGAAGGCGACGAGCCTTGGCTGCGCCTCGGTTCGTATTCGCCTACCTCAAATGTTAATACGTCCTTATATTCCTTGTAGATTAAATAACTATTACGGTACAAGTAACGTTATGAAGCCGTTTACATTACGAGAGAAAAATTTGAAAGCAGGAGCGAGTAATGTAACCAGCAAATAACGTTACGTGTGCCGTAACACGGTTTATGTCATCCTATAATTTTTTTTTCAAAAAATAAGAAATTATTTTCATTGACGGTTCAATGACAGTTCATAAAGTGTAACGTAAATCTGACATATTGTGCTGTTATCTAAGCGAATTAGGATTTACAGCACTAGTGCCGTTAAAGGTATCTTAACACAACTCGTTGTTAAGAAGTTATTAGCATGATAACCTTATAGGATGATATAAAATGCTGTTTATAATCTAGGATGGGAAGCGTGTTTTAAAATGCTGTTTATAATCTAGGATGTAGATATTAAAAAGGTGACTTAAAATGTCACCAACAAAAAAATGGATTAAAGACAAACGAGGCAGGTTACTAAAAAAGAGAAATGAAATATAATACAGATGCAGGATTTATTGGGAACTGATAAAAACTAAGACATATTCTGGAGGGAAACAGAAACCAATTTAGATAAAGACAATCCCGAAGGGCACGAGGGAGGCATTCAGATAGCGGAAATAGAAGAAGCATTAAACAGACTGAAGGTGGGAAAAGCTGCTGGGATGGACAAGGCTAAGCCTGAAATGGTGTTGTCAGCCCCCTGTTATTCATAACTGTGATGGTCGAAATTGCAAGAGCATCGGATGCCACCATAAAGAAGGCTAGGGTTGGGGTCCGAACAGCTGCAACGGTTAAAATAAGTGAACTTCTTTATGCAGATGATCTAATATTAGTTGCTAACGCTCAGTAAAATCTATTAAATAATGTGAGGGTGTGGGAGGATGGGTTAAATAAGTTTGGTATGAAAATTAACATAGGAAAAACGAAGGTAATGGTTATTGCTAAAGAACCAGAGGAGCTGAACTTGAGTTGGGAAACGAAATACATAAAACTGACGGACAAAATTAAATACTTAGGAGCTATATTTGAAAAAAGGCAAACAATAGAATTGGTGCAGGATGGAAATTTTTGAACAACAGTTTTATGACAGTGTTGACTGATAAATTAAAATTTAAACTCCAAGCGTGCGAGATGAAGTGGCTGAGAAGGGTGGAAGGAATTCCCTGCAGGTGGAATCGATATAAAAATACATTGACAAGCGACAGATGCGCTGGCATGGACGGACACTTATGAAGGATGGAGGACGACAGAAGTACCAAGTGTATATGGGAAATGGAAACTGATAAAAAAAAACAAAAGGAAGACCGAGAAATACTTGGAATAGACAAATTTCGAAAACACTGAAGGAAATTGAATGGGTGTAAGCAAACAACGTAGCGAAAGACCACAAGTTATGGAAAAGCCTATATGATAATGATTAGTTTGGGTTATCAATGTAAAATTTATTGTATGTGATGTATACACTTATAAACTACTCAAAAGAATTAAGGGGTCACTTTTTTCAAAGGTATATCTTCCTTATGTATGATATGAGCTGGAAGATAGGTGTTGATAATATATTCCCTCAATCAAGTATTCAGCTACAATGTTTTATTGCGTTCGTTTGTTTTTCCGCGTTTCTTAGAAACTGTAAATAAACAAGTTTGTTTTGTATGAAAATTTGAGTATTTGCATAAGATTTTAATTACTGCAAGACAGCGGTTTTTTAATACAACCACATAATATTGGTGTCACGTGGTCAAACGAGCAATGAGAAGACACCTGAGTCCAGTAGAAGTGTCAAGAGCAGTTACCTTACTGCAAGAAGGTAGAGTGCAGCGAAGTGTTGCTCAAGAACTCAATGTAAGCCAGTCTGTGGTGTGGAGGCTCTGGCAGAGGCACCAACAGACTGGTCTTGTCACCAGGACAGGGTCGCCACAGAGCAACTAGCCTACTAGACGACCGATTTTTGAGACTTCAAGCCCTTCGCAGCCGTTCGAAAACCGCTCGTAGTCGTCAAATCGACCTTTCTAGAGCCAGGCAAGTTCAGATAAGCGACCAAACGGTAAGAAATCGACTTCGGGAAGTCGATTTGAGATCTAGACGCCCAGCAAAGAAGCCAAAGTTGACCATAAATCAACGAAGGAGGATGTTCTTCGCACGTGAACATGAACATTGGCAATTGAGGCAGTGGAGTCGAGTGATGTTTTCAGACCAGTCGGGGTTCAAGTTATGGACAAATGATGGTAGAGTTAGGGTGTGGAGAAGGCCAAACGAGTGTTTTTTACCAGCATGTGTTAAGGAAGTCGTGACTTTTGGCGGCGCGGCGGTTCAGTAATGGTATAGGGCGGCATTTCAATAAACGGCCGCGGCCGCACTGAACTTGTCATAAGAAATGACTCTCTCACTGCAGAAAGGTATATTAATGAAGTCCTTGAAGAACATATCCTGCCTCAAGCACCTGCGGTCGGAGAAGATTTTTTATTTATGCAGGATAGCGCTCGTCCCCACCCGGCTAGAGTAGTCACTGAGTATCTTGGCCAGAATAACATAGCCTCCATGGAATGTCGAGCACTCAGTCCTGACCTTAATCCCATAGAGAATTTATGGGATCAACTCTGACAATGCATTCGCAAGCATCTACACCCACCAGATACGCTGACAGAACTGGAACAAGCTCTCATTGAAGAATGGCGACGTATTCCACAGGAAGACATACGCAGACTGATTCGCAGCATACCACGCAGGTGTAATTCCGTAATTCAAGCTGGAGGAAGCTTTGCACGATATTAGGTTTAGGTATTGTTTGGGTTTATTGAGAATTCTTCTTCTTCTTTGTCCGGTAAAGTCCCGTATTACCCTTTAGGGTGTCGGGTATTGGTTTTTAATAAATTTTATCCATTCAATTTTATTCATGGTCAGTTTATCCGCTTCTCTCTTTGTTATTCCGGTCTCTTTGATTAGTTCCTCTATTCTCTTTTCCCAAGTTTTTGATGGTCGTCCCACTTTTTTCTTTTTGTCGCTCCTTGCTATTATTAGTTGTTTCGTTTTTCTCTCTATGCTCATCCTATTTATATGACCGTACCATAATAATTGTTTCTTCTTGAGCTTGTTTATAATTTTATCTTGCTTTAGTTCCTCGTATATGGCATCGTTTCTGATTCTATCAAATTTGGTGACTCCCATTATTCCTCTCATAAATTTCATTTCTATTGATCTGATCTTCCTTTCTTGCTTTGGTGTAATTGGCATTGCTTCCATGTTGAACATTATCATTGGCGGGATTAAGGTATTGTAAACTCTAATTTTGCCTTCTCTCGATATTTCCTTCTTCCTTAGTATTGTTTGGTTTATTGCATAATATACACCGTTCGCCTTTTTAATCTTGTTTGCTATATCCAGGTCCATTTTTCCGTCGTTTGTTAATTTTGTTCCTAGATATTCCATCACTTCTACTTCCTGTATTTCTTTTCCATTACACGTTAATCTGAGTTTATCTTTTACTTCTTTGGATCCGCTCACCACCATTGCTTTAGTTTTGGTTGTATTTATTTCCATCTCCATTTTGTTTATTTCACTAGTCCATATGTTAAGGTTTTTCTGTAGTTTATCTTTATTGTCCGCTATTAGGATGATATCGTCGGCGTATAGCAAGGATTCTATCCAGATTGGTCTCATTTTATAATGTCCTACTTGTGTTTGTGCCGTTTTTGCTCGAGTGTTTTTTAGAATTTGATCAATACAGATTATGAAGAGTAAAGGGCTCAAAGAGTCTCCCTGTTTTATTCCCTTCTTTATTTCAAAACTTTGTGAAGTTTGTCCCATTAGTTGTACTCTTCCGTATACCTTGTTATAAATGCTTTTGATTATTTTTATCAATTTTGTTGTTACTCCTAGTTGTTCCAGGCTTTTCCATACATGTTTGCGTTTTACTGAGTCAAAAGCAGATTTTAGGTCTATAAATACAAAGTATATTTTGGTTCCACTGTTTATTGCTATATCTATTAATTTTCTTATCACGTGTATGTGGTCTGCTGTTTGTTTCGTTTCCCAGAAGGCTCCCTGTTCATCCTCCAATTTATTTGATATTTGTTTTCTCAGCTTGCCTTCTACTATTCTCGTGTATATTTTGTATATTACTGATGATAAACATATTGGCCTATAATTATCGCAGTTGTTTGTCTGTCCTTTCTTGTGTATTGGTAGTATGTAGTTCATCTTCCAGTCATCGGGTATTTCATTTTGGTTCCATGCCATTTTACATATGTCCCACACCCAATCTACTACTACTTCTCCCCCGTACTTTATCATCTCCGGATATATTTGATCTGGTCCACCAGTTTTTCCTATTCTAGTTTTACAGATGGCCTTTTCCACCTCTTCTTTCGTTATTTCGCTCTCATCCAGTTCTTCTCTTTGTTCTCCTGTTTCTTCTACTAGATCTTGTATTTCTTCCTCTCCGAATTTTTCTGTGTAGTATTCTTTCCATGCTTTTGTTATATTTTGAGTGTCTGTTTGAGCTTCTCCATTCTTGTCATTTATTGCGTTTATTTCCTTAGTACTTTTACTTCTTAGTGATTTTATTATTCCCCAGAATCTTCTGTTGTTATTCAAATATAGGTTTTGTAATTCCTCCCCAAAATTTTCCCAGCTTTTTCTTTTGGCTTCTTTCACTTCCTTTTTGGCTTCATTTCTTTGTGTGATGTATTTCGTGTAGTTTTCTTGATTCTTAGTTTTGATATACCTCCTCCATGCTTCTTTCTTCTTCTTTATTTTTGCTTTAACCTCTTTGTTCCACCATCTTGTTCTCCGTTTATTTTGTTTTATTGCGGATATGCCACATATTTCTTCTGTTTTGGTTATTATTATTTGTTTAAATGTATTCCATTTGTCATTTAATGTTCCTCCATTTGCAGTTTCTGGTTTTTCAAATATATATTTTAACTCTTTTCTGATTTTTTCCTGTATTTCTGGGTTTCTTAACTTTTCTATTCTGACTTTGTAGTATTCTTTCTTTTCTTCTCCTATTTGGCCTTGATCGCTTATTTCTGCTGTTAGTAATCTATGGTCTGTCATTAACTCTGCTTTTTCTTCTACTTCTATATTCTCGAAACAGTTTTTAATGTTTTTGGTGAATGTTATATAGTCTATTATACTTCTTGCTTCTCTTCCTAATGCTTCATAAGTATATCTGTGTTCCAATGGATGGTCAAAAAAGGAGTTTCCCAAAAATAATTCATTTTCAATACAGAATTGTATTAGTCTTTAACCATTCTTATTTCTTACGTTTTCGCCAAATTTTCCAATTACTTCTAGTTCTTCTTGATTTTCTATATTTGTTCCAATCCTGGCATTCCAGTCCCCCATTACAATTATTTTACTAAATTGTTCTTTTATGGTATCGATTACTTCCTGAATTTCTTCATAGAATCTATCCATTTCCTCCTCTTTCGTTCCTTCTACTGGTGCATAGACTTGTATTATTGTTAGTGTGTAGTCCAGCTTGATCTGTATATAGATTATTCTTGAGTTGTACGGAACCACTTTAGTTACTTTGAGTTTTAGTCTTTCTGATACAATTATTCCTACACCTTCTTTGTTATCTTCTTCGGGGTTAACTCCCGAGTAGTATAAGTTGTACCCTTTCATAATTGTTTTTCTACCTTGTCCCTTCTTGCGACTTTCACTTAAGCCTAAAATCTCTATATTAAATTTTTCCATTTCTTCCACGATTTCTTCTTCTTTAGAGTTTAAAGTTTTAATGTTCCATGTTCCTATTTTAAGTTTTATTTTTCTTACGTTGTCTTTTACTCCAATTGTTGTCTTTCTTCTGAAGTTTTTATTTTCTTCCTTTTTAAAATTTTTATGGTTTTGTGTTGTTGTAACGTTTAATCCATACATTTTTCCATTTGCGTTGTCTAAGTCGTCATGATTATTCCTTTGTTCTATTTTTTTTTGTTACTTGGTTGTTTGTGATGTTGAGGTACTCGCCTGTATTTCTTGTTTGTTTAGTTTTGTTTTGGCATCTGCTTGAAACCCCGCTAGTAAGCTTTGTGACCATATTCTTTGAGAATTCTTAAGAATATTAATTTTTTGATATGAGTTTTCAGTTTAGTTTCTGGTTCACTTTAATATAGTGTTCAGTGATGTGGTAGATGTTAAGATGATATCCAATTTTTATCGCATTTCATTAAAATAAATGTTTCGACAATGCGTATACCAAGTTTCATTAAAATGTCATCGGTCCTAAAAAAACTTTAAGCATTTGAAATTTTGACCACTTAATTCTTTTGAGTAGTTTATTTACACACATTCCTAAGTATTCTACAATTTATAATTTGTAATATGTAAATTTAACCCACGACACCTTTAGGTAAGGATCGGATCGATAATATATCGATAATATACAGGGTGTTAGGTAATGCTTTTGTCAAACTTTAGGGGTGGGTTTGTAACGATAAAAGGAATAAAAAAATCTTATGCCATTTTTTTCTCAGTTGATTTTTTTCAGCTAATTAGTATTTAGTGGTTGTTAATAAAGTTTTATTGTTACTTGATGTATTAGACTCGTATTTATCCGTAAAAATTGTTTGTTCGTGCGTCTTTAACCTTTTGTTTCGTTTTTCCCGAGAATAAAAAGTAAAACTAAAGCATGCCTTTTCTCAGAAACTATGCATATTAGAAAAACATTGTATAACACTTTTTTGATCCATTTGTCATAATAAAGCTATTCCCAAAGTTTGACAGAAGCATTACCTAATACCCTATATGTATATGTTATGCTTCAAACTTGTGAACTTTTGAGGAACCTGATTAAAACATTTGAAATTATTTAGCATTTTATAAGTCACTAAGGCGTTCTTGTTGTTTTATAATTCTTTAAGGACGAAGTATTTCAGATATTATTTTTATCCTAAAAAGCAAATCTGAACGAATTCAACAACCGAAAATCTAAAAGCACTGTTTGTCCTTTGTGAATTTAAAACCTGCAAAATTAAATTAATTAATTTTTCTGTTCAGATACTATTGAGATATAGCTAGGAATACATAAGGTAGACCCCGAACTTGTAACATTTTCAGA
Source organism: Melanotus villosus (assembly GCA_963082815.1). Classification (NCBI taxonomy): domain Eukaryota; kingdom Metazoa; phylum Arthropoda; class Insecta; order Coleoptera; family Elateridae; genus Melanotus; species Melanotus villosus. The sequence continues at coordinate 17,133,255 of OY720422.1, read as the reverse complement.
TGCTTCTTTATAGAAAAAGCCCGAATCTAGTGCAACGAGGAGTGTTATAAAAATACTTTTTTTTAAATTACGAAGCAGTAACAACCAATCAAATTTCGATTGTTCTGATTTAATTAAACAAATATAAAAACCGTTATCATCTTTCATTAATAAACTTGAGGATCATTCATAAAACTGACAGAAAATCCAATATAATTCAGTAATTAATCCAGTTCTTTTGAACTCCCGCTTCGTAAATTATAACGTAGGCCAAGCCAATTTTTATTTTTTCCTACACGTCTGTTTTCATTGATATGAACGAGTGGGTAATCGTTCTAAATATAATTTCATGAATCCCACGTTATTAAGTTACATCTTACGCACTTTTATTTAATTAGATTTGTTTTCCTCCTGTCTCATCGTTATAATTTTTAGCATTTTCCTCAGCTTACGCATTTTTTTTGACAACACGCAATTATAACTTCCCATAATTTCTGGTAATTTTGCCACCGACGTCAGGTTGTTTAATTTTAGGAATATTAAAAATAATTTTTATTTCGGCGGTGATAAAGCAACGATGTGACAGGATAAGTGGAGAGAAGATAAAACCAAACCTTTACAATTTTTCATGGATGCAGTTAACATTCTTTTTCCCTCTGAAGATACATCCCATCTTATAAATAACAGTCCATGTATTGGCAAAATCAAATTTTCAGCATGTCAGCCAGACTTGATTTCTTTTACGTTTTTCTCGTATCCTCTGTCTTTAAACTTACACGCTCCACGGACCAGCACGGTATTGAGAACATTTTTGTAATAAGATTCCCCAATCCTATAAATGCATATGAAATAGAAATAGAGAAACTACGCGGTTGCCGTGCTTTGTAATGCATTTGTGCTTCCTCGGTTCGAACCATAAATGTATTTCATACACGTACGTGATTTGAGCTAGAATTTATCTTTAAAATTTTTATTGTACTTTCCACTTTTCCATTATAATTTATAACTTCAATTTGATTCCGTTTTAAAATTTAAAGCTTCCTATACATTTCCGTTATAAATTTGATTTTATTCGCTTTTACTGTAACAAACAATTAATTTTAAATTCTTGAAGAGATTTTCAATTTGCTTTAAATATTCTGACTTTGTTTTACAAATAAGTTTTTTAATTTTTTTCTAGTTAAAGTGCGTTGGTAAATTAAAAAATTCTGAAATATTTCAGTAAGACTAAAGTCAAAAATCGACGAATATTCGGTAAAGCTTGCCAAAACTCTCGAAAGTAAATATTACGACAATAAATAAACCGTGCCAAGATAAATTCGTCCGTCTAATATTAATATTAAATATCCATGTACAATTTAACACGAACTTCATGTAACTGTCCTAAATCGCGATGGTATTAATTTCTGGCAAACTACAAGCTTTCAGAGTCACTTAATCGTCCTGTTTAATTTATGTAATTCAACGGGCTGTAATTTATAATTTGAAATCACGGATTGTTATAAAGAAACCTCCTCGCAGAAAAACAAGCGGCGTAGAAAGTCGATGAGTATTGATAGTTTTCAAGAAGTAGGAAAGCTGAGAAGCAACAAGGCTTTTCCATTATCTGATAAGCTGTTTATTCTTGAATCTACCTACAAAGCTTTATACGTTTAGCGCACAATTTGTGTGGAAGTAATTTTCATTAAGTTATGGCAATTTTCTTATCGGGCTTCTTAAAAGCATATTCCTGTTAAATGTTGAATTTTTTCCTTTTCTTTCATTTCCGCAGATAGCAAAACTACTTCGATGTAAATAAGAAAATATCGACTGCTTCTTTTATTTACTGATTTTGCGAGGCCTAACTAAAAATTGTGTTACCGAAATTTCGCAAGAAATATAAGCTTGGAAAAGTTGTAAAGATTGAAATTGAAACTTAACGTCGTATATTTTTGATTTTATGTAAAAAGTCTGGAACTTTCAGAAGGCTGAGAGACTCTTCTGCATTTTTCTGCTTATACATACATTTAATGTTAGTTTCAGACTTTGATTTCACTTTTCGGTGTACCTATTTCTTACTTACTTATATTTTACTTTAGAAAAATGAAAAGTAAGTTGATATTTTTAACTTCAGAATGAATTTGTGGTATTTAATTTCGAAATAAAATTTTGTATGTTACAACCAACCATTATAAATATTGCAGCAAAATGGAAACATGGAACGTAAAAAGCATTACAGGAAAGGAAGTGGAACTAATTACAGAACTTAGATTATTTGGGGATTATGAATTTACCAGAGTGACAGAGAATAGCTATTTACGGTACAAGTGAATAAAGACAAATTTTATCACGAGGCGCAGCCGAGTGAGCTAATTTCCTTGAGTGGATAAAATGTCTTTATTCAAGCGTAGCATACTATATTTTTTCCAATTCGTACATTAAAATTTCTAAAAAGCAGTTACTTATCAATTTATTGCTTATTTACATAAATATTAATACTATGGTAGTTTTTAAACAATGCCTAGCAACCTAAATTTAAAGGCACCATGATGTTTATTCTAAAACAAGTAGTTTAATCACGTTGTCAAGGAATGGGGAATAAAATGTTTATAGCAACAGTGTCGTCATGGAAAGAGTGAATAAAATGTTTATAGCAACGCTTTATCCACTATTCACATTAAAATGTTGCTTTAATAATTAGATTTTAGACATTAAAATTCCACTTTATGTGTAGGAATTGGAAAAAGAATAACACACTTCTGCGTAGAAAACGAATTCACAATTCCAACACAAGGAAATACATTCAATCACAAGAGAGGTAGAGATTAGAAAGCAAAAATCTATAATAGCTTACTTTCTAGTCAGTAAAAATATCTGAAGAAAGACAAAAAATGTAAAAGGAGAAGACCGGAAATTGGCAGCGACCACTACCTACTGATGATGAAATGGGAAAAAGAAAACAACAAAGTAGAAGAAGGTCATAAAAGATGGATTGTAAACAGAAAGATTAGATGTTATAAACTAAGAGAAGCACAGTATAGTAACGCGTGCCGAGATCTCTTGAAGCAAAAAATTAAAAATATAAAAAATACACAGGATTCAATCGAACAACAAGTATAACAAACACACTGGTGGACCGAGACCATAAAAGCCGCAATTATAGGATAGAAACAAAGTTGGAAAAAACACTTAAACACCAAAGCTCATTCAGATTATGAAAAATACACAAAGGAAAGAAAAGAAGTAAAAAGGTTAGTTAAGGAAGAAACACAAAAGTCTTGGAGATAATTTGCGAAGAAAATGAGGAAAGCATATAAAGAAAATTAGAAACTTCTTTCGGGAACATTAGAAATATTAGAAAGAATAAAACCACAATAAACAATATTAAAAATGAAGAACAAGAGGTACTCACAGATGAAAAATAAATCATGGAGAGGTGAAGGCAGTATTTTAAGAAATTACTAGAAGAAGCAGAAAGAGGGATACGTAAGAGGAAATAAGAGGAAAAGTACAAGGAAGGAAATCAATCACACGAAATTGAAAGTAGGCAAAGCGCCAGGACTTGACCAGATCATGGCAGATATGTTAAAAGCAGGAAAGGAACAAATAATATTAATGCTGAAAACTGTTATTATTATTGTTATTATTATTATTATTTTTATTTTTCACATCTTAAATTTTTTCTTTTTAATGGGATGGAACCAAGTTAGAAAGATAATGTTATTGTTTATCGTTAAGGAAGGATCGAGTTATGTAGCAGGTCTTCAAAATAACTGACTTTTGTATTAGTTGGTGTATTATTATTATTATTTTTATAGTTTTGTTTTCTTCTGTGTAGGAATTATTCGTTGTTGAGGAACCTTCTAACTATGTAACAGGTATTCAAAATTACAGACTTTTGCTATTATTATTTACTTGTGTCTTGGTGTTTATCAACCGGAAATTCTTATTGTGACAGATAATTAATAGGCCTCCCCTAGACCTTTCCATACTTCTCTAGATTGGGCTTGAAGTTCGCACTATTCTATTTTGTATTTATTGATAAGTTTCTTTTCGGTTTTAATTATTCTGTTTGTTGTATAAGTTTGTACGTTGGCTCTAAGAATCTTCTGTTTGAATTGGGGGATTTTTTTCTAACGCATTTTGAATGTGCATACGATGAGTTCTGCGTTCTCTTCATGTTGAGTTACTTGATTTATTTTGTCTTGAGGGATTTGGTCTAACCCCATTGCCCGGGTTGCTGGGGAGCTGTGTGTTGTTTGACACTTTAATATTTGTTGGTTTGTCTTTAATCTTGCAATTTTCATCTTGAGTTTGGTCCAAATTTTGTGTTTCGATTCTTTTGTGTTACTGTGGCTTTTGGGATTCTCGGGAGTTGTTCTGTATTTTCTGAATTTTTTTCGTGGTTTTTGGAAACCGCAACAGAAGAGTCTGGTTCCAGTTGGTTTTTGGTTAATTGCTTGTTTAAGTTGGTGTTTGATTATACTTCGTTGTGACTCTCATATCTTCGTTTGTTGCTGATCTTTCGCTCATTGATCTTTTGTTCTGACTTCCCACGCTATTTTCAGACCCCTGAGCCTCCAAGTTTATTTTCTCGATGTCGGTTACTGTATAAATATTACCATTTATTATTAGTTTATATGTTCTCACCTGTGATTTATTTCCTTCGTTTCTTGCTCTTTTCGGGTGGGGCAACAGCAGTTTGTCATGTGCTAATTCTGCACTACGACAACTTATAGGCTCGCGGCTAATAAGAAGTCGAAGAAGGGGGGTTCGAAACGCTAAACCCTTCAAATAGGGTTCGTCTCGAAGAACGTACCGCAGATTGTTCCTTTGGGCTCGAAGGGGGGTTGGGGTGGCTGCACAATACTGCTGGATGTACTTAGCCTTACTTACTGAAATAAATACTGGTACTGGTAGTCAGCCTCACCAAGCTCTACACAGTTATTACACAATAGTCACAAAACACAAATAAAAGACAATAATGAATTAACACTGAAATTTAATGAATGTAACAAATTCAAAGTAGGACACATAATGAATCTATAAGTTCTCTCTTAAATTAAATGAAAAAGGTGAATGAGGGATGCCACATTTACTCAAGTTATGGCAAATATAATTAACAGCTAGGCTTCCTTAACCGCAATCAAAAGAATGGTGATGGCAAGACTTAAACTAAAAATCTGACTACAAATAATTGTACACCTGCAACATAAAATAGGCAATCATCGCGATAGTTCGCACTGTTTCTGAATTAGTAACGCTAAAATAAAAGTAGTATGTTTTCACTGGTTGAAGATTTGAACACTTCGCCGAACAAATTAAACAAAAAGATAGAATGCTTCATGTACTTGAATTATCGACAAATGAATTGCTGCCTTTCTACGAGTAATTGATAAAATACGGTACTGAATTTGGGTTGAGTTGGTACACTCATAACTGGCGTTACCTGGTAAGAAGGGCTTTGTTGAGGGTGGCCCAATGAAAGCGATGGGCGGCTTCCCCAGGGAGAGATAGCAGCGGTCAGCGTAGAAAAGGGATAGAGTCCTTTTCCGGAAGCAGGTGCAAAGACAACAAGATGTTCTCAACTGGTAGATTATTTATTTCAAAAACGAAACTGGGTGAAAACGGTACTTCACCAAACCTCAAACTTAAACGGAACCTCCAACACAGAACTTATATTCCCCCGATATGAAGAGACACTCTTTGGGATAATCGAATAATCGCAGCAGGAAGACTATTTAATGCAATAAAAGAACATCTTTTTGGCAAAAAAGAAATACCAAATAAGATAAAAACAGAAATCTTTAAGAAGGTATTTCTAACGTTTTGATCCAAATTATGGATTTTCACGCAATATCAAAAACGTAAATTTCAAAGCACCGAAATGAGATGACTTAGAAAATCAGGGGATAAACAAAAAAGGATAAAATAAGAAACACCGCCTTCAGAGAAAAGTTAAAAACAAAACCAATACAGAACACATTAGAAGTACCTAGTATAAATGAGATAGTTCGGGCACGTACTGAGGATGGAAGAAGAGAGATTAATAAGAACCTTCCTTATACGAAGCAAAATCAAGCAGAAAGGAAAAGGAAGGACGACCGAGGAGGACCTGAGCAGACGAAGTATATCTTTGTTTGCCGTAAAATGCTTCAGTTCTACATGCAAGGTCGTTTCAAAGGAAATAAAACATTTTCCTGTATCATTCGCAAGGATTACTCCGAAACGTGTTATAATTCGAAAAAGTGGAATTTTTAGGTAAAACTTCTAAACTAGCAGGAAACCGACTTAAAAGGATTTCCCACGGGATCAAACGTCATATCCACGTGGATTATTTGAAAGATAAATTATCCTCCTCTCGGAAAGGACAAAACGCGGTTTTAATGCCACACGCATTTTTATGTTCGCGTTTTATATCGGCATAAACAAACATCAAACAAAGTCTTTTCTTTTGTGACGACAAGTGCTTAGAATGCTTTTAAATAGAAGGTAGATTTTAATCTGGCTATACTGGGAATTTTTGGCGAAAATTTTAATATTTTTTGCATTCCGATTGCGCTTTAGTACTACATTTAGAATTATTTCATAAGAAGATTCTTTTAAAGCTGAGCTTTGACAGTATTTATTACTTATATTTGTTAGAAACATTATTAAATAATGGAGTAATATGTTTAAGAATCGCATTCCAAGAGTAAAATTCGAGAATCTCCTTCTGCATATATTTATGTATAAACTTTCAATCATTATTTTGAACCTCTTTTCACGAAGTTAAAAAAAACGATTGTTTGTTTTAATGATATTTCTAATTCTATTAACGATCCCGTTTGTTTTCAGGAGGAAGTAGTGGCCTTTACATACAGGAGTGAATCGACAGAGGGTGAGTGGGCTTTGTAATACAGGAAACGTGCGTCTTGACAGGACTACGCATCCTGTTGTAATAATTTTGATGAAATGATAGAAATCCTTTCTGTAACTACGCATCGCCTCTATCTTACCCAACATGTTTTGATTAGGGCACCATTCACAGAAACAGGTCATCCTGTACCATTTAATTCAAAACGCCCACTTTATAAACATAGGTTAGTTTTCGTATGTCGCTTGGGTTATTTTATTTCGCTTATGTTTATTACTTTAAATTGAACAGCTTGGTTCGAGTCTGAAATGTTCGTTTGGCTAAAATGTGCTTTTTGGTGCAAAAAGTTTTTGCGCTTGCTTTTCAAAAACTGTAAACCTTTCGTAGAGCTGGAAATTTTATCTTCATCTTCTTCTTAGTGCCATATCTTTTTCAGGACGTTGGTGAGGGGGATCAAAGCCACATTTTTAAACGTCTTGGCCGTCTTAAACTTTGTTATATCCCCCTTATACCAAGGAAATGTGTTCTCTGCAGCGGTTTCCCGTTGCCTTCTGCTAAGTTTGTGAGCGTGTATTTAGTGTATAGTGTACGTGTCTTATTGTTATTACTATCTGAAGTATACAGACATAATCGTTAATTTTAATCAAACGATTAAATGACTTCACTCGCTCAAGTACCAACCTCGAACACTGGGGAATTCTCTGCAAAAATCCTTACCGCTGCGCGAGATTAGAACTCAAGGCTCCTAGTTACGAGACCAGCGCTCCTACCACTGCGCCAACGAGTTTAGTAAAGTATGAATAACTCTTCAATTTCAGATTTTATTAAAAGTTAAACTAGAATTATATATTTTAATTTTTGAAACTTCTTTTTAATCCAATGTCCGAAAATCGTAAAGCTCGAAAATTAAATATGAGTTTTTTGATCTCTGAGATAGCATCTCAGTAAAATTGGCAAAAGCTGAGTGTAACCAATGTCGGTTCTGTGAACATTCGACTGAAACAGCGGAACATATTCTTTGCAACTGCAAAGTCATAATCCGCCAAAGGTTTCAATACGTCGAATAGGCGAGGTTAATACCTGAAGAAGTGAGCAAATTAACTCCCAAGAAGGTCCCAAAGTACATAAGTAGCCTATGACTTAAGGAGTTTTATTAGATCAGAAAAGTTCCACAAAAGATCTAAGTAGGTTGCAGTGGTGGTGTAAACGACCCCTTTTATAACCTAATATCTACAAGTATGAGGTTTAAGCTTAAAATTTTAGATATTAACCTTAAACCACTTAACGTTGTAACTTTAGATGTTGTTTTAACAGATTTTAATTCATATCTTAGGCGTATTTCTTCTTCTTATTCGGCTTTTCCTTTATGGGTTTGTCATCTTCGGGTTCCATAATAGTATTTTTGCACTCCCGGGCGTAAAGTGACTACTTTTCGGCCGCAAAGAAGGGCGTAAAGTTCATTATTGTAGACCTCGGGTGCACTTTACGCTCGCGACAAATTAATTTGAAGTATCACAAAAATACCTTAGTTACAATACAATTTTTATAAAAACACTCTTGCCGTGAATGCGTCAATTTGACATTTTTAAAAATGTCATTAGAAAAATTTTATTATAAATCAAAAAATTTAAATAAAATCTACTCTCCGTTCGTACAAAATATATTGTATGTACCACAGGCGTAATAAGCGACTTTGGCCTTTATTATGTATCAAGGGCGTAAAGAAGGCGATTTTGGCCTGCGGCGTGAATATTATAACCCGAGGCTTTAGCCGAGGGTTATAACACGCCAAAGTCGCTTATTACGCCTGTGGTACATACAATATTTTTTGCACGAACGGAGATTTTATTTAAATTTTTTGATTTATAATAAAATTTTTTTAATGACATTTTTAAAAATGTCAAATTGACGCATTCACGCAAGAGTAATTTTATAAAAACTGTATTGTAACTAAGGTATTTTTGTGATATTTCAAATTAATTTGACGCGAGCGTAAAGTGCACCCGAGGTCTGCAATAATGAACTTTTTCGCATTTCGTACTGTAATGTATTACTTTACGAGACTCAAAATCGTGATGTAATGGGCCACTTTACAGCATAGAAACCATTACAGCATAGCAACGTCAGGTGTCATTAAAACGCAATTTGATAGCTTCTCGGGCAGCATTTAAAATATCTTCTGAATGGTTTTACAAGTTATTTTCGTCACTCAAGTCCATTTCGGAATTAGATTTCCAAAAATAAATGTATTTATTTGTTTGAATTGAATTCTGTTGTCAAAAACAGTTCCTGTCAGATCGAGAATCCGCCTACTTTTTTCAGTGTTTTTATTAATTTTATTCAGAATGTATCTCAATAAATTTATATAACTTTTTGTGAGAATATAAAATGCGAAAAAATAGTATACGCGCCGCGTCCGAAAAGTGATTTAACTAGACTCGTACGGCATTTAAGTACTCGCTATCGCTCGTACTCAACCTGCCATACTCGTCTAGTAAAAATCCACTTTTCGTTATTTGGTACGTAATCTACTATTACGCACTTCTTTGCGGGCGAAAAGTAGTCACTTTACGCCCGGGAGTGCAAAAAAGTCTATTTTCCCAATCTCGCGGTACTAGGTCTCTTTCTTTCATGACGATACTGATGCGTGTTTTCCATTTTAGGGGTGGTCATCCTCGTCTTCTTTTCTCTCTTGGCTTCTAATTTAGTATAATGTTTGGCTATCTTTCTTCATTCATTCTCTCTAGATGTCCGTACCATCGTAACTATCTATTTTATAGATCTCTTGTAATAGATGATTTTATCTCCATTTCTTGCCTTATTGTTTCTGTTCTCCTGTTATTTTCCTTAGTAATTTGTATGCATCTTTTGAAGAAATCTAATTCAACCGTCCTTATTTTCTTACCTCATTTGTTATCGGTCATGTCTCTCCCCGATGCTCTGTATGATACTGCTATACCTACGCCTTTTTGTTTCTTTTGTAAGGTCTGTACTCTATATAATACCATGTAATGATCTCGCTGCTACATTTGCCATCCTAGTTCTATTATTTACATCCTCTTCTACTGTACCTCTGTCTGCAATAATTTACCCTAGATATTTAAGTGCATCGCAGTGTTTAATTTTATGGTCTCCTACGTAAATATCATTTCCGTTTTCTCCGATACACATGTATTGTGCTTTGTTAAAATTAATTTTCATTTCTCTATTTCCAAACGTTTCTTTTGCTACTTTGATCATATATTCCATATATTTTTCTATTTTTGTAAAGATCGCCTTACCGGCCGCGAATAGAGGTGTTTGTAATTCTTTGTTTTCTATCTGTAGTCCCTTTCCTTTGCATTCATGGCTCATTTTTTTAATTATTTTGTTATCCTAAGTGTATATTGAACAGTAGCTGAGAGATTGTACATCCTTGTTTGAGTCCTTTATTAATTTCTGTATTCTGTGACATTAATTTTCCATTTTTTATCATTATCTTTGTATTCTTATAGATCTTCTTTACTACATTAATCCATTTTTCGCAGATGAAGGGTACAGGGAAAAATATCCCAAGTCGCAAAAAGAAAGTTTGGAGATAATTGATATTTAAACTTTGCAAGCCCACAACTTTTTTTATTTAAAACTCGATCCGTAAGCACCAAAAAGCAAAAATTAGTAGGTAGCTTGTACGTGTATTTTGTATCGATCTTGAAAAGTTAGTATAATATAACATAATTTAGTGTTATTTGTTTCTTAAGGAGTACGTTGAAATCTTTTATGGAAAAAGTCCACTGCCGTTGAATAATAAAATAGCTGAATATTTTTAATTGTTAGTTTACTTGGAGGAAAATACAAAACATTAATACAAAATAAAAGGTAACTACATTCTAGACCTAGACGATAGAGGTGACTTCTTTATTATTCTGTGTTTATGAGCTGAAAATAGAAAAAAAGATGTAAGAAGTTAAACTTTTCATTTTTACAGATTATATTACCTGAGGGAAAGTATCATTATCGTTTTCTCTCATCGCTACGTAGGTTTTGGTAAAATAACCTGGCTTCAGGTTCACAGAAACGACTTAAAAACATAACATTGTCATATTTGTCTTTTGAAATTGGAATGGGGAGGCTTTATAGAGTAACTGCGGCTGATCCCCTTCTTGTACAGCAGTATTGTTGGAGCATCTCTTCGTTTTGGCATTAGTTATTACGTAGGTAGGACTCCCAAGCACCACAATAAGTGTTCCTTAAACTTATAGTTCTGGAATACTGCTTTACAAATAGAATTTGAGTTATTGGCCTCGTCTGGAAAGGAGCTTCCTTCTTGTAGGACTTCTTCAAGTACGTGGTCCAATTATTAAAAAGATTTTGGTCCCATTCTACTATTGAAAATGGAAAAGTCTTCAATTGGGACGTTTTAATGTGTTCATTCCATTGTGAAGGCATTTCAATCTTAACCTTGATATTAATAAGACCCATATTTTAGTCACATTCCATGTAACTATGTCCTCGTATGTAAATATGACTTGGACAGTATCAAAACAGTTAAGCCTGTGTACAAGGTGGTGAAGAAATCGGAAGAACGTAAAATTTTTGTTCTGTGCTGGACAGGAGTCGCGAAATTTATCTAGGTGTCTTACTTGGGGCGATAAAATGTTCTTGCAATAATAATCAAGCATGGACACCACATCAGCTACCTTTTTTGCAACTGTCTGGTCGTATGTAAAAAATAGGCCGCAGCGGTGGACAGAACATGGATGTTAAACATGTATGTAAAAAGATGACTGGCGTTTATAATAGACGTCATTAGTGGAAATGCTGGGTACAGGGAGATTCTTCATGTAATCCATACAGATAGCTTTATAGTTTTCAGTCGTTCTTGCCTCTTTCTTTGTTAAACGTTTTCTTACGTAAAACATATTAGCGTTTTTTAAATGCACTTGACAATTTACGTATTTCCGAATCTTTTTCTGTGCATTCTTCTGCAGTGCAGTTTTCCTTCTCTTTCTGAAGATTCATCACAATAAGAACACGTGTCGGTTCTGGGATAGCCGAATGAAATATTATAGGTATTGCATGTTGAATACGTTTCTATAAAATTCATAAGATACTGGATGTTGTGGATTTATTTCAATATACTTATACCTTCTATGCAACTTTTTAATACTAAGCTCTTCAGGAAAATAGAGCTTTTGAGAATCATGCACACTATAACGAGACTTTCCGCCCTTCAAAAATTGTATGGGAGAGTGCACCTTCCTACTGTACCATCTGACTTTTTATGTTTCCTGTTTGAATGTTTACCTCTCTTATCTACTGGAGGTTGCCCTGTAGTAATAAGGGAATGCTGTATGATTTTTATAATCTGTGAACTAATGCCAAAAATTGCAATTAGTGCTCGTCTGCAGACAGGGACTTCAACTGCTCCCATTTCACGTGGCACCCTGACTTTGTAGGAAAACGAAATCTTCCGCAAGTTGCTCGTTCGTTCATCTTTACGCGGTCTTCTTCGGTGAATAGGATGGATAGAAATAAGACCGGATAAATAAGCACTTTGCACAGTCGAACATAATAGTACATTGTGAAATTAGTTTATAATGTACAGTATTATGGCATGAATGAAATTAGCGCATGAACGCAGTGAATGCGATAATTACATAAATGCCATAATACTGCATTATAAACGAATTTCATATACTATTATTTATAAGAAATTTAATTTAGTTTCTTTGCTAAAATAATAATTATTCAGGTGGTATAAAATTATGACGTATTTGTCACAAAATAATATTTGTTACTATAACGACTGATGTGGTTGTTAAGTAACGTTTGTTTATTCCGTTGTTATAACAACTTTATGGCACTGTGCCATAAAGTATAATATTATGCACGATTTTCTCTACAATAATGATAGCATTATGATGCTAGTCGACGATAAAGTTATGTATGTAACTCGTACAAAAACGGACTTTTAGACTCGCCTTATTTATTTGCCTCGCTCGCGCGCTCGCTCGGTCATAAAACGCGGCTCGTCCAAAAAAGTCCTACATTTTGTACTTGTAACGTAAATAACTATTTTGCACAGATTTTTCACTTTTTTACACGCTTCTGTCAAAAGTGTTCAATTTAAAACAATGAAAGCGTATTGTACCTAACATGATTTTTAGTGAGATTTCAATTTGAAATGACGTTGACGTTTTTGTAATCTTTTTTAGCACAAATATGTGGTAGTTGAAAAAATTATGTATAAAACTCGTATCTAAAGCTTCTTTTTTGCACTTGTGAGATTTAGAGAATTCGCCTTCGGCTCATTCTTTAAACTTTGTCGCGTGCAAAAAAGTGGCACTTTAGCTACTCGTTGTATAAATAACTATTTGCGACGTAGGATGTTTTTCCCTTGTACCCTTCATATATTTAAATTTCGCATCGCTGGCCAAATTTCCTGCCTTCGAACATTATTTATGTTCTTTTCTTTGTTTTTTCGATTATTTGCTTTTCACAAAAGATGTTATCTAAACAGGATCGGTGGAATCTGAAACTACATTGTTCTTCTAGGTCCACTGTTTTCTTGTATCTTGTTTTTAACTACCTTCTAAAAATTCTAGCTATAGATGGTATTACACTTAATCCTCGATAGTTCACACAGTTCTTCTTACCCCCTTTTTTATATGTTGACGAAATATATGCCGTGTTCCATTCTAATGGGATGTTATCTCCTTCTCAATTTTTTGAAACATCTTTGTTAATATCTGAGTTTGTAACCTCCATATTTCCATAGCTTCATTTTTACTTCTTCCGATCCTGGTGCTTTGTTATTTCCTGATTCCTTCGACTCTTTTCTTACATCTTGTATATTTATTTCTTGCGCGGAATATTTTCTTGCAGTTATTCTTCTTATTTTATATACTGTTGTCTGTTTTCTCGTAATAATGGCTTATAGTGTTCTATCCATTGATTTGTTGGTATGATTGGGATATTCGTAGTATTATTTACATCCTTTCGTGTATATTTTATTACCCTCCAAGCTTCTATTTTTCATTTCTTCCATCTTTCATTCGTTGTTTTACTTTCAGTCGACTTTCTACATATTCTACTCTTGTATTTGCTGTTTTATTCATTAGCCATGCATTATATTTTTGTTTCTTTATTTCAATCAGTCCTTTTATCTCTTCACTTACTTCCCCTTTATAGTTACCTACTTTTTCGTCTTTTAATTCTAGAGATTCATAAGCGGCTGCACGTACACATTCCGTTATGTGTTCGTACATTTCTGTGGGGGTACCGTCTAATTCTAAATTTAGTCGTTCCTCCAGGCATACCTGGTATAATCTTCTTATACTTTCATGGTGTAGCAGTTCTAGTTTGAATTGGTATTATTTCATCTCTTGAAGTTGTTCTTTATTCTCCTCCTTTATATTTTTTCTTATACGCGGTCGGCCGTCGCGTTGAACGGACGTGTAATCGAATGCTCCGCTTATCCGTATTATAGGCTAATGAATTATTAAAGTAAAGGCCCCTTTGTGGGCCATACTTAAAATTATGGTTAATTGTGGAAAATGTTATAAAGACGTGAAAAGAGGTGATAAAATCGTTCCATGCACTGGACTTTGTGAAAGGTATTTTCACGATAAGTGTGCTAACGTCAGCTCAGACGAGTACGCCCTGTTAGGCAGCAAGAAAACTTTTGGCTGGTTTTGTGATTCTTGTATGGAGAAGAAAAATTATTTACGAAATATAGTGGATGGTATGAAATCTTTAAGCAACTTAAGTGAATGAATGAAAAAGCAAAATGATAAGATAGAAAAATTACAAAATGAGGTAACAACGTGCAACGACAACCTGAAATCTAATATCAAAGAAATAATCGAAGAACGTAAGGAACATACTTATGCAGAAAAGCTTAAGTCGAAGAAACACGAACCGGTTGTCATCATTACACCAAAAAATCAGGAACAAAAAAGTTTAGATACGAAGGAAGAAGTAAGGAAGTCTATTGATCCCACTAATTTAGATATATCTGGAGTTCGATCCGTAAGTAAAGCAGGCATTGTGATAGAATGTTAAAATACAGAATCTGTTAATAAACTTAAGGAAAAGACAGAAAGTAAATTAGGGGATGAATACGAAATAAAAATTCCAAAGAAAAAGTTGCCTAGGGTTGAGCTAGTCGGTGTCTCTGAAAAAATATTGTTGGAAACAATCGAAGAAAAAATAAAGTCACAAAATAATTTTCTGAATTCTGAAAATGCGCATGCTAAAATTGTGCACATCAAAGCAAATAAAGATCGAAGAAGTTATACTGCTTTTGCTGAAATAAACGCTTACGCTTACCGCGTAATGCTGGATGAACAGAAGGTAAATATTGGTTGGGATAGATGCAAAATCTATGATGCTGTGGAAATTACGAGATGTTTAACATGCAGTGGATTCAATCATAAAGCATCCCAGTGTAAATCCCAAAAAGCACGCCCAAAATGTGCTGCGCCACATCACTTACGCGAATGTAAAGCTGGAAATGAGGTTCAAAGATGCATAAATTGTATGCATGCTGTCAATAAACTCAAAATAAAGCTGGACGTCAACCATGCAGCATGGAGTTCAGAATGTGCAGTATTCAAACGTGAACTGGAACTCGAAAGAAGTAAAATTGATTTTTTAGAGTAAATAAAAGAAAAGCTGACATTTTATACTTAAACTCACAAAGTATGATTAAACATATGGAAGAACTTGAGGTCCTAATTGAAGATAGGAAGCCAAATATTCTGTTACTAAGCGAAACTCATATAACTGATGACATTCAAGATTGTGAAGTCGCTTTTGCTGATTACACTATACTTCGCTGCAATGCAAATAATCAACATACCGGAGGTGTTGCAATTATCCTGAATAATAACATCCAATATAAATTAATTGCTAACTTTACAATTAATAATAACCTTTGGCTACTTTGTATTCAAATAACGAAAGGATTTCAAAAGGGTTTTTATATAGCTATTTACCATTCACCAAGTTCGAGTGACGCTGAATTCATTGAAATTTTTGAAAGGTGGTGTGAGGTTACTATTCCAGATAACAGTTTACATACAATAATAGGAGATTTCAATTTAGATGTCTCAACGAGCCGGTATTACAGTACAAAATTAATAAAAGTTATTCAAAATCTAGGCATGAAGCAAATAGTAGAACATTTTACACGTACTACGGAAAACAGCGATACAGTCATAGATCTAGTAATAACAACTGACGATAATTTAAAAGTGGACCGTGGACGTACTTGATGCCCCAATAATCATCGACCATAAAATAACTGAAGTAACTCCAGGAAAATCATTCACATGTATTAAATCTAATTTTGAAGTAATAAAAATAAATAATTATGCTAAATATTCACAACAGAACTTGGTAAATAGATTAAATAGGTATAATTGGACCATGCAACATCATCACGTAAACGAAATTGCTGACTCTATCGTAACAAGACTTCAAAGTACAGCCAAAGTAATTTCGGATGCATTGCCAATAATCCGAGATCTGTTTCTACAATTAATTAATCAATCTTTAAGAGCTGGAGTTTTCCCGGAAACATGGAGAATATCTAAAGTTGTGCCTGTTCCAAAAGTAAATTCTACGAAAAAATGTGAAGAATTTCGCCCCATTAATGTATTGCCAGTTTATGAACAAATACTAGAAATGGCCGTTAAAGAACAACTGCAAGATTATCTAGAAACAAATGACATTTTAACTAAAAGTCAATCCGGTTTGCGAAATAAACATTCATGTGAATCTGCTATAAATTTTCTGCTGACAAATTGGAAAAGTGAATTAGATTTAAATAAAAGTATTGTGCTGTGTTTTTAGACTATAAAATAGCGTTTGAAACTATCGACAGAGAACGATTACCAAATAAATTATATCATTATGGTATCCGTGGTACTGAAAATGCATGGTTTCAAAGTTACGTTACATCGCGCTTCCAGACAACTTTATATGGAAATAAAGAATCTTTACAAATTCAGAATAATTTGGGTGTACCACAAGGATCGGTTTTAGGCCCATTGCTGTTTTTAATGTATATTAATGATTTAGAATTTAATCTTAGTTACTGCAACATTAATTTATTTGCTGATGATACTTTAGTGTCAATTACCGATGAAAATATCGATCCATTTCTCAATGGTTACAAGTTAACAAATTGAAATTGAATGTCTCGAAAACTAAATTTATGATTATTTCAAATAAAAATGTTCAGTCAGCTAAAATAAATATAGAAAATATGGACTTGCAAAAGACCAAATTAAATATTTAGGAGTAATTTAAGATGATAAATTAAATTTTAAGAAGCACGTAGATTATGTTATCAAGAAAGTAGCACGTAAAATTAGTTTACTGGGCAGGATATCTAACAACCATACTATTCAAGCAAGAATAAATGTTTACAAAACAACTATTGCTCCACATTTTGATTACGGTGCAAGCATTTTGTTTCTCTGTCAGGAATCAGAATTAAAAAGACTGCAAAAGCAACAAAACAGAGCTATGCGTATTATACTGCAGTATTCAAAATTTACCAAAATTACTTTAATGTTAGATATCTTGCAATGGTTGAGCATAAAACAGCGTATTTACTTTAAAACTCTAGTATTAGTCTACAAAACAATAAATTGTTTACTTCCAGAATACATGTCCCAGTCATTGATGTACAATTTAGACGTACATGATTATAATACCAGAACTAGCTTCGACTTTAGATTACCAAAATTTTCCAAATTGAAATCTCAAAAAATTTTTTTTCTACAAAGGTTTAAAATATTATAACAATCTTCCACCGGAAATAAAACATGCGCCAAATATTTATAATTTTAAGAAACCATTAAGTTTGTACGTTAAGAATAGTTTTTAAGAAAATAGTGGACACTATAAGCTCTTGTACGATTAACGTAGAATTAGTAATATTACTAAATAAAGTTTGTACATAAAGTACGTCCCATGCAAATGAATTTGCCTACTACCATATAATGGTCTAATCCACTCGCTGGCTTTCTAAATATTCTGACGTCATTTGTTTTTATTTTTGACTCTTGCTTCAATAATATTAGATCAATAACAGACTTCCGTCTTCTGGCTGGCTTTTGCCACCTATATTTATGCATGTCTTTGTGTTTTAGAATGTATTGCCGACCTTATTTTTATGTAGTTTGCATATCGTTTGTTTCGAACTTCTTCTCCATACTTTCCAATCACGTTATTATTTTCTGCTCTAGCAATCTTGCAATTTAGATCTCCTATGATAATGGCTGGACGTTTCTTATTTATTTCTTGTCCTATGTCATCTAGTTTATCGAAATGTTCTTCTTTTTCTGCTACAGTTGCGTCATCATTAATTCCGTAAGTTTCTAAATCTTTCGCCTTGCCCCATGATTGAAATTTTTTACCCATTATTTTTTATTACAATAGATACTCCTAGTTGTGCTCTTCTATTTCCAGATAAGTAAAAAATCCTTTTCTTTTCTTTTTAGTCTCTGTTAGAATGGCTATATGGCTTAGGAATTTCATTTTTACACTTTAAAATTAAAATGTATAAAGAAAATTTGTAAAAAAATCGATCGGTATTTTTTGGTAATTAGTTACAAGATATTTCGATTTGAAAAACTATACTTAGGGAGACCTTAAAAAGTTCTGTAATAAGTAAAGAATTGCACGTTAAAGAGAAAAATCCTTATTTTCACCGGTCATTGAATTGAAAAAGGTGTTTACTTTACTACAAATTGTGGTTATCAAGTGCAGCAATGAAAAGCACGATTGAACTGAATGGATGTCTTTCATTTTGTGCAAGTACCATTTATTTTATGAATGCATTTCTAATGCTTTTCTAATAAAACAAAATTTTTGTGTAAGTATTTCCTAATGGGCTAATTTTTTAAAACGTAGACTTAGGACACCAAATCTGTGTTAGTATTTTGCAATTAAGCAGAAGAGACAACGTAAACGTTATACACCGAGTTGTCAAATTCTGGGAGTTTATTTAATTTTTGATAAAACATAAAACTACTTTTTTTACCTCAGGAAAGTAAGAGTTCTCTCTACTGCAGGTTTTTTGGCGTTTGATTTGTGATTTTGAAATGTTTTATTGAACTGTCAGCTCTCGAACTAGAAAGAATTACAAAAACAACAAGACAAACCTTTTTGTTGTACCGAAATACATTCAAATTGGAATACTTCTTCGCAGACACGAGAAAAAATGCCAGACATGTGAACCTCGCTATTGTTAGTTATGAAAAACTCGAAAAACTTTAACACATCAGTCAGAAATCTTCTACTATACCATTTTTCACCAAAAGCTCTTGCAGAGATATGTCTGAAATTTTCCCGAAACATTCGTGAGATTCTTAAAGTAAATAAAAAACTCTCAATGTAAATAAAAACATCAGAGTTTGACTTGGTGAAATAAAACTTAAGCCTGTACATTTTAAAGCAAGTTCTGAATAAACCAGTAAACGGAATTTAGATTACGTTACAAGTGTTCAAACAATTTGAACACGATCAGCTACATACAAATTGAAAGCAAAGTCTGAAACAAGTCCGTGATGAATGTGTATTCCATCGTATCTCGTTTCGTACGGTTTTCAGTGTAGAATGCAAATCCGATTACATTAATCAAAATTTACGCTGTTTTCTGATAATATTCTGCTTTAAAAGGACACATATTTCACTCCGAAGTTGTTTTCCTATATTTTTAAAATTCGTTTATTCGTATTTCCTATTTTACTGTCGAATTTCTAGTGGCTAAAAAGGAGACGACTAAGGCTTTAATTAAATAATAAAGTTTTAATATCAAATATTGAAGGGTAGGTGTATTCAAGACTAAGCTTAAATTTCTGTGTGATGTAGTACATGAAATTAAATTAAATACTTGAAGCGTTAATTTCAGATAAAAGAAGTTGTTGTTGAATCAAAAATTGAATTTTTTGTTGTTTTAAAAGATCACGTGTTATTTTAAACCTTTTATTTAGAAAATGTTAAAGCTTTGTTAATACATAAAAGGATTTGCTTTACTAAAATCGTTAACTGATCAAATACCATTTTTCGTCATAGCACATTACTTGCAGCCCTCTTAGCTAAATAGGTCATGATGTTTACTTTAGCTAAAATAAATTTTGTTTGAAAATACCGTTTTCGAGAAAAGAAGAGCGGACGGTGATTATGAATGACAAGCCGGAATTACTTTGTTCAATAAGGTTTTGCTATAAAATGTTCTAAAAAGAAAACTGCCACAGGACTTACGTTTTTCCTTTAGCGTTCTAAAAATAATTTCTGGCCGTCTTTCCGTGCGCAACAATTTAAAAAGTACAAAACCGAAGCGATCGTGAATAAATTCCTGCATTCAGACGTTGCTGAAACTTAGAAGGAAAAATTAAGATTTGTATTCGAACCATAATTTCTACAACTAAATTCCTGCTTAGGGATTCTAGTTGAGTTAAATGTTCTGACACACATTTATTCCAAGAATTCACGGCTATAATTTCCTTAGATTATACCAACTGAACCACAGGAATACATATCTTAAATTAAACTGTAGTTATCGGACCAGTAGAGCTCTGAAACACTGTGTAACATAAATTTGAATCATAAATTTTCTGAAATACATTAGAATTATGTGTTTCAGTTTTAGTTAGAAAAGAAAGCCGAATAGGATTAAAAATAACGTAGTATCAGCGTTTAGACATAATAATTGCCTAAAATTATTTTCTGATTTGAAGAAAATGTTCATATTTTGACATTAAATTTGAAAGACTATTATTGGATTATTAGCTAGGCTAATTTCTGTTCAATTTATTTTTAGTACTTTCTTTCTTATTAATTATTATTATTTAATGTTATTATGCTGTCAGTCATTTGATAAATAGTATTTCCTCTAGATAGGCCAACAAACGCATTTAAATTTAGTCTTTTTTCAATTTTCTTTAGGTTGCCTTGAACTTCTTTTTTTGATCTTCTGGTGTCATAATTACTAAACACGCACGTTTTTTCCTTTTAATCGGGCGTTAAAATATTTGGACACAACGCGTGGTGCTGATTTATTCATTGACGGAAGACATAGGTATTACTGCTTCAGTTAAACTTGGTAAGTCAAGACAAAAAATTTATATTTACTTATTTTCAAAATTTATTTGTGTTGTGTTTATTTAGGTTAACATCAACCTAATTATGTTAATGTATGCAAACATAAAACCGTTTATCAACTTTGTAAATTAAAGGTATCGGCACTTACACTCCGCCAGGGAGTATGGCTGGCAACATGGGGGTTAAGGCCTCCTAAGTCACTTTCTATACCGGGTTGTTTCGCACGCTATCTTCTTCTTCTTCTTTCGGGGGTGCGAAGTAGCAGCATTGATGTCTTAAGTCCATTATGCATCCGCCGTAAATGAAAGGATGCCTTCATACAGACCCGCGCCTAGCCCAAAGGCCAAGATCTTGTCCATAGAGGCGCTCGGTGTATCATCCGGCTGTAGCAGGCTGGCACCAAATAGGTGATGCCTCAGGTAGTCTGGGGGTATGGCAAAAGGAGATGAAGAATTTGCAACTTGAGTCTTTAGAGATGCCTATAAGATATAGATGTCTTTTAAAGAGGCCGTTAGGAGGCCTGTGACTATTCTGAGGTGCTTGCTCCTAAATGTAAGCAGGGGTTGGGATCTAGCTTTTGAAGATCTGTGAATGGGTTGTTTCGCTTGGATCAGGCCAGGGCGCGTAGCCCAAAATGAGATAAACTGACAGTGAGTCCAGTCTCCAACTGCTTGATGAATGCTTGCTTTTAGGTACGCCGAGGACCGGCTCAGGGCCTAAAAAAGGTTCCAAGGGGCCAGCCAGGCTATCGCCCTCCTCGTTGTTTGGAATGTTACTGTGACCGAGCACCCAGATTAGTCGAACCGAGTTGATTGAGTGGAGCCTTTCCAAGGCCCCTCAATATTCCGTGATCAGTTTTGATTTGGTTTTCACAGAGGTCAAGGTTTTGAGTGCTGCTTGGCTGTCGGATCATATATAGATATGTGTTTGACGACGTTTTCATGGGCACAGAGTAAGATTGCAGAGACTTTAGTCTGGAAAACGGTAGGAAACTGACGTGGTCCCTGAGGAGTAATGAGAATTCCTCCCTTGCAGTGATTGTTATCTGGTTATCTCCTAATTTCTGGTGAAGGAGTAGCAGGGAGACACTACATCGCTGTAAGCACTAAGCAGCGGGACAGACTCTGTCAAACGAGACTAAATCTTAAGTTATCCCTTCAGCCTCTCATGATCCTTCCAAAGGGCGTTGGTGAACAGCCTATAGGCCGACTATTGTGCTTCTGCCTCAATCACAATCTGAAGGAGCTGTTACTATCCGAAGTCCCGAGCTTCTTCCGATCCGCCAGTGACGTCCGTCGCCAGCCGCCGATCGTTCCTACGTTTGACGTCCGTCAACGTACACCGCCGCTTCCGAGACACGCCGCCGACGTCCGTCGCCCGTCTCCAGCCGATAGTTGGAAACTATCGAGATCAAAGAATTCCTTACGTCGAATCATCGCTACGTCCGCCGAGACGCCGACCGTATCCGGTCCGCCAACAACGTCCATCGCCAGCCGCCGCTCACTGCCAGGTCCGACGCCGCCCACGTGCCCGCCTTCCCAGACACGCCGCCGGCGTCCGTCGCCCGTCGTCTGCAACCGCCACGCCTGGCCTCCGTCCACGTGCCCCTGTGTCCGAACCACGCCGCCGACGCCCTCCGTCTCAACCACCACGTCCGACGCCCGTCAACGTGTACCACCTCCGAGACACGCCGCTGACGTCCGTCGCCCGTCGTCTCCAGCCGCCACGTTTGACGTCCGTCAACGTGCGCTTCTTACCAGACACGCCGCCGATAGTTGCTAACCATCGCCAGCCGCCCGTCCAGGCACGCCAGTGGCATCCGCCGCCGAGCCAACCCACGCCTGGCGTCCGTCAGCGGGTTCCGTCGTACATACCCATATCTGAACTTGTATATAAATAATTGTATGTTTGTAAATATATATTCTTAATCCCCCTTCAAGCGTCTTTCTTCGTTGCCCCGCAACCGCGGTGGTAACAATTGGCGCCCAACGTGGGGCCTTCTAGAAGAAGATCTTCAGGACCCAACGACGCCCGAGATCAAAGGTCCAGCCGGCATCAAACCTCCGCAGTTCTGGAACTGCCGACAAAAAAATCCAGTGGCGCCCAAAACAACAACAACCACCAACACCACCACCACCATGGACTCCGTCATCCGACAGCTGGTGCAGGAGATCTATGCCATCGCGGGTAAGAATTTTAACTTACCAGTCTTCACCGGGAGCCCCCTGGAGGACCCCGCCGCCTTCCTCAACGCATTTGAAACCGACACCGACCCGAACAACCGACTCGAGGACGTGTCAAAGCGGCTCTTGGGACAGGCCGCTTCCTGGTGGGAAGATTACGCGATCTTCTTCGAGGACTACGCCCAGTTCCGGGACTTCTTCCTCTTCACGTTCGGCACGGCCAAGCCAGAGGTCAAACCAGCGGTCAAACCAGAGGCCAAACCAGCGGCCAAGCCAGAGGCCAAACCAGAGGCCAAACCAGCGGCCAAGCCAGAGCCCAAACCGGCGGCCAAGCCAGAGGCCAAACCAGCAGCCAAGCCAACGGCCAAATCAGTTGTCCGTTCAACAGCACCACCAGCAGCTGCTCCACCAGCAGCAGCTCCACCCGCAGCAGCTCCACCAGCAGCAGCTCCACCAGCAGCAGCTCCAACAGCAGCAGCTCCAACCGCAGCCGCTCCAACCGCAGCAGCTCCACCCGCAGCAGCTCCACCCGCAGCAGCTCCAACCGCAGCAGCTCCACCAGCAGCGGCCACTTCGACCGGCGACGTCTGCCCGACCCCGAAGCCGCCGGAACCCACTGCCCACACAACGGTCCACCACCCAGGTCTCCACGGACAGCCTAGGGTCAGCAGCCCGTCAACTTCCAAGAGGAAAGTGAATAGTGACAAGTGTGTGTTAACCAATAAGACTAAAAAGACTAGAACGACAATTTTAGGTTTAAGTTGTACATATTTAAAATTTTTTCGTTTTCCATTTTTCTCTTCCCTATGTTCCCCTTTTTTCCCTTCCAGGAAGCGGAGTGCAGCCTTGATGGGGGGGGAATGTTACCGGATCACCGGCAACCGCTGGGATCCGCCCACGGACCAATCCCAGCGCGCCACGCTGCGTAATTCCCCAGGGCCCCTACGTCACGCCAAGGGATTCCCCAGAGTGCCTATGCTGCACTCCCGCTTCGTTGGTATAAATACGGGAGCCCAGACAGCAGACTTCCATTCTTGTTCGTGCATCGGTCGTGTTCACCTCGTGTTCGCGCATCGAAGCAGCAGCAGTTGAGCCTAGCAGCAACTCCGACAGCAAAGAGCCAAGCAGCGACTTCCTCTGCAGTGCAGCCAAGCCGCCGGATCGCCAGCAGCGCAACAGCCACCAACCACACGTCCACGGTTCCGTACCGGAGGATCGGCCAAGCCGCCGAATCTCCAGCAGCGCAACCACCACCAACCACACGTCCACGGGTTCGTACCGGAGGATCTGGGTAAGACCTGTCCAGTATTTACCCCCGCCGTACACCCCAGCCCACCCCGTTAAAAAAACCCCAAGCCCCTCAAGCCTCACTTGAGCGGCCCCCGAGCCCCCATTTTTAAATTTAAATCTTAAATTTGAATTTTGATTTTAATTTTTGATATCAATTTGACCTTAGTTCTAATTTAACTTAATCCTTGATTTTCGAGTTTTAAATTTTAATTTTGAGATTCGATATTGAATTTTGACCTTTGAATTTGTTTTAAATTTCAGTTTGATTTATTTTCGATTTAATTTTAGATTTGACTTTCATTGAACTAAATTGAGTTAACTTAATTAATTTTTAACTTTCTCTACTTTTCCGTCCAGTAGTTACCCCCCGTACACCCCAGCCCCTCAAGCCTCACTTGAGCGGCGCCCTAGCCCCAACGCCCTCACTTCTAATTTTAATTTTTGAATTTTAATTTTAAATTTTGGTTTTCAACTGATCTTAGTTTCTAATTTAAATTGAGCCTTGATTTTGAGCTTGAACTTTAACTTTGAATTAATTTGAGATTTGACCCGAATTTGATTTCATTTTCATCCCCCGTACCCCAACGCCCTCATTTTTAAATTTAAATTTTATTTTTGAATTTTAATTTAATTTTTGATTTCAATTTGACCTTAGTTCTAATTTAACTTAATCCTTGATTTTCGAGTTTTAAATTTAATTTTGAGATTCGATATTGAATTTTGACCTTTGAAATTGTTTTAAATATCAGTCTTTGATTTAATTTTGATTTAATTTTGGATTTGACTTTCATTGTACTAATTTGAGTTAACTTAATTAATTTTTAACTTTCTCTACTTTTCCGTCCAGTAGTTACCCCCCGTACACCCCAGCCCCCCGTTCAACAACCCCCGTGCCCCTCAAGCCTCACTTGAGCGGCCCCCGAGACCCCCGTCCTTAATCTCAAATTTGAACCTTAACCTCAGGTTTGAATTTTTGTGTTTTTTGAATTTTGTGTCTATTGAATTTTTGTGTTTTTAAATTTTTGTGTTTTTGCCCTGACGACCCACCCCAACTGAACTTCTGTGTTTATTGAATTCTTGTGTTTTTAATTCTGTGCTTTTAAATTTTTGTGTTTTTACCCTGACGTCCCACCCCAACACCCCAGCCCACTTCTTTCAACAGCCCTGATCTTTAATTTAGAATCTTAATCGTGGTTTGATTTTGTTTTTGAATTGTTTTTGAATTTAAAATTGCCCTTTAACCTTAAATTTCAACTTGTTTTAATTAGAACTTGAATTCAACTCTTGATATTGAATCTAGCTGTCGATTATTGATTTCTGAATTATTTTTAATTTGAATTTAACCCCGTTTTTTGATTTGACCTTCAATTTATAATTTTAATTTCCAATTTTGACTTTAAATTTTAAATTTTAACTTAACCCCTGACCTCGACACCCTTGACACCTGACGACTCACCCCAACACCCTAGCTCACCTCCCCAGCAGCCCCCGATTTTAATTTTGAATTTAATTTGGATTTTAATTTCGTTGCTCTTTAATCCTTAACTTCAATTTTAATTCTAATCTCGATTTTTAAAAAATAACCTTTGATTTTTAATTTGACTTTCAACCTTGATTTTGACACTTGAACTTCTAATTTCTGATTTTTGATTCTTATCCTTCCATTCGATTTGATTCCAATACTATAAATTAAATTAGTTGATTGTTGATTTTTAACTTTACATTTACCCCAGACCTTTGACCCCTGACGACCCACCCCAACACCTTCCTTCCTTCAACAACCCCCGATTTTTGAATTTAGAATTTCATCTTGATTTAACTTAATTTTTGCTCTTTAAGCTTGCCCTTAATCTTTAATTTTTTAATTTTGATTTAATCTCGTAATTTGATTTTAACTTTTGATTGATTTAACTTCGATTTTAAAAATAACCTTTGATTTTTAATTTGACTTTCAACCTTGATTCTGACATTTGAACTTTTAATTCTGATTTTGATTCTTATCCTTCCATTCGATTTGATTCCAATACTATAAATTAAATTAGTTTTGATTGTACTTTACATTTACCCCAGACCTTTGACCCCTGACGACCCACCCCAACACCTTCCTTCCTTCAACAACCCCCGATTTTTGAATTTAGAATTTCATTTGATTTAACTTAAATTTTGCTCTTTAAGCTTGCCCTTAATCTTTAATTTTTCAATTTTGATTTAATCTCGTAAATTGATTTTAACTTTTGATTTGATTTTAACTTTGATTTCGATTTAATTTAACTTCCAATCTCTGATTTTGAATTTAATTTTTTGTTTTGTATATCGGAATTCCAATCCTCGAATTTCGATATTAATTTTCAATTTAATTCTAATTCATTTAACTGTTACTGACGTCACACCCCACATTTAAGTTCTTCGAAACCTCTGCCATGGGGTGCGTACGCTCCCCTGCAAAGAACTCCCCTACCTGCCCTACCACCACCACCTGTCCCACCACCACCACAACCACCACCATCACCACTACCACCACTTCCGCCACCACCTCCACAACCACCGCCACCACCACCACCATGTCAACCACCGCAAACACCGCCACCTTTGCCACCATCGTCACTTCACGATTCTCGCCCGTTGGAACACGTTCCCGTTCCAAGAAGGCTCCTAAGCCCTCAGACGCCCCTAAACCCTCCACCTCCAAACCCCCCACCTCCAAACCCTCCACCACCAAACCCTCCACCTCCAAACCGTCCACCACCAAACCTTCCATCACTTCACTCCTGGACATGCCAAGAATTTCACCACCACTTCCAAGCCCCTCAGGCCGCGACAGGTCGCCACCAATTTCATCCCCCAGAACCCCCTCCCCCGCCGCAGATTCAGATTCCGAATCAATCGGTCACTCTCCTTCTGACTGGCAGCTCGCTCCCGGTCAAAGGCGTAACCGCCGCGTCTCCTCCGACGCCTCCGAAACCTCATCCACCGCCACCAACGCCCCCTTCAAGACCCTTTACGTTTCGGGACTCCCGCGGGAGTTCCGCTCGGCCAAGGCACTCTCCGGGATGTTGAAAAACATTCCCGGTCTGCTAGTTTCTGGCCTTAAGTTTACCGCCATCGGCACAGCCGCCATTACATCCCCAATATCAGACCTCCGCGAGAAGCTAAAGGCTCTCTCGCACCACGTGGGTAAATCGCTCACAGTTTCTTCTCGGGATGGGCGCAACCCTCCCCCAGCGCCCAAACCCAAAACTCCCTCCCTCTCGTGCGTCGTCAAAGGCGTCGAACCTGACATCTCGGACGACGACGTGAAGGCAGCCCTCTCCGCCCAGGGTATCCCCTACACCCACGTCTGTAGGGTAATCTCACGGCGTACCAATCGCCCCACATCCCTCTATCGTGTCATTACTCACGAAGAACGGTCACTTGACCTTCTCTTCTACCAGGGCCTTCACATGTTTCACCATGTGTACCCTGCCGAGCCCTCCAACCCTCCCAAACCTCAGCCCCTCCAGTGCGGTAAGTGTCTGAAGTTCGGGCACACCTCACTCGCCTGCCCCCAGGGAAGTCCCACCTGTGGCATATGTTCGTCCCCTGACCACGCGACAGGTGCGTGTCGACCCAATGCGGTTGTCAAGTGCGGCAACTGCGGAGGTGACCACGCCGCCTTCTCGCACTCGTGCCCCCGACGGCCTGCGGAAGCCGCTTCCGATTCATCCGCCGCCCCCCTCAAAACCCTAGACGGCAAGTTATCAAACAAGCCCCAGGGAAACGGCACCCAAACCCTGATCCGCTTCCTTGTCTCCTCCCTCCTTAACCTCTTCCCCACCCACCGCGACCTACGACTTGCGACAGTTAACACCAACGGCTTGGCGAGGAAGAAAGGCCTCGTCGAGCACCTACTTCAGACCGACAGAATTCATATACTAGGAATAACTGAAACCCACCTGACAAATTTCATGAACCCCACCTTCCCCGGATTCCGAATTTTCAGGAAAGATCATACCGTAAGGAGCGCCGGAGTCGCCCTCTTCATCGACAACAGACTCCCCTGCGAAGAACTCGACATTCCAGTCTAATTCGCCGACCTGCAACTCTGCGGCGTTCAATTTCATACCCCTCGAGGTGTTGTGCAGATTTTCTGCATTTACCTCGCACCACGAACCCCCTTCCCCTCTGACTTCTTTGACTGGGTGGCAATGTTTCCGCGGGCGATTGTGATGGGTGACCTCAATGCTCGCCACACCGCCTTCGGGGACACTCTCACCAACCCTGCGGGACTCGATCTCGCCCAGCTTCTACTGACGGACTTGTATAGAATCCCCAATAGGAAGCCTACCTTCATTTCACACAACGGTACATCCATCATCGACCACATAATAGTCACAGACCAACTAACCCCATTTTTCGAGGACGAAGCTGTGATAGCCACGAGCATCGCCAGCGACCACCTCCCCCTAATGGCTTCCTCGACGCTCATCAATCCACCAGCTCCGAGACCCAGAACTAAAACCATTCGCGACTGGAACAATGCCAACTGGGAAGAATTTCAGGACGCCGTACAACAGCTAACTGACGACATTCTAGAACCTCATTCCGCCGCAGAACTTGAAGATGCGGTTAACAGACTTTCGACCTCCATCCAGACCGCCATTGAACAAACCGTCCCGACAAAAACCATAAAATACACAGACCTCCTCTCCCCCCCGCCGTCCTCGATCTCATCAGAGAGAAAAGGCGGCTATACAGACAATTCTGCCGCACACGAGACCCCTACATCAAGACCGAATGGAATCGACTCAACGCCCTCGTTCGGAGGCAAACCATTCGCTTCCGAGAGGAACGTTGGAACGACACCATCCAAAATCTCGACCACCGCGACGGCGCTAGCTTCTGGCGTAAGCTTAAAGCGATCGCCGGCGACAAGACTTCTTCTGACACTCACCCTTTAAAAATAGACGACTCTCTCATAACCGACCCCCAAAGAAAGGCAGACATCTTCGCCGAAACTCTTCAAAACATACATCAAATCCCTCGCGACCCCCTCTTCGACAACGCCCACTACAACCGGACCTCCCAACACATACGCGAGAATAACGAAATCCGTTTCCCCCGACTGATCCCTCCCCCCAACGACATGCCCGACCACGACCTGCTATCACCCATCTCGGAAGCAGAGACAATCGACGCCATTTCCCAAGGGAAAAACTCAGCCCCCGGAGAAGACGGCATCACACGGAAAGTCCTCAGACACCTTCCTGAGGCAACCACCAACCTACTGACGCTCCTCTTCAATCAATGCTTACGCTCCGGACACTTTCCCCTATCATGGAAGACGTCCAACGTCGTCATGATTCCTAAACCCCACAAAGACAAACATGACCCCAACTCATACCGCCCCATCTCCCTCCTCAATGTTATCGGAAAAGTCTACGAACGTATCCTCGCCACCCGCCTTCGTCGGCAGCTTGAACAGCACAATGTCATTCCCGCATTCCAGCACGGGTTTCAACCCGGGAAATGCACCCAGGACCTGCTCTGCCAGCTCCACACGGACGCCTCCGTCGCCCTGAATGCCGGCCATTGCACCTTGGCCGTCATGCTGGACATCGAGAGAGCGTTCGACGTGGTCTGGCACCACGGTCTCTTAGCCAAACTTCTGGCCTCAGGCATCCCCCCACAATTCGTCAGAATCATCCGCGCATACCTCGGTAGGCGCGAGCACCGGGTCCGAGTGGGAGGACGCATATCGCGCCCGTTCACCCCCGCTTCAGGAGTTCCCCAAGGCTCAATTCTCGCCCCTCTTCTGTTCATTTACTACTGCCATGACATCCCCCGACCCAACCACCCCGCAGCGCGCATCGCGCAGTACGCGGATGACACGGCCCTATGGGCCTCTTGCACTTCGGCCCAACACGCCTCCAGGGCCCTCTCCAATGCCGTCGCCCAGCTCGAGAGCTGGTGTCAGCGTTGGAGGGTCAAGCCCAACCCGGCCAAAACCCAAACTATACTATTTCGTCACCCCTACAAAGCTCGAAACCGCAACTTCGACCCTCGTGACGTCCAACTCACCCTGTGGGGCAATCGTCTTCGGCTCTCACCACTCGTCACCTATCTGGGTGTGACGTTCACGTCCACCCTCAACTGGGGCGAAGAGACCAGTCGAGTGCTTGACAGGGTGCAGCGGCGTGCCACCATCATATCAAAACTTCGAGGCAGCCTACACGGCTGCCGGTCCAACACGCTCATCCATACATACAAAACGTACATCAGACCCGTGGTAGATTACCGCTCCACCAACTTCTCAGCGCTCCCAAACCACCTCGCCAAAAAACTGGCTTCCAAAGAAAGGGCGATCTGCCGTCGCGCACTTCGCCTGGACAGACACCACCCCTCACAAGAGGTCTGCGGCCTCGCTAACATTCAGCCAATCGCAAATCGGCTCTCATTCCTTCGCGGTCGCTTTGTTGCCCGGGCGGTACAGCAAGACCGCGAAGACATCCTAACAATCCTACGCACAAGACCACCCCGAAACAGAGCACCCAGATACAAAGTAAAACATCCTCCCGCTATCTTCCTTCAGGACGCCGAGGCTCTACCAGACGACCTGGCAGAGATCCTCGACGAGACACCATACGTTTTTCGATAACCCCCCTCTTCTCATCAACCAAGGAATCACAACAACTAACTGACTGAAAAGACCGTCCCCACAATCCTAATCTATAACCCACAACTCCCACAGCTCCTCGCCGCCCGCAGCTATCTTAATCTTAATCGTTGACCTGTTAATTAATTTCGTTCTGTTCCAGATTCCGATTATATTTTATTGTGTTATTGTGTTATCAGGAGCCGTAAACGAACGTCGCCGCTCCCTTCCATTAAACCAACCCCCCATGGTCGCAGAGAGCATAAGCTCTACATCGACCGTTGGAAGCGATCGGGAGCATGACGGGCCCTTCGGGCCCGCACTGCTCCCTTTCACATCCAAAGACTTCATTGACTTCTCTCTCTCTCAGCAGACTTCACTTGGTCTCCAGCTGCCCAGCCGTCAAGTCGATAGTCGCTGACTATCCGAAGTCCCGAGCTTCTTCCGATCCGCCAGTGACGTCCGTCGCCAGCCGCCGATCGTTCCTACGTTTGACGTCCGTCAACGTACACCGCCGCTTCCGAGACACGCCGCCGACGTCCGTCGCCCGTCTCCAGCCGATAGTTGGAAACTATCGAGATCAAAGAATTCCTTACGTCGAATCATCGCTACGTCCGCCGAGACGCCGACCGTATCCGGTCCGCCAACAACGTCCATCGCCAGCCGCCGCCCACGTGCCCGCCTTCCCAGACACGCCGCCGACGTCCGTCGCCCGTCGTCTGCAACCGCCACGCCTGGCCTCCGTCCACGTGCCCCTGTGTCCGAACCACGCCGCCGACGCCCGCCGTCTCAACCACCACGTCCGACGCCCGTCAACGTGTACCACCTCCGAGACACGCCGCCGACGTCCGTCGCCCGTCGTCTCCAGCCGCCACGTTTGACGTCCGTCAACGTGCGCTTCTTACCAGACACGCCGCCGATAGTTGCTAACCATCGCCAGCCGCCCGTCCAGGCACGCCAGTGGCATCCGCCGCCGAGCCAACCCACGCCTGACGTCCGTCAGCGGGTTCCGTCGTACATACCCATATCTGAACTTGTATATAAATAATTGTATGTTTGTAAATATATATCCTTAATCCCCCTTCAAGCGTCTTTCTTCGTTGCCCCGCAACCGCGGTGGTAACAGAGCGTTAGCTTGAGAAGGGCATCCAGGGCCTTAAAAAAAAATCAAGATAATAGGCTGCCAAAAGAATTTTGGAGTGGCGATCCCAACAAGAGGCCTTCAGAAGCAGAGGTAAACCCCCCACAAGATGGTCTGAAGATCTGAAAAGAACGATGAGCAATTGGATCCAAACAGTTGCGGATCGAAGATACTGGGTGGAAAGGAAGGAGGCCTATGTTCAGCAGTGGCTTATGGTGATGATGATGATGACATATATCCATAATTGTCAAATTTTAATGAAAATCTTCTGTCGTCATATCATAGTCGCTGACCCCAATAATTCCTTATTTTTGCCGTCTGCCGTATTTTTATTATGAATAGACAATTAATCTGGCACAGCAACCCTCCTCCTTTTTCAAACGGGCTTAGAACCATCTTCGACTGAGTTTCAAAATACTATTAAATGAAAATCTTACAAAACTGATAAAATTTCTTAGAACTTGTTTAAACAAATGTAATGTTCCTATTGGGCAAACAAAAAACCAGATATACCACGTCATGATCGATTCGCGGCATATGTCTGATATACTGGATGTTTGCAGCTACAGAGCAGCAGATTGCTACTCCGGCCATTTTATGGTAGGAGTAAGATTCAGAAAAAGAATCGCAATAAAGAAAGAGGCCAACGGGGTTACAAAAACAAACTTTCAACCTAGAGAGTTTACTAAAAGATAAAGGAATAGCAG
This sequence comes from Melanotus villosus, assembly GCA_963082815.1. Taxonomy (NCBI): domain Eukaryota; kingdom Metazoa; phylum Arthropoda; class Insecta; order Coleoptera; family Elateridae; genus Melanotus; species Melanotus villosus. The sequence goes on along the minus strand of OY720422.1, from coordinate 17,100,386 downwards.
CAAAATATAGAGAAACAATCTCAGAAAAAGTTAGAGGAAGGGAGCAATTAGAAACAACACAGTAGAAGAGGACTGGGAAAAAATAAGAAATGCACTGATAACAACCTCAGAAATGTTAGGAAGAAAAAAAATAGAAGGGGAAAAGAAAGAGCGGCATGACGAAGAATAGAAAAAAGCGATAATAGAAAGAAATAAAGTTAGACTTACATTATTACATGAAACAAGCGAGGAAAGTAAGGAGATATACAAGGCGAAAAGAGATAAGGTAAAGAAACTATGCAGAAGAAAGGGTATGAGCAACAAAAGTTAGCGGAAATTGAAGATATGGTACAAAACAAACGAACAAGGAAATTCTATAAAGAAGTGGGACTGCAAAAGAAAGAATTCCAACCAAGGGTGAGTTGTGCAGAAATAATAAAGAGATGGCGAAAAGTTGTTAAATATGGGAGAGGAAAGCGGGGTAGGAAATGGCCGAGAACTAGAAGAGATTATCGCAATCCCAACAGAGGAAGAGGTTAAAGAAATAAGAAGGAGCCTAAAAAAACCACAATGCACCGGGAGAAGACCAACTTACAGCGGAAATATCTAAATTCGCGGGTAAAGACATGGAAAGGAGCATGCATAAGCTAATTCAGAAAATCTGGGAAAAAGAAGAAATGCCTAAAGCCTGGAGTATGGCAGTAATATGTCCACTGCTTAAAAAAGCTGACAAAAGAGCATGTGAGGACTTTAGAGGTATAACCTTGTTAAGTATCGGGTATAAAATCTTGAGCACGATAATAAATTAGAAGACTAATACCAATAATGGAAAGGGCAGTAGGGGACTACCGGTGTGAATTTAGGAGGGATACATCTACGTTTAACCATACTTTTACGATGCAGCAAAAAATGGAAAAAAGCTATGAAATGAATAGTGACCTATTTTACTTATTCAAAGACTTTAGGCAGGCATACGACTCAGTTAAAAGATCACAACTGTACAAAATATTAAAGGAGTTTCAAATACCGACAAAATTAATTAGATTAGTAAAATGGTGTTTAAATAATGCAAAGACAAAAATAAAAGTTTAAGGAGTTACATCAGAGAATTCAGGAGGTGTTGCGACAGGGTGATCCGCTATCGTCGTGTTTATTTAATTTGACGTTAGAATGGATAGTAGGACAAGTGTCAGCGATAAGAAGAAAAGGGACTGACTATATTAAATAGAACTACACAAATCCGCGCATACGCGGATGATCTGGTTATAATATCAAGAAATAAGTCAGAATTGCAGGCGGTGTTTGCACGGTTAGAAGAAGTAGGGCTTAGCACAAACTAAAATAAATCCAAGTTTATAATAGCATCGAGAAGAGGAAGGGAGGAACAAGATTTGACAATACACCAAACTAATTTTGGAAAGGTTGGGTCTTTTAAATATTTAGAGGCGGTAGTGACTGAAAGGAACATAATATGTGATGATATCGAGGCGAGATTAAATGCTGGAAATAGATGTTATTATGTATTGTGGAATTTATTTCAATCCAAATACATCTCAAGAAACTCAAAACTATTGGGATATACTCGTATGTGTAAAACAGTTGTGAGACCGGTAGTAACGTACGGAGCAGAAGCATGGACCCTCAACACAAAGGAAGAAAGTGCAGTTAAAACATGGGAAAGGAAAATTCTAAGAAGAATATACGGTGATGGAGAGCAAGATATAACTTCGAAATACAGCATGATACGTACAACTAAACAAGTATAGTTAACACAATAAACAGTAACAGAGTGGGGTGGCTAGGGCATTTAAATAGAATGGACACATCAAGGGGTTGTAAAATTATTTTCAAAGGGAATTTAGAATGTAAAAGACCAAAAGGTAGACCCCGGAATCGGTGGCTGGGTAATGTGGAAAACGACCTCAAGGGTGTGAGTAATTAGAAACAATTAACAGAGGACAGAAAGAAGTGGCGCGAAGTGGAAGAGAAAGTGAGCAAGTCCGATGATCAGGCATGAGGCCAACTAGCTCATCCTGGAAGGAAAACTTAGTTTAGAAGTTCGGAAGAGAGGCTATGGCCCTTAAAGGGCTGTCAAATGCCAAGGAATAAGTAAGTAAGTAATTAAATGTTTCTATTGATACAATGCGATTTTTTAAAAACTCAATTACAGCAGGCCGTATTCTGACTTAATACAGATAGTTCTAAGGTTATTAAGACAGAATACGGCCTGCTGCAATTGAGTTTTTAAAAAATTACATTGTATATAAACAAATGTGCACTATCTGTATACAGGGAATTTTTCTTTTTAGTATACATACATAGCCCCTATGTATACTTTTATAATAAACGCAAATAGGCAACCCACTATACACTATTAACTTAATTTGATGATTTTTGCCACAGCATGCTAATTTTTTAAATCATCAAATTAATTTAATTTCAAAAAATTAGTCTTTAACTGTTGCTGTTTTTATTTTCCTTTCTGTTTTGCATTGTTGATATTTTATGTTTTAGAATAATCGTTGAATTAAAATTATTTTGATATTCCACTAATTTTGATTTATTTTTTATATATAAACATGAAACATAACCTTTACGCACCACGTGACGTGACATTTATAGTGTATATTGGGTTGCCTATATATTGCGTTTATTATAAGAGTATACATAGGGTATATGTATACTAAAAAGAAAATTTCCCTGTATGTATGTATGTATGTATGTGCTGAAAACCATTGATGGTATAGCACTATTGTTTTCTTCAATAAAAAAAAAAACTTTTACACAATTTATTTCTAAAATTTTCGTAAATGAACCAACTAAGAGATATTCGAAAGGTCTTGAAGTATGGCATATTAAACTAAGCCTAATTTCTCATAGCCTTAAAGGATTTCTTCTCGAAAAGCCTTTCATTCAGTTTCAATCACAAAAAAATCTTTTAGTAAGAAAAAATGTATTTCGGAATATCCTAGTATTCCTTTTAAGATGTTTTCCTACGTAGTCTAACAAAGTCATATATTTCATTAATGAAGATGGTAGCCGAAAAAAGAAGAGCAAGAGCTAGATGGCAACGAAGTCGACATCCAGCAGATAAAAATACCTATAACAGATTGGCAAATAATTTAAAATCAAAACTGCGTGATGTCCGAAATGAAACATTTGCTAGATATCTAAGTAACCTATCAAATAAAGATAATTCAATATGGAAGGCAACAAAAGGTTTCAAGCGACCAACACCTACTATTTCTCCTCTCCGCAATCCCGACAACAGCTGGGCGAGATCAGATAGTGAAAAAGCGGAAGTGTATGCACAACATCTTGCTCAAGTTTTTCAACCACACACAGATGACGAAGACCCTAATGTTGAAGAGTTTTTGAATGCACCCTTTCAAATGTCGAGACCAATTGCAAATTTTACTACAAAAGAAATTGAGAATGAAATAAGGTACATAAATAAAAAAAAGGCTCCAGGATACGATTTAGTCACCGGCAAGTTATTGTCTGAACTTCCTGAATGTGGAGTAAGGTTTTTAAAGATACTGTTTAACGCTGTACTCAGATTAACTTATTGGCCAAGTCAACTTAAGCACGCTTACATTATATTGATTTTAAAACCGGGTAAACCACCCACAGATGTGACCTCCTACCGGCCTATAAGTCTGTTATCAGTAATCTCCAAACTTTTGGAAAAACTGCTACTCAAAAGAATGAGGGAAAATAATTTAATAGAAGAATTCTTGCCAAATCATCAGTTTGGTTTTAGACATAGCCACTCGACCATCCAGCAATGCCATCGTATTGTCAATTTCATATATAAAGCTTTTGAAGATAAGCAATTCTGTTCGGCCGTCTTTTTAGACATAAAGCAAGCATTTGACAAAGTATGGCATAAAGGCCTTTTGTTTAAAATCAAGCAAAATCTACCGCATCAATATTTCCAACTCCTAAGATCCTACTTATCATATCGCTCATATCAGGTCCAGTATGGAGTAGAAACGTCTGAAATATACCCTATTGCATCAGGAGTTCCTCAAGGAAGTGTGTTGGGACCGATTCTCTATTTGATCTACACAGCCGATCTGCCTGTAACCCCACACACAGTAATTGGAACATTTGCAGACGATACCGCTATTTTAGCCAAAAATAAAGATCCCGCTGCTGCTTCTCAACAGATACAGAACCATGTGAATCTTCTCCAAGAATGGTTTAGCACGTGGAGAATTAAGGTAAATGAGAGCAAGTCCACGCACGTGACCTTCACGTTAAGAAAACAAAACTGCCTACCTGTCCATCTCAACAATGTTCAAATACCTCATGCTACTGAAGTCCGATACTTAGGATTACATCTAGATACCAAGTTGACATGGAAAGTGCACATAACAAAAAAAAGAAAAGAAATGGATCTAAAAATAAAAAAGATGAGTTGGCTAATTGGAAGAAAATCCCCCCTTTCCTTAGAAAACAAAATCCTCACTTACAAAACAATTATCCGACCAATTTGGACATACGGATTGGAACTATGGGGTTGTTCAAGTATGTCAAATCTAAAAATTATTCAAACATTTCAGTCCAAAATCCTAAGACAAGTAGCAGACGCACCATGGTATATAACCAACCAAACACTGCACACCGATCTAAATATCCCCTTCGTAAAAGAAATGATCCAGCAATGTGCAAGAAAACATCACGACCGACTACAAGCACATCCTAACCCAACTGTAGAAAACCTAATCGAGATTCCAGCATACAAACGTCTTAAAAAGAAATGGCCGCAAGACCTAGTAACCATCTAACGATTTTAACGTCTCCAGGGTAATGCCACTGGGCTGATCCCTCCATGTCATCCTCCATCAAATCAGCTCATGGAATATATATGTACTTTATATTAGTGTATATTGTATATTGTTCCTATTGTTGATGTATATACTTATGAATAAAAAATAAAAAAAAAAAATATATTTCATATTATTAAATTTTCCCCAACATTACGATTTCCGGCTGTTATCAACACGAGCAGGCAAGATAAAAGAAAATATTACTCAACATTAGTAAAACGGGCACCATCTGTAAACAAGGATACCCACTACTACAATAATTACTACTACTTCATATTAAACATTTCGAACAGTTAGTAGTTAGGAAGTTAGCTTGCCATACTTAATTACTCGATTTTCATGTGAGGATTCTGTTTCGTACTTGTACTTGTATTATTCCGGATATAACTGAATGGAGTTTTCGAGAATTGCAATTTAAGTTTTAAATTTTTAAAGATGTTTCAATGCTTGGTATAAAATTGGTTTTCCATGCTAGATAGTCTGTAGTTTGCATAAATAATTGGGAAAAAAGAGAAGCGCAATTTAATTCTTGGGGGTAGTTTAATACTGCATTTGTCACTGCAGGGTGTCTGCATGTTTCTGAAACCGCAGGCTAGCTTCTCGCCTTTGCGAAGTTTCTCTTGGATCGTATTTTACCCTCAAGTTTATATTCGCATAAGATATAATTATAATTAGAAATTATTACAACGGCTTTGCTAGTGGAATATTTTCTTTTTAAATAAAATTAAGGTTTGTTGAAATACCGTGGAAAATCTTCGTAGAAAAAGATATTAAATCTCTAAGACTGAGGGAAGCTCCAGGATTTTACTAGGTAAAAATTCCAATTTACTTAAATTCGAGTTTAATATTAAAGCTACCTTTTAAAAAACATAAAAATTCAGTTCTTTAACTGAAACCCTGGTCCCATGCACCAGTTTAAACTAAGCTGCTGTTAAAATCTGTTTGAATCTAAGCTAAAGACAGAATTTCAATAAATAAAGGGCAACTAAAGTGTAAGCTATCTACTTTTAATAAATTAGGTGAATTGCCAGAGCTACAAAGTAACCCAAGCTGCACGAAGACTAAAAGAATGTAATATCTGATTTTGCTGAACTTGTTTTGCATTTTGCAAGTTAAAATTGTGTAGTTTTTGAAATTATTAAAAGCAAAAAATTAATAATAAAAGCTTCAAATTTCAGAAATAAAAGGAAACGGCATTAAAATCGCACGTTACTGTATTCCATTATTTAAAATTGCAGCATCGATGCGATATGAATAGCTAATTGTGCAACAAAATGACGTAATAACTTTAATTGTAAATCATTCGAATCGTTATTATTCGTTGGGACAACAACTCATCCAAAAACGTTTTGTATGTTGGATTATGATGACCATGTTCATACTACGCATATATGTATGCGTTTGGGTTTAGAGAATGTAAATGTGGTGGTACGGCGATTTGTGTAAAAAATAATATTAATGTGGATCATTTTCGATGGTTTAAAATGGACCCTAAATATCGGAGATAGACGAAAACTGATATCGGTTTCCCGGGTTCTGTTTTGATACCGATTCAAATTCCAAAAACAGAATTCCACTATTTTTTGTTATTCTTTAGTTATAGGCAAAAACTAAACATTTGGCCATTTTGAAAACTTCAAATAAGTTTTTTGTTTTGGGCGTTTTGGCAGATATACAAAAACGGTAAAAACATACTTCTAACCTTTAATTTTTCATATTTAGAAAATTATGACGTAAAGTTGGTACTTTTTAAATATAAGTCGTAGTTGTCCATGGATCATTAAATGGCGTACTTCTGCTTTCCAAATACAGTGTGTCCCAAATTCAATCCCCACCATTAGGATCTCGGAAACTATAAAAGCTACAAAGTTGGTTAAATAGGGAAAGTTTTAGGAATTTTAATGCTCATTCATATCCGTTGAGAAATCACAGCCAACTTTGACCGTTTTCGAGATATCTTGGAAAACCCGAAATTTGGAGTTTTCTGTTTTCCAAAATATCTCGAAAAGTATTAAGTTATTAGTTTCAAGACTTGTACATTGTGAAGGCACTTTTTTACGGAGAATCGGGTGGTACCATTTGTTTATATTTATGACGCTTTGGTTCCATTCTATGAATAACTACCTTTGATTTTCATATGGACGCCATATTGAGTTTTGTCGTAATTAAACTCAGCTCTTTTTTCTCTTTTCAACGATGTATCATACGTACGGAGTTTTTGAAGAAGAGTGTGAATAAACTACATTTTTTCTTTATTCACGTAGTAGGCTATGATAAAAAAAATGTATTTTATTCCCGCTCTTCTTCAAAAACTCCGTACGTGTGACACATCGTTGAAAAGAGAAAAAAGAGCTGAGTTTAGTTGCGACGCGACGATTTGTTTCTATTCTATGAACAACTACTTTTGATTTTAATATGGAACAAGTGAATAAAGTGAAATTTTATCCATGAAAATTCACGTTGTCAAGGAAAGTGTGGATAAAATGTTTATAGCGACAGTGTCGTCAAGGAAAGTGTGGATAAAATGTTTATGGCATTATCATTTCCAATGTATCCGGTGGTTGCAAGGATTGTGAAATCTGCGAAATTTTTTATTATATTCAGTTTACAATTTTAAAGCACAAGTTTTTAATGACAGAATTTCTATGTATTTGGTCTTCGTTTTAGGGATAATTAGGTATTTTTCAGAATAATGGCATAAATTTAATAAGAAAAAGCCAGAACGAAATACATAAGTCAATTACTGAAAATAAAACAGTTTTGTTATTGAAAAATAAAAACGCAAATGAAGTTAATTCAGAATTACATATTATTTCCTTGCCTAAAAATAATTTATATTTCAATTTTGTTGAAATTTTTAATTGTTAATAAGACGTCGTTGCTTCTTACTTAATTATGTGTGTTTTTATTTGGAATGAAAGAAATACAAATAATTCAAATGCTTTCCGCTATTTTATATTTAATACAAAGAATTCTATTCAGGGTGATATTTTCAAAATTTTCGTCAATTGTCAGATTATAAAATATAAGAATTTACTTCAAATTTTATCAATAGTCTGTTTTTTGGTTTGGAAGTAAATATATGTATACAATATTTTTCTTTAATTAAGAACAAATGTTTAGGCAGATGCTTAATTCACAGCAAATACTTTACAGCAGATGTAAGCAAGACTAGAGAGCGAATGATTTTTCGAAATTTTAAGTAGCTGTGTAAATCTTGTGTATATTAAATTATAGCTAGCTGTTAGTGCACCAGAAGTAAGTAATAGCATGGCTTTATCAAAAATCTGCAAGAAAAAAAGGGAAAATGGAAGAAACATCAAAAAATGAATACAGCTACATAATGTAACTAAATCCGTTACTTGTTATTATTCACGAACCATGAATTACAAAGGTGAAAACAATAAGCTTTTTATTGGTCAAAATCAATTCCTGATTTCGTTTAAAAAGTTAGATTCAAATTACAACTTTAGTATGATTAAAGAGTTACCTACTGCATTTTAATGTACCTACGTAGAAATAACATTTTAAGCAGTTCAATGGTTTACTAGATTTCAAGTAAGTTAAAGTTTGATAATTTTAACTTGAAACCAAAAGAATATCGGCGTATGTGTTCATTATTGGTACGTTGGTTTACAGAGGTATGTAGGAAAACCTGTACTCGATTTTACCGCAACTGTATTACTTCGAACTTGGGACACATTGTAGGTACGTGAACTGTGTAGATTGTGTAGATAGTTCAATAAACATGAGTGCAATGTTACACAGTGCTATCTATTAAACATATCCCTCATCGTATCGAGCTGAAGGTGCGATTCTTGCTTTCTACGTTAATTAATTGTAATTAAAGGTCGCTTGCATTTCTTGTAAAGCTGTTAAATCAAAACAGGTATCATGGAACAATATATTAAATTACTTAAGTAAGATATTAGATAATAATAAATAATAGAATAATAAAAATACGAATTAATCAGGGATTTCGTTTGGATATTATTATTATTCTTCTTAGTTTTACTCGAGACATATTGATTTGAACAAAGATTAAATTAATTGTTGGAAAAGGGTGAGCAGGTGAGCACAGTTAAAAATATACGGGAGTTTACAGTGCGATCTATTAAATCGATTCGAAGGTTCCACGAACTATTTCGTTAAGCATCAAATGTTTATTTGTACATTCGCATTGTGCTATTTATCAAAGTGAAAATGAAAATGGCTAGGGAAATATGCTGAAATGTAGTTTTGCATTAGTGACCAATAACGGGAAACAGTCAGGCTTATTCTCGTATAAAATATGAGATAAAAGTTTGACGTAAAAGCGTATACGATAATCGCTTATACGATAGCGATGACAAACGGTGTCGGTTTGACCGCCACCGCGGGGCAAATCCTTGTTCATATCCAGACTATACGGACTTATACTTGCCTGTTCCTCGAGGGATTCCTCATGTCCATTCTTCTCCTCTTTCCCAGTGAGACTGTTCTTTTACTAGCATGTGTATGTGTCTTGTAACTAATAAATTACATCTCTACCTAACACCTAATTCTTATAGAAAATGCCAAGGTTCGTAAGCGATGTACATCGATCCTGATCCTATGTAATTTAATATTTTTTCTCGTTATCTTTCAAGGATATCAGATATATAACCTTACACACCATTATTGGAGAAAATCTACGAGCAAAGAGGAAAAATGTAACGCGTTACATTTCTTTCTGATAAGGGGAAGTAATAAATTAATTTTAATCGAAACGCGTTAAACCGTAATATATACATCTGTTTCGAGGGTTAAACTATAATCACCTTTAACTGCCATTATCAGAATTATGCAATAATTCACGTCGCTCCAAATCAATATTAATGCGTTAATCATTCGAAACTAGCATTCCCTTGACACCACTAAATACACGAACCCTTCCTATTACATTGGACTAATTTCTGAAGACAATCATTACCCTTTGGTCTACAACAAAACGCAACAAGAAGTGAGAACCCATATTTCACAATTTCCTCACGCTAACTTCTTAGTAGTTTCTTGCCTTTTCGTAAAATTCTGAGAAAATTTAGAAAACACATGTTTTACGCTTTCTTTTTATTTCTATTCGGGTACACGTTTTTGCCTTTATTAATTTATTTATCTATTATTATTTTCCAAAAGGCCGAAAGATTTCCAAATAATTTCCACGTAAGGCACAATTTGACAAAGGTTAAAAATTTACAAAGTTAACTTGATTTCAGACAAACTTAAATTTCCGCATTTAGCGCGTACTTTCAGAGTAACTTTTAAACTGGAAAATTATATCAAGATTAAACTGGAATTTTCAGTGGAAGTCAAAATTGAGATACAGAAATTACATTTGAACCTTAAGGTAAAAATTTGAATATCTAGTTACGCACTTCAATTAAGAATGTAGAATTTACGTTTATACTTTTTTTGTAGATATTTCGCCCGCAGCCGAAAATAAATATTAAATTAGTAAAATTATTAAAACACTGAACCTGACTTAATTAAATTGTACTTTTAGCAACTGGTAGTGAAACACTCACAAAAAAATATATAAAAGGTCAAACCGTCACAACAAACTGCAAGAAAATAATATTTCACAAACCTGAAATTATATTTTCAACGTAAAACTTGATTTTTTTGACATAGAATCCGATTAACATTCATTAAGGCTTTAGAATATAACAACAAGTCACAAGAAAAATAACTGAAGTCTAGGAATTTGGAATATAACTTAATGAAATGGAAAGGAATACAAGCCCAATCAAGAAAAGGAGGGAAATAAGATACAGATTATGGCTATTAGTGAAACCAAAGGATAGGAGGTGGAAAATGGAGAATTTCAGAACAATACGGCATATACTACTCAAGAGTATTAGATGGTCGAAGAGTAAAAGAAATAGCAGGAGTAGTAGTAAGAGAAGTTAAAGATACAAGAATATTAGAATTTAAACCACTATCATCAAGAATTATGTATATTACAACCCAACTAGATTAGGAACTAAATATCTCACAGATCTTTGCTCCAATAGAGGGCACAGAAGAAGGAAAAATGATTGAATTTTATACAGAACTGCAAGAAACATTAGATCACATTAGAGAAAAAAACGGAAAAATAATAGCAATGGGGCTGGAATTCAAGGATGGGGAAGCATATAAACCGAGGAATAGGATGCATGGGCAGATATTTAGAAGATGCCAATTACTGATTTTCTTAGTTGAATTACATCGTGGATACAACCCCTACAGGACAAAGGCACTTTCATAGCGGAAGGAAGAGACTGCAGCAATATAATATTAGATTTCTTTGTTCGTATACACACAAGACTGAAGAGGCTACCTAAAAAAAATCAAAACTATTAAAGAAGCCGAGTTTAAACCATGCAGAGAATGGCGAAAGCTGACATAAATTTAATGTACGCCCTACAGGAGTATAAATATAATATATTTCAGCACTGCAGACCAAAAAGGCCCTTGATTTTGATAAAGTCTCACGATTGATTCTTATTCTTATTCCCAGTTAGACAAATCCACTTCATTCTTCACACACTCCCACCAATTCTAAAAACCTTCTGTGGTGCTCTATTTTCCTTCATACGTTCTAAATGGTCCAGCCGTCTCGATTTTCTTTGATTATGTTTATAATCCCTGGTTCTATATACAGTTCTATTTCCAAATTCGTTCTTCTCCCCCACCTGTGGTTCTATTTAATTCCTCTATAAATTCTATGCACAATTTTCCTTTCCTATACTTTCAGCTTTTTGATATCTCCTTCTTTTAGTACCCATGTTTCACTTCCGTAATACAGTACCGGCCTTACCACTGTTTTAAAAAAACGCACTTTCACTGCCCAGAATACTGCCTTACCACTAAAAATTTGTTGGAATATACTAGCACATCGGTTTGCGGCTACCATTCTTTTATCTCATTTGACTGATCACCTTGACTGTTAAACTTACTTCCTAAATTAATATATAATATTATTTTCTTTCTTAAAGTTATACATTTTCATATCTGGTATTTTTATGGTTCGATGTCTATTGATGTATTTTTCTTATAATCGTGTAATATACAATTTTTGCTTCATTAAACCTTAGCCCTACGTTCTTTGCCTCTTCTTCAAGACTTTTTATAGGGCTTTTAAGCTCTTCTTGCGTTTTTGCCAATAGCACAAGATCATATGCGAATGCCCTGCACTGATACGAGTTCTGCAGTATTGTCCTTTCCTATTAATGCCACTTCCTCTTATAACTTATTCCAAACTATATTAAATAATGAAGTAGAGAGTGGATCGCTTTGTTGCAGTCCGTTGTTTGTTGTAAATTTACTACTCATTTTGCCGTTTATTTTAATCTGTTCTATTGAGGCCACTAATGTCAGTTCTGTTATCTTAGATGGAACCTGCAGCTCTTGCACTGTGCTTTTTACTTCGCTTCTAATTTATTACTTTGTCACGTGTCTCCTGAAAATCATGGGTATCGATTTCTTTTATAAAATATTGTTATTGGATTATTCACAGGGTGAATATTTGGTCTTCCGTTGGGCGATTTCTTCTGAAGCCGGTCTGATATTCTCCGAACTTATCTTCAGCCCAATCCCTTAATATTCAGTGGAGATATGGGTCTGTAATTTTGGAAGCTGACTTGACTACCTTTTTTATGGATGGAGCATATTACAGCTTCCTCCCAATCGCTTTTCCCATTTTTTACTTCCAATTAAATTTTGTCTAGTAATAGGTGTATTCTCTCTATTAGGTTTTTCCCTTCGTACTTTATTCCTTCTATCGGAATTCCATCCATTCCAGCACCCTAGTAGTTTTACATGTTTCCTATTATCTCTTCCACTTCTTTCAATGTAGGGCGTTTTACATCTTGTTCCTCAATTCTATTGGTTACTTTCCATTTCCTCGTCATTTAAATTTTCTTTGAAATATTCCACCCATCTGGTTACTATTTTATTTTCGCTTCTCATTAACTTGCCTTCCTTATCTTTATGTATTGAAATTCTTGCTGTATACCCGTCTGATTCCTGCAGATGTCTTATAAAACTTTTTAATATTTTGTTCATTGTACTGTTCTTCTAGTGCCTGGATTTGTTTCATTTGGAATTGTCTCTTCGTCTGTCTGCAAATCTTGCTTACTTCCTTATAATATCGTGTTTTTTAACATTTTCATTCGCGCTTTTCTTCTTGTCTCTAGGACATCTTTGCATTGTTCATCAAACCATTCATTTTTTTCTGACTCGGCATCGTCTTTACTTTATTACCCATTTCTTGTTTTATTATTCTTTTAATTCTGTCTGTCTTGATCAATCTCCGCTCTCAGTGGCATTCTTTCGAGCTGGTCTTGGATGTGCGTTTCATGTATTTTTGTGCGTATTTGTGCGTATTTTTGTATTTCTTCATTTTGAATTTGTACTGTGTCGTAGTATAATAGATCGGTAAGATATTAGCTAAAAATCCAGAAGTGAAGGAAAAAATCAAGATAAAACAGACCAATTATCAGAAAAATAAACTAAATTGGAAACGACTGGAATCTGGAAGATATACGGATCATTTTTATTGAAATAAAACTCAGCGGAGCAAAAGATAATTGTGGAGAAAAGGAAATTAAAAAGAACATGAAAAGAACGAGCTGGCAGAATTGGGAAAATAAAGAAAGCGATAAGAAAGAAAAAAGGTGCCTGGAAGTAATACAACCAAACAAACTCTGATTAAGATAAGACTGAATATAATGTATAAGGCTGAGGAACAAGGTTAATGCAATTGTAGAAGAACAAAAAAAGAAGTATTCTTTATTGCAGTTAGAAAATAGTAGAGAATAGAAAGACTCCTTTCCCTTTCCGTTTCCAAGAGAAGCGTTTGTGTTCTTTAAAGTTGTAATTCTCTGTAAATTGTTATTTTAAACTCTCACTTAATCTTCCCGCAGTTGGTTTTGTATTTAAAATGACAAACAAGAAATAATATCAAATATCAAATGCAAATTTCAAGGGTTCATAACGTCTGAATATCAAATAGCATTTTAACAATTAATATTGCGTTCAATATCATCCTTGAATTTTAGCTCTTCGAATTGGACTTAACATATTCAGCTGGGAAATTTGAAACTTTATTGTTAAGAAAAAAGGGAAGCTTCAGGTTTAATGTTTCAATTAAAACTTTAAGACTAAACTTGGAAGTTCAAGGTGAAAAGTATTCAATTATCACCTTAGAAATTTTAAATATCTATTACAAACACAAGGCTTTACAGTTTCGAAAAGCAATTCCATTTGTTGCTTAGAATATATTGCTTTAATTTCGATTAAAAAATCGGCTAAATTTTTAATTTCCTCTTTAGCAACCCAGAATGATTCTACCTGATACTAGAGTTCTACAACATTCTATTTTTTTTGTTTTATAAATTTTCGTGTAAACTCACAGTTTATTTATCCTTGACATATAAACAGAACTTAAAGATAGTAATGATAATAATAACAATAATTATAAAAAAATATTTACTTATTCATCAAAAATTCGCAAAATGTTTAGTTTAAATTATGGTAACAAATTGGTATAAATAAACAATCTTAAAATTAATTTGCAAACATAATTTCGGCTAAAAATCAAATAAACATTTAATTAAATTTAAAGGGTAAACATTTGACGTGGGTGAACTCAAGAATGGTTCATAATTAATGTGAGAAGTGGTTCAGGTGATAATTTTCGTGAAATTAACGTTATTTTAAGGGGGGTTTATGAATGGGCCTGATTTCGGGGTTAAATTTAGTAGTCGTTAGCGTCCTCTTATTGCGGCCTGCTATCATTAAGGGACCTCTTTCCCGTTATGCAAATGACTTTCTTATGATGTACGAATAAACCAATGTTCCCACGTGATGCAAAATATCGAATTATAAATAAAGAACTGATGGTTCCCGTTTTAGTACGGATATAAAGAGGCAATAAAGTTATTCATTCCCAGAGGTGCTTTATGCGCGCCAAACGTTTGAAGTTGTTAGTAGCACCATGCTCTCTCGCTCCTAGATGGTACTCTTGGTTCGAGGGGATAAAAATGGGTTGGGAGTGAATGATGTCCTCGCGGGATATACCGGCTAAGATTCAACTTTCGTTGCGCTTCAGCTGCAAGTGACTTTACTTTTATATTAAGGTATTAAAAGTTTTAAATTCCTCGAACTAAATATAATACATGAAAGTTCTCCTTTATGCTTTTACGCAGTACTCAACAGCTGCACGACGCCCATGACAAATTACGAACTGCATTCAAACTTGATAGAACTTTTGTTAAAATAAAAATGACAAGAGTTTGGATCACAAGGTAATCTATTTTGAAAGTACAAACGGTGCTGAAACGGAAAATATTAGAGAATTGCGGAGTTTATACAAAAACATCAACAAAATATTCATATTCCAAAAATTGGCTTGAAGTTTGACTCGACTGAAAATAAACTTAGTCTTCACATCAAAAAATTCATAAATTGAATAATAAATTTGACTTAAAATTTTCATTTCGAAATATTCTGTCTACACAACTGAAACTACAAGGTTTGAACTGAAATTTCAACTCTAAAAGTTTCCTAATAATTTGAATTAAAATTTTCACTTCGAAATATTTTATCCACAAAACCGAGCTTTCAAGATTCGAACTGAAACTCTGAAACACTAAAAAGATTGAGATTAACAGTTTAAATGATTTCAAAATTTCCATTTGAAACTGCTTAACCACAACACCGAAATTTCGCGATTCGAAGTGAAACTTTGAAAATTTTAGATTAACAGTTTAAATTATGAACTTCTAATCAAAATTATTAAAGCATGACTTGATTTGAAAAGAGAATATCAGAAATTAATAATAAATTTGACTTGATATTTCATTTCGAAATATTTTACCCACATAACTGAAATTGGGAGTTTGGAACTGAAAATTCAATTCTAAATCACAAAAAAATTTTAGATCAACTGTTTAAATTAGGAGTTTGATAAACAAAAACAGTAGAAAGCAAAATCAGAGACCTTGTTTTTCAGTAAAATTCAGTAATTAGTAGTTGTGTATTATCATCTTTAGAAATTAAAAAAATTCCAAAATGTAATTTTTACATCAAAACTGACAACCAAATTTGGTAGAGCTTTAGTTTAAACGCAGCCTGCTTGCAAGCACTAAAAGCCTTTATGTGATATTTGGAGAGCTCAGAATAGAAGTGGAGCAAATGTTGAGAAATTAAGAGTTAAAGTTTTTATCTTCCCATAAATTTCCAAATGAATATTAAAAAAATATAAATACACCAATTGAAAGTTTAAACCTTATATTTTACAAAGACTAAGTTAGAAAATAAATCATAATAATATTAAAAGTTAATAAATAAAAAAATAACTCAACACTGGACTTGATCCACTTCTGTTCTGAGCCTTCCATTTATAGCCCAGTAATATTAGGTTTTATCTTCTAAAAAAATCCCAGTGAGCTAAATTTTTGTATACACCTTCGTTATGATGTTATAAAAAACGTGTCAAAAATCGACATCGATATCGTGGCAGCGTTGTGAGATATTCGAGGTCAAAGGTCACTAAGAGCGGTTTTTCGCAAAAATCTCGCATTTTATAGCTCGGAGGTCGATGGAGGCTATTATAAAAAGTACCCGACGAATTATTAAACACAATATTTTGTAATTGCGCAAAAGGTTGTGGTGCAAACTGTGGATGCAGAAAATTTGGTTTACAGTGCTACGCAGCTTGTGGATATTGCCATGGTTAGTCATGTTTAAATTCTGGAACTGATATACGTGAAGATATCGATGGTTTCGACATAGATGCCGACTTAAGTCCACTCGATATTTTATCTGCAAATATATGATAGAAACATAAAATGAAGATGATGACGAAGATATTCAGCAATTCACCACAACTAATCATGGGTTACCTTCTCTGCGCTCTACGACGAAAACGGTTGGTTCTACAAAAAAATGTGTATAATCTATTTTGTAGGAAATTTTCAGTTCTAAAATTTGTATAATAACCTTCATCGACCTGCGAGCCATAGACAGCGAGGTTTTCGCGAAAAACCGTTCTTCGTGTATACAAAAATTTAGCTCACTGGGATTTTTTTGGAAGATTGGGGAATTTTATGCCTAAAATTACTGGATTATTATAGATATATGTACATCAAATGAAACAGTTTTTACAATCTTCCCCAGAGTACTCTAGCAAACATTTTGAACATATTTGGCTATGATTTCCGTTTTCCAATATTGGTACTGAATAACTGTTAAGCTAAAATTGCGAAGTAAACTCAAAGATTAAGCTTCTAGTGCTACAAAAATCCTTATTTTCAGCTTTTTTTAGAAATTGGTGTAAAGAATGACTACAAAGTGGCAATTTTCATTTTATCTTTAAAAATACATATTTGAACTTTAATTTTATAATAAGAATTCGTATCTAAAACTTTGAATTTTTGAAAGCAGACAGAAAAGAATCCAGACTTCAATATTTATTTAAATTTTAATTGTTTACCTTTTTTTAGCAAAAATTCCCACTTGGGAACGTACATTTAAGAAAATTCGGTCCCAAGTAGTCTTTAAAAAGCTTAAAAGCCTAATTGTAAGATAAAATTTATTTAAATTAATTAAACATTTTGTAACTAATGTAATTTACTGCAAATTGATTTTCATTAATTGGTTTTTTAAACCTTTTTGTAGCAGCAATCTATTATTTTTGCTATAAAAATAAATTCAGTTACAAATTATACATATTTATCTTAATGCTACTTTAACGAAAACTCAAAAATACTTTATCTGCAGCCTTTTAACTGTGTATCAATCGGAAGTCAAAATAAAGTTATTCAGCAACCGAAAGATAAAATCTTAAGCTTATAATAAAAATGTTTAGGCACACACTCCATTCGTCGTGGCATCACTTCCAAAATCACACTCATCAAATAGTCTCCCCCCCCTCTCCAGAATATTCAACGTAGTCTAATCTTTCGTGAATCCAAACCGTCGAGGTTGTATGGTCTTTCTAGAATTCATAAACAGCAGATCCCTTTCCACCCCATTGTTAATACCATAAATTCCCCTCCCACAACTTTGCCAAATATCTCGCTGGTATTCTTAACGCCATATACAGGAAAATCTTCGTCACATATTCCAAATTCCTTCTACTTGGTAAAACTAACTGACAATCTCGTAGACCCTAATGATCTGCTTGTCAGTTTTGGCGTTAGCTCTCTGTTCACCATCCCTGACTTAGTAGCTATCATCGAACAGGTACTAGTTCAAGACGGAAAACTTGCAAGTTTAGCCATTCTCTTTGAAAAGTGCCATATTTCCTTTTTAACAACCAATTCTATGAGGAAGTGACAGGCGCTGCTTCGGGTTTTTCTCTTTCTCTGGTGGTTGCAAACGCCTTTATGGAATTGGAACAGGCCTGGAATCTATTGATTTAAAACCCACGGCCTGGTTCCGTTATGTAGATGACACTTTTATTATATGACGCTATGGAATACGTAACCTTGCTTCCTTCCTAGAACATCTTCACAATCAACACCCTGATATCAAATTCAGTATGGAAATAGAATCAAACGGTTCTCTCCCTCTCCTCGATGTTCTGGTAACCCGTACAGTGAGTGGTCACCTTGCACACTCAGTTTATTGTAAACCTACACTCATGGATAGGAATTTACATCATCACCCGGCACAAAAACTCTCCGTAATCAATCCATGTCGAGACAGTGTCGTCAAGAATAGGCACAACAAATGAGACCTAAGTAAGGTCGTCAAAAAAACAATTACACTCTGGAAAATCCCAGAACACTTGTACATCCAAGGCTACTGCTTTCTTGTCCTACAATTCCCAAGTTACTGATTCTCAAAAAACATAACATCAAAACCATCTTCGAACCCTCTCGAAAAGTGTTGCAGATACTCCCTTCAGTAAAATGCTAGCTTTAACATCTGTAATCAAGAGGCGTCTACAGCATCCGTTGTTCTTGTGGTTTAGTACACATTGAAGAACCGGGTCGGATTAGTGTATGTACACACGTATGTGGGTATGTGTGGACACAAACGTTGCTGAAATCAGGTCTTCTATCACACTCGTTACTGAATACCATCAGTACACTGGCCATAACATCTTGTTTGAAAAATCATCAATCATTCCCAATTCTCCTCTTTTTTGCAACAGAAAAATCCGTGAGGTTATAGAAATCCTCAAGCCCCCCAACAACTTGAATCGTGACGCAGTTTATCATCTGTCGGAAATCTGGAAGTCTGTCATCGTTAATGGCTCCGTATCCTCCACTCATGACTAATCGTCATCTTCGTCTAAAACGCTTAACCGGTCACAACCGGTATAAAGTTGTTGCTTTCTTCCGTTTTCCTTCAGAAGGGTTTCGCCTCTGGCTTGATTCAAAAGTAGAGTTATCGTTCCCCTTTTCCTCTTGTTAAAAGAGTTTAACCTCTGGCTTGGTTCAGACTTTGCGTTACCAAGCTGTTTAGAGCCCCTTGTTTTCCTGCTGATGAAGGCCCTTAAGAAAGTGGGCGAAACGCGGAGTTCTTCTTTCTCAAGAATGATACGATCCCAATTCGGAAAACGTTCTTTTAACACTGACATTGGCCGTGGCAGTCTTCGAATTCATTTTTTTTTCTGTTCACGTTGAAATTTTAGTCATTTTAGTCCAGTAAAAAATAAATACATGAAAAACTACAATTTTATGTTTCGAACTGAAAGGTCAATTCTGGAACTGAAAAATTTTAGGTCGACAATTTGATTTAGAAACTTTTAATTAAAAATAATAAAAAGTCCAAATTTTGAATTACAGAGTGAGTTTTTCCCACAAAATTGAATTGCGAATACGAATTAATAAAATTTGAAAATGTAATTTTAAAACTGAAATTAATGGCTGAATTTGGTAGACTTTTAACATTTTCTGGACGTTTGTTGTGGTAAAACAGCCATGGAAAGGTAAAAAATGCTAGGTTTTTAGTTTGAACTCAGCCTGTTTTCAAGCACTAAAAGCCTTTTTGTAATAATTACAAAATTGTACAAAACAGCGTAATATTTTCTCCAGAGTAATTTCAGTAAACATTTTGAATACATTTAGTTATAATTTTTAGTTTCACATATCGAAACTGAATAATTCCTGAATTATAATTTTGCAATAAATTTAGTCGTCAGGCCAAAAATAAAGTTTCATGTGTGCAACAGAAATACTGCGTTTTAATTTATTTAGACATTCAATAACTAGAAATACAAATTAACCTTCAAAACTATAACAGCAAGCTTGCAGTTTTCATTTTCATTTTACTTTTAAAAATACATCTTGGGAGAATCAAATCCTTACTAATTTGATCTAAAAACTTCTAATTAGGTACTGGCACTGCAACCCTAAAGCTTTTAAAGTAAATCAGAAACGATTACAGACTTTAATTTTTGATTAAATTTGTATTGTTTGTCCTTTTACTAATACTTCAGATATTCTGAATTGGAAACTTGGATTTAGAAAAATTAAGCCCAAAGTAAAATCCTTCTTTTCAAGTTAGTCAGAAATTTAGTTATTACAAATCCATTTAGCTAAAACTATAAAACTTTTGAAGATATATGCTTAAGGGAAAGAATCCTTACTAATTTTATTATTTACATTCTAAATTTATACTGAATCTTCAAACCAGAAATTATGGGTTTTTGAACAAGAAGGACCTCAGATTGTAGTTTTGAATTAAACTAGAATTGTTTTTCCCTTCTTAGCAATATTTTCAATCGCAAATTAAGCTGAAGTCTTAATTCTTATAAAGAATTTCAAAGTCGAATTGTAAAACACAATTTGGGCTTATGCTTGACCCTAAATTGAACTTCTAGGGCTGGTGTTCAGGTTTAGTCTTTAACATTTCCTTTTAATAAACTGTAAGTTATGTTTAGCTTATATGTGCCTCTGCAGTAAAGACCTTAAAATATTTTAGTGTGCTTTAATTTTGTAAAATTAACTGAGGCAAAAGCTTTAAAAAATAGTGATATTGTTACTGAAGACATTAAGTCTAAGCTTAAAGGTAACTAACGCACTAACGTCCTGCGAGGCCGGCAACATGGATGGTTATAAGGCCTCGGTTGTTTCGCACGCTATACGTACGGAGGGGTGTGGTAAGCACCACGCCTTCAACAACCGCCTACCTTCCCTACTCCACCAGTGTGTTTCGGTTCCCAATTTATCCAGTGACTGGGTAGGCCACCCGCCGAGCATCAAAGTGGGGTTTGATCCCAAAACCGCCCGCGCTGTAGTCGACTGCCCTAACCACTCGGCCACTCCGGCGATAATTTTACGCTTAAGGTACAAAAACTTGAAATGAGAATCCAAAGCCAAATAAATTATCAAGCTTAAGACAAAACCTACTTTTCGAGTTGAAATTTCAGTGTATATTTCAAACTCTAAGCCTGAAAATTTGCTTTAAAATGTTTCTAAAATCAACGTAGACGTTTAAATATTTTATGGAATTGTAAAACAAAACTAACAAGTTTCTGACGAATTTAAAATCTTAGAGCTCAAGTTATGTTTCTAGGCTTAAGGTGCACCTGTAAATTAAAATATTTGCTTCAGCAGAAGGTTAAAAAGTTCGACTAGAACATTCCTTTAAACAGATTAAGTTTGAAGTCACAATTTTTGATTAGGTACAGGAAATTTTTAGATCCAAAACTGTTGTGTTACGTTTTCGGCGAAATCTACCCTGTGCTTAGCATTAAATATTCTTTTAGAGCATTTACAAAAATTTTATGGAACAATAAAAGCGTGCTTTTTATGGTTACAATAATAAAACAGTAAATACAAAAAGCTTCACTTTTTTCATGTTATGATTCAGCGGAAACTCTTAAAATTTAAAGGTGCCGTTTATCCTTTCACATATTTTCAGTGCCTTCATGCTTCATATCAAAACTAATCAAAATTTTATTTAATCGAAGTATGGAGTTCATCATTAAAATTAGAATTCGACTTGTGAAGAGAATATTTTATTACCCATCCCATCAATAGAACTCCCTCATAATAACAAAATTAACATTACGGCTTGAATTAATTATGAGAATTCCCTAGGAACGCCGTCTAATAATTAGAATGAAATTACACACAAAAGGGAGAATATTCTCAAGACTAAATAATTATTAAAATCACATTCAGACACGTGTATATTCCGAATAAAACGTACCACGTTACATTAGGGTAATTTCCTTTCTCATTTTATTGGTCGTTGTAAAAAGGAAAAAGTTGTTTTACGATTTCGTGTCAGCAGTTTTCAACTTAAAATGTCATAAATATCGATGCATTTTGCACCGTGGAGT
Source organism: Melanotus villosus (assembly GCA_963082815.1). NCBI lineage: Eukaryota > Metazoa > Arthropoda > Insecta > Coleoptera > Elateridae > Melanotus > Melanotus villosus. The sequence continues at coordinate 17,078,264 of OY720422.1, read as the reverse complement.
TTTAAGGTTACGTGGTTACCGAATCAACTTTTAAAAACTTGACAGGCTTTACATTTTAAAGCAGACGTAATATTTTATTTTTCACGGCTGTCAGGTGGGTTTTTCTTTATTTTTTCCCCAACTTTTATGTAAGGCAGATATGTAGAAATCTTCGGCTTTACTGAAGATTTAAATCTGTCTTTATAAAACTGCAGCTACACTTTCGGGTTTCGAAATATATCAAAGATTTGAAATTTGGAAATAATAAAAGCAAACTGAAATTTAGTAGAATTTGGCTCGAGTTTGCACAATATTTTTCTGCGCAAAAAAGAAAACACGACATACGAGGAGAATTTCAGGCTGTTTATATATGTATAAATATAATATTCACACGCCAGGATATTTGTAAATTTGTGGCAAACCTTAGTTATTTCTGTATCTAGCAAAATTTCCCTGAAACGGCCCACATATTGACGTTTACTTTAGGAAAAGGTGTGTGTGTTTGTGCATTCGTCACTTCGTCACAGTAGAAACGCGCAATTTATTCTATGCGTAAATATTAAGTTCCCGTGGGACGAATTCTACGATTCAAATGTAGATTCTTTATTTATACGGCCTTTTTTGCGTTTGGATTTTCACATCAGAATGGACAGTGAGATATTTAAGCAGCTTCGGTTAAAATGTTTACTTTTCTGCTTAAGGAATCTGTGAGGTGTTAGAATCGCTAGAAAATCAAAATAATAGACGCATTCATTACCTGCTACAATAATAAAGGTGTTGACAACAATTTTATTAGAAACCGGTAAAATGGGTAAAGACAATAATGAAACCTGCAGAGTAAAATGTATCATCACTTAATTTATACTTTCTAAAATTAAATACTAATAATAATAGGATAAGCGAGGCGTAAAATAAGAAAATATACAAGGTGGACCATAAGTAATGGGACACGGGCAATTTACCTAGGATTGCCTTAGACTAAAAGTTAATATTAAAAGAGATATAGAGCGTCAAATCAAACTTTTAATTTTAATTTTCGAAATATCCATAAAAACATTGAAAAATCTAACCTTTTTAGGATCGGAAATAATAATCTGAATCTGAATAACATTTAACGCAGTAAGCTAAAATTTAAAACAACAATTCTGACATGCTCTTGTCAAAAACAATAATGGGACACAGGACAATATTAGATCCGTATAAAGAACTGTCCTAAACAATTTGTTAGATCAAGAAATGAAGCAGAATTGTATCAAGTGTAAAGTTAAATTTCTGAAAGATATAAGGTGTGGGTTCTATGTTCGACAAAAATTTAGCAAGTTAAATTTATTGACGGAATAGTAAATTTCCAGAGGAGAAGAACTTGTTGCCCAACACACATAAATTACATCTAGACAATAACTCATTTTTTTAATCCCTAAAAGAGCATTACTTATGCTTACAAAATTTGAAACAAAATACCCCATTGTTCTGCATCCCATTACTTGTCTTTGACAAGAACGTGTCAATGTTTTATTTTCAATTCAAGCCCACTACGTGAAAATAACGAATAAAATGCTGCATTACTTACTTCAATAGAACTTTGGAAAAGATTAATTCTGGTGAAGTTTAAACACTATGCCTTTTAGACTGGTTTCTCGGGGGTTGGGATACCTACCTAGCACGTCCCCCGAGGTGGCGGACAGCGATGGCTTGGACCCTTAGGGCCTAAGCCAGTGGCAGTGACTAAGACATCCCAGGCCTAAACTCCTGCGTGGTGGACGAAAGCTGCTGCTACGGGCCATCCCCCCTCTTTAGTAGGTAGTGGACACTCAGTGGACTTCACAGGGTCTTCGGTCCACCGTCGTGTTTGTGCCGTGCGAGGCGACCCGTGTCGGTTGGATGAACGAATCCTGGTGGTTGAGCTGCCCCTAGGCCAGGTACGACTGCCGGGGAGCGGTAACACACCACTTTGGCCAGGATTTCACCTAGACGGGAGGTCGAGACTAACCTACCTCGATCAATCGACTGCGTCGCCAGGTCAGACCGCCGACAGGGTGAGTTCCTTAGGGGCCGAGGGGCGTGCAGCTGGGACCACGATGGGTGGTACATCCGACACATGCGCTATACCCGGGTGGTCACTTGGCTCGTGCGCTACTCGTCTTTGGGAGCTATATCCTTCTGGTAGCACTGGCGCCGAAGTTCGGCGTTCCCCTGTAGAGCTCCGTGGTGGGTGGGGATCAGGAAGAAGAATACTTTAATTTACCAACATGGATCTGAATGTAACGTGTCGAACAATCAGAGAGGGTGCGTCTTCGGATACCCCTCAACCTTTGTTGCAGATACAGCAACAACAAGAACCAAAAGAGCTGTAGCAACAGCAACAACAGCAACCACAAGAGTGGCAGTAACAAAATCCCCAGACGAAGCGGATTAGTGCAAAAAAGGAGGAAGAAGGCTCGTGAGGAAGCCAAGGCTGTCGCTAGCAGACAAGCTGGTCAAGAGACCAGACAGTCAGCTAAGCCGATACCCAGCACCTCGCAGCCATACGTCCGACCAACAACTTTTCAGAGGCAGGCTTCTGCAGCCAACTCTGGAAAGACAACAGGAGGGGCGTCGCAGAAGAAGAAGAGACAGAGGTCTGAAGGTACTCCTCCTTGAGGTCGATCCAAAAAGAAGGAATGTACAGAAAAACGCCAACAAGCCCGAGCAAAAGGCGATGCTAGACACCCTGCTCCAAACAAACCGATGAGAAGCTACAGCGAGGCCGTCAACAGACACCTCACAGTAGCCATCATTAACAAAAACAACCTTTTGGGGAAACTGACCAAGGCTCAATCTGAGACCATACAAACACAACTGGATAAAGAGCTGGACAATTACTTGTTCTCCTTTTCAGAAGGTTCTTCTCCACCCACCTATAAGAGCTGGCAGTACTCGGGGGATATCCTCCGGATAACCTGTGAGAACAACCACTCTTTGAAGTGGTGGTTGGTAACCTCCCACCTATGTGGGTGGCTGTGAGTTACGGAAGAAATGGGAACCGTCCTCAAGCGTCTGGGCATGCAGAACCCCTGGACTGAAGTGGGCAAATGCTGCATCTTTCACACCGCCACTCGAGATCAGCCTCAAGGAAGACTGGTCGTGTTTGGCATCGCGAAAGACGCCGTGGAAGCCATAAATAAAAAGGGATATAAACTTAATTACAAGTTTGAATTCCTAAATATTAAAATCCAGAAGCATTCTAAAACTTCAAGAGCATCTAGAAATACACAGCAACTGCAGCAACAACAACAGCAGAAACAGCAACAACAGCAAAAACAAGAGTCGCCAAGACAAGAGCGACAAACTGTAACCTCCTGTAATCCACCCCGAATGGAGACGGAAGATACCGAATCCACCATGATTCCAAACTGGTAAGAGTGGCTGGGGAAGCAGTCAAACAAGACGTCACTGGACTCTCATTCCAGTGACGACCAGTAAGTAACAAACATTTTTAAGTCCAACGTCTGGACTAAACATTAAACAAATTAACTTGCAACTACCGGGCGGCTACTTTACGCAGTTACCTAGGCAGTAAGCCGGACATTGCCCACATTCAAGAACCTTGGGTAGTTAACTCGAGGATTTCTGGTCTGAGCAGCTTAAAAGGGACCACTTTTGTGGATAAAAGATAGAATAAGCTCAGGACCTGTATTTTTTGTTTCAGGTCACATTCAAGAGTGGACGTGATATCACCACCATTCAGATTAGTTGTGATATTAGTCCAGTCATTAGAAACATAAAAAATGTATTTTGGTGCAAAAGGTTGAGGAGTTTTGAAACTTGTCAGGAGTGTAGACTTGGCGGCGCTAAGTATGACGCTAAGTTTGAAAACGTTTTTATTGCAAGTTGGAGATTATAAAATTTGCTACAAAATTATAATAATAATAATAATAATAATAATGTTTATTTAAATCAAAAAAATCAAAATCAAATATAAAAAAATCAAATAAAAAATTCATCAATCAGTCAATATACAAATTCATATTTTTTATAATTATTTTTAAAATGCAGATATACTTACATATTAAAACATGAACATAGATTAAATTAAAACATAAATATGACCATATAAACATTAAATTCTCCACAAAGGCATAGCCTGAACGTGGAGGAAAACGGTCCTTATATTAAATTTATAATATCTGGTCAAATCCCCAGAAGGAAACAAACGGCAATTAACTGATGAAGTAAGTGTATTTATATTTATTTATTTTATTAAATTATGGAAACAATTATAGTTCATATTAGTAATAAAATGTTTTACATTATTTTTAAAGGTACTTAAAGAACAATTTTGTCTTAAATTTTGAGGAAGCATATTATAATATCTTGGGGCAATATAAGTAAAGGATTTTTGTCCGATATTTTTACCAGCGGTGATTGTCTTTATACACTTATTCATTTTGGTTCTTGTACTATAGTCGTGCTGAACAAGTGCTGCACTATTTCTGTATAAGAACTGTTTTGTAACAATTTTAAAGAAATGTAATTGCTTTAAATCCATGATTTTAGATTCGTCATATAGCAAATCAGATGGATATGTTTTCTCTCTACGATAGATACTTTTTAAAAATCGTTTTTGTAATGATTGCAATTTCTTTAAATGACTTTCATTTGTACTACCCCAGACAATTATACCGTAAGCTAAACGTGACTGCACTAATGCATGATAAAGAACCCTCATTTCTTTCAGGTACAGGATTTTGTTTAAATATTTAAATCTGTAAAGGATAGATCTTAGATTATTAATGACAAACTGCACATGAAAGTTCCATCGTAAATGTGTATCAATAACGACTCCAAGATATTTTATTTTGTTTGTAGTGTCAATATTAATTAACTTATTATTATTATAAATAGTCAACTTCTGAAAATCTGGTAGTGAATTAATATAACATCCAAAAGGTATAAATTTAGTTTTGTCAAAATTAATAGTTAATAATCTGTGATTTAATGCATCAATTATTTTATTGAGATCTGATTCCACAGAAAGTTTTAGGTTTAGCCAATTTTTGCCCTTATAGATTATTGCTGTGTCATCCGCAAAACTAATAATCCTGCCAAGGCTCTCCATTTCCAGTATATCATTCATGTATAGTATAAAAAGAATAGGCCCTAGTACTGTACCCTGCGGAACTCCATATTGCACTAATTTTTCTTCGCTTAGTGTAGAGTTAATTTTAACTGATTGTTTTCTGTTATTAAGATAACTTTCCATTAATTTATATGGAGTTCCCCTAAAGCCCAGCCCCTGTAACACCTGTAATAACTGTTTGTGACTAACTGTATCGAAAGCCTTGGCAAGATCCAGAAATACACATATAGCAGGTTCATTTTCATCAAGAGCTTTGTATAATTCTGATGTTAATTCACGTATAGCATCTTCAGTTGACCGACCCTCCCTGAAACCAAATTGGTTTTTTGATAAGATATTGTGCTTGTTAATAAATCCTGTTATTCTAATTTTTATTAATTTTTCTAATAGCTTACTTAAGTTTGTAATTAAAGATATCGGTCTGTAATTAGAAGGGATTGTCTCGTCTCCACTTTTATATATAGGTTCTATTACAGCTATTTTAAACTTTTCAGGAAAAACACCAAGTGCAAATGATTTATTGAATATATAAGTTAATGGTTGTGCTATTTCGTCTGAGATGCATTTTAATATTTCTGATGTTATTAAATCTTTTCCAGGGGCTTTATTTGATTTTAAGGAGTTAATTATTTGAGTTATCTCATTTTCATTAGTTGGATATAAAAATATACTACTAGCAATAGTTTTTTCTTTTGGTGGTAATGTTCGAGGCTTGACTATATTGTGTGCCAATCTTTTGCCAATATTAATGAAAAAATTGTTTAACGTGTTGGCAATTCCCAAAGGATCATTGACAATTTTATTATCATCAGACATTACTTTATTAATATGTTTTTTTGAATTTTTAGTATTATTAATTTCATTAACAGTGTTCCATAGAGTTCTACTACAATTTTTATTTTGGTCAATTTTTGAACGATAATAATTTGATTTTGTGGTTCTTAATAATTGATTTAAATGATTTCTATAAATACAAAATTCCTCTTTGATTTTATGATCTTGGGGATTCTTTATCATAGCTCGGTACAGTATGTCCCGTCTATTAATTGAATTAATTAAGCCTCGCGTTATCCACTCAGTTCTTTTACAGTCACGCCGTTTCTGTACTATTAGTTTACTATTTTCTTGTATTGAGTCAGTTAACGTGTCTGTAAAAAAATCAGTAGCTTCATTCACATCATGTAGAGTATATAAACAGTCCCATGAAATTGTCTGCAGTTTTGTTTTTAAATTGCGATAATTTACAATAGTGTAACTTCTTTTCTTGTTACTATATATTTTATTTACAAAATCTAATTTAATATTCATTAATGTAGCATAATGGTCAGTTATGGCAATTTTTAAGACGTAAGTTTGGCAATTTTCTGAATTTATGTTATTGTGTTGTTTTAGAAACATATGATCTAGACAAGCTTCACCTCTTGTGGGGATGTTGATGGTGGGCGTATAATTATACTCACTTAAAATATTCAAATAATCTGAAGCTACATCACTATCTTGGAGTATGTCTATATTGATATCGCCGACCATTACACAGTAATCGCTATTTTCTTTGTGCTCTCTAAGATAATTTTTTATATTCTCTATAAAACTTTCAGGTGGATTTGAAGGAGATCTGTATATAGCAATGATTAAAATTTTTTTTTGTTGATATTGTGCGGTAATTTGTATAATACGATGTTGTCCTAAAGTTACAATTGTAGAAGAGTAATTGTTTAATGTGTTTTTTAGATATATAACCACGCCGTCACTTTTATTTACATCACCCTCATTATATATTTGATTATACCCCTCTAATTTTATTGAGTTTATATCATATATATTCCATGTTTCAGTCAAGACTATGCAATCAACTTGATTTACAAATTGTTTTAAGTACACCTTTAACTGTTCTAAATTTTTTGTTATGCTTCTTATATTTAAGTTAAGTATGCTAAGATATTGATTAAATGTACAACATTTATTATAATCATCTATTGTTTCTAAAGCTTTTGTTTGAAAAGGAATGTAATTATTATCTCTAAGGTATTGATTCATCAAAATTATTATAAGTGTATATCCGTTTGTTTCGTTCTAGCTAAGTTTAACCAAAATTAGAAATTAGATCCCAAATCTATTTACTCAATACAACACTAGATATACGAAAAGAAATTCAATATGTTTAAAAATTACGTAAAATGCTCAAAACCAAGATTTCAGTTGCATTGCGCTGCGTGTCCATGCAAAAAGGATTAACAGGTTTTAGTTTCTAATAAAACAAATATTGTTTGTTCATTTTACTGTTTTACAGACATTATAAGATTTTGAAACTAACTTACTTACTTGAGTGTAATTTCGCGATAAATTATATCTATAACGACTGTATATCCTCTAGGCAAGTGATAATTTTTATTGGGCTTTCTTCTGATTTACGCACGTGAATTGAACATTCTTTAACCCAAACAAATTTATATTTTTTCTCCATAGCTACCTTTCTACATTCATTTAAAATGATTTTGTTGCCAACAGTTAAATGTTCACGAATATAAATTTTATTTATATTATTAGTATTTTGTAAAATCTTCTTCACTTCAAGCCCTCTGTTCTTCTTGTAGTATTCCTTAGCTGCTGCAATGATTTTATTTTTACTGGTTCTTGAATTTAACGTAACAATTAATGGTTTTGGTTGCTTGGGATTACGCGTGGGAACTCTGTGGGCCACATCAATTTCAATATCGGTTATATTAACACCAACTGCATCAAAAATTTTTTTCACTAGCTCTCGAGGTTCTTGGTTTTTTTCTTCGGGTACCCCCACAATCTCTATATTTTGTAATCTTGAACGTTGTTCTAACATGTCTAACCTCTTTTTTATATCAGCGTTTTCTTTGGCGAGTATTTTATTTTGCTGGATGACTTTTGTGTTATTTTCTTCAAGCGTTTGCAGTTTATTTTGTAGATTTGCTACAATCAGCATTTGGTTTTGAATTGCAGTGACCATATGGAATAGCTGATCGAATTTTTGGTCAAATGTCAGGTTTTCTATGTTATTAGATGCATTAGCAACAGAATTTTGTTCTGTTACTTCGATAAGCGTTAGACTATCTGTATTTGAGCCCCGAACGCATGTTTTGCATAGCCATTCATTTCTTTGTGTTTCATTTAATTCACCCAATCGTTCTTTACGCTTCCCGGCGCATTCAATATGAAAGTATTTATTACACTTCTTACATATTAAAAAAAGTCTATCTTTAATATCATAGCCACAGTCATTACATTGTGCACTCATTTTGTTATTTAGAATGTAGCACGGACACGTTAGTAAGAGCACTTTATCCGTGTGTTCGCATTGACGGTCGAACGCGAAATTACTTACATACATTTTTTTGTCAGACTAATACTTTCCGAGTTACAGGGCCGAACAATAGGACGAATTTTTTTTAAATTGGAGAAAAGCGGCATTTGCACCCTACTTTTTATCAATTATCAACCCATTAGCGTACCTAAAGCAGCCTTATCTAATATCTAACTGTTTATATAGAGATATACAGAGTGATTTTTTTAAAACTGAATTGCAGCAGGCCCTGGATAACCTTCGAACTGCCTGTATTAAACTTTTGTCTGGCGAAAAAAATGTATATAAGTAATTTTGTAGCAACTTTTTTATCCTCTCCAACTTTCAATAAAAAACACCTACAAGAATGGAGTTATATGTTAAAAACTGCCTTTGGCCGCCATTTTTCAAGATGGCGGCGCGAGCGGCGGTCCCGCGAGGTCGGAAAATTAGCGTCATACTACACTTGTGCCAAATTTCAAAACTCCTCAACCTTTTGCACCAAAAAAGTACCTAATGACTGGACTATATGTATAGGGGAAAAACTGATATAGTTTTAGTTTCAGCTTATCTCCCAGGAGATTCAACAGATCCCCCTCCCACTGCTGAGCTGATGGAAGTTATCAACTACTGTGAGGAGAATGGAAAGCATCTGATTATTGGGTGCGACTCGAACGCACACAATCAGGTAAGTGCCGATATCAATGCCAGGGGTAGATCACTACTGGAATACCTATCTGGCACAAATGTCGAAATACTTAATAGGAAATGTGAACCTACTTTCGTCACAACTCGATGTCAGACTGTAAGAGACATTACACTGGCTTCTTCAAGTATTTCTAAAAATATACTCTCACTGGCAGGTGCTGCCTATGGCAACCCTCTCGGATCACAGAATAATAAGCTTTAGCTTAAAAGGCCAAGGCCACTCGGCAAGAGTACAGAAGCCTAAAATCAACCAACAGACTTCTCTATGCAGAATGTGTATAAGGCTGACTACGGCTTCTTCCACCACTAGACAATACTTAACGATAGAGGATCTGCAGAATGGAATTGACCTCCTGTAGAACTCGAGCATAGACTCTTTTCATCATGCATGCCCGGTAAAGACATTCTCATCTCGCAGCACCACTCCATGGTGGTGCAAATAGCTTGTGAAGCTGAAATCGACCTTAGGCAAACTGTTCCATAAAGCCAAGAGATCAAAATCAATAAATGATTGGGAGATGTACAAACATCACCAAAGAATCTATAAAAGAAATAAGAACAAATGGGAGTCGTGGAAGTTATTTTGCAATGCAATGCAAACCATGCTCGTCTTAATAAAATTCGGTCGAAAGACAACAGCAACCTGCGAGTCTAAAACGTGAGGACGGTAGTTTTACCACTAACGTTGATGAGATAGCAGAGGTGCTTATGAGCACTTATTTCCCGGGGTGCCTCACCGAGCCTCTACCCGCATGGAACGGCGCTCACAGTCCTACTCCAAGAGAGGAGGACTGGGAAGTGGCGAAGAGGATAAAGTAATTTGGGCGATCAAAACGTTTCATCCCTTCAAATCTCCAGGACTGGATGGCATATTTACAGCTCTATTACAATGGAGTCTGGATGCCCTGCTACCACACCTGCTGCGAGTCTTTAGGAACTATATCGCTTTTAGATACATTCCAAAGAAATGGAGGGAAGTGAAGGTAGTCTTTATACCTAAACCAGGTCGTAGGGATTACTCCCTACCCAAGTCCTACCATCCAATCAGTCTAACATCTTTTCTTCTGAAAACGCTGGAAAGACTGTGTGACAGAGAAATAAGGGATAATGTTCTGACAATCAGTCCACTACATCCCAATCAACATTAATATGTTCCGGGGAGATCTACCGATTCCGCACTACACTCAGTAGCAGGGCGAATCAAAAAGACACTAGACAATAAAATGTCTACCCTGGGCGTATTCATAGATATAGAAGGAGCGTTTGATAAAACGATCTTCGGCAGTATTGACACGGCCCTTCGGTATCGTAGGGTGAATGACATCCTTCGGGAATGGATATTACAGTTTCTTAGGTATAGAGCTGTACACATTAGAGTAGGAACAACCACCACTAGAGGAACGGTATCCAGAGGCTGTCCGCAGGTTGGCGTTTTGTCACCACTACTATGGAATCTAGTAGTTGACAGCCTCATTGACCGCCTCAATGGCGCAGGTTTCTATACAGTAGGCTACGCATATGATATAACTATTCTGCTTGCTGCCAACTGCTGTGCAGTTTGATGCAGAAAGTACTTAAGATGTCTGAGAAATGGTGTACGGAACACTCTCTACAAGTTAATCCGACAAGACGGAGATGGTTCTGTTCACGAAAAAGATGAAGGTTGTCATCCAAAGGACACCAAGACTCTTCCAGACTCCCCTAACTTTTTCAGATAAAGTCAAGTATCTGGGAATTATACTAGACAAAAAGCTGAACTGGGGTAGACATGTAAAGGTTAAAACCGAAAAAGCAAGCGTGGCATTTTGGCAGTGCCGTCATGCAATGGGCAAACTTTGGGGACCGTCACCGAAGGCTGTCCTATGGTTGTACATGGCTGTAATTCGACCAATGCTATATTATGAAGAACTTGTCTGGTTGAGCAGGATCAGACAAGTTACTGCAGTAAGAGAGATCTCACACGTACAGAGATTGGCGTGTATGAGTACAGGGTGGCCCATTTTCGATGTTTTTAAATGGGAAGTACCCTTAATATCGGAGATAGACAAAAACTGATGTCGGAGTCCAGGGTTCATTTTTGATGCAGGTTCAAGTCCCGAAAATAAAATTCCGCTATCTTTTGTTATTTTTTAGTTATAGCCCAAAATTCAAAATTTGACCACATCGAAAACTTCAAATAACTCTCTTGGTTTTGAAGATATCCAAAAACGGTAAAAACATTCTACAGGCACTTTTTCAAGGAGAATACAATAGTCAATTAAGATATCTTCTAATTTTCATGTTTTAAGAATTATGACATAAAGTTGGTATTTTTTAAATATAAGTCGTAGTTGGCCATGATACCATTCAATTACATATTTTTTCTGCTTTCCGAAAATATACTGGGGTTAAATGCAGTAACAATACCTTTTTTGAACAAAATCAGATTATATAAGATGTTGTTAGCAACTAGTAGGCCATGGTTCATGATAGCAATAAACAAAAGCTAATAGAGCGGGTGCATGTGACGTCACCAGGCACACAATAACGCGCCCGACTGAAAATGACCGACAGTTTTGAAAGTTAACAAAACTAAATTATTAATTTAATATTTTGTAGAAAATCTCGCGTTATCTTTAACAGCTTTTAATTATCTTGACATAATTATGGAGATTTTACAAGTTTCTACGTATAACCTGGCAAAATTTGTAGTTTCTTGTTTTCCAGAGTTTTTCTCTAACTGCTTTCTCTCTGAAATGTCATGGTCCCTAACACTCTTTTTAATTCGCGATAAAATTTTCAATTACGTTCGTATCAACTGACCGCGGGGAAAATTTTAAGGAACTGAAAATTTCGTAATTATGTAGGCTAAACCATCCCTCATCTGGTTAAACACATCTTTATTCGGTTTGATATTGTAATATGTAATATTTCCCTTTTGGTAAAATTAGTATACCGGTGTACACAAATTTACCCTTTACCCTTTGTTTACCCTACAAGTGTTTAGCTGATGGCCTAGTGACGTCACATGCAACCGCTCTTTTAGTTTTTGTTTTGCTATCATGAACCATGGCCTACTAATTGCTAACAACATCATATAATCTGATGTTGTTCAAAAAAGATATTGTTACTGCATTTAACCCCTATAAACTATATATTTTCGGAAAGCAGAGAAAATATGCAATTTAATGGTATCATGGCCAACTACGACTTATATTTAAAAAATACCAACTTTATGTCATAATTCTTAAAACGTGAAAATTAGAAGATATCTGAATTGACTACCGTATTCTTCATCTAGAATGTTTTTACCGTTTTTGGATATCTTCAAAACCAAGAGAGTTATTTTAAGTTTTGGATATGGCTAAATTTTGAATTATAACTAAAAAATAACAGAAGATAGCGGAATTTTGTCTTCGGGACTTGAACCTGCATCAAAAAAGAGCCCTGAAGTCCGACATCAGTTTTTGCCTATCTCCGATATTAAGGGTACTTCCCATTTAAAAACATCGAAAATGGGCCACCATGTACAACGGGGGCCATGCGTTCCACCCCAACCGCAGTTCTGGAAGCAGAATCTATCTGAATTCTGCAGGTGCATCCGAGCCAGATATATCCATCTATACTGATGGATTCAAAACCTCAGACGGTACAGGGGTAGGCATCTTCTCAGATCTCAGATGACCTACACCTCCAAGAAAGCACATCATTAGGCACTTTGGCCACAGTCTTTCAAGCAGAGGTTGCCGCCATAATGCAGTGTGCAAACGCAATTCTTGCACGCAGAATCAAGAAGAAGATTATCAGAATCTCAAGCGACAGCAGAGCTGCTCTGTTGGCACTGAACGACTGCAAAGTTGTATCAGGAATAATACTCCAATATCGCAGCACTCTGGAGCAAGTCGCTATTGACAATGTCCTAGAACTCGTTTGGGTCAAAGGACATTCTGGACTATACGGTAATGAGCGAGCTGATGGTTTGGCAGCGTAAGGCTCGGAACAACCCTTTTGTGGTCCCGAACCTGGACTCCCACTATCCCCAATTGCGCTCAATACCTTAATCGAAAAGGAAACCCGCAATCGCCACAGCGAAAGATGGGTCAACATGAACAAATGCCACCATGCAAGGATGGCGATCAGAAGCCCCTAATTGAAGATGGCAAACTTTTGTATACAGCTGTCAAGAGACAAACTACGACTTGTTGTAGGAATATTGTCAGGACCCTGTAAACTAAATAAGCATATGCACAGGATGGGACTAAGTGAGGACCCTACCTGTCGGGGTTGCGACTTAGAAGACGAGACAGCAGAGCATATTCTGTGCAAATGCCCTGCACTCGTTCCAATCAGAGGATCCATGCTAAGAGACTTCTGGCCTAGTATGGCCGGTATTAGCAGCATCCCTCTGGCGAGTATCCGCAGGTTCATCCAAAGGTTAGGATGGATTGAGTGATGCGCCTAGAAGAGGATGTTGCAATGGAGGCAGCACAATGGGCCCATAAGAGGCCTAAGTACATGTGACGTAAGCCACCCTCCACCCATAGGCCATAATCCAGAAATCCAGACTGGTTTACCCATCAGTACTACTAGATGAAAAACCGTAGCAGTTTGAGTGATAGCAGAGTGCCTCCAAGGAGGAGTTCTCTCTTCCTTGCTATGGAACTTTGTCATGAACGAGCTTCTGCAAAAGCTCAGCAGCAAAGAGTTTTCTACCTTGGGTTACGCTGATGATCTTGTCATGGCAGTAGAAGGAAAATTTGTCAAAATAGTCAGGGAGCGTATGCAACAGGAATGCTGTATCTATGTGGACCGAAAGGGAATTCCTTAGGGTCAGTCCCGAAAAAGCAACCATAATATCATTTACGCAAAGAAAAGACCTAGAGGGTTTGAGGCCTTTACTTCTTTGCGGTAAAGAAACTGCTTTGTCGGAAGAGGTAAAGTACCTGGATATCATGTTAGACTCAAAATTAACTTGGATCCAACATTTTGGAAAAATTATCAGAAAATCGGAAACTACATTAGCTATAGTTAGATGAACGTACGACAAATCTTGGGGTTTTAAACCAGGAATGGTGTATTGGCTATACAGAGTGGCCGGACCAGCTGTTAAGAATGCGGCTTTGGTATGGTGGCCCAAGGTCAAAGAAGAATCTATCAAACTAAGACTAAGCAAGATATAACGGCTTGGCTGTCTTGGCATAATAGGGGCAATAAAAACAACGCCCTCTGCTGCTATGAAGGCTCTCCTAGACATCCCCCCTCTTCTTATAGTAAATAGAGGGGGATGCAAGATTGGGAATCTGTACATTGCAAAATTCACTGTACAACTTTCGTTCAGGTGCAGAACACACGAGTATAATTGGTAGCATAGAAGGTCCTCTACTTGAAATGAGGATGGATTATACGACTGCCAAATATCTTGTAGGCTCACTCCTCGAGGTGGTAATACAGGATCATGAAGAGTGGAAAGATCCCAAACAAGATATTCTTCTGAAAGCCTAATTTGGTACACGGACTGCCTTTTATGGTGAAAGACCAAAAGAGAAACTTAGCTTCTCGCCATATTTCAAACAGAAAATGTGCGATATTACATTATGAGCGGAAAAACAAACGGAGGGCTTATAAACATAAGCGGGCCTATACAGGGTGAGGAAAAGGTAACGCAATAACTCTTTTAGTGGCGACTTTTAGAAAAAATATTTTTAACAAAAGTTGTTAGATGGTAAGTACACCATATAAATGTGGTCTTGAATTTGACTTACGTCATCACGTGTAAGTACAGGGGCATGCCACTTTACTTTTTTAAATGCCAACTTTTAATTTTTTTTTACATTTCTGGAATCGTCAGAGTTTTCTGCTTCTGGCAGCATAAAAATTTTGGTAGATTGCATTAGTAAAATTTTGAGAAAAGTTTAAGTAAGATGTCGTCTGCAGACGAACCACTAACGTTAAAGGTCGGTATGTAGCTAATCTTGTGCTGGGTCCGTTAAATGAAAATGAACCTAGAAGAAGATATTTAGTACACGTAAAAGTGCTAGACAAAACCAATAATGTAACAATAGCTAGATTTATTAATGAATCATTAAGTAGCTTTTATTTGCCTAACCAAGTTCCAATAAATAAGATTTTGTTGATGGTTAAAGATGCTGCGCCATATTGCCATATAGGGTAAAGGCGTCACAGAATTAAAAGTCTTTATTCCAAATTTAATCCGCTGCAGGTGTTTGGCTCACGCTTTAAATCGTGTTGCTGAAACTGTCCAGTTAGAATATAGTTTAGTTAATGGTATATTTTCAAATCTTAAAAAGGTTTTCATTAAAGTGCCTCTTAGAATCCAGATGTATAAAGAAAAGTGCCCTGAACTGCCTTTACCGCTGGATCAAATTTTAATTAGATGGGGTACCTGGTTAAAGTGTGTAGACTTTCTGGTAAAAAAAACTACGCTGAAATTAAAAACGTTATACGAGCCCAACGTCAATGAAATTCGTACACCTGTATTTTTCGTTACACCTATACTTTTAAAATGCTAAAAGCGACTCTTTAGAACCATATTCCGAAAAATTTATATTTAGCGTAAAAGTTTAATTTCTTCCTTAAAAATAGGTGTTCTCATTTTGCCGAATTTTAATAATTGATAGGAATAAAATTAAGATCAAACCTAGACATACAGTGCAATGAAATTCGTACACCTATTTTCCGAGTTCACTGAAATTCGTACACTTAGGGATCTAATTTAGTATTTATTTAATTGCTATGTTTTTAATTGTTGACGTGTTTATTTATAACATGGATGTACAAGCCCGAAGTCAATGAAATACATTCACCTGAAATTTGTTATCTTAAACATGAGTAATTTGTTAACAAAGAGCTATGCAAACAAATTTAAAAAAACGGATTTGCAACATATGAACTGAATTTATTGACTTTCGATTACATGTAACTAATAGTAGATTATTCTACAAGTAAAGAAAAGTGGCAGTTTTCTAGCGAGTGGAAAATGTTTGATTCACGAGCGTTAGCGAGTGAATTACAATTTCACGAGCTAGAAAACCACTTTTCTTACGCGTTGAATACGCTATTTTTTTGTGTAAGTACTAAAAGTTCGAATTGTCTAGACAAATTTGTTAAATTTATCAAGGTTATGTTTGTACGGAAACATAGCAACTACAACACGTACATAGTAATAAGTAAACAAACAGACTGTGTTGCTAGGAATAAAGCGTTGTAATGAAGAAAAGGTTGCTAACGAGAAAAATGCCACTTTTCTTTACTATTTTCTACATAGTAAAATGGCCGTTTACCATTGAGTATACAAAAAACATACTTATTGAGGCTTTTATTAAAAATTTGGTGGCCAAACATAATATCAAATGTTTAAATATGGAGTGCAGATGTTAATACAGAAATTAGACGAAGGAAATTCAGATGGTTGGTGCATGCTCTGAGGAAAGCCAGGGATGCTCCAAGTCATATTGCGTTGGAATGGAACCCACAAGGTGGAAGAGCCAGAGGACGCCCCTGCATTACCTGGAAAAGGGCAGTAAAAGAAGAATATGTAAAATCCATCAGACAGTTAGTGCAATTGCCCAAGACAAGGAAGAGTGGAAACAGTCTGTAGTAAAATGTTATACATACAGGGTGGTGACTCGAACACCCGAACATAGGGATTTAACATGTAAAATCATATTTTCATAATTTCCTGCTCCCCTAATTATTTTAGGTAAAAAAGCTTCAAATAAAAGTTGTAGAGCACAAAATTCTGCATCTGAATCAATAAACAAAATTAATTTTGCGTGCCTTATAACCCCAGAAATTAGGTATGAAAATGACGTAAATCACCCCAAAAATAGCGATAGTCATGGAATTGAAACAAAAATTAACAAATGTTAACGGTTTATCTGTCAAGTTACGCTGCGTTAGTTTATTTTTATCATTACTTGTAATTACTGTTGAAGTGAACAATAGTACATAAAATAATTTTAAATAAAAAAAAATAAAAATAATAAAAATGAACTAACTTGACAGATAAACCGTTAACATTTGTTAATTTTTGTTTCAACTCCATGACTATCGCTATTTTTGGGGTGATTTACGTCATTTTCATACCTAATTTCTGAGGTTACAAGGCACGCAAAATTAATTTTGTTTATTGATTCAGATGCAGAATTTTATGCTCTACAACTTTTATTTGAAGCTTTTTTACCTAAAATAATTAGGGGAGCAGGAAATTACGAAAATATGATTTTACCTGTTAAATCCCTATGTTCGGGTGTTCGAGTCACTATGTAGATACGTATATAACCCCACAGTAAAACATATTAATTTTTTCTAAATAACTATGTCCCCAAAGGGAAATAATGGGATTTAATGATAGTAATAATAAACATACTTAGATGTTACATAGTTAGGAAAACCCCATTATTTACAATATCTATGTATGTACATACTTTGGTATTGAGTGGCATCGCCTTTATTTGCAATGACTGACTGCTCTTAGACGCTTGTTTATGCTTCCTATTAGTTCTTTGCACTGCTGTACAATGATAGAAATCCAAATTTTGCTTATTTTTTCTTTAAGAAGAGTTTGCATACTAAGACGGCCTTTACATAGAATCCTTTTGATAATTCCCGAAAGGTTTTCAATGGGGACTAGACGACGGCCAGTTCAAAACATTAATTCTGTGATTTTGTAGCCACTGCAACCTATCCCATCTTGTTGAAAAATAATGTCTTCATCGGTATGTAGCTTTTTCAAGGACGGTAGAACATGATTCTTAAGAATATTTTGATATTTTTTGGCATTATCAACACCGTCTAGAAAGTGAAGCTTTCCCACAACATTGGCACTCATGTAGCCCCATACCATTATTCCATCGGTGAATTTAACTGTTTGCAGAGTGAAAGACTTCACATTTATTGTGAATAACTCTACCGCGGTAAATACGTAGCAACTGGATGAATACTAGACCAAATGACCAAGTGTACGAATTTGATTGAACTCAAGAAATTGGTGTACGAATTTCATTGAACCGTACCTATATCTAAATTTAATATTAATTTTATTGGTATCAGTTATTAAAATTCAGCAAAATAATAATACCTATTTTTAAGATAAGAAATCGAAATTCTATGGTAAATATAAATTTTTTAAAATACCCTTGTAAAAAGCCGATTTTTAGCATTTTATAGGCATAGGTTTAGCGGAAAATACAGGTGTACGAATTTCATTGACGTTGGGCACGTATGCCAGTTTGATCCCGAAAGCTCAGCTGCAGATGGAACTTGTACCAAGTATTTTAACGATTCAAAAATTAAAACCCAGTTAATTTATATTAAATCTAATTTTATTTGCATCGCAACTGCCATTGAACAGTTAGAAAAGCGGGAACTTCCACTAAATGAGAGCTTATCAATTAATTAATTTCTAAAAACTGATTTTGTTAAAGGTGGTGGTGAAATAACAAAAAAGTCGAAACAAAACTAAATTCTGTTTTAAGTAAAAATGAAAGGTACTTTATGTCAAAAAATTTAATGATGTATTAAATGGTAGACAATGCGATGAGATGTTAGATTTGGACCCAAATACGATAAGTACCTTTAAATACGCACCTGTAACTTCTTGCGAAGTTGAGCGCACATTTTCCAGTTATGAACATTCACTAAGTGTCCAAAGACAGTCTTTAGCCTCTGATAATTTAGAAAAATAGTTAGTAAGCTACAACAGTGTAGAATCGTATTGTCAAGACTAAGTTTTAACTGGTTGATAATATTTTTATTATAAGTTTGTACTATTATGTTTTTATTATTTTATGTTTTTAATGTTCCTTTTTTATTAAATGCCAGAACAAAAATAATTATTTTTAGTGGATAGTATTTCTTTTTTCTATTTAAGCGACAGTTACAGAAAAATAAATGAAAAATTTAAAAACGTGTTTTTAATTTGCATAGGTTGTTACGATTTTTTTGCTTAGCAATAAATCGTATCATTTTTTTGTTTGATTTGACAATGTTGTTAGCGTTAAGAATTTTTTTTGTTGTGCTTGTTTAACTTTAATTTCTTCAAAATTTCCCATTTTACTTGATTAATTCATATAGCTATTTTTCCTTTTCGTATTTTGTAAAGATTTTCTTTTGATTGGGGTTTTGACTGCATTTGTAATGCTTTATTTCCATTGTGCCGGCGCATAAATTTCCATCTTTAAGCGATGCCTGGTTATTTAGTTCATTTGTTTGTCTTAATTTCGTTCGGAAGTAAATTCTTTCCGGTTCTACCGACTCCATCTTTCATATTTTCTTTTGTGTTTCATTAATTCTCTATGTCTTGATAGCATTTCTACGTCGTTGTGATTTCATTTCTTGTTACGCACCGTGTATATTCATTTATGAAATCTTTCGAGTGAAATTCATATTTTTATGTGACTTTTAGGGTGGAAGTTTGTGACTTTAGTTTTGCGTATGCGCAGAGTGAATTTTTCTGGGGGGTGTTGTATTGAAGTTTTACACGAGGGCTCCTTTGCATTAAAACTTTCAAATGGACGGACCTGTTGGCCACGTTTTATGTTTAACTTAATTTACGATTGATTCGTAATTATATTCTTTGAATGGAATTAATTGCGTTGCACTTTGGATTTGCTTCAATGTGTTAAATATTTCATTTGTTCGTATTCGCACTTTCGTTAATATTGTGGTAGGTTGAAATTTTCTTTAATCTCCATTTTCTTATTGAATTGGAATTTACACCGCCTTGCTTGGGTTATATTATATCCGTTTTCCTGTGTGGATATAATTTATATTTTAATGGTTCCTGGTTGGAGTTCTTAAAATTTGCTTGATTGCAAACTTCAAAACACGTGGGAGGATGCCATTACGTTGTCGCCATTCGCCATGTGGTGCTGTCGATTTGGATTTCAACAAATTCTTCGCTTGCTTTGTTAGATCAACACCTGCTTCTGTCATCGAATTTTAAGGAGATAAGTGCTTAATTTATTATTTCTTGTACTTGTGTAATTTTTTGCCACTAATAATTTTTAGTATTATTAACATGTGTTTGCCGCATGTGATTTTCTTGTTTAGCAAGTAATTAACTGTCGTATGTAAAATTTTGCATAGTACGATTCATTTATGAATTAGGTTTTGCTTATTAATTTTTATACTTTTAAATTTTTCCCTAATTTATGGACGAATGGCTATAATTTTTTATATTTAAAATTTTCACTTGTCTTTCCATCTAGATATTTCTAGATGTATTTATTTTGATCTTTTGTATTAAATTTATATCTTTTATATGTATATTTAAATTTGTGTGTATCTTATCATATCAAGTCTTTAACAATTACTCTATTCAATATGTAATTTTTTTTTTTGATAATTACTTTGAACCTTGGCCTTGCGCCGTTAATTGAGTTCCGAGAAAAATAAATTGTTGCGCTATTTATGGCTTTTTATTATCGTTTGATAAGTTTTTCGTAACAAGGTTAATGCATAAATGCATATTTTGGTGCTAATTTAATCCAAGCTCTAATTATAACTATGATATTCTTCGAAATATATAAATTTCAATATTCGAATTCGAAACAGTATTTTTCCATTCTAAACTGCTCAACAATTGAAGTGACCCGCTAAAAAAACTGCTGTTTTAAACAAAAAAAATGAATATAATGCTATTAATTGTTTATTGACTAGACAGTTGTTGGCTTACAAATCAGTAAGTAACATTTTTCAAAAATATTTTATAAACTACATCTAAAACTTCTTAAAAAGTGAAAATAAACCCAATTTCGTTACTGGTAAGTTACACTGAAATAGAGCTTAATTGCCATTTTCTTTAATTAACTTACAATGTACGGTTTTTATTAGTATGTAATCTCAATATCAAACACAATGCCTGGAAAACGTTTAAGTGAAGATATTCTCGATCGAGCTGCACAGTTAGTATGGCAAGGTTCTGGGCAAAGACAGGCCGGTCGAATGTTAAACATTTCACATAGAGTCAGAGGAAGAGCTTTAAAGCGTTTTTGTTTAACAGGTACTGTGGCATTTCGGCATGGGGGAGGTCGAAGACGATCTACAACTCAAGCTCTGGATCAATATCTAAGACTGTTGGCAAGAAGAAATCCCAGAAATAATGCTTCAATATTAAATAATACCTTACATGGCGCTGCTGGAGTAACAATATCGACTCAAACTGTAAGAAGAATGTTGCACGAGTACAACCTTAGAGCTAGACGACCACCAACCTGTCTGTGAATCACGGAGAAATTGGGCTCGAGATCATTTACACTGGAACCTTCATGAATGGGGATCGTGCATGTTCTCAGATAAATCAAGATTCACTTTAAACCGTTCAGACGGACGAATTTTAGTGTGGCGAAGGCTTGGTGAAAGATATCGCGAAGATTTGATGTCTCCAAGAATAGCTTTTGGAGGTGGCGGTGTTACGGTATGGGGAGGCATTATTTTAAATGGCCGCACAGAACTCGTTGTTTTTAGAAATGAAACTGTTAATGCACAACGGTATGTGGACCAGTGTGTATTACCAGTAGTGGTACCATTTACCCAAAACTTTGGAAACGAATTCATATTTATGGACGACAACGCCCGTCCTAATCATGCGCAGATTGTGAATAACGTATTTGAACAGCACGGAATAGCTAGAATGATATGGCCTCCACATTCACCCGAATGTAATCCCATAGAACATATATGGGATAAATTAAAAAGGCAAATGACACAACGACAACAGTCTCCAGAAACGCTACAGCAGTTGGAAAATTCGATTTTGGAGGAATGGGAATTGATTCCTCAAGTACTCATTAAGAACCTTATCAGAAGTATGCCTCGAAGGTGTCAAGAGGTACATCGTATTAGAGGAGGTCCCACAAAATATTAATTTTACATTTTAGGTACAACAAGATTGAATTTGCTGGGTCCACGACAGTTGAACGCGAGCAGTTGGACGCGGCTATTTGAACGCAGTTATTTGAACGCGAGGACTTTTGAACGCGGGACTTTTGAACGCAGGGACTTTTGAACGCAGAGACGTTTGAACGCCAGTGAATCCTGATTTGTTGTACAAACATTGGCAAGTTATTTTACATGCAAACCCAGATCTGCAACCTAACCCAGACCTAACCTAAGCCAGTTCTAGCCTATCCCAAACCTCTAACCTAACCCATACCTAACCTAACCCAGACCCAACCTAACCCAGACCCCTAACCTAACCCAGACCTAACCTAACCCAGACCCCTAACCTAAGCCAGGCTAAAACTAACCCAGACCTAACCTAACCCAGACCCTTAACTTAACCCAGACCTAACCTAACCCAGACCCCTAACCTAACCCAGACCAAACCTAACGTGTCTGCGTTCAAACGTCTCTGCGTTCAAATGTCTCTGCGTTCAAACGTCTCTGCGTTTAAAAGTCCCTGCGTTCAAAAGTTTTGCGTTCAAACGATCGCGTTCAACCGCTCGCGTTCAACTCGCCGCTTTCAAATGTCCTGCTCCCGAATTTGCTTTCTGTGCCCGTGTTTAAGTTAATATCTCTTTTGTAAAATAAGCTTAAACTATTGTATAAATACGTTTTCGGTTAAGAATTCGACATAATTGGATCTAAATACAATTTAATAACTTACATTATGCTTATTTATCAGACAAAATCCTTTGTTTACAGATATTTTTCAATTTTCCACATTTTCTTTGTATTGTTTTTAGTGGGTCACTTCAATTGTTGAGCAGTTTATTTCACGGACTTTTCGAGTTATTTTCGAACAACGAATACTTTGGAGAATGTAACCTAGTACTGACGTGTGGTAAATCTTTTTTCTGTCGGCGAATTAATAATAAGCCATTAGCTCGGGCTTTGATCAAAGAAAGAGGTAGTAGTATAAAAAGGAAGAGGAGGAAAAAGACAAAGACAAAAAGAAGTAGTGGTATTTTGATATTACCGTTACATCTATCCAAAAAGTGAATATGTCGGTTACTTTATGCTGAAAAAAGCTACTTACTTTGTTCTATTTTGACTCGAGTATTAAGCCCTTTGATGTGATAAAATATTGCCGAAAGCTAAATTCATTTGCCTAATAAGGTAGGCGAATTAAAAATCCGCACTATTTTCGAACATTATTTATTTAAACAGAAGTGGTAAATACAAACTATATATTTAAGTTTTAGTTAAAGCACATTAAGTGCCCCTTTATCAGCTGGTACTTAATGTGCTTTAACTAAAAACTTAAATATTATAGTTAGTATTTACCACTTCGTTTTAAATAAATGTTTCAAACTAGTGCGGAATTTTAGTTTTTCCTACCTTAATCTTAAATTAATGTAGCTGAGAGGTTGTATTTGATTATTTGTAACATTTCAATACCTACAACAATTGCGTCCTCCTTCGTAGCATTTTTCTAGCTAGATTTGTATGAAAAAAACTTTAAATTATCACACAAATGTATACATCTGCTTGAAAATGCCGAAAAGATGTATTATGTAGAAAGGCGTACGTGTGATATCACGCGTGGAAATGACTGCGTGTAGTTTAACTTCAGGGACTCCCACTGGCAAAAATCAAGGAGAACCCGATGTTCTCTCGGTGTGGTTAAACGATTTGCCAAAATGTAGTTTTATGTGACCATCAGCTCGTAACAGAAGTAAGGACAGATTGAAATAATATAATCATACAACAAAGGCTTGACCTACTTCTTGAATGAGATTAAAAGCTACACGAGCTCGAGTAGAAAATGTTTATGATCACAATATTTCGCAATCCGTAAGAGTTTCCACGAGGGTTTGTAATTTTATTTTAACATGTAACAAGTTAAACTCGGTTTTTTCCATTTATCATCACAGGAAACATGTTAATATGTTTTGCGGTTTCGAAACTGTCGCCCGCAGATTTCCCATAGGATAAAAGAAAGGATATTTAAATTTACCACCTTTCTATCTAGAGAATTAAAATATATTAATAACACTGACTTAGGGGACCTCTGCTAACGTCATCGGGTGCACTTACATTTAATTTAACCCTTTAAAATTTGCAGAGACATTAACAAGTTTGGTGGTGGGAATTGGACGCACAAAAAATGGTTTACTCGGCTACACTCATTTGTATGTAAATAAGAAAGTTATTTTTGGTTTCCTTTTAAAGATAACCCACAAATTAAGGGGAGGAAAAAGTTAATTTCAACGGGAATGGTTTGCGAAAGCTATTTGTAAGAGCGTTTGTGTTTCTAGTTGTTAGTAAAGAAATTATTTCGACGCGGGCAAAATTTAAAAAAATTCAACTTCTCAACTTCAATTTTCGGAGCAAATCTCTGGGGTGTAATAAACGGAAACATAGGAAAGGTTTTAACTGCAATTCGTTATTAAATCTATGCAATAACGGCTAATTAACAATTAATGGAAGCTGGGTTTATACCAAAGTTAATTTTTAATTTTTGGTAGATTAAAAAAAATCCCGCAACTCACATTTGGCACGGAAGAAACATGAATCTGCAAAAGCATTAACGATCGTAGGTCAAAAAAAGCATGTCGGCAACTCAAAGAAAGGCTGGATTCCATTGTTTGAAATCTATTGTATGAGGAAGTCAATGTTCCGAAAGCGACGTGTAAACAACGCAGTTTCGTTATACGATTTCTTGTATCCACACCACGGAAATTTGGTGAAAAATTAAATCAGCTGCGGTCTGCCGATATCTTCTTAATTTTAGACTCTACATCAAAGTTTCTTAAAAGTAACTGATTTTAAAAATATAAGGCGAAAGATGCCCCAGAATTTAGGATTGGGAATGATATAAGATGATTAATTAGGAAACTCGTAACCAGAAGAATTTTCGAAGAGAAGCCTTCGTTATAAAATTAACATAATTCGGAAACTTCAAAAGTAACTGCCAGTTATAATGGAAACAACTTTAACTTTTACGCCGCCTGCAATTAGAAACACCTGAAAATTTTCTTTATTATCAAGGGAATTCGTACACAAACTTTCATTTCTTTATGAATTTCAAATGGATAGCATTAACCTGTACTTATCCTCTTTCGTAAATTTCTGTATTTACTGTCTTTTTTTTATTAATAATATGTTCGATTTAAAACCTCTGGAAAACGTTTAAGTTAATTAATATAGTGTTATTTGTTTATCAAAATTCAAAAACAGCATTTACGGTTAATCAAAAAAAGCAAAATTAAACCCTAAAAGCTGCGAAACAACAAATCTTAAAGCTAATGGACTTACAACATCTCATTAACTATGAACTTTTCAGATTTTCAGACATCGAGATTTACTTCTATTTAAGTTATTTAAGTTTTCGCCAGATTTAGAACAGGAAGCTGAGTTGATTTATGCGCTTTCCTTTCCAAGCTTTAAAACTTTACTATAACGTAACCGTAACCGTTTCAAAAGAATCCACGGCCTTTCCCACTTTAGCTTTGTGTGTATCTCCGCTAATGTTTCTGATTTACGACAGCGAATACTATATTTACGGTAGCTTTGAAATGAAATCGTTATGTAACGTACCGTGAGATCGAAAAAAAAAATGATTCTGAGCAGGCCTTGATTTTAGATTTAAAATATTGACTTTGGGTTCGATAATTAATTTGGATTTAAACTTAGATTTAAATATTAAAATTCAGAATTTTAACATGTAAATATCAAAAAGATTAGAAATTAAATGTTGCAACTCTGAATATAGCTATATAGGGTACCCTATTTCTTGAACGTTGTATGGGTAACTTTTTCATTTGTGTAAACGCATCAAACATGTTAAAGCAGTAGTTGTGGCTTTTATTTATGTGATCCTGAAGAATGGCTGATGCTCTTTTTGAGTCCTTATGCGACCCCAATATGGTTGTAGATGTAGTTACTGGTAGGTCAACTGCGTAAAGCAGGTACAAGGCTGGCCCAAGTATTCATCCTTGGGGCACCCCGGACTGTATAGATAACAAGTTAGTACGTTCAGCTTGGTATTTAACGTACAATTAACTATCATTTAAGTAAGATTTCAGTAAGTTATATACAGCGTCACCGTTAAAGTCCGCATCATACGGGTCATTTTTTTATTATTTAGTTAACGTAAATTTAGATTTCATGAACAGTTTTTGCTTTGAAAATACTGCAAAATGACGTTGACGATTTTTTTATCGATCTCCTATACCTGTCAAATTCGACATATTTTCAAAGAAATTACAGAGTTCGGTTATTTGCCAAATTTCGAAAAATGGCGTTGAAAAGTATTCTAATCTTAGTGCTGCATTGAATAACGCAGTTATTATTCTGACGAAGTTTTCTGGTATTTTTTTAAGGATCTTACCAGTTATGAGATCCCAGGTTGGTACCTTCCAGCATTGAGATTTTTGTGAATTACGTATTTGATCTCTTTTGTTTTGAATATTTTTTATTGGCAGTTCTGTTTGTAGGAGGTTGTCTACAATATCCCGTGTCAATGAAATCTGAGACATTCCTATTTTTAAATCTATATTTTATTGAAAAAGAGATTTGGCACTTAACGACGGAGTTTACACCTTGAAAATTAGTCGATTATATGCAGAATTGGCTCCATTTTTTGAGAACCAATTTTAATGTAGGGGTGGCGGGCGATTTTTGTTTCTAATCATTTATCTTTGGTATATCTATACTTATAACGTCGGTTTTGTTAAATTAAAAAAAAATAACATTTTAGCAATAAAAAACGTACAACTCCATTTTACTTTAAAAAATTCAAATAGTATTTGCAAAAATTGAGATATCGAAAAAATCTCCATGTCAATAGATAGATAAAAACATTCTGTTTTCAAAGGCCACGCGAACATTTTTCCAAAATGCAAATTAATTCGGGAATAATGGAAAAGGATTTTAGAAATATCGTTATTCATAATGTAGCGTGTAGGAAACTCAACTAATAGATCACAACCTTCTTTTTTATATGAAACCGAATTCGTAGGAAAACTGTTTCGTATTATTCCAAGAAATAATTTAATCATCTCAACTTGCCAGTTATTACCCGACTCTACAGTTTTGAGTCATACACAAATCCGCGCACAAACCATTTTGCTTATTTAGGTAGTTATGCAACTTTAGATATGTCAAATAGAAAGTCACTGTATGTAAATGCCAGTCTTAATACTAGCATACGTAAAATCAAACGGAGATTTCAAAAATGTATAGGGTGTTCCATTTAAAATTACAAAGTTGATGTTAATTCTGACGAAACCGGAAGTGCCAGAAACTTTTGTTCTATATCAAAAAATGCAATTTAAAGAGTATGATTCTGGTATCTTCAAAAATACGTACGGGTGCCCCAGGTTTCGTTGACACCCTGTATAGCTGTATATGATGTCTTTTTCTACCCTGGGGTCCCACTAGGAAATTGTATGAACATCTTTGCTAGGTGATCTGCGAAAGTTTGCGCTTCTTCCTTACTGGTTAGTAGTAATAGACATACATGCCGAGATCTATTCAAAAATCTCCATATTCTGACGCTCACCTGTCTATTTATCTATGAGCTATGCATCTACATCTTTGGAAATAAGTCCAAGTTTAAACTAAACCAGAATGTTCATCAGGTTGATACCAGACACAAATCTGATTTCTATCTGCCTAAAACTAAACTAACCCTTGTTATGAGATCTCCCAATTACCTAGGTTTAAAGATAAGCTTCCAACGGAGATAAAGCTGTGTAGCTCCTCGCCTATTTTTAAAAATAAGCTTAAGCTTTACCTACTAGACAATTGTTTTTATACCTCTCAAGGGTATTTTATGTAATGTATTGTGCCGTATATACCGGGTGTCAACGAAACCTGGGGCACCTCCATAATTTTTTTATTTTTTAAGGTATCTAAATGAATTTGTATATGTAATACACTCTTTAAATAGCGTTGGCTGACATAGGAAACAAGTTTCTGTCACTTCCGGTTTCGGCGGAATTGACATCAACTTTGATATTTTAAATGGAACACCCTGTATGTTTATACATTTTTGGAATCTCCATTCAATTTTACGTATGGTAGTATCAAGTTTGAAACATTTTGATGACAAAATAACTACTTACAGAAGAGTTTATTTATTAATCTAAGGTGCCATGGCCTTCGTAAAATGGAAGTCAGGGTGCTACGACACTCAAAACAAATTATTTTAGCACTTCAACTGTAACAAGTCTGTCTTTTTTTGTGCATTTCATTTGTTTCACTTGTTTTGAAACCCAGTATCTAGATTTAAATGTCCAAAATATGGTTTTTTTGAACGGAGATTGTTATTCTGAATTACATTTTCATATTAATCCCGTGTTATTGGTATCAATAAATTCCTTGAAAAACGCTCGTTTTTAATATCCTAGTGTCCCACCCTAGTGCCATTTAAAAAAATAGAGTTATTCTCGAAAAAGCATTTTTGCCAACTTTAGGCCATTCTGATACAGCAACTAAAATAGTTAAAGTTCTAAAACAATTTGTCTCGAGTGTTGGGGCATCTTGACTTTCATTTGGCGTTAGTCATGGCACTCTAGATTAATTTTTGCAAAAATTTACTTTGTCATCAAAATGTTTCGAACTTGACAAATTTTTTTTAATTTCTTCCGATTGTGAAGACCTAATTGAACCAAAATTGGTGCACACTATGCCCTTGCAGGTGGCTATTTTGTGTATTTTAGTTTCGAGTATTATTAGAATATTATCATATTTTTAACGCGTTGAAACGCTTTCCTGTAGTTGGCTAGTATCTTGAAAAAAAAAAGGCGATCGGACATTAGCGTATAAGAACTTTTTTTATTATTTTATGGTCCTCTATCGCGTGGTACTATGCATTGTAGTTTTTTCAATGTCACCCTGTATATATGTACAGTGTGTCCCCGGATTGAGTTCACTATAGGTATAATCGACAAAAAATTTGAGAATTTCATTTTCATGTTTTGGGATTCCTCCCTGCTTGGTCTGAAAAGAATTTTAAGCAGATTTTTAGTTTTTTTTAAATTAAGACGGCCATGAAAAATGTGAGAAAACTATTTTCTATTCAGGTAAAGTGCCTTTTTAGTCAATAATACGGCAAAATGTTATTGAGAAAAGTTGTTCAGAATATGAAATTATGGCTCTGTGCAAAATTTCAAAAAGATCAGCTTAAAAATAAAACGTAGAGTAAAGTAACCAAATATGGAATACGTACCTTATATGGAACACCCAATTATTTTTAAAACTGCTAGCGTCATCTCTCATTTCAACATGCAGACCATAAGAACTAGTTCTTAGCAGTTTACTGTAAAAGTTTTAAATCAATGTTACCAAACCTACCGAGCAAATAACCAAAAAACCTTTTTTACCGCGGAAAGTTTTTTCACATGTAAGTATTTTTTAATTTGTAGTCAATTTTTTTGATTTTATTAAGTTCTTTTGTTTGTATGCCTTAGAAGACATGTTCGTTAATTATTGCAAACAATCTTTTGACGAAGTTATCAGCCTTTGTTTAAATAAACTAGTTTTGTATCAAAATGAGGGTAGTTCCTAATATGGAATATATCCTGAATCCAAATAATAATAATGGACAACTTTGGATTCATTGCATTTTGTGCATGGGCTGGGCGCATGAGGATTGTTCAGGTGCTTTTACTGAAAATTTTGTGTGCGTTTTTTGTAAATAAAAGAGTTACCTACGTAAAAGTGAATTTATTTTTGCAACTGTGTTTTTGTTAGACAATATTTTATTTTTTGTTTGTGTTTTGAACATTAATTTGTTTTTTTTATAATTTACATAAAATATAAATTTTTGAAACAATTTTGGTGAATCACAAACAGCTCCTTTTTATATTATTAACAAATATTTTCTTTCTTTAAACTGTTTTGTACTTGATATTGATATCTATTGTTTATTAGAGCTTTTTGGAAATATATTATGCAAAATTTATATTTTTTTCCCTTAAAATAAAGTATTTATAGCAAAAAACTAAAACGGTATTTCATATTTGATCGCTTTACTCTAAAAAATCGGATTTAATGAAAGTGAGCCGATCTTTTTGAAATTTTGCACAGAGCCATAATTTCATATTCTGAACAACTTTTCTCAATAGTACTTTGCCGTATTATTGGCCGAAAAGGCACTTTACCTGAATAGAAAATAGTTTTTTCAAATTTTTCATGGCCGTCTTAATTTTTAAAAACTAAAAATCTGCTTAAAATTCTTTTCAGACCAAGCAGGGCGGAGTCCCAAAACATGAAAATGAAATTCTCAGATTTTTTATCGATTATACCTATAGTGAACTCAATCCGGGGACACACTGTATACAGGGTGACAATAATCTACCTGTGTTGTATGGGTAACTTTGTTATTATAGAAGTTAGAGAGTCGGCTAAATTAGCAAAGTTGGGCAGAATTTCAAGACAAACTAGATGCCAGTTTGACATTTGACATACACTTTCAACTTTTTCAAATATTTCGAAAAAACTAAAAACATGCGATTTTTTAAATGTTTTATAATTCCATAGCCACCTATTCTAAAACCAAAGTGAAATATGTTTCTTGTAGATATTTTTACGTAGAATTATAAAAAAATATCTACAAAGTCATAGCACTCTCGATTTTTGAGATATAAGTCAAACTTACGTTTTTTTAAATGGCAACCATAGTAGGCTATGGATTCATTAAAGAGCTTATTTTTTGCTGATTTCAAAAATGTATAGGTTGTCATATCTGTTTCCGTTAATTTTCTCAGAATTTGCAAAAAACTGAAATTAATGATGATAAATAATAACCATGCACTAAGAATGCCTTGGAATTTTGTCATAGTCTCTTGTTTAGTAACTCATACTCAAAAATAATTGAAATTATCAAATTTTTTTAATTAAACAAATAACAAATAAAATAGGTACTTAGTAACTATCATTATGGATAACAGAACTAAATAATAAATGTATGTAACTATAAAAATAAATTAATGATTATAATAATACTTCAAAGTGACCACCATTTTCTTGAACACATAACTGACACCGTTTTAATATTTCACGTTGCAATTTATTTAATGTATTATGTCTAATTTCGGCTACAGCTCTTCTTAGTTTTATTTTCAGGTCATCAATGTTATGAGGTTTTCTTTGTACACTTTGTCTTTAATAGTTCCCCATAAAAAAAAATCTAGGGAGTTAAGTCCGGAGACCTGGGGGGCCACGCAATAGGACCTCTGGTACCTATCCAATTAGGAAATCTTTCCAATGAATAGTGTGGCACAATGTGAGCATTGTGAGCAGGTGCTCCATCGTGTTGGAAGTAATTCAAATTTTGTATAAAATTTAATGGAAGATCGTCCAACATTTCTTCGAATTGATTACGTAAAAATAGCAAATACCTCTCTGAATTTAGATTTTCCTCATAAAAATAAGGACCGAGAAGTTTTGTTCCAAAAATGCCGCACCAAACGTTAATAGAAAAAACGTATTGTTCTCGCCTTTCAACCGTTAAGTCTGGATTTTCCCTTACCCAGTAAATATGATTTTTTCTATTAAATAAACCATTATTTGTAAATTTGGTTTCATCCGTAAATAGAAGTTTTGCAAAAATTCTTTTATCTGGCTGCCTTCTTTCCATGTATGTTTGCAGATACAATTCAGAAGCTGCATTCGCATCACGATCACAATTGTAATAGCAAAATAACATATCATTTCTTTCTTCCCACGAGTAAGCCATTTTTTTAGTAACTTTAACAGAACTACTTAACACATTCACATCCGTAATTATCAGCAAAACAGGACTAACTTTAACAATTAAATTTGTTTTGTTATGTTCCAATTCCAAGGCACTCTTGTTATACTATACAGCTAATTATTAATTATGATCATTAAATTCAGTTTTTTGCAAATTCTGAGAACATTAACGGAAACAGATATGACAACCTATACATTTTTGAAATCAGCAAAAAATAAGCTCTTTAATGAATCCATAGCCTACTATGGTTGCCATTTAAAAAAACGTAAGTTTGGCTTATATCTCAAAACTCGAGAGTGCTATGACTTTGTAGATATTTTTTTATAATTCTACGTAAAAATATCTACAAGAAACATATTTCACTTTGGTTTTAGAATAGGTGGTTATGGAATTATAAAACATTTAAAAAATCGCATGTTTTTAGTTTTTTCGAAATATTTGAAAAAGTTGAAAGTGTATGTCAAATGTCAAACTGGCATCTAATTTGTCTTGAAATTCTGCCCAACTTTGCTAATTTAGTCGACTCTCTAACTTCTATAATAACAAAGTTACCCATACAACACAGGTAGATTATTGTCACCCTGTATATTATATTTTTTTATAACTCTATTGTGAAATGTTTATATTTTAATGTGTACCATATCTGCTACCAGACACGCTTTATATGTCGTATGTACATCTTTTAAAGCAATAAACATTATTATTATTATTATTATTATAGTTAGAGCCCAGCCTCCGTTTTCTAATCCTAATGTTATTGTTTTCGATAGCTAGAGGTCGATACTCATAGTTGCCGCGGGGCCGCTGAGAGCTGTGTTTCTTTCCTTCTCTAGAATCTTCTTCAATTCCTTCACGGTCTTATTATTTGACTTTATCTTGTGGCGACCTAGTCTGTCCCCATTGCTTCCTGAATTTGTGCGTTTCCATTATTTTATGTTTGACATTATCGGAGCAGTCGCAGGCGTGGGTCAGTTGGTTCAGTGGTTCAGCGTGCATTTGAGATTAAGACTGGCCTGGATTCGATTTCCAGAGCCACACATACACCCGACCGCTTCCCTTGGAAGGCAATGCCAAACCACCGAGGTATTCTGCGTAGTAAGTCTTCTCTGGAATAGAAGGTCAAATACTTCGGTTCTGAGCCCATGTAAGCCTGTAAGTAGGTCCTCTATGTCTGTAAGTCACTTGATATGCACACTACAGACATAATGGAGAGATGACGGCAACGCCCTGTAAAGGACACGCTACTTCAAGAAGAAGAAGAAGAAGAAGAAGAAGAAGAAGAAGAAGAAGAAGAAGAAGAAGAAGAAGAAGAAGAAGAAGAAGAAGAAGAAGAAGAAGATTATCGGAGCAGTTTTTCTTTGGGATTCTATTTCTTTTTCCGGAGGAGTTACTGCCCAAGCCGCCTCCTGGATGAATTGATTTAATTTATCAATTGCAATATCTAACTCTCCTGTTGTTTTGATCGACGGAGCATAATGAATATTATTTGGTACGAGTAGGTATATCTTTAAACACGCACCAATTGTTTTTTTTTTGTTTTGATATTTATTTAGTGTTAAGTGTTACTGTTTTTGTTCTCCGTGTACCGTATATCATTTACGCCCAAGGTTACGATTATAGTGGTCAGATAACAAATCCAAGCATGACTGGATGGTTAGGTGAGTGCTAGGTATGGATTTTACCACACTTAAATCGATAACACCAGGGGCTTTCCCTTGTCTGGCGGCCAATGTCGGCTCGCCGGTTGCTAATGGTGTTAAGTTGTTAATTTGCATTGCAAGGTAAAGTTTTGGCGTTGGTATGATCTAGAGCCTCACCATGGGTGCTTGGCTTTATAATCACCACCGATAATAATCTACTTCCTAATGTTTTAAAGAAGTGCTTGTTTTATGACGTGTTTAGGTGCTGAATAGGTAGCTGACAGTAGTATGGGCCTAGCACAGTCTTCAATGGTGATGGTAATTATTTGAAGATATTCTCGTGCAAAGTGATTTATGGAATTTTTTTTCGTGATTATTGCAGTACTCTCGTGGCCAAAC
Organism: Melanotus villosus; assembly: GCA_963082815.1. Lineage (NCBI taxonomy): Eukaryota > Metazoa > Arthropoda > Insecta > Coleoptera > Elateridae > Melanotus > Melanotus villosus. The sequence continues at coordinate 17,044,455 of OY720422.1, read as the reverse complement.
CATCAGGATGTTGAGTATACGAAGTAGCTCTTTTTTGTGAAGTGCATTTCAGAAATTAAAAAAAAAATCAATATTAGGTTGTACCATATGAACAAAAATTATTTAGATAAAGGGTGGCTTTGGAATTCTGAACGTACCTATCATGTAGAACAAACAACAAGCTGAACCAATCAAAGGCAGTGGTTTTGTTCACCAGGGCAATCCCTTATCTAAATAATGTTTGTTCATATAATAGTATAAATGATTTTTATCCAACATCTCCTAATTATTCAACCATAATTGTACTGATTTCAGTTGAATTATATACCCTATAACTCACTCGTGAGTTATAAATGATTCATAACTCACGCCAACTGAAATCTTAAATTTCTAAATAAACACAACAATTTCAGGTATTAAATCATTTAATAACTATTATTATATAGGTATAACAACAACAGATGAATCAAAAAATTTCCTATTCCTTATTAACATTAAATGCAAAAGTAAATTTCAAAGTAACATTTGACAATTGAATTAAATTCTCCTAGCAACATAAATTTCAAAAGGTAAGAAATTCTTGATTGATAATACGGATGAATCAAAAAATTTCCTATTCCTTATTAACATTAAATGCAAAAGTAAATTTCAAAGTAACATTTGACAATTGAATTAAATTCTCCTAGCAACATAAATTTCAAAAGGTAAGAAATTCTTGATTGATAATATTGATTAGGTTTTAGCGAATTATAGAGATGTTGAATAAAATTATGTATGGAACTTGTGTGTTATCGGTCACAAGTCACTCGTAAAAACAAAGCCACTCGCACTACGTGCTCGTGGCTTACCCGTTTTTTCTCGTGACTTATTTCCCTTATAACACACTTGTACCATAAATAACTATAAATCTTTGCTTCTCTGCTGTGCCAAACTGTTAGTGTTCCATATTCTTATCTTTAAAGGATTAGCCATTATTGGATTTGGCTAGCACGGAATGTTAATGTTGAGCATTTTATCTAGCCTTTCGGATAGTCTTTCTTTAAGTAGTGTAAATTTTATCAGATCAGCGCTCAGTCGCTCTACATGGTGTGAATGGTATACTATAATTAGTCCAGTGAAATTAGACATTGCGCTTCGGAAAAATTCCCGGAAAGCTGGATTTTGGTATGGACCTTGACATTGTGGTTCTAAATAAAATGTCAAAAGTCCCCATCGATCCGAGTGCCGATAAAAGTTTCACGCGTGGCCAAATGTTACTCAACATCGTTTTTCGTGAATATCTCGTTAACGGGCACTTTACAGAAAAAATATTTATTATCAAATTTGTAACTTAGAAAGTTTCCTACAAAACAGATACAATAATTTTTATTCATAGGAGTAACCATTATGGAGATAATGCGATTTACAAAGTTGTAACCGTTGTAACGAACGGTTTGCACTCCTCAAGCGATCCTCGTTTGTCAACGGATGTGCCTACTCAATATTTTTATTAATTTTTATTGCTGATGTAGGACTACTGCGGCCCATATCAAAATTGATTTAACATATTGTAAATAGGGGCAGGTAGTCATGTTGTCTAATAACAAGAAGGTTTTTTGTTTAATAATTAACAAATAGACAATATAAAAAGATTGTAAACGAATCTTCGGTGCAAAACAAAATTATCAAAACTCGTTATTATTTACTACATAGTACACTACCCTCAAGTTTAATAAATCCTTCAAAAGTGGCGGAAGTTTGTTTCATTTGCAGTAAATCTTTGTTGGAAGGTAAAACTGTTGTTGTTGAATGCGGAATTAACACTTCGAAAGAGTCGAGTATTGAAAGAAAGGACGGGAAAGTTGACTATTTACAGTCTTAATTCTGTGACAATTCATGTACAGTACCGTAAAGAATACATTCGGAAGTCTAGCATATTGGCATCAAAAAGACGTAGAGAAGAAGCCAGTACGTCTACAAAGTTTGAACTCATATCCAAAGTGTCAAGATCATATTTTATTTTTACACGCTATGACAGGTTGCGACACTACTTCAGCAATTTTTAAGAAAGGTAAAATTAATGTCTTCAAATTCCTTGAAAAAAGTATGGAATTAATAAATTACACATTCGTTTTTACTAAGACAGAGTGTTCTCCAGGCGTGATGTATAAAGCCCCAGTAAAAGAAGTATTTATTGATACTCACAGATATTCAAACTTTGTAAAATCTACGCAGCTCAAAAAACCTGTTCAGTTATCTACTCTTCTCCCAACATCTAGTGCTGCTCGGCAACATTTATATCGGGTCTATTATCAAGTTCAAATATGGCTAGGTAACGAGCTTACCCCTGAAGACTGGGGATGGACGTTAAAGGATAACGCTTTCTAGCCAATTCATACTTTGTTTCCACCTGCTCTAGACATTCTGCTGAATTTTCTGTAATTGCACCAAGGGCTGTAGCTTAAACTGTGGCTGCAGAAAAGTTGGTTTATATTGTTCAGCAGTATGTGGGAATTGCCAAGGGCAATCGTGTTTATATCTAACACCCGATATAAATGACGTCGGCAATTGCGACCTCCTTGAAGATGTAGATCCATCGTGTTTTCTGGCTGTATTTATGGAAATACAGGAAACAGCAGAAGAAGAAAAAAATAAAGAAAATGATGATGATGGAGAGGAAATCATGCAAATTGAAATAGAGCCTAATGAATAATATTAATTATTAAGAAGAATAATATTAATTATTAACATTAATAATTTCCTGCTTTAACCCAAAAATTAATTTAAAAAAATCGTATTTTTTTTAAAGCAACATTTTTCAAACAAAAAAACGTGAATTAGGCTTACTGGGGACACCACGTAAAAGAAACGCACCTTGTACTCTCCCTCGAAGGTGATGTGGAAAGGAATGCACGTTTCGTAAGAAAAATAAATGTTAAAACTCTGTAGATCGCATTATCTCCAAAAGAATGACTTCTATGATAAAAGTCGTTGTAGCTTTTTTGTAGAAAATTTCCTAAGTTACAAATTTGATAATAAATACTTTTTCCGTAAAAGTGATCGTTAACGAGATATTCACGAAAAACCATGTTGAGTGCCAATTGACCACGCGTGAAGCTTTTAGCGGCACTCGGATCGATGGGGAATTTTCACATTTTATTTAGAACCACAATATCAAGGTCCATACCAAAATTCAGTTTTCCGGGAATTTTTTCGGAGATGGGCTTTTATTTTGTCTAATTTCTCTGGACACATGCTAAATGATGATTTGCGATTAATTAATGGATACAGTAAGTTTAGTCTTGTATAGCACTCAAGATATTTGGCTGCATCGTCTTTGGGATTCCATGTTACAGCAGTTCCTTTAACTTGCAATGCAGGAGGATCAGGGGCGTCTCGGGGTGAAAAGTTTTGCTGCAAACCTCGAGGTATTAATTTTCCATTTCACACAACACTGTTGGAAAATATCGACCGTTATTTGGAGGTCGCTTGTCGCCAGTATGATATCAGCGTTCTACGAGATGAGAGCGGTGTCGTCCGTGTACATTTCAACTTCAATGTTGTCAAATTCGGGCATGTCATAGACGTATATATTATACAACGTAGACCTGAGCATAGAACCTTGTGGAACTCCAACTGATATACTCTTTAATTCGGAATAGCGAGAATTGACTCTGACAATAAAAGTTCTTGAGGTGAGAAAAGAGGCGAGAAAAAATTAAGGTTATCTAATTTGTAGATCAGTCCGTCGAGCCAGACCTTTTCGAAGACCTGGCTTATATCGAAAAAGGCGATTGCAATATGTTGTCTGGTATTAAATCTGTGGTGAATCATGTTGAAAATACTTAGGAGTTGATAAGTAGTGGCATAATTGCTGCGTAAACCATATTATGCCGTCGGGTATGATATGGAGGTTGCTAGAGAAATTAATAAGTCGCTTATGGATAACTTTTTCTAGTACCTTCGAGAGTGTAGATAATTAGCTAATAGGCCTGTACTTACTAGGTGAGGTTTTATCCTTTTTGAGCTTAGGGAACATTATCATTTCAGCTAGTTTCCATCGACTGGGGAAATAACCCAGTCTAAACCATGCGTTACATAGGTTAGCAAGGAAGGCTAATGCTTTTCCGGTTAATTCTTTAATACAATGTTGGGTATTGGGTCGTGGCCTGGCGATTTCTTTAACGGAAGCTTATTGATAATTTCTTTAATATCATATGGAGATGGAGACGTAGGGTTCATATTCATTGAGGATTCAGGGATATTCAATCGTGCCGCGAGTTCTATATCTTCTTGTTGTGGTTGAGATGTATTAGGTGTGAAAACTTTGTGTAGATGTTGCGCAAATAACTCGTATTTGGCTTCGTCACTTTCGCAGTTAACCCTCCTACTTTTATTAGTGTAGCAATCTCTTCCCGTTTACGTAGAATCCGCTTGGTACGTACCCAAAGGGAGTTATCATTGTGGTTTATGTCAGATATATGACGGTATCGTTTTCGGTGGGCATCGCGGTCGAAAACAAAAAAACAAAAGAAAACAAAATTGTAAAAAGGGGGTGTATAACATTGATATGATAAAATTTTAAATTTATCAAGTTCCTCTTTAACTTGTCGGGGGAGTATGTTAAGCGTTGACATGTAGTATCGGTTCCTGGTTCTGTTCCCGAGTCGTCTAATTCGGTTCTTTTCCTTTATCAAGTTGATTATGAATACGGGTGGCTGGAAATCTGTTCTATGAAATTTGTTTTCGTTGGGAGTAGTCGCTGACCAAACTTAACCAGTTAATGTATCTGTGAATCCGTCAATTGCGTTATCGACGTCCATGTTTGTTATAATGTTGGTTATTGACAAGTTCTGATTTAGAATTGACTGAAAGGTATTCCAATTAGCCTTTACGGTTATTAATCTTTGAATAATTGGGTAAGGGCTATGTATGATGCTTGAGGAAATTGTTATCAGCAGATGGTCGGATTCGAGTCCTCTGACAACGGTTTATTGAAACGGTATGCTTATATTTTTCAGTAGTGCTATGTCGAGAATGTCTTGTTGTTGGGCGGATCTATAGGGGTAGCGAGTTGGTTTTGTTGGAGCCATGATGTGAATACCAAGGTTTGATGTTATCGTATGTAATTTAGATCCATTGGGGGTTATTGACTCTCTAATCCCAAAGCGTAGTTTTACAATTAGGGTCTCGAAGGAGTTTGGTAGGAGTGCTATTGGTAAATAAAGATAAGCTGTAGTTGTTGTTTAAGCGTTTTTCTGGTCTAGGTCACTTCCATTTTCAAGTTTGATTTTAATGGATGTTGTTGCTATTGATGTAAGATTTGGAAGGGTAGTCGAGTGATGCAGAATATTTTTTCTTGTGAGTATGGCGACGCCGCCAGATGCATGTTCAGATTGTTCAGCCCCTCTATCGTTTCTGTAGACTTGGTATTCTTTTATTCACAAGGGTTCGTTGTTCACTAAATGGATTTCTCTGACACAAGGACGTCAATGCTGTGTTTTATGAGAAATAACGTGAATAAGTTTTGTTGACGTTTAATGCCATTGGCATTGAAGTTTAAAAGTGATAACTTGTTAAGGATTCTTGGATTATTATTTGCCATTGTTCATGAAATCGGCAATGGCGTTAGAGATCAATTCAGTGATGAGTGGTTTGATGGATTCTGAAATTTAGTTTAAGATGGTATTAATTAGGGGATTATTGATGTGGTTCGAATTGCAGGAATGTTAAAAGCGTTGAAATTTTGATTGTTTGAGAAGTGTTTGGATGCTTGTGCGTAAGAAATGGGGCCAAAAGTGACATTAGATTGCTTGGGAGTTATTCTGGTGATCTGGCTGTCGAATTCTGTTGTGATAGGCGGATGTTGTTCGTATTATAGATACCTATTCTTTAAGGATTGATAGTAAGGGCATCCTTTGTATTTCGTTGAATCAGAATCGCCGCTATTAACGCAAGTGAATTTATCTTTAGGGGGGTTGGTGCACCGAGTAAACATATGATCGTTTAACACAAGGGGGGAAGTAGTTTTTGCCACCGGGTACACTAAGGTATACTTTTGGGTTTGTGTCTAGGATCTACGGTGATTAAAGGCAGTTCCAACTTATGAAAAGTCGATTTTTTTTTATTTTGTAATTTGATTGAGTAAACTAAGTATTGCGCCTGTGCAAAATTTTATTGCCGAATTTTAATTCGTTACCGTGCTATTGGAGCTAAAAGTTTAAGCTATGACGTCACTGATGTCGGTCGCCGGTAAGAGCTCTAGCATAGCTAACTTAGTAATTCACTATAATAGGGAGTTATCGCAAGTACAATGCTAAATTTAGGTTATGTTGCCGTGTTTATACAAGTAACTAATTTTATGTATTTAGTTATGTTACGTTGTGTAGTAGCGTCGGGAGGCCGACATCAGTGACGTCACGTATTGGGGATCTGAATTCTCTCTGCCCATTTATTGTGGTTATTATCAAAGATACTGAAATTCTACCAATGCTGGTACTTTTACGAGTATTTTAACTAACTTATTTTGATATTTACTAAATATGTTGCATAAGTTGATAATGCCTTTAAGGTATAGAATAATTTGTTCAATTTGAAGATTTCATTCCCCATTTCGTTTTTGGTTAATAGAGCGACACACAACGGCATTGGTTGCTTATCATTGTTAATGAGTCTTGTCACAGTTTGAATATAATAATTTTGAGACAACTTAAAATTTCTGGTACCCTAATGCAAGCTGGTACAATACGTAGAATTACATTAAGGGTTTCGTGATTGGGATTATGAGAAGTTGATAAGTATGGAATGGTAAATTATCGTCAGTGTAGAATTTTGTATTGATTTTTAAACCATCGCATCGGCTCGGTGTTGGGTTGTGAATTCACTGGTTACGAGTAGCTTGATATCTTTTACTATGGCTTGATAGTTGTTTACTTGATGTCCGCACTCGGCGACCGCGCTGACTCGACCCTCAGATAGTTTCCCTACAAGTTATTCTAATTTCGTAATACTGCCATTATACTGAGCGGATTGAGGGGCCGCTTGTAGTGCTAGTACAGGTTGATTAGTTGGTAGATTTTGTGAATTTGTTTTAAATATTTGCAATTAGGATTGGGTGTGGGACAGTGTCATTTGCTTTCGGTGTCGGTTTCATTAGGTGGTTTTGTTGATCCAGTATGTTTTTTTCTCCAAGAGCTGGATATAACTTTTGTTGTAGTTGCTTTCGGACACTATATCCTTTATCATTTGTAGGGTGATTAACTTTGCAGTTACAACAGACGTCTTTTCGTTTTTGAATCCAAGTACAGTCCCCCGCGAGATGATCACCGGCACATTTAACGTACCTAGGTTGCCTACACAGATTTAGTAAACATTTTTGTCGTTATCACTTTGTTCTAGTTCAACAAAGAATCATGATGTTGGTATTTTGGTTTTTGTGTTATTTTCGTGTTGTATATTTTTAATTCTTAGTACCTACTTATTTTACGATTTTTTTGCTTCTATTTCTCCTTGATTTCACTTATTTCTGTAGTTGGATGCAGTTCTTTTTAGGCCAGCTTTGAGCTCCTGTTATATTTCATCTGATAAGTGTGGCATTCTGTCTTCTTCATTAGTAATTCTTCCATTACTACTAGGTATTTTTTGAGTCTGTTACTTGTATTTTGACTTGATTATTGCTTAGTATTTTCAATACGTATGTGTCTGCTGCTATACATATATTTAGTAGATGTTTAATGGTGTTATGTTGTCTACTCCGTTTACAAATATTGTGGGAGCTTTTAACAGTTTTGTGGATTTTCGTCTGATTCTTGGTCTGATCCTGCTACTCCTAGCTCTCCATATGAATTTTTGACTTCTTTGTTTATTGCCTGCTTCTGGGTTTGATCGTAATCATTCTTTATATTCTGCTTTTCTCCCCTCTGGTTCTATTTGTGTTGGTGGTTGTGAATATTCATTTGAATATTGTTGTGTATTAGTAGGTTGGAAAATTTGAGGAGCTCTATTAAAATTACACATATTGCTGTTACGTTTCCAGTTTGCTGTATAGGTACCGATGGTTGCCTTAAGTTATACCCACTTTGTTGTCTTGGTTATTGTGATATTAAATTAGTTAATCGGTGCTGTGGTAATTGATGTTGTGTGCTAATGTCTTAATACTGACCTATAACACTCGTAAAAATGCCGGTTGATACATCTTTTAATAATCGTTATACTCTAGATAAAATATATTAAAAATTCTAACAGCAATATTCAACAAAAATCAAGTTAGATTATACATAAAGATATCGTCTAATTAATTACAAAAAAAAGGTAATGGCATGGCAATTTAAAGGAGAGAGCTTTGGGAGTTTCATTGGACTATGTGCTCGGTGAACGTACTGAAACTTGATGCTTTATTAAGCTTAATATCAGACTGCCAGCTTCTACTATATTTTAGCGCCGTCATTTTGTAACCACATGTGAGTAATCCATCAAGTGGTGACGGTGGTAAAAAGAACTTTTTGTTCCATTTAAATTTTAAAAGCTCCTAAAGCACTTAAGCCCTTCTCGTTTCGTAATGTCGTTCTCCTTTAAAATTAAACAAAAATTCCCAAGTTTTAAAGAAGGCAACGAGTATCATTTTCCCTGCATGTAACGTTAAGTATAAATAAAACGCTATTTATTTTAAAGTTGAAAAGAAAACTCAAACATATGCATAAATGGTTACGAAATGTCGTGCACCTTATTTTCAGGACTCGAGAGTACTTTATGTACGTATCTGTTTTCATTATTAAAATGGCAGTAGACATGAAATTCTACTCAAGAAAATAACAAAATGCAATATGTTGCAGGAGCGTCGCTACAAACTCTTGCCCTGAAATGAACGAGTATCTGCATTATTAAAACTAATTGCCGTGCAGTTTTAAATTCTCTGTTATGAATAACCTATTTGGAACATTCTAGGAAGCAAAAATTTATTCAAAGGAAATTCATTAATAGTAATTAAAGAAAAATAAAGCTTGTAGGAGGAATTAGGTTAATTCTATGTAAAAATAATTAAACGAAGTCAACAAATTAATTAACAACTGATGTATTAACTTAATTGTTTTGTTTTCTTAGAAAAATGGAACCATTAGATTAATTTAAACTTTTAATTCCGGATCTTTAGCAATTTTAAAGTTCGATTCAAAGATTGAAAATTCAAGGATTTTACCGTAGGAAATGGAAGTTGCTATTTTTAATTGAAAAGAATTCGAATTAGTTCGCGCTATGCTTTTTTAATTAAATATTTATAGTATATGCAATAAATGCGTTTATACGTTTTAACCTATTATTGCTGATTATATTGCTTCCAACAAACAATTTCATACATACAAACTAACTGTAATAATATGTCACAAGTTATTCAGCCATCCACAGTATTAACAGAACACTATGCTGTTGCCTTTCCACAAATTCCAATAGCTCAAATGCAAGAATGTGACTGGGAAACAGTAGATCGTACTAAAAAAGCGTCGTAGATAGGGCAGTCCAGAAAGCCATACAAGAATAACAAAACAGGCAACCTTAAAATACTATTGGTTGAATGGGCCCCCAGAGAATACAAACAGATTCAAAGAATTGGAACAGAATTATGAACAAGGTTATGTGCAAAAATCAATTACTACTAGTGACATTAAACCGCCACCTATTATTGTTGTTAAGTATATCCAGCCATTAAGTGAATCGTTACGTGTGGACAGCACATTTGAACAAATTTTAGAACCGCGCAAAGTCGAAAGTCGGATTGAAAGTTTGAGCAAAATAGCATAGATTTTGGAGATTTGCGCATATGCGCATGCAAGTCGTATCGTGTGGACGCTCGATCGAGATTTGTTCAGTTTTTAGCTGCCTCATAAACAGTATAATTACCTACCGACCATTAATGTTTTAACAAGATTGCATTTAATTCAATAATTAATTTACGTTTATTATTTACAAAACACCGAATTTTATTTTTATTTTATTTACTTATTTTGTATCCTTTTAAAAAATATACATTTTTTCGAGAAATGGCGACATATTTTTGTGTACTTAAAGAAACTTACTAAAATTTCCCGCCAAAATTTTGAAGTTGGGCTCACTAATTCTAATAAATAATTGTATGTTTCGGTATCCATTCTTAAATAATTTCGCCTGTCTTCGGGCTCACCTCGCAACTCAAATGTACATGAGAATATAAATGTCGTTTTAATAACCATGATCTAGACCATCTAGAACGTCGAGTTATATTTAGACGTTTTCTGATTTCCCTTTTTCTTTTAACATTTAAACAAACCGCCAAAATACTCCATAATAACACTTCCTCCATGATTATAACAGAGCGGGGAAAAATTGACAATTGTCAATGTCAGATATTGATACGAGGAGTCGTTATAATGTGGATGCACTGAGTTTGCAACGATTTATCTGCAACGATTTACTTGCACATGCAAATCGAACGATAAATCGTTGCGTGTGGACCATGCTTTAAGCAAAATTGCCCCGAATCAATACATTTAAAGTGTCTAATTAACAATAAAGTTAAACTCTTAGCAAAAACGAAAGACACATATTCTGCTATCATAAAAGGATCTTTCCGAAAAAAAACTGAATTCCACACATATCAGCTGAAAACAGACAAGTCATACAGAGCTTAGATAGAATCTGAAATAGGGTAACGGTACAAATATACCACTTCCACTTTTTAATATAATTAAAAGCACAGAAGAATAACAAAGACATAACCTCACCTACACTCAATTGTTAAATTTGAGCCACGCCATCCTAAGAGAGAGTTGCCTCAGTGCATGGACTGTCAACGCAAAAAGATTTTGTAACAGAAATCCAAGATGTGTAAAATGCACTGGTATCTAATTATGCAACATTACATGTCCTAGAAAAAGTACGCAGTAGAGATGTGAAATGTGTAAATTGCGGAGAAAACCACTTAGCTAATTACAAAGGGTGTAAAGTGTATAAAGAATTACAAAAAATAAAATTTCCAACCTTAAGAGAAAATAAACTAAATACATTACAAACCAAATCGGTGATCAACAGAGTCAAATTTATGCTGCACCGCAGCAATCAACAAGTAATAATCTTGAAGCTATATTAATGAGAATGATGGAGAAATGGACGTGATTCCTAATTTCCTTACCACTGTTGTTGGAAAATCACACTAATGGCCTAAATAAACTTGAGAATTTCAATCTGAATTACCAGTGGTTTAATCAATCACAGCGTACAAATTGATATAATATTGATTTCTGAAGCACGTATGACTTATATCAAAATTCCTAAATACACAATTTATAATACTCAACACCCAGATGGAGTCACATTAATTATCAAAAATAGCATCGAACACCATGAGTTGAGCATATTGTACACATACAGTCATAATCATATGCAAGTTACAAGTGTAGCAGTAGAAGATTGCAAGGGGCAGTTAGCAATTTCTGCTGCCTACTGTCGGCCTTAATCTACAATTTAAAAAAAAACAATTTACACGATTTTACATACGGTTGGTCACCGCTTCATTGAAGGCGATGATTACAATGCAAAACATTATCTGTGGAGTTCAAGATTAATTACACCTAGGGAGCGTCAACTTCATCAAACAATTATGAATAATAGTCTACAACACTTAGCCACTGGCGAGTTTTCTTACTGACCCACGGACAGAAGAAAGCTCCCAGATGCCATAGAAATTTATGTAACTAAAAGCATTTCGCGCAATTACCTCGAAATAAAATCCTGCACTGACTAGTCATCCGATCATTCTCCGTTACTAGTTTGTTAATGTATCGTATTTACACAATTTTTCAACAAAAGTACTCCCCCGATACTCTGCAATAAGTCAACAAACTGGGAAATCTTCAGAAATCTAATAAAGGAGAATCTACAGCTAAACATACCACTAAAAACAATTAACCAAATGGACCAAACAATCGAGCACTTTAATCCTTGCATTTAACAGGCAGCATGGGGTGCTACCTTAGACATCAATCCGAAAACAAACATGAATGATCTGATTGCAGAAATTAAGAAAAGAGTAGCAAATTACTAGAGACCAGGAGGACAAGCACAAATTAAACGAAACTATAAAACAAATAAAAACATTAGGCAAAAACAGAGTCTATCAGCTTCTGAAGCTAATAAATAACTCTTTGTGGAAGACCACTACCTCCCTTTAGGTAAATGATGATACGTGGCCAAGGAACAGCAACAAAAAAGCCCCTGAATTTGCTGACCATCTGACCAATGCGTTTGGGCCATTTCTCTCGCAGCTCACAACGCAGGAAGAGACGCGAATACAGCAGGTATTAGAAACACCATATCAAATGGATTTGCCAATAAACGGTTTTAAGGAATCAAACGTAAATTATGACAAAAATACACTCCGGAAAAGCTCTCGGTTATGATTTAATCACCGGCAAAATATTACAACAGACAACAGCTACTAAGCGAAGGGTTCCACTTCATTATAATGGTCTGTGAGGCAGTTCTAGCACAGTAGAAGGTGGCAATGTAACACCTCAACTTTGGGATAGTGGCCCCAAGTAGCTCAGTTGGAGCCAGGGGTTTGTTGCGGCTACAATATAAATATATAACACAGAGGTCTTTGTAAAATCGTTTAATAAACAATGAATCATAAATGTAATTCCTGGTAAATAACGACAATATAAATTGTAATGTAATTCCTGGTAAGTAAAGACAACGTAAAGTATAATGTAATTCCTGGTAAATAAAACTATTAGGTTATCCCTGATACACCGGCGTCGCTGCGCTTGATCCAGCGCATGTCCGGCTTGCAGCCACAGTGGTAGGATGGTCCTCGCGGATGCTCAGTACGAAATTGACAGCGGCCGGTGCGTGTTTACTCTGTTTAAAATACACACAAACGTGTAAATTACAAATATTAAATCTTGCGTGCTTACTGGATGTCCGGTGAATTTGTCTGTACACATGCAATTTACAGGATAGCGAAGGATTCGCAAATACGACGGTACTGATTCAGCAGATAAGTTTAACCCTTTATCTTGGCGGTGTTTATTTAGCGGTTCTGTACCACTGGATGGCAAGCCTTCCCTTACGGGGGGAATCTGGGGTGGATGCCTTCCCTTACGTGCCGGCGTTAGGACCTGGTGTGGATGCCTTCCCCTACGGGTCTGCGTTAGGATCGGTTGTGGATGCCTTCCCCTATGGGCCGGCGTTAGGTTCGGTTGTGGATGCCTTCTCCTACGGGTCGATTTTAGGATTGGTTTTGGATACCTTCCCCTACGGGATCCCTAGGATCGTTACTGGGTTTCCTACGATCTGGTTTAAATGCTTGCGGACGGTCAGCTTCAGGTGCTTACGGAAGGTCAGGTTTAGGTACTGGCGGTTGGTCCGGTTTAGGTACTTGCGGACGGTCAGGTTCAGGCATGGTACTCGCGCTCTAGGTCGTAACCCGCTCGTCGAGCCGTCTTGGAAGACTCTTTACTCGAGCCGTCGTAGAGGACTCTCCTCGAGCCGTCGTGGAGGACTCTGTTCTCGTTCTCGGTTTGGCGCCGCTTATATACGATTCCCAGGCCGGTCTTCTCTGTCCGGCCTTATACGGGGGAAAAGGTTAGAAGATCACGTACGCCTGCAAACTGGCTGTTATCACGGAGGGATTTTCGTCGCCTCAATGTCGGGCATACATCCGGAATTTCATTTATTTCATACTGTCTGGTAAATTCAGTTTCCCTGCGCCATTTTGAGTCCGGTAAGTGAGCTATTACGGTATCAGAGCCGGTAAATGTAACCAAGCAACACTTACCGGACTGTTATTTTATGCACCCAATCAGAGCCCGTAAAAGTGTAACCAAGCAACACTTCCCGGCTCTGATACCGTAATGTCACATGTTGACGTTATTGAAAAAGTGTCACATGTAAAAATATAAAATCAAATTGTTTACAGTATGAAATAAAACTTTATGTTATAATAACAGTTATAAGCCCTTAAGTTTTTGTTTTTCCGGCTTATAACTTTTTTATTATTAATGCTAAAAAACTTATGAATAAAAATTGTACATAAAACGATTTTCTGCAAGAAAGCTTTATATTTATTTTCTGTGAGATTCCCTACTACAGATATATAGTCCAAAAACCATCTAACCCTTCTTTTAAAGATGACGGCCGAATGGAGGGGTTACCACCCCGAAAACCCTGATTTAGACTCACCGCTGACCCCTCTACACACGGATAAAAAAAATAGCTGCCTACCCAAAATGCAAAGTTTGCCTGTTTATTTCGACCATTTGACTGGACTATATCTATTGTCTATACATCTTGATTTGCTCCAAAATCAGTAGTATATCACGATCTTCAAGTAGAAACAGTGAACGATCTTATAAAAACTATGAGTACGAAATACCAAACTCTCCTCCAAGATGATCCTAATACGCTTGTCAGAGCACTACTTAATATCTGTACTTCTCCTTCTTTCTCAGTTTCTTAGTGTTCACTACTGGACATTGACCTCTCTCAAATTATTCTAAATCTGACGGTCCTGAGCCCTTCGATGTCAGTCTCGACCTACTACATTCTTTACATCATCGAGCCAACGCATCTGTGGCCTTCCTCTGATTTTTTTTGAAATTCTTCGTCTCCAGAGTATTAGTCTCTGTGTCCATCGCTCATTACTTTGGTTGGCAATGAGGCCAACCCAGCTCCATTTGGATTTTTCTATGTATTCTATTATACAGTGCGAGTCAGAAGTAAGGAATATATTAATTAAAACCGAAACAACCCAGTTTTCGAACAAATCCTCGAACACATCGATTTTATTTTATGAAAATGTCCATTTTTCCATTAAATTCGATTTTCGATCGTCATTTGTTTTGGTGTAATGACGTCAGAGAATTTTTTTTGAAATGGCACCGCCTTACTTTTTTTCATGATTTCCATAGATCCTTTAATTCTGAAAACGGTAACATAAAATTTTGAAACTTTACATAAGAAAATTTTCATACAAAAGACAAATTAAAATTAGAAAATATATTTTATTAATAAGGAAACAAAAACAAAAACCGTTGCCAAGCAAAT
Organism: Melanotus villosus; assembly: GCA_963082815.1. Classification (NCBI taxonomy): domain Eukaryota; kingdom Metazoa; phylum Arthropoda; class Insecta; order Coleoptera; family Elateridae; genus Melanotus; species Melanotus villosus. Next base: position 17,029,425 of record OY720422.1, on the reverse strand, counting down.
TAAAACATCAGATTAAGTGTTGGAACTGCCATCCTTCGGTTTCTGGACAATAAGCGAGCTGTTTTACAAATTCTTCTTGTACATTGCCGATAACTTGTGAGCTAATTCTGCGCATTTCAATTATTTTGTGCTCACAATTTTCTTACGTGAGGTGTCAAAATTTTATGTTGCCGTTTTCAGAATTAAAGGATCTATCGAAATCATGAAAAAAATAAGGCTGCGCCATTAAAAAAAAAAAAAATCCCCGACGTCATTACTCGAAAACAAATGACGATTGAAAATCGAATTTAATGGAAAAATGTGCATTTTCATAAAATAAAATCGACGTGTTCGAGGATTTGTTCTAAAACTGGGTTGTTTCGGTTTTAACTAATATATTCCTTACTTTTTACTCGCACTGTACATATCTGTGATGCGTGTCCTTCTCTTAATTCCAAGTATCGCCCTTTCCATGGAGCTCTGCATTACTTTACTAAACTTTGAGTGCTTCTGGCAGTGAGTGTCATAGTTTCCAGTCCATAGGTGGTTACAGGCAGAATGAAAGCATTGTAGACCTTTTTCTTTAAGTTGAGGAATGTTCTTATTCTTGAATAGATGTTGCAGCTTACCAACCGCTACCCATGAGAGATGACAGATCTATTCTTCTAGTTAATTTTGCAGTTTGGTTGTGCTTGTCCAATTATTATTATGACATTTCGACATTAACTTAGTTTTACTTAAGTTCATTTCTAGGCCTATTTTTTTAATGCTCGATTTAATTCTACTAACATTATCTTTAGTTCATAGATATCGCTGCTTATTAGAACCACTTAATATATCCATTGTTAAAATACTAAACAACTTTGATCCTTTGGATTTACCATATAACAGGGTGATTCAAAAGTATTGCCATTAATTTTAAGGGTAGGTAGAGCATATCAAATAGAACAACTTTTCTCAATAAACCATGTGTCGCAAGTTAATAAGAGTCCACGTATATTATGTAGGTCAGTCACTCTTCGAACGTTTTAATGGAAGGTCAGCCGAATTTGACGTTATTTTAATTTCTTACAGAAAGACGGTTTCTGCTTGTGTTTGTATTGTGTTTGTGTTCCTGTTGTGTTTATGTAGAAGTTAATGGAGGAACATTTGAACATGGTACGTAAGTTTTGTTCCTCTTTATTAACAACAATTTTTTGTAATATCACTTTTTAAACATGCCAGTAATTATTTACTGCCAGTCTCAAGCCTGAAAAAATGTGAAACCTGCAAATTACTTACATAATTGTGTAATGTTTCATTTATTTTTCCAGGGTCAAATTTCTGTCGCATGATTTTTAAATGCATAGGTATTAGCCAGTGGTTCTCAAAAGTTACTAACAAAATTTAAAATAAATTTTTTTTTGCTGTAATGTACTTCTATTAAGGTCAGCATAATACCCATTTAACTTAATGACAATACTTTTGAATCACCCTGTAGAGACTACACACTACTTAAACTGTCATGTATAATATAATAATTATAATATAATACCTACGTTAATTAATAAATTGTGTTGAGTAACTTTAAAGGAACAAGTCATTGGGCTAGCTCCTTCAATGTAAATAATCATGTCAAACTTCTACTTGTTATTTAGTAACAGATTGTAAAATTCGTGAATGTCAATAATAAAAATTAAATTCCTTGGACTTTCCTGTGTATGCTAAAATGTATAGATAAAATTGTCGATTTAGCTTTTTCATTTCAAGCTGAGTTATGGTGTTATGTAACCAAAACTCTTTGAAATTTTGAAATCCTCAAAGCGTTCACAACATCTATTATTAACATTTAATTTATTTTAAACTGTTTCATTACGCGCCGTGGTTTTCTCTAGCGAATACAAAATCGGGCGTTGCATGTTTGATGTGTGGATCCGTCATTTACACACCTATCGATTCACATTTCGAGGATGTTGCACATGAATAATTCCGGAAATGCAACTTAATGATGCGCTCGTTTCCCAATCTGACACTCATGAAATCGACGAGTTGGTTACCCAGACTTATTGTCGTGTAATCAATTACAAATGTCATGGAATTTAGTTACTTGTTACTTGGAAATTTCACACTTCGCTAATCTTGTCGGTCAGTTTCATTGTGAATTAGGGAAATTGAAGACCCTGCAAAATTTGCTGTTTTTTTTCTACCTAGAATTTCTAGATTTGCAGGAAAAATGTATATTTATGAAAAGTTTCATATGTTTTCAGACGATGCAATTTCTACTAACTAACAAGATAGGTAAATTCAGAAGAATCGAAAATTGAGCTTTTATCGGATGAAACGTTTTATTAAAAATGTAATATAATATATATACGAGGGCAGGCTGATAAGTCATGTGAATCACTACTTTGCAAAAATTTTATAAAAATAATTATATAGCATATACATCAAGTCATCCTTAAACAGTATGTTTGCAAAATTTTATCACTCAATTGTTTTTATTAATGGTGGAATTGTCAGTCGAAGTACATCATGTCGGGTGAATTTGAAAATTCTGCGAAAATCGAGCGACGTGCTGTAATTAAATACCTCGTAAAAAAAAGGTTTAAACGCCACCGAGATTAAAAATGATATGCAAGAAGTTTTAGGAGAGTCCGCTCCATGCTATCGAGTTATTGCTTTTTGGTCATCTCAGTTCAAAAGAGGTAAGGAGTCTATTGAAGATGATTCTCGCCCTGGAAGGCCTGTGTCGTGCACTACTGATCAAAATGTTAAAAACTATTTACCGTCGAAAACTACAATAACAGGCCAATATTATGCCAACTTGATGGCAAAATTAAGAAATGCCATTAAAGAGAAGCGGCGTGGTAAACTTCGAAATTGTGTGTTGCTGTTGCACGATAATGCACCTGCCCACACCAGCAAACTTGCCAAGCTAGCCATTCGAGACTCTGGATTCGAGGAAATTGACCATCCTCCCTATAGTCCGGACATGGCCCCGTCTGATTATTATCTCTTCCCAAAATTGAAAAAGCACCTACGGGGAATGAAGTTTCTTGGCGATTAAATGCTCAAGATGGCTACAGAGGTGTATTTTGCAGAGCAAGAAAAAGAATTTTTTTACAAGGGTTATACTTATTATTGAAAAGATGTAATAAATGTATTGAAGTTGAAGAGGATTACATTGAAAAATAAAACTGTCAATTTGGTTTCTACTTGTTTTCTTTATACCAATTCACATGACTTATCAGCCTGCCCTCGTACACATGTATGTTATGTAGGTTACCAGACGTGTTTATAACTTCGCTAGGGAAAAGCATTTAGTAAATTCTTTATTATCGCGAAGTTAAGACGATTTCAAGAAAATATTATAAGATACAGCAGCAAATAAATTTCCACGATAAAAGTACCTTCAACAACAGGAAAAATAGTTCACATAAAATCCTCATACGAGCAATTCCCTACTAAGTAAAACAAATACAGCGCCGGAAACAATATATCAACAATGTTATTTACAAGACACCGCGAACAATGTCATAAATAGATGAAACTGTTGTACTGTAACAAGTTGTAAGTATAAAGCTTTCCGGGAAAATGTAGTAATTTTTAAAGAAATATAATATCCAACGTTAGCAACGTGTTCTATGTTATCGAGCTAGCGGTTTGGAATTACAACGATTCCTACTTTTAACTCCAAACGATATAACTTTGGAACAGTAATTTTCGCGATTTTAGCTTCACTACACTAATTATGTCCGTCTTTGATGTAATTTTAAGCACTTTAGCACTTAGATGGTGCAAAGGCGTGCTCACTGTCCGCAAATTGCTTACTTGTGTTAATATCCGTCACTAATAAAACTTAATGGGGCGTGAAAATTTATTTACTTAGATAATTATGGTAGGCCTTGGTAATTATTTTCAAACCCTCTAAGAAATATCGAATAACCAAACCGATTTAATCCAAAACGCAGAGAACTTTTAAGATAACAAAGTTGCTAGGTGTTACTCTTAAGACACTTGTTTTGGCGCGATGAGTTCCAAAACAGGATGCAGTTTCCCAAAATTGAAGTGCTAAAATGTCGAAACACATTTTGTAACCCTGTCTGAAGTTAGCAATATTGTTGTTTATCCTGTTGAACCAGAACTGATAAAAGGCACAGGGTTGCTATTAATTGTTTTAACATTATTATTGTTGAAGGACAAAGTATTTTTAAAGCTAATTTTTGTCAAAAACATTTCCCAAGCCGACGTTTACACCTTTGGTTTCCAATTTTCAGTGCTTAAAGTACAAAAAACATGCTATAAACATAGTCAATATTTTTCTCTTCTTAAAACGAATTAAAGTTCTTACCATCCAATCTTTAAGTCCTCAATTCTGCGTTTTATTTTTCCCAAAAAGCTTCCTCGTACTCTTCTTATTCCATCAAGCAGGTCGAACAACAATTAATTTGAAACACGCTATATAATAAACAAAAAATTCTTCATCGAAATAAAAAATCTTTATTAAGATTTACTTCCCAACACCTAGCTCTAAAGTGCCTTATATTTCAATTTCTGCACTTCGTGAAAATTGATTAAAAGTGTTCTAGTTCAAAACAAAACTTCAGGAAACAACGAAAAATTTTAATGTAATAAATCTCGGTGTAGACGTCGAACATGATTCTAACATTTTCGTGATAATGATGGGTGCTTTAAAAGTTTCAGGTTTGTTAATAAATGAACTTTAACAACGTCCAGTCCCCGAAATGTCTCCGGTTAATGCATTTAGCTATGTTGGTTTTACGTTACAATGTTTGTTACATTCATTCTGTAATGTTTTATGACAACACTTAAAGTTTCAGGTTAATTTACTGTCGAGAAATGTAAGCTTTAAGTACTAACCCCCTAGTTTTCGTAATATTGTTGAGTGAAACCATTATTTTTATGAGAAATAAACTTGAAAAGAATTGTTGACCAATTTGGGACTTTTATTAAAATTTGTTAAAGCTTCAAAATCTTAGGAACATACCGACCAGTAATAGAGGAAAAGGGCTTTAAAACGCCAAAACGCAATCTTAGTTTTACTCGCTTCTAATGAAATAAAAGTTCTAAAATAGATTACAATAAGATTTGGGAATGCGAGTTCATAAGAACTACATCAGAGCAAAAATGAAGCCATTTGCAAAGGAATGAAAACAGAAGTAGCAACTGAAAAAATAATATGAACGATGTGACAGTTATTAACCTCACGAGAACATTTCCAAGTTCACATCTTTCCTCTGCCAGCGGGATATCATAAAAGACAACTGCCTTTACTAAAAATGTATAATTGGAAATTAGTATCAGCAAACTCTTCGAATTAATTTTATGGGGGAATTGTTTTGATTTATTTTTGTTGGATACCAACTGAATATTTATGAGTTCTTGCAGGAAACGTTTTAATGTTTGTGTTTTATAAAGAACTTCAGTTGGACTTTTTACGAATTTGTATTCGCTTTCGTAATTAACAGTTAATATTTTCAACGGAAGTTCCAGGAATTAATTTTCGCTAAATAAATTCGGAAGTTCTGTGAATATTTAGGTGCATTCTTACGTTTTTGTTTAAATTATTACTTCTGTGTTATCAGCCTTGCGAGGATCATATAAACATTTGTTTATTTTAATGTCTGAAGTTTGGTTAAAAATTTATCAATTATTCTTATTTCAAAAACTTTAGCTCTCAGGAAATCTTTTAACATTTTCTAGTATGGTTGGAATACTATGATAGGTAATCAGTCCTAATCACTTGAACTAAACATTAACTCTTAGACTGATCGGAATTGCTGTCTTTAGATATTATTTTCTGTCTTACATTGTTTTACCAATATTTTAAAAATATTATAGAGAACAAGAAATAAAATTAAAGAATTTTTCAAACAAGCCAGCTTTGCTACCAATTTCACTAAATTTCCTCTAGGTTGTAATAAAATACAGGAGTTAAAGGAGACGAAAACTTTTTTCTTCCCTGAAAACAGTAAACCGTATAATTTATTTAAAGGGGGACCTATCGAGGAAAGTTTTGATAAAACCGCCATTGTCTTTCACGTATGCTTAAAATATCCTACGACAATATTAATCAAAACAATACAATTAAGATAATTTCTCATCGAGATGAATTAATATTAATTTCAAGTAAGGACTCAGCACTCTCGTCTCGCAGACTAAGGATATTGACTACCTTAGCGCCTCGTTAACGTGAAGGTGGTTTCATTGTGCTGATGCTCAAATCTAAAGTGTAATTACCCCGTTCTCGTGGGAAATACAACAATGATACCCGTCTTATTCAAATTTCGTCTCCTCTCTTTCCTCTTATATCCATTAACGGGTCGAGAAACGTATGCCATATAGTGGTAGTAAAAACAAAGTGAAGCGAAATGCACGATTTCGGAGAGGAAAAACCGCGACAACGGCTCGAATCTCCTGAGAGTTTACTTTGCTTATAAAAAAGCGATCCTCGGGCCTCTTTTACCGCTTCTTTTGTTCACTGAATATCCTTCTCAAACTTACAGGGAGTTAATATTAAAACGTAAGTTGCTGACATTGAATTATTTGGTAGAAATTTACGCTTTCAAAAACTATGGAATACTTTGATCATGTGATGCTTTACGAGTGCGTTTCATTTTTTGGAAATTTTCATGATTTCGGTTAGATGGCCCTTGTTAAAATTTGTGAATGGTATATTAATGCCACGGTGACGCAGTGGCAAGGCATCAGGTTAGCGTTACGTTAGTCCTTGGTTCGAATCGCCCGATGGGCAGGATTTTCCTGCAACCTGGAGGTCAGTGTCAAGTCCTGGCGCCATTCGTCACTGGGCACTAAATTAACGACGATCTTCTCCAAATACAGGTCTAAGAGGTAGAGAGTAACAAGGTCCTACACGTACGCATACTTACACTATAGACAAGGTGCAATATGTCGGTATTAAACGGCGCAGGGTTGTTTAGAATCCACATACGGTAACACATCAGCTTCGACAACGAAAACGATGAACCAGGTTGTGCATTGCACCCGTAAAAGCCACATACAGGGTGGTGACTCGAACACCCGAACATAGGGATTTAACATGTAAAATCATATTTTCGTAATTTCCTGCTCCCCTAATTATTTTAGGTAAAAAAGCTTCAAATAAAAGTTGTAGAGCATAACATTCTGCATCTGAATCAATAAACAAAATTAATTTTGCGTGCCTTGTAACCTCAGAAATTAGGAATGAAGATGACGTAAATCACCCCAAAAATAGCGATAGGCATGGAATTAACAAATGTTGACGGTTTATCTGTCAAATTACGCTGCATTAGTTTATTTTTATTATTACTTGCAATTACTGTTGAAGTGAACAATAGTACATAAATTAATTTTATGTCATACTCGTTTCTAAAGCAACGTTTTTTGGACGATTTATAGAACAAAAAGTGACACTTTAAAGTGCTAGTATCATTTTAAAGTCCTAGAATGCTCGTTGCTAGGAGATACGAATTGTTGCGCCTTAGATTAGTTACTTAAAACGTAATAAGTAATAATAAAAATAAACTAATGCAGCGTAATTTAACAGATAAACCGTTAACATTTGTTAATTCCATGGCTATCGCTATTTTTGGGGTGATTTACGTCATTTTCATTCCTAATTTCTGAGGTTACAAGGCACGCAAAATTAATTTTGTTTATTGACTCAGATGTAGAATGTTATGCTCTACAACTTTTATTTGAAGCTTTTTTACCTAAAATAATTAGGGGAGCAGGAAATTACGAAAATATGATTTTACATGTTAAATCCCTATGTTCGGGTGTTCGAGTCACCACCCTGTATGTTAACGCACCAGCGTCGACACCCAAAGGTAAAAGAGGCCACAAATACAGATAAAGATGTCATCTTGGAGAGTTTGATTGGACATATACCTACTAAGGGGATTCGTCGAAGTGTTTTTGGCTGAAATGTTTGTAAAATTTTCGGGTTGGATGGTTTGATACATCCCACAAGTTCTATTCCGTAAGTATAAATAGATTCGAGGTTAATTTGATGATTTTTTACCAAGCAGCCAGAACATTTGTTTCACTTTTAAATTTAGTTAAACCTTTCCAAGTAAGCTTCTGATTCAAATAGAGTACTAGACATTTAATAACTTGTTTTTCCGGGATTGGCGCGTTACTTACGAGATAGACTTGAGGGCAGATAATGCATCTTGTGGTCAAGGTAATTTGTGTGGACTGTTCATTTTTAATTTTCGAACGTGTTAACCGGTTTTGCAACAGATTCAGATGATTTAAATTTTTCGGATGCACTACCTAGGTTGTAGCTAATGATAGGATTGCCTTCTCATTAGCCAATATGGCCTGTAATAGGTATATCCATGGATATTAAAAAGAGAAACGTTCCAAGGACACTACTTTGAGGTACTCCGGGTTTACTGGGGCGATGGTTTACCTCGTCTTGATAGAATTGTTTATTGAGGTAGGTTTTCCTTGCCCTTTTCTTCTTTTCTGTTTTTCATTTTTCGTTATTATTTATTAACTTATCAGTATTATGCTTAAATAATGGGCAACAATTGGCTCATTTAACTATTAGATCTTTAGCTTCTGAAGTAATTGAGTTTAATGAGCTTTAAATTGTGAGATTATCGGTATAACCGAAGCTTGGTTAAAACCTCATATTTTAAGGCAACGCATTAGAATTAAAGATTATACTTTGTGCGTTTGGAAGGCACATGCAAGTGGAGTTGGAATCTATCTTAAAAACGCTTTAATTTTAGTTTGATTAAAACCTCTAATGTATTTGAACCATTGTTGAACAACATAAAATTTAAACAACAAACAAAAATCGTTGCTAGTGGGAGTTTTATATAATCCTATACAAATATTTTGACCGTATTGTTTTATTAGATTTGAGATTTGTTAAAGAATCTTTGATTAATACAGATTGTGGGATTACAAGCATTGATAAAGAAGAACGTTGGCGCAGTGATAAGAGTGCCGGACCGGGCTTCTAACTAGGAGCTTTTTTGTTCGAATCTCACGCAGTGGTAAGGATTTTTACAAAGAATTCCCTACTGTTCGAGGTGGTGGACTGTAGATAGTAACAAGACAGACATACTATTCACTGAATACAGGGCCACAAACTTTGCAGAAGGCAACGGGAAAGCACTGCAGAGAACACGTTTCCCTAGTATAAGGGCCGGTATTTCCATCTCCTAATAAATTTATTCTCCTGTTAAAAACCTGTTAATACAATCGTTTCCATGGAAACTATTTGCCAAATAGCTTATTAAGAGGTTTATTAGGATATGGAAAGACCGGCCCTAAGACAAACTAGTTGCAAGACTGGCTGACACACACAGAGAGAAGTATTGATAGACCATGATCTAGCGTTCTGCGAAATTTCTTGGGATATTCCCCTACCTAAATAAATTTTGAAACCTTGCAGATCACTTAGGAACATTAATTACGAGCAATTCTAGTCGGACTTACGTTCTATTCTGTGGTCTAACATATATGACCAAAGTAGTAATGTTCCCAAAGTTCATTTATTAGCTAACAATATTCTATAGCTATTTGACATTTACGCTCCAGTATTAAGTATAGCCTGTTCGTTCAGACCCGTCATTTCTACCTGACTTCTTAAGTTATTACAGCGGGCAATAAAAGTATTATGACGAGTTAGAGGTGGTAAGTCCTGCCATAAAGGCTCTTGCCAGGGACGGTTTTAAACTGTTGCCCAAAATATTTTATATTTTATAAAGGAATTCTTCTAGTTTTAAGACAGCCGTAAAATTTTTCTAATCCGGCCTAGCAGAGATGATTTACGATAGTTGTATTTAAACCTCATAATCCACCACTAAGCTGTAAAATGATTCCAGCAATTCTACACGCACCTCTGAACCAACTATAAGTGAAGTTCTAAACCTCTGGCCCGTCGGCTCACTTATAATTTAAAATTACTGATGCAACAGCGTGATAAGGCTTAAAACACTTGTTGTTGTTTCCAAAGCATTCTTCGCAAAAACATTTTTCTTAAATTCTAATCAAAATGTAAAGCTTGACCATATCATGTGATACATAGTCGTAATCAGAAAAAAGAGCTCTATTCGAAAATGCAAAAATCAAATATGGCACCCATAAGAAAAATAAAATTAAGTGTTGTAACTCTTGCATCTAGGATGCGTTGGAAAACACGATGCCAGATTCAGATTCCTTGTAAAAAAGTGCCTTCACAATGTCTTAGTTAAAAATGTCTAGGTTTATTGGTTTTCGTTTAAAAAAATTAAAACAAAAATCACAATTTCCCATTTTTCTCCAATAATTCAAAAACTAAAAATGACAGATCAAATTTTCTTTCAGATAATTGATCACCATAAAAATGAGCAACTTTGCCCTAATTTAACCGATCTCGCATCTGTTATAATAACAGAGATCCCCATGCTTGAGGTCGAAAAACGGGCACCCTGTATGTACTGAACCAAGCGAGGAACATCAACGGCGAAGCTTGAAGTATTCCAAGGCTAATTAGTTAAGGAAGTTCGGAAGGGAGCCTGAAACTTTCGAAGCGTTTCTAGCAATGTTTGCGGAATAATTCAATATATACGTAATGAAACGTGATACACCTAGAATAATAGCTAACATATAGGTCGAACCACGGAAGATGACCCCTGCCTCATCACACGCTGAATTTAGTAACGACAAACACGTGTGTACATTTGTTCACAAACCCCATGCACACGACAAGGATAGCATTACAATAAGCCTGTGTTATGATTAAAGTGCTTATTTGACTAGAGTAGTTTAAGTCAAATGCGCGTGTTGTCACTAAAACGTCAAACTGTCAAATTATTAATGCATTTACATTATTTTATTTTATTAGGTATCTAAATTCTTATGTTAATTGGAATTCGTTTTTGTAGTACCTATTTGTGTTGTGAGGTTTAGATAAATGAACATTTTATTTGGTTTATTGCGTTACAGAAGAAATACAGTTGTACATTTATTGGTTAGATTATTAATAATTTAAGGTTAAAATTCGTATTGAAAGTACTTGACAGCTGTTTGTTTTCCGGTTAAAGCGCCAATCATAATTCCTTGAGAATACAACTGATGCTAATTTGACTAGCAAGTAAAATCTTATATCATACGGATAGCATTGATGAGGCAGGGTTCATCTTCCGTGGTTTCAATATTATGTACTCCCAATGGTGTCCGAAATGTACAAAGCAGAGCTCGAAATACTTAGACTAAAATTCGAAATGCCCAGAACTTCCAGCTATTTTTGAGATATCTCAAAGCATCCGCTATCATTCTTAAAATTTTTAATTGGCATCTTTGTATTATACTAATGTTGGATTTATTTGTACATCGCCAAATATCTCCAGGATCAAAAGCGTAAGATAAAAAAACTGCAGCGGAGACGGAAGCTAAACAACCAGATATAAACGCATTCGGTATAGGACAAGAAGGCAAGGAGACAAAAAGGCAACTATAACAAGAAAAGAACTTGCAATAAAAAGGTCGAAATTAGGAAAAGTACCAGGGAAAAACGATATAACGGGGGAAAAGTTGAAGTATTTATATAAATAGAAGACAGTGACACTAACGTATTCCTACAATTACTATACGATATATTACAAACCAAGCAGGTACCAAATGATTGGAAAATGGGCATAATAATACCGTTGATTAAAGAAGGGGGTTTCAGGGAGTGTAAGAATTCTAGATGGATCCACCCTGTTAAGCATACCGGGAAAGGTGTTCACGTCATTTATAGAAGCAAAAATTAGAGAAAAGATAGAGAACCCAATTATTGATACATAATGTGGTTTCAGAAAGAATATAGGGACTCAAGACCTCATATTTGCAATGAGACAAATAAGTGAGAAAGCAATAAGTAAAGGAAAGCAAGTACATGTATCTTTCGTAGACCTAGTAATACCTTTGCCATGATTAAAAAGGAAGATGTTTGGACGTGCTTGAAGGATAGAAGAGTGGAGGATACATTAACAGATATAATAAAAGCTCCATTCAAAAAGACTACAAACTTAGTAAGAACAAGATATGAAAAATCTCCAGAATTAGAGACAAGAATAGGACTTCAACAAAGCTGCATGTTGAGCCCACTACTATTTACACTTTTAAGAAACCGTCGTAGAGTTGATGTGGAAATCGCCGAAGAGTTTTGTGACGGCTGTGTGCTTGGAAAACAACACAAACGTAGTTTTAGTGCACGATAGAACTGTGAGAACAAAGACGGATACAGAGTACGGAACCAGTCAGAAAATAAAGTCGTGCTTAGGCGGGATGTGGTGTTTAAAGCGAAACGTCGACTAGCTCGGAAAATGCAGTTATCATTTACCAAAGATAGCAGTTACGAAGAACAGCCGCCTGCATTAGCTCCGAAGAAAGCTATCGAAGATAGTGAAGCTGTGGAGAAAGCTATCGAAGACAATGAAGCGGCGGGGGAAGCTGATAATACCATGAATCAAGAGCAATTGGAATGAAAGCCAAGAAATATATTGGTAGAAGAAGTGAAAATGGCAGTACCTGAAAGTGGTATTACTTGGAGTGAAATTAGAAGAAAGGCCCAGAATAGAAAAGAATGGAAAGATTTTTGCCACAAGCGCATAAATGCATAGGTCAGTGTTACAGGTTGTTTGTCAAGAAAGTTATAGTTAGGTGATAGGTACGTAGAACCTCATGGTATTTTGAGTTGCCTATCCGACTGACAGTTTAATTTAAAGTTTATAATTTAACCTTGCTTCAAATTAGCTAGGGATATTTAAATCCTTTTCTGAATTGGTCTTTAGGGGGGGTTATATCGATTTCCGTTCTTTTCTGTCAAGTCATTCAACAAAGTCGGACGCGTGTTTTGGAGTAATTGAAGTTACAAGTTTTTAATTTACATTTTTATGGTTTATCGTTATTCCGAAACCACATTTATGGAATTCTGGAAGTAGTTTATTGAGTGGTCAAGTGGTATTGACCGATATTTTTGTTGTTTGGATATTTCTCGAATTTTATCGCATGTGGCGGCTTTTGGTTAGTCCGATCTTACATTCGACTTGTGGGTTTTAACATCTTACAAGGTATACTATTGCTTGGTTTTATTGAACTCTCCTAACGTGTTTCCCTTCGTTTTCAGCCCGATTTACGGTCGGTTAATTGGCGTTTTCTTTGCCAGTTAATTTGTTAATTGGATGGTATACGGCCAGGTAAAGGGATTTTTTTTGCCAGTTAATTGGATGATTTACGGCCCGTTATATTTTTGGTTAAGCTTACGACCAGTTTTCCATAGATTTGGATGATTAAGTAAACTTACGGCCTGTTATATTTTTGGTTATATTGGACATGTTGCCGAGCTTGTTGTAGAAACGTATTTTATGTCCTGCCGGTATATTAATTGACAATAATGACTCTATTTTGAGGTATGTTATATACAAAATAACGCTCTAGGGCTATTATTTTTCATAATGCCCTAGGGCGTTATTTTGTATATAAATAATAGGTACAAATTTAGATAGCATTTAGATTTGCTTCCGTTTTTGTGTTTTATTACATTTATGTATAGTTCCTCTAAATTATTCTGCTCTCTAGATTAGTGATGGGCACAATCGAATGATTTTGAGAATCGAATAATCGGCAATCGGGTAATTTCAACAATCGAATGATCACTCGAATGAAAAATCATTCGAATGATATTTCACTCGAATGAAAAATCATTCGAATGATTTTTCATTCGTTATTCGTTTCAAAGTTTCTGAATGAAAAATCATTCGCATGATCATTCGTAATTCGCAATGCGAGTGATTAATCGGAGTGCGAATGATCACTCGCGTTGCATGCGCAAACTCATACTGCGCTTATAATAAAAGAAACTTTTCAAAATTAAAGTAATATGGTGTGCAGTTATGCATATTACCACTTACTTTATCTTTGTTTGCCGCTTGCCTTGCAACAGCAACAACCCGCGCGTCCCAGGCGTCGTTAATGCCGTACAAAAATAACTATGTGGATGGGAATTCATTCGCATTCGCATTCGTCATTCGGTATTCGCTATTCGTTTCCTAGTTTCCGAATGAAAAATCATTCGAATGATTTGATGACAACAATCGAAACATTTCGAATACCGACGACAATCGAATGATCCGATTTTTTTCATTCGAATTCGCCCAACATTACTCTAGATGTAGTTATAGATACTTGACCTCGGTTGTATGCAGAATTACAACATTATCAATATACAGGAGTGATACCTTTTCTAAATGTAAGGGCTACATAGTACATAGCCAGATTTGATTTCATTAATTTTGATCCACCATTTGTGAAACCATTACTGAAGTATTTTGCAGATCCATTGCTGATGTAACAGGATTTTCGTCCGTTGAGACAATAACAGTGTCGCCTCAAAATGTACCTATAGTTACGCGGTAAAAAATGTTGTCTATTTGGTATTGACTACCACTATATTAATTGGTGTTTAATACATTTTGTGAGTAAAGGAATTAGTGTTACCTAATTCGGGACCATTGCTGGTTAGCATCATTTTTTATATATTTGTGTTTTCATAGCACGAAAATTCACAAATTTAAGATAAACTTCTTAAACTCGTATTTATCGCGCACCATAATGTTAAAACTTTGACTTTCTTGTAATCGGAGCAGTGAAATCCGCCTATTCTCTTCGAAAGTAAAATTAATACTAAATGGTGAAATGAAATGAAATGAAAATTGTTTTGAAAAATTAGAAAAAATCCGAATAAAGCTAGAACTAATCTAAAACTGTAAATGTTCTCTAATATTTGTTTACCCTGATGTAAGTGCAAAATAACTGGGTTAAAGATTAGGTTAGTTTCAAGTACCTAAAGCACAAGTACCAGTACAAGTACAATCTTTAGTAAAAAGAAAACATGAGTTTATTACTAAACATAAATCATTTTCATTGTCCTACAAAAACCATTAAGGACACTATTGACATTATATTTACATAGGACAAAATCGGATTACTTCTATTGTGAATTTCATCACTAGATTATTCCTATATCCACATTCCCCATTTCTAAATTCACGTCACAGATTTAGGTATTCTAACATTAGTACCTACATCTGAAAGTAAAACATTTACATGTTGTCAATGGAAGGTGTCTAAAGCAATTATAATGTAAATGCGGTATACAATACGAAATGTTTCTGTATATCTGCCGATGTAATTTAACCGCGAAGGTTTATTTATGTAAGAGATAATTTGAATCACTAATACCTTCAATGATCAGCACCTCGTCTCATGAAACATACATTTCAGGGCTCTATATATACGATGTTTAAGTTCCTGAAAAGTTAGAAACTTCGAGGTGAATTTATTTCTATGTCGGATTTTATTCGAGGAATTTGAAAGCAAAAGTGCTGAGCTATTAGGAAAACTAGTAGAAATTTTAAAATGAAGCTGTCCTTTAATTGTGCAGAGATCTAAATTTTTTCATGTAAAAACTGGCTTAAAAATAAAGTATGATCAAAATTTCTGTTCATCAAGTATGGCCGTGGAAGTGCAAACCAACGCCTTTAAAATTGGCTTACATATAATATTAAATGTGACAGCTGTCAAAAAAGATATGTGAGCCAATTTTAAATGCGTTGGTTTGCACTTCCACGGCCATACTTGATGAACAGAAATTTTGATCATACTTTACAATAAGCTGAAGGACTTCCAGGGGTTGAAATTTGTGGCATTCACACGTTTAGATCTCGCCCAATAAATAAATAGACAAACAAACAACAATAATAAAGGACTTATTTAACCTCCTTAAAATTTTTAGGGAGTTTAAAACGTCCCCTTAAAAAGGTAATATTAAACAAACGAGTAAAAGTGAGAGTTTACTTTCATTTTCATTGTGTAAATTTCAAAAAAATTCATCAGGTCGGAAAAAACAGGAAGTCACGGACTAGATTACACCCGGGAATAAATACAAATAAAACAAAAGCGGTTTCATTTGGGTGGGTAAGATGAGATCTGAATGCTTAATTGAAGTGGACAGCAAATACGTACGACATAAAATAATCAACGATGTCTACTCGTCACCATTACTTTATTTTATTTGCGTTCAACCCCCCCATTCAGGGCTATAAACCAAGTTTTATTATTCGGCAAACGCGTAAATGATTTCTTCTTATTTGGGTCGATGTTGTTTCGGATTATATGGCGAGATTTTCGAGTACGTATCAAATGAATTATTGTGATAAAGTAAACTATTGCTAAATTAAAACGTGATACTTTCCAAATCGGTACAAGAATTATTTCCAAAATAAACTAAAATTGATAATGAAAAAGGAGTTAAATAGTCATTAGAGTTTTTCTTTAGTAATTTTGAGAAACTTTTTTATTTTAGAAAAACCTTTTCTATAATGTTAGTCGCAACGCTGACATTTTGTATGTATTCTGGGCTTATACAGCTAGTAGGTGCCTTCCCAATCCTATCCTCAATCTCTCTCTATCTACTACATTCTCTTCTACTAGTTCTCGGGTTCTTATAGTACTCCTTATGCCCTTACGTGGTCTGCCTCTTTTATTGCTTCCGTCTGGTATCCACTGAACATTTTTTCGGGGCCATCTCTCGTCTACAATCAGCATACGTTCGAACCATTTTAGTCCACATCTTTAAATCCTCTCCACTACTGTATCTTGTGCTGACAATCTGGCACTTCGTCCGAGATAGTCCATTTCCATTGCTGCAAGTTTTCTTTTATATGTATTATTAATGTCCACACTTCACTTCCGTAGCACATGCTGACTCTACCATTGTTTTTCTGATGCATTTGATTATATTACGTGATATGTGTTTGTCCCACCATACTCCATTTAAACATCCAATCACCTTCCGTCCTTGCGCAATTGTATTCATGATTTCCGTTCTACTAAGCCATTCTTTCGTATCGTCAATTATAATTTGGAACTGTGCATCTGAATTTATAACTAGATATTCCGTTGTAGTTATATTTATTTTTAGTCCTGCTTCCTGGTAAGATTGATGTAGTCGTCTCAACATAAATTTAGGATCATAGGCATTTTGTGCAAGGATTACTTAATCATCTGCAAAATTTATAGTGAAGAAGGGACAAGAGACGCACGTAGTCTGTATTGACTTGGAAAAGGCCTATGATTCCATTCCACGTGTTAAACGGTAGTAAGCATTAGAACACTTGAAAGTAGGCATTTATATTATTAAAATTATTAAAGTATTGTATCACGACAATAATGCATATGTCAAAATAGTCAAAAGATTGTCGGGATCTATAAAAACCAGTAAAGGCTTACGACAGGGATGTTGCTTGTCGTCCATACTTTGTAATATACCATGTGCTTCACCGAAGACGCGACATAGGGAAACACAAATGTATTTTTTTATAAAAAATTCAGGTTACCTGCGGAATATGTAGGTACGAATATAGCACTGAACCTACATAATTGAGCTTATTTAATGCTAGAATGAGACAGAAATAGCGCCGGCATCTGTTATCGCGGCACGCAATTATATCATTGTTTGGTTTTTAAATTTGTCAATTTTGACAGCGACAAAACGTCAAATTGCTAAACTTGTCAGTTACCAAAGAATCTACATCTACAATGCAATGAAGCACGATTATAGATTCATTATTATTATTATTATTATACTAAAACAATATAATTTAAAAAATTCTATATAATGCCATATTACTTTACATATTTACTAAAATCACTATTTATGTAAACGTATAATTGTTTCGGTTTTCTTGTACAACAATGCTGTACTTCACCAAATTATACATTTTTCTCTACGTAACCAATTTCACACCTACCTACATGCACCATTAAGATTTGTAAATTGCATTAATAACTTCTGGCATATATTTTAGTACAACGGACTAAACAAATTCTTATTTTCATTACATTTTAAGTTTATTCGATACCTGACTAATGATCATTTGCTTTCTTTTGACAGGAGTCAATACTATTTCATGTTTTTAGTGATATAAACTCGACAATTACGAACATAATTTGCTGGTAGTCTGAAATATTGCAAACTCAATCTCACATTTTCATAGAATATACTTACGCTTTCTTTACGTGTGCTGCTGTAATAAGGCGAATTCAATTTAAAATATGCAGAATGCAGAAACAGCGATTAAAAAATTATGCATTTTGCGTATTTTGATTGTAAATGAAAATTGTACGTGCTGTCAAAATTGACAAATTTAAAAACCAAACAATAAAATAATAGACTGTCGCAATGGCAGACGCCATCAGTATTTCTATCTCTTTCTAGCGTTAAGTAAATCCAATAACATACGTTGAGCATTGAATCCATACATATTCCAAAGGTATCGCAGATCCTTTCTATAAAAATACATTGGTGTTTCCCTATGTTGCGTCTTCGGGGAAACACATAGTATATCTGGAATATGTACTGAAAGAATGTAAAAGAAGGTGTGGGGGCTACCAAAAGGAAATAAATGCTCTGACATTTTCGTATACCAAAAAAATCTGTAAGTTACACTTTTGGTAAGAAAAAACGTGAAAACCTGAGAGAATTAGATGTAAAGATGCCAGAGATCTACTGAAGCATTTTAATTCCTAAAATTAATTATATTCCTTATTGGTAATTTGATGTTAATTTATTTAAACTAAAATTACCCAGAGAAGTCGATTCTATATTTCTACTTCACATAATCCTATCAAGAATATTTGGCAACAACGTAATTTCTACATAACCCAGAATTAAACATCTGATAAAAAACAAGTTATTCGTATTTCAAGCAAATTTAATACCAATATAATAAATCCAATTCATGGCTTACTATAATTTAAAAACGTCCTAAATGTTTGCAGTTCTTTGCTTAATTTCTATAGATATACATATAGGTCAATTATTCCTGTTGATAGACCAGGTGATTTTTTAGTCTTATCTACACTTAAACATTGCATAAAAATATTCTAAGCGACAAATAAAAAACCTAAAATAATTAAAGCATTAAGTAGACCGCCAGTTTTTAATTAAAATTTTTATGAAAGCAGTAAAAAAGTGGCTTTTATGTAAATGCATCCCTCGACTGAACCATATAAACTTTCAAAATTAAATAGTAACGTACCAACTAAGTTTAAGAGGAAAATATAATATTTTGCACTAATTCATTTTGCGTTACAAAGCTGTTCACGCTTCCTAAACAATTTGCTAAATAATCTCGACAAACTTTATACGTGATTATAAGAGGAGCAGGCTACGTTTTATCATCGTGTTCTCTAAAGATATAGGCCTACAATTTATAAAGATATGGGGGTGTGTTTACCTGATACCCGGCAAAATTTTCTCCCGCTTTGAGAATTACTGTCAAATTTCTCTCGTAAAACATAACTTCATCTAAAGTAGCCCTGGAGAGGAAATTTGGAATTATTATTTTTTATTTTCGTTATTATTCGGCGTTAGTGTTAAGTAAAATGCGTAGATAAATCATGGTATTATCGTGCGTCCAAGTAAAGCGCAATTAATTACAAAATACTGTCAAGTTAATATCGGGCGAAAAGTAATTAAAGTATCTTAGTTTATTGTTCTTGTGTCAACACTTCTTTCCAAGTGACGACGGACTGTTTTAATGTCACGCTTTATAGCACCCAGAAAACTTCATCAGTCTGCCTTTATACTTTAGTAAGGGCGTTTCTTTTAATAGAATTTTATTTACAATGCTTCTTTTTTTAGAAAAGCGTAAAGAGATTTATTTACAAGTCCAACAAAAACAACACGGAACGTAATAACGCCCATCTAGTCATCCAGCTGCAATTAGGCTTCTTGTACAATTGCAAATTAAGTTTGTACTATTAATGATGATAATTAAATTGAAACGCCTGTGAAGGAAGGGGCTTGGGAATACAAATCTACTACTCCGGGAACAGCAATGTAATTATCGCCCTTCTCAAAATATGGTCGGCACAAACCCCATCTTATTCAAACATTCAAACTTGCACGCATGCGTGCATTGTTTCTGGAGTTGCTGAAGTTTATAGAAACATGTCAATCACATAACTAAATACTGACGAGATGTTATTAAATGCTGTACACGCAGCCACTTCCTATACACGCCCTTTAATATATCAACAAAACAATATTACTGGATATTTTCCAAAACATAAATTTTGAGTTATTTAAATTCAAAGTTTAGTATAAAACCTTAGTTGTTTTTTAAAACTTTTCTTAGTTCACAGAATCTTAATCAAGTTCGGGGTTTAAAGTTACAGTGTCTATTTTTTGGAATATTTTCTGGAATGTGAGTTTTTAATACAAAAATTTCAGAATTATACACGAATTAAAGCAAGATTTTAGTCCTTTCTTTGAAAGTAAAAAGATTTAGTTAGAAAGAATAATTACGAATGCCTTAGTCTGTTAGGTTTAGTCAAGTAATTTCAAAACTATTTTTCTATTGTTTACGTATAGCGAAAGTCATTTTCAAGACACTTGTTGTACTTACTTTTGGCGGCGATGATGTAGGTAAACATTAGATTTTTTGAAGTAAAGACTGTTTGTTTATTAAATTCGAACCAGAGCTTTTAAAGTAAGGGGAATGTTACGGTTGAGAGCTCCGATCCAGCTGTAAATCTGAGGGGTAGTCGGTCACAGGACTCGTTGACGTTCAGTTTGAGTTTGAGTTGCAGGTGAGTAATAGGTACTAGACAGATGAGGCAGAGATAAGTCACAATGCATTTGTAAATGCATTTTACTTTTGCTATTTCATTTTCCCGTTTGCCCATCTCGGCTGCAATTTAAAAATTTCCAAGCTGTACTGATGTGTTAACTACATTACAAAAAGGCCAAGTCTTGTGGTGCGCAGAACGTGAATTAATTAATGATGTATTGGTGTAAAATGCATTTTGGGTGATTATTTACATAAAGAAGCAAGGCTACTTGATATTGAATTGAAGGCATGTGATTGCATGCCCGATAAGATAAGGTCGGTATGAACAGCTATGTCGTTGTTGATGGATGTAATAATTGCTGTTACTGTTGACCTAATTGTTATTTGTGTGGGCAAGTCCTGTGTTGTTCATCAGAGCATGAGGCTCTGGGACCAGAATATAGCTTGGGAACTTTGATAATTAGGTGTAGTTATAAAGGCGCTCGACCTGGCTGCATTTATGCAGTACAGTGACTCCCGGGCTATGCCCCCGGGGTGCTCAGGTAGGCCCGTCTTCGCAGTTGCTTGTTCCGTCGGACTTCCTAGACCATGTGGGCCATTTAGGATAGATGAAACATTCACAGTGGTGGATCTCTCATTGGTTAGTTATTTTCTGTAGCTTGCGGCACATGCCTGCTTTCAGATCTACACCGAAGATACATCCAACACTCGTATCATTTTCTACTAGATGCAACGTAAGATTCCACAGGGGGATTCCCTCTCTCCTGTAAGTAACACTGACCTAACCTATACTGCTAAATGTTATAATGTCTTACTGTTTTGCGTTCATGTATCACTGCTATCTGTATTATACAATATAATTTCCTGGGTGATGTGAGCATTAATGTGTGTATCAAGCTATGGGTGCTTACGAGACTTGGCCGAGGGTATGAATTAATCTAACTTTGGTAGAATTGACGTTATTGCTTGGTAAGTTGATTGAAAGGCTTCCTATATGTACAAATTAAACAATTAATTATTTATGTTTGTTATACAATAATCTCCAAATATCAACAGTGACGAATTTACAGCAATACTAAAATAACCTAAGTAACAATATAGCTAAGCAAACGTCTAAACAAATACTAACTTTCGGAGACTTTAACGCCAAAGCAAAGATATGGGGATCCCTAATCACTGCTACCAGAGGGGAAAAACTGCTAGAAGTATTTGCCAGTCATTATTTAATTTTGGCAAACAAGGGGACAACTTCCACATTTAGAAGGGAACATTGCGTATCATACATTGATGTGACTGCAGCAACACTACGAGTGAATGTGGAGGAATGGTATGTAATGGATGATGAGGAAAATCTAAGTGACCACAACAATATTGCAATAAAAATAGGTAATTTTAAGCAAAAAATGACTGAAACAGGTATAAAAAAATGGACAGTCAATGAAGAATTCAGAGAAAAATCTACTAATGTACTAAGGGAGGAGCTAGAAATAGAAGAAGAGATATCACAGTTGCGACTAATATACATAAGAGCAAGAAGATTCTCCGCTTGAACCTTCCGGAACAAAAATAAACCGCAGGGGGAAAAAGATACAGCAAAAAACGATTACATATCGGCTAGACGAGTATTAAAATTAACTATAAAGAAATCCAAGGACAAACACTGGAAATTATTACGTGATGAGATAGATAATGACATATGGGGAAATGATTTCAAGGTTGTCACCAAACGGTGCAAGATACAACCGAGGATAAAGCTAGAACTAAACGATACAATAGAAGAAGCGAACAACTTGTGTCCAAAACACCCAACAGAAAAGTGGCAGCTACCCACACAAAGAGAACCAAAAGAGAATTTGAAACAGCTGTGTCCAAAATTAAAAAAAAGTCTCCGGCCCGGATGATATTCCTCCGGAGATAGTTAAGTAGACAGAAGCACCACTGAATAGCTTGCTGAGCAGTAGAATGTTCGAAGTTCATCTAAATGGCGAAATTAGCAAAAAGCACAAACTGAATGATGGTCTCCCGAAGGGCTCAGTGCTAGCGCCTCTTCTTTTCAATATATTGAAATGTATTAATTAATTATGATTTGAAAATTGTAATATCATTATGTTAACACCTCAAAATCAGCGTGCCTCTGACCACTGAGATGGCCCGGGTTCGATTTCCAGGGTCACCGAAAATACCCGGCCGCTCCCCTCGGAAGGCAATGGCAAACCACCGAGGTGTATTCTGCCTAGTAAAGTCCTCTCTGGAATAGAAGTGCAAGCACTTCCGTGGTTTGGAGCCCACGTTAAGCTGTAAGTCCCCTATGTCTGTAGGCTACTTGACACGCACACCACAGGCATATGGAGAGAGGATCGGCAACGCCCGTAAAGGGTAGCCACTCTAAGAAGAAGAAGACCAAATCAAATTTTATTTATTGTAATCAATTTTTAGAGACTCTTAAATCAGGTTCGTTAATTGGGTTCGTCCTAATTTTTCAAAACTGAAATTATGAAATGTTGTAATACTACCAAATAGCACAAGTCTTTTACAAAGTTATAAATAATTTTTTTGTGTAGTCAATGGTAAACGGTCATTTTACTTTGTAGAAAATAGTAAAGCAATGTGGCATTTTACTCGTTAGCAACCTTTACTCATTAGCAACGCTTGAGTCATTAGCAACCAACACTTTATTCCTAGCAACACAGTCTATTTGTTTACTTGTTACTATGTACGTGTTGTAGTTGCTATGTTTCCGTGCAAACATAACCTTGATAAATTTAACAAATTTGTCTAGAAAATTCGAACTTTTAGTACTTACACAAGAAAATAGCGTATTCAACGCGTAAGAAAAGTGGTTTTCTAGCTCGTGAAATTGTAATTCACTCGCTAACGCTCGTGAATCAAACATTTTCCACTCGCTAGAAAACTGCCACTTTTCTTTACTTGTAGAATAATCTACTATTAAGGTCTAAATTATAATTAAATAATTTTACTATACCTGTAATACACTTTCAACAACATGTAACTGCTTCAACTTCCTAGTCCTTTTAAAACAGCCTCCCCGCTAAACCAAAATTGACTAAAGCTTTGGTTTCCTAGGAAGCGGTGCCGTCATTTAGCGGCCGTAAAAGTACGGTGGGTGACGTCACGAAAAACGGTGTCGTGTTTTTTAAGCGAAGTGTTTTCCAAAACAGCGGTAGCGCACACCCAACGTAATAGAGCGGTGCCGTCTCATCTGAAGCGGTGGGCCAGTACGGTACGAATCAGTTCAGCAACGTTTTTTGGCGGTGTGTCTTGTGTATATAGTCCAGTTAAAAATAGACATAACACTTCGGAATAATTCGCGACGGCCGTATTTTTTCACCGTTTTGCTGACGTCACCCACCGTATTTTTACGGCCGTTAAATGACGGCACCGCTTCCTAGGAAACCAAAGCTTAACTTCACCAATCTCTGACGTACCAATTAAATAATAATAATCCACATAAACCCAAATTCCAACACCACTTTAAAATCAATCCAAATTTATTTGCAATTTCATTTTACAGATTATAATCATTCTTCCAGTAAGTAAAATAACCAGGTTATAAAACTTATATCTAACCAATCAAATAACTTTAATCTTCTTTAATAACTTTTATAATTGACTTTATTTCATTAAATTTATTTATAATATTGAGTTTATAATAAACTTTTAGTTCAATATGTGATATAAAACTAGTTATTTACGGAACTAGGTACTTAATAGTAATTTGTAATACAAGTGTTGAAAGCTTGCGTTTGCCACACGAATGTGAAGTTTGCAGCACGAACGATAGTGAGTGCTGCAGTCACATGAGAGTGGCAAATACAAGCTTTTAACACATGTATTACACACTATTTTTTCTACAACCACATTTCCATAAAAAAATTTAAATATTTCTGCAAAATAAAATCTGACATTCATCAAATGTCATTATGACATTTTGATGTCGGTGCGGCAAAATTATACTTTGCCGCACCGAAAATCATGCATGTGCGTGCGGAAAGTAAATTTTCCGCACGCTAATTTCACTTGTTCGGCAAACACTCATTTTCAATACTCGTATCTATGGAGACGAAGTCTGAAAATCCCACTTTCCATGGTGGTTGTAGAAAAAAGTAAGTTTTTCCCTTTTTATATTTCAAAAATCAATTATTTTTAATTTGTTTATTTTTTTCACTTTCAACTTTTTATTATCTCCCCTGGTTATTTTCTTTCTTTTTTACAATCATAATATCTATCCAACATAACAAATTTTTTTTAATGTATGCCAAGATGCCAAATGATTTCTTAAAACTAGTTATTTACCATAATTAAATCTACACAATTTTAAGCAAACAATCTTATAAACTAACAACAATTAAAATAAGACTTGTATTTCTGAGGGTATATTTTTCTAAAATTAATTTTTTTTATATCATAACAAACAGTTATTAACTCCTATTTCCATTCCTGGGGACTACGCTCTAATCTAGAGAAAACTAAGGTCACATGCTTCCATTTGTCGAACCAACTGACCTATTATGTCCCGCAAGTAGATTTCAGAAACCAGCAATTAGACTATAACAGATATCCTAAATACCTGGGAGTTGGTAACTCTCAACAGATCATTAACTTACAAGAAACGCTTAACGCAAACGACAGCTAAACACGAAATAAAATTTTACATAAATTAATGAGCTGCAAATGACACTGTACAAAACAACAGCATTAGCCATGAATTACTTTGTGGCTGAATATTGTAGCCATGTTTGGCTAATTGCTGCACATACGAATAAGAGAGATATGGAATTAAACCAAACCATCAGAATTGTATAAGGAACTACCAAATCAACTCCAACCCAATGGCAACCTGTAGGACTTAGCAATATAGTCCCACCGACACTCCGCCGATTTTCGGCATTAATACGAGAATAGACAAAATGCTCTAGCAATAATGATTTACCGATACACGCAGATTGCACCAGACAACAGAGACTAAAATCTAGAAAGCCACCTTGGAAACTTGCTTAACAACTCATCCAAGAGAACTTTGAAATAACGCAGGCATGGCGCGAAGAATGGAACACATCTAATCCTGATAGAGCAAATCATAACAGATCCAACTCAGCAGATATCTTGCTTTAATCTCCCCAGACGAGAATGGTCAACATTAAACAGAATCAGAATAGTGCAGGGCAGGTGTGGTAATCTCATGAATAAATGGGGATACATAACAACCCCAGAATGCGACTGAGGGTATAATTCACAAACAATCTCTCATATTTACAGTATGTCTAAAAAGATTCACTAAAGTGACAATAAGTGCGATCCCATGGATACAGCCCCTGGACCTGAACTTGTAGATGTCATTACCACTTTCGTACCAGCGCTAGAGCATGCATATCAGTTATTATTACTATAGTATGTCTAGCGAATATACAGCTGCGGGTCGTTAGCGCTGCTAGTTAAGCGAAGCGATGTCAAACTAGTGGCATCCTCTTCTGCATTACTGGTTTAGTCGCCGTAAAACGAACACTTGTATATTTAAGAGTGTTCGCGATGCTATCTCTGTTTGGCTGATTTCTTCAACGCAGACAGAGCATCACCGGGTTGTCGTATTTGAAACTTGTTTTACCGGTTCATATTAAATCCACCACGGTCTTAAACTGGCGCAGATACCAAAAGTTGTTTGTTATACCTACCGAACGCTTAAACAGTTTTTAATATGATTAATTTTTCATATTTTAAAAATTCAAATGTACAGTTGTGGACAGAAAAAAATAGGACAACTCGAAAAATCAAGTAAACTTTATTCTATAAAATTTAGTTACTTGATTTTGGCTTTATAATTATGACAATTGTCACATTGACTTGCAATCAAATTACAACACAGGGGCCATTTTAAAAATTTAAACTAGAAAAAAAACACTGTCCTATTTTTTTCTGTCCACAACTGTACCTACTCTTATCAAATTAAGAAAAAAATAAAGGACACAGTCAAGAATAGTACGTATTATTTAATAGCGTTATTGTACCGTCAAACTATGTATATAATTAAAAGAATTACAACACATTCCCTTTGTTTACGATAAATAATTACAATATAAAATTCACACACAATGCAGTGGTGGAAACGAAAAGCGGCGCAGTCCATATTTCAGATATATGACTCAGTCACGTCGCACCTGCATCTACTGCATAGGAATTTTAAGCGCTATGGTTGTATATTCGCTAGACGTACTTTAGTCATTATATTTAGTATATTTCATATTTTAAATTCTACGTTTGTTAGTTATTTTCTATATTGTAGTGTTTATACATATACATTTGTTATATTATATTACTATAAATTAAAACATAGCATCTATTCTATATACAGGGTGACAATAATCTACGTGTGTTGTATGGGCAACTTTGTTATTATAGAAGTTAGCGAGTCGGCTAAATTAGCAAAGTTGGGCAGAATTTCAAGATAAATTATATGCCAGTTTGACATTTGACATACACTTTCAACTTTTTCAAATATTTCGAAAAAACTAAAAACATGCGATTTTTTAAATGTTTTATAATTCCATAACCACCTTATTCTAAAACCAAAGTGCAATATGTTTCTTGTAGATATTTTTACATAGAATTATAAAAAATATCTACAAAGTCATAGCACTCCCAATTTTTGAGATATAAGACAAACTTACGTTTTTTTAAATGGCAACCATAGTAGGCTATGGATTCATTAAAGAGCTTATTTTTTGCTGATTTCAAAAATGTATAGGCTGTCATATCTGTTTCCCTTTATTGTAACCCTGAATATTGTAGTGTTATGCTAATGATTTCATCTTACAAGAGACTCTTTAATAAAAAAAAAATATTACCTTCGCTAAACACATAAATGTTGTGAAGACTAGCTTCACGTTAGGCTATCCAAAAAGTGTAGTGTATTTTAACACTTTGAAAATAAATTTTATTATTGTGTAAACTAAATTCTTTAATGTAGATCTCAAGATTTAAAAAAAATGTGATGGTGAGTGTATGTGTGTTTGTGTAATCAAATTTACATGAAATTAAATATTAAAAGATGAATTCAATATCTGAAATAATTCCTGCAAAATAAACATACACAGCAAACAGACTCAAACAAAATATTCGCATATTAATTCACAATAATAAAAAAAAAAACTTATTAATAAGTACCTACTCAAAATGAATTCTTGACAGTGCCAAAATTTTGAAAATTGCATTATCATAAATTTTTATAGAAACAAATAATATTAAATCTCACTTTTAGAAACACTGACATATAAATTCAAAAATGAAGACAAGAAATCAAAAACTGAATATCTGTAAGACTAAATCCGACTTATCTAAATATTCTGATGATCCGGGTTTTGCGTGCAGTAAAGGCAACACCGCATTGAAGGACTCCAGTGTAGTTGACTTCGTGTGGTTGTAACAGCTGATCACCTCGTTCACAATTTGTTGCTGTTCCTTGATTTTTAACAGGTAAGTCTTTATCTTCGAATATCACTTAATTAAACACTTTTAATATTTATTTTTGTTAATCACTTCCATTTCGTTTTTCTTATTCTGCTTTTACTTGTTCCAGATTTATTTATGTGGGTTACACATAACCTCACTCAAATCGATGTAATAAAAATTCCACTTTTAATTGAAATATCTTCAATAATAATTTATTTAACACAAATATTGTTAAACACAACAATTAATTAAACGATTTGTTTAATCCTCAACATAAACTTCATAAAAACGTAAGTAAATACTCTTATTTAACATAAAATTCCATTGTCACGTGTTTTTGTAATTCAACGTTATTTTAGGATTTTTCAGTCATTTTAAATTATTAAGATTTTTCAGTACGGTCCTGTACCTTATTTTAATTTCGTGTCGATTATTTCATATTTGCTACAGTTTGATTTCATTATGTCTAGAGGACAATTAAGGTTAACTTATTTTGGCACGTTCTTCAGTATAATTCTCAGAAGTTTTCAAAGTCACATTCGAAATTGCATCGTTGTGAAACATTTCCTTTGTTCAAATTCTAAGGTGACCTAAATTTTACGTGTTTGTTGACGACGCTGATCTTATCGTATTCCGTCGAATGCACCTAGTCGAGATACTTTTCCGGGAATTCCCCGAGACGCGGGCTGTGTCGATTGAGCTTTCCACTCCCCTCTGCCTTCCTAGTGCCTTGAGTGCGTGAAAGTTTACCAACCATGCTAGACGCCTTCTTCTGAGGCGCGGTGCCGTAATTGTCGTAGTTCAGGGTAGGTTCTTACAATGAACCAGGAAGGCTTCCACTACCGGTGATTTTCTCGTGGAGAAATCACGTTATCGACTTTGTCGGATCCATAAGGAATGCCAATATAATCCTGGAGTGAAATAGAATCGTGTGTGAGGAAGTTTAAGTGACGGTGTCGTCGTGCCGCCTACACGTTTCCTTCTCGTGAGGGATTAGGAAAACCTACCACTTTTAGGATTACTCTTCGTCTTGTTCCTGCACCCGCCTTCGAAGGAAAAGCTCGTCCAGTTTCACGTCGCTCCCTGGTTTTTAAGTACCATCAACATCGCCAGGTAAAACTACTTCTTTAAGCTGCTCCTGTTTTCTTCATTTGCCGTTGTGTTCAACGTCAGTTTTATTGCCGACGTTTGCCTCTTGCTGGCAGGCTTGTTTTTCAGTGTTTGAAGTTAATAAGTACCGCCTTTGTCATTTGTTATTTTGTGTTTTGATGTGCAACTTTTAAAGTAATAGCAGACATCTTCCTGTTCTTTGTTTGGAATTAAGGGGTTAAGTTTGAGAATCTCTTTGTTCTAAGTAACGTAAATATAGCACACTTAATTCTTGTTCCTTTAAAGTAGGCCTTGTATTTATTATAGTTTGTTTTAACGTAGCGTTTTTGATTGTCTTTTTATGTAATGTTTTGTATTCATTTTGCGTCTTTAAACTCAATTAAATACCTTAATATTCAATTCAGTTTGGTCTCGTTATTTGTGTTCAGTGCTTCCCGTTTATTTCAGAGTATTTTGTGTTCAATGTTTTAAGATTTACGTGTATAAAGTGTTAGCCTGCCTACAAGATTTAGAGTTTGCAGTAAAGTAATTTTAGTAGCAAGGTAAGTCACATCTTGCGCAGGAAGCAGCTATTCGACAACCCCTTTTTGCCGAGCCCTTGGGAACCTTCCATGATAGGTTTCCTTCTTTTAGATCTTTGGGTGACTTTAGTCATGGTGGCGCCCTATCTACCGTTTACGACCATCCCCTTTTGAAGGGTTAATAGGTGTTTTGAGTACTATTTTTAGCGAAACGAACCACCCATCTCCACTGCAGTCTAGCCGAGTGCATTCCGGATTTGACATCCCCAATTCAATGTCGTAGTGTGCGTTTGGCACGTGACACCATATCCATAACGTTCAATTTTCATCGAAATTAAATTCGTTAATTATTATTATTATTAATAGTTATTTATTATACATGCGGATTAAATTAATGTTTAATGAGCGGTACGTCTAACCGCGCGAGCAAGCGCGTTAATACCGCGATTTTGACATTTATTTGACATTTTTAAAGCGATTTGACATTTTTAAAGCGCTAGCGGAATAAAAATTTTAAATCGCTAGCGGAATAAAAATTTTAAACGATTGTTTATAAAACATCAACTTTTATGGGCACGCCAGAAACAAATAAACGTCAGTTTATACGGCAAAATTGAATAAATTATTTTTATTTAATTGATTCACTTTATTTTATTCCTTATTCACGTATCATATTTAAATTTCGTCGTTAAATTTCAACTTCTTCTTCTACTTCTTCATTAGCCCATTGCCGTCCATTGTTGGACATAGGCCTCCCCTGTTTATCTCCACATGTCTCTGCTCTGCGCTTTCCTAATCCATCCAAATTCTACCGTTCTTTTTAAATCGTCGATCCATGTAGTGTTTGGCCGATCCCTACTTCTTTTGCCCAGCCAAGGTCTCCATTGTTGGATCTCTTTGTTCCATCTTCCGTCTACTTGCCTCATTGTAGGGCCGGCCCATCTCCATTTCAGTGAAGCTGCTTGTTCTCTTATATCTGTTACTTTTGTTCTCTGACATTGGTTATACTCTAGTCTTTTTAATTTTGGAGGTATTTTTTGATTTTTTAATATTTTGCTTTGTTTTGCAAATGCCGACCACGCTAATCGTATGCGTCTTTTTATTTCTGCCTCTTGACTACTTTTCCGGCATATTACTAATTGCCCCAAGTACACATATTCTTGCACATATTCTAGAGTATGATTGTCGATTGTTATACAAGGTGTCCACAAACTCACTTCGCAAAAGAAAACTGCAAATTCTAGAGCTTATTTTATGTCTATTTGACGTAAATCACCTTATCCAAAAACGCTTGCTAAGGGAGCTAGAGCTCTTTAAAGATGGCGCCCTTACATCGGTTTAATTCAAATATTTTCAAAGCGGTTTCCTTTTAAGTGATAACATTCTGTACATGGTACATCTATTTCGTGGAATATGCTCAATGGTATGGCATAAATACGATTTTTTTAATTGTAGTCATAAGCGGCTCGTTTGGGAGGGACATTGGACATTTTTATTCATAACTTTTTTGTCTTTGAAAATTTCGCCATTTTGACATAACATTTAACAAATTTCGATTTTTTATAAAAAAATGAGGCTCTTATCTGAAGTCGCTATGACGCATCGTTTTCGAAAAAAATCGATTTGCACTTTTCATGTTCAAAGAGCTCTAGCTCCAATAGCAAGCATTTTTGGATAAGGTAATTTACGTCAAATCGACTTAAAATGAGCTTTAGAATTTGCAGTTTTCTTTTGTGAAGTGAGTTTGTGGACACCCTGTAGATCTATTTTCTTCTTGGTTTGTGAGAATTTTGTCTTTTTGTTTGTTCATTTTTAATCCAACTTTTTCGCACTGAATTGTCAATTCTTGTAGCATAGTTTGCAGATCATTAAAGTTGTCTGTAATTAAAGTAAGGTCGTCGGCATATTTTAAGTGATTAAGCATGTTCCCATTGATGTTTACGCCTTTCTGCTCCTATTCTAGATTTTTAAATGCGTCTTCTAGCGCTGATATAAATAGTTTAGGGGTCATGCAATCTCCCTGTCTTACTCCTCGTTTAATTGGGATTGCTTGTGTATTTTCATGCAGTTGTACCACCATTGTCGCTTGCTGATATATTGATGATATAAGTTGTTTATATCTATAGTCTACTCTACAGTTATGTAAGGCTTTTTCAACTGCCCATAGTTCGATGCTGTCAAAAGCTTTTTCGAAGTCAACAAAAGCTAAATACAGTGGTAGATTATATTCTGTAGATTTCTCTATAAGAGTTCTTACGGTTAGTATGTGATCACAAGTGCTAAAATTCTTCCTGAATCCTGCTTGTTCCACAGCTTGATAAAGTTCTAGCTTATTTGCTAATCTGTTTATTATGATTCTTGTTAGCAGTTTGTATACCTGTGACAGTAACGATATGGGTCTGTAGTTTTCTAAATTTCGTTTGTCGCCTTTTTTATACAGTAGTACCACTAGCAAGTTGTTCCAACTTTCTGGGATTTTTCCTTCTGTTAAGCATTTATTTAATAGTAGCTGTAATGCTTTTACTATGGTCTCGCCACCTTCTTTTATGAGTTCGGGTACTATATCATCTGGGCCTGATTCCTTATTGTATTTCATGCTTTTGATGCTGTTTATTATTTCTGTTTCGCTGATGTCCGGTATATCTCCTGAGTTCACAGTTGTAATTCTTTTCTTTAATTGTTCTTTTACTTCTTCCGGTATCTCATGCTTTTGTTCATACAGATCTTTATAGAAGTTTTCTGTCACTTTCAATATTTCATCTCGGTTTCTTGTCTCATTTCCGTTCTTATCTTTAATGGCACTGATGTTTACTTTTCCCATTGATCTTCTTATACTCTTCATATTTTTGTGTTCTTCTATGACTCTTTCAATTATTTCTTCTACCTCTTTCCGTTTATCTTCCCGAATTGACTTTTTTAATGTTTTGTTGGTTCAGTATATTCTAGTGTTCATATCCTTCCTTGTCTCAACAATAGTCCTTTATCGAATAATTCTTTTGTTTTGGAGCTCCACTCCCTTCCTTTTTTTCTCGACGCTTTGGCTACTTTTTGGCCTGCGTCTATCATTGCTGTGTTTATAATTTTGCTTATTTCATCTATATTCTTACTGTGAAGATCTGGAACAGAACTTTCATTTATTTTCTGTTGGAGTTCTTGTTCGTATTCTGTACTTTTTGTTTTCAGTATTTTCTTGTCTATTGTGGGTATTGTTTTCTTTATAATTTTGGTTCTTTTCCATTGTTTGTTTAGTTCTATTTTTGTTCGGAATATCCTATGATCACTGCCTGCGTTAATGTTATTCAAAACCGATACGTCCCTAATTATCTTCTTGCTTGTTGACATAATATAGTCTATTTCGTTTTTATATTCTCTGTTTGGGGAAATCCAGGTCCATTTTCTGTTGACCTTTTTTTGATAGAATGTATTCATAGCATACAGGTTTTATTGCTCTAAAAAGTTCATGAGCATTTGGCCCCCATTATTTCTTTTTCCCAGGCCAAACTTTCCAATTTTTTCTTCGCTATCTTCTAATTTTGCGCCCAATTTTGCGTTAAAATCTCCTATCACTAATGTGTGTGTGCATGGGTCGCTTTGCATTGCTGCTGTTATTTCCTCATAAAAGGTTTCCACTGCTTCGTCTACATACGAGGTCGTTGGTGCATAGACTTGAATAATTTTAACCTTCCCGTACCCGTGGTCTAAATCTTCCTTTAGAACCGATGCGGGGTATTTCAGATACCCCAGTGTTTTTTTGTTCCTATGACTTATTTTGGCTTTGTTAATGATTTTTATCATAAAATTAATACAATTTAGTTCTTGTAACACACAAGTTTATTGAAAAATACAAATTAAAATTAAAATTAATGAGGTAATTGTACGCTTTTACACGACTCAACTTGTGCGCAGCTGCATGAACTGGTTTCATCCGGATTTTGTTATAAACGGGTAAAATATTTCAAAAAATAATTATTATTATACAGACAAAAATTAATTGTTTTAACACGCTAACAATTATTTTTTTAAAATCAAATTTTAGAATTATAAAGATATTTTATATCTCGGGGAATACCCAGAATTTGAAGATTAGTTTCTTATTCTTTGCTAACATATAATTTATTTTGATTGATACTTTACCATTCAGATAAACATTTATATACCGAGGAATACATAAAGGCTCAATTCGATTAACAAGGTTATTAAAAAGTTATAGTAAAAAAACTGCACTGGGGTATGTAAAATACCCCGCACGGGTACGGAAAGGTTAATGTTCAGAAGATTTGATACTTTTACTTTGATGTACACTACTCTGTTGGATATGGCCCTGTAGACTTTTACGTTAGAGGCTATTCTTTTATTTATTACAAAACCTACTCCTCCTATATTATCTTCTCCTTCTTCTGCTCCTTTATAATATAAAACATTTCCAGAGTTTAATGTCGTACATTGTTCCCCTCTTCGTTTCACCTCAGATATTCCCATGATGTCCCATCTTATTTGTTTGAGTTCCTCTTCTAGTACATGTATTTTTTCGTCTCGTTGCATAGATCTTATATTGTATGTGGCTATCGCTAGGGTCGTTTCTCTTTGGCAGCCTTTCCTTACGCATGGATTCTTAGCATCCTTTGCCCTTTCGTCTAGTTGATTGCTGCCGTAATCCGTCGACTCAGGGCTGCTGCGGACTAAGGGCCTTTCATTTCTCGTAACTATCATAATTAGTTTAGTTTAGGGGGGGATTGGCATTAAAACGCCACGCTTGCCAGATGTGTTGGCGAGTGGACAGTAACCAATTTCAACTTATAATTTTTTATTCACATCTGTCACTTTGCCTTGAATTCATTTATTTAAATTTATTGAGCCATAAATTGTACGTGTGGTCTCTCCCAACACTTTTGTTCGACTGAATCACAGACTGAATAGCCCCTAAAATAACATGAACCAATCAAAATGCAGCACATTTTTCAAAACTGAGTCAACTAAGTAACCAAATTAATAAATATTTAAATTTCATAACTTAAATAATTCTAATTTTAAACAAATAATTGAAACTTATAATACCTTACCTAAATTTTATTTACAATAACTCAGGATTTGTATTTAATTTAAATTTTATATTTATGATTACGGTTGCTGCCAAAATGTTCATGACACACTATTTTCTAACTTATTTTAAATTATTCCTAATTCAACTTAAAATACTATGTACAAAATTTAAACAATATTTTTACTCTTGTTAATTTTCATGAACTTGTCTTGTTTAGCTTTAAATCGTCTTTAAAAATCTGGCATTTCATAATTCTTATATTTTTGATAATTTTCATAAAAATGAATTTCTGCTCTTTAAACCTTATTATTTTTTCTCTGTGTACTTTTACACCTTTTTGCCATAATTTTACATCTGTTTGAATTTTTTTATATGGTCAAATTCTAATGTAAACTTTTCTAATATTTGTTCTTACAAAAAACATATTTTATCAATTATTATTAAGCACTAATTTAATTTTAGTTCTTCTTTTCAGCATGGCAAATAGGAAACTATGTTACCAGGAATCAAAATATCCCAGAACATCTAAATCGTAACATGAAATAAAGAATATTTCTTACATCGGAACTCAAAATCCTAAAACGTCAAACTTTATAATGTTTTATGACATTCTTGTCCTGTATGTTAACTTTACAGTATTTTTATTGAATTTACTAATTTATAATAAAACTTTTGTATTAACTTTAAATAAAATTCATCTTAATATTTAATTTTTGTAATTTGTAAGTGTAAAAATAATGTATCGTAGATGTCAAATTGTAGTGTAAATTGTATTATGTGTTAAATAGTAATAATTTAATGTTGTTTTATAATGTTTAGTGTTTAGAATACACAACAATATATTTTGACACTATTTCTCCTATATACAGGGTGTAAGCAATCGACCGTAAAAAAAGTATACCACGTTATTTGGAGTTATTGCAAAAGTAATAGAAAAATGTTTTAAAAATTTGGTCGCTTCTCCTTGCTCCTTCGCATTATAATGCCTTGATGCAATATTTGAATAAAGGATAATATTGTCAACAATGGGACGGTTGCCTAGTATATAAAGTGCACAGTGCGCCGTTGCAACTTACTCTACACGTAAAATTAGCAAATTTTCAACCCTTGAAGAATTACAACTGATAAGACAAAACCAAAAACAAACAAATGCAGTGAGTGTCAATTTATTTAAGAAACTCTCAATGGCTTTATTTTCCAGCAATCTTTCATAATAACAAAGATAATCAAAGTGTTAATTTCAAACTTCAGATGACCATAACAAGAAAAGTACTAACATCAAGACAAAACGAACATGTATTTAGCATTCACAGTAGGTTGGAAAATAACACTGTATACTTTTTTTACGGTCGATTGCTTACACCCTGTATTGTATATCTCTATGTAAGAAAGCTGGACTTTGCTCGATAAACACAAATCTAAAATAACTATGGAAAACTTAAATGTGAAACCGGTTGAAAAATAAATTTAAAAAAAACTAGTTGGTTGGGACACATACATAGAATGTTGGAAGAAAGGTTAACGAAAAGAGTACCCGAAACAAGAGCGCTGATAAAAACAGGAAAGGCAGACCAAGGAGAAACTGGAAGGGGGAGGTAAAAGAAGCAGCTGAGGAAAAGGGATAAGATGGGAGAACATACGAAATGCAGCCCAAGATAGGATGAAGCTATGGCGGGAGATGTACAATAAATAAACTCAAATGAAATGGTAGAAAGACCTACGACTAAATGAATATGTAAGTAGCTAAGTAAAATAACTACGACAGATCTGAAGAAATATGTGAAAAAACAAGACCAGATAGGATAAGGAACTCAATCTTTAGAGAGAAACTACAGCAAGTACTATCAGAGAATGACCATAAGTGACCACCAACAGAAACATCTGTAGGAAATGGATAGAGGCTCCCAACGCCATTTTTGGCCGAGCAGGAAAATTAGAAAGATACATTTCTGGGTTAATATTTCAGAAGATAATACCACCGAATGCTTTAACATTCAGAAAGAGCAATAATGGAATTTTGACTCTTAAAGGCGGAATGTTAATTTTAATATTTTAAAATTAATTTTATACTGCTAGAATATTTTATTGATATACTGTCTTTAAAATGAGGGTTTCTCGGTTTCCCAGGAATGTTTATGCAAATACGTTGGTATCATATTCATTGATTGGCCTAAAATATTACTTCGTAAGTAAAATAGCTTAATTTACATCTTTAAATATTTTCTGAACGTTTCTTGTGGCGAATTTTTCGACATATTTTGCTTTCTTTAACCCATAAAAAAGTAGAAAAACCTTACTTTTGAAATAAAAATGTTCCAATAACTCAAATCATAACGAAAGAGAATAACAACAAAAAATGTTAATTTACAATTAATATAAGGCCACGAAGCCAATTATTTTCGTAAAACAATAATTTTCTTATTAGGCATTGTTAATTCAGACGTTTTGTTTCACCTCAAGCCTCCTTTAATTAGTTGTTACAAGTTATTAGAGTATTAGACACAATTCCCCTTGTTTATTATCCCATCCTTTTCATAAGGAAACTCGGTTTAGATGTTCAGCAGACAAGCGAAGACTGAGAAAGGCGATAAGTTATGAATACAGCGCGACGTTTTCGTCGCGATGTAACACAGTACCTATCATATAAATTGAGTTTGGAGCCACAACATGTTTTCCAATCATGCAAATGAAACTTGGACCGATCGCCGACGGTGTAATAAGATCCCGACTGCAGTAATTACTGCAAGGTTAAGAGGGCGACCAGATCGCTATCAGTTACAGAGGGTCAAGTGGTCCACGGATACTGGGGATTCGATCTGAACAGGACTATGGGGAGAGGTTCGACCATCAGAAGGATCAAGACATTGCATAGAAATAGTCCCCGGATTCTATAAAAGATTTGCTGAAATGGAAAAGTATAAATTCTGGCCAACAGTTTCCTTTTGCACCTAAAAAACGGAAAGTGAATCTTAAAATTGAAAATCTACCTTACGACATGGGATAAACTCCAGAATGGTTGGTTCTTTTTCAAACTGACTATTTTTATTTAGAAGGAAAATCGAAATAATTAGGTCAGGTTGGTTAATTTTAGGGGAGCCTTGCGTTTGATTTTCGGCATAAGCCCTCAACAACATAGCGGTGTTAATTTTAACACTGCGTATACCCTTCTTGCAGGGTTGGTTGGGTAGGCAATAAAATTTATCAGACAATGCGTAAGACTGAATAAGTTAGAAGGGTCAAATAAGTGTTATGCCCGAATGGTTCGTAGTTCTGATTTCTAGGAGTTTATTTAATAATCGATAAGGAAAATTAACTCCGCTTTCTGCAAATAGCTAAGATAGCTGTTGAATTGGCAAACTTTATGGCTTGAGATTGCGAAATTTGGGCATTTAATGCTTGGACTTTCTTATTCCCCGTGAAAGGACCGGATTTATTTCGAAGCCCTCAAATTATAATTCTAATTCATTCCAATCCGTTCTTTAAGTTTATCAGAATTATTCTGATATTTTCTGAAAGTACACGGTTCTTTTATTCATCAGGTCACCACCATGAAACATTCGATACTTAAAATTGAAATATGAAATATTTAGAGAACATTAAGGGCAATTTTTTTAATTTCTAACAAATTGCGGCTCAATAAAGAGAAGTTATTGATTGCCACAATATTTCCAGTTCACTCTCTCATCGATGAAAACTAAATAAAATTAAGTTCCAGTAGTTTATACACCCATAAAGACTGTTGGATACCAATTTAATGGGCACATAAAATAGGCTAATAATTTTGTCCGGCAGTGACAGTTTATTACTTTTTACTGCCATGATATTCGCATTTATCTTGTTTTTCTGAATTAGAATGTTTCTATTTCGTTGTGTTTACTTTTTAAATTGTAACTAAAATTCACCTTTCAAGTTTTTTCAGATTTTTAAACTAAAGTCTAAGTCTGAGGCTAGAAATAATGTAATTCTCAGATATTTTTTTAGAAATCTTGTTTTTCTCTTCTGTGTTTTTATGTTTTTGAGTTCTGACATGTTAAGAACGCTGTTATAGATTTTCAAATACTTAATGTCAATTTCAGCCATTCAATCATTTTGGTTCTTTAGCCGCCGAGAATCTGAACAACATAAAATGTTCAAGGTTTTGCTGAATTTTGGTTACATATTAGCAATTAATTTTTCCAAAATTCAGTTACTGCTTTTAAGTTAACAATTACTAATTTACTTTAAAAAAATACATGTTCCTCATTTGAAAATTAAAAGTCAAAAATAAAAAGTCAGCAAGTGATTTAGATATAAAATTAAATATTAGTATCGCATATTTCCAGTTAAAAGGAAATCTAATCCAATTTTGAAAGAGTAACAGTGGTAAACAGAATGTGCCTTTTAGAGACTGAGAAATTTGCGAACATAATTACATCTAAAATTCCAGAGACATCTGTAGTAAATCTAGTGTAAGTCAACTTCTGTTGCCAGTAATTTTGCAATAAAAACACGGTCGTTTGGTTGTATATCTTCTAGAAACAACAAGTAAGTGCTTTAAAACCGACTCGTAACCACCGCGATAAGCGCAGCCTTTAATTACTTTGTTGCTTTACGTTACAGCGTTTTCGTGTTTGAAGCTCGAAACGTTTTAGGCTTGTAATGTTACGCCTAGAACAAATATTACTTAAAATACTCTTCCCTTTTGCTTCCGTGCATTTCAATTCGGACGCTTTACAAACGGAGAATTGAAACAGCAATTAACGAATTCGCATTGAAATTTTGTCGAAAATGCTATCTCGTAGATCGTAGAACATCCCATTTCACATGGAATAAATCCGATTTTGTGCTTACTCGTTCACTTTCATGATGTGGGCGGTTTTACAGAACTTTTTTAAGGTTGAAAACACATTTTTTACTATCAAACTGTATATTCTTATCAGCTCTTCCCAGACCGTAAACCAAAAGCTTGCAAAACTTTTAATCTGCAAATTCACATCACAAGCTATTCTCTTCAATAGAGCAACGTTTCAGCGAGGGTAGACGTTAATTGATTGGTAGTGAAATCTGAAAGTCATATAACTGCCAAAACTAATCACACGTTCCAAGTTAATTCTTTAGTAACAGTCGTTCCCTCGAAGTTGTCATTTGATTCTTTAACTCTTTTTAGAACCAAAACTCGCTTAAAACAAAATATTCAAGTTTCAGGGACAAATTTTTTTTTATCAAGTATTGAACGTTATTTTTAGGAATCAAAGACAACAATTTGTAATCAGATAAAAATTTAACACTAACACAAAAACTATATGTCAAGTAAGAGATTACTGATTAACAAATAAAAGAAAATGCCCGAAAGACATTAACTAATAGCAACTTATATTATTTACATCTAGATTAATTTCTTAAGTACACATTGAAAAACTTGACTTCTCCTAACGGGAAAACAAAATCATCGGAAGAAGAACAATAGTTTATTAACAAATTGTTTTCTTAAACTGAAACAGGACGTCCCAATAACCCTGAAAAACTGAAACATAAAATCAGAGACCGTATCTCAAGAACAGCCGGAAACTTCCGAAAGAAATGGTCACAAAAAAGAATCATATTAAGGAAAGCTATAATATTAATACAGAGAAAAGTTTCAGCTTATAGTTTGAATCGTGAATACTTCTGGATGAGATTTAGACATCCGGGATTAGAAACTCTTTGCAGTTTCCATCAAAAACGAACATATATGCGTGAAATAATCCTGCATTTTTTTTAAATAATAATACTTAAAGAAATGTTTGTTTGGGATAATCAATTTTTCAAACCAATTTTTAAATAATATTTTTTTGTTAATGTTTAGAGCAATAAAGCTACCAGTAAATGGATTAAAAATTATAGAAAACAGTAGCACACAGAATTTATTTATTTTAACGAAATAAAAGAAAAGGTCGCCGGAATTTGTACCGTAAGCTTATCTGAAGCAAAGAAAGAGTGTCGAAACTTAATGGAAACTTGAAGTTTTCCGAAACGAATGCTAATTACTAAAAACTATTTAAAAATCGAATTTAATATTACATATGAAATAATCACACTTAGCTTTAGTTTCCAGTTTTGAATGCCAGTAAAACGAAACCAGAACGCGAGCAGAACGGAATTCTGCGTTAATTTATTATTAACTTCTTGAAAGTTAATAATCTGGAACAAAATCAAAATTACTCAAGGTTGACATAGGCTTCAGATTATTAATATCAATTAAAAAGTTCCAGTGAAGATGAAACCTTTAGTAAGCACAATTATTCAACATTAACAAATATGGCTGCGTGGTGAAAACTAAAAGCTGTATACACAGTAGTAAAAATGAAAAGATCTATAGCTATCAATAGAGATTTAACCACAAAGCAGAGAGAAATAGCACAGTTTGAGAGAAAGAAGGTAAATAAGGAAAATTAAAACATGTTACTGGAATAGTAAGAGATGGAAGTTAGATAACCAAAATCAAATGCCGAAAGATACAATAGAAACAATAAACCCCGACGAAACTAAGATGGAACTGGCAGGAAAAAAGGAAAACTAGACGCTAGAATAATAATAGCCAAAGTAAAATAGTAATCCTATGTACAATACTAGCAACACTTTTAGAACGTAAAAGAACTCTAACAGCTGTAAAAAAGTTTATGAGGAAGATTCAACTAAATTAGATAGATAGAAAATGAGACGATATCCAAAGGACAGAATCAAGAACCGGTCAAGATAAAGATAGAGGAGAAACAACTGGCATGACATGGTCGTTATCCGAACGAATGCGAACAAGAAAATCAAACAGTACCTGCAAAGCAAAGCTAATAGGGAACAAAACATCACGAAGGCCAAGTAAAACATTAGAAAAAATGGCAGATTGCTTGAAGTATGATTTCAATGAAGCAAGGAATTGGAAGAAGCAGTATAGTTATTAACTTCAAAGCTGTTTCAGAAAGGATACTCTTACGAGAGAGTTACTGAAAAACAATAGTCTGAGGAAAAAAGA
This sequence comes from Melanotus villosus, assembly GCA_963082815.1. Lineage (NCBI taxonomy): Eukaryota > Metazoa > Arthropoda > Insecta > Coleoptera > Elateridae > Melanotus > Melanotus villosus. The sequence goes on along the minus strand of OY720422.1, from coordinate 16,987,695 downwards.
TGCAGAAATTAAAAACCATGTTACCAACAAATGGAGGGTATCATAAACAATATACCAAACATTTCCCCAAATGGTAGGACTAAATATATAATCTTCTTCTTCTTCTTCTTCTTCTTCTTTTATTTTAGGGACTATGCCTGTTTTTATTCACGAATTCTTTTGATAAGGTTAGCGATCTCTCTCGGCCCATCTCCTTATAGGTCTATCGGGTCCTCTTCTCCCTTGTAGAATCTCTAGCTATTTTTATCAATTTGTCTGCTCCGGCTTTTGTGATATGTGATATGGTTGTTCTATTCTATTTTCTCATTTTTATAAATTTAACTATGTTCTGCACGTCGTACTCATTCCTTAAGTCTTGGTTTCTTATTTTGTCCGACCGTTCTTATGTATGTATGTTCATCTCGGTAGCTTTTAACTCTTGTAGTACTGGTGCCTGTCTTTGCACTTCGAATCCAGGATAGATAATATAGAAACGACTCGGCTACGAAACAGGATTCTAGCAAGGGCAAAGCGAATAATAAAGAAAGATGTCCTACGAATCGGAACGTGGAAATAGATAATCATGTACTAATAAAGAAAAGCATATAAGAATAGTGAAAAAACTAGAAAGATTCCAACCTGGATTATATCTTGTCCATAATGAACGTGCAGCAGGAGTTTCCGAAGAAGGAAGTAATGCTATTAAGAAATAAACGATAAATTCGTTAAAAGATGAAGATATGAAAAACAATTAGGATGAAATTTAGCCATAAATCTAGCAGAAATAAGTAATACCGATCACGAATGGACGAGGTAGCAGAGAAAATCAGAAAGAACGCAAAAAATAAAGACTAGCTTGACGAGCAATGCGGGGAGGAACCAGTAAACAGAAAGAAAACCAGAATGAAGATTTCTAACAAAACTTTGCTGAAAATTGGGGTATTTTTTAGGAGAAAAATAAGAGAAAGTCACAGCAGTTATATTTATTAATTTTAAATAACGTGCGAACATCTAGTGCCGTGACAGGGAGTGTCGAGCACTGTCGTGGCATTAAATGTCACAACATCAACGTCACCGTCTGAACCGATCTTTAGTTTCAAAGTCGAGAACAAGAAATATACTTTTCAAAGAGTAGAATAATTTGAGTATCTTGAGTCGACGAAAGGATATACCTAATAATGACGAAGATATGGAAATAGAGAAGAGATCAGCAAAAGAGAACGGAACTCTATTAAAAACATCAAATCGAGTTGCGTTTGCTGGTGTCGCTCGCCAAAAGGTGGAATCATCGCTTCATCGAAAATTACATCAGTGGATACAATGACGCCACTGTTGATGGAGAGCAAACTGTCGACTTGCGGAAACGGATTATGTTGCGATAACCAGTCTGCAATCTTTGTCGCATTATTCTGGTCACGTTGTATACGCGTCGGCCGCATATCCACATGCTGCTCCGTTGTGCTCATTCGGATGGCGCTAAACTCTTCAAGTTTTTCTATTCCCTCGCAGATATTGTGCAAATAGACCATTCCTAGTGTCCAGATGGTTAGGACGCTGTCTGTCATACCACGTCCGTGCGTCAGACCACCAATGCTCTTCATGATGCGCATTAAGGTTTGTTCGATGGTCATATCCGACCAAATGCCGGACCAAATTTGTCTGATGGGGACATGACTTCTCTTTGTAAAGAGCAATTTTAGAAGGAATTTCTAACGCGCAAGGTTACTATAACATGTAACAATATACAAGTGGTACAAGGTGCAAGTGGTAGGTACCACCAAATACATAACTATACGGACAGGGTGCATATATATTGAGATGCTCTTCCCACTTTAGAAATGCATACAATTTTAAAAAATCTTCCGACAAGCTCAATTTTTTATTATAATTTAATTAATTTCAGAGAAGCTCCTAACTCAGGGTCGTAACAGGGACCGCCCTGACGAATTTCAATATTTAATAAAAATTCACCAAGTTGTATTTTAAAACACCTTCCAAAATTATGCAAATATTTCACAAATTATAACAACAACAAATTTTAATAACTAACGAACACTTTCTAAAATTAAAATTTACAAATTACATTTTTCAAACAACTCGAACAAAACAACACTTCCTGTCTGGTTCTCCACTTTCCCAAACACTACACCAACCTCTTCAACTTCAATACACCTTCCCCCCGACTCCAATTTCACCAAAACCTGCCTTATCCTCCAACCAACAACACACTTTCCTTCTTTTAGCTTTATTTATACTTGTCCAATATCCAAATTTATATAAACTTCTTCAAAAAAAAAAAAAACTTTTATTCCAAATAAATTATTAAATTAAAATTCCAAATTATCTTGATATAATATTACTTCTTTTCAATTCTTATTTGCTTACAATTTGTTTTAAGAATATTCTTTTGGTATTTTAATACGTTTTAAAGAGTTTTCAAAAAAACTCAACTCACGTTTTTCCAAAAAAATATCCAACTGTTTTCATTTACATTTCATTGTCTTAGTTTCTAAATTTAACACTCTACAAATTATTTTATGACATATTTACAAAATTTAACTCACTAGATATTCTACCCCAATTATTTACAATATTAAATCTCTACCTTATAACTATAGGCCAGTCATATTGTACATCCAACATTGCAATAATTAGGGTAAACTTGATTTTTTTATATGTTGTTAGGCTCTACCCAGGTACTATAAATCCAGATTTGCAACCCCGAAAAACTTGTGCCAGCTGAGATATAGCCGAAAAACCGCAAAATTTTTTCACCTTTTTCAGTTTTTTGCAAAAAAATCACTAAAGGAACCTTCTGACGAAAAAAGTTACTCTTATCTTTTTTTAAGTAGATGAAATTTGCTGCAAACGAAGCTGTATCTGAGCTCGGTAGCTGCAGTAGTTGCTGAGATACAGCCGTGCAAATATGAGGAATTTCTTCCAAAAAGTGCAAATTTTAACTTACGCTCTACTTTCGAGCAAAATATTGGCAAAAGTACTCATCGTACATAAAAACTAATGAGAAATGAAGTTTTAGTAAATTTAATTACCTATAATTTAAGATACGAACTGTGCCCGTAAGTATGATAGTTTGCTCAAAAATGGCCAAAATCCAAAAAAAGTCAAAATCCAGGTTAAGGAAACGTTGCATTAAACGTTACACTGTTACTCAATATTAAATGTTTATTATCAAATAATAATATTATGATATAATAATAATCATAAGAACATAAATTAAAATGTAGGCAAATATAATAAAATAATGAAGTGATATTTATATATTATAAGCATTAATTAAATTAAAAAAAAAAAACAACTATTAAATGCTCGAAATTTATTTTGTATTAAATTTAAAATTTTGACATCTTTGAGGGCCCTGGCTCACTTGTATAATTGTCGTCAGGTTCGATATGGAGAGGGGGGGATATGTTGTCAGGCTCGTTTTCCGCATCCTGCAGTAACTCGTCCTCATCTTCAAACACCTCAATTGGCGGGATGTTGGTGCGTGAGTTGCCTTCGCAATATTTACACAGCGATGAACATGTCATGCCTGCCTTCCTGCAAGAGCAGGCCCCTGAACAACCCTTTCTGCACTTACAGAAGACGCATTTCAGGAGTAATTGAGGGGGAGGGGCTTTGTGGTAGTAATGGGGATGAGACCTTTTGTTCGGTTATATTCCATCCCCAATCCGTTGGTGATTTGGCTTCCCCCAGCCACTGCTGCACTTGGTGGTAGGTGCGGTAGAAGTGATACTTCGCAGCATCTTTGGTGGGTGGTAGGCGAGCTACATTAATTTTTGTATTGGCAGCAGCTCTCACAAACAGGGTGTAACGGAGGGAGTTCAGGGTATCTCTGCCCTCTCATCCGTATAGTGCCACCAGAAATGCCTCTCCTGCTCTCTGTATTGCATCAGGGTTTGCATCAAGCTGCAGGAACACCTCGAGGTCGTGTATGAGGTCCGGATTATGTTGGAGAACACTACAAAATTTCATTTTTCCTTGCCAGAAAAGGGCAGAGGTGGTATCACAGCCACTGAGGGCGTGTAGTAGAAGTACCAACCTTCGTGGAACTTCCTGTATATCTCAACACTTGAATGAGGTGGAGGAAAATTGGGTGTTTTCTGACCCACTTCTGCCACTTTTATGTAGGTACACATTCGTTGTGGTGGAGCCTAATCCATTGAGAATAACCAGCAAGTCGACATCCGCACTAACATCCCGTCAATTGAGGTGTTTGAAGATGATGAGTTACTGCAGGTTGCGGAAAACGAGCCTGACAACATATCCCCCCCTCTCCATATCGAACCTGACGACAATTATTCAAGTGAGCCAGGGCCCTCAAAGATGGCAAAATTTTAAGTTGAATACAAAATAAATTTCGAGCATTTAAAGCTGTTTTTTTTTTAATTTAATGCTTATAATATATAAATATCACTTCATTATTTTATTATATTTACCTACATTTTAATCTGTATTCTTATGAATTATGATTATTATTATATCATAATATTATTATTTCATAATAAACATTTAATATTGAGTAACAGTGTAACGTTTAATGCAACGTTTCCTTAAACTGGATTTTGACTTTTTTTGGTTTTTGGCCATTTTTGAGCAAACTACCATACTTACGGCCACAGTTCTGATCTTAAATTAAAGGTAATTAAATTTACTAAAACTTCATTTCTTATTAGTTTCTATGTAGGATGAGTACTTTTGCCAATATTTTGCTCGAAAGTAGAGCGGAAGTTAAAATTTGCACTTTTTGGAAGAAATTCCTCATATTTGCAGGGCTGTACCTCAGCAACTACTGCAGATACCGAGCTCAGGTGCAGCTTTGTTTGTAGAAAATTTCATCTACTTAAAAAAAGATAAGAGTGACTTTTTTCGTCAGAAGGTTCCTTTAGCGATTTTTTCGCAAAAAAATGAAAAAAGTGAAAAAATTTCGCAGTTTTTCGGCTATATCTCAGCTGGCACAAGTTTTTCGGGGTTGCAAATCTGGATTTATACTACCCGGGTGGATCCTAACAACATATAAAAAAATTAAGTTTACCCTAATTATTGCAATGTTGGGTCCCTTTTTGTGTACAATATGACTGGCCTACTATTCACATTTAATTAACAATAATTTTCCATAATTTTAAAAGGTGTCCACAACTCACTTTATCAAAACTCTATCAAAACAATATCATCTCAATATACAGTATTTTTCATCTAGCATTTGGGTTGACGTCAACTTGCCCTGTCCAAAAACTGTCTGTTTAGACACACATTCGTGCGCAGTAGGTAATGGAAACCCAGTTTAGAAAGAGATGAAGTATAGAGTATAGTTGGATTGTGAATTTATCAACGCACTGTTGATAAATTCACAATCCAACTGACGACACAACCCAAATCCTTGGTGAAAAATACTGTATATCTATATAAACAGTTAAATATTAGATAAGGCTACTTTAGGTACGCTAATTCGTAGATTAATTGTTAGAGAGTACGGTACGATTTAAAAAATTCGTCCTACTGTTCGACCCTGTAACTCGGAAAGTATTAGTCTGAAGAAAAAAATTTATATAAGTAGTTTTGTAGAAAATTTTATCCTCTCCAACTTTTAATATAAATATTTTTCTCTAAAACCTACAGGAATGGAGTTATATCCTAAAAACTTCCTTTGGGCGCCATTTTTCAAGATGGCGGCGCGAGCGGCGGTCCCTCGAGGTCGCAAACTTAGCGTCATAGTTAGGACGCCCCAAGTCTACACTTCTGCCAAGTTTCAAAACACCTCAACCTTTTGCACCAAAACACCTTTTTTATGTCTCTAATGAATGGACTATAGATTAAAGTTTAAAAAACGAATTCAGATTACAGCTCTCTAATGAAGTGAGACATTGATCTTCAAGAAAAATAACACGGGGAACCTAGAGAGATGGAGATGAAAATGGCGAATTGAGATATTACTAATTTATTACTCAAAAAATAAAAACAAAGAAAACGATGTGGCTGGGCCATATATTGAAATGATATTTTTAGTTAATTATATAAATAAATTTTTTTTATATTGATTTTGAAATGTACAATTTAAAATTATATAAGTATAATTTTAATAAAAAGTAAATAATGACTAGATTAATATGTTAATGTTGTTGTATGATAAAAAAAAATGTAAAAATATTAGATTTAAGTGAATTTTGTTAAATTAATGTTTTAATTGATAGAGGTTTTATTATATTTTAAAAATATCCAGGGAGATGAGAATGTTTGAAAAATTTGAAAGGAGAGAAAAAATACAGTTTTTGAAGTGAAACGATTCTTTAAAAAAAAAATTCTAATTTTGATAAAAGAATTTAAGTTGAAATAAAAAAAAATTTAATAAAACCTTTATTAAACTAATTAAAGAAGATGTTTAATAATAAATATAAAATATATGGAAAGGTATTTATAATTTTGAAAAAATATATCAATTAAATAAAATTATTGGATTTCTTTAGTGGATGTAAGTTAAAAGATCGAGTGTGGGATAATATTGATAGGAGTAAAACGAGTTTGCAGCGGTTGTGGAGATCGATAAGAAGGTGGGATAATATTGATAGGAGTAAAACGAGTTTGCAGTTTGTTGTGGATATTGATAAGAAAATGGGATTACAGGATTGTTAGTGTGATGTTTAAAAAGTGATTAAAAAGGTATTTATTAAAAACAAACTTTGGTATTTAATAACAGTTAATTAGATAATAATTTTTTGTGTGTTAATTTATCAAAATATTTGCATTATTTTTTAATTTTTTATTTGGATTTCGTTAGATTGTAATTGATACGATCCCTTTAACGTCCTTTGATGAGAGTTCTTTTAAAATAATAATTTGTAAAAATACAGGCTGAGCTAACCGAAGAAATTCAGAATTTTCTAAAATAATTAACTAATAATTTAACGTCTAATATTATTACAAATTAGCAATCCAACGTAAGGCTAAATAACATAACAATATATACAGGGTGTCTCAGACATGCCTCCCCAGGCCTATAACTTTGTTATTTTCAAAAATAACTATAATAAACTATAAACTATATATATTCGTAAATGGGAGCAAATTCTCTATAAGATGGGGAAAGAAAATGCTAGAAAATCTGTACTCATATTATGGCAGCGATATTCAACTTTTTTTTTTCAAATTGCACACTATGCTTTTTTTCCGTAATTCTGATAGTACTCTTTATTCTCTTTATAACCATGTAAACCAATATGGTTCTTACATAAGAAAATTCTCGACAAAAATACGATTGAAAGTTGAAGTCTAGGTTTGCCATGGAAACAACTGATTTTTGTAATTTGTACTCGTCGGCGATGAAAACAATAGCATATAGCTGTAAAACAATTGCAATTTACGTTGAAAAGAATGACAGGTGTTCTTTCTGTATTTGTGTGTTCTCGTTTAAAATCATATTAGAAATGAATTACACTAATTCTGAAAAGCTTGATATGATCCTTATTTATGGTTTATGCGAGAGGAATGCAAGAAGAGCAGCAAGGTTGTATGCAGAAAGGTATCCGGAAAGAATACATCCTGATCATAAAACGTTTATTAACTTGGCATCGAACCTTCTTGAGCGTGTGTCATTTAAAAAGGACAAGAAAATTCCAAATTTAAATAAACGAACCGCTACGGATGATGCTCATGCAGTGGCTGTTTTGGAATATGTTCAATTACATTCTAATACTTCGCTTAACACCGTTGCATCTCAGTGTGACATATCAAGGGCTTCTGTGGGTACGATTTAGGCTATTGTTTTCATTGACAAGTACAAATTACAAAAATCAGTTGTTTCCATGGCTAACCTAGACTTCAACTTTCAATCGTATTTTTTTCGAGAATTTTCTTATGTAAGACCCATATTGCTTTACATGGTTATAAAGAGAATAAAGAGTACTATCAGACTGACCGAATATATACAGTTTATTATAGTTATTTTTGAAAATAACAAAGTTATAGGCCTGGGGAGTCATGTCTGAGACACCCTGTAGAATAATTAGAAATGGTACACTTGGGCTATGAAGGAGGGAAAATAAAGCTGTTAGGAACATAAATGCCCATGGCTTCAATTGTTTTAACCATCAATCTCAATTTTTCCCATCCATAATTATTTCTTTAGATCTCTTATATCATTTTCTACTGCTTCCAACCATTTCTTTCGTTTGCTCCTCTACTGTATATAAACCATTCCAGAAGCTTTTGGATAAGAGGAGACCATGTTTGAGATTTTTTAAGTTGCAGATCCAACATTTATTTCTTTTAACCTGTCATACCTGGTTAACATTCCAAGAAAATATGTGGTTGTTACGGATAAAATGCTGCGTAATTAACATAAATCTTAACCTTTAAAGTATAAGAAATGCCAATTACATTTAAAAACTTCAATTTAGAAGATATTCAGTCCCAATTGATACTTAAACTGACATTTTTCCACAGTCAAGGCTATCAAAAATCATTGTAAGGAAAATCAAACCTTTAATAAGAAGAATAATTAACTTTTGCTTTCAAAAATTGCTTCCAGATTTCACTTTAACAGGTTGAACATTTCTGTAGGATAATAATAATTAAAGGCTTCAAATTAATGTTTGATATAATCGCTTTTCATTTAACAATTAATATTAAGTAAAAGATCCCCTTAATAATTAACAAAACACCTTTTGAACTTTTGTAAAAGGATTCATATTGCTTAGGTAACTCAATATTCGTTACAGAGACTCCAAGCAGCCTCTTTTCGTACTTTGAAGTCTGAGCTGTGGATATTCATTTCCGCTTGAATACGTATCATCCAAAATTTAGAATGAAGTAAAGGAAACTCGAGTGACTTTTGATGCGCGACATCGTGGATGAAAACGTGTGTAACAGCTGTAACGCACCCTGATTCCCTCTTCTTATTTTTCAGCAAAGTAGGTGAGGAAATTTTTGCTCGGGATTTTTAAACCCTTCATTTATTATTTTGGCTGACCAAACAGAATTTTTGTCGTTTCAAAATTTAATTGCGAAATTTCAAAGTTGAAAAGCATAAATTTATGTACAGCTCGTAGCTTCGTAAAATAAAGCGAGCGCATTGTTTCTTCGTAATTAAGTAGGTAATAAAATTACTAAAACAACGTAAAATTTACGAGCGTTTACTGCAAAATTTCTCCATATTTCTTAAACAGTTTAAACTACAAAACCTCCAGAACGAAACTAAATTGCGAACAAGCCTAATAGTGGCCCATTACATCAAATAAATTAATTATTCCGTTTGTTCTTCCCGATATAAGAGGGGTTGCAGTTTCTTCTCGAGAAATTAATCCGTTTGGAGTCGAGAAACACGTACGAATTCCATTTAATGTTTCTCTATAATTTTACCGCCCTTAATTAAACAGGTGAGGAAAGTTAATTAAATACTGAAGAGTAATTAATCAAAATAACGAACGCGAATAATTCCGTACCTACTCCTAAGGGTGTAGTAATTCGGGTGGGAGTATTGAAAAATTTCGTCTATTATTGATAGTATGCGATCTGACTTTGAATCAGTTGGTTTCCCTTATACAGCCGCCATTAATTCCGGATTGCGCCCCATAAATCATGCATTTCTGAACTGCCGATATACACACTGCTGAATTTACAATGTTCACAACGTCTTGCCTTCTTATATTGAGACTGAGTACCCAGGAGCTCGCTGGAATAAGAATGAGTATCTTTTCACACCAGATTTGAATAAAAATTGAATGCCTATATATTTTCGACAAATTATTGCATAAACCAAACAAGAATAAGCCCTTCTAATGTAAATATTTGATGTTTTATATGTTGGAAAACGTGGGAAGAAAATATTCAACCATAATTTTCTTCTTGGGACGAATATTCGATGAATAGAACCGATTTTCTGATAAATATTCATTATATTTATGATCGCCATTTTATGGTTTACTCATGTTTTAAATGAAACTTGCTTGGTATTTTGGGAATTCTGAACGTTTTCGGCTGTATCAAGCGCTTATCTCTATCCATGTTCATGAGACTGAGATGACGTAAAAAATAATATATTAATATTAATAAAATATTTCTACAGAATTTTTAGGGATTACATAATAAATGTTGGCAGGTCTAGAAATACTTTTCTAGAGCTGAACCTTACAGTTGTGCAACTTATTGTATAAACTTTCAAACTGCAATATAAAAAGTAAAATATTCCGTCTGATAAAGCAACACGAAGGAAACCTTCCGTGCCCCCTCTTTGTATTTGAAACGATTTTTACGATCTTTCTAAAATATTTCTAGACAACCATTTTTAAAATTTGAAATACCAAGTGGTACCAAAACTTTATTTATTTTTTACATCACCAAGGACAATACTCCGAATAAACCTATCTTAAGAAGCTGTGCTAACATATTAATTTTTCTTTTAATTTTTTAGGATAAGCGAAGTTTTATCCGCTTACCAAATTAGAAATTCTGTTTTATTTACATTCGCGACCTTCGCCGACAAAATGCGAAACTTTAAACATAAAGTGTTAAAACATATAAATTTCTATTATTACAGGAAACAAGCCAGCTTGTTGTTGCTATATTAAAACCATACTACACATGGCTCTTCTCGTAATTGCTTAATTAATTCAAACTTCCCATATACGTTACGAATACACTTTAGTAATAAGTGTTAAAACATTAATTTCGTTTCATATTTATTTTCTAGAGCTTTTTGTTTATTGTTAAAAGTTTTAGCTCAAGTTTACATCCTTAAACACGACTAATCATCAAGCTTGGCCAGAGTAAGCTTGACGTCTGAAGTTTGATATGACTAGGCTTTTTGCTTGTTATGCAACAGATAATGAAAACCTTATAAACAAGCGTGCAATTCCTTGAAAATAAAAAGAGTGTCTTCTACTTAAGTTGCTTTTAATAAACCTGAAACTCCACTCAAACGAGATTTCGAAGTGAACTAGACGAATTTAAGGCTTAGTAGAATTAAATAAGGGGTTGCTCTGAAATGCCTCGAGAAGCTTGAAGTATCAATTTGAAGCTTGGTGTAAATAAGTATCAGGAGTGAAATAAACAAATTTAAAACTTGAAGAAAATTTATCTCAAAATAAACAGTGCTAATCCTTAAAAAAAATGAGTACATACTTAGAACTGCAATTTTTTTAAACTTCAAGCCTGTTTTTAGTACAACATCAGATAATTTGCAGAAAAATGAAATTTTATGGTTTTTTTTAATAACATTATATTCTATAACGTGCTTCTTACAAATACAGTTGTTTCAGATTTGAACAATTAAATCAAAATTCAAACCCTTTTTACATTAAATCTTAAAGCTTAAAGGTTTGGTATATCAATTTTTAAAGTTTTTAACGAATGTATAATTGTATAAATTTTGCTTAACTGAGTACTTGTTTAATTCAGGTTTGGAATTTATTTACAGCAAGCTTATTTCTGACCTGCAAAATTTGTTAATTTATTCATTAAACTCATGTTTAGCAAACATAAGGCAAGTTTTAAGTTCAGCGCTTGATTTATTTTAGGTTTTAAACTTCTTTATACCAAACTTCAAGCTTTGTTTATTACTATACATCAGATTTCACTAAACTACGACATTCCGACTTATCTATAAGACTGTTTGCTAAAAATTCACTTCAACTAAATTTAAGCTCATTTGTTTTTCTAAAATTCATCTTAGAAAAAGCTTAGACATCAGAACGTAACTTGTATTTTCAATAAACTTGAGTTTATTTATGCTTATATTCAAGTTGTGAGGTTAACTTTTAAAAATTCTCAAGTTGGGTATACAAAAATGAGGCTTAGTATCAGAAAACTACCTCGGCTTTGAAAAATGCCGGATTGCTACCAACGAATCTGAAGTTGATAATAAATAAGTGCTTTAAGAAAATTAATGGCTTGGCAGAACAAAATTTAAGCTTGGTATCAATAAACTTAAGGTTTGTTATAATTAAAAACAAATGTAGGTACCCGAGGTTTTTCATACAAAAACCATAAAAACCCAGAAGTTTGGTATCAAAGCACCTATGCCTAAGTTCAAAGCATGGAAAAATGTTACCAAATTTACTAATTATAATTTCAGACGTATATGTAAAACCTCGTATTGTTTGTTCATGCTGTTAATGCAATTCTGCCAAGCTTAAGTTCGTCCAATGTGTGATTTACCAAGCTTGACATATTAATAAACTTTTTATATCGGAATCTTCAGTCTTTTTTAGACCAAGTTTCAAGCTGTATCATATTATCCTTCAAGCAGAAGTAGAACTTCAAGCTGCAGTAGGCCAAGTTTGGTACATTAATAAATTTGAAGTGGTTTTAAGTAGCAAGCTTCAGGCTTGTGTATACCAACTTTCAAGCTGTATCATATTAACCTTCAAGCAGTAGTATAACTACAAGCTGCAGTATACCAAGCTTGTACATTAATAAATTTGAAGCTTCTTTATGTAGCAAGATTCAATCTTGTTTATGCCAAATTTCAAGCTGTATTACAATAACTTTCTAGCTGTAATGTACTAAACTCCAAGGTTCTGTATATCAAATTTCACACATTAATAAATTTGAAGCATTTAACAAATTTCTGGCTTGTTTACACCAAGTTCCAAGTTGTATTATAATAACTTTCAAACCGCAGTATATTGAACTTCACGCTGCAGTAGGCCAAGCTTGATACATTAACGAATTTGAATTTTATGTAGTAGCAAGCTTTTGTTTCTTTTTACCAAGTTTAGGCTGTTTTGTATCCAAGCTTAAGGCAGTATACCAAGTTTCAAGGAAAAGAATAAATGCAGGTGTAAGGTTTGTTTTACCTTGTTTAATATTTATACTAAAGTATTTTAAAATGAGGCTAAAGCACAGCGAATTACACCTTTGAATTTCTATATTTTCTTACAAAATTCTATTATTTTCTTGTGTTTATTTGTTTGTTTACTGGGCGAGATCTGCTGGAAAGTGCCAGGGATCTCAACGCAGGTAAAATGCGATTGTTGTTTATTGTAGTAGGAAAATTCTTCGGAATATTTTCTTTCATCGGGCGCACGTGAATAACCGTAACTTTTCAGTACAAACGGAAAAATCAATTATAACGAAACTCAAAACCACTTCAGTGGTTCAATCCAGTGATGATTTTATGAGAAAAAAATAATAGATAATCACAGCTGTAATAAATAATTATATGTCGTTCTCGAAGCAAATTGTTACCTCTTAACCACTCTAGAACAGTGATACTACATTAAAAACGCATGCTACACATTACTTTTTCTCATATAAAGCTTATACTGTGGCTGGAAAGCTTTTATTATGGTAGTGAAAGTTTTATTACACAATTCCACTGTTTGGTACGCAGCAACGCTAGATCGTCCATTCTGAATAATTCCAACTCTGATTTTATCTTCTCGCTTCGTATTGATATTTTCTATGTCGGTAAGAGCCTCCTATGAGCACCTTTAACTCTTTTTTCTTGTTCCGACTGCCTCTTTTTGTGTTCTTTTCTCAATTACTAGTAAATATGTACTTTATTTCAACAAATCACAACTGATTTATTTACTTATTTATGTATTATAAAACTTCATTACTCATTCGTTAAATTATATTCTTCTACTGCCAATTAGGTAGCAATAACCTTCAAGTAGTTTACCCTAAAAGTAAAGAAAATCAAAATTTCCGAACTTGGTTTAAGGTCCTCCATGTCGTAAATTTCGGGATTATTTGTGGAATTTCATCTAATTTCATATTTCATTACGGGTCCACCTGTTCGAAAAAAAGGCGTCGTTTGCCTTTTCAAGCATATTTTCATATCCTTTCAAGTTTCCGTCTTATGCTTGATATCCCTAGCAAGGAGAACGACGTTATTACTTCCGCCACCTTTCATTCTTCTTGCGTTTTAGGTTCTTAGGGTCACCGCATTTCGATATTCACCTTAGAGTTCCTCCTGTTATCTAAATACACGTTAATCAAGGGAGCAACAAGTTGCTCGTCTACTACGAGAATCTCAGGAAGTCATTTGTTCGTTCTATTTTCATATCTGTCAGACACTGTTTCATCTTTTAACGCCTTTTTTTACAGGACAAGTCTGATTTTTGTTACCTACATTCCGATGCCGTTCTTAGTTAGTCTTTGGTACATTTCAGGCAGCATAGCGGTGAATTTCATTAAAAGGATGTTTATGACGTTCTAAAACTAATTATTAATCGGCATATACAGGGCGGTTCTTAAATAATTAGTTACAGGGCGACAGCAGATTCGTGGGGTTAACTACGGTTACATTACTCTACAAGTTAACATTAAAAGAAATACAGGGCGTCAAACTTAAAATTCTAATTATGTAATTAGAGAAAATATATTATTTAGCGCTAGTTATGTACAAGGTGGTCCAAATTGGACACTTTTGATAGGAAACACCAATTTCTAGAGGAGATAGAAAAAAACTAACCTACATGTTACGAGCTCGATTTTTGTGAGAAAGTGAATGCCGAAAACCGCACATCGATATCTTGAACTGTTTAGAAGATATAGGGTGGTTTTCAATTTTGTGCATTATTGACCCACCCCCGTAACTTATTTATTTATGAATATTTTTTGTTTCTGTAAAAACATTCTTAAGGCACTTTTTTTAAAGGAATCCAATGGTGTCCCAAGTTTTTTTGTAAAAAGAATGGTTTTGAAGCTATGACATAAATTTATATTTTTTCTTATTGCTGTTTCTAAAATACTATAGATGAATTTTGTTAATCTGGAGTGCCATGTTGAACAATAAAACGAAATAAACTTACAGCTGTTATAAAATACATGTTTAAAAAGCAAAGTAGCAAGTATTTTATATATTTAGAAAAAGAATATGCAAAAATATATAGGGTAGTCCATAAGAAAAAATACAAGTTTATGTCATATCTTCAAAACCATTCTTTTTACAAAAAAACTTGGGACACCATTGGATTCCTTTAAAAAAAGTGCCTTAAGAATGTTTTGACAGAAACAAAAAATATTCATAAATAAATAAGTTACGGGGGTGGGTCAAAAATGCACAAAATTGAAAACCACCCTATATCTTCTAAACAGTTCAAGATATCGATGTGCGGTTTTCGGCATTCACTTTCTCACAAAAATCGAGCTCGTAACATGTAGGTTAGTTTTTTTCTATCTCCTCTAGAAATTGGTGTTTCCTATCAAAAGTGTCCAATTTGGACCACCTTGTACAGGGCGATTCATAATGAGTAACAAACTTCTGCATTTTATTGGAAGGTCATTTTAAGTGAAAACTGTTATATGAACCTAGCTCTTATTTCACTTCGTTACAGAACTATAAGAGATCAAAGTTTTAAAAGTGTACTAGGAAATCCATACATCTAGTTACCATTGAAAAAGTAAAATTCAGTCCATTAATATTTATTTGACAATCACTTGTTCATCGACAAAGTTAATATTTTACAATTAGTTGTTTACTCTAAAAGAATAAAGTTAATAATTAACAATTGTTGTTTGTTTAAAAACTGCCAAGTTTCAGTGCAGCTGAATATGCCGATATTGTTTTTGTGTATGGTTACTGTAATGGTAACGCTCGTTATGCATCCAGAGAATATCGTCGCAGATATCCAAATAGACAGCAACCCCCTCATCGAGTTTGTGGCCGTACTTTTCAAAAACTCCGTGAGACTGGTACAACTGCTGTTAATAATACTGGTAAGCATGCTGGAGAAGGTAATGTCAACAATGAAGAAAATGTAATCGTTGCAGTTCTGAAAAATCTTACACTCAGTACTACGCATTGCAACGCAATTCCCCTTTCGCAGAGCAGTGTGTACGGCATTAGATCGCGAAGAACTGCATCCTTATGACATTCAACGAGTTCAGGCACTACAACCACAAGATTATGGCCAACGTGTGGTGTTTTGCACCTAGTTGCTACGTAAAATTACCGAAGAATAAATTTTTTAGGTAGAATACTGTGAACCGACGGAGCTCAATTTACAAGCGATGGTATTAATACCACCCACAATTATTACCATCTATGGTCCCTCCAGAATCCCCATGCCATTGTACAAACAGAAGAATGTTATGTTTACTCCGATAAATATAGTAAAGAATTGGATTTTAAGAAGTTTATTGTTTAGGAAGACTTCAACATCGTTTTAGTGTTTATATGTGGGCTGGTATTTTTAACAGTCGGTTGCTTGATATCGAAGTTCTTGATGATCGCTTAAGTGCAGAACGATACGCTACTTTTCTAGATGGAAGACTTTATGAGATGCTGGAAGACACTCCACTTCACATTCGGCAACAAATGTGCTACCAGCATGATGGTGCCCCAGCCCACTATGAAAGACCAGTAACCGAATGGCTAAGCTTGCATTATCCCAACAGATTTTTACCTTAGGGGGCCACCTAAAACAGCTAGTCTACAATGTTGAAAACAATATTCGTGAACAGTTACTCCAAAGGATAATTGAGACGGCCAATAAAATTCGCAATGACCTAGCCATAGTTCGTGTTTATGATTCGACGATTCGTAGCTGTCGTGCTTTTATTCAGGCTCAAGGGACACATTTTGAGCACTTGTTATAAATCGTACACACTTTTTTCTAAATTAAATGTTTATTATAGGTTCATAACATTATACTATGCTTTGTTTACCTATTTGATATTACACTGATAAAAAACTTTGATCTGTTGCAATTCTGTAACTACTTGGAATGCGACCTATAGACATATGAAATTTTTTGCTCAAAATGACCTTTCCAATAAAACGGCGAAGTTTGTTACACTCATTATAAATCACCCTGTACAACTGTACATGTATTGCTATGGTAACCTTTATTTTGTTAGTACTTTAATTTATTGTAATTTTGATAAATTTTAATTTTAGTATCAAATTTATTTACTCCAGCTAACTCAGCCTCGGGTCGTTAAATGAGGTCCTTTCTTTTTAAGTTCAATAAGAATAATAAAAATATGTTTATGCAGTTTTATTAATAATTTTTAATATCCTAACTTCCCTAAATGTAATATCTACCACTCATAACAGTTTTTAAATACGTTCACGTTTTTGTGTTTTGAATTCAAATCAATTATGCCGTTTTCTTACTGCAAAAAAATTGATATAATTTTCAAATCCAAATCAGTTGATATAATTTTATTAGTGTAAATCAGTTTATACGCAGTAATTAACTTTCATTCCAATTTTACCATTTAGCTGTACAGGAATTCGATTTCAATCTTCCGTTGATCAGCAAACCAGTTTATTTTAATTTATATCACGTTATTTTTCCTTCTTCAATTTAGAAGAAACCATTTATTTAACTTCTTCTACGCAAAGCTGCAATCTCCTTTTCGAAGTACAATTGCACTGCTATTTTATCTTCCTTTTTAGGCTCACAGATAAAATCCACAACTTCCTTTTCCAGAAGAAAAATTCTACTTAATTATTTATTTACCTTCACTCCCGTTGTTCTGGTTGTCCCATATTTCCCCCCAATTAAAATATTCGTTCCTATTCTTAGTAACACTTAAATATTCATCCAATTTCCTTGGTAACACTTAAATAATATACTGTCCTTTATGTCTCTAGTGCTTTCGTAAAGTAGTGAATAAATTCGATAAAACATTTTAGAATGGTTCTCGCAGAAAATTCTCGGACACGTCAACCTTATTTTTTAAAAGTGCATCTTTCGTGATAATTATAATTTTACGATCGTCTTTTGTTTTCTCACTATGACGTCATCGACAATTTTTTTAAATGGCACCCCATATTTTTGTTCATGAATTTTGATACAGTACATTTTTCTGAGCACGACAATGTTAAATACGTATGACCTTGAAGAGGAAAGTTTTCGAAATAATCAGGTCCAAAGTTTCAAAATGTATGGTAAAGTTATTAGAGTAGACTATTAATAATTATCAAGAAAGCGCTGGAAACAAAAGACGGTTTTTTTTGTCTTGGCTACTGTCTGGAAGGTGCACAATTTGAATATTTAATTTAGTTGTTTTTTGAATTTAATCATTACCTTAAACTTAGTATTTCGAAAATTTTTCTCTTCAAGGTCATACGCATTTGACATTGTCGTACTCAGAAAAATGTGCTGTATCCAAATTCGTAAACAAAAATATGGGGTGCCATTTCAAAAAAATGTCGATGACGTCATAGTGCAAAAACGAAAGACGATCGTAAAATTACAATTATCAAGAAAGATGCACTTTTAAAAAATAAGGTTGACGTGTCCGAGGATTCTCTGTGAAAACCCTTCTAAAATGTTTTATCGAATTTATTCACTACTTTACGAAAGCACTGTATATGGTTTGTTGAAGGTTAAATCACAATTGAAGTCGCTATAGTTTTGGGACCTTTTTGTAGAACAGACTGTATACTGCACTGCACTGTTGGGCTTGTTACTCTACCTCGCAGGCAGGAGCGGCCCGTACCCAATCTTTTTGGGTGTTCTGCATCAGAATAATAACTAATAATAATACAGGTATAATAATAATTTAACATGAAAATTCTTATCCAACTCTGACAATTAACACATTTAAAAAAAACGGCTGGTTGCTTGTGATAGAAATCGTTTGATCGGATAAAAAAATAATAATTCGGAAAACAAAATAAAGCATTTTTCCGATTACAATAAATTACAAACCTAGTATTTTCTTAAATATACAGGGTGTCCCATGACATAATGTTACTACTTTGTGTATGTAATTTTTAGACCAAACAGAGTTAAAAATTCTAAAAAGGTAATGTCCTAAAGTTTTCAAAATACAGAGTGCAAAGTTATTTTATTTTATTATACCTTCACTATAGATATTGTTCAAAATGACTACCGTTGCTCTCAAAACAAATTCTGGATCTTCTTAAGAGAGATCTAGTTGCCCTGCGTAACATAGCATTGTTATTTCGAATTAGTTCTGCTGCATCAAAAATGCGTCTTCTAAGATCTTCAACAGTCTCTGATGGTGCTTGGTAGCTTGGTATACCAAATTTTTCATATGACCCACAAATAATAATCTAAACAAGATAGATCGGGAGATCTTGGGGGATAGCCGTGTTGTTCTCCTCTACCAATTATACGTCCTTCAAACCGTTGATTCAGAAACTGTCATACACATAATGGAAACTGCGCAGGGGCACCATCATGCTGGTATCACATGCCAGTCTGGTCGTGAGAGGGAGATTTACTAACATATCTCCAAGATGATCTTCTAAAAAACTTAAATATCTGTCGGTGGTTAAATGGCCCTCAAAAACGAATGGACCAATGAGCATGTTATCAATAATTCCACGCCAGATATTCACTGAAAACCTATGTTGATGATTTGATCCTGCGATTTCATGTGGATTCTCCAATTCCCAACAGTGGTTGTTCTTTCTATTCGTTATTCCATTACTTGTAAATGTTGCCTCATCCGTGAACAAAATTTTATTAAGTAGTTGTTGATTTTGAATGATCCAGCGCGGCAAAATTCCATACGACTAGCGAAATCTGTAGATAAAAGGGCTTGAAGAGGCTGAAGATGGTATGGATAGAAACCATGGCGTTTTAATGTTCTCCAAACCCGCATTCGTGGGACATTAACTTGTGCAGATATTCGATGAACTGAGGTGCTGGGATTATTATCAATTTCTCGCAGTATGATCTCCTCATTGTCTAGTGCTTGCTGCACTGGACGCTCAGACGATGGCTTCGAAAAGGTTCCATGTTCACGTAGATAGTTATGCACTATTTGGAAAACTCGTCGGTCTGGTATTCGCCGATTAGGAAATCTTACTGCATATTCTCGAGCAGCTCCTGCTGAATTTCCATCACAGAAATCGTATATGTAATGGATATCGGCGTACCCTTATGATGTTAAAGTAAACATTATCAACAATATAAAATCCCAAACAAAGAAATCACCGTTTAAGGTACTCCGTCGTTTAACAGCTAACTAAAAAATATCATTTCCATAGTAACGTATATAGTTTGTATCAAATACCAATTGATATCACTTATTGTTTTGGCTGATTCAATATTTAACTAAAGCAGGGCATAGCTTCTTTAATAGCCGATTAAGAAAAAATGACCACTCTTTAGTTTCAACTTGTTTTCACCTGCCCAATACGTACCTGAAGTAGTGACATTATGTCATGGGACATCCTGTATATCCTTATGATAGTGCATTTTTCTCGACTATTGCTAAAACTTTCAATATTTAATTTCAATGTAGGGCGATCTTGCTCCTTTATCAATAATAGTTTTTAATAATTAAGTACATAGAACTTACTTCATTTTAATTTAAATGTTGCATCCATTTTAGGAATGTTTGTAAACTTAATCGTACAAAGAAAATGTAGTCAGTCGAAATACGACAAAATCACATTTAAAAATCAGTGTTTCAGTAAATGAAGCTGCAAAATGTGCAGCTCAATCTTAGCTTTACATATGCAACTTCGGGCCCCATCGTATAGCAGAGATGTCTACCGAACGAGAAGTAGATTTTCGTTCACAGCTCCAAATAAGACGTAAAGTAACATTACAACAAGGCATCGGAGAGACTGTAAAATGTATTATTTTATTTTATTAATAGACATATTAATAGATATTGTTTTAATTATAACGTTATTTTTGGTGGTTCTGCAGCTCTGTAGGCTTGTAACTGGAAGAGAGCGTCGTTAATTTGATGCCCAACGATGACCGACAATAATAACTTTTTTGTTCTGTAAAAGTCTGTTAATCAGTTACAATCTTATAGTAAAATCTTTGATTTTCCATTCGCGTTTTCTTATCCCACTGATAGTTATTATTTTTAAACATATTTAAACAAAGTAATAAACCGGCCGAATTTCCGCGAACAAATTGTCTTTTCGAAACCCAAACTCAGAATTTACCTAGAATTTTGTATTTTATACCCGCTTGGCATTTAATTATTCAAACCAAAAGTAAATAATACATTTATGTATTATTAATTTATAGAACGTCGAACTGTGCTTTACTGTTCTCATTTTCGATGTTTATTTAATTACATTTTCAGTTAAATAAACATAAAATATATTAAATTGATTAAGGGATGTAATGTTTTTTTTTCTTAGATACCGCAGAATATCCAGCGGCGGACAGTTTTGCAAGGTGGCGAATTAAAAAGAAATGTTACATGCAAAGGGCTCAGGACTCTACAGTGCCCAGTCCGCATCTACCTACATATTTAGCTGTTGTCGTCCATTTTAAAATTTATTTTGAAAAAGTGGTAAGCAACTTTTGGTAAAGCACGTGATGTTTGAAAACAGGTAAGTAATCCGAAAACAAGTTCTGGAATTATTAATACTTAATGCGTTTGATTTAAATCATTGAGGACTTTCCAAGTTCCAGGAAAAAGTATCACAAAATTTAAAGATCAAAGCAAAGGTTTAGGTATTTACTTTTGAAGATTCTTCCAAAACGTTCCTAAGAAGATGATTGGGAATTCAACCTACGAGAATGAAGGTCTTTACATAGTCAAAAAAAAAATGTTTTGCGATGTAGAATTATTGTATATAAATTCTAATAAAATGTATTTAGAAAATATGGGAAATATTAACGTTACATGCTAATAATGAAAATTTCCAAATATAAAAATGGAATAATATTATCTTCAGACAATTCAAAAGTAAAACTAGTTCTTGAAATTATAAAATTTATCAAATTCATTAGGGTTCTTTCTAGAAACATCATCAACTTATTTAATAAAGAATCACACAATGGGTGTAAGGGGTAGAATCTGTATTTAAAATTGTTATTTATGTACCAAGGGCGTAAAGAAGCTTTTATGGCCTGAGATATGATTTTAAATACACATCGAAGGCCATAAAAGCAAGTTACGCCAGTGGTACATACATAATTTTATGCACGATCAAAGATTTTAAAACTGAAATAAAAGGAATAAATTAATTTTCTACCCACATCGAGTAGTTAGTTGCTCAATTTTTTTTTCTGCTAACTACTGTCAAATGGTTGAAGAAGCTGCACCTAGGAATATTCACATAAATAATTATGTTTATGTCATACTCGTTTCTAAAGCAACGTTTTTCGAACGATTTATAGGACGAAAAGTGACACTTTAAAGTGCTAGGACTTTAAAGTGTCATTTTAAAGTTCTAGTTCTTTAAAGTGTCACTTTTTGTTCTGTAAATGCTCGTTGCTAGGAGATACGAATTGTTGCGCCTTAAACTACTTACTTAAAACTAATACTGCTACAAATTGCTGGAGATTTATTTTAATAATTTAACAACTTTAGAAACCAGTATGACATAAAATTATGTATGTACCTCAGACGAAAAGTGTCTTTAAGGTACTCGCAAGTAATTACGGCCTCGGCTACCCGCCTCGGCCGTAAACAACTTGCTCATACCTTAAAGACTTACTTTTCATCCTAGATACATAATAGTATTTTATGTATCTAGGACGAAAAGTAAGTCTTTAAGGTATGAGCAAGTTGTTTACGGCCGAGGCGGGCAGCCGAGGCCGTAATTACTTGCGAGTACCTTAAAGACACTTTTCGTCTGAGGTACATACATAATTTTATGTCATACTGTTTCTAAAGTTGTTAAATCATTAAAAGAAATCTCCAGCAATTTGTAGCAGCATTAGTTTTAAGTAACTAATCTAAGGCGCAACAATTCATATCTCCTAGCAACGAGCAGTTATAGAACAAAAAGTGACACTTTTCGTTCTAGGACTTTAAAATGATACTAGCACTTTAAGGTGTCACTTTTCGTCCTATAAATCGTTCGAAAAACGTTGCTTTAGAAACGAGTATGACATAAAATACTATAACTGTGTTGTTAATACAAATTGCCCCAAATAGAGTTTTAATTAAGAGCATACTTTCGATTTTAATTTAAAAAAATTCTTTATAAGATTGTTAAACTGTTTATCAATTTTTGACGTTTCATTATAGCCCGTGAATGTATGCTCTTTATTAGAACTCTATTTAGGGTAATTTGTATTAACAACACAGTTAACACAATTATTTATGTGAATATTCCTAGGCGTAAATGCTTCAACCATTTGACAGTTGTCAGTAAAAAATTAAAATAATTGAGCAACTAACTACTCGATGTGGGTAGAAAATTAATTTATTCCTTTTATTTCAGTTTTAAAATCTTCGATCGTGCATAAAATTATGTATGTACCAATGGCGTAACTTGCTTTTATGGCCTTCGGCGTGTTTTTAACCCTCGACTAGCGTCTCGGGCTCAAAATCCCGTCTCAAGCCATAAAAGCATCTTTACGCCCTTGGTACATAAATAACTATTATGTAACAGTTTCTATGAATATTTTTAAATGCTGTCAATATTTCAGCGTTTGGGAGTTTATAATTTTGCGTAAATATGCTTCTAACGTTGCCAACACTGAAACTTTATTTTTTCTACAGCAATAAACTACATTCAGCGAAAAAGTATAGAAATAGTATAAAAGGGGAAAAAGATAAATACAAACTTGAAAGTATCGTTCGTACCCTTGAAAAGAACAAAATGCAGGGTGTCCCTAAAATGCCTTAAAAACTTCAGGTAGCCTTTTGCTATAACTGATAGAGACCACAAACTTGCAAGCAGGAACTTCCGATCGCGCTTGACTTCTTCATACGAGACAGTTAAAGAATCTGAAACTTGGCAACACTGTTGAAACTTCTTTAGTTGGAAAAATACATAAATGCATAATGATGGAAAAGAAAACCAAAATATGAACAAAGCAAAACACAAATGAACGCAAAAACACGAACTAAATGCAAATTTAATACAGAAATCGCAAATGTCAGTTCAAAATCGATTTACTCGACAGTTTGACACACCTTTCAAAACCTGCATTGTTGTCAAATTGTACTTTTACCAAAAGTATGATTTTTAATAGTACTTCCAAAAGAAGAACTAACCTGCTAATTCAATAATAATAACCGTTTTTAAATTAATTTCAATTTCAAATACATGTTTTACTTAATTTCTCACAATCGTTTGGTTAAACTTCAATAAATTTCAGTGCTAAAGATATGAACTTTACCACCCTCGTACAAGAAAACTAAGCTTCGGGGGAATTTTTTTCCTTAAGAATTCACAAACTAAAACGTTTACTTGAAGCTTTTAAGGCATTTTAAGGACACCCTGTACACAACAACAGGACAACTGCCTATATGCAGCAATAATGGATCAATTAACAGAACAAAGCCCATGCGGGGTTGCTAGTCCCCCATCGTGGTGGCGGATCGGGGAAAGCCGAAAGCCTCCTAGGTATGGGTGGTACCGGGGAAATGACCTGGTGTGAACCAACACTAGCACAAGAGCAGTGTCTGATTCTAGACTCTAGAGGAACGACTAATCGACATCATCTGTTCTCCAAATTAGCGGCTTAATAGTAAAGTCGCCAACCCATCTAGCCAACTTGGTGTTTTATAGCTAACAACCCCCTCCCCCTTAAAATGACAAATTTTAAAACAGATGGAACTGGTCCCCAGGTGGGTAAACTAATTCGCTAAGAAATTCAAATTTAGACGGCCACAGACACAATACGTACCTACCAAGACGGAAGATGAAACAACGCAATTCAAAGCTGGTGCACATATAACGGGAAAAGAGGAAGAGGAAGACCGTAAATGAGTTGGGCGGAAGATCGCAGGGCTAATGTGTGGTCGAGTGGCCCAAAACAGAGAAAGATGGCGACAGCAGAGAAAGACCCATATTCAAACCTTCGGTATGGGTAGATAATGGCTAGAAGAAAGGTGGAAAGGAACAAAGAGGAACTTGGGAAATAAACCCTGGACCTAGGAAGGAAAATCGTAAAGCATGTGAGAGAAAATAAAGAAGAAATGCAGCTGAAGTTAGAAGACAAATTGCAAGGAATAGGTTACAAAATATGATCCCTTAAATCAGAGCATCCACTTAGCTATGAAAATCAAAGCATAGAAGATTTAGGAAGAAGATTTGTAATGAAAAGCACTTTGGGAAAATTACGGAAACTAAGACAGTTCTGTCCTAGGTCTTGTCGATATGGTTTCACACTGTTTCACACTTTGAATATAAAACTAACAGGAATGAGGCTACAAAAAACATACGTGAGACCAAGATAGATGATGAAAATGGCGACTGAATGTTTCCGGTATGTCAGTGGCGTACCTGTTAGAATGAATACGGGATATGTAAACCTTTGAATATAAAATATTCAAAGACGTAAACTGACAAAAAATGTATTAAAAGTATGAATGAACAAAAATTAGAAGTTGCAAGAAATAATAGATATTTATACACCAAGTGAGCTAAGATAATGTTTATTCATGAGAAAAAAGTTTATCTCACGAGCCCGTGTGACGCCTATGATATTCACTCGTGGCCTTTCTTTGACATTGAAATTATAACATCGAATTGTTCTTACATATTATTCGTAATGAACGTAGTTACATTAAATGAAGGTAAATACTTACATATGGAAAGTTATTCCTAAATTTTTATTTATCCTTGTTGAAGAAAAACCACAAACAGCACAACTAACCTATTATTTGTCAGCTGTCAGTCTCAAAACTATGACTACAAATAGATTATTAAAATGGCGACTTCCGTCGCACTTTTTGTATAGCTACTGAAGCGATACCCTCATTCCTGTAGCTTTATAATCTAAGGTTTCACAAACAGTTTCTATAGAAACATTAAGGCTGAGCGGAACACCATGTCACCTAATAAATAGGATAATCAAGGAAAAAAACCCTACCAAAAATAAAAAAATAATTACTACTCTCACTTCATACTCTTCATCATGACACTTCGAAAATTATTGCCAAAACATCTTAACCAAGCTCCTAGCAAAAATACGCGCACATGTAGACTGTAGACAACCTACTTATTTTAGCTGATCGGCCATACTAATTAGGAAACAAATAAAACATCATCAATTACCAGATTTTAATGAAGACTTCTTACAAGCAACCGGCATTATGGTAGAAGATTGGCACGGACCTTTGGCAATCTCAGCCGCATATTGCCCCCCTAACTATCCCACAAATAAAAAGGGCTTCCTAAGCTACTTTCGCGCTCTGGGTTGCAGATTCATGGCAGGTGCCGATTACAATGCAAAACATACAATGTGGGGCTCACGACTATCACCACCTGGCAGAGGGAAAGTTCTCTACGCCGCGCCGTCATGCAAGAACTTCAGCTCGGTCATCTATCAACAAATGAACCGACGTACTGGCCCAGCGACCCGAAAAAACAACCGGATCTACTTGACTTCTTCGTCACGAAGGGAATCGCGCCAGGCTACCTGACGATCGAATCGTGTTGGGATTTACACACAGATCACTCTCCGGTCATAGCTACAATAAACACCACCATCGTAGTCAAAGACCCACCAGCTAAACTTTCCAATAAAAACACTGATTGGAATTATTACAGAGCACTACTGAATAACCAACTTGACCTGAAGATCCCACTAAAAACTAAAGAAGACTTAGAGGTTGCAGTATCACTTTTCACTACGACAATACAAAAATCGGCATGGGAAGCTACCCCGGAAATCCCAGTCAAAAGGATCAAAGAACAATGCCCATTGGTAATAAAGAAAAAAATAGCAGAAAAAAGAAGATTACGTAGAATCTGGCAGTCCACTCAATACCCTTCTGATAGAAGACGCTACAATCAGGCTTCTCTAGAACTCAAAGAATTAATCAAAAATCTAAAAAACGAATCGTTCCAAGATTTTCTAGCGAACCTGGATGCTACTCCTGACACAGATTACAACCTGTGGAAAGCAACCAAAAATATCAAACGACAACTCCAGCCCTCTCCTCCCATACAAAAGGAAAACGGTTCTTGGGCGAGATCAGATAAACAGAAAGCCGAAGCTTTCGCGACCCACCTCGAAACAGTTTTCCAACCCCTATCAATGGCATCCACACTTGAAGCGGAATTGGAACTAAGGGAAACTCTCGACGCACCGTTTCAAATGTCACCACTTCCAAACCTATTCACAGTAAACGAAATCAAGGGAATGATCAAACACAACCTAAATCCCAAAAAAGCTCCAGGGTACGACCTTATTACTGGCCAACTGATTAAGGAACTGCCCCGTAAGGGACTAGTAATGCTTACAATATTATACAACGCTGTACTAAGGTTAGGGCACTTCCCAGCCCAATGGAAGGTCTCGCAGGTGGTCCTAATACCAAAACCAGGCAAACCGCAAAACATGGTCTCCTCATACAGACCCATAAGTCTATTACCTCAACTAGGCAAACTCTTAGAGAAGCTGCTCGCGAAAAGATTAGAGCCAATTATCGAAGAACAGAAATTAATCCCGGATCATCAATTCGGATTTCGGAAAGGTCATTCGACGTCAGAGCAGGTACATAGAATCGTCGACGTAATAAACCAAACTTTCGAAGAAAAAGAGCACTGCACAGCGGTACTTCCAAATCAGATATAGACAAGAAATTACAGACCTACATCCAATCAAAGCAGGCGTCCCACAAGGGAGCATACTAAGTCCAATGCTCTACTTACTATTCACAGCGGACTTCCCCACTCACAGACATTCTCTTACAGCAACGTTTGCCGACGATAAGGTAGTGTTAGTTAAACACAAAGATCCAACAGTCGCCGCCACGTTCCTTCAACAAAACCTGAATGAAATAGAGAAATGGGCTAATAAATGGAAAATCAAAATTAATGAAGAGAAGTCCTCACACATTACATTTACCAAATGCAAACGCAACACACCACCTGTCTTGATCAACAACGCCCCACTCACCCAGGTGCAAGAAATCAAGTATCTAGGAATGCACTTAGATAAAGGGCTAACGTGGAAAAGCCACGTATGGAAAAAACGTAAACAGATGGGCCTCAAGTTCAGAAAACACTACTGGATGCTAGGCCGTAACTCCAAGTTAAGTCTCTCAAATAAACTACTAGTCTACAAGGTGGCTTTTAAACCTATTTGGACATATGGTCTTCAGCTCTGGGGTACCACAGCCAACTCAACAATCCAAATAATAGAGAGGTTCCAAAGCAAAATGTTGCGTACAATAAGTGATGCCCCTTATTTTATTAGAAACGCGGACATTCTAAGTGACCTAAAAGTGAACTCAATAAAAGACGAAATAAAGAAGTGCAGTGCCAATTACTTAAACAGACTCTCAAACCATCCAAATGACTACGCGGTGAATCTGCTAGACAATAGTGAGCAAACTCATAGACTCAAAAGGTTCAAACCTCTAGATTTACCATATAGATACTAAGGTCTCTGATCAAGCTTAAAACCTTTCAATCGTGTTTTCAGCAAAGTAAGCAAAGAGAGGCACTCAATGGAATGCCTCTCACATGTCAGTAGTCATGTCCTGTTACCTTACTGAACATAAACTTTACTTATTGTATTTATACAGATTGTAAATAGAAATAAATCATACAAAAAAAAAAAAATTTAGCTGAAGAAGAAAGCGACGCGAATGATTACAAGAAAATATGGAAAAAATAAACAAGGTGGGATCAGAAATAAACGTCAACAAATGCGAAGCCACAATAATGCAATCAGGTTTACATAGCTGAAATCCATTGGAGGAAGACTGAAGTAATTACCAGTACATATAACTAAAACCTTAGAAAGGGCAACTAACAAGAATTGTACAGACAAATATGCTTAATCTGCTACCGACACCATGATAGTTTAAACACAGCATTTCGAAGAATGGATAACAAAATCATAAACTTTTCAGAGTAAGGTCGAATAAAGACTTCACAGAACAAAGGAAAACAACAGCTAACCGATTAACAGTGGAAGGCTTCCAATTTAAGAATAGATAGAAAAAATGTTGGACGATCTTGCTGCGCATGGATAACTGCTATAGAATCATAATGGGTAAGATACAAATAACCAAGCGCATATATACTCACAAGAAAGACTGCATAATGAAGTAATAGACGGACATGAAGAAGATACAAATAGCAAAAAATAATGTACAGGAACAGCGAATCAAATGATAATAATATTAATAGTATCAAATTACAATAAATTAATATATAACAGATACAGACAGACATGTCTGTACCAAGGTCAAATTTAGTAAACCTAGGAAATTAGCTGAGTACCAAACATATTGTTAGCGTAAGATGGCCAACTCCCATTGGATATGTGACTTGCTACCTACCTTGAACTGTAGAAGCAGTGTCAGGCGGCTGGCGTCACAGGCATGGTAACGTTATACAGTACTCCCAATCTCCACCTATCATAAAAATCCCTTCATTCCTTTTTGGCATGGGGCAGGCCTGGCGTATTCCAGGATTGATCCACAGGGATCTGCTCCATGTCAATTGATGATGATAATGATGAATTAATTCTAAATGAGTCACAAACTACTTAATAATTCCAAAATGGGAAAACTACAGTGTAGTTAAAATACAAAAAATAGAATGAGTAAATAAGATAAGAATGAGGACTAAAAATTTGTTACAAATCTATTTAAAAATTCCAAACGTTATATGTAATTTAATAAATTTTAATATTATGTTTACCAGAGTTTACTCTACAAATAAATATGTATACAATATTCCAAATCTCGTCATGTATTCGCTCGAATTTCAGGTGTAACAGACCGAACAACTAGGTTGTTGATGTTCACAGTCTCGTACGTGCATCTGAAACCATTTCTATTCCTATTATATTCTTAAGAGCATAAAAGCAACGCTGAAACCACATCAAAATCTTCGTTGCACACTTACAAATGATTACATTTCAACTTTGTACACGACGATACACTGTGCTTTTCTCTCATTCGTAGACGTTTCCTATTTTTGACAAGCACATGCATAAAATAATTCAATACTAACATTTTCTTAGTTTAAGAATCCCCTAATTTAATTACAGGACTATCGAACCATTCTTTTGTGTAAGCCCTGTAAATAAAATATGTATCTGTTCGATATCGACAAACCACAAAAAATGTATTGCTTCGTAATGAACTGTGCAGTGGCGGCTCGTGGCTGGAAATCTTGGGGGTGCTGTAGCTTTCGAAATATACATACCAGTAACGATCCTTGATATTTTTAATGTGCTTTTTAAGTAAAACAAATCAAATCTAAATTGTACTCAATTCATAAAAAAATTAGCTTACAGGAAAATGAAATAAAAAGAATTTTTATTTAAATATAAAATCCATTCTCAGCCACACCCATTCCAATACAGTATCTTAGTCAAAAAGTAAGCAAGGAAAACAAAATAGAGCATTTCTAATTTCGCAACCATTTCATGCCAGTCCTTGTTAAAAGATCTAGTAAAATATTTTTTGCACTCCCCGGCGGAAAGTTATTTCTTTACGCCCGCGAAGAAGGGCGTAAAGTTAATTATTGTAGACCGCGGGCGCACTTTACGCCCGCAACCCGCAACAAATTAATAAAAAAGTAGATTACCTTAATTACAAAACAATTTTTATATACCTAACTTGTAAAATCACTCTTGCGGTGAATGCGTCAATTTGACATTTTTAAAAATGCCATTAGAAAATTTTTATTAGAAATTAGAAATCAAAAAATTTAAATAAAATCTTCGTCCGTCCAAAAATATTGTATGTTATGTACCGTGGGCTAAAATCGATATCCTTACGCCCTTAATACATAAATAACTATTTTGTTTTTACTAACTGCTTAAATTTTTTCACGTAATGACAATTGGTAAAATGTAATTTTTTAAATATATTCAACAGTAACATATCCATCATAACATATTTAAAATAATATTTATTATTTAATTGTATTTTTCTGTAACAAATATTTAAATGTTAGAAAAAAAAACAGAATATTATCCTACGTACCTATATGAAAGATTAATTCGCTCTGAATAAAAACATACAAATTAAATCACAAATAAGCTGACGCTGCTTAGACGGGCCGGTTATTTTGCTTACAAATTCCTGGCGAACAATGATGACGCTGTACCGGCTGTACAGAAAGCAGCGTTCGCGCTGCTATTACCGTGTGTTATTAAGAACTAACAAGCCTGCGCGAAACTTGCAGAGAAATGTATGTTTTTGACACTACTACGTTTTGCAGTGTCTCGGAACTCCGCGGGACTTTCACCGACGCGACGTACGTTTTCGACAATACATATTACATTTGTCTGAATGGAATCTACAGCTTCGGTTAAAATAATTCCTTTTAAAAGCGGTTTAATTAATTAAATTTATGTAATAATTATGCAAAATATTGAATGATTGTTATATTATTGATATTTTCAAGTACAAATTTAATAGGTAATTAATTTTCGTATTTTGTTCTGGGGGTGCTGCAGTGTCGCAGCGCTTATGGACCAGCCGCCACTGGAACTGTGACAAAGTCGTTACACGAACCGACAACAGAAATGAGACTCTGAAAGAAATATTTTAACCACATAAATGTACAAAAATTTCTAGTCTGGTGATTTTGTTTTAAATTAAACCCCAACGCTTTAGTATGCAAAAATAAACGCCAAGTTCAGGTTTCAAAGAATACGGTTTCAAATAAAAACGCTGAAAAACTAAACCAATCTACTGAAAAATCTATTCGTATAATGCCCGCGCAACAAACTCTACAAAATAACTAAATAACTAACCAGAAAATGAGAGTGCTTAAAAAAACAAATAGGTTATCACAATTTACCCAAACTTTTGAGGTTCTAAGGTGCCTGAGAATTCTCCCGAAGCAAACCGTTGAAAATCTACGTAATAAAATTAAAGTCCCATATTTCTTATTGCAAGAACATAAAAATGATTACAAGGCAACAGATGTGACCATATCAAACGTGGAACATCGGAAAAATCGCTTAAAGGCCTAACATTCGATAGAATCTGACGAAATGGTTATGGAACGACGGTGTTTTTATTGCGACGACCCATATTTAAAGATAGTAGACTCGATTTTATGTCCCTTATATATTCTTATGATATTATCTTAAAGCTACAGGCAAATTTCCGAATAATGGGGCTCTTATTTTATCATCAAGTGGCCGAATTTGCTCTTTCTAGATATGAATTTATGTTAAAATTTTGGGTTTAGGATCTTTTTTTTATTATTTTTTTGATTTTATTTATACTTATGTATTTTGTTGAATGCTCATTCCTTTCTTTATTATTTCTTTTATTGGATTAGTTTAAATGGTTCTGTTACACTAGAATTAATTAATGTTGACGTTACTTGAAAATACAGTAATTAAGCCTAATAATAAATAAATTTGTTTAAAACCTTGAAAGAAAACTAATTGCAGACGCAACGTCAAACTTATTTTTCTCTTTTATTCGTAACACCTTATTATTGAATGACAAGAGAAGAATGTATTTAAATTGGAAATTCTTAATTACAGTTTTTATTTCTACCATTACCCTTACTTACTATCATTAATATAGGGATAATTATGGGCAGACAAATATTAAAATGACTATTTCAACTTAAACCTTTTTGTCAGTTAAATACGTCAAATTATATATAATAATAATAAAATATTTATGTAAAGCGAAAGCAACGTTCTGTTACTTATTATTCTTATTAATTTAGATGTACCTTTGTAGCGCTCTAGCTGATAATCTATTATTTTTGGTAATTCTATGCACCGTTCGGTAATGTTCGTAAGTCTAGGCTGCTAGATTTTGGCTGCTGTCATCACGCCGCGCCGGTACAACATAGGTATCTACTTATTGTTCTTTTATGAAGAACTGATTGTAAATTAAACATTGGGAATGGATTGGAAAACTTAATTGCACTTTTGGCCCATTGGTACAATTGAATTCCTATGGTGCGTGAAGCAATTCAACTGTCCTGTATGTATTTGTTCGTTTAAGTATAGAATCAGCCCCCCCCCCCCCTGCAGCTCGACCGTCCTCCCCGACCCTAAAAAGCAGCGTGTCTAAATTATAATAATTAAAAGAATTAAGATCCGATATTCCATTTTTTATTTAAGTAATGACGGATTAATTTACACATCGGTTAAATACAGTCGTATATGTCCTGATCTTAAATTGATTTGAGTTAAATTTTAAATTTTAAAATAGTACAAAGCAATTAAAGTGATCCGTGTGTTACCTGTTCAACGTTTAGATAAAACATGCCCTGTCCTGCATAGAAGAAATATCCTTGTGTATATTTTCGTACAAGTCTAAGCATTTTGGACGTAATTATTCTAAATATAATTCCCACATGAAGTTCTCCGATTTCTTTTCAGCCATTCAACTCTTCGTCGATTCACTAATTGATCGTTTGGTGAAAGGATAAGAATTCCTTATTTCCCTGGAGAGACTTCCACCGGAAGTTCTATCAGCACGTATGTTTCAGTTCTTTTATTCGAATTCCTTATTCTGTCTTATACCTTTCTTGTTACTTAAAGATTTGAACATGTAAATCGCCCACAATTCGATTATTTTATGCGATTTTTTTTACTGTTTTACTTACCTTTTAATTCCCAAATTATCTCTGCTTGTGCAAAGGTATAACTGTAAAAAGTTTACAGAAGATCAAAAGACTGCGCAATTTTGATTTCAAGTTTTTGTATTGAACGACCTTTTAGGGTTAGATTTTTACAAAAAAATCCGTCAGGTTAGGTATATTATTGTTTTAAAGGATAAAGAAAATAAAAAGCTGGCGCTGTTTTTATTTACAAAAAGTTAATGAATTTGAAACTGCCATTCTTGTATAAACATTTACACAAAGTATTTGTGTTGTTATGCAAATTTAAACCTGTAATCTACAAGCTTTTGAAAGTCACATATTCAACAGGAATCACCGTACATACGCGAATAACATCACATCTACTAAAACAGAACCCGTAGTAAAACCGCAACTTGTTATACATAGGAGCGCAAGTCGTTACACTTTACTTTAACGTCAAGTGATAAACGCCCCATTAATTATTTTCAACAAAATATGGGTAATACTCTTCCGAAAATTAATGACTGTTATAATAAATGGATTTGCTAGAAGGGAAACGGTAATGGATAGCGAAAAACAAAAAAACGCGAAAAAGGAAAATATATGAAGTACGGTCAGTGCATACACTTTTTCTTTGCAAAAAATGCTACACCGCAACCTCTCCTAATGGACCGAAATTAGGCATTTGTGCAAAACAAGAGATTATAAATTAAAAGCTTTTAAGTTGGGCCGAATTATTGTAATAGAATATGGCGTCGAAATCAAATAATTACCTACTAATGTTATTAACTAACCTTTCACATTAATAATGCTTTCATGTTATTTCGGCAGATCCTTTTCGAATATACACTCCGAGGTAATTAACGGAATTGAGTAATTCAGAAAATAACGGGCTTCGACATAAAAGCAATTGATGTCTGGACATAAGAAAGTGACAATAATCGTAAAAACCTAAAGAGACAGAAGGACTTTTGATGAGCTTTTAATGAAATTTATTAACCCTTCATCTCTAAATTATATTAATTCCTTACACAAATTTTATTTCCCGAGGTTCACTTCGTATTTAATTAATTATTTTGAAATTTCCCATTTAATAATGAAATGTTTTAATAACATCAAAATCAAACTTTGAATCTTGAATGCTAAAACCCGTTTTGCCTAAAATAACCTTAAGTAAAAATATTTTGTTAAAATTTAGTTTAGAATAATTGTACCCTTCTTTGTGCTTTAATGAATACAAAAATGTCCTACGTTCTTTTTGTAATTATTTTGAATGCTTCACTCTAACTGGGGCTGTGAAGGCTTTGGCTTTGACCTATGTTTTTTCTACGTTTTCCTTTAGTTCCAAATGTATATTATTACATTTATTGTTGTTAAATGTTTTGGGGAAGTAAATGTATTCATTAATGATCATTTCTGAATCATTGCCTATCATTTTTGACTTTGTGGCTATTTTATAATAATAACTGATTTCGAGTTTGCCCAACAATATGAATATATGTATATTAATATTCAAATTAAATGAATAAAGATGAGTAAAACACAATGTCTTTCATTGTGTTTTACTTATCTTTATGCGTTTATATTCAACCCACTATAAGTATCCGATATGGATGGTCTCAATATAACGGTTAACATTCAAATTTTTTAAAATTTGGCTTAATTGCATCGTAAACTTTTAAATTAGAATTTTTGGGGCTAAAGTTTTAGATTATAACTTTGTTTCGAGGAATTTTGGATTAAAACCACTTCCTCCAAATGGTTTCCACTGTTTTATTCTTTTATTACTGAAATAAAAGAACTGAAAGTTTTGCCAACTTTCCAAGGAATTTCATCAGGATTCAGCACAAACTCAATAGTTCCTTGAAATATTACTTTTTCGAAATTTGCAAAGTTTAACAGTAAATTTTAGAATCCTAAAGTTTTGAATTACATATGTCATGATTAAGTTGTAACGCATTTTAAGCTGCAGAAGGTCTTTGCTATTTAACCGACTTTAATAAAATTTTAATATATTTTAGACAGAAATTGTTCGAATTTATTTTGTAAAAATGTGTCAGGTATTTTTGACTTGGAAATGGTCTTGAAAATCAGTTTCTTTTTTCAAAATTATTGTTAATTGCTCGAAGAACCACTATAGGGTGTGCCGACTTTAAATCGTGATCCCTTAGTGGCTTTGAATATGCAACCCATATTACATTACATGTATATAGTCTTATATACCTGTAATGTAATATGGGTTGCATATTCAGAGCCAGTCAGGGGTCATGATTTAAAATGGACACACGGTATTTCATTGGTGATGTTAATATGTTTTGTTCTTACATCCGGCTCATCGAAGGACCAATTGATTGTTAGTTGTTAGATGATTGATATCCGGCTCGATGGACCAATGTTTGATGATAATACCAAATTATTTTTAGTATCAGTAAATGTTTGATTATTTATATGATGTTTAATTATTATTAGTGGACCATAATGGTCGGTTAGCACAAATTGTTTGTTGATGGACCACACACTGGTCGCTAGGTTTGTTAAAGTATATAAAAAAGCAACTTAATACTAAATGACTAAATATGGCAAGTAAAAACTTATGCGATGTGTGCGGGTGGTTGTCACCCTCTTGATTGAGTGAAGGGGTAGCATACAGTCAACAATTATATTACTTTTTCCACAAATACTACTAAACACTGAATTTTTAACACGGCAAACTGCAATTAAAAATGTAATATTAAATCGCAGCGTTTTAAAAGTATTTTGTTCGTTTTCCTCAAACATAAGGAAGGGGAAAGGCAACAAACAATTAAAATATAACGTAAACAAGCTCAACGACAACAAAACGGAGAGGCAGGAACGAGCAGAAGAATTATTGCAATAGTTCCAAACTATCAGCCAACAAACGACAGATATGCGAGTTAAATGTGAAGAAGCACTTGCAGCTGAAGAGGTTTTAGGTATAGCCAGAAATCAACATAATCCAGGTTATCTTGACGAAGAGCGCAAAGAAATTACAGAAAAATAGAACAAGGTACCTACATCAAATATTTCAACAGCGAAGAACAAGAGCAACTGTTGACAAACATAAACAACTTGGATGAAAAAATACGAGTAGAAATTGAAACCCTTGACAAACTGGAGGGCCTCCGCAGACAGAATCAATCTATAAGCAAATAAATAAACAGCCTAAGAAAAGAATTTAAACCAAGAATCCATATATACCAAGAGAAATCAGGAAACATATTGACCAACAGTGATTATATCCTGAGAAGATAGACAAAGTACTTCCAAGATCTGCTGATGGGCGAAAAACAGAAGATGTTTAACTTCACTTTAGAAATAGAGGATATATTGAGCCACCAACACTAAAAGGGGTTGCAGAGGCTATTAAAAGACTAAAGGAAGCGACGGAATTCCCTCATAGTTGTTTGAATACGGCGAACTAGTAATAACTAAAGCAGTAAAATGTATGGCATTATCCTCAACGCTTGAAGTGAAGAACAAATGCCGGATGAATGGAGTTGGGGGTTAATCTGCCCATTAAACAAAAAGGAGATCAATTCGACTGCGGAAACTACAGAGAAATAACCCTACTCAATACAGCTTACAAAATTCTGTCCAATATCTTTAACCAAAGGCTGAAACCATACACAGAGGCTAAGCGGGTTTTGCTATGGCCGCCGCCGTTAAATCACCAATCAAATGTTCACGCTACGTCAGAATCTCGAGAAAGCTAAAGAATTCCGAATTGATATGTACCTACCACCTGTTCAGTGATTTTAATGCAGCATACGACAGCATCATATGCCAAAAACGTTATGAAGCCATGAACGACCTAGAAGTCCCAGAAAAATGAATCCGATTGATAAAAATGACCATGGCCAACATTCGAAACATATAAAGCGCTACGGCAAAGGAGCGCGCTCACATACCAACTCTTTAATATCGTCCAAAGAAAGTCATTTAGATGAGAAGCATCTCCTCACATTTGAAAGAAAAGACCTACGCAAGGTGTTTGGAGGAGCAGGCGAAACGATATAATTTTAAACTCAGAGACCTGTTCAGATAAAAAGTAAATAGTACAGACATCGTAATCATCATCAAGCTAAACAGATTGCGATGGGTAGGGCATGTGGCTCACGCCAGAGAAGCTAACTCCATTAGAAAAATGTTCAAGGCTGTACCCAAACAGAAGAAGAGGGAGACCAAAGTGGACGCCAAAAGCATAGGTGCCCTTGACTGGAAGACACAGGCTCAGAATCGTGAAGATCTCACGGAGTTGTAGCATCATGATGATGATAACATCATGATCAAATACAAAAGAAGTATAAAGCAAGCATATAAAGTGTTGTAATTACATTTAGGAAATTGTAACCAAAAATAAAATTACTATTAATTCTTGTTTCGGGATTTAACTAAACAATCCTTAATTCATGAAAATTCTTCTCAAATTCTGCGTTTTGAAATACACTTAACCTGAAGTTCAGTTTTACCATAGAAGATATTTATAATTAGTTCTTTTGTGGTTTTTCTAAAAATGGATTGCAATTCTATATAATTCGACAGAAGAAAGAAATAACACCTATATTTCTTTTACATTTTTACACTACAAGCAGGTTTTTTCTCGATATATTGACAAGTTCTTGGAACAATATGCTGCTGAATTGAAAATTTCATGTTTTAGATAAAAACCATAACCTTTGGGCCTCAAATGAAGGAGCTTCAAAGTGAAAATTCGAAGTAGCTGAGTCTATGTCAAATTACTATAAATCTTAGTAAACTTAGGTTTAGTTATTAATTTAACTAAATGAAAAACACGTAGTTTCTTTGCAACTTTTTCATTAATTATTTTGGATCCATACTATCTGCTTCTTCTCCTTCTCTCGGCGATGTGAAGTAGCAGCACTCAGGCTCTAGGCCCATTGTGCATCCGCCGCAAGTTAAGGGATAACTTCGTACAGATCGGCACCTAACCAAAAGGCCAGGTCTTGTCCATACAGGCTCTCCGTGTATCGTCGGGCTCTAGAAGACCGGCTCCAAGTAGGCGATGCCTCAGAAGAAGCAGTCTGGGGCATTTCAACAGGAGATAAAGGGAGGTTTTATCTGCTTCGTTGCAGAATCTGCAACTTGGGTTCTCGGACAGGCCCATCAGACGCAGGTGTGTTTTAAAGAGGCCACGACCCGTAAAGAGCCCTGTGGATATCCTTATGTGCTTCTTACTGAACCTAAGAAGCTGACCGGACCTAGTTGTTGACGGTCTGTGGATGAGTAGCTTCGTTTGTTTCAGCCCAGAGTGCGAAGCCCAATATGAGACGAACTGAGAGTGAGTCCAGTCTCTGATTTCTTCCTGAACTTTTGCTTTAAGGTTTTGAGGAGCAGCCGGAGCTGCATCTGCTTTCGATCCATCTGTGAACCACAATAGATCAGAAGATCTGACGCAGTCGCTGAGCAGTGGTGAGCATTCATCGGATACTTACCTGGTAATTTCTGGTGAAGGAGTAGCAAGAAGACACTACATCGCTGCGAGCACTAAGCTGCGAGTCAGACTGTATCAAACGAGACAGAATCTGAACGTCTCTCTTCAGCCTCCCATCGCCCTTCTAGAGGCTGCTCGGATTCATACTATACTTTAGATTCTGAAAAATGTTAATAGGTATCTCAGAAAAGTTTTAAGCCTATATTAGAAGATGTAAATGTTCTTAAAAAACTTGAAGGGGTTGCATTCACAACGAAATATTATTTTAATCAAATCGGTTAAGTACCTATTAACTAAAGAAATACTGGTTTAGTGTAGTGTAGAAAGAAGTGCTGGTTTAGATATGTCGACGACACCTTCGTCTTATGGCCACATGGAAAAATAGCACTAGAAGAATTCTTGAACCACCTTAACAATCAACATGAAAGAATTAAGTTTACCATGGAGATTGAGGAAAACGGGGAACTACCATTCTTGAATGTCCTAGTAAAACGAGGCGATAATAACAAACTAGCCCATGCAGTATACCGCAAGAAAACACACACAGATCGTTACCTCCATGCCAAGTCACACCATCATCCCCAACAGAAGCGATCCTTAATCAAAACCTTGATGCACAGATCAAACAAGATCCCAGACGAAACAAGCAAACCAGAAGAACGGAAGCATGTTGAACTAGCTCTTATGAAGAATGGTTACACTAGAAAGGAAATACGAAATGCCTGCCGCGCGAAACCCAAAGAAGAAAAGGAACAACAACAAATTGCTACTTATGCCCGTTTGCCTTTTATCGCTGGATTGAAGAAAACTTTAGCAAGGAGAAACATCGGTGTGAGGTTTAATACCATAAAGAAGATTCAACAAATGTTACCTCCAAACAAAGACCGTCTACCTAAACTGTTAACAAGAGGAGTATACCAATTAGAATGTTTATGCGGGAAAGAATACATCGGTCAGACAGGACGAAGCATACAATGTAGAATAAAAGAGCACCAGAGAGACGCCAGGCTCAGAAACACAGAGAGATCAGCAATTGCCGAACATTTACATCAAGACGGCGAACACAAAATCAATTTTGAAGAAGTCAAGATACTCTCACGAACAGAAAACTACTACCCCAGAATAATTAGAGAATCTCTCGAGATAATGAAAAACAACAATAATAACTTTAATAGAGAAGACGGCTACCGCTTAAGCAATACTTGGAAATTAACCCTTCATGAAAGAAAAACCATCCACAATAAACGTCCTAGTATCCCCCATGCGCAGGACGTGCAGCACCAACGGAACATAACAAATACGGAAAACCAACCACCTGTCACGGATTCACTCGACCAACCAAACGTCACGGTTCAACAACACCAACCAAGCGTTACGGTACTCAGGTATATAACGAGGAGCGTAAGACAACAACATCAGTCTTTAGAGTAACTTCTGAAGAAGCTGACAGTATGAGCAGCGAAACGTCAAGTAAAATTGAACGACCACGGCAACACCCGGAAAATATTAGTTTATTTAAAGAAATACAGTTTAGAAGGTATTCTGATTTCTTATAATCAACTATGTTTCTACAATTTACATTCTAAAAATTCAATTTTAATAATTTGCATTCAAAATATAATCAACTGTAATTTCGATATATTCAAAATCCCTAAAGAAACAAACAGGAAAATGATCGAAAATTTAGAACTAAACATTGGCTGCAAGGCATGTTTTAAATTTTTTTGTTGGTTAAACAGGTCACAGCAATCAACATCCGAAAGTAAAATGTGTAGCTTACAACTTGAACTTTTACATTTACAGAATGGCTAATATGAAAAAATTCAGCAAGCTTCAAGTTCAGGCTGTACAGTCTAGGGGCCTGGGGTATGCGTGTTGGAAAGTGTGCGTCTACGGATTTTCTCTTCGGATTATGTTAACAAGGTTGTTAGAGATGCTTTTTATCTTGGTCACATGATCTGTAGCTCGTCAGTTTTTTTCAAAATGGCCGCCAAACATTCAGAATGGGGAAAAAGTCACGCAATATCCCTATAACTCTTTTATTGTCGACTTTTAGAAAAAATATTTTTAACAAAAGTTGTTAGATGGTAAGTACTCCATATACCTGTGGCCTTGAATTTGTCTTACGTCATCACATGTAAGTACAGGGGCATGCAACTTTACCTTTTTAAATGAGACGCCCAGTATATTTTTAAATTATCGGATGCAGAATAAAAAACTACCTTCAGAAATATTAACATAATTTTTTATATTAAAAATGTAAAAATATACTGGGTGTCCCATTTAAAAAAGTAAAGTTGCATGCCCCTGTACTTACACGTGATGACGTAAGACAAATGCCGAGTGTTCATAAAAATCTACAAGATGGTGGATTTGTAGTTCAACATGGAACACGGAAATTTAGTAGCGTTGGAATGGACCAGGCACTTGAACAACTGTACAACAAACCAGCAAAGGACCATGGAGGCATAATTGGCATCGCTCGTCGAAAACAAGCAGTAGCTCAACGAGATCTCATCAAACATGAACAGTCAAGTATCACACAATTTCATAGTAAAATGTGTGGAGTTCAAGAACACGATGAATACACCTTACACCATGAGTTCTCACCTGCCATCACTAAAGTAGATGAGTCAAGCATTTCAACAATTGTAAACTTCATACTGGAGCGAGGAAATCCACTTGATGTTAAGGAAGATAAGTTGTGCAATTTAATCACAGGAAAACAATTGGATCAAGAATTAAAACTAAACTGCCTGGAATTTGGCGAACAATAGTATCTGGCATTCAAGAATGATCGATTTATTAATAAGACTAAAAACACTTTTCACTTTACTATCAAGGCACAGAAAGTCTCGGGTTCAATCCCATGTAGGCCTAGTTGTTGTGCACACACAAAAAGATACCCTTGAAGCTCTCCGTTTAATTTATGTAGCCCGAGAAAATGAATACTCAATCGACAAATTGTTGACTTTTGAACTGACTTCAACATCACATTTTCTCACGAAAGATGGTTTCCTCCGAAAGTGTCAGAAGGCAGATTTGGTTCACGAATTGAAGAAGGAGCTAGAAGAAGAGAGCTTGAAAATTCCACCTTCTAAATCTCTTATAACCACAGCAGTCTTCGATTTTATGTTACATGCACGTGCAGTAGGTTAGGCAGCAAAGGCAATGAAAACGTTTGGTGATTTAGCAGATTCGATAATTTAAAGGATCATATCTATATCAAAAACCTCTGCTAGGGTTGATATTGTATTTGATGTCTACAGAGACGGTAGCATTAAATCAGCGGAAAGAATTCGGAGAGCTACTACATATCCGATAGAGACAACCATTCACGGTGCAAGTAGTCCACTTCCAAAAGATATGAAAGCATTTTGGGCTTCATCCAATAACAAGCATAGACTACAAGAGTTCTTCGTGCAGTATTTTCTGGTATCAGGGTCAGGCATATATAACATTGGCAATATAACTTTTTATTTTGGGGGTATTGGAACATTTGGAGAGAAAACCGTATCATTTTCACACGGTCAACAAAGTGATGTTCCAAAATTAATATCAGCCCTTGAAGAAGCTGACGAGAGAATAATTCTACATGTTTATCATGCCATTCTCCATTCAGAGATTAAAAGAGTTGTTGTGGCAAGCTCCGACACAGATACATTTGTATTAGCAATGTATCATTACTTTAACACATTTAAAGCTGAAGGACTAGAAGAATTCTGGGTTCTGTGTGGAGTGGGAACCACGTCACGTGCGGTGCCAATACACAAATTTGATGGTGTTGTAGATTATCATGTTATTCAATCTCTTCCTGCAGTACATGCCTTAACAGGATGCGACACCACCAGTAAAGTTGGAACTAAGCTTTCTGCATTAAAACAAGTTAAGCGTTCTTCTCAGCAACTACTAACATTTGGAAAGTTTGAAATAGAGGAGAATATGAATAGAGCTGCAGAAAACTTTCTTACAGAAATGCTGTCAACAGCAAAGTATAATTCAGTTAACGACCTTAGAATAAACCAGTACGATACAATGAAGCACTTGGACTTTGAAAAACTTGCTCCGACATCATCCAGTTTAAATCTCCACATAAAGCGAGCATTCCTACAATGTTATCGATGGTTACATGTGTTGGACAATGTTTCAGATTTGAATCCATTAAATTATGGATACATTGAAACTGATGATGATTTGATACTACCACAAAATATTACACAGCGATTACCAACAGATTTTCCACATCTCTGCAAGTGCAAGAAATGTGCCAGAAGCAATGTGTGTCCATGTCGAGTACTCAATAATTCTTGTTCTAGATTTTGCGAATGTCAAGGAAGTGATCAGTGTCGAAATCCAGTCAATAAAGCTCAGCATACATAATGATACAATGAAAACAACAATGTTGTGAAAATATTATAAATTCATAATTTATGTTAATGTTCACTTGAATTAGTTTTCTGTACTTTATTATTAATATTTTCCGAGATGTTTGAATTATGTTATTAACATGACTTGAGTTATTACGAATTGCAGCATCTTTACTTAGTATATTCTATATAGGCCTAATAGGCATAATAAGCAGAAAATATAATTAACCTATTATATAACTAACACGCTAAAGTAATTGGCACTATTGGCAGTGCCTAGAGTTTTAATTTGATACCAAACATGATAGTATTCGACATAAATTACCTTTTTTACTTTACCATAACGCATTAAAACGGGTATATGTTTGGCGGCCATTTTGAAAAAACTGACGAGCTACAGATCATGTGACCAAGATAAAAGGCATCTCTAACAACCTTGTTAACATAATCCGAAGAGAAAATCCGTAGACGCACACTTTCCAACACGCATACCCCAGGCCCCTGCACTAATAGCCTTGTAATGA
Organism: Melanotus villosus; assembly: GCA_963082815.1. Taxonomy (NCBI): domain Eukaryota; kingdom Metazoa; phylum Arthropoda; class Insecta; order Coleoptera; family Elateridae; genus Melanotus; species Melanotus villosus. The sequence goes on along the minus strand of OY720422.1, from coordinate 16,943,988 downwards.
AAAATTAATTAAATAAAGTCCTACTTGGAAAAAAACATTTTATGGTAAAAGGTCACCAGTAATCGGTCGTAGTAGAGCAATAATGAAATTTTTAAGAACTTTAAAGTAAACCTACCTACTTATTAAATTAAATAAACGATCCTTAAAAATAATAATTCCAGACGTTTCCTTATAATTTATAATCATTTCGTATTTCAGTTTATTACGTCCTTGATATTAAAGTTTTCAGACGGTTTGTAAAAAATTAAATCGTTTAATTTAAAAGTATCATTAAAGTAACAATTACTAATATGTACTTCTGATGAATATGAAATACAAAACGTCTGGTTTAAATATTTAACAATGAAAGTTTTAATGAGAGAAAGCACATTCCATCAAGCATAACTCATAATAAAAACTCTAAAGTCTAACAGTATTTAATTCACTTCTGATTTGGAAATAAATTCCCAAGGAAATTGAATTGTTAAAAGTTTTCATTTAAATTCATAACGACTTGGCGGCGACAAAATAAAAGATTCATAGTCAAATGTAATGTAAACTCACGTGAACATTAAACAGCGCATTAAAAGAAAACTTTATGGAACATATTTGCATGCGAACGCATTTAAAGTTTAGTTTAGTTTAGAGTTTTTTTCAAATTCCTTACTAGCATAAGGGAATAAATGCGCTTAGTTTAATTTCTCCCATAAAACAGTTCCCTATTTTAAAACCGAAAAGCTTGAGCAAAACCATTCGGAAATGAACTAATAAATTTAAAACTACCCGAAAGAGTTTCTTATAAATGATCCAATCACCGCCTTTTATCGCAGAAAAGAATTTATTAACCTCATATAAAATGATTTGTTCCGAATTTAACTATTGTATCCGATAATTCTTTCGTTCTGATTTACACCGTTTGGAAATATTCCATTTCGAAACACAGAAAATGAAATGGGGAAAAGGAATTTGCTCAGAAACTTCAGATAAGATGGACAACGCTAACCCAAACTGATAGAGCTGCATTATAATGGAGTTAGGGTGGCAAAAAATTGTATTCCGTTCACGTACTTTCCTGTTTAAAATCTTTCAACTCTCTTATGTTAAAGTTTTATTATAACGGCAAATTTTATTATGTGCCCGAGCGCGAACGATTTGCACGTGGAATAAATGTGCAATTTAAAGATATTTTACCAAACGAGTTTTGTTAATTAAAAGTTTTTAAATTTTCTCTTTTAATTCTGCAAAACTTTTCAATTTACATAATGTACACGAAATCCGAAAGTTTGAAAAATAACTTACTACAGGAAAACATTTATTTTTCGGGTTTTTAACAAAGCAACCAGTTTGCTTATTCTTTCGGGCACAAAGAAATTAAATAAATTAAAGGTCCCTCTTTACAAACAAAGCCAGCACAATTTCGTTCAACGAAATAGTTAAACAGAAGATTCGCGCTGCAGAAATTTAACATAAAATAAACATAAGGCTTTCTTATACATACAGTATTATGGAAATCGTCAATTAATTTCATTTTCAGGTGAATTGTATTAAAAACCTAGGCGCGCGGGAAATTATTTAAATTTGTGTGAGAATATAACAATACAACTAAAAAAGCTCATCCGAAATGGTAAACTCGGTCGGTCAACAGGCGGTTTTATAACGAATAAGTGCCCACTTATATCCAAGCCGAAAAGCTCCTTAGCTATGAATGCAGCAACGTTCTTGCTCAAGTATTAAGCTGCAAAAAGATAAGAGAGAAACTTTAATACCAAGTATTCAAAATGTGAAGAGACTCGTGCAATATCCGAATGAACTAGTAAAAGTTCAAGCCGTTTCGAGAACTCTAAGAAAAACTAAATTCGTGGTTAATTTTCTGGCTACAACAAGATGAATTTGTAACAATAAGAATAAACAAAGCTGCAACGGTCGTTTTGGAAATTGTTTCAAAATTAATCTCATTATGAATTCTAGAAATTCCAGCCAGGAATTAATAATTGCCCAATGAAACTGCGCAATTGCAGAAATGAACCTACTTTTTACAATAAGACTCTTGAAATATCGTCTCACTTGCACAGTGATGAATGTCAAACTCGCGGGGACGTAGAAAACATTTTGAATAACTTATTCAAAGGAGTGCGCTGCAGGTGTGTGGAAATGGTCGGACAATTTAAAATATGTTTTACACATTGCGTCGATATTTTTACCCTCTAAAATTTCATCTTAAAAATACTTTTAGTCTGCTTTGTAATAAGAAGCATCATCGTATGAGACTGAATATGCGGCTTAACGCTGGAATTTACACCATGAAATATACTTCATTTTAAGCACATTTTGTTCCATTTTTTTAGACTCATTTTTTAAGCAGGAACGGCAGAGCATTTTTTTTGTAATTATCCATGTCTTCTCTGTCTATTGATAGAAAGATTTTTTTTAATTTCTAAAAACCAACTTTACAGTATTAAAAAATTTAAAACTTTATTTTACTTCAAAATTTTCAAATAGTTTTTACAAAAATATTAATACCGTAAAAATCTCTCTATCACAAGACAATTTTATCCAAAATGTAAATTATTTCAGAAAAAGTGGAAATAAATTTCTATAAAAATAGGTGAAATTTTCCATTTATAATTTAGCGTGTAGGCAACACAAATAGCACAGTCACAGAGATTTTCAAATATGAATCTTATGCAATTCCTGACCTCTAACCTCAACTCGTTTTTGATTTTCTGCTAAACGCGCCCGCCTTAATAAAATTGTTTCTTATGGCTTTTTGGTTTTGACAAATACGTACCACGTTCGCTTCCCATTTTTTAAGGGTAAATATGATAACACAAAATAGGACCAACCAAGATTGATCCAAAATTGCCAATGAAGATAAATAACTTGCATACCAATTGAAAATTTGAGGAGGGTGTAAGTAAATGCATCTCAACTTATAACCCGACTCTACCTCTACAGTTTTGAGTCATACCCAAAATCCCTGCACAAACCATTTATTGATTTTTTAAGTAGTTATGCAACGTTAGATACGTCAAATAGAAAGCGACTGTATGTAAATGCCAGCCTTAATACAGTTCCTAATAGAGGGAATTTTTTCGATATAAGACTTGCTTGAAAATTGCCAGCTAGATTTGGGAAATAATTAAAGGTTCTGCAAATCATCTGTTGCTCGCGCTCTTTTTGAGAAGATTTTAACATTAGACCTCTTGGTGGCTTAGTGGATAGTGTTTTTAAGAAAGATAATACAGGTTCTAATCCCTAAGCGGATGGACTTTAAAATCCGACACATGCGGTGTAAATTCTATTTTATTTCACCTGCCAACATTGTGAGATTATAAAATCTTTCTAGAAAAAGCATCACCAGAATGATCGGGTGGTTAAGGCATTCGACTACAGAACGGATGGTCTTGGATTCAAGCCTGAATCGAGCGCCCAGTGTGTGGCCTAGCTAGTTACTAGTTGGAAACTGAAACACAGTGGTGGAATACGGAAGGTGGGTGGTTGTGGAAGGTGCTTACCACCCCAACCTGTACTCTTAGTGTGCGAGGCAACCGGCCATGAAAGCAACTTAGGCCTTAACTCTCCATATTTCCTGCAATGCTTGTTCGCGGGGCATAAGCATCGATAACAACCTTTACCTTTAGAGAAAGGAAGATTCAGTTGTTTACAATGTATTTGATGATTATCAAATATTCTTTTCCATTGTCAGTTCGGTAGGTTGCCCTTACCATGTTACATTTGGTTATATATCTTAAGAGGATTATTTTACCATTTTGTTATTACTTGTCATGTCGCTACGACAGTAACTGAGATTTGCCTCTCTAGGAAGTAATAAGTACAGGACGAATCAAAATTTCGAATATAAGTAAAACAGTCCGAAAAAATAGAAAGAGGCGCAATATTAATGCGAACCATTAAAATAACGTTTCTCGAACAATACTAAACAAAACACAATATTACAGTTTGAAATGTCATTCTTCAGCTTGGACATAGGTACGAAGGCGCTAGGGAACGTGTCGATGGCGGCACGTAGGGGAACTGGTACAAGATCTTGCCAGGATTTTTGAAGTGCTGTCTTCAGTGAGTCAACGGTTTTATTCGGCTGTGCAATGGTATAATCCATGGGATTTAGATACGATGAGTTGGGAGGCCACTCGTTGAATGAGATGAAGGAAGGCAAGTTCGCTAGTGATAATGTGAAATAAGGGTGTGTCAACTAAAAATCCGCACAAAATTACTCGCTATAAAACAATCTCATCTAGTAGTCTATGGAGCAGTTGTTTTAGTTTTTGGTAGATCTTGATCAACACTTGCAACCTGATCATTTAAGTTTGTCGAAATATGTTGATTTTTAAAAATGCAAGCAATTAAGAAACATGGCCGTAGAAAGTTAATTGGCGAATTTTATAAGCAGCACAATGCAAATGGAAAAAACTATACATTGTGAAGCGTTTTGAAGATATGGGTATTGCACCAAGAGCAGCTTACGATATTATTAAAAGGCTAAAAGGATGGAAGAAGAAAAAAGTTTAAAAAGGTCAAAAGGAAGTGGAAGAAACGCTTGAAAAATGACAGAAATGAAAAAACGAAAACTCGCGGACGGAGCAGTGGGTAAAATTGATCAATCATGTAGAAAGCTGGGGCGAAAATTTTATCAGGACCAAAATGTATACTCAGAAGAATGCATACGAAAGAGATTAGTACCATTCATCCGAAAATAACATAATGACATACGGTAAGTTTTTTGGTCAGACATTGCCACATCACATTATGCTCAAATCACCATTTCTGTTTATGAACAATTTTAAATTCGGCATATTATCGTAACCAAAATGTTGCAAATGTACCACAGTTACGGCCCATTAAAAGGTTTTGGCATCAACTTAAACAAGAGGTGCATGAAAACGGTTGGGAAGCAAAAAAAAATAACGAACTAGAAGATAGGATTGAACAAAAGCTTCGGCAGTTTAAATCTGAACACCTTAACAATCTGTTAGCTCGGATACTAACTAAAGTGAGGCAAGCGGCTAATCATGGACCTGATTTCGTTATTTCACATTATATTTAATAGTACTATATTAAATTTGAATGTTTTTTTCATAAGGTTAATAAATTTCGTTTAATTGAAAATTGTGCGGATTTTTAGTTGACACACCCTTAAATTAGCGAGAACAAGAAGAAATTTGAAATGTAGAATATTGGGACCTTAAATGGACAAAAGACAAAACAGTTAAAGGGACGGAAATTATAAAATATGAGTATTATGTATCAGGGAACTTAGAAGAATGAGGCAATGAAGAACTTACTAAAGTATATACCCTAGGGGATGGAGGAACACCAGCAAGAAGCCGAATAAAAATGCAAATGGCCGATAAATTCGCAGAATAGTAATTTGGGGCATGCTAAACTCGAGGACTATTATGATAGAGTTGGAAAAAAAGTGAATTATATTGTGGGAAGACAACAAAGAAAGTAAAAGGGGTGGAGAAAAATAGAACACTATAACGAAATGGACGAAGTATTTATATCAAACGCTGTAATAGCACAAATCGGTCAGATGAAGAAGTAGAATAAACTAATATAAATAATATGTTAGCTTATATCGGTAGCTGACAAAATGGAGTTGAGGTGATTGGCCATAGTTTTCATGGTTGCAGAGTTTTGTCTATGCTCGACAGATTAAATATCATTTACCTCTCTCTCTATGTAATTATTTACACAGTAAGGGAGGTAGGTGCAATTTACCATTTCATTTATCAAAAGTATATGTATAAACGATAGTTACTTATTTTGGACTTTTTTCAGTTGCGAGAAAACCTTTCATAAAGGACACTGGTATTGTGCCAAGCAACCCCCAACTTCTCCCTACAGCATCTCGAAACCGTTATCCGCATCTCTTCAATACGTTCTGTCAATGTTCTTCTAATTTATCATCTTGCTCTGGCCTGTCTTGCTCTTTCTTCTTCTTCTTTCTTACTCATTATGGTTTTGACGTACATAAGTATGCATCTTCCATCTACATTTATTGCGGATTAGTATTTCCGTCTAATTTGTTGTATTTAATTATTCGCTAAGTTCTGTTTTTGGGCCCTCCTTCTAGGTACTCCCCACCTTCCGTACTCATATAGGGGCTTTTTCTAATACATCTTTTCTTCTTCCGTCTTTCTTCTTTAATTGATCTCCTATATTTTGGGTAGTTCATTATATTACTTCTAAGTTCCACGTGTACACCGCTAAATCAGCATTAGCTTCAAACGGGCTTCCTACTTTGATTACCGTCTTTCTCTGCATCTCCCCCGGCCACTCCTCGTCAACCAATTCCGTGCCTCTCTTCGTCTTTTATGCTCTACATCGTTGTTCGTATTCTGTCTTTTTCTTCGTTTCTTTTTCTGGCCTCTTCTTTACCACTTATCTCATCTATAGTTTGTGTACCAAAGCTTCTCTTTGGTACCTCCCTTTGCGTACCCCTTGTTATTCTTACTAACTCCTGCTCTACTCCCTGCTCTATCCTTCCATGTTTATGACCTACACTTTCAATCGTTTCGTTCATTTGGTCAAGAATAGGATCCACCTTTTTGCCTGGTCTTTTGATAGAAGCCGTGGTATTTTTTATTTCCTTTATTTTATAAGGATTGCTTTCCATTATATGGTACAAATTATCACTTTCATTCTTCATACAATACAGTGCCCCCTCTTCCCTTGTCTTTCCTGTGGGGCTCCCGCTACTTCTTTTGGACTTTGGATTAAACTAGTTGTTACCTTCCATGGGAGGCAAATGCGCGCTTACTTCCTTATTGGCACATAAATAACAAACACATAAAAAATCATCTTTCCCCTTCAAATATTCGGCATTCGAAAAATTTATCATTTAAGGTTGAATATTATGACAAGATTTTGTCATCTTAATAATAAATTTTCTAATTACAGAAAACTTGAAATTCATTCTAATAATTTTTACTTTTAAACTATACCGGGTGTCAACGAAACCTGGGGCACCTCCATAATTTTTTTATTTTTTAAGGTATCTAAATGAAATTTGGTATATGTAATATACTCTTTAAATGACGTTTGCTGACATAGGAAACAAGTTTCTGTCACTTTCGGTTTCGGCGGAATTGACATCAACTTTGATATTTTAAATGGAACACCCTGTATGTTTATACATTTTTGGAATCTCCATTCAATTTTACGTATGGTAGTATCAAGTTTGAAACATTTTGATGACAAAATAACTACTTACAGAAGAGTTTATTTATTAATCTAAGGTGCCATGACCTTCGTAAAATGGAAGTCAGGGTGCTACGACACTCAAAACAAATTATTTTAGCACTTCAACTGTAACAAGTCTGTCTTTTTTTGTGCATTTCATTTGTTTCACTTGTTTTGAAACCCAGTATCAAGATTTAAATGTCCAAAATATGGTTTTTTTGAACGGAGAGTGTTATTCCGAACTACTTTTTCATATTAATCCCGTGTTATTGGTATCAATAAAATCCTTGAAAAACGCTAGTTTTTAATATCCTAGTGTCCCACCCTAGTGCCATTTGAAAAAATAGAGTTATTCTCGAAAAAACATTTTTGCCAACTTTAGGCCATTCTAATACAGCAACTAAAATAGTTAAAGTTCTAAAACAATTTGTCTCGAGTGTTGGGGCATCTTGACTTTCATTTGGCGTTAGTCATGGCACTCTAGATTAATTTCTGCAAATATTTACTTTGTCATCAAAATGTTTCGAACTTGATGCTACCATACGTAAAATTGAATGGAGATTCCAAAAATGTATAAATATACAGGGTGTTCCATTTAAAATAACAAAGTTGTAGTCAATTCCGGTGAAACCGGAAGTGACAGAAACTTGTTTCCTATGTCAACAAATGCCATTTAAAGAGTATATTACACATACCAAATTTCATTTAGATATCTTAAAAAATAAAAAAATTATGAGGGTGCCCCAGGTTTCGTTGACACCCTGTATAAACCAATTTAAAAATCCAGCTACTTGTATTAATTTCCAGACAATATGCCTTCGTTTGTCCAAAAACTATCGAAAAATCTACTCTTTACGAACATCCTTAGACGAAAATGTCAATTTTTTTATATATAAAATATACTAAATAGTAGTGATGGGCGAATTCGAATGAAAAAAATCGGATCATTCGATTGTCGTCGGTATTCGAAATGTTTCGATTGTTGTCGTCAAATCATTCGAATGATTTTTCATTCGGAAACTCTGAAACGAATGACGAATGAAAAATCATTCGAATGATTTTTCATTCGAATTAAAAATCATTCGAATGATTTTTCATTCGGAAACTCTGAAACGAATGACGAATGAAATTTCATTCGAATGATTATTCATTCGGAATCTCGGAAACGAATAGCGAATGACGAATGCGAATGCGAATGAATTCACATTAATATCGAGTTATTTTTGTACGGCATTGACGACGCGTGGGCGGTTTGTTTCTGTTGCAAGTTGCAAGGCATGCATCAGACAAAGACAGAGATAAAGTTTTATACCTATAACTGCGGATCGCATTACTTTTCCTAGAATTACTTAATTACTTTCATTTTGAAAGGTTTCGTTTGTTAAGTTCAGTATGAGATTGCGCATGGGCTATTTTGAATGAATTCTTTCAATAATATCAAAAGCCCCCGTCTTGAGTAAGAAACTACATTGAGCTATTAAACAAAATAAAATAAGTCAACATTTTAATTTGTAATTGTCAGCGAAAGTACACATAATAATATAAATGTAAATAATTGTGACTAAATATTTAATAAAATATATATAATATAAAGCTAAATTACAAACATGAACTAAATTTGAGAAACAATAAAAAGAAAAAGATATAAAATGTAAAATATTAACGTTGAATTTTTTAACGTACGGCATTAACGACGCCTAGAACGTGCGGGTTGTCGCTGTCGCAAGGCAAGCGCCAGACAAAGATAAAGTAATATACATAACTGCACACCGTATTACTTTAATTTTGAAAAGTTTCTTTTATTATAAGCACAGTGTGAGTTTATGCATTCAACTCGAGTGATCGCCCGATTAATCACTCGCATTGCGAATTACGAATGATCATTCGAATGATTTTTCATTCGGAAACTTTGAAACGAATGACGAATGAAAAATCATTCGAATGATTTTTAATTCGAGTGAAATATCATTCGAATGATTTTTAATTCGAGTGAAATATCATTCGAATGATTTTTCATTCGAGTGAAAAATCATCCGAATGATCATTCGATTGTTGAAATTATCCGATTGCCGATTATTCGATTCTCAAAATCATTCGATTGTGCCCATCACTACTAAATAGTACGACCTAGCCTTATCAGACGCATTAAAAAACAAAATACGCGTCGGTATCCTCAAGGGAACATAAGGATCTTACAGAAATTGAAATCTAAGAAAATGTTTTAATGCAGACGGAAAAATGAGTTGAAAGGATCTCTGCAGACTGCGAACTCGGTCAAGTATTGTTGGTGAATTTTCTAAATATTTTTTGCCATACAACGAAAAAAAAAACGGTGGTTCGCTGTGTAAATAAATAAAAACAATGCCGTCTAGGATATTAGAATGATTTTTTACTCTTCTCTTTGTCTAAATATTTAACTGAGAATTTAGCGAGTAACAAAAGGGTAGACAAAAGAACAAAAGCTCTATTTTTTAAAGGTTAAATTTTTGCTGTTTCGATTTTAAGAAAGATTTCAAATTTCCTCATTTTCGTTGTATTCTTTGAAAGCAAATAAGTTAAATATTCCTAATCTAATGATGGGAGGGACATAAGAGTAATGTAATTTATAAAAGAACGTTTGCCAGCTATTTCACAATCTGCTCCTTAACTTTTAAACGTTTTTAAAAGAGTTGATTAATAGCGCAGCTAAAATTATTAAATGAGTTTCTTGCTACAGTTGTACTGCTAACAAACAACCAGAAACACGTAAAGAATAATCAAGATCGTTTCAAACAGCTAAATCTTAGTAAATCCTTTCGTTATTGGCCACCTGCGAAAGAATTCATTATTTGTGGAAACACGAGTTGGCCTTGCCTTTGTAAATTTTTCGGCGTTATTATTTTTCTTATTCAAAATTTAATGGTTTATACGTTTCTGACGTCATCCATGTTAAAATGAATGAAGTGAATAATTGAAGAATGTGTACCTCAATTTAATTTACTTTTTAACAACAGCAACGAATTAAATCGTTAGAACGAAATGGAGTTTTGACTTTGCCGACTTGAAAATATTTCCTTAGTTCGTATACTCGTATTATTGGAAATTTTATAGTTTTCTTAGATTAAATGAATATTTCTAACTTAAACTAAGAAGTTATTCGCGTTAGCATATAGTAGATTACGTACCAAGTGCCGAAAAGTGGATTTTTACTAGACGAGTATGGCAGGTTTGAGTACGAGCGACAGCGAGTACTTAAATGCCGTACGAGTCTAGTTAAATCACTTTTCGGACGCGGCGCGTATACTATTTTTTTTGCATTTTATATTCTCACATAAAAAGTTATCTAAATTTATTGAGATACATTCTGAATAAAATTAATAAAAACACTGAAAAAAGTAGGCGGATTCTCGATCAGACAGGAACTGTTTTTGACATAACAGAATTCAATTCAAACAAATAAATACATTTATTTTTGGAAATCTAATTCCGAAATGGACTTGAGTGACGAAACTAACTTGTAAAACCATTCAGAAGATATTTTAAATGCTGCCCGAGAAGCTATCAAATTGCGTTTTAATGACACCTGACGTTGCTATGCTGTAATGGTTGCTATACTGTAAAGTGGCCCATTACATCACGATTTTGAGTCTCGTAAAGTAATACATTACAGTACGAAATGCGAAAAAATTGTTTAATTGCAATTTTAAGATATTATTTTCAAGTTGGAAAGATGTTTTCATGCAGCAAGTATAAAAAGTAACTTTCGAGACCCAAAGTGTCGCCCAAAAGAAATAATTTCTTTTCCCTAAACCTTTATTAATCTATATACATATATAAAGAGTAATAACAGAAACTCAACACCGTAGAGGCAGTAAATGAAACCAGGGCAAGCTTTGATCTTTGATCGAAAAGGAAAATGTAGAGTATTGCAATTTTCATCTTGCTAAAGCCAAGATTAGTGCGTTGTGGCGTTATATGAAACATTTTTTTTATAAAATTGTAATATTTCGGTCCATATTTTCGTTAAAAAAGTGTATTTGGCGACGTGTATTAAATATTTGGCTGGTAGATTAAAGAAATATTTAAAAATAAGGTTTTCTATACAGGTATTTCTGTGGCTCGGTTGTAAAATATATATATGTAAATGTATCTACTGTTATGATAGCCAACTTTTTAATTAACAACCATACTATAAATTATTGATATGACTTAATGCTTTTAATTTAGTTTAGATGTTCTTTAATCTCAGGGTCGTTTTAAGGGATCGCCAACTTTATATTACTAAGTTGAATTTCAAAATAGCTCACCGTCAAAAAAAGTTGTTTCGATTTCAAAAATTCTAAAAAAAAAAATAATAATCACTCAGAAATATTCAAAAATACGGTTTTATTACAAGAATATCCCTATCTTTCCCTATCTTAAAATTATATCAATTTCAAAATAACACTCACACCTTTTTCCAAATTTATAATTATGTACAGCACGTTTTGATTCAATCTTTCTTCCAGACTGCCTCCACTCTTGGTTTCATTCTAATTTCCGTACACCTCGTATATCGGTTGTCAACTCCAAATCCAATTCGGTTTAATGATTTACTCTATATCCACTTCCAATTCAGCTTAATTAATGATCTTCAATTCCAAATTCACTTCTAATTCACTTCAAGTTTAATATTTATTTATTCTTCTTTTGATTCAATTATTTTATTAACCATATTATAATTAAGTGATTTTATATTTTAAATTTATATTTTTACTTCAATTTAAAGGAGCATTTACTTTTTCAACCTTCCACTTTTCAATTCAAAAATATCTTGTTTATTTATCAAATTGTTTTTCTTCTCTCTCGTTTCCCTGGTGTCTTCTTATCTAATTGTTTTAAAATAAACGTTCATACATTCATCACATTCATACTGTACCATAACAACAACATCACTAGCTAAATATAATTTAATAATTATACAACAATTAACAATTTCTACAACTAATATTTAAAATCTAATTTAGTTATTGTAACAATCTTTATTTTCTTTTTAAACTGCATTTTTATATACGAAATTATTATTCAAATTTGATATTATATCAATACATTTTGGAGTTGCATTTTAAGTCAATTTTTGTGTAGAAAGGGCGAACGTATCGCTATAGTAAGAAAAGAATTACAGACTCACTTAGAATCAATGTTAAAATCTAATAACGATTTATTTATATACAGGGGAATAAAAAGTATGGAACCTCGATGCTAGCGCCTTTATTATTAGTTTTAGAAAAAAAAGTTTTAGACAAAAGGTTTATAACAAATTATTTTCCACAAACTGACGGTTTTAAATATTTTTTTCAAGGTCATACCTTTGCGCTATGATGTCATCGATACTTTTTTTAAATGGCAACCTATATTTTTTAGGTCGAAATATTATAGCATTTTTTTTCTCTTTCTGACCATCTAAAAATATCATACGGTTGAATCAGCGAAATTTCTAGAAAAATCAAATTGAATGTTATTCGTACCAGTAATAAATGTACGTACTTTTATCACAAAAACTAAACACATGACTATTAAAAACAAATACAAACAATGAGTAATATTACTTTATTACAGAAGATGTTCAAATTGTTCGCTATCTGACAATGTCCAATTCGATGTGAAAATCCCTGTAATACATTCCGAATTACTTCGGCTGGTATTGCCCGTATTTCTTCCCGAATACGAATTTTTAACTCTTCTAAATTTCTGGGCCTGTTTGTGTAAACTTTACTTTTAAGATGGCCCCACAAGATCCAACTGCTTCAAATCGGGCGATCGGACTGGCCATTCGATACTACCCCTTCTACCGATCCACCTATTCTCAAAAATTGTATCCAAATAATAAAATAATAATAATAATAATAATGTTAAACATTGTTTATATTTGTTTTTAATAGTCATGTGTTTAATTTTTGTGATAAAAGTACGTACATTAAATACGGGTACGAATAACATTCAACTTGATTTTTCTAGAAATTTCGCTTATCACAAAGAGAAAAAAAAATTCTATAAAATTTCGACCTAAAAAATATAGGTTGCCATTTAAAAAAAGTATAGATGACGTCATAGCGCAAAGGTATGACCTTGAAAAAAATATTTAAAACCATCAGTTTGTGGAAAATAAATTGTTATAAACCTTTTATCTAAAACTTTTTTTTCTAAAACTAATAATAAAGGCTCCAACATCGAGGTTCCTTACTTTTTATTCACCCTGTATATTGTTGTGAGTGTTTCTTAAAAAAAAAATTAAGTTTAATTTATTATAATTAGCCTCACATTCAATATTTGAAATTATACCTTGCTTTGCTCTTTAATTTAATTAATTGTTTGCATGGCTCTTATCTCAAGGTCGTTAAATAGGTTCGTTGTTTATTATTTATTCATTTTACCAAAATAAAACTTTACTCAAACTTTTATAATGCAGATATTTATTTTATTACGTTCAATTTCTTTATTCTTTACACTCACTATTCAGTCTTCATTTCTTCCTCTTTTCCAAAATTCCAATTATTTTAATAACCAAAATTTCAATCTTCCCCTGCTATCAATTCGTCCTTTTCAATCTTCCCCTGCTCTCGATTCGTCCCCACTTGAAAACTGTCCTTATTTTAATTGCTCTCTCTCCAACTCCTGAACTTCTTTCGTTTGAACTACACTCCTTTAACTGCTTGAAATTCAATCTTTATTTTTCTTTGTTTCAAAATTCACCCTCCTTTTACTGGACACTGGTTTCTTTAATTATCACCTTTTATAATTGATTATTTTATAATATTTACTCGTTTTTATAAGAGCAATCCAAATTTTGTTGTTGATCCGTCGATTATCAAATAACAACCTCTTATTTATTTATTTTTGTCTCCTGGATATTTTATTCCACATTTGTTTTTCACTTTTTAAAATTATTTAACACGTTTCTGCAACTACAAATCTAGCTAAATTATTTACTAACAAAAATCATAACAATAACTTATTTATGTTACTAGGTAACTTAAATCTAATCTAGCTATTTTAAAATTATATTACAATTTTTTTTTTAGTAATTTAAAAATCTGCATTACTTTGTAAAAGAATATTTTCGTTAATTAATTAAACATAACCTTTAGTTATACACATCTAATTAAATATCATCTCAATATATATGATAGATAGAAGGTCCAGTGTGAACATATGCCTGAGTATATGTTTATTATTTAATTTTTAAAAAGTTGGCCTGGATGGCGTCAAGGTAAGCATACATGCCTTGTAAACCAGAGATCTCGGGGTCGATTCCCGGTTCCGGTCTTGTCAATACGATGTTTGACACCACGAAGATCCCTTCCAGGGGTGGATATCCCTTGGGTTCGACTAAATTCTAGTCGGGTAGTACCAATGGCCGTTAGTAGTCGACGAGTATTGAAATCCCTGTCCCCTGCAAGCCTAGATTTCTCCCAAAAAATGAACATACAGGCGATAATCTCCAAAAAGGCCAAAATCCTGTTATCAACCGAGTAGATATTGACCCAACATTGGACCGTTTCTTGAGGTTGCTGAACGTGAATATCAAGTTAATTTTTGTAGGAAGACTGCGTAAAACATTAAATTACGGTAACTGAAAAACATAGGTTGCTGTGTGGAGATTGGCTACATGCGATACAATTTGTAATATTTTAGAAATATAAATTTGAGTTTCAGAACCAGCGCAATTTTTCTCTGCCTTTTAAGAGCTAATGTTACTGAATAACAAAAGCCGATCCATCTCCTTCAGGTGAAATCCAAAATGAGAAAGATTTTTGGAACGATCCAGCTTGAAGCTCCTCACTCACATAGTGGACAAGATGAAGCAAGGCCAAATACATCAGCAGGTAAATCGTTTTTCTTTTACATAAAGCATCACTTATATCTGTTTGCTCATCTTTATCAAGAAATCTATCTTGTTTCAATTCAACAATGAAGTTTCCTTAGAAGACGTACAAGATAAATTACTACGACCTAAATCAGCTGCCCCATTTAAAAAAAATGAGCAAGATAATAGTGAAATTTCAGATGATTTTGAAGGAAGTAGAAAAATCAAAGAATTTCCAGGAAAACATAATAATATCGCCGCGAATGAGGTACATCACGATATATTAAATAAAGATAAAAAGGTAGAAGAAGAAAAAAGGTCCAAGAAGGTCACTGGTATAAAATTGGGATTAAAAATGAAAGGAAATCTTTAAAGGCTGAGGGAAAGGCGTATCTAACAATTAAAGGGAAAGTATAATTATTACCTAATTAATTATTATGCATTTACTGTAATTTTGTTGGTAAAATAAAACGAATTAAAAATGGTCTTCTTTTATTTTATTTCTGAATTTTAATACGTATATCTGTTGTTAACTTTTTAAAATTGACAATAAATTGTTTTTAAAGTCGATTTTGAACATATGTAAGTGCAAATTACCAATATTTACTGCATATATTTAAAAAATGGTGTACATATCGCTCTCTGTTCATACCAATATTAATTTGAATTAATTATGTTCCGGTTAGCTCATATGTGGTCGTCCTGAAAGTTCGATTACTTACTTGTATTTTCTTTTATTTTTATAGTCCTTTATTTTGTATACTAATAATAATTCAATGATAACGAATGTAAATTTATGCAGATTTATTATAAATTTTGCCCTATCTATCCTAGCTTTCTTAAAATTAGTTTTATCCACTGTTAGTACTAGTTTATTATTGTTTTAAAACTCTCACATAACTGTTAATTATATCAAACTCAAAATCCAAAGTCAAAATCTATATTCACCCAAATCTAAATCCAATTTCCAAATTAAATTGATGAATTACCATACAAATTACTATCCAGAAGCAACATAACAACTTTCCATCCAATTCCAATATTCTTTATTTTGTAGTATATAACCTTATCCACCAGACGAAACAAATAACGGTTTCCAATTAACAATTCCCGTTCTTTTGTATTAGATAAACTTCTTAGAATATAAATAATAATTTTCACTTTTCTCTTATAAAAGGAAAATAGCTTCCTTTTCTTTTATATTAAATAAACTTCGTAGAATATCAATAATAATTTTCCTTATTCTCTTATAAAAGGAAAACAACTTCCTTTCTCCTAAAAGGAAAAACTGCACTTCCTTATTTATTATTTTTATCTTCCCTTGTATTTCTTTTGTCACCTCGGTTTCCAAAAAATTTCCTTCCAATAGGAAAACAACTCCTTCCTGCTACTTGGTAACGGTTATTAAGATAGAATTCCTTCAGCACATATTAGTCCAGTCAAATGGTAATTTAACTTTGCATTTTGGGTAGGCAGCGTTTTTTTTATCGGTGTGTAGAGGGGTCAGTGGTGAATCTAAATCAGGGTTTTCGGGGTGGTAACCCCCTCCATTTGATCGCCATCTTGAAAAGAAGGGTTAATTAATTTTTTGCTATATCTCTGTAGTCGAGAATCTTACAAAAAGTTTTTGTAGAGAATCGTATTATCTATTATTTATTATCAATAACTTTTTTACATATCATTAATAATAAAAAAGTTATAAGCCGGAAAAGACAAAACATTTAGGGGTTACAATTTTTTATTATTATTATTACGTAAAAAAAATATTAATAAAAGTTATAGAGAATGCGATTTTCTACAAAAACGTTTTGAACAAAATTTTTGTAAGACTCACGGATACAGAGATATAATCGAAAAACTAATTAACTCTTCTTTTCAAGATGGCGAACAAATGGAGAGTGGGGTACCACCCCGAAAATCCTGATTTAGACTTACCACTGACCCCCCTGTTAATTCAATTTGCATTTTGGGTAGGCAGCGATTTGCTTCTTGCGATGTATATGGGGGTCAGTGGTCAGTCTAAATCTGGATTTTCGGGGTGGTAATCCCCTCCGTTCGGCCGCCATCTTGAAAAGAAGGGTTACTTAATTTTTCGACTATACCTCTGTAACCGTAAGTCTTCCGAAAGTTTGTACAAGGCTTTTTTGTAGAGAATCGCATTATCTACAACTTTTATTAATATGACCCCCCCCCCCCATTCGGTCGCCATCTTGAAAAGAAGGGTTAATCAGCTTTCCGGCTATATCTCTGTAGTCGTGGGGCCTACAAAAAGTTTGTTTAAACCTTTTTTGTAGAGAACCATATTCTCTAGAATTTCTACTAATAACTTTTTTTACGTAGCATTAATAATAAACCAGTTATACGCCCTTAAGTTTTTGTCTTTTCCGGCTTATAACTTTTTTATTATTAATGCTATATAAAAAAGTTATGAATAAAAATTGTACATAATATGATTTTCTACGAAAAAGGTTTATACTAATTTTTGTGAGATTCCCGACTACAGAGATATACCCCAAAAACCAATTAACCCTTCTTTTCGAGATGGCGGCCGAATGGAGGGGGTTGCCACCCCGAAAATCCTGATTTAGACTCACCGCTGGCCCCTCTATACACCGATAAAAAAATGGCTGTCTATCCAAAATGCAAAGTTTGCCCGTTTATTTCGACCATTTGACTGGACTATATCCCTATTTCTAGCTATTTTAAATTACAACTACAATGTAATAATGTACATTTTTAATATTTAACTATGCTACCCTGCCTATCTAAATTCTTATTGTTACATTTCAAACATAAATTAAATTAAATTATGTCTGCATAAAACATACTCGACAATGAACAATTTTTAATTAACTAAGATTACTTCAACAATAAATACATTTAACTCAAACTTTATCCTTTACACCACTAATATCATCTCAATATACAGGGTGATTCATTAGCCTCTTTACAACCTTTGGCAATGAAAATAAGATGTAATTTCATGAAGAAATGTTCATATGAATGTAGGTTCTATCTTTCTTTGTTAGGAAGTTATAAGGCTTTAAAAATTTGTAAGTTGAAAAAAACGTAGTAGCCTTGGTTTAGCATAACAAAATTTAGTAAAATAATCACCTGTCAGAAATAGTTTGTTTATGTCTAAACTTTCTGTCACGGTTTGTTAAATGTTGTACTATTTTTGAGCACCACATTTTCTGATCTTCTGGAAGACGTTCCACTCCACCTGATGCAAGATATGTGGTATCAGCATGACGGTGCTTCGCCTCACCGAGCAATACAAGTGACTGAATGGCTGCATACTCATTTTCCAAGTTAATGGATTGGCAACGGAGGTCCTATACCATGGCCACCTAGATCCCCCGACTTAAATCCTTGCGATTTTTATGCATGCAAATTGTTTATGCTGTGGAAATAAACGATCGTCATGAATTATTGCAGAGGATTCGAGATGCTGAAACCCATATTAGAAATAATATGAATTTATTACGCGTGCAAGAGGGTTTAGTTCGTCGTTGCCAGTTGTGTATTCAGGAGAATGGACTAATTTTTGAACATTTACTGTAGTCTAAATGTTGCTTTCTGTTTATTACAATAAATGTTTTTGATTTTCTTAAAATATGATTATTCATTAGTGTTCAAAGAGATAATTATTTTGAAAACCCTATAACTTCTTAACAAAGAAAGATAGAACTTACATTCATATGAACATTTCTTCATGAAATTATATCTAGTTTTCATTGCCGAAGTTTGTAAAGGGGCTAATGGATAACCCTGTATATGCGCATATTTCAGCAATAAT
This sequence comes from Melanotus villosus, assembly GCA_963082815.1. NCBI lineage: Eukaryota > Metazoa > Arthropoda > Insecta > Coleoptera > Elateridae > Melanotus > Melanotus villosus. The sequence continues at coordinate 16,925,179 of OY720422.1, read as the reverse complement.
CTACTACATAATATATTCCTTTCTCTAGTCAGTTATAAAGTTTTTGGTTTAATGAGTAACACACAGCTAGATGACTTAAATCATTATTTAAATTATTTTTTACCAAAGGGGTTGCCTGAAATTGGTTTATAATTCCTGAATGTCTAGTTCATTTTGTTGACAAATTTAAGATTTTGCATCGTGGAAAGAAACCTTGTATTTTAGCAGAACAGGATTTTCGCTGGAATATTGAATACGCGTTAACTTGAACCAGACTGGCTCACCTAGAGTTTTAATTTGTTCTTAAGTGTTCAAACTTTCCAAACAGAAGAATCTCTCAGCCTACACCGTTTCATACAATACGAATTGGGCGTAAAGAAGGACGAAGAATGCAGTGAACAGTAAAGAAGAAAAGAATGGCATACAAAAAGACTATACAAAGACACATTAGTGGAGACACTGAGAGCAGGATTAGAAGCCCAAAATATAACAGAAATCCCTTAAATAATGTAGGTAATAAGTGGCGCGTGTGACGCCTTTAACAGAAAAAGAAAGGGGATATACTGGTGGACTAACGAAATTGCGAGACTAAGGAGGGAATGCATTAAATGGTGATGGCAGGTAACTCGATACAGGAAGGGCAACGGTACAGAGGTAGATATTCAGAATGCAGAGGAGGCTTATAAAGAGAGTGGAAGAAAACTAAAGTGAAAGTCTTTAAAGCAGTGGTTCTCAACCTGCGGGGCGCGCCCCTTTGAGAGGACGCGAAATAACGGAAGGGAGGGGCGCGAAGACGCAAGAAGGTTGAAGCAAAAATTACAGAATATCTATTTATGGTATAAGTGAACAAACGGTGCTCGAAATCACGGTAGAAGAGATCAGGAAAGCAGCAAGAAAACTGAATAATAAAAAGGCACCGGGCTCCGATGGAGTTTCTACTGAAGTAGTAAAGAGCATGGTTGAGAGTTTCCGATGTAATGGAAGAAAGCGGGGATAGTATTGATTAAGAAACCAAACAATAACGACGAAGAACCAAGTGCGTATAGACCAATGTGTTTAAGATACGTTTAGAAAACTATTGGAGCAAGTGATTGCTGAATACTGAACGCAGTGATACAGTAAATACTGGTGTATGCAGGTTGCAGGTAAGATATGGAAAAAGACTAGGATCTGCGGGGAATGCAGAACAATTTCAACTGAAGGAAGCATGTTCCTTGCGAGAGTTAACCCTCTGAATGTGCAGAGAAAGAGAATGTATGAGGAAAAGCCAGGAGAAGATAAGCAAGAAACGACTACGGGACGAGACCATAAATACACAATGGCAAAACATATGGTAGATACTGAAGGAAGTCAATGGACACACCAACTGATACCAGACATTAAGAGATGGATAAACAGAACCGCAGAAAAGATAGATTACTACATTACGCAATTCTTGAACGGACATGACTGTTTCATGAAGTATCTTGAAATATTTAGATTAAGGCAACAAGGCCATTTTTATATGCCAAAGGTGATTCCAAAGGGCATATCACAAGGTTAAAGTTGGGTTTTTTAAAAATCTTGCACTCCCCATCAGAATGGGCTGATGGGAGTCTTTTTGAAGATTTTCCCCATTCCCAAAACACAAAAAAGACAGAAGTGGCTTAAAATTAAGGAATTGTTGTTACCACATTTCATGAACATAAATTGGTGGTTTTCTTGGTATTAAATGCCTCAAGTTCGTCCAGTCGGTGGGAACAACTATTTTTGCTGTAATGGTCCTTTTAGTTTCCTCAGTCGCTGCGTGGATTATATCTGCTTCCATTTGCGTATGTCCCGACATGAGAAATTTATGACAATTCTTTTTATTTTGCCCGGGACATCCGTACATAACATGCAGGCATGATGCAGTTTCTTGCCCACCTCGTTGCGCTATTGTTTCATTCCATAGGAAGCAATTTCCCTGTGTTTCAAAGATAGATATAAGTAAATACTGCCTTTTTACCGACCATTTAGGTCCATGGCTTGTTCTACTACTCCCTTCTATTGTTTTCTGTTTGTGGCCACTTCTGTCCAATCCCAAGTTTTGCAAGTTTGCCAGGTTTTCTTTAACTGCGTCCTACCATTTCCTTCTTGGCCTTACTCGTTTTCTGGTTTCCGCTACGTTCGCTCTTAAAACTTTTGTTGTGGTTCTTTCTTGTGTCAACCGTTCAAGAAGGAAGAATACGTTGGCTAGGTCATGTTACTAATTAAAGTAAAAACTTTAAAACTGATTTGCCGAAACTCGCATGTTGTGATTGTGATTTTGGCACTTTTAAACCCAAGTCACTGATTTAAAGTAGTACCTTACAGCTTTATAAAATGTGGAAAATAAATTAAGTGTTAATTATTTTAATGCACTATTGAAGATTAATTTTATGCTTCTTAATTAAGATATATAAAATGTCAAATTCGCCACAACAAACCTTTAGAAAACATTGAAAATTAATATATTGTGTGAAACAACGCTTTGTATTTTCGGATTTGAAACTCATTCTCTATATTTATACTTCAATGAGACTACATTATAGTCTTTTAGAATTGCTCAAAATTTTCAAAATTGAAAAATAATTTATGAAGTTATATTTTAATATCGAAAGATCTGAAACACTATAAAAGGCAGTAAATCAAAACAAATTCTTCGGTGTCAGCATTGTCCTTCGATAAAATCGGATCACAGTAGCTTCTTTTTCTGTTATTGCATTTCAAGTGTTGCGTTAATTTTTATTCAGTTTTTCATAATTTTTGCAGGTATGTTTGTTGAATTTAAAATAAAATTATTGTAGCTGCACAAGTTGATCTACGTAATAAATAAAGCTCTTTAAGCTTGAAGGATTCACGGAAGTATTAAAAATTTCAAAGATAACTAAGTTTGTCATTTTCTTTTGGAATCGCCTCTTACTTTGTCGGCAATAAAACAGTGTACTGAAAGTGTTCGCTGAAAACTTCGAAGTACTTTAAAGATTAATACCTCACAACGTGTAAAACTGAAAGAAAGGAGTCAAGCTCGGAGCGAACCCTCCGAAGAGGATTATTAAGGACGTCCTTGGGAGAAACTCTTCGAATTTTATAATTGTACAGGGATTAACAGGAGGGACCGTTAGACATTTGTTTGAAAAAAAGGGGCCCGGCATTATGACCCCGGCACAAAAAGCTTTAATACTAGACAAGCTGCTGCGTCAGTCAAGCTGTTGCATGAAGCCGGAGTCTGGGCTGGGTCTCCCTATTGCGCATGTGAGAGCTCGTGAAAAGCCTCTATCTTAATGTTGCACCGCGGGTTGCCTGCTTTCAGTCGCGTCCGTTACTCCGGAAAGTCCTGCGAGTCTCCGAGTTTTCATCTGAAATGCCGCCGCCGCGCGTAGTCGCTCCCCGTTTCGTGTTTCTTAACATTGGACAGACATGGGGAGTAGTTAAATTAGCCGTTTTAAATGTGTTACTCGTTCTTTTATTCTAAACGAACTTTAATCAAACTTTTATATTTTGCCTGTTTAAAATGTGACCTTCCATTTAAAAATGACTGATAGATATTTTATTCAGTTGTAAATAAATAAATATAAACGAACTATTTAAAAACTTAGTGTGATTCCGTAGTTAACATTTTATAGATATGTATTAAAAACTGTTTTATAGACTGTCCTTAATGGTTGTTCAAGCATAAATTATTTGTAAGTAATTAGTTTTTACTGTAAATGTATAAGTATTTAGAATAATAGGACACAACAAGCAGGTATATATCGATAGTCCTATAATTTTCTGTGGGAAAAAAACATAACCAATTTTTAAACGTATATCTGACTGAAATTTATTTAATAAACAACGCTGATCTCAAAAGTTTGCAAGTAACAAAGCAGGCTGCGATTTTTTCAACGTATTATGAAATATCTCTTACATTTCCTGAAAAAGAACCAACTAATCCGACGCCTTTAACAAAACCTGAAAATTACCTCTAATTACAAAACTACGGCCTCGTTGGTATTTTAAAACTGCTAAGTTAATTTGTGAATTATATTTTTAAAAACCGACAATTTGCCCAAAATGGGTAAGAAATTTGAGTTGAATTATTTTTCAGAAATAAAAATTTGCTGATTATAATTTCAGACGAACACCGGACAGGTTTGTAGTTCTATTTTTGATTTGTTGTTGCTAGTTTATGTATCAAATTCAAAAATTTAATAATAATCCTGAGGTATTATTTAAAAAAAATTATACTTTTAGGCAGGGATAGGCTTTCAGGTATTCTCAGAATATTTCGCAATAAAATCTAGTTGTTGCACCCCATTTCAATACTTTTCAATAAAATTAGGTGATTTATTTTGCTTAAACTAATTATGGGCTAGAAATATCCTTAAATGAAGTAGAAACCGGTTTAAATTTGAAGCCAATTGCATCCTTCATATCCGTGCTAATGTCTCAAAGTATTGTAACTTATGCTTTAACAATTAAATGTAACGCCCACTTGTACAAATTTACAAGTTTCGTAACTTTTCCTTTAATTAATAAATATTTAAAAGGCCAATTTTATTATTTCAGTCCTTTCAGAATGTCAGCTTCCTCAACTATGAAAATTTCAGAAGAGAGTTAATTGAAATGAATCTAAAATATTCAAAGTGCCCTTAACGCACTGAATAGCTGCTTTAGAACACCAATTTTTAATTAGTATTAAGTTATTAATTGACTGTTTGTTTAAAATGTGTAAATTAGCCAACGTTTCTCTCTCTGTGTTGATCTCACCTTCCTGCCCGTTTTCTTACGAGCGTTCCACATATTTCAAAAAATCAAAGAAGGATAATGGAACCAACTCTGTTATTACTGAAATGTCTAGAACTGTAGGTATATACTTTCAAAGAAAAGTCTGGCGTTGAAAATTGAAAATATTTTCAAAATTTTCCTTTCTTGCGTTGACTTCATTTTGGCTTTAGAACAAGTCTACCTAACTTCAAATTTAGTTCACAAGAGCTTGTATCATGCTAGAGTTTGAAACTATCACTTTTTTTTTTGTACTTTGTTGCAGTTTTAAATAATTTTCAGTTTAATTATTTTCGGAGGATTATTTAGAGTTTTCCCAAATACTAACTCAATTTACTTTTTAAACAGCGACAGACTTATTCTTCTAGTGTGTTTGCCATGTTTTTTAAATTAAATAAACAAATCTTTTTCAGTTTTTCAAATAACCAGGGTAGTGGCTGAAAATAAACTTTACATTAGGCATATTAATTATTTTGTAAATGCTATTAATAAAATCGTATAAAGTCAATTCCCAACCTGGCCTCCCTCTTTCAACGGCCCTGCAAACAATTTGGATCTGCAGATTTCTTAGATTTCAATTTTTCAAAGTATTTTTGAAATAACTACCTCCGCAAGTTTTCCAGGTAAATTTTAATAAAAAGCGATTTTTATTTCTCAAAAGCATTCTTGAAGCTTTACGTTCCTTTATATTCGTCAACATCAAAACTTGTATATTTTTTATACTAACGCGCTTATTTATTGTTATTCGTTTTGATTAACTCGTATACCTTTGATCTTGTTTACTTTCGCTTCCAAGTACTACGCAGCTATTTCATAAACTGAAGTAATTTCTAATACTCCCTCCCACCTTAGGATTTTACTTTTAAATAAACCCCTCAAATATTTATTTAAGAATATTCGGGCTTTATTATTAATTTCACAATTCATAAGGGGTTGTCCTTTTCGTATTGTTTATTAATTCTACCTTTGTGTTTGTGCCTGTTTTTTGTGACAACCCGTTGACGTTAAGCATAAATTCCGAAATTCTATTTACTGCCGACTTTGGAGTAATTTCTTGTAGATGTTTGACTGTTTTTGCTTGTACTTGCCCCTTGGTCTTATGGTACGTGTTTTGCAATGAGGTCGGTTTATGTGGTTAGCAAAACCAGATATGGCAATAAAAAGTTTAGACGATAAACAAATTAATGTGTTTCCGCCGAAGTTTGGGGAAAGAAGTGTTGAAAGTACGTTTGAGAGCAACAGTTTATCGAGTTTCTAAATTAGATTGGTAAAGTCGCAGGAGGGAAATTCTATCAAACGGGTAGATAACGAAAATTCGCTTTTAATCGAAATTGTACGTTGAATACTCAGGTACCTAGTTTAGTTCTAAATCTCTCGGAACTTATCAAACAAATTACTAAATGTCTGACCCAATAATCCACGTCAGTATATATTTAACTTTGTCAGAAGTTTGTTTAAAAAACTACCGGTAATTTTCATAAATTTATTATGAGAAAAATTGATCGAATAATCGTCGAAGAACCCATTACGCTCTCGACTATTTTATACGAAGAGAAAATTGTTATTTCCGTGGCAGTTGTGATCCTCAATTTAACATTTATATCCAAGATCGCTTCGAAACTCCTTATGGAAGTTTCCAAACAGTTGTGTATACGTTCATTTCTATGTTTGTTTTGACGATGGCTTTACAATCCTTGAATAGTGTCACAGATATTGCAGAAAACTTTCGAAAGGGAACCCTCATCAAACTAGCACAAGTGTTCGAATTGTTTTCATTCAGACGTCCCAGTTTCTGCACGTTTTAGGTGTGAAACTTTTCACTTAAACGATAGTCAAAGTTTACCTTTAAGAAAATTAGGTTAATTAATAAACTATTCCCTAGTTTAGCCTAAAGACCGCAAAATAATGAAACGACGGGGGATTAGTTATTTTGGGAAGTGTTTGTCACAAGGATAATTGAGATGGGTTGTTATCAGTTTATTAATTTACCTTTCTCCCGCTTTTTGTAGGTCGCGATGAAATTGAATATGCGGCGTGCTCAACTGCAAGCGGTACATCAAAGCAATTTGTGAACTGTTATCATTATCGTACAACGGAACCTTTTATGGATTTTAACAGGGTTTTATAAAATATTAATGGCGGAGATTTCGTATAAAAATGGCGTTCATCCGTTGATAATCCTTTTTATTTTGTATTCTTTCTATTCAATCGATCATGTAGTATTTATTACTGGCTTATTATTGGATAGAATTTTCATCCTCAAATTTTAAATAAAAGTTTTTGAAATTCAAATGAAAAATAACCGAAAATGTTAGAACTAATAAACTAACAACATTTTCAGTTTCATTTCGAAAGGATAAAATTTAATAGTTACTGGTGGGAAAATTCACGGTTTCCTCATCTTTAATCAACGCTCTTTAAGGTTTGGAACCAAATCCTACTATCTACTTGATTTATACTTTACATTCATAAGCCCAGATCTCCATGCAATATCAATAATCATTTGAAAATTATGAACAACCAAAAAGTAAAAATGAGCAAATTCAAAATCCATTACAAACTTATATTACATGAAAATCAAATGTAAGAACTCATCTTGAAAAATAAACTTGAAAAACTTCCGAATCAATCAATTTCAAAAAAGATTGAAATATCAAACCACATTCTCAAAGGTGAAAATTCCCTTTGGCAATATCTATTTCCCTTTTTTTGCGGAGGCGTTCGAGTTAAGCTCGCCTGTAAAGTATCTAATTCCATTGACTCAATGAAACATGAAGCTACGGTGATACATTATTAGTCCTGTTTGGTGTTTTGCTTTCAAGGATATTAAATGAAGTGATGTTATGTGGGTTAGAGAATCTCTTCATGAAAGTGCTTCCAACTAAGGTAAAAGGACGCGTTTAATTCAAGTTCTGGCATACATATTTAGAGAAAGTGTTTTGTATATGGAAATAATGGAATTGTTTCACTTACTTCGCAGAATAATTGAATTACTCATGTAACTAAGTGATAAAAATTCACACCTAATAATTGAATTACAAATCCATTAGTAAATGGCAGGGGCCATAAAAGAAAATTTTTCGTTTTTTCGTTAACTAATAACCACGCAACCTCATTTTAAAATTTTGGTTTAAAATCCCTATTCTGCAAAACAGGAATGAACAAATTAAATAAATTTCCGAATTAATTGGCACGAGTAATTGAATTTAACGAAAGGTCAACTTTAACATGATTTGGCTTTTTTGGCGTTAACCGTCCGAGTGTAATTTTCATTAAAAATAAATTTTTAATCGCTTGTTCACTTAAAATTATTTAAAAAAATATAAACACCCAAACCTCCACCCTACCCTTTAAATTATTCCGAAATACAGCCCGAAGTGTTGTTCATTATAAAATTAGTAATTCCGCTTGAATGAGTTATTTTTGCAACGGCAGGTGTTGCTCTTGTAATTAATCAATCATTACGCCGATTAATATGTTTATCAGATTTATTTATAAACCTACACGTTTAATATTTATCGGATCTAATTTAGTACTGTTATTTATTTAAGCAAACCCAATTGCAAGTAGGATGTTTAATTAAATAAATAATTAAACGGAATATACACGATTAGCGCATTCGAATTTCCATTTATCAGGCAAATAAAATAAATACATCCGATGATAAAAGTAGTTTTTAAATTGTGCACACGTTAAAACGGCGTAAGTTTCATTCAATTCTGCAAATAATTTTAATTAAATTTACGCTGGTGGATGCTGCTTTATCGGTTAAATTTATTTTATTTGTTGAGTTTTGCCTGCGTATTTTCTATTTTGATCACGAATTGTTGTTATTTGCATCAAACTGAGTTTTTTAATGTTAGTTTGTGAAAACATTACGGTGGCTTTAGAATTAAAAATTTTGACTGTTTAAAGGTTAACTTGATTTTAATACTTCAGGTTTTTTTTGGAACTCAGAAACTTCCATATTAGGTAAAAATTTAATTTTGAACACTACACTTAAAAATAATGTTGAAATCCATATTCATAGTGGAGTTACGATTTAAATGAATAAAACAGATGATGTCTTCTCCACAGATATAAAAATCTGCGGAGAAGACAGCATTTGTTTTATTAAACTAAACTTAAACTGAAATTTAGCAAATATACTTTAAAATTAACGTTAAAATTTGCAAGAGTAGATGAAGGTGCTGGTAACGTCCGTAAATAAGAGTTACCAATAAATCATTTGAATAAATCAAAACCAAATTAAACTAATTTCAACCCTAATAAATAAATTTAGTTTAAAATTTGAAATAAAATTTAAATAGAGTTGTTCAATCTAGCCGATTGTTTTTCAGTTTTGCGGGCATTCAGTAGTGAAGCTGATCAATTTCAGGAAGAAATGAAATAAAGCTAGATATAACTTCTCACTTGTATATCAATTCGAACTGACTGTCGAACCAACTGGCGACGAGAAAAGTTAATCATAAAAATAACTGACCGCAAAGCTGACTGATAGCCAAGCCAACTGTTGTGGTTTTTCTTGCAAATCTTTCCAAGCCAATTAAAGTTACCATTTTTATATATTTATATTTTAGTTTGGTTTTAGTATCCCTTAACAGAAACATTGGTTAAATTTAAGTCTGCACACGGTTTACTAAATGGGACAAAATTTTACACCCACGTTAAATAATTTATTTTAAAGTACCCCTAAAGTATGTCAATGGGTAACCACTGCTATCAGTTTAACCTTACAACTTGTATAGTTACAATATTATACTTTTTACTGTGTTAAAGCTAACACAAACGTTCTGCTTAAATCACCACTGCATCTAATGTGTAATTACTTTAACAAAATTAGTGAAATATGTGATTTATATACATGTTCGCAATTAGAAATTGTAAGATGTGCTAGAATTCTTTTTAATGATTAGTTATTACACTGATATTGTGATATTTGGATGTAAAGTAAAAAATTCATATGTTCCTTTCCATTGTTCTTTTTTATTTTTTATTTTTTGTTTTTTATTTTATTTGTTATTCACTTTAGTTTATTGGATGCTAAAACTTTGGTTTATTTGTTACTATGTATATACAAGGTAGATGTACTTAAGTAATGTGTATTTATTTATAATTTTGTCCTGTAATTGGGGTAAACCTGTTGGGCAAATAAACGTATTATTATTATTATTATTATTAGTTTTTTAGAATAGCTGTTTCTTTATCTTTTAATATTAAAACTTACTTGGCTAAGCTTATTGTAACTTAAACTTATTTTATTTTCGTCGAATTCAAGTAGAAAGGGCATTTGAAAATATGTGTAATTTTGATTTTATATTAAACTTAAGACACTTGACAAAAATAATTCAAAAACTTAAGATAACAAGAAGCGGTTGGACTTCTTATCGACAGAATGTCCGCTATCTTTAAAGGATTGCGTCCTTCAAAGTGTACCAAATGCTTTGAATCCAAAGAACGCAGTTGATGGTTAAATGCAGTGGCGGCTGGTATATAAGGGCTGCCGGGCTGTAGTTCTGACCTAAATTTTACAAAAGTTATTAGCAGTAATCAAAAATAAAAATTAATTTGTATTTGCGTAAACGAAATTAGAAAAGTAATTATTAAGTATTAATTAAAACAGCAAGACATTGAATTTTCAACTTAAACATTAATTAAATCGCTTCCGAAAAGACCGCGCACATCGTAATACATGAATTCAAAGCTTTCGGGCGGAGAAATTTGTAGCATTACCCGAACAACGTGCCCAAATCGGGTAGATTATAGTTAAAAGCATACAGTTTTAGTTTTGAGTGGGAGCAGCAAAAAGCTGACGCTCAATTAGTCATGCACTGCTGGTTACAGAGAACGGTTTGTTTGTTAGGCATTCTTTGTTTACGTAGTGGTGATAACAATAATACAAACGCTTATTTAGCAAACGACTTGCTATTCAATTACAGAATTACTTCGTAATTATGTACATATATTTACTTTATAATATGAATTCCGTCGAAGAACTTTTAAAAATCTCCTTTTCAAGACGGAGTTTTGAAGAAAAACTTAAAATTAAATAATTGGGACGGCGTACGCCTAAGTTAACTTTAAATCAAAGTGGGCAAAGCAAAAAGGTTCTTATAAAAGACAGTTTAATATAAAAATATATGAAGATATTTGCTGGATATGGGGTTGTGAAATAATATCACAAGTTCAAGAGAGATTTAGTTCTGTGAAACACTTTGACATCGCAAAATTGATGGATAGTGCCGAATTTAGTACAAATTCGAAAATATTTCCCCCAAATAATTTAAACATTGCGGTAGAAACATATCCTATATTAAACAAAAACAGATTAAAAACTAAACTGATTATTTTTTAAACAGTCCTGTCAGCCAATCATAGTGGGAAAAAATTTCAAATCGACCCATAGCATCAAAATTACACTGAAAATTTGCTAGTAGCTGATTACAGCGACAATTTTTTCACATTGTTTCATTGGATCTTTGTTTAAATAAATGCATAAAAAAGTTAGCTTTGACTTGGTTGTTAAGGTAGCGCAGCCATTTGCCTCAATACAAACATTAAAAATTCAGCACTGTCATCAGTTAAAAAATAATCACGCCGAATTACATTCGTGGTAATAATTTTTATTTGATAATTTTCACTAGTTGAGCACTCATCTTTATTGCTATTAGGAAATTCCACTCGTGGACTTCGTCCACTCGTGAAATTTCCATAGCAATAAAGATTCGTGAATCTAGTTAAAATTATCAAAAAATTATCACCACTTGTGTAATTACTGTTGACAGTATTATACGACAGGCGAGATCTACGGAAAATTGATCATGCGTTGCCTTTGTTAGATTTTATAGTCCGCAACAATATCGAAGATACCTTCGAAGAAGTTACCAAACTTTGACGGATTTTAGTTACAACACCAATGTCCAGTGCCGAACAGAACGCAGTTTTTATACGTTAAAAAGAATAAAAACATTCTTACTAAACACTATGACGCAAGAACAGTTAAATGCTTTAGCTGTGTTATCAATAGAAAAGGATTTGGTTAAAGTTATAGACAAGCTTGCGAGTTTCAACGCATGGACCTTATTTTCCGCCATTAATAAAATTAAAGTAAGATTTTTTTCATTAATTTAGAGTTATTTTTCTGCAGCCCTTACCCTAAAAACTCACGAACCGCCATTGGTTAAATGTATGTTGTAACTTGAATAATATCGAAGTAATTTTTTGTATTTAAACCAATATCAGTTTATATAAAAACCAACCAAAAATACATTCAAAAATATATTAAAAAATTCCATTATTTATAAATAAAATGCCTTGTAATAAATTATTAGGAAAGGGATGTGTCGAAAATTTTTGGAACTCGTTAACAGTGCAATTTACTTAATTTTAAAATTTGATTTTTGATACTGTATAAGTTAGGATTTCACATTTAATATCAGGAAACTTGTCACAACAAACATCTACACGCATGAAGTTAGCGTCAACTCTCCCATCGTCGAACCAGTATGCGTCTAACCGAACTTGAGGTAGGAAAACATGTAACACAAATAAGTTCGGTTTCCAGTTAATACTTCGTAAAAATTTGGACCATTAACTGAGACTTACAGAAAGTGTTTAGCACACTTCTCTCTACTCTTCCACAAAAAATTGGAAAAAGCTCACCACTACAACCTGCTAAAAGAACACAATATTTTGTAAATTAATTTGGACCAATAATTCAAGCTTTGATCTGTGTACATTTTTATATTCGATTTGAATTCCATATTGGAAACATGAGAAGTAGACCAAAAGCAAACCAAACTTGACGCTTTATAACAACGCAAATCTTACTTTACATTTTCAAATCATATTTTGCAATACGAAGAATAAATCGTGGAAGAGTATACTCGTCTTGGTCGATAAGGATTAATTGAAATATACAAACTTCTTACTGTCATGCAATGTTTGAATGCAATAATTATACAGGGTGTTTCTTAATAACATGCTAATATTTAAGGAGGTTATTCTTGGGTCCATTTTGAGAAAAAAACTTCATATGAACATATGTCCTAAAGGTCTTAACTTTTGAGCTACAGGGTGCTAAAGTTTTAAGAAAAAAATCTTTTTTTTATGATAACTTTGGTATGACCCTAGATATTTTTGTGAAACGTAGTAGGCATCTTCTATGAATCAAAAGGCATTTTCTGCTGTACAACATAATTTTTTATTCTTGCCAGTGGCGTTCGTGCGGGCTTTGCACTGAATCATTTTAAAGAGAAAAGTGATACGCCACCGCTTTTTCTTAAAGTAAAAATTATTTTTGAAATCCTCATTCCTTTCTGAGCAAATCTGGTCTCTTGATTTTTTTCGTTTGACGTACGGTTTTCACATAAAAAAATAAAATTCATTCATTTGCGTCTCGCTAGACCACTTACGAGAAAAAACAATTTATGTAACTTTAAACAAAAATTTATTTAAGAGAATACTTTTTAAACGGTAACATTATAAAATTATGTTGTACAGCAGAAAATGCCTTTTGATGCATAGAAGATGCGTACTACGTTTCACAAAAATATCTAGGGTCATACCAAAGTTATCATAAAAAAAAGATTTTTTTCTTAAAACTTTAGCACCCTGTAGTTCAAAAGTTACGACCTTTAGGACATACGTTCATATGAAGTTTTTTTCTCAAAATGGACCCAAGAATAACCTCCTTGAATATTAGCATGTTATTAAGAAACACCCTGTATATGTTTAGAAAAGCAAGATAGCAACTTTGAAGGATTAAGAATAATTTAGGTGCTAGCAATACATGTATAAGAAGGACGTTCTAAAGGAAGAATACCTGTCAGCTTATGTGCAATTATTCTAAATAAATATTAATGTAGTACGGGAATCATAGCAGACAACCGATGTTTAGGTGGGGATCCGGCGTGCATTGGGGGAATCAGGGAGTATAAGTCGGGTGCGCGAAAAGAATTTGTGCAAAGCCTCTGCTTAGCTTTACTGGAATTCCACAGTAGTACAAGCTCTTTTTGTGAGTAAAGTCCGGGAAAACCCTAAGTTACTTAATATTTCCTGTCCCAAAATTAGATTTTATTGTCAGTATGTACTCACAGATTGCAAAACTATATAATTAAGTACATAAACGACAATTCTCAAATGATTAGAAAAAGACAGAATTGAACAGAAATGAAAAGAGGAATAGCAAGAAATTGCTGTTATCTAACTATATGTTCAGTTGCATGTACAAAAAATTTCAATTGCGTAAAACAAAAATAATTAAAGTATAACTAATGAAACATGCCCACTAAAACCTTGAATATTCGAAAATGAACATTGTTCGCGTAGATTACTACAAGATCATTACCACAATATTAGTCATTAGAATTCTATGCTGAGTTGCTTAGTACATGCAAAAAAGTTTTAATTTTTTAGTGGTCCTAATCTAAGTTATTCGTGTATAGAAAAACAACCTGTTTTTTAAAATATTTGAAAATGCTATTTAATGTACGAAATATCAATAAAAATCAACTTAAATCAAATTAAATTAATTATATTTAGATTATTATCTTAGTTAATTTCAAACATTTATATATTTGTTAGTCATCAACAGTCGCAATAGTTATTCCAGCTATATATTTGATGGACCAACTATCAACAGATTAAAGAGGAAAATAAGAATTTGCAAAAACCCCAACCCTTAAAATAAAACATTACAAGACCCATAGTGCTCATAGACACAAACGATATTTCAAGACAAGTTCCTTTGTCAAATTAACTTAAAAGCTAATTGTATACGATAAACAAAATAACTACCTATTTATATTAACTATGAGGGGGCTAGAAATAGTAATTTGTATCACAAGGCTAGAAACTGCCACTTTGCAAGTGCGAGTACTTGCAAAGCAGTTTGTAGGCGTGTGATACACAATATTTTTTCGGCCGATAAAAATACGTTAATTATAAAAAGAAATTGTTTTATTCAATTATTTGACGCTAGAGAATTTATTTTTCTGGGGTTGGTATTATCGTTCATAGAACGCAATAATTCGAATTTAAATTTAAAAATCTAGTAGCTGGTAAGCGTTGCTTTTTGACATTTGCTGTGCTTGTGTTACAATATTATTTGTAATGCTTAGTTTTTCAATAAAGTTCGTGTTCTTTTTGTTCCTTTAAATCTTGAAAAAAACTCATTGAACCTAACCCACAAAATATATTTGCGTGACATGAGAGGGCCGAGACAGTTGGGTTAAGCGCTACCAACCGCATTTAAAAAAAATCCTAAATTTTGCTTTCATGCCTAGGCTTGAAAGTAGCATTTTCCAGACGATTTATACGCATGAAAATTGAGTGTTTCTAGACGGAGGCCGGAAAAATTATCTACCTAGCTATGACAGAAACATTTAATAGCGCTTTGCTTGAAACGTTAAACAGTGACAACCCTTTTCTACTTGTGTGCCAAATTTGATTTGAATTTGTTCATTATTAGATTCTGACTGTTAGTGCAAATTCAAACTTCGATATCGTCCAGAGCATCTTTAAATATTTCCTCCGAGTACACGTTGAAGAGAAGGGTTGAAAGAACCCATCCCTGACGTACTCCTCTTTGAAAGTCAATTTCCTCACGATCTTCACCCTCAACTTACACTGTTGCCATTTGACCCTAATATAGGTTTCATCCTCAGGTGTCTTTCGTCCAGTCATATTTCAATAAGTTTGTCGTATGGAAACGTATTGAAACGTCTTCTAATAGTCCATGAAGTACGCAATTCATATCACGACACCATTGAAATAGTTCTGGAATACAGAATAGTGCTTCTCTGGTTCCCAAAGTCTTTCTGAACTCAAACTGTGTTCTTCCGATATGTTCTTCGCAGCGTTTGTAGATGCGTTGTGAATAACTTTCAGGACCAGGTGCCTTTCCAACCTTCATCTGCCTAATGGCCTTTTGAACTTCACCTGGAGTTATTGCTGGCCCCGTATTGTTTTCTCGGGACGCATTGTCTTGTTGTCACTGAAGAGCAAAGTAACATAGTTTTTACCAAGCATCAACTTTTGTTGCTTCTCACTTATGATATTACCGTCATCATCTAATAAATAACCAAAAGATTTACTAAGACAACAAATGACATCTATCGCTATAAGTCATCTTCAAAGGATATTTAAACAAATAAAATTAATGCTTTTAGACGAAAATGTATCCACGCCTTACCGGATGAAGAAAAACGATTACTACTTTGTTTAATAATGGGAGGCACAAGTTTGTGCAATCTTAATTATCTTAATTTAACGTTTTCTGGTGGAGCAACTTTCGCTTCTAATGGAGTTGATAGTTTTCAAAATTGTAGGTTTTGGAGTAAAGAACATCCCAAGTTTATAGTTAATTGTTTTCACTAATATTACAAAAATATTAATGTTTGGTGTGCTATTAGTTATTATGAATAATTTTGTTTGCTTTTTCTACTTATTACCTTGGACTAAAGTACTTATGTTTGGTTCAACCCGTCATTTCTTCACGTTTAGATGTAGTACATGTAGAAATAATTTTACTTCATTTATTAACTTTCATAAATGCTTTTGTAATTATGGTTGCTTCTCTCATTCTAACAATAATAATAATAATAATTTTATTAATTCCGTAAAAGACTACAGTTATTGTAGTATTGGAAATAGTCAGTTAAAATACATAAAGCGTAAATTACAAACAATTAATTACAACTAACATCACTACAATAGCATTACAACAATTAAAGCGGATGTAAGTTTGTACACATTAAATATTCGTTGGTAGAATAAAAACTGAACTGCAGGAGCATATTTTTTACTAAACCCTTAAATGTACTTAATCGAGTGATAGATTTTATAGAGTCAGGTAATTTATTGTATAACTTGATAGAGTTGATGAAAGGACCCTTGGAAGATAAGGACAATCTGTGCTGTGGCACCATGTAATTCAAGTTTGGCCTTAAGCTGTAGTTCTCCAAAGTAGCTCTCTTATTCTCATAGTTACCTTCATTGGCTTTTACATGGCAAACACTATAAAAGATATACAGAGAAGGAAGGGTCAGAATACCCAATTTTTTAAACAATTCGCGACAAGAATGATATCTGTTAAGCAACAGCATGGTCCTGATAATTCTTTTTTGTAAAACAAATATATTTGACGCATAAGTACTGTTACCCCAGCACAGAATGCCATATATTAGATGGGATTGTACGTGAGCATGATAATAGGTTATTAAAATATTTAAGGAAACTGAACTTTTGAGTTGCCAAATTACAAAACATGCTTTACTAAGTTTACTTAAGACATGTTTAACATGAATTGACCAAGATAACTTGGAGTCGACATACAGTCCAAGAAATTTCACATAATCATTAATCTTTAAAGATTTGCCGTCAATTTTTATTAAAACACTTTCCTCTAAATCCTTTGTAGAAAAACCCATCATATCGGTCTTGAGCATATTCAAGATTAAACCATTATTTTCGCAGTAGCTTGCCATATCAGATACTGAACCATTCCCTATCTGACTTAATTCATTGAAACTAGAAGCTGAAAAAGAAACTGACGTGTCATCAGCAAACAAGGATACCTGACCTCCTTTCACATTATATACTAGGTCATTAATAAATAGAATGAACAAAAGGGGTCCTAAAATGCTCCCTTGTGGAACTCCAGTTGCAATCGAACGTAACTTCGAACCGTAGGTTACCCCTTTAAAGAATATATTTACCATTTGACAACGAACTGCCAGATAAGACTCAATCCATTTTAATGGTGTCCCACGCACACCATATTTATCAAGTTTCGTCAATAAGATACTATGATTTACAGTATCGAATGCTCGACTCAGATCAAAAAACAAAGTTATAGTTTTGTTTCTTTTTTCCAGGTTCTCTAATGCATACTTGTAAAGTGCCAAGACGGCATCCTGGGTGGAAACACCTTTCTGAAAACCAAATTGATTTTCAGAAAGCAATTTAGAATTGAGACAAAACTTCTGCAGCCTAACAAAGAAGGCTTTCTCGTATACTTTGGAGAAAACAGATAATAAGCTAACTGGCCCATAATTACTTAATAGTGTTCTTTCACCTTTCTTGTACACCGGGATAACTATCGCTTTTTTCAGTTTAGCGGGAAATATGCCTTCAACAAAGGAATTATTTATAAGGTTTGCTAAAGGCTCCGCTATAAACTCATGAACATGTGACAACAAGGAACATGGAACACCATCAAACCCAGATGAATCCTTAGTTGCAACTGACTTAATAATAACTTTAATCTCCTCGGACGTAACTGGAGTCAAAAACAGTGTTTTCATATTAGTTGTTATATTACATGCCTTGTTTACATCTAACACCTCAGGAACTATGTTCTTAACAGAGTCAACAAAAAAATTATTAAAATGTTGAGCTATATCAATCGGATCGTTCAGCTCCTTACCATTTTCCGTTACAAAAGATTTTGGCAAACCACTCCGATCTGAATTTGTGCATTGCTTAATAATCTGCCACGCAGTTTTAGATTTGTTAGAAGAATTTAACATTTTGAAATCAAAGTAATGTTTTTTGGCAAGATCAATTTTGTGTCGATGTCGCTTTTTCCGTTCGTAATAAGCTACAAGTAGATTTTGATTCTTAGTGAACCTACAAATTTTATGTAGTTCCCTGAGAAGGATCCCTTCATCAATAATTTCGCGAGTTATGTAAGGCTTTTTAGTTACAGGTTTATTATTCTTAACACGTTGTAAAGGAAACGCAAAATTAATATAAGACTGAAACAATTCAATAAACTTATTGTTATTAAACTTGATATCCGCATTATAATCGCTGTCATACAAAAAAGACCAAGTTTCTTCCGACAATAACAATTTGAAATGGTTCAAATACAACTCATTTTTAAAACTACGTTTATATAACACTACACTATCAGTACTGTCAACGTATGTAAAATTGATTAACTGCAGAAAGTGGTCGGATACATCTGAATAAATAATTTTAGGATTTAAAAATTTAAGATCAATATTTGAAAATATATTATCAATAACCGATTTTGCATTCTTACTAACACGCGTAAAATATGAAATACAGTTATACAAACCATAACATTCAAAAATGCTGTTTAAAGAAGTAGCAGATTGATTGATGCAGTTATCGTCAAAATTTACATTAAAATCTCCACATATAAAAGCCGGTACATTTGAGGTAATTAATCTAGACAAAATACTACGAGGGGAGTTTTTTATGTTATCTACCTAGCTATGAAAACAATATGCTATCGGGAAAATTTTCTTATGTCAAGTTTCTGTGACATTTTATAGTGTCATCTTAAAGTTTGGTTCCAATCGCTTACCATTTGCCATTTTTATGTCAATTTAAAGAAGTAAAAATGAGTGATTTGAAACTTGAACATAGAAGCGTCATAAAATTCCTATCGAAAGAAGGCAGTGGCCCGAAGAATATTCATGAGAGAATGGTGGCAGTGTATGGAGAAAATAGCCCCCGACCTCGCGCCCTGTGACTATTATCTCTTTCCAAAACTCAAAAAACACTTGAGAGGGACTCGCTTTCAATCCAATGACGACTTGGAAAACGCTGTGGAGTATTTTGCAGAATTACCAAAAGAATTTTTTTTCGAAGGCATAGCGTTATTAGAAAAACGTTGGAATAAGTGTGTTAGTGTTAATGGTTCTTACGTTGAAAAATAAAATTTTGTTTGTTCTCTAACTCGTTGTTTTCATAGCTAGGTAGATAACATAAAAAACTCCCCTCGTATCTATGATGAATTTAAATTGTGTTAAATCGGCCGAGGGAGCTCTGTAAACAGAACCTACTAATATTTTTATTTTGTTGATAGTAAATTCACAAAAAGTGAGTTCACCATTAGTATCATTCATATCAGCATTACATGACTTAAATGAACATTGTAAGTTCTTGTTCACATATATGGCCACACCGCCACCTCTTTTATTATCCCTACTGGAATGACTTGCTAACAAATAATCATGTAATTTAATATTCAATATTTCTGTATGAGAACACCAAGTTTCTGAGAAGCAAATAATATCCGGAAAATTTAGGGAACTAAATAAAAGATCAAGTTCTTCAATCTTATTCTTCAAACTTCTACAGTTTAAGTGACAAATTCGCAGTATACGATTTGCTTCTACCGTTTTAGGTTTAGACTTCAGGCTTGTTCCTGACAAAGATGACGATGAGTCATGCTTCAGTTCTTGTTTTTCTCGATGGCACTCCGTTGGTATAAAAAACGTCTCACACTTGCATTTATAGGCCAGAGTGAAGGGTCGATTGCTTTACTATAATTTTCGCTTGAGATTTTGACCACAAATGATGAGTATAAATCCGGTTTTCGGGGTATTAGGGGTTCACAAACAACTTCCGGAAAGTGTGATTTTAGATATTCCTGCAAATCTGCAGCTTTGCTGTTGGGTTTCAGTCTGCTAACGTGTAACGAAACCATTTTTGGAACACCCTTAAGATGACATTCCTGATTAATCCCTATGACCAGGGGGTTTTTGCGTCGTCTATTGGTAACCATTTTCCACTCATCTTCGGTGGGGGCTCCCATTTTTTTACTGCAATTTTTTGAACGAGATTCGCTACCTACGTCCTCTGTAAGTGATATATATTTTTTACATAAGGTTTGTGTATGAGCTTCTGGAATTTCCCGAGCTACCTTTGTTTTGTCAAGATTGGGGCGGACACTTGAATTTGTTTTACTTATCGAGGCGTATGAGGCTTTATTTTGCGAATTTCCTTTAACATCAAAATTTTCAAAATTTTTAGCATTCGAGGCCTGGCATCTCTGCAGACGCGGCTGTTTATTATCGTTTAAGTTGCAATTCGTCAAATTATGTTTTACATTTACAAGTTTGTCTGTACTCACTGGATTGTTGACTTTGATGTCATCCGATAAAGGCTGATGTTCATTAGTTGCAGGCGTAGCTAATTCTTGTTTATTAGTCATTACGGTATTCAGCTTGTTTAAAAGCACCACTTGAGATTTTAGCAGAGAAATTTTTTCGCGCAATTCGATTATCATCAAATCTTGTTGTTTAAAGATGTATGATATTACACTTACGTCAACTTTACCGTTTGCATTTGTTAACTTATTAACCCTCCGCCGCTCGCGCACGGACTCACAGTCCGGGCGCTGCAGAATTTTTGTTTATTTCTGTAACTATTGGTTTAAGAACAATGACCCTTTATGTACCTTTCGACGGGATGTCATTTAGCATCAGGTGGCAAAATCTATTGTCTATGGTAGACAATAACCAGAATATTTAAGAACACGGACTGCTACTCCGTGTGCGAGCACTTGCGTTTTACTTTTTGTGCAGTAAACAACTCCTGTATATCCTAATTCCGGTGGTAAAGGGCGTTGTTCTAAATGTAATTGGAAGAAAAATGGGGGCACAAAATACTTTGGAAATCATGGGCAAGATATTTATGTTTAGAACATTCTGTTATAATGTGCAGGGACTGTTTTGAAATCAGTGAGAACAACAGAATCGGAAAAGTTTTAATTGACTAATTATTAATCTGAACTTAAGAAAATACTACTGTTTTTGCACTTTAATTAAACACTGTAATAGTTAAAAAATATATAATAATATAAGTATGGCGTACTTTATGGCAGTTATTTTTATATGTAACAAATAATGTATACTTACATAATTTCATTTTTCTGCCTTAAAGGCCATCAAAAACAAATTTAACACGTCTTGAATGTAAGTTTACAAATAAATACAACAAACTATGACCAGTTGTGTCAAACTTTCAACTAAAATTTAAACAATCAGACTAATTAAGCATCACGGAGTAGCAGTCCGTGCGCGAGCACAAATGTCTCAAAATTTAGCGCGAGCGGCGGAGGGTTAATTAGCCCATAATATTCAGGTTCGTTTTCTTCAAATTCCTTGGAAGGTTCACTAACACTCAAAGATGTTTCGCAGCAGTCTATAAATTTATTATCTATCACTGTTATCACATTTTTTAAATACTCCGCACAACTCGTATGAGTTATTGTTCCGCACTTTATACATGTAAGTCCACTTTTTGCCACTCTGTTACACCTTTTACAGGGAGCAGCTAACAAACCGTCTTGTTCAGCGGCAGCCATTTTCTCGAGCAAGGTTGAGAAGGTTAACAAGGTTCCTGTTTATTAGAGTTTGATAAGTGTTCAAAACACTTTGAAACTAAAATTCTGTATTTTAAAATTAACCATTTGTGTATTTTTGTTACGCAATTAACAATTTGCATATTTTTCCTGTAGATATTTTGTCCGGTTGTTGAAAAACCTAAAAATTTAAAATATCGTAGTGTTACAAAAATACAAAAGAAAAATTTATTATCTCACAGTTGTTGCTGGGATATATTTTTTACAGGCTTTTTGTTCCATTACCATCAAAAATAAATCAAAAGTTTCTGTTAAAAAATTAGTAGCGCTTCCAACAACTACCAACAAACGCCAGTTTTTACCTAAATTAATAGAGTTTATTATCAGTTTTCAACAGTTGTGAGTCCAGCTAGGCTCTAAAGCCCAAATTTGAATACTGTATGAGATAGTAAAGGGTTACCACTATCAAACTTAGTAATAGCTTGTGTCTCATCGTCAAATGGTTTGTTTGGTAACTTTTTTTATGTCCTTAGTAGACCGTTTTACAAAACATTACGCAAAATACCCGTTGTTTAACGACTTGAATTATAACTTTTTTTCTGACAGATTTTTCACAAAGAGCGAAACCAAATTAACATAAACCATTTTAAGAGTTGAATGGTTGTTCATTTATTTTGGCTCTAGCTTTAAAAACTGTATTTTAGTATGTTTTTTGAATTGCGTTTTTATTTTAGCACTAAACTGTTTTCTTTGGTTAGGGTATTAACAGCCTGTAAAAACGATTAAACTTTAAAAATTATTTTATATGTTTTGGGATTTAAGAGTTTCGTTTGCTTTGTAACTAGATTTAATAATGCTCAGTTATAAAATAGACTTTTTGTAATATCGTTGATCGTCGATATCGTTTCCGTTTTGAAAGGCCAATCCTTCACTACTTAGAAAAAGTAGCGCTTGTCCACAGCAGAGGTTCTATTATTTAGTTCGAAGCCCAATTACTCTTGATATTAAGGACTGGGATAAGCTTTTATTAAAACTGTAACAGTTAATGTTACTTATTGCGTATTAATGAACTACATAGTTTGGGTTACAATCATTAAGCGTTAAAGTTAATGGATATACTGTTCTGAATTTTATTTATTAACGCTTGTATCGGACCATAAATACCGATCTGTTTTCTATCAAAAAAGCTCTCAGGAAAAGAATTATAACACAGCCAAGGTATCAAGGATATTAAGGGGAAAAAGTGAAATTTTCAGGAGGCATAATAAATAACATTGACTGAAATTTACTGACACGTTAGCTAGATAGAACAAGAGGGTAGGTAGGTATATGAATCCGGGGCAATCTTCAAATAAATGCTGCTACTTTCATGGGCCACCTGATCACGAAACTGGGCTCGTGTATCTCATACATCATAGTCGCCAAGCTCAAGTTATTTCTCGCAGGTGGCATTACACAACCTAATAAATTATCCGACTAGACGTAGGTCAATTCATGTTCGGCATTATTAAACTAAAACACATAACGTACGACATAACCGTATATTGTACTTAACACGTATCGGATGTACGCATTTTTATATTTATTCCCAGCAGCAAACATAAATAAGCCGGAAGATTCCTTAGGGAGGATTTTTTTAGGGTTCGGAAAATCATAAAAGCAAAACTGTGTATGTCAAAAGAACATCTTTCAGGTCTGCCTATCGTCGAACTTCGTTTATCTGTACAATATTACTTAATGTATGGAAATATTTATTGTTTTATTTGTTCAATAGTATATATAGAATACTTCGGCTTCAAAGGCGTGCTTAAAGGAAACCAAAGAGTGGTTTTAATCTCATACTTTCCGTCTGGCTTTGAAAATATCAAGGATAAAAACAAAATTTTCAATCAATAAACTGTGCCACGTGTAATCAAATAAACCGAGGCCGCGAAATGATATTGAAAATTCTATTAAAGGTTTCGTTATAAACTCGTACATTATATCATTTCTTCGGTTTCCTCATTTCTTCGTCATTTCGGTTTCGATAATAAACAACGGGGGAATAAGTAAACAAAAATGTCGATACCAAAACTGAAACCTTTATTATCAAAGTCAAAGCATCTGCGGTATTTTAAAATTTTAATTAAAAAACAGAATTCTTGATCACAAATTTTGCTTCTCTTCAGAAAAAGTGGCGTAGTAAATGTGCCTATTTAAAACTATTTTTAGTTGTGTTAATTAGGAAGCTAGCTAATTACGGCGTGTTAAAAATGTAGAAATGCGAAACACTCTTAGCTGGAGTATACTGAAAGCGAGGGCATTGTTTTCAGAGGAGAAAGAAAAAGGGTAGTTAAATAGAACAAAATTAATAGAATTTTATGTGAGGTAAGGCTGTAATTAACAGGAATTAGTTAGGACTTGCTATTTATAACATTGTCTAAAATTCCTGAAACTTGAAAGTAAGCTTCCTTGATTAACCTTCTAAAAGCTTCTCAAAAATGTTAACGAACAAAAAATTTAAAAAACTTTGTCGAAAAAAGCTTTATAGTTAATCCCCGAATAACTTTTGTTGATATTTTTCACGTAACACAAATCTTTGCTGTTGGATTTTTAGTTTTAACAACAAGAAGATCTACGTATTTCAGGTTGAAACAAAAGATTTGACTATTTTAAAATGTTAGAAATACTTAGGAAATTTTTATTTTTCTTGTGAATGTTTTAAAGTTAATATTTAGAATTAATTCGTTGCCTTTTATTTTATTTATGAAATATATAAGAAGGAAGATATAAAATTTCAAAATTTATGAATGGAAGGTACTTAAAAACGGTATAAATTATATTTGTTAAAGAAGCCTTTAAATGTTCTTTAATTACATTAAGTGATAAAACAGCTAGAAAGGTGAAAATATATTAAATTTTGTAGTTAATTAACTTTCGTTTCTGCTTAACAGTTTTGTTAATTAACTACCAAATTGAAATACACATTAAAAGATAAACTTATATTCATTAGGTTTTTAATTTAATTAATAATCAGCTAAAAGTAAAAGCATCAATACATCCGAAAAATTAATAATTATTCTTCGCTGTTTATTACCTGGTGAAAAGCCTAACCCAATCTGCAGTCGGTTGAAACCTTTTATATATATAAAAAAAAATGAAAACAATACACAGACCGTTTTAAAGCCAAATTTTGTCTTAAAATGACTGTCTAGCTTAATTTAAGAATTCAGTGAAAATCGGCACAAGATACAAAAACAAAAAGAAATTAATGAAAAACCAACTAAATTTATAATATTTATTGCAGGTTACAAAAAGTACATACAAAGTAATTTTAAAGCCCATTTGGCCCATGGCTCTCCTAACTATCTCCTTCCACCTCGTTAGATCCTTTGCTTGTTCTTCCCAGTTTTCTTTTCCTAGTTGTTTCATATCCTCCTTAGCTGCGTCTAACCATCTGTTCTTTGGGCGTACTCCTTGCTTGATTGCGACGATCCCACCATATATTACGGTTTTTGTTACCCTTCCATCCTGCAGAGCTGCGTTATATGACCCAACCATCTCAGTCTCTCTGCCTTGGGTATATTTATGATTGATGACCCCCCATATAGCTCCATAATCTCTTGATTACTTCTTCTTTGCCAAGTTTCTCTAACGTTTATACCTCCATAGATTCTCAATATTTTTCATTGCCACATCCCCATTTTCACTATTGTTTAGTATCCATGTCTCACGCGCATATGGCACTACCGGTTATTACTGATCTATACATTCTCACTTTTGCCTCTCTTGAAACTCTTATTAGCGCACCCGCACTTTTACTTCCCATTGCCAACCTAGTTTTAATTTCTGAACTTGTATCGTTGTTACTTGACATCGCCACACCTAAGTGCGTAAAATTATTCGCTCTTCCAAATTTCTATTCTTTGCAACTTGTTATCTTCACCTTTAATCCGTGACTATCCCCTTTCTTTACTTTCCCACATCTCAGCACCATGTACTCTGTCTAATCTTCATTGATTTTTATGCCTTTGGAGTTTTCCACCTTCTCTATTCTCTTAAAAATATTTGTAAGTTCGTTTTTTATTCT
This sequence comes from Melanotus villosus, assembly GCA_963082815.1. Lineage (NCBI taxonomy): Eukaryota > Metazoa > Arthropoda > Insecta > Coleoptera > Elateridae > Melanotus > Melanotus villosus. Next base: position 16,899,239 of record OY720422.1, on the reverse strand, counting down.
TGCTACCAGCGTGCTATCATCCGCGTATGCGATACACTAATGGCTATGATGGAATATCGTCCTTGTTGTATGCATGTCGCTTTCCTGTAATACTCTCTCCAGAATAATGTTAAATAAAATCGACGATAATAGGTCTCCTTTCCTTAGTCCTTTAGTCACTTTAAAACTTTTGGGCGTTCTTCTTTATTAATTTGTCGAGTATTCACAAGTTCTTCATTGCTTCGTAAAACTCTCTACTGACTGTGTCATAAGCCCCCTTGAAATCCACGAAAGCTATGTGTAGAACCAAGTTGTGCTTGAAGCTGTTTTCTTTATTTTCCAATAAGTACAAACATTTAGTCAATAACCGATCGGTTGCTGCGGAACCCACACTGGTAGTCTCCTATTACTCCTTCCGTCCACTCATTTAATCTTTGTCTTAATTTTAACTGCCATTATTTTATAAGCCACGTCCTTTAATCATTCATTATCTCAGAGCTTCTGTATTATTCCCTTAATATCCTCTAGGGTTGGTGCTCCTACCGTTATTGCTGGTTGATCTACCGTTCCTTGGTTTACTACCTCTTCCATATCCTCTTCATTACCCATATTTAACAGTACTTCGAAATATTCTGCCCAACTCTGTAAACTTTCTGTTTCTCCTCTCACTGAATTTGCATGCTTATCCTTGCGGAATATATTCCTCTTCTTATATTCACTCTTTCCCTTCTTAATCTCCTTGCAAAAGTTTCTCATCTGTTTCTTGCTAAATGTATCCTTAATTTTTTCAGCTGTTGTTCCATAAACTTGCGTTTTTTTCTCCTACACAACTGCTTCGGTTTCCTTCTCAGTAGTTTCCACATGCCCCTGCCCACCCTGTTTTTTTTATAGAGTTCCAATCTAGCTTGCTTTCTTTCTTCCTGTGGCTTTTTGCACTCATGATCAAATCATTTCTCTCCTTTTAGTAACCCCTTCCTTGGTCTTAATATCGCTGCTGCTCTGTTTATTGATTCTTCTAACTCTTCTCATAATTTGTCAACTCCAGCTGCTGCTGTTAGCCCAACCAATTCCTTTTCTACTTTATCCTTAGGTATATTGTGCTTTCATGTTTTCATGTAATATTTTGCTGTTGTACTTTCATTCTTTGCACTCTCTTCCTTGTTTTACAGTAGCGATTCTCTGTTTAAAGTTTATGCTTATCATGAAATGGTTCGTGTCCGCATCTGCTCCTCTAAAAGTCCTCACGTCTTTTATACACTTTGCATGCCTGATCTCTATTAATACATGATCAATATGATTGATCGTCTTTCTGGGGAGATCCATATGCCTTTATAAACCCTTTTGTACTGGAAATGTTTGCTTATAATTTTTTACCTTCTTCTGTAACAAATCCTATCAACTTCCTCCCGTTCTTATTGTTATCCCGAAGTTTCAAATTGTTGGCATATACAGTTTTTATCATCCTATTTGAATGTTGAAATCCCCTCCTATTGCTTTTATATCGTAAGCCGGTATTTGGTGTAGTGCCCTTTGCACATCTTCATAGAGTTTGTCCTTTTCCTCCTCCACTTTCTCCTCAGTTGACGCATGTACATTTACAACACTAATTTTCCTAAATACTCCTCTTGCTCTACACCAGTTAAAATTCCGTTACTGATCGTTTAAATTGTTTCTTTATCATAAAGACTGTCCCTAATCTTTTACTCTCATCTCCGCTGTTGAAAAATAAATAATATCCGAAATCACTCATCTCATTTTCCTTTTGATTTATCTTCTGAGGAGCCATTATATCTATTTTATATTTATTAAATGCATATACTAAGTTACAAAAAGTAACAAAAACTTATAGACTTCAATATTAGATTATAAATTAAATGTTCCACAATAGAAGCTCAATTTAATTTTTTTTTTTACGGAAAAACTCCAAATACGCTAACTCTTCTATTTAATTTCAAAATGAAAAGGAATATCTGTTTATATATTTTTATAAAAGCTAAATTCAGAAACATAAAACAATTTTCAAAGTCAAATTATTCTTCATGTTTTCAACATGTTCTTTTTTTTTTTAAGGTTTAGAACAAGTCTCGTTTGTTTTATTTACAAATGTAATTTAAAAAAGGTAAATCAGTACGGTTGAACATCGTCAAGGGACTTGTAATAATTGCTAAATGGAAATTCGAAAACACACTTTCGTGGATAAATTTTAAATTTCTTCAATTTTGCATCTTAAAAAAACACAGGTGATTTGTAAGAAAAATGTAGTATCAAACCACACGTTAATTACTTTACAAATAGAGCTAAATTTGATCCACCTATCGTTAATCCAGAACTTAGTCCTTATTTCAATATTTTCCCATAAAATATCAGACAGTTATTAACAATTAATATACTAGAACAACAGGTAGGAAAACAGTTAACGTTAAACAAGTTTCAAGTGCCCGTAATTCACCAATTTAGGTCATCGGAGGATTTCCAGTTTAATGTTTTCCCTAAGGTACATTTTACCTTAATTATTTATAACCATGCCCATGGTTAATTAAGGCTCCGCTGATAACCGAGTGCTTGAGAAAAAATTTCAGCGATCGTTTCGCAGCGAGAAATATGAAAATTTTTCGTCCGTAAACGAGAAAAAAATGCTCTGCCAATACTGAGTAAACAAGGTTGTAAAAGTTATCAAAGACTGATGTATTCGCAATATCTGGCAATATTGACCTGAAAATGAAATTCGTCATATACTTTTTTGTTCGTGTATATTTCCAGCCTGAAAAGTAACTTCGCACAGCATGCCGTACGGAATCAAAAACACACTTTATTTGTAACTTGTCCATTTTTGTACATGGCAGACAGTTTTTATATTTGACGGCTTTCATTTCGTTTATATTTAGTTTTTTTTTGTACTGCTCTATTGTTGCGTTTTTTGTTTTTTTTCCGGTTACAATGGTCATTTTTTGTGTTATTTGTTAGAAATTCTTTTAACTAAACGTTAAAAAAATGAAATAAACAGGCTTCTTAGGTTTATATGTTTATTCTAAAAATAAGGCGTTATTTCCAGTCAGGGGTTTTTGTATAATCTGGAAATGACGCATTTAAATACAAAAAAGACTTTCAATTAAAAATCCTCCCACCTTCAAATACACAAGCATTTAAACAACTTCATTCAAAAACTGAACTGAAGGGTTTCCGTTCCAACAGCCATTTCAGAGCGGAATTTTCGTGTAATAATTAAAGTTTGACGTGAGCAATTCGGATCCTTATTATTCTAAAACATTTGGCTCATTTTGCCACAAATATAAAATAATGAGGATTTCTTTTGCGAGACCATTTTATTCGTTAGGAAGAGAGAAACTCACTCTCAAAAGCAAAGAGATATGCCTTATTTAAATACGGAATTATATCAGGTTAGCAGCAGCTGCCTTAATTTTACTCTCGCGAATACGTAATGAAAAGGGTTTTACTTTCATGTTCCACTTTTGTTAGTAATTAATATCTAGTTTGAAGTTGAATATTAATATACATTCCGGTATCAATGTTTACCTTTAATCTTACCGACTGATAAGAGCCATTTCGTATTAATGCTACTAATATATTGTAGCTCCACTTTTGATAAACAGCGCGTGTATTAATTATTGACGTGAAATTCATTTGATGCTTAATTTTAGCAAAAAATAGGGATTTTCTTATAAACTACGCAACATTAAAATTAAATTGTACGATTAAGGCGCAAATGCTTCGCTTAATCTGACAAACAACAAAAAACAGGGAATTCTAGCTGTTTACGTCAAATGTTTACGTAGTTACTTTAAGCATCAGTTTCGAATATCTCAAAGAACACAATAGCAAGTATTTAAATGCTTTTACGATTTCCGGAAATTAAATTTCAGTGTTCTAACAGAAAATAATTTTATATCCGAATGATTAAAATTTCAGCCTAAAAACACTGACAAAAAGATTAAGTTAAAAATTTCGGATGAAGATGATTAAACAAGTTTAAACAAAAACAAATAAACCATTCGAATTCGAATCAAACAATTCAAACATTGCAACTTGAAACGTGAACTTCTAAAGTGAATAGACTAGCTCAAATTCATATAGTAAAATAAAAAGGAAACAATACATAATTCACATTGAAATTCTAAATTCTAAGTTCCTTGCCCTTTTTGATTTACTTTTTCAATGAATTTTTGATTTCTTTACAACTGGGAGCAAAATATCCATGAGAAATTAAAACAAAAATAAACGTGAAAGACTTTATATTCCCGAAAACCTACGATAAAAGGCTCAATTTGAAAATTTACCAATTTTAAGGTCGATATTTCAGTACAGATTTAAACAGATGCTTGTCTTAAACCACAGCTCAAGTGGTAGACCGCATCGACTTAAACTAAACCTCAGTCTATGCTAAGATTCTGTTTAAATCTTAATGCTATAATATCGGTCAAAGCTTTTAAAATACCAAAAGGATTACAACAGAGATAACTCCTGCTATCAATACCTTTTCAGATAAATATTGATTAGGTGGAAAAAGAAATGCTCATGGCTGAGAACACCTTTAAACGGAGAAATAAATTATTTTCAAAGTTGTTTTAAACAAGTAAATTGGAAAAACAAAATACTAAAAATTATGCAATTTGAATAAAGAGTGCGGTATGCATATACAGGGTAAAATTTTCTAGAATATTTTGACGAGTAACTTACATGCGTAGGTCAGATATTATCTGCAGTGTTAGTAGTGTAAACAGTGCTTTTAATAATTATCCCCCAAATTAAAAATTTTATTATAAAACTGATCAAATGAAAGGTGAAAAGGTTTCTTCTTTAATTTTATTATATGCATTTAAATTGAGGCCATACTTTCAATAACAGAAAACAATAGCATTAAAGCTCCTTTTTCATTCGCAAGATTTTAAATTTTTGGCGTTCTAAACTAGAATGTAAATGATTTTGAAGTTCACTTTAAAAAAAGTCAGCAGCTGTAAGCTTTCGTACTTGACGCAAAATTCTAGTCGGACAGTGCTAATAACCATATCAGTCGATGCGCATTGAGCAACTTCGATTTTCAAAAATTATCCACGTTCAATTAAGTTTTTTTAATGACATCCATGAACTACGAGTATATACAATTCATCTATTTATATACAATAAGCAATGTATTGGAATAATAAAGATATAACTAATAACATAGTGAAAGTGAGCTCAGGGACGCACTTCCTTTACATTTAACAATACTTGGAATTTACACATGGAGCATTTTGTGGGTTGAGGAAGTTAACAACAAAACAAAGTAAGTTAATTGATAAATAATTAGGATGTTGACTCAATCGATTCTGATAACGCGCACTCACTTTTGCACACTCTTCGGTAACTGTTGGTATTTGTAGATCTCGATATATAAATGTCAGACAAATCTTGGATACCAAACAGAATATAACTAAGACGAACAAGCTGAGAAAATTGAAACGAAATAATACATTAAGAATAGCCTGTTGGAACATTTCCTCATGGACAAAGAGAGATCAGGATGTCGTACTTGAGATGAATGATCATAAAATAGATATCAGCACTTTGTCGGAGACCTAGAAAGAAGACAAAGGTACAACAAAATACTAAAACTACATTCTTGCATATGGATGGAAAAGAAAAGACGAGAGAAGTTTGGAATAGCTGTTTATTCACGAGAGGTACATGTATTTATAATAATAGCAGTGCAAAACTGAAACTGAGTAATAAAGTTGGTGAAGGTATACCGTTAATATTTGGTATCCGACAAGGTAACAGCGTAAACCCACTGTCTTTTAGCATAGTCATGGACAGAATCATCCAAAGAAAATGAACAGCAAGAACAGGATACAGATTCGGACCGGGAGATAAAAGTTGTCTGTTATGCTGACGACGTAGCCCTAATCCCAGAAACAGAAGACGACCTCCAACGTATGCTACTAACCTTTAAGGAAACTTCAGAAATGTATAATATGCAAATCTTTATTAGCAAGACAGATTGCGTAATCGTTTCTAAAGAACTAGAACGTGTCATTGTTTAGCAAGAAGAACTCAACGTTTCGCCCATTTCCTTAAAGGGCTGCATCAGAGGGGAAAATGGGGCACTAAAACGACACGGAAACTCAAGCACGCCAGAGGCGAAACTTTTGTATCAAGAGGAGGAAGAGCACGGTAACTCAACTTGTCAACTTCTGTCAGAAGGATTTCGCTTCTGGCTTGGCACCATAGCAGTCGATGCGCGTTGAGATCGCCGGCACCCGCATACAAATAAACGTAACTAAGCATCGATTTTCAAGATTATTATCCACATTCAAATAAATTAATATAATAGAAATTAAATTTTGTTAAGGGAAATATATAAATGTTGGTAGTTCGTATATCAAAACTTTGCCTAGAAAACTTTTAAACTGTAATTCTCAACAAAAATGTACTTCTCATTGTTAATATTTCATTAGGGTTTTGTAATCACAAAATCATTTATGTATCATAAGAACCTAAATTAAATATTGTGAGTGGTTAAAGTGTTTGTGTTATAAAATAGCGTAGGAAGCTAAGTTTTGTTTAATGTAGGCTTAAATGTCAAATAATATCCGAAATTGTTGAACTTCTGTTACTCAAATAATTTGAGGGATTTAATTTAATTAATAAGATATGAAACTTTCAACAAGAACTAATTAAAACGTGGGCGTAAATAATCCAAATTCTTTATTGCGGTTGCCGGATACTTTTCACCAAAACAGAGAGGAAAGGTCATCCGTAATAACGAAATGAATTTTTAATTTTTTGAGGAATTTTTATTAGAATTTTTGCGTCATTAAAAATCCTCTCGGATGTCACGTTTCAACGTGCAAAACACATTTCAGCTAAGTGATATTATTAAAGTGTGATCGTTATAATGTAAATTAGGTTTCTGGGTGTATAAAATGTATCTCTGAGGGATAATATTGATAGAACCTTTTAATTTGCTTAAATTTAATTTATCCCGGAATAAACAGGTATCATTTTTATTATTGCTTCCACCCCAATATCAGATTAAATAATTCAAACTTGCTACTTTTTAAACACAGGAATTTCTACTTTAAAGATTATTATTGTGGATTAACTCCTTTGGGGATACTTAGAAAAACGATTTTTCTGTTAAAATTAAATTTGCTCCTCAGTTCGTCAGCATAGAAGAGTGCAAGGTTACTTTGGTAACTAAAGGTCTCAGGATCGATGCTGGTGGGATTTTTAAAGTGGAAATATCCTCGCTTAGTGAACAAATAAATAATTAAATCTACTAATATTGGAAAACTTACGGAAACATTTTAATTGATTGATTGATTTCAGCTTTTTCTACTTTAATTTCGTACTACCGCTGAAATTTAATAAGTTTAGACTAAATTTCCAAATCTGCAATAAACTATAAAAGAATCAAATATTTATTTTTCGTTAAAAGTTGAGTTATTTTCATAGACATTTAAGTCTGAAATACTTACTTACTTAGACCAAAGCTTTTCTAGCTTTCAGTGTAAGGCTGATTGGGTTGAATACTGGTTGTCATGTATTCGGGCTTGTCTTGCACAGTTCTCTCCATATCTTCCTGTCTTTTGCTTTTGTGCTTACTTCCTCCCACTTTATGTTTCCTGCTTCTGTAGCGTCCTTTACTTCTTTTTTCCATGCGCTCCTTGGCCTACCTTCCCTTTTCGCCTTAATTCGTACACTTTTTACTCTTTTGTCCTTGTCCATTCTTCTTAAATGCCCCTACCACCCTAATTGTCTCTCTTGCACCTGCACCGTTACCGCTTTAATTTTTAACTTATCTCGTAAAGTAGTGTTTTTGATGTGGTCCCTTTTTGTTTTGTTTTTCTTAGGTATCTCCATGCCTTCGACTCTGCTCTGATGCTTTTTCACTGTTGTCCATGCTTCGCAGCCGTAGGTGGGTATTGGTGTTACAACTTCCACTTTGCCTTCCTTAGGTATTTCCCTTTTCCTGAAAATGTGGGTTTTATGGAGTTGAAGATTCTCCCTTCTACTCTTTCGTTAATCTTATCGTCTAGTATTCCATTTTCCTGAATCCATACTCCTAAGAACTAGTACATATTTCTCTACTTGTTCGAGTTTTCTGTTCTCTAGGTATATGTTATGTTTCCTCTTATCAGGCGCTATTACCATTGTTTTGGGTTTTTTCTATATTTATCTTGATGGGTTTCTATCTTAGCTCTTATCTTAACTCTCCTAGGTAGGCTAGGTTTTGCACACGGCACGATCGTCCCGGGTGGTGTCACCTGCGTGACGTCACAAGTGGAAAGCACCCCGTTCAGCCGTTGTATCGTTTGTCGGAAATCAAAGATAATCAAGTCTACTTTTATATTGTACAGCAAATTACTACAAAAATATTAAACTCTATTTCACTATAAACAACCAAAACGGCGTTTATTGGCACGTTGTTTCTGTGAGAAACTTTCTGATCGAATGATGACAGATGACAGATTCCACTTGTGACGTAGCCGTACCTCCCCTCCGACCGCACGCGTCTCGTGCCCTGCATCTCATACCCCAGTAAGCTAGCCTACCTAGGAGAGTTAAGATACCTTGGCTCTTATTATAGACATTTATATTCATCTGTAGGCTTTCCTCGGTTTTTCCAAATATTATCATATCATTAGCGAAAAATAGTTCTGTTATGTGCATCTCTTCCCACCAATTTCAGCTTCTTACTCGATATTTTCTTGTGTTTGTTTTTCATTCTCTTATTACTTCATGGAGCACTAGGTTGAATAGTATAGGGTTGAGTACACATCCTTGCCATAGGCCTATGCTAGTCTTAAATTCCCCTGACTGTTCGCGTCTTGTTCCTCTAGTACTTCCGCTGTCCTCGTACATTGCTTTAATGGCTGTAATATCTCTGCGATTTATGTTTGCTTTTCTCAGACATTACCATTATAGCTTTTCTTTGTATTTTGTCAAAGGTCTTTACTAGATCTATGAAACAGAGATGTACCTCTTCTCCTTTATCTATGACTTTTTCACTTAGATATCTAATTGTGAATATGTGGTCCTGTACCCCTTATTCCCCCAAACCCGCTTCGTGTGCCTTCTATTGATTGATATTCAGTTTATTTTTTAACCTGTTTTCCAGAATCCTTGCGAATATGCCCCCTGGGATGCTTAGCAAAGAGATTGCTCTGTAGTTACGGCGTTCTCTTCTATCACCTTTCTTGAATATGGGTACTATGATCCCTGTTTCCAATCCTTTGGTATTCTTCCTGGTTTTCATATGTCGTTGAATAATTCCAGCATTTTTCCTTTGTCTGCTTCTCCTATAAATTTTGTTATCTCTGGGGTGATTTCATCGATGCCTGGGGCTTTCGCTAGTTTGAGTTTCTTTATCGCTATGTTTCCTTTCTTATTATTTTATCTTCTCCTATGTCATCATCTCTTGTGTCTGAGTATTCGCGTGGGGCTTTCTTCTCTTTTCTCTTAGCCGCCTTTCTTTCTTCTTCCCTTTCTCCCAACAAGTCCGAGAAATACTGTTTCAATTTTTCTACTATCTCCGTTTCCTTTGTCGTTTCCTGTTTGTCTTTGACGTTCTTCGTAGTTAGTTCCTTCCTTTTTCTCAATTGTTTTAGAGTACCGTGGTATAGTTTCTGAGTGTCTTCAAATTCTTTTTTCATTTTGTTTCCGAATTCTTTCCACTTCTTTCGTTTAGTTTCTTTCGCCTTCTTCTTTGCCTCGATTCTTTTCACTTTATGTAGATTATAGTCATCCTCCGATTTTGTTTGTAGGTATTTCCTTCAACTTTCTTTCGTCTCTTTTGCGTGTGCTTTTATGTTTGTTGTCCACCATGACGTTCTTTTAAAGCCCGTATTGGCTGTCATCGTTGTTCGGCAGCAGTGCCAGCTACTACTGTCATGCCTTATTTTAAGGTTTTCCATCTGTCTTCTATGCTTGTCCGTATAATTTTTGCCTCTAGTTTCTCTGTTAGGCTGTCTTGGTATTACTTCTGAATGTGTTTTCTTTGGAGTAGGTAGTGGTCACTTCCTATTTCCGTACCCATCTTTACTCTAGCATCCTTTTTTCTCCAGTTTTCTCTATCTACTATAAAATAGTATATCACTGATTTATCGTTTCTGCAGTGTTGTACTCTTGCATACGAGGAGCGTTCAAATATGAATGAGAATGAGTTTAGAACATCTTTATTATCAATGGAATAAAAACATGGTATATACCATTTTTCAATTTTTACTTCTACTGCCATTTATTCTTTCGCTTACATACCTTTCATTTATTGTTATTTCTATATTTTCGGGATGCACTATTAACCCTACCTCTGCTTCTGCTAATTTTGTGTTCTTAACTCTATACCAACACATCCAGTACCTTTATTTAGTCCAATATCCTCTATTTACTCTCGTTAGTCCTTATCCCTCTTTTAATCTCTGGTAGTTCCATCTAATCAAGTTTCAGTTGTTACATATCCTGGAATAATTCCCCCTCTTTTCCGTTTATACTTCTGATGTTCTATGTTCCTATTTTTATACAGTCCTGCTTACTTTTTTTTGTATCGTATCGTATTCTGTCTGAAATTTTATTGAAAATGTTAAATAATAACAAAATATCACACCAAAATGAAATGCCGAGTTATAATTTTAACAGGAAATAATCAAACAAAGCTACTTACATATTAAAAATTGAACTAAATCAAATTATGTTGCGATGTTAGATTATCTAAAATAACTTTTTGCTGCTGCTCTCTGTTAGAAGAAACTAGGGTTATGTTTGTTTAAACGATTTTTAAGGACTTTCCAGGGTCCAGAAATAATCTTGAGGTTTTTTCTCGTGGACCAAAGCTTGATTTTTTTCTTAAACAATCCGGATTTTACGATTAAAGTTTAATTGAAGGACGTTCAAAAATTTGAGACAATATTTTTTACCAGACGAACTCTTCGCCTTACGAATTCAAAATGGAATTAAAACATTCAAACCAATTTAACGAAAACAGTAAATACAGGTATGAACGCGTACTTTCGTCAAATATGAATTATTAATTTACCAAATGAAGAAACACAACCGACCTTATACACTTGAAGGTTAATTTAATCCAAAAGCACTCTTTCCAGCGAGACTTTTTGTTTCAGCAAGGAATAAAGTATCTATAACGTAATGAAACTGCAGTGCAGTGTGAATTATGTGACAAATAAATTAGATTACGCTGTATATCGTTTACGCATCTAATAGCGGGATAGTAAGATTAACGACCCAACTTTCGTTTCAAATTAAGGATACCAAAATAAAATTGTAGGGATTGAAGCGTATAAATAACTCCATTACAAAATTAGCACCCACTCGTTTAAATCCCTTAAACTTTAATGGTTAACGAATAAATTAATTTAATGGACTCCCGTTCAATCCAATTTTCACATGTTTGAACACATGCTTTAATATTTAATAATGAGAAAAGTTTTTGAAGCTACTTTTACGTGTGAAAATGTCAAATGTGGGATATTTTTCATGATAAACAACCAATGACGTGACTTCTTTTTGTGTCTGAAAGATTATGAGCCATTTTTGCCCTATAAATGTTCACGTCAGAATTGGTTTAGCTTAAATTTAAGAAACTTGGGTTTTTTTGTTGTCGCTTAATGATTTAGAATTTTTTACGAGTCGACTAAAACGAGATTCGGATTCCTTTTCCAAATTTTTAGCAAATAAACAAGATTTAAGCAAGTATTCATAATTTTTTACGATGCTCTTTTTCTGGTCGAGTTGTTTTTCCTCGGATTTTGATATTTTATTCCATTAAGTCGATGAAATATTTCCATACTTTCACTTGTACATTTTCTACCCCATAAACGTAATGTTCTGTTCGTGTATTTTACATACTAAACCATAACAGTTTTCCTTCGAAGAAGTCTTCAAACAAGTCAAACGAGAAAGACATTTGCTTTGTAACCCAAACCATCTTCCCCGGTTTTTCCTTAACAAGTTTCGAAAGTGTGATGGTGCTTGATAAACTGTTCGGAGTCGTGGCACATCTAAACCCAGAAACCGGAAACCTGAGAAAGTTATTTCATCGTCACCCAGGAATTCTGTATTTTCTCGATACAATTTTTCACGACATTGTACATTTTAAAAGTGTTCACTTTAGGAAACTCTTGTAATTCAAAAGAGTTTCAGATTGCGTATGCACGTATATATCTTTGCCATCCTGAAGGCTTTTACATCGTAACGCGTTGTAGTTTATTTTTTCGCCAAGTTAAGAACCGTACAGATTCGTCCTCTCGTGAATATATAACAGTAGGAGAAAAAAGGTCGTTTTTGTTTTGAAACATGTCTGTCATAAAGTAGGTCAAAACTGAATAGGCGCTTTAAATCGAGAGTAGGTTCACTTAATTTCATACTACTCCGTTAAATTTTATGCTCCAACAAGCGTGTATTCACAAACTGCTTTCAGTTCATGAACGTGGTTTTTGTTGTTTTTTCTTATTTTTAGTGCAAAAATTGCTTCGCTCTCTTAAATTGTACTTGAAATCGTTAAAAAGAAAAATATCACGAATTTCGATGAACACTACGTTTGATACACTTGACTTGACTAAAAATTACTTCTTTCGCTACAAGTTACTAGATTATTTATATTTAAAGCCTGAAAGTACACTTAAATGCAAGTGTTTCAAACAGATTCATTATTATAAAAGCGTGAGCTTTATAAAATTAATAATATAAATGAGGAGGATTAAAGGTTGTTATTCGCGGAAGCTTTTAATTCGCTTAAATTTAGTTTATCACCGAATAAATAGTTATAATTTTTATTAATGCTTCTAATCCATTATTGGCTTAAGTAATTAAAATTTCCTAAAAGGAAGGAATTTATGTTTTATACATCAAATTATTAAGGGTCCTTTGGGGGATATATAAAAATACGATTATTATAATCAAAATTACTTCGACAAAATTCAGGTTGTAGACCGAATTTCCACATGAAATGGCGCAAGATTGATTTTCAGATTAAGAATTTATATTAGTACTCCAACGAAAATTTACAGAAGTTTTGGCAACTTTTTAATGAATTATTAAATAATGAAATAGTTTGTAATCTGTTTTCCGTTTAAAGTTTAGTCCGTTTCATAAGAATTTTAATATTTTTTTACTGAAAAATCTAAATAATAACAGCAAAAAATCATAGCAAAATCTAAAGCCGAAATATTAATAAAACAAAATAGTTTTAGAGTTATAATGCAAATTATTAGTTAGTAAAAATACTAATTGAATCAAATTACCTTTCGACAATAATTATGGAAAGCAACATCTTTTGAAAACTAGGACTGCTTGTGTAACTTTAAGACGATGAATTTTCAAGGACTTCCAAGTTTCTACAACTAACTGTGAGGTTTTTAAATTCTAAAATACAGCTAATTTTCTTCTGCACTAGGTAGGATAAAAAAAATTTTTTTTAAATTAACAGAAAAAAAAAAAACAATATACGTGGTTCTGCAGCCTTAATAAGATAGCATGCATTCGTAATACATTCCTGGTTTTATTATACCATAGCAGGCCTTGCTTTAATTTAATATGTTGATATTGAATTTAAAAATTTAGCAATATATTTTTTTCTCGCGAGTTGGATGCTGGGTTCTGGAGAGTATAACCCTCTCTCCTTTTGATAAACTACTTACTGGAAAGAAATAAGGATTTACCAAAAACTAACCCTTAGCTCTCTAGATACGGATCTGAAAATTGGGCGTAGAATGTTAAGCAAGAGAAATGGCTGCTGAAATGCGACACCTGAGAAAAGATGAAGATATCGGAGGAAACTTTAACACAAAATCTCTAAAAAATAAAATAGAGGAAAGGAGTTAAAATGGACTGGACACCTGTTTAGGATAGATGCAAATAGGCAAGTTAAGAAGATATGGGGAGCCAGGGCAATAGGCAAAAGTAGAAGGGGAAAACCAAGAACACCTGGAATTAAAAAGTTCCCGAGATACTGCAGAGGAAAGGAAATACGTGGGAAGAAGATAGAATTATGGCCAGAAACAGAAAGAACTGGCATAACTTTGCAGAAACATGAAAGTGAAGAAACGAGAACCACCTCCGGGTAAAAGAGGAACAGGATGATAATGATGAGCTTTCTACAACGATAGCAAGGGCTAGGGTTATACATACATTAAAAAAAAAACAAGTTCTAGATTGGTTTCATAAAAATAAAATTCATACATATCAACAACAAAATCGTTATTACAAGATATAAGAAAGGATTAGGAATAATCCTTCTCGTTAATCGGTAGTTAATAAAAAGCTTATTCTTTTACAATTTATTACAGTAATTAGGTTAATTTCAAAAAGAAGACAATACCCCACTAAAAAAGGATAAATAAGGAAAGAATTTTTATCGATGAGCCGGACGATTTCAGAAAAAAGTGCAAAAGTGCAAAAGTGCAAAAAATTGAAGCTGATATCACTCATCTTTCTTGTTCTTTTTTATGTGATTCAAGGTACCTACCCGAATTGCTTCTATTAGTTCAAATTTTTGATACTTTAAAATTATGTACCATATGAACAAAAATTATTTAGATAAGGGATGGCCATGCTGAACAAAATCACTGTCTTTGATAGGTTCAACTTGTTGTTGGTTCTACATGTCAATTAAACGTCAGTTTCGATTTGAATTTTTATTCATCATGGTATTCTCGAAACGCATTTGAAGACATGAAAAGGCGTGTAAATTTATGTTTGCATGAGAATGGTGGCCATTTTCAACATCTAATGTAATAAATTGAAAATAAGCCCGTAGTTTAACAACTAAGTTTTATTTGAGAAGCTGATTAGCTTACATAACCTATATGTATAATTTCAACTACTGACGAGGAATCAAACATACAAGGTACGTTCCGAATCCCAAAGCCACCCTTTATCTAAGTAATTTTTGTTCATATGGTACTTAGTCCTAATGATAAATTTTACGTTTTAAATTGTATATGATTCTGTTATGCTGACCTTATTAAAACGAAACTTTGGCAGACTAAGAATAAACTTTTGATTTTTGTACAGTGCCTACAGATTCAAATAAAATTTGTTATTTGGGATAATCGAAAAGCAGCAAAATTTTTAATTATCACTCTTAAATCGTTCGAATCTTACGCCGTGGTAAGAAATTTTACAACCACTGTTCGGGGTTGTTACTTGAGCGAGTGAATCAATTTAATCGTTTGGTTACAATTAAATATTCTGTCTGCAGAGTGGTCGACTTCAAATAGTAACAAGTCACATATTCCACACTTAATAGATGGTCACAAACTCTGCAGAAGGCAACGAGAAACCACTGCGGAGAACACATTTCCTTAGTACAAGTGGGATAAAACAAAGTTCACCGCACCAAGTCGTCTAAAAATGAGGCTTTGATCAACCTCAGCAACGTCCTGCAAAGGATTATAGCACTAAGAAGAACAAATCGTTAGAACTATAAATTACTAGTCATTGTGATCTGAAAGAAAAGAATGTAAGACCTGGAATTTTAATGTCAGTTTTCTGAAAATGTAATCATTTTTTAAACTATCATAATTATCCTCTCTCTACTAAACTAAAAAAGTAGGACTTGGATCATAATATTTCCAGAAGAATATGACAGGTTTTGAATTTGATACGCAGTTTTATGCCAGAAACTTCTCAAAAAGTATTCGATTTATTTTGACTTATTAAATAGTAAAGCTGAAATGTTTTCCGAAACAAAGTCGTAAAGTGTATATTTAATTTACTTTTTTGATATTTGACTTTCTCGCGCAAATCAGCGTTATTATTATTTCTTCTTTGCATCTTTTTCGACCTATTTTACTTCTTCTTGAAGCGGCGTACCTTTTACAGGGCGTTTTAGGTCTTTTCTACATGTCTGTGGTGTGCGTGTCAAGTAGTTTACAGACATAGGGGTCTATAGCTTAACGTGGGCTCCGAACCACGGAAGTGCTGGCACTTCTACTCCAGAGGAGGCTTACTAGGCAGAAATACCTCGGTGGTTCGGTATTGCCTTCCGGGGGAAGCGGTCGGGTACTTTGTGCATGTGCTGTCTTGGGAATCGAACCTGGGCCAGTCTTAATCTCAGTGGCCAGGCCCATTGAACCAACTAAGCCACGACTGCGACATTTATTTTATTACAAAATTCTAACTAAAGGACCTGCTTTTTAATTAAGAAGGTATACACTTTATAAATAGCAGATGCAATACAGTACCGTATTTCCCTTTTTTCTACTTTCGGGTTGGTTCTTATGCTATTGCAATGTTTTGTAGACTTTTGTACTACCCTTAAAATGACACTCTTATTTCGTCAAAGAATTCCACGATATTATTTAGTATATTCATATTTTTAAACATTTCGGACTCGATCTCTTCTTCTCCGAAGTGTTTCGCCCTCGTCTTCGCATAACTTGCATAGTGGTGTTACTGAGTGTCCAACACTGTGCAGATGCTTGTCCGTATGTCCGTGCAACAGTGTCCAGTAAGAATATTTTTTATACGCCTTTTTCTTCCGTTCTATAAGTGCGAACATTTTGTTGTCCCTTTAGTTTTGTCGGTTCTCCCATAAAGACTTCAAAATTCGAGTATTTTGCTTTAGGGTATTCTGTCCGTTGTGACCATTGGTTTTGGTTAAGCCATCTACTGGAATCACAGAATAGGCTATATTACAATACATGTTAGAGCTGGAATTTCTTGCTAAGTTGTCAGCATTTTCATTGTCTTTTATATCTTGGTAGCCTGGTACCCACACAAGACTGGGTCTGTTGTGCTCCCCTAAGCTGCCCAAGTTTCTTCTGACCATCTAGCACCAGGCTAGAATTGGTTTACCATTACTGCTTTTAGTGCTTCCTGGTTATCTGAAATGAAGCAGATTGTTTTAACTTTATAGGCCCCCTGTATCATCATCTGTGCATAGCTCTGTATTGCTGTAATTTCAGTTAGGAATACTGTTGCATATTGTCTTAGGTCTATGCTAAATGTATTATCTGGTCCTGTTCCATATATTCCTAGACCAGTTCCGTTTTTTGTTTTGGGCCCATCAATGTACCAAATTACTGCATTAATTTTGTCGAGAAACTCTTGTTTGTTCCACTCTTTCCACTCTGGAAGGAATATTTGAACGGTTTATGGAACTCAAAAATGTTTTTATTTTTATCTGACCTCATTTGCAAAATGAGGGTATTTCGGAGTGAAAACCATTGTATAGGCCCCTAGTCTAGTCTCTGCTGCTACCCGTAGGTGTAAAGGAACATGATAGGGTTTCAAGAACAGCCGTTGAAGTTAGTTTATTCAGCATGCTTTTATTGATTGTGCTATGTCCTTGTGCCACCACAAGAAGACCAAATATGTCATCTGGGCACTATTATTTTTGTGTATAACCAGCTACCACAAACGATTGTACTCCCCATTCTTTGCCAAATATCCTTCTGCACGCCCAGAATTATATGTTCGGTATGGTGTTTAAAGGTAAGTCTGGTATCCAATACAACTCCCAGATATTTTACCTTTTCTACTTTTTAAATTGTTTTGCCACATAGTTTGAGGGCCCTACATGTGAATTTATTGCTTCCCGTTATTACGAGAAGCGATGACTTTCCCAGATTTACGGAGAGATTCTTTGTTTTGCACCACACTCCCACGGTGTTTAAGGCCAATTGTGTTCTTTCATAAATCACATCCTCAAATTTACCACAGGCACAGATGGTTACATCATCGGCATAGCCTTGTGTATACAACACTTTCTCTTCTAATTCCCCTAGGAGGCCTTCCATCACGAGACACCACAGCAGAGATGGCAGGACTCCCCCTACTGGTAGGCATCCTTACGGATACTTAATTGAGAGAGGTGCTGGTTATCCTGCTCTGAAGCATTTTTCCGATCCATTTACAAAGCATGCATTCCATGATTCCTTAATAATTTCAATTTTGGTAACACTGACTTTGAATGTAAGAGTTTTTAGATTTTTTTTTGACAAAAGAAAACAAACTTCACAGGACGTGGATCGAAGAAAAAAACACATACACGCAAAGTCAAACTTATTCAGTTTTAGTACTAAAAATTCAGTTTTGTACATATCTTCAGTTTATTGTTAAATTTATATTAAAGCTTAATTTTCGATATTTGTAAAATTCAAATAAGATTTATGTTTGATAAATAATAGCGAATTAAAATCTGATTTCTGATTTCATCAAAGTCGATCCAGTTGATCTCCAATGGTATAAACAAAACATTTCTTGAGCCTGGCCAATCTGATATTTTTTCATTAAATTTAATTAGGAAATAAACACTAAAATGTTCTTCCGGTAATTAATCGGAAATCAAGTTGAGATTCGACTGAATTTAAATAAAGACAAATTCGAGTGTAGGTAGGCAATTTACACTAATTATAAACTGATTAGGACGTTTTGTAACAGTAACGAGAAGGATAATGACCAAATAGCAATTATTTTCAAGCTAATTAGCCGAGCGATGAAGTAATTAATCTACCCCTGTACTGTACAGTTGAACTACTCCTGTAATTGGTACTTGATAATTGTCATAAGGCAAAGCAGAAAGGACTCAGAATATAATTTGTAACCGTTTTCAAATAGATAACGTTTAATTAACAGATGGCGCCTTTGCTCCACGTACCTACTGTGTATTGCAGAAGTGCACGAACTAATTGCATTAATTAGCAAAATACAAGGCACAATTTAAATGGTATTCGGTATGCATTTTGTTTAGTCAATTTCCTCCTACGATGTATTCACTTAGAACTTTAATAAAAATCAAATTAGCACCACTATTTTCAAGTGTAATTAAATTAAATTGTATTTTCAGGAAGTGCAGTTAAAAAGCAGTTGAAAAATACACAGACGTGACTGACGTTTTAATTAGTGGAATTATAAACTAAAAGGTTTGTAAAGTTGCCTCAGGTTATTAAAATAATTAAATTAGTTTGAACATAGTGTCGAACTAAACGTTCACTTTTCGCAGACTTTTTTAATGTGAAAAGTTAGAAGATAACGAATTAATTTTGCTGTTTTAAACTAGTTTTCCATAAAAGGCTGCATTTCGAAGAAATAGTAAAAATGTATGAGACGAATTTAAAAATTTTTTATTTTCGCTTCTTTTGGAGTTTCAAAAATTTGTTGGCAAATCTTAATAGCTTTTCGCAATATCCTCAAGCCTAAATCTCACCCAATAATTATAATATATTGCATTTCTGAGGAATTTCCCTAGCAATGTTTAAACTTTCGCAAGTAAAAAATCGAAAACGTATTATGGTAATTTAGAGTATTGGTAATTTAGTAAATTTTAACGTGAAAGCTAAACTCTAGTTTAAGCCAGTCATCTAACGACAGTTTCGAGTAAATTCCAATAATCCATCTCGAAATAGCAGCTCGACAGGTAATTAAATTGGTTCCAGTTCTAAACTGCAAACTATTAGCAAACACTTGTCCAAAACAGGAACTTAACAACGCACG
The DNA here is from genome assembly GCA_963082815.1 of Melanotus villosus. Classification (NCBI taxonomy): domain Eukaryota; kingdom Metazoa; phylum Arthropoda; class Insecta; order Coleoptera; family Elateridae; genus Melanotus; species Melanotus villosus. The sequence continues at coordinate 16,879,808 of OY720422.1, read as the reverse complement.
GATAACTAAGGACAATTTAGCTTCCTAACCAGTACCCCTTTCAGTTAGTTTAATGGTGCGAATATTCGTAAAAGCGTCGAATAATATTAATTATCCTGGAGACAACATAAAAGTCTTTAAAAAGACCGTGCTTCTTATTTGAAAAGAATCTCGTTAGCAAATTAAGGAGAAAACGTTAAATGTTGACACGTCCGATAGAATTGTCACCTAAAGTGACAAGTAATCGTAATCTGAACCTTTGGACTTAATTTATCATGTCTTGGAACGCGGTTGATGTCAGTGTGACCGCCGGACCACCCGCAGGATTTAGCTTTGCATAAACTCCGAACTGCGCTACCCTGATTACTCTTTGAAATATATCCTCTGTGTTCCTGCAATATTACGGACGAGATATAATTTGTCAAAGCCACGGTCTGAAATTATAAAAATATACCAAGGGAGTGTTACAAAACTGGGCAAATTCGAGTAACACGAGACCTAAAAGTTCAAGGGTGAATATTTGACACAAAGCTATGGGAACAAAACAGGTCGTTCATAAATTTCTTTCACTGTTTTGGTTTGAGAATCTTTAAGGCAATCGGTCAAAGACTGATAGTTAACTGTGTTATCTTTTCATGCACAGTAGGGCGTGCAACAAAGCATAAACAGTAAATTTTTGAACTACCACTAAATAATCCTTTCATACTTCAACTAATTTTAGTTCAAATTTATTTCACGTAAACGTAACATCACCGTGTATTGAAGATGAACTGCCTGTTCTTTGCGAGACCTCCCCCCCCCCCACCTTCTTATAGATGTGTCGTTTATCTAGATTAGATAGAACATTATATAAGTTGTTGTTTAGTCATTGCTTAATTATTATTATATTTAAAAAATACTTAGATTAACACATTACTCCTGATAGTCATTTTAAGCTTTTGGACCTGAAAGACGTTTGTTTTGGCCTTCCTCTCTTCTTTTTACTTTGTGCTTAGAACTCTCACACCTTCTTAATCTGTGCCATGTCCCTCATTCCTTGTAGATGTCCCCACCAACTTTATTCAATAAATTCTTTTATAGTTTCTATTTATAAATCTGCTCGTATTCTTTCATTTCTAACTCTGTCCGTCTTCGTGATCATCTACTACCGTTCTTAACTATTTCATTTCAACCGCTCTGATTTTGCTTTTTTGTTTCGATAATACCCATGACTCTCAACCGTCTGTAATGATCGGTCTATACCGGGTGAACATAGGGAAATAGCATGAGAAATCGTATATACCTATGCAGATTCCTGCTCCCCGTTTGAGTTGATAGGATTGATAACGGCATCAATCGAAAGACAAAAAATACGCTTAATTTGATACTACTTTACTTGAATTTGTTGCTTGTTTAAGAAAGAAACAGCTTAAAAGCTATAATAAATAAATTCACAAAAAACAGACCCGCCATGTTCAAATTTGAAGTTTGTTTGTGCCAAAACAAATTTATATTATTATAAATACTCTCTCCTCATTAGAATATTCAACATTATTATTCAGAGTAATTATAAGGTAGATGCGTGAATTGATACCTGAATAATAGCTATTTATGCAACGAGTTGCAAAATGATGGACTTTTTATCACCAGGCGTGAAATTGTTCGTCGAGGCGAAGCCGAGATGAACAACACGCCATGTGATAAAAAGACATGTTTTGCAACGTGTTTCATACAAGATTTTATCCAATTCAGATAACAAAATGTAAATGCCACATCTTCTTAAAAAAGGAGTTGGGTCATCGTGATAAAATGGGAGTGATAAAATGGGAGCATATTTTGTAACTAGTTACAAAATGAACCCCTTTTCGCAACTCAAATCATCTTTTTGTAACTAGTTACAAAATGGGAGCATATTTTGTAACTAGTTACAAAATGAACCACTTTTCACAATAAAATCAATGTCGAAATGTTGACATTTCGTAACTGAATTGGATAAAATTTATTTTGCCATAAACATTATAAACAAGCTTCAATGTCATGGCCGGTCTGTTTTTTGTGAATGTATTTATTATAGTTTTTAAGCTATTTATTTCTTAAACAAGTAACAAAGTCAAGTAAAGTAGTATCAAATTAAGCGTATTTTTTTGTCTTTCGATTGATGTCACTATCAATCCTATCAACAGAAACGGGGAGCAGGAATCTGCATATACATATACGATTTCCCATGCTATTTTCCTATGTTCGCCCCTTAAGTCAAACACCCGGTATATATCTTTGTAGACTTTCATCTTTGTTTGTTTTATAACCAACCTCTTTATTGTTTAATTCGATTCCTTGTTTTCCAAACTCTCCATTGTAACTCCCAAATACTGAAAACTTGCTCTGTCGATTCTCCAGTACGATTTCTTACTTCTTTCTTTTCTCCAGGAGCTAGCATGACTTTTGTTTTAGATTTATTTATTTTCATTCCACTCTTAACACTTGATTCCACACATTCAGATTTTTCTTGCTTCCCTCGCTATTATTGCTATGTCATTCTTTGCTTTGCTTCACAAATTAGTTCATCCATAAAAATGATAAATAATAGTGTACTTAAACTACCTCCTTGCTGTACTCCTTCTTTTGTAAGAAATTCTTCTGATTTTGCATTTTTGCTTATTACTCTGATTCTGGTCTCTTTATACAGGCATTTAATTACACTAATTAATTGTTTATTTATATCTCTTTTTTTATCAGCTTTTCCGGAATCCATTCAAGATTGGATTTATACTTTTTCAAAGCCTTTTCTCTATTATTTTTCCAAACAGCTTCATTAACGTGATCAGTAGTGTTATGCATCTATAATTATTATTGCCATGATAATTGTCTCCTTTCTTAAATATTGGTAATATTAAGCGAACTCTTTTGGTATTGTTTCCTCTTCCCAGGCTTTGTTGTAAATATCTAGAAGAATTTGTAAACCGCACCCTTCCATAATTTTCACCATCTTTGTTGTGATCTTATCACTTCCTGGAACCTTGCCACTTTTCAATACTTTTATCGATTCCTCTAGCTCTTCTTTTTTTAATTTTATACTATATTTTATCCAGTATTTAAACTTGCTACTTGAACTTCTATTTTTCTATCCTTTAGTTCTTGTGTTTCTGCCATATGTCCTGCATTACGTTGTACGTGAAAGTATTTTTTCCAACGCCCCATTACTTCTGTTTAAGTAGTTAGTACGAGGGTATTTTGAAAACTCTTGCCTCCTAGCCGATAGATCTGGTAATGTTGCTTCGAGGGACATGAAATAGGTATTATACTATTCTCTAACTCATCGACTATCAAGACGACCCGTAGCATTTCTCTGTATTATCAGATGGTCAGACTGTAGTGGCTAAAATGATAAGTGACATGAACATTCGGTTGCAGCAAACTTGCCCATTGACATTCGTCGACGAATGGATGCTGTATATAACAATGCCTGTGTGGATGAGTACTGTTAGGCGGTGAACAAGAAGTTTGAAAGGAAAAATCCGGCCACAACAAATCTGCAAGATCAGGCTCGATTCCGCCAGCTCACGACAGCCACGGATGAACAGCATCAAGTGAGTGTAGATAAACTGATTGGTAATAATCGCCGCATGAAGCAGCAGGATATAGCTGGAACTGTTTGGATTTCTCTTGAACGTGCCCACCATACCATGCATGCTCTGCTTAGCTACAGGAAAGTGTGTGCAAGATGGGTCCCACGCATGTTGAATCCTTAAGTGAAAAACAAGTGAAAGCGAAGGAGATCTGCCAGAAAGTTTTGGTTCGATACGAACAGGAAGGTGATACCCTTCTCCGGTGGATAGTCACCGGTGACGAGTCCTGGGTACACCACTATGACCCGGAGAACAATTGGCAATCAATGGAGGGGCTCTCCTAAACCGAAAAAATTGAAAGCCTTCGTATCGGTAGGAAAACTGTCGATGACTATCTTTTGGGACTGAAACAGTATAGTCCGCATTGAATTTTTGAAGCAAAGCGACACTATCAACTCCAGGCAATATGTAAACACTTTGAAAATATTCCGGGTTTTATTTCAGCAAAGAACCTCTTTATCATGACAATGTTCGTCCCCACTGTAGTCTACAAACGCAGCAAGCACTACAGAGCCTGACATTTCCTAATGTTTTACCGCACCTCCTTCAGCCTACAGCCGGATCTCGCCCCTTGCGATTTTTTCCTTTTTCCGAAGCTGAAGAAACACCTAAAGGGACAGCGTTACGCTAATGATGAAGAGGTACAAGCAGCTGTGCGTCACTGAAGCCGGCAGCAGAAGCCTGGTTTCTTCTCCGACGAAATGAAGAAATTTATTCAGCCTTGGCGTATGTGTGTGGATAGTGATGGTGATTTCGTAGAAAAGTAATGACATCCTTTGGTAGAGGACATTCCAAGCGTATAGGAAATATGTATATAGTATTGTGAAGACGGCAAGACTTTCCAAAACACCCTTGTATTTCTCCTTCCTTCCATTTTATTGCTAGTGAGTCCACCTTTTTTGTTTCGAAGATTTTTCGGAACTCCATAGTACAGTTGATTGCTTTTACTGGCTGCCAGTGCCCCTTACTTTTTCAACAGGAAAATCCGTGAGGCCAGTGAAATCATCAAAGGCCCCTAACAACTTGAATCGTGACACTGGTTATGACCTATCAGACATTATGTCTTCGTTACTAGCTCCCCTTCACTTCCGACCAATCATCATCTTCGTCCGGTAATAGCCGGTAGAAAGTCGCTAGCTTTTCCGTTTTTCTTCAGAAGGGGTTCGCCTCTGATTTGATTTACAAGTTGAGTTACCGTTCCCTTGTTCCTCTTGCTAAAAGAGTTTCGTCTCTGGCGTGGTTGACATTGACATTGAGCTACAGTGCTCTTTTATTGTACCCTTTCCTCCTGAAGAAGCCCCTTAAAACAGTGGGTGAAACGTTGAATTCTTCTGTCTCCACAATGACACGGTTCCAACCCGAAGGACGTTATGTTAATACTGACACTGTGGCCGTGGAAATCTTGGAATTCGCTGTCTCTTTGCAACTTTTCCCCAAACTGTTTACACGTCGTTCATTTACTTTATTTTTGTGATGTAATCATTTCTCTAATCCTGTTCTGTATCTCTCCTCTCATTATCCTTGTCCATTGTCATGTCCACAATTATGCTTGTTTTTGGTGCCTTCTTGATTAGTCGTTTTTTTGCCATTCCCCCGGTTATGTGCCATTTCCGTATTGTCCATCACCAATTTGTTATTAGTTTCTGGTATCCAGTTCTTGCTGTTTTTCCTGCTTCTCTTTCCTCAGCTGCTACCATGTTTATTTTATTCTGTATAACTCTCTCTTTTACTGTAAGGTCATAAATACGTGTTTTTGGTCATACATATAGGTATATTATATTTTTCAGCTTACTTTTGTTTTTCAGCACCAATTTTATCTTGCATGTTTGCGGTAGTGATTAGACAATGCTTGTCGCTAACTTTGGCGACTGCACAGAATTTAATTTCTAAATTCACTTTCCACTCCAAAAGGTTTCTATTTTAGTTTATTCCTTGCCATTTGTTCCTGTACTTAGTCCAGTTATTAGTAAATTTTTCTTTCGGATTTCTCTCTGAATACGTTCGTAGTTGTGTAAATACTGTTTAAATTTCTAATTTTGGGTTTGAACTTGATTTTAAAACTACTAAATTAACTACACAACAAAAGTGTTTGAAGTTTTAACATTTCTAACGTTTAAAAGTAAATAGCAAAGTAAAGATAATAAAATTGAAGCTTATACTGGATGTTCCGAATTTTCAAGTTTGGAAACGTAAATAGATAGTTTTGAAGTTTCGTAGGTTTTACAGATTTTACAAAGGGTAATAAAAGCACTTCTGAATTTCTGACCTTTATATTGTGTTTATTTTCAAATTATCAAAAATGAACCAAACCGAAATACTTAAAACAAAGAAAGTGGAAAAATATTTCACTGTTTGGTTTTGCCCTTAATTTTTCGTAAATTTTACTTTACTACAAAAAGTTCTACCAACCCATTAACATTTTCTGAATCCTCATTTTTAAGGTAAAATATTTATGTTGCAAGATATGTTTGTTTATCTTTAAAAAAAGTTTATTTTCTGTATTATATACGTTTTTTCCGCTCAGTTTACCATTATTTCAAAATAATAAGGTCTAAAGCTACTTAAAAACAAAAGAAAGAAATTTGAAGTAACGAATGGGTAAAATGTCTGTGGGTTGAGAGCGTCTTTAACAATTTTATCGAAGTTTCGACATCAGGGGGGACTTTTCGGAGGTTGTTTTCAGCATCTTAGCCTTGTATATATTTCCGGCGTTTTCTTAAAAAGTCAAACATTAAAAACAATCGGGCGATGTTTGTGCCTTTTCGCATGGCCGATTCGTGATCGCTCAACCATGATTTGTTGGTGAAATTTATGTCATTTGCGGTTATTGAGTGAAACTAAGAGGGAAATGGATTCGGTTTAACGAAAACTGTCGCAGCTAGGAACAATCTAATAAACTTAGGTTTCTCTAGGGTTCAGGCTTGAGTAACGCACGAATTTAGGAGCATTGGCGTTTCAACTGATTGCCAGTATTAAATTCGGTACAGGTACCATCTATAGAGGAGTTTAATCCGATTTCACGCAAGGTAAAATAATCTATTTTAGCCTAACACGGCACTTTATGTATTATATTGCAGCAATTCAATTATCTTTGTTCTTTATTTCATTGGGTGCGTAATTTAAGCACGTCAAGGCTATGGTTATAAAAGCGTTCATAATTCGTTCGACGTTTATATAAAATGCCACTGAAATAAAATACCGGACAAATCAGTGATCCGATTAATTAGTTTTGCTATCTGTCTGGCTTATTTACTGTCGTTAAGGAATTCCAACCGCAAGCCGGTCTATTTTTACAAGTTACACACAGAAATCTTGAAATGATAACTTAAAAATAAGAAATTCTTCAGACGTTTCAATCAAGGAAAGAAAGAAATGAAAGTTAGGCCCATAGACGAAAATATCCAGATTATATCCTAAATTGCTAAAATATGTAATTATTTATTACTAAGCAAATCAAGGGGCGGTCGTGGCTCAGTTGGGTCAGCGTGCGTCTGACCACTGAGATGGCCCAGGTTCGATTCCCAGGGTCACATATACACCGAAGATACCCGGCCGCTTCCCTTGGAAGGCAATGGCAAACCACCGAGGTGTATATTCTGCCTAGTAAAGTCCTCTCTGGAGTAGAAGTGCAAGCACTTCCGCGGTTCGGAGCCCACGTTAAGCTTTAGGTCTCCTACGTCTGTAGGCTACTTGACACCCACACCACAGGCATATGGAGAGAGGATCGCCAACGCCCTGTAAAAGCATGCCACTCTAAGAAGAAGCAAATCAAATCTGAGTGGTAGAAATTTGAAACAAAGATTTCTTCTGACTTTTGCTAACCTTGTCGCCCCTAAGGCAATTTGACTGGATTTTCGTGCCATAGGTACTTATTTATTTTTTACAAAAGTTAGATTCTGTTCGCAACTGGTTCTTGCAACACTGTTCATTTCATCATCGTCAGAGTTCACTGGATTTTCATTATGGGACTCGAAATCATTAGGGTTAATGTCCAATTCTGAATTTTCATCGCCTTCCGATAAACCCTCAATGATGTCAATTTCTCCAACATCCTCAGATGGAAGGTATTCACTGTCACCACTGTTGTATTCAGCATCACTCATCTCATTTATGATTTGCTCTAACTCTTCAGGCTTCAAAGGAATTCGTGTACCCATTTTTTAAATTTTAGACAGTAAAATAACTATTATCAACTAACAAAACTGAACTAAATTATATAAAATATATACAACTGATTCAATAAATAAAACACTAAATAGATTTAGTATCTTCATAAACTGTTTACACATATATGTACGTACACTAGGGCCCTAAATTTGTATAAGAATCATTTTGTCTAGAAGATAACATTATGTCAGGTGGTAGTTCACGATATAAAACTTATATCTTCTTCTCCTTCTTTCTCTTTTACTCTCTTATACCATTACGGTGTCGAGGGGACCGGACACATGGAGCCGCAGAGTGGTCACCCATTCTTGTTCAGGCCAAGCAGGCCACTGCCTAACTTTATATATGTCAGAATTACGTTCACTCCCACTCTGCCGTACTGACGGTTACAAAACTTATATCAAAAAAGAAAGTAACAGAAGGCATGTAAAGCAACAAAGTCAAGCAGCTACAGAGTCCAAAAGCACTAGAAGTTGATATGAGAACAAAATAAAATCTCATTCGGGTCCATTGGACCGGCTCGGTAGACAGGCGGCTAAATTTATCGAAATTTGCAAAATTTAAAGGCAATTTCAAAATTTTGTATTTTTGAAAGTGAATTATATGTACATAATAGCTGAAATTATATGCTTTCAAATTGTTTTCTATCGTTCGGAAACACGTTAACTTTTCCATATTTTAGTATTGAAGATTCTAGATTTGTTTTCTACATCTTTTAATATTTTTTTTGTAATTTTAATGTCAAATTTCAAAATGTTGTCATTTTGACTGGAATTTTAAATTATTGGCACGTCAACTCTTCGATATTGTAGTGCTGAAAATATTAAATTTCCTTTGCTGACTTTAATGCCAAAATTTCAAAATCTGATATTTTTTAATGGAATTCTGTATTTGAAATTACAGTTTTTCAGTTTGTTTCTACCGTTCGAAAGCATGCTAACTTTTCCATATTTCTGTACCGAAAATAAGATTTTCTTATAGTTTCTCCTGAAGTCTTAAGGATTTTCTTCTCTAAATTTGAAGTCAAATTTTTAAATTTTGTATTTTTTGATTTAAATCGACTCCTAGGTATGAAATTATTAGCTTTTGATTTTTGTCTTTTAATTTCTCCTTAGTCATTAGAATTTTCGTTTCTACATTTAAAACCTAATTTCAAAATGTAATTCTTTTTTAATGGAATGTTTGGCGTGGCGTTGGAAATCATGCCAACTTTTGTATATCTAGTATTGAAAACTCTGAATTTTAATTTCTTTCCCCTATAAATTTTCCGTTGCTAAATTTAAGGCAAATTTAAAAATTTTGTATTTCTGAAATGAAATTCTACTTGAAATTATTCTTGTACTGAAAACTCTAGAATTTCTTTTAATTTATTCTTACCAAATTTCAATATCTTGTATTTCTAAATTACTTCGAAACATTTGGTGTGAAGAACCTTTGACTTCCATTTCAGTTCATAAAAATAAACACGACAAAACAATTTTTTTTCTGTAGCAGCTGTTAAAGTACTACTTTAACAGCAAGTACTACTTTAACACCAAGGGTAGATAAAGTACTTTATTTTTTGTTTTTAACCCTAAAACGCCTATACTAATGACATTTTAAAACGTCACTCGATTTGTAATTTTTTAAACGTCAATGTCAAATAAAATTTATTTTATAATTTTTTTCCTTTAAAATAAACGCTATAGAAAAATATAGAGTATTATACACGACAATAAAATTTAATTATCTTCTCGAGCGTAGTTAGCGTCTCGACGCTAAAATACGCCCTCGAAGATAAAATACAATTTTATCGTCTTGTATAATAAATAACTATAACCTTTAAAAATAAAACTCAATTGAGAACAGTTTTTTTTTTAAATTAAATTTGATGTCACAATTCATAATTTCGTTATTCCCATTAATGCGAGCAAAATTGAAATAAAATTTTAAACTGCGTAGTTCTAAACACCACAAAATGGGATATAAATGCGATTATAATTCCATAAATGAACCGAGTTTCATGTAAATTTCGTACTAAAAGCTCCATCGAACGTTATATACTATATATAAGAGTAAATCGAAATAAGAGTTTACTACTTTCCATTAATATTCATACGATAGAGAGAACAAAGCGTTAGCAGCTGTAAACAAAGGCAGCCTTCGTTAACCCGAGCATTGATTCTAATGAAGAGGTTAATGGTTAGGTTTAATTAAAGGGTTCAAGTACCATTACTGTCCATTAATTTTGATAAAATGCTGAAAATTACTACTAATAATCCGGAATCCATTCTGTAAAAGAACGAATCCTAAAAAGAGATCCGGACGGATAATAAATCTTTAAATGAAACTCGTAACTCGAATTTTACATTATCTCGATAAATGTTGCAGGGTTGCTATATAATTCAACCACATTAGCTATAAAGGTTTTTAAATTCAGAACGCATGGAATATAATTCTCTCGAAATATAAAAGGCTCACTTAAGTTCCTTTTTTTTCTTATAAGAAAATAAAAAATGGACCTTTATTGTAATTTGAATGATAGCGAGTGAAAATATTAGCTTCTGCGTGCTTTCGTTAACCCTACGCAGATAAAGAATAAGGAAACACGAATGTATTGCTTACAAAAGATGTTACGCGATGTGATAACTTGCAAAATATACGCGGTTTTAAGAACACCGCCATGAACACAATATTATAATAAAAATACAAAAAATACGCTTCAAATTTTACCCGTTATCCTTGACGAAGTTAATAGAAGGAATGTAAACAGAAAAGCCAAGAAGTTACTTACCTAACTTTATATAAATTTGTACGAGACGGTTTTTGTGTTTTAATAAGACTCGTTTATACAGACATTCTTGTAACAATTACAATCTGCAAATTTGTTTAGAGTTCATATACTTTTTTTGCGTTATTTGGGGTAAACTGCCGATCAAACAATTTATTTAACTTCTGTTAGTATTTTCTAATCTAAATTTAAAATTGTTTGATTTCGTCAAATCTGAAATCAAATTTGTTTTTAGCTTGAAAATTTATTGCACATCCCCCAGAATAAATTACCTAAAAAGCAAAAATACGAGCGGTACTCGCGCTTTGTTAATTGCAACACGCGAGACAACCAGAAGAATTATCACAAAACAAATTACATTTTATCTCAACATCCTATATTTTATTGTAAACCTGAGTAAAAATAACACATGTTGCTTCTGAACTATTAAAAATAATAAATCTTTTAAAAACGGATAAGAAAATACTTTTTTCGGTGTGCTTTCTTTCTTATCTTTTTGTTTTCTTCTTAATTAAAACAAGTTAGTTTGTTTTCACGCAATTTTTCAATTCCTTAAAGTCTTGAAGCTTTCAATTACTCGAAAAAAGTGGAGCATTGTTTTCCATGTATTGAGATAGATCAGTATTTTCAAGAATTAAAAAAATAGATTTAATATAAATTCATAAATTAATAAAGAATGATTCTATTTGCCCATTCCAAAATAGGAAATGTCTACCAATTTCTCAATTTTTAAAGTTTAAATAGGTACCTATTTTTGATTTCACAGATCTTAATTTATTAATTTGTTTTTTCAAATATAATCAAGGATTTTTTCCAAACTCTCGTTACTTGTTGATATTTATATATTTGTCCTGAAAAGCTGATATAATTTGTAAAATTATACCCTGTGGTGTTGGTGGTTTTGTATAAAAACAAGTCATGTTTGTTTTTAATATTGTTAGTTTCTGTAATTAATTGTGTGTTGAATTCTACACATTTGTGATTTATTGATATAAACTGGTAAATAAGCTTTTCATATATGTTTTTCTGAATAAATCTCGTGCGTCAGCAACACAAAATGCTGCCTGTATTAAGCCGGGTATTGATTCTAATAAAACGTGTTCGTTAAGCCCCGAAAAAAATTCTGGTTTTCCTAGTTTTCGGTTTTCAGCAAAATTGTGTAACGTTTTTGTCCTGAAAAGGCTGACTATTTTTTTTGTTTGCTAATTTCCACGTTTTCAAGCTATCCAATCATCATATCGTAATAAAGGTCGCTAATTCTCATTGTTTCCTTCACCTTATCTTTCTGTCTTGTATGAGGACGCCCCTTTTTTCTTCTTCAATTAGGTATCCATTCGTATAAGCGTCGAGGCCATCTGGTATTCTGAATTCTTCTGAGGGGTCCATACCATAATAGCAATTTTTTGTCTATTCTTTGTATAATTGTTTCATTTTGAACTCTTTCAATTCTTGATCCTCCGCAACTTCTTCGCTAAACATCCATCTCAAGTGCATTTAATCTTCTATCAAGTGTTTTATTCAGTACTCATGCATGTTTCCGATCCATTCGTAGTTGTACTTTCCGTTATAGATTCATATACAGGGTGTCCCGCAATAGGATGTACATAGCTTCAGTACGTGTTCCTGGCCTCTTTTTAAGTCGAAAACTTCCAATAAACATATGGCCTAAAATTAATCGCTACAAAGTTATTCACATTTGGCCACCCAGGTCACCGGATATAACGCCGTTAGATTACTATCTCTGGGACCATATGAAGTCCTTGATGTATGCGATAAAGTCAAACACTAGAGATGAGTTGCTGGATCGAATAATTGATGCTTCCAATATCATCAAAAACGATCCCGACTCTATTATGAGGTCTGTCACCACGATTTCACAAAGGGCACGAATGTGCATAGGTAATCGAGGAGGCCATTTTGAAAACTTGAGATAGAAACTGTCACATAACTATAGAATTTTATTTTGTGAACCGTTAATTGATGTCCTTTACCAATAAAGTTTTGAATGTTTAGTGTTACTTATATATTATGTTCATTGGAAGTTTTCGACTTAAAAAGAGGACAGGTACAGGTACTGAAGCTATGTACATCCTATGGCGGGACACCCTGTATAATTCTATTTGTTTCTTTGGTGATTTTATTTCTTCATAGTGTTTAATTCATAAGTTTTACAGTTCTTCTTCCTTGTCCGATTTTGTTCATATTTTTTTTATTTCTGATTCTTTCCTTGGTAAACGTTACCCCTAGATATTTGTATTATCATCATTTTGTACTACCATATATTGGACCCCATTCTTCTTACTGCTCTATTAACTTTCTCACCGTATATTCTGCACCTTCTTTTTCTCCAGCTATAATTTCTTGGCCGTCGGCAAATAGCAAAGTGTTGTACTTCTGTATTATGTGCAAGTGACTTTTCCGTTAGTTGTGCATTGTCAATGTAGGAACGTTCTCCTTTGTTCTTCATATTCGCCTATCTCTTTCTCGATTTTTTCGGATATTCGTCCTTACATTCGAGTAACGAGTGCGACAGCAAATTCTGTTCAAACCTAAATTACTACTAGAAGAACTTAAAACTAAGGTTTTTCTCATTAGCAATTTCTATACTCTAATTACTTAATTACACTTATCTAATATGTAGACTAATAGGTTTGGTCCTCTTGAGTTTTATGGCCAGCATCGTGTTGTCGAGGAGCTGAATGACCTCAACATTGACGTGATGAAGAAGTCCCTATTCATGATTTCCGGCGAATTTTTTAATGTTTCTTCAATTTATAAGTCTCTATGAAGGTACCTGTTTCTGAAGTACCAAGGAACGTTAACAATGTTCCTCAGTACTGTATCCTGTAAGCGCTGGATGATGTTAATATTGGTCTTTCTGGCACAACCCCACAGCTGAATGCCATATGCCCATAGGGGCGTTCCCAGTTATTGATATACTTTTACTGTGAATTGCTACTGACACTCCACTCCTTGCTGGTTTGTTCCTATCTACTTTTCCGTAGACATGTGGATAGTGTTCGTTTTCTTCAACACCTTCGCCTTTTTTCTTAGTTTCGGTTAAAATACCTACTCTTAAATACCTCGAATGTTCCAGGTAGAAAAGTACATAACCCTTTTTCGTTACTATTTTCGATGTCTATTTGATCCGTCCGATTGTTTCCAAGGAGGGTTTCTAGAATTTTTAGCTTTCACAGAAGTTTTATGAACACCGAGGACTTGGTCCGGATTCAACCCCCGACTTGGGGGACCAGGTAAGTTTTGATCAAGGTATTCTTCCTATAGCCTTTGGTGATCCAACATCTCCCTTCAAGGCAGTAGTGCCGTACCAGGGCAGGGACCCTTACAGAGTCAGTTGAACCCTGGTTTTCTTAATAGGTTTCTACTCCTCTATCCCTCACCCTTTTGCAACCTGACTTGGGACAGACTTTGACGGTTTTTTTCTAATTGACGCCATAATCTACAGCAAATTTAAGTTTATAATTTTCAGCATGCGCTCTCACATCCGCAATTCAATTTATTAGAATTAGAAATTAGAAATATACAATTAAAAATAGAAATGCTTACAATAACTAAGAAGCTAAGATTTTAAATAAAGGCAATTTTGTTTCAATGTGTTTTCTTGCTCTTGCTATTTCTGAATTGAAAATGGTTTTAATTAAGTGCTTTAAAACATTCTTAAACATTAGAATTTATTAGCATAATAAAACGATCTTGAATTTAAATTCCTGAAGAAACCTAAATTAATATTTTAAATTGCTTTGTATTATTGGAGCTTTTAAATGTTAAGTTCTACATTTCATAACTTACCCTTATGAATCGTTAATAGGTAATTTTCTAAATTTCAATTCTGAAATACTACAAACTTTGTTCAAATTTAGATGTCAACTTGATTTGCTCAGTTAAGTTGATATCCACAATAAATTAAATTTGATTTCAAACGTTTATAATTATTTAGTCGACTTAAAAGTAAAAAAAAAACGGCAAGTTTAAAAAACTTAATGTTTGAAATACAGATTCAAAAGTCGAATTTTTCAAAATATTTACGCATTTACATAATTTCAGTTTGCAGCAAAGATTTTTAAAAATGGAAATTTTAATTTGTATTTTCAGTTGCCACATTCCTGATCCTTGCAAATCGATATTTTCTAATCTACAATCCATCTTTAAATTTTTTATTAACTTTTCCCGGTTTTAGGATTTCTACTGAAAATCAAAGTGAATTGTTAAATAAATTCAGCAAAATTGAAATCAATTAAAATCATCAATTCATGAATTCTGAAAATTGAAATTTTAATGCCGGTCCAGCTTGGTTGGGTTTCCTGAATTCCTTTTATCATATTTTAAACTCTGATTTCACAAAATAAGTTTCTGTTTTCTTCAGACTTCTAAAAACAGAACCTTTAGATTTTCTGAAGTCGTCAACCAAAAAGGTTTGAAAATTTATACAGTATTTTAATTTTTCAAAGGTTGGTATTAATTTAGTTTAATTGGATTTGATTTTCGCACCAATAATTTAGCAAATGGTTTCTATTTCTTCGATTTTTAAATTTTTGTTTAATGTTGTTTTAAAACTCACAATGCAAAGCCAAATTTTCGAATATACGATATTGAGAATTTTGAATTTTCTGTATTAATTTAAAATAGGTACTTAATATCAAACCTAAATTCAAAGAACTGAAATTTTAGTGTCTTAAAGTTTGGGTTATTTAAATCTGAAGCCCAGACTTGGATGTTTAGGTTTACAATTTTTTTGAATCTTCTAAATTTCTGTTTCTAAATGCTACACACTTAATTAAATTTTCAGATTAAACTTACGTATTCTGCTAAGGTATTTAATAGTTTTAATTCCTTTCCCTCTATTTAGTTCTTTCAGCCATTCGAATTGTAAATGCTTTTAATAGCAATTTTACAGCAGTTTTTAAAATTACGTAGGTAAATAAAAATAAAATACACTCGCCAACGACAAAAAACGATGAAGGAAATAGAAAAGCTGCAAAATGTTATTATAACACCACCTGACTCAACAAATTTCGTTATCTTCTGCTATCTGTTTATTACAGCAAACTCATCCATTTCCCATTTTCGTCCTCTCAGAAGCGATATATCAAAATTATTATCTTTTTGTAGCTAACTTTTTGTATTATCTTCGGGAAAGTAGTAAATTATAATAAGACCACAACAAAGGAAATTCAAATTTATGTATACATGGTAACGCTTATTGCGTATTCAACACGCGGGCAATGGGGTTTTTATGCAGTGCAATAAAAATGCCACAGTTTATAACGTAAAAAGAAATGTGTATCATTTGAGAATTTCCCTTTTTTTAAAGCTTTCCGTTATAATATTCGACCTTCACGGTAAACACACGGTCTCAGTGTACATTCGGAAAAATATTCATTTAAAAATGGAGCAAACCCCTAAAATCTTAATGATATACGAAAAGCTTGTAGGCTACCTCGGAGAAAAAACAATTGCTCGAAACTAAAAGGAGCAACCAAGTGGAGATATATTGCTGAAAATGACCTAGAAAATCTCTTGCTGCTTTATCACCTTCCTTTTTGTTTCGTAACTAATGCTTCGGAAACTGCAAACTTGAAAATTGCATCCCCATTATAGTCGCCGTGAAAAATAATGAAAAATAGCTTTACTACTTTCATCGAAGATGGAATTTTAGATGTAAACAGAAGATGTCGAGGTGATTGTAGAAGCAAAAAATATCGAGGGGAGATTTATAAATTTGCAGAGCTATTAAAACTCGATTATTTTCTCATTTTTGTATTTGGCACTTTACCTAACGTACTGGAAATTATTTTGAATTTTGAATTTAGGTTAGGGTATTTTTAGATCGTGTTGAATTTACACAAAGATTTATCGTAAAATAATTCCAAAAAAATCAGGATTAAAAGTTAAGATTAAATATGTATCGTAATATTAATAGATTAAATAACCGATTGAAGCTAAAATTTTTCTGAAGGTTGATTTAAGCAAAATTTTAGAAAGGTTTTGTTTATACCCTAAAATTTCTTATTAAGCGTTCTAATTTTTATTTACGAAAGGTAAATGTAAAAACCTACAAATTAAAATATGAAAACACAGATTTAAGCTTCAGTTTTTTGGACTAAAAGCTTTCCTAATATGTCAGGGTTGTTTTTGGGGCTGTGTCCGCAAGTAGTAAATAATTGAAGTTTTATTAACCTAGAATATCAAAGCTTTCGTAATCTGTTATTTAGTTTCCTTAAAAAAACTTAGTTCCTTGAATGTGGAAACACATTAGCGCATGTGAAAAATTAAATTACTGCCAAGTGACGAATTCTTTGCCTCAAAAATTATATTTTATTAGAACAACGCCCCTTTTTCACATTCGTTTTACTGAAAACCATTATCAAGAAACAATTATTTAAGGGATAAGTCCGATTCAAAGAGTTTTCGAGGACAAGTAAAGTAAAAGTTTCTCAAGTTGAAGTCCCAAGGTATAATAGTATATCCCTCTTCGGCAATCTTACTTGGCAGAAGTCTCTTGGTTAGCAAATGGGCCGTGAAACTGAGTTGTCAAGCCCAAAAACACCGCGGCCGCATGAATATAAACGGTTTCCGTACAAACTTTCTCACGTTATATCTTTTATAACGGTTAAACATTTCGGCGAAATTATTTTCTTTTTCTCCTATGCCCCTAATTGGCTCCTTTTTATAACAGCCCGTTGATTTAAATAAGTTAGTCAATCTCTGTTTAAAACACTAACTCGTAAATAATGGCATGGAAATTTGTTCAGGAAATGAGGTATAAAACTGAAAACGAAATTACAAAATCTAATTGAATATCTTTGAATGTAAACGACGGGAATTTTCGGTATAATAGAGTTGTCGTAATACAATGCCTTTCCTAAATACTTAACAAAGGATTTTTGTGTTTGTGCTTAAATTTTATTTCCAGTCGTAGAACGAATCTTATAAAGGATTTTCGGCAAATTTAAACGTCGAGAACGGGCTCAGAAATACATCGGCACTGATGTGGAAAAATTAAGAACCACTTGGGAATAATATAAGATTCCTAATTTACAGATTTTCACAAGGCTCTGAAGTCGTTTACAACTTAATAAAAAAGTCAATCAAAGTCAAACTAGTTTATATAACAATATTTAAATAGAAATTTTAAACATTTTGGTGGGTATTTCGCCACCATTTGCTAAGTATTAAAAATAAAACCTTGGAAACAGTAAGACAATTTGCTACATTTGAACCACGGAGTAGAAAAACAAGAGAAATCAAGAAGGTTGCTTTCTTAGTTTTCTGCAGTCTTAAGAATTTTTAATTATTGATCAGTTATGTTACTGAAAGATGATAAAGATTAGCCGGACAAATAAAAGAACAATGAACATCAAGGCCCTTAAATAAATGAAATTCAGGAAACAACGTCGAAAAGGCAGAGAGACACTTGGATAAGGACACATCCTAGAGAGCGGAAGGCTGTTTAACACAGTAACAACAAAAGGTGTGTATGGCAAAAATACAAAAAGAAGACCAAAATTCCAATATACGAGTATAAAGCAAACCCTTGAAGATGTCAAAATACCGCCGAAATACAAATAACTAGGAGAGGGTGAACTCGTAAGCTGCGGTAAGAAATAAAAGTTTATCAAAGAAAACATGTTTCAGGTTAATAATATAATTATCCAGAGCGACCAAAAAGTAATAAATTTGCTGAAAGATTTGAAAAAAGGAGCTAGGTTGTGAATTATTCGTTTTCTACAACCTGACAGTTTAAACTTGCCATTTAGATATGGATGTGAATTATTAAGATTTTTAAATTCTTATTTTAAAATTTTGATCGTGGTATTTAGGTTAACTTCTTATCGATTTTTGAGCCCAGCTAAGACTGAATTTTCTTATTTTTGCCTTAAAAGTACTATTAACAAATGTTATTATAATAAACATGTTTGAAACGCAAAAACCTATATTTGAAATATTGTATCTTGTATCAGAGGTCTTTTTTCACACTCAGCGGTTGCTGAAAACTACATTAAATTATTAACAATCAGCTTCTTTTGATGTACGAAGGCCATCCAGAATCTAATACCCATTTTGCTTTTAAACAAAAATTTAACCAGTTAACAATACAGGGTGACATTGAAAAAACTACAATGCATAGTACCACGCGATAGAGGACCATAAAATAATAAAAAAAGTTGTTATACGCTAATGTCCGATCGTCTTTTTTTTTAAGATACAGGATGTTAAAAGTTTGTTAGAAAATTTAAATTTTTTTAAATTTCTTCCGATTGTGAAGACATAATTGAACCAAAATTGGTGCACACTATGCCCTTGTAGGTGGCTATTTTGTGTATTTTAGTTTCGAGTATTATTAGAATATTATCATATTTTTAACGCGTTGAAACGCTTTCCTGTAGTTGGCTAGTATCTTGAAAAAAAAGGCGATCGGACATTAGCGTATAAGAACTTTTTTTATTATTTTATGGTCCTCTATCGCGTGGTACTATGCATTGTAGTTTTTTCAATGTCACCCTGTATATATTTATTTTCATACATTATGAACATTAATTTATTTGTTTACATAGTCACTACCCAAGGCTAAACATTTTTTGTAGCGTGAGACACGCTTCTGTATTCCAATGTCGTACAACTTTCCCACCTGTTCGTGCAACCACTTATTTACGGCGAATTTTAACTGATCACTGTTTCCATTCAATCCATACCCATTCACCCTCTAAATTTAAGAAAAATCAAGCAGACTTATCGCTATCGTTATCTGGGCCAGGAAGTGGTCTCAGAAATTTAGAAATTGTGGTATTTAATCTTGTAAAAGGTTAAAATCAAATCATCTAAACTTATCTTATTCTAATTTCTAAATAAAACGACGTACTTTCTTACGTAATATTTCGAAAATATTAGTCGATGGAGCGAGTTAACACCAATAAATTATGCTCAATTGCTGGCCCTTCCAGTTCATTAACAATTTGTAATCTAAGTACTGGCGCAGAATAAGAAAAGTATTGTTTAAACAGACTATTAAAAGCAGGTTTTATTCAAAAATGCTTCTGCCAAACTGCCAAACTTTGTGCACAGCATTATAATGACAAATGGAGCAAAAAAGTATTAAACCATTTTTTTCTAATATGCATAGTTTCTGAGGTAAAGCATGCTTTAATTTTACTTTTATTCTCGGGAAAAACAAAAAGAAAATGTTAAAGATACAGTAACAAAATTTTACGGATAATTAAGAGTCGAATACATCAAGTAACAATAAAACTTTATTAACAACCCCAAAATAATTCTACTTCTTCTTCGTTTTCTAGAGCTATACCATCCATAGTCGGATGTAAGCCTACCCAAGTTGTTTCCATTCTTGTCTGTTGCTGGCTCTTTGCATCCACTCATGACCGGCGTATCTTTTGATATCGTCCGTCCACCTTGTTTGGGGACGTCCTACCTATGTAACTCTTGTGTTTGCGCGGTCTCCATTCTATTATGCGTTTGGTCCACCGATTGTCTTCAAGTCTGGCAACATGGCCAGCCCAATTCCATCTCAACCTGCATATTCGGTATATCACATCTGTTACCTTTGATCTTCTTCATATTTCTGTGTTAGGTATGTGATCTTTAAGAGTGATGTTCAGCATGCGTCGTTCCATTGCTCGCTGGGTAATTTTCAGTCTTTCTGCGAAATAGTACTTTTAATAAAGAAAAATGTTTCTACTGAAAATTAAATCTTGAACACTAAATATAAAAACCTCTAAGTACGTATAACCTAACGCTTTTGTATTTACTGCAACGTTGCTTTTCTTACAAATAAGCATACGAATGACTAGCTACCTGAGTAAAGTGCAGCCAGCCCGCAGTTGCCGCCTAGTTTTTATCTACCAAAATATTCCTCTGTGCCCTCTACCAGAATTCACTTTCGACCTAAACTTACTGAACCACCTTAAAAATATGTAATTTTTAGGCTTACACTATTTTAATTTTAAACCTAAAACACAATTTGCACTTTCAAACATCAAAACTTCAGCTTTGATATTATTATTATTATTATTTATCAAACTCAATTTCATTCAAAAATTTAATTTTAGAAATTAAATTCTGTATGTCTGAAATGTACCAATTGTATTCCGAACTTTACAACTTGCAAACACGTCTGCAGACTTCCAGCTCAATGCTTGAAAGTCTGAGTGGCCCAAAAATTTCCTAAATTTGCTCTTTGTTCAGAAACTGTAGGGTTCATAGCTTATCTGAAGTTATACAATTGATTGTAAACATTATAATATTGTAATTAAATACACACAGAAGTTAATTGTTATTTAAAGATGAAGTTGTTAAGAATATATATTTTTAATTAATATTAATGAATTCTTTCGAGACTCTGCAGTGAAAAATATTTCCTGAACGGAGATTGTGTCTTTGATATTCGACTTTAAAAATTACACCAATTAATTTATTGTTCTTGGTCTACCTTCGGATTGTTCATGCTCGACTATGTTTCTTAACAATTTCCAAGAATGTTACTATTTACATACGTCCTAAAAAAACTCTCACGAAAGTTAAACTTTATAAATTTTGAATGAATTCGGAATATTCTTTACTTTCTCAAAGCTGTTTATTTATTTACAATAAATAAAACTGAAGCTTAATTTATTTTCTTTAATTAATTGGTTAAAACGTTTCTTTATTTGCTTTCCATAAAATATTCAGCATATTTTGCTTTACCTACTTTGACCTAATTTGGATCAAGGGTTTTGAACTCTGCAAACGCGCAGGAGCGAATGGTATCTTCCCTGCGCTGTAGCAGGGAATAGACTGCCTTACTAGGCACCTACCTGGTACTCTGCATCAGGGTACTCTTAGGGTACATTCCTGTGCACTGTATGACAGTGATAGTATTTATATCCAATACAAAACGTACACTGTACGATAACGCAAAGGACTTCAGACCTATCAGTCTCAGTCTAACCTCATTCCTTTTAAAAACACAGGAGAGGCTAGTTGAAAGGTATAAGTGCGGTCGTTTAGTCTGGAAACCTGGGAATAAAATGTTGTCCGTTCATTTATGGAAAAAGTTATGACGTTATCGCCACTTTTTATTTCGAAAATTTTCAAGTTCAAGGTCATACTTTTTTGACATTTTTGGTTTTAGAATTTCACGAGGAATCCAAATCTGCCAAAAAAATGGGGGTCGCCATTTCAAAAAAATGGCGATGACGTCATAACTTTTTCAAATATGGCGGAAAAAATTTTAACGATATGTCAAAATGTGTGAAATAAAAAATAAAAATTGACCTGTCCGAGGATTTTTTCCATAAATGAACGCACAACTTTTTATTCCCAGGTTTCCAGACTAAACGACCGCACTGTATAATAGATGAAGGGTTAGCTACATTATTAAGATCGAGAAGGCTACAAAGACTTTTCGACGGGGAC
Source organism: Melanotus villosus (assembly GCA_963082815.1). Lineage (NCBI taxonomy): Eukaryota > Metazoa > Arthropoda > Insecta > Coleoptera > Elateridae > Melanotus > Melanotus villosus. The sequence continues at coordinate 16,857,857 of OY720422.1, read as the reverse complement.
ATTTCTAGACATTGAAGGGACGTCTGACAACACCTCCTTTGGGTCGATATGTGCTGAGCATGGATGGGATCGAGCCAATTCTGGTGAGATGGATTAGGTCAATGCTGGGCAGCCGACAGATTATGTTCTCATTAGGTTACATCACGGTGAGGACAACTGTTTCTCAGGGATGCCCTCGGGATGAAGGTTTATCTCCACTCTTATTGTGTCTAATCTCAATGGGCTACTTAGGAAGCTTGCCGGAAAGGGAACGTTTGTGATATGTTACGCTGTTGGGCTCGCTATTCTGAAAACAAGTAAAGGAGCAGGGTTCACTTAAAACTGTGCAGAATTGCTGTATTAAGCAAGGCCTCAAACTTAATGCCAAGGTAGTAAACCTTACTAAAAAAAGAAACATGGATGGTTTCAAAGAACGTAGACTCTTCAACTGTATGCTAAACCCCTCTGAGACGATAAAGTATTTGGGTGTCATTCTTAATGCTAAGCTGATATAGAGCGGTCATGTGGAAAGACAAGTACAGAGTTCCTTTGGCTCTACTTGGAGTCTCAAACCTCAAATCACCCTGTGGTTGTACATTGCAGTCATAAGACCAATGATTTTCTATGCATCTTTGCTTTAGTGGATGGCCACCATAAGGAGAAACATTCAAAGATTAGCTTATTTTGGACATGTGTGATGGGAACCGTCCCCATCGCGGCCCTTGAAACGATTTTAGATCTCCCGCTTCTTCACCTAAATAACAGTCAGGCAGCAATTCAGGCGATCAGCTAGCCCAGAATCGCCTCAAGGCTGGTTCTAGAGTACTGCCTGGCATCAAATAGGCCCGGCGAAAACAACTGGGTCAAAATTCTATGAATTCCTGCACATAGCAAGATTGAGGGCAAGAAGTTGAGTGTCTGGCCAAGGGAGGTCCGTTGGAGTCTCCTTATGGACCTGAATCGGCTTTGAAAATCGCCCAAACGGATGCGAGGGAATTAAATTAATTATTAGCTTGGAGTGAACCTCCTTATAAGGTTGTTTTCCTGCGACAATACCAAGCAGATTGTACAGATGACCAGCAATAGGGTGGAGCGAAAAACCTTACATTTAAATTTGACTAAGCCTATATGCGGAAAAGTGGTCTAGTTATGAAACATTGCACCAAAAAAAAAATTAGAACTCGATCGGACATGATTTAGTGGTGCCCCCACCACTTTGAAGATTACGCCACGCGATCGTTAACAATACATGCACCGGCCGGTCGTTTAAGTATTCAATCGACTTCAGACGTGTCCACGTTGTTGTTTACTTTTACATTGACCTTTGCGGATTGAGTATCTGGAAGATTTTTCTGAAGAGTGGTGTGCAAACATTATTTACTGTTGGTGTTGTGCGCGGATAATTCTAGAAAAATGCCAAAAACTAGAAATTTGATCAAATGTCCTATATTTGGAGCTCCTACTAAGTTCACAAACCATGTGCTTCCTACTTATGCCGATACCTATTATGCGGAATTATTCATGTATTAGGCAAATATTGCTAGATTCTTCGCCAAACAAAGCAGAGCCCACTTTGACAAACATTTCGTCAATTTTGCTGGCAGAAATTAAAATTATCTGGTCAAAGTCCTCAATTCCCATCGTGTCAAATCAACAAATTTTGCATTTAATAAAGGGGTATAAAAAATATAGAAATCTCAAAAAACCTATCAAAAATCGGAAAACAGATCAGCTGAGTTTAAAACTGAACAACTTTAAATCCGTTTATGAAAACAAACTGTTTGACATTTCATTGTGCAAATACAAGAATATTACTTTATGTAGCTGCAAAATAAGAGTGCCAGTGAGAGAAAGAACTTTTTTAAGTGACCAAAGGAATGAGAGGAAAATGGTGATTGGGTCTGTTGATCGCGAAACAACAAAAAAACTTGAACGTGCTGCATACAGAAAATTAACTGAAACCGCTAGTGCAGCTACATCCTCTGACCACATGTTCCCAAGACCGGCAACATCAACAAGTATTATTGAAAAAGGAGGTTTAAGCAGTGAATGTTCAGACAAAAACATTTCAAGTGATTCTGAAACAAAAACTAGTCATATTGAAGAACAAGGCAACGGCAACTCAAATGATGAAATGAGACGTTTGCTTAAAAATAGAAAACAAATGCGTGTGAAACTGCCTAGCCTAGCTCAAGCTTGCGACCGCACGGGAGTTTCTAACAGGTCAGCTGCTACTATTGCAAGTGCGGTACTGAAAGATTTGGGTTTAATAAATGAAGAAAATAATAGACAGAAGCAAAGTGAGAAGAGAAAGAAGAAAAAGGAAACAACGAATGGCAAAAACAAGTGGCCATCAGTGAGCCTCTAAATGCAATCTATTTTGACGGTCGAAAAGACAGCACATTTCTTCAAGAAAAGAGAGGCAACAAATACTATAAGAAAACAGTAATAGAAGAACACATTGTCCTGCTATCTGAACCAGGATCAAAATATTTTGGACACTTAACGGTACAATCCGGAACTGCCAAAAATATTGAACAAAGCCTTCTATCTTTTTTGCAAACAAACACAGACTTATTAGATTTGGTTGCAGTGGTTGCGATGGTACGGCAGTTAATACTGGTATCCATAACGGAGTAATTCGTCGTTTAGAAGTCCATTTGAACAGACCGCTGCAGTGGTTCATTTGCTTGTTGCATGCAAATGAGCTGCCTTTACGACATTTAATTCACCATTTAAGTGGTAAAACAAAAGGACCTTCAGAATTTTCGGGAGATATCGGAAAAAAGTTACAGATTTGTGAACAACTGCCTGTAGTAAATTTTCGGAAGATTGAAAATGAATTGCCGAATATTGACCCTAGTATTTTGAGTAATGACCAAAAATATATGCTTGGAATTAGTTCTGCTGTTTCAACCAGCTTAGCTTACCGACAACCTGGTAAAATGGCTCATTCGCGGTGGCTTACTACGGCTAATCGAATTTTGCGTTTATATGTGGCCACAAGTGATCCTTCGGAAAACTTAGTACATTTAGCCGAATATACTCAAAAAGTTTACGTTCCCACTTGGTTTGACATTAAAGCACAGTCATCGTGTAAATACGGGCCTCTACATTTGTACAATACAATCAAACGTTCACGATTTCTCCCACAGGATTGAGGACAATTGTTGATAAAACAATTCAAACTAATAGATATTTTGCACATTCCGAAAACTTGTTACTGGCAATGCTTGGCGATACGAGGTTACATATTCGCGAACTGGCTTTAAGGCGTATTTTGAAATTTCGGTCTCAAAAATCTGCTACTCTTCGAAACTTTAAAATACCTAACATTAATTTTAATGCTACCGAATATATGGGACTGATATAATGGCACAACAGACACACTAGTATAACTGAGCCGCCAATTACCAAAAAGTTTTCTGACTAGTTATTGAAAAGTATGATTGAAAGTGTTCCAGAAGAAATAGATATTTTAAAATTCCCTTGCCATAGCCAAGCTGTGGAACGTTGCGTTAAATTGGTAACGGAAGCATCGTCCTTAGTCTGTGGAGCCGAAGCCAGAGATGGCTTTATCAGGGCACGAATCTCATCTCGAACCGTAATGCCAAAATTCAATACAAAATCCGAGTTTCTCAAAAATTTGTTTTTCGATATATTTCATAGGACAAATGTATGTTTTGGAAGTTTACTATTAAAAAATGCATTTTCTTTCATTATTTTCTTTATTTATATATCCATGCAACATTTGGCTCATATTAATACACATTTTTCGAAAAAAATATAATGAGCTCTGAGGCACCGTTAGATATTATCCAAAAAAACTGAAACTGAAACAACAACAATACACTATATATGAGACCACTTTTCGGCACATACGACAAAACAAATTTTGAAAAAAAAATTTTCTACCTATACGTTCGCTCCACCCTAACCAGCAAGCGCACAAGGATCGTCGCCGGTCTACTAGCAGATCATGAACACCTGAAGAAGTACCTGCACAGTATGGGAATTGCTAATGACCCATTATGTAGGAGATGCGATTCAGAAAAAGAATCCTCCATGCATATTATGTGCGAATGCCCTGCGCTTATGACATTAAGGCATAAGATGTTCGGAGTAGATATACTGGAACTACAAGCCCTTAGAGAAATATCTGTGAACAGGATCCTGGTTTTTGCTCTGGAATCTGGTCTTTTCAGGATAACTCAATGGGTAGTTAGCACAATGTGTCTCTTGGTCTGAGCGCACTCCGCTTTATACAGCCACCAGCAGAAGAAGAAGAAGAATGGCTTCTTTATAATTTTCACAAAGGTTTGAACCACTGGCTTCTGGATACTTGCAACAACGTTGTACCTGTAGACGCGAATCACTCAGACAAAACATTGGCGAATGTATCCATAAGTTAGTGGTGCAAATCCCTACTGAAGAAGTTTGTTTTTTATTTGTAGATTATTCAGTTTGATTAAAAACTACTTTTTATATCTAATGTTAATTTTAAATTCAAAATGTATTACTTTTATCAAATATTTCTGTTAAGAACATCTTCGGCTCAAAACTGCATTTACCAATCTATAATTTTCAATGTTTCGTTTTCCGAAAAACATTAAATGACTGAAAATTCTCAAATTAATCTTAGGTCCTAGCAATGATCGGAAAATCCAGCTCTTTAGCAATACAAGGGTTATATATTTGGTGCAGATTAAGTTGTTTTCCAAGTTCATACCGAAATAAACCTGCAAATAATTTATTTGAATAGACGCACCCGTAATTGCCAGTATTACTATACAAATACTGATATTCAGTATAATACAACATTGGCATCAAATCCCACGTTAGTTGGAATATAATATAGAAAACGTAATGCCACGTGAATACCCCCGTAATCACTTTTGAGGTTTTGATATTCTATTAGATCCGAAATAAACCGAAACTGAAAGAAGTCGCTTTTGATCGTAAAACGCTATTTGGCACTCATTTGGTTTACTCACGGAAACGAAGTGTTTCATCCCTATTTTCAACTCACGTAACCTTTTCGGGTGTTGTTGTTGTTCTTGGCAGTGAAAACCGATACGAGGAAATCGACGTCTGCCGTAAAATGCGCAACTGTCGTATTTAACTCTTTAAATTCCCTTTATATAAAAGGAAAACACATTAGCTCAGTTACTCGACATTTTACGTAAAATAATTAATTCGCGAATGTTCGCTAAAAGTCCCTTGTTTGCCTTCCAAACAGGGTTTACCGCACTCAATTAATGCTTGGTTTCTAGAGAAACTAAACTAAAGGAATTCCACTAAGAAAATCGTTTTGACAAAGCAAATATGCTGCGCGTGATCAAACATAAACCTTCAATTTCCTTCGCGTCCATTAAGGATATTTTTACAAACCAATTTTTTTCCTAAGAAACCAACCTCTTCCAGAAATTTTATTATCACCGGCGGTGGGTTACAAAAAAATAAAACTGGGGCAGAAATTTAATATGAATTAGGTGCGTAAAAAAGGAATGAAGACGGGATTAAACAAAATTTTCAAGTCGTGTAGTGTAAAACAATGAACTGGTAGAAGTCCGGAAGAAATACAGGTTATTCTGGGAGTTTTCGTTACTTTTTAATTTAGAAAAATAAAGCCCGCTATAAATATCCGAAGAATTAAAGGATGCGTTAGTAAAGTCGAACCCATAAATAAATTAAATAAATGAAGTTTCAATTATAAAGTATAACAGCACGAAAGGTAAACCATTCGGTGTTAAGGGGGAAGTTTGAACCTAATCAGTTAGAACGGGTTGCCGAAAGGGTTTCCAATTTAGTAGAATCGAAAGGAAAGGGTCTATTACGAAGAAATATCTTAAGACTCGGAGATAAAACAACACAGATTGATAGACGACGTTCCCCAATAACGTAGTATTCAACTTATGAGGATGATTCTTTTGTAACATATGTTTGTGAGTGGGAATCGCTGAACTAGCAGCGAACTTTTTGCAGCGATGACAGCACTAGAGACCTTCGCTTCTTCTCGATTTGCTGATAACGAGCTTTCGATACCGTGACCAACCGGTGGTTGAGCCATTTCAGTATTCTGCAATTTTTCTTTGTTTCATTTTCACGCTTCTTGATCTTGTCATAAAAAGTAGACCAGTTATCGGTTTTGAAACGATATCTTTTACTTTTTTAAAGTTTTATCTTTCATATTTCAGCGAATTTCAAAGAAACGAACGCCATAATTGCTTCTGTTGTGTTTTTGCGGCGTCCTCCTCCTTCCTTCCGCGTACGTAGAACGTTAACGAGTAGCGGAGGAAATCGAATTCTTAAGTTAAAAGTAATAAATATTACACGCGTCCCTTCTTGTGCTCATAAACAAATCTAACTTTTGTTATTTATAAAAACGCCGGGTTATTTATCGCGGTGGCGCAAGTGGATAGCAAGTTCTTGATTTATTCTCCGGGGGCAGCGTTAAGCTCCCGTTGGAAATTGATTGAATTACCGGCCCAGATAAACTATTCAAGTATCCCTCCATCACTCTCCTTGTAAGACGAGTTATATTTCATCGGCTTTAGTCTTCCACCAATAAAAGGTTTTAAAGTTCACCCTTTTCTTATCCCTTTTTAGAAGGACCTTTTCATATGAATAATATTAATAACGAAAGCTTCTGTCGTAAAACTGTAATTTGGATCGAAAATTATGAAATGGGACGTTTGTAAACTTTCAGTATTTTCAGTGCTGAAACCATACTTATTATCTTATTAAGCTCTTGCAATTTTTAAATTTAAAATCCAAACATAATTTGCCCTTAACGACATCTTTCAAAAAACCAAACTTAATTTGGAACACTTTTCAACATATTAATTTTATGTTTTCTTTCAGGATGTGCACGTGTTTTAAATACCGATCAGAATCAAAGGGGAAAGTAAAGGTAAGTTTTACCTGTTCCTATTTCAGACAGTCTGTTTTATTAATTCAACATTTGATAAATTCTAAGACTTCTTATTATTTATACGATTTTGTAAAAGGTTCAAGTTTCAGTTTCAGTTTTCGATGTAAAAGCATTAAAGCGTTGTGGATTTAGGGAGAGCTTTATTATTCGATAAAAAATTAATAAATTAAACAGATTGAAATTTCACGGCTTATTCTCAGAAGTAAAACGCTTCAGGTCTCAAATTGCTTACTTAATAAAAGGAAGATTAAAAATTTAAAAGCCGCCGTGAACACAAAACTCGAATTTTAGCCTCCCTGTAATTCGGTTAAAGATAAATGAACGGTTATACTTCACCTCGTTTTTCTTCTCTTTAACGAATGCCTCAATACTTAATCCTCGGTCCTCATCCGTCTAAATCCAAACACTCTAATTTTCCATTCGGCTTCCGGAGCACCCACTTTGAAGTAAGGGTTATTTTAATACAAAAAAACGTCGAATTCTTTTTAGGGAAAAGGCCTTTCGCGCTTGTATTTTAAAACGGAACAAATTTTCCCGGACCTTTACACACTGCGCATTTCAACGAGCCGGCTCTTTATTTTAACATTTTTGTAAAAGCGTCGACGAATAGTTAGTAGAAAGCTACATCAACTCGACCCCACTTAATATTAATAGTTGCTCTCATTCTTTTCTAGAACGGCATAAAACGCTTACAGGAAAGCAAACGAACCGACCTTAAATTACGAAAGATCTCAAATTAATTATTCCATTAATTCTCCAACCCGGAAATTTTAATAACCGCCGTTAAGTGACTATTTTAACAACAGGGAACACAAAGTTTCTGTAATTTCATCGTAATGAATTACTCATTTCATCATTTGTTGAGATTGCATTTTATATTCTACACAAAATTTTTGTTATACGTTTCAGACACATTTTCACCAAGAACGGTGGCGTTAATTGAAATGCACTATCTTTCAATCGTATCAAAATAAATAACCAGGTTTGACCTTTTTACCCTTGTTTCTTTCTTGCGAAACAGTTCTGTGTTTTCCACACTGACAAATTGCACTTTTTAGTGTACTTTTGTCGAAGAAATTCCCATCCAAACCTATCGTTCAAGTCTTGAAAGAGAAAAATCTACATCTGTTAAGTTTGAACAGACATTTATTATCAGAAAAACAACTCGATATATTTCTAAAGAATTTGTACACTTCCGTTCGATGCAAGCTTGTAGACTCGCAAAAATCAGAAGTTTCTATTTAAGCGAGCAAATTTCAGTCATTTTTCACTTTTTATTATTCCCGACGTCATTCCTCTTATTAAAATTTTAAAGGAAGGCGTTTTCGCTTTCCTACTCCCGCCCCTGTGGTATTTCCAGTATATAAACGTAAATTTACATACTACATTCAGAAACTATAAAAAAAATCAACAATTTTTTTCTAAATGACACGCACCAGATGAATAATAGAAACGTAAACCGTAATAATTTACCGCATTTGTGATATTCATGTGGCAGTATAATTGCTTGCGTTCTCTTTCCTGTCGTGTTGATATCCATCGCTGAATTTAAGCGACACCACCCTCTTGACAGCTAAAAGCTCGGCAATTAATAAAATACCGAAAATTCTTTTTAACTTGTGAAATTTAAACTAGGAAGAAAATTCCTTGTTTAAGGATGTGAAAATTCGAATCTTTTTGAATGAAAATTTTTACGTTATATATTTACAAAAATTTGAAACTTGGAAAGGAAGACATTAAGACTGCAGTTTTCAATGGAGTTTCAAATAAATGCCGAAATAAGAACTGCAACGAAATGTATCCGAATTGATCATCTTATGTAGCTCCGTTCAACTAACTAACCGTAAGAACAGAATAATGTCGTAAGACGGGCCATTGTTTGTAGTTTACGTAGATCGGAGAGTGGAGTGGACAAACGGAACCACATATAAAGTGACCTTGATAAACAATGAAATGGGTAATTTCCGGTCCTTAGAACTAGAGAGTCAGTGGAAAGACAATTGAGTTCACCAGTGAAATGCTTTTCTTTAATATTATTCTCCGGAACATCTATAAAATTAAGGAAGGAATAAAGTTTCTTTCCCTACTTTATTTAGCTTTTTAATTAACCTTTAAGAAATCGATTCTTAAATTCCAGTCACCTTCCGAACTATAAAATAATAAAAGATTGTTAATCGTGATGAAAGTTTTCAGGGTCCTAAATAAATCGACTGAACTTAGTTAAATTTTAATACTGGATTCTGGAATTGATAATGTTTGCTTTAATAATTTTAAAAATGGCGTTTAGTTGCTTTCTTGAAAACTACAAAGATTCTTCTGAAATTTATCAAATATAAGGCGATCAAAAAGTAAACCGATGATGAAGCCTATGGAATTATCAGGCCATTTGCATGATAAGTTAAAAAAAAATTGAATTTAGGGTAGGTGGTGGTAGATGGGGGCCAATTTCAGTATTGCACTACATTTAGTTTAATTTTATTTTAAAAAAATCTAAAAAAAAAACAAACAAGGGTATGGTTAATACCAACCACTGCCGGCCCCTGAAGATATTCAAAACGTAATTGGAGTAAAGGCAACAAATTTTATAACTAATTGTAAAAATAAGCTTAATAAATTAAATTACAACGAAAAGATCATCAAAAAAATCCCCAAATCCAGACATGTTAACCTTAAAATCAGATACATCTAATAAAACAGAAAAAATGAAAAAACGGGAATATGGACTTAAAATGGACCACTTGTTAAGTGATACTACCACCTACAAAAAAAATAATAGATAGAAGCCCTAGCGACACAATACAAAGGTAAATTAATGAGTTAGCAGCTAATTGGAAAAAGAAATTGATAGATAAGGATAGTGTTGGAACAAAACTGTCTTTTTACAGGCCATTTACGGCCATAGCTTTTTCTACAACTTCCTTCCATCGTTTTCTGTTTGTGGCAACTTCTGTCCAGTTCCATATTTGCAATTTTGCCAGCCCTTCTTTAACTGCGTTCAAACATTTTCTCTTGACCTTCCTCGTTTTTTAGTTCCGCCTACGCTACCTCTTGATTTGATGATTTTTTTGTTGGATTTTCTTGTATCAACTATTCGACATATCCCTTCTACTTTGATGTGATTTATTATAGCTAATTAGTTCTTCTGTTCTTTTAACTTCTTGCTTCTGTAAATTTTCCGCAACACTCTCCGCTCCCATACCTCTACTCTTATCTAATCTATTTGTTCAAGATCCACATTTCACTGCAATATACAACTGTTGGCCTTATCACTGTGTAAATTCTTGCTTTAATGAGGCATCTCCTTTGATTTAAAAATGTATTTTAAAGAAACCACAAATTTGTCTCCTTTTGCTATTCTGGCACTTATTGCTTTGCTGTTTTCACAATTGTCTGTTACTATAACATCCAACAACACCACACTATTAACTTTTTCAAACACAAATTCACGATTATGTATTCAAATCACTTTCAGGATTTCATTCTGCTGTCTTTTTTCGTTTGCGATTCCTCTCATTTTCATGTACTTCATTTTTTGGTGATTGATTCGTAATCCTGTTTTTGCTGCGGCTGTTTCCATTCGTTGGGCCAACTGCTTGAGCTCTGCTTTGTTTTTGTTAACACTGTTACACCATCATCGTATGCCAGACACTGGTGGTATTTCGTATATGGTGTTCCATCACTATTCATTTCACAGTCCCATAGTTTCCTTTTTCTTCAAACGTCATAAAAACACGACATTGTGTCCTTGGATACACACAGTTAAACATTCATTTTTACTCCTAGGAGTAAAAGTTACAACTTTTTCTGCCTAGGAGTAAAAATGACCAAATGAACCAATGACAACTCGTAATTTTTCTGTTTTTATAACAAAGCAACCCGTAGCAATGACAGCTGGTATAACGTTCATTTTGGACTTTTTTAAAATTTTCTTGGTGAATTGCTTTTAATTTATGCGTTTGAAGAAAAAGTAAGATGTGCTATTCGGAGTAAAAGTGATTTTGTGTGCCTCGCATGAAATTGCCCGACTTCGCTCGTCGTTCAAACGTCATGCTCGGAACACAAAATGACACTTTTACTCCTAATAACACAATATACTATTCTAGTGCTGGATTTAACAGCACTATAGAAAGAGGATCTCCTTGTCTAAGACTTGGATGTACCATAAAAGAATCTGATTTTTCTCCATTACACCTTACTTTATTGTGTGAGCCTTCTAAAATCATTTCTACTACGTTTACTAATTTGGTTGGTATACTCTTTCATTGTTTGACAAAGTTCAACCCTGCTTAGTGAATCGCAAGCTCTTTTTAAGTCTACAGAGTCAAAATATGGTTTGTGACTGCTCTATCACTTCGGAAACCACATCTTCAGTTATCCTTTCCGCATACTCTGTTAACCTACAATTATTACAATCTACTTTATCGCCCTTTTTATCCAGTGGTGTAATTATTGCCGTCGTCCAGATTTTTATCATTTCTTCTTTGGCCCAAACATCAGACACCAGTTCATATTATATTTTCTTTTGTATTGGTCCGCCCCCACATTTAGTTAATTCTGATGTTAACTCATTATCTCCTGGGTATTTATTACTTTCTATTTCCTTACCTCTTGGTAGAAGTTTTTTATTTCCTTGTTTCTAATTCCTTCATTTCCAAGTTTGCTCTTTTCATTGGTCTGCACAGAACCTTCATTTTTCTTCTTTGCTTCTGATATTTTATTTTGTCTTCTTCTGTGTTGCCTTCTGTCATTCTCATTTTGACATGTTTTAGCGTTTATCAAGGACAACCTTCCTATAATAACTGGAACTCAGATCCCCAATTTTTTGAACTTCTATTCTACAAAATTTCATAACTCCTCAATAGAATTTGAACCTAAATATTTTAAACATTTTTTTAATATACGAACAAAAGATTCCCGTATTTTTTTAATTCGCTATTAAACATGTAGACTCCTGAAGTTTTTATTAGCTCTTATTAAAAAATTTTCAATGCATTCACAACAACAAAAAATAACGTGGCGGAGTGATTGCAGCAGGCTAATTAGAACGTAGATTGAAACAACAGGTTCGCTGCAAGTTTTTCAGTTTTGTTTTGGATATTTTCGTTTGCAATTCCGGTACAAATGACAAAAGACACGAACGGGATGCAGAGACGAGTATAATTATAGGGCGAAGTACATAAACGGCAGGTCTTTTAGGAGGCGAGTGCCTTACTATTTCATAAAAACGAAGCCGATACTTCAACGTTACGACTTCCTAAAATGCGTGAAAATAAGGTATATTACCTAACATTTTACGCGTTTTACATTAAACCCAACAACCGAACAGAGAGAAAACCGTCGCTACACGAGCTAATAAATAAAGTTCCAACGGCGTAAAACGGCGAGTCTCATCGACAGTATACACCATTGTGCCGGTTTGCGGCAGACAGTTATATGCATATGCATTATCCTTGATGTCCATATTGTGTAGAAGGATTTACATGAATTTGACAGCCCCCTGATTGCTCCCTGCTCAGTTTACTTCCCCTAGTTAGAGTTATATTTCACGATATTGTTTGTTACCTAAATAGGTGACGCGATGTGTGAAGTGCGATTGATTTATTTGAGCCATATCAACTGATTTATTGCGAAATCTAGTATGCTTTGCCTGTATGTGCGCTCCTAAACCGTTGAATTATGTTTTACAAATATAATAACAATCACAAACCAGCAGATAACGGCCCTTTGTTCTTGGTTCCGATTTTTCTCATGAATATTTCGAGTCCTAATTTAAAGTTTTCAGCTAAAATTTTCGACTAAGAGGATCTCTACAAATTTTACATTTATTTGTAAAAACAGAGTACTGAAACGACCGACATTTAATGCAAATTTTCATGTTTTATTGTCAGACTATTAAACCATTTAGTTGAACATAAAAGTTAAAGTTTGTGGTACAGCTCGAAGTTGACCATTATTCTTTGGGAACTTGAAATGTTCCTGGAAACTTATAGCTTTAAATATGTACCTATTTATATTATGATGGAATACTCTTTTATTGGTCCCGTTTTTTCGTTTTCCAGAAAGTATTTAACCTTTTCCTGTATTTAAAATCAGATATATAGGTACTAATTTCACTTTTGTTTCAGATATTTCAAAGGTTTGGCAATCATTTGGCTCAATCCGCAAATTTGGAAATATTAAACTTATTAAAGTATCTCACTCTCGATCTCTTTCTTTTCTGTATTTACTCTTTTCTTAACATTTTAAAGTTTTTAAATTTGAAATTTAGCACCTTAACTTTTTATTTTCGTTGTATAAATACAGTTTCTGCATTTAGAGCTTGGTGGGGTAAGATTTTTGCCTTGTAAAATGGATTTTTTCCTATTCTTCATTTCAGCTCATATTACTCCGCCTCCCGACATGGGCTCCTTCCATGTCTTTTTATTCTTTTCCTTCTTTGAGTTTTTGCGGCAAACCAATGTATTTCGGCGATGCTCTTTTAATTCATTCAGCCACAATCTCTTTGGGTTTGGTTTTTCGAGGCCATCCGTCTACAATTTTGGACGGCAACAAGATAGAGAAACTCGCACTTCGTTCCGTGTAAATCATCTATTTATCGAAAAAAAACACCTGTTTGAACTAATTTAGTTACATAAGATTGCTAGAACTGAATAAACACTAACTCAGTCTAATTTACGTTTCCCTAATAATTAATTTATTTACACCAATAATGTTCACTAATTGTCCGTTTTTCTCATGCATTAAGATTTGTTTCAACTCCACGGGCGTAGCGATATTCCCTCTGGTCGATCGTCCTGTTCTGTTTGGCAGCGTTTATCTACCATCTTGCAAATTTTCCAAAACCTTCAGACGTTAGTGGCCCATAGCTTGCTGGAGTATCTTTCAGTTTGCCCCGATCTTCACTTATGAAAATATTATCATACACGAATCTTAGATTTCAAGATAAATCACTTTGGAAATACCCTTTAGGCAACACCTCTGTGTATTGGAATTTTATTTGTAATTATATTTTCATTTAGTTTTACTTATAGATACGGTTGCAATTTTATTTACGAGTATCCATGTTTTAGAAGATTTAAATATCTTGATTCGATTTGGGCATTATGCAGGCTTTGCTTTAAGATAAAAAAAATATTAAAATAAAATTCTTACAATCAACGAAATCCAATGAGGGCATTGTATTTTTCCTACTGATAAAATAATGTGCAAATACGATTCACCATATTAAAGCGCTTTTAAAAGCCCACTTCTCCAACCAGCTGGTTAGAATCAAATTAATTATTTATGCAATTTGTTCTAATTTTTCTCCTTCTTCTCTGTTATGCTTTGGATCTGTACCGTTGCGTCACTACGAGTTTTATTCCTGTTCCTTCTATCTCCTTCCTGGCCTTTCTATACTTCGTCTTCCTTTTTCTCTGTGTCCATAGTATATCTTAGGTAGCCTTACATTTTCCATTCGTTCTAGATTTTCTTTCCATTGCTGTCTATATTAATTTATAAAAGTTAATTAAGAGGTAGTAGTATTAGTTAGTATTTTTTTGTCTTTATCTGCTCAATAATGCCTTAAAAGTATCTTCTATTCTTTCCCTTCCCATTTTAAAATCTCGCATGTTATTTTATATTCCTTTGTTTCAGTGCTGTTCTTATCTCTTGTTTGTCTTCTGTTGATAATACGAGTATAATATCCTGTTGCCTACATTTCTACTAGTTAGTATTATACTTAGATCTAAACCTTCACTTTTGATTAACAAGCCTATTTCTTCTTTATTTTTCATTTTATTGATTTTTGGTTTTCCTTTTTATATTTTCAATTGAAGTACTTTCATATTCAGATTCTGAAAATCCCATCAAGTGAGGTAAACACTGCCGAAATGCACTATCAAATATGGGTTTATGGTCCAGGCAACAACGCCAAAGGCAAGGTCATATAATGATAAATTTCAGAGATGGCCGAACAAACGTCACGATGAAGAACGAAGTGGAAAACCTTCTGTTCTTAACGACGATCATTTGGCGTTTCACGATTTTTTATAAATAGCTGCAAATTTTCCTCAAATTTCACACACGGCACTGATGAAATTGTCATGAACAGATTATAGTACCACAAAATTGTGCGAGGTGGGTGTCAAAAGTGTTAACGGAGGATCACAAAAAATAGTGAATGGCCTCTGCGCTGACCTTCCAACGCTACGAAAACGAGGGGGATAAGTACCTGAACCACTCCGGCTGGTGACGAACTTGAATTTCGTACACAAAAGTTGAAACAAAGTAACAAAAAATGCAGCGGAAGCATGTTAGTTCCCCAAAGCCAAAATTACAACCAAGCGTTCGATAAAGAAACCTTATGACACAAACTAGGTCGTGCTTAACGGGCGCTGTATTCATATTGGCTAGCTCATTAAGTAAAGAGGCTGGAAATTTATTACTAATCAAAAAAACAAAAAAATGTCTGTACAGAGTCGTGAATTGGAAAATTGTAATTAATAGTGAAAACAAGGCGTCGCGGCGTTGTGGACGGCGACGGTGTGGACCTGGACCAGCGTGCCAGCGACGGCGACGGCTAAACGACTGCAGCGACTGCGAAGGTGGCAGTAAAGCTGAAGGCTGCGGGCTATGGAGGATGGTGTGACGAGGGCGCACGGCGTCAAATGAGCGGTGACTATGGCAACCTGGGCCTTGATCTGGCGAAAAGTGTGCCGAAGGTGGCGAAATGGCGGCGTCAGGCGACGTGGGTGATGGTGTGGCCTCAACAGTAGAGGGCGGCGTAAGTGGTGACTGGGAACAGATAGCGTCCGACGGCGTAAGCGGCGGTGAGCGGTTTTAGCGGATGATGGAGGTGGCTGGCAACGGGTAGAATAAGCGGCAGCGGGCAGTTCCAGCGTTGAGGTGGCTTGGAGCAGGCAACGTCCAGCGACGAGCGGTTCCAACAAAGTCAGAAAGTGAGGATGTGGCTGGAAACGGGTGTCGTAGGCGGCGGCGAGCAGTTCCAGCGTTGAGGTGGCTGGGAACGGCCAGCGCCTAACGTCGTAGGTGGCGACGAGCGGTTCGCGTTGAGGCGGTGATGGAAATCAAACGTGCAAGGATGTCGATCCTGATCACACATATGCATAGATGTTGACCTTGAATCAGCACACCGAGACGTTGATCTTGATCAAGCGCACCGAGATGTTGACGATGAGTTGGATTTTTCTAACGTATTTAGAGCCCGAAAATACGATGTTGCTCTCCCATTGGCTAGCGAGTGGTGCTATAAGTGGCAAAATAGGACAAAAAGCCTGTGTTTTTATTCTTCGGAGATAACTGTCCTAAATCTAATTACTGATTTGTCTAGTAGTTCGCATCGTCCTGATGGCGTCAGGGCGCATCGTTTGATACCCCACACGACCTGTTTGGGTCGAACGAGAAAGGGTTTATCATGGTTTGACGCTTCTCGTGAATAAAGACCTCGAGGTGTGTGATAGTAGGTAGATGATTATAAAGATAGCTTGAAGAGGAGTTTTATATTAAGACGTAGTCTATTTTTTTGGCTAGATTTAAATAACAGCAATTGCTCATTGCAGTTAGAAAGTTTTTATCAGCATTTATGTATTATATGACATAATTAATTCCGTTGAACTAAGGGAGAAAACTCGGTCCTTCCTTACCGCGGGTGAGGAGAAGCTTAAGCGGAAGGTCTCAGCTGGCAGTTTATGGAGCAGGCCGTTGAACAATGAATTTTGGGACCCTTTCTTATGGGGTTAATAGAAATGGAGCAATTTAAAATTTCAAAATCCTCGAACGGCTGTTGAAGAGTTGATACATGTCTTGTGATTGTTAGGTGAAGGGAAAATTTATGACCAGAAAGAAAGACAGAGGTTTTGTTTTTTGGAAAGGGTTTTGAAATACCAATTATAGCGTATCGTCGGCCGAAAGTCGAGGGCACAATCGAAGGTGTTACTTAAAGCTAACGTTTGTTAGCTTTAACGTTTGTTTTGGGACAGGAAAGGCGTATTGTTCGTTGATTTCCTGGAATGTGGTACAACAATTAATGCGGACATGTATGGTAACATCCTGAGAAAGTTAAGAAGGACGATTCAGAACAAAAGACGAGGACTGCTGACCTCTGCAGTTGTGATTTTGCACGATAACGTCTAACTGCATGTGGCAGGTAGCGCTATGCAATTCGTTGAGCGCGATTCAAGTGGTAAATTTTGGATCATCCATCAAACAATCTTAATTTGGTACTTAGTGATAATCACCTCTTCTTCCAACCTAAGAAATTTATAAGAATCCAACACTATTTTGTCGATAACGATGTGTTCAAAGCAACGGTACAAAATTGTTCTTTCATTGGCGGCAAATTTCTATGACGAAGGTACCTATATAAAGACTTCACTATATGATAAGCGTTTATATTCGGATGGTGACTACGAAAAGAAATAGTTTAGGAGTTAGATTTCAGCGTAATACCTTAGTTTTCTCTAAGTGACATAAAGTTTTAAGGAAGCTTTTACTATGTGAATTGTTTCCTCCATAGCAACAATTTTCCCGTATTCATTTTTATTTTTTTAGCATCAATAATGATAATATTCTGCGCAGTTAGTTATAAAACGCTTCTTACTTATCTACTTACTTATGTTCCTCTCCTACTTAGAATTCTAACCTTTCTTAGGTCTGCCTCGCGTTACTTTCTCTTCCGACCTAGACTCCCAAACTTCCTCCACTAAATTTCCTTCTTTCATTCTAATTAAGTGACAGTACCAGCTTAGCTGTTTGTACTGTATTTGTTCCTATATAGATTTAACTTTTAACCTTTCCCAAATCTCTGTATTTCTTATTCTATCGTTCTTAGTGGCTCCCTCAATTCTCACCAAAAAATTATTTTCGGCAGCTTGCAGTTTGATTTTTAACTTCTTACTGAGCACCCACGTTGCACCTCCGTATGTTAAGAACGGTTTACATACTGTTTTATATAACTTTGACCTTTGCCCTCACTCACTTCTTTTTTATTAAGGAATTCTGATCGTATTTATTAATTCTGCTGTTGCCCCTATTATATTATTAACATCACTTTCTACGTTTTCCTCGCTATCTAGATATTTTATGGTGTGGGAATGCTTCTAAACATACTAAATAATCAGCCGAAACAGTTGTTGCGCTGTTGCCTTAGCACAGATTAAACTTTCATCCATCATCTTCATCTCCTACAACCTACTGGACATAAGTCGTCCCCACTTCTCTCTATCTTGTGCTTTTCTTTTTCAATCCTTTTCTGCTATTGTTATTCTGGAAATATCGCCGGACCATTGGGTCTGCCCATACTTCTTCTGTCAGTACGTAGTCTCCAATCCATAGTCTTCCTAGTCCATCGCTCGTCATGACAGCGCGCCGTGTGTCCTGCCCACTGGCGTTTTAGCTTTGCAATTCTGTGAGCAACATCCGTAACTTTTGTATGGTTTCTAATCAACTCATTTGTTTTTCATTCGTGCAATGATATATTTACAATGGCTGTTTGGTAGCGGACAGATACTCCTCTACAATCTCGGTGGGGGACCAATCTACTTCAGGATTAGCGACGCTGACCACGCGAACCCTTGGTGTCTTCCGCCTTCTGCAATGGGAGAACCTTATCCTACCCCTTATTATATCCTCTCTTTTCAGAAATCTTCTAAATTTTCTCTCATTTACTTACTCAGCAACTCGTTTGGCCAGCCTTGTGGGTTATGGTCAAGCACCTCCCTGTTGGTGAACCAGTATACGTTCAAATAAATAAATAAATAAATAAGTAAACTGTGGCTTATTAACTTATAAATATACAAGTATAAAAGTTATGATATGCGCATATTGCTTTTAGCAATTAGCTGTGGGTTAGATGCGTATTTAGATTCCACCTATGTCCTTGCAGTAAATTACAAGTGTATCAGGTATCACCATTCGATATTTCTGCTAATCGTGAACGTGGTTGGGTCTTTTCGTGTTTGTTTTCACTTTTCCTTCGAGCTGTCTTATTCGTACTTGAAGTGGCACGCTTCATTGATTCAGTTATTTCACTACTTTTCTTATAACTAGCGCTAATCTATTATTGCTTTGGTCCTTGGGAGTACCGGTGTCGCCCTGTAATTATACCTATAAGAAATCCCGTTATCTGAAAAAAACTCTTTGAAAATAGTGAAACAGTCAGAGGTCACTCGTAAACGATGTTTAGTCAACCAGCATCTGCCATGAAGTCCTCAGTAGGAATTTCAAGCTATCATATGCACATGAAACATTTGCAGAATTTAACTTAAAGAAATAATATCATGCCCCACTAGGCATTAAATGCAATGTAAATTAATTATACGATTTCCGTGATTAATTTATAATTATTATGTTAGTTAAATGGAAAAAATTACTAAAAAAATAAATTTAGAAGCTTGAGTTGCTTTTAAGCTTACCTAGAATTTAAACAACCCTCTTAGCGTGATGACATCAGTTCCCTTTTCATACGGTATACGAATGAGAGTCTTTAGAAAGCAAAATTAACGCCAGATTCATAAACATGATGAATATGAGCCTTTTGAATAATACATCTATACAGAACTAAAATATGAAAGATAACGAAATGACAGAAATTTCATAGATGCCTCAATGGAATGGGAATTCGAAGCAACATTCCCAGCGCTAGTAACGTAATTATTTCCATAGTTAACGAGTCATTAAACGTTGGTTTTAATTAACGGAAATGTTTTACTAAAATGACCAGTATTTATGGCGGTAATACCATTAACTATTTTTCGTATATAATTAGGATGTTCTAATGTATTGAAAAAACCGATCATCATATTTATGTCGTTCCTTTTCAAGATGATATTCCCAAAACGAATTTTGTTATATTCCCTTGAAATTATCTGACGTGACATTAAAGTAATTGCTTGTCGAATTAATAAATTAAGGTCATGCGCCTTACATTTACGTTAATAATTTGTTATTTTAGTCGAACTATAAAAAAAAATTACTCGGCCGTAAATGAACCCTGATAAAAATTTAAAACCTCGTAGGAAAACCCGAGGGAGACATAAAAGGCTAAAATTTTGTTTTTAATTCGCTTTCATCACGCTTATTCCAACCTTGGAATAATCAAAACTTTCAAAGTTTTTCTTTTACATCCCTTATAATTTTGCTACAATAGCAAAAGAGAAAATTTCTTGCGTTTGTAAGTTGAAGGTTAAGGTTTAAACTTAAACTATTTAATCCGTAATTAAGATTAGATGTTCTCAGAAATTTCGGGTTTACCTTTCTTCTGGATTTACTCAAGCGGTGGATATAAAACCGTAATTTTGTTGATCGAATGATGTGGTTGGATGTATTAAACGAAACAAGCGGGCTGTTGATTGATGAATCGTATTAGTAACGATGTTTATTTAGCCAAGGAAATAATAAACTTATATTTTCGTTGGTTTACTCATAAAATGCTAGTCATTTTTTCGGGAAATTAAAAACGAATCTGTTGGCTTCCAAAATTATAAATATATATTATAAATTTATTTTTAAAACGAAATTTCTCCGAAATTTTAACAGAGCAGGAAATAGTGATGATAACCAAGAGAAAATTTAAAAGTAAAGTCAAGGCAAGTACTTCCTAGAAAATTACAAATCAATAGGTATTCAAGTTCTATCGAACCGCCTGTTAAACTCAAGTATTTCGATTTAGTAAATGTACCGAGGATTTTCTCGAACTAAATAGTCGGAGTTGGAATTATAAAAGGTTATCTTAGTCGGCTTTGAAGCCGAAGCAAATTAAGAATCTCGGAGATCGGACTAATTAATTAAGTTTAAGTTAAGGTCGTCTCTTGATTAATTTAATGTCAGTAACGGAAATAGTATATAAAACGTTACTACTGGGCCAGGGTAATTAGCTTTTTTTTTAAATCCTATAAAAACGCTTAAAGCCTATCAAGAAGAAAAGATTCAACATCTTGAAATGGTTTTTCATTTCTGAACCAATTAAAAAAATCGTATAGACAATGCTCAAAATGCTATAAAACAAATGTATTTGGTATTTGTATCGACAATAAGTGGCACTAAACGACTACTCTTTAAAACCACTGAAGGTTATTTGAAATTGCCATAGAAATAAATTTTACGAACTTAATTGGCTTATAAATTTTGTTTTGGTTGAAATTTAAAAGTCGGTGGAGTTTCATTTTCCGGAACCAAATGGGAACATTTTTCCTTTTAAATTGTAATGTTGGCAAGTAAACGCGGGCTGTATTTACTTTTTTCTTCGCCTTAGTGTGAGACCTTTGTCGTCGTTTGATATACTTACTCGACTATAAATTTTTTTTACCTCAATAAAATGTTGGCCCCGTGTTTTCCGAGCAAATTTAATATAACTCGACGGCAAAGACGGTTGTTCTCGTTCCTTCAGTATTAAGGGCCACAATTTTATCTAAAGAAAAACCGTAAAATGAGCCCGAAAAAAATGGACATTGTCCTCGTAACCGAAGTGGCGTAATTGAATGTAAATAATTCATATCCCCTTTTAGAAATAATACGGACAAGACATGAACGGTTTGATTAACGCCAGTCACGCGAACTCTTCTAAAGGGAATTTAATGAGAAAAGTGACGAGTTACATTTCTGATTATTAAAGCAAAAAGAGCCCTATTTGAAAAGTCTCAGTTTTCAGGCGTAAGAAAAGCCGAGGTGCATCTTTTCTGCGATTTTAAATTTCTCGGTTTTATCGCTCTGTAGAAAGGGTTTCCTTATTTAAGCAATACTAGGTGGAAAGCTTTCCCGCACTCGAGTGTTTTGAGTGCCATTTGACCTCACTTCACTGCGTTTATGCTGAAACTACTACTTCCACGGGCGTATATCTCTATAATTGCAACGTCACAACGAATACACCGAAATAAAATTCCTACCTAAGCCGGATAAACTAAGGAGTACACTTCCGTTTTTAGATGTTTACAGAGCCAGTTCTAATTTAAGACATTTTTTAGGGAAAAGGAAACTCTTGTACAAGATGAAGTTTCTCCAAAATAATTCCTTGAGTGCAGCAACTATTATGACTTGCGAGACACCTCTCAAGTTTTGTTTTTTGTAAAAGAAAGAGTTATTTGCAAACAATCTCAAATTTTAAGTAACTTTTTCTACAGCAGTGCGAATCTTTCCTTCTTAAAAATATTTAATAATCTTCTGAATTTCTTTCGGCGTTTCGCGATTTAAAGTAAATGAATTAAATTAAGTTTTGAGAGTGCACGATTAGCACGATTCCTAAAGTTTAAAGTTATAAATATAATTTTAAAAAGCCAAAGCACGAAATCAGTCTAAAGGTATTGTGAGATTCTAGGAAATCTAAACAGAGCCTTTGCACAACTTCTTTATTTTAATTAAATTACATTTCATACTTTAGTAGTTTTACAACTATATCGCACGTCTGCCGTCGTTGTTGTACTTCTCGCGCGCCCGACTTACTACTCACACTCCCGATGCACGTTGGACCGCCACCTGAACATCGGTCGCCTGCCATAATTCCCTTTCCCTTTTCCATCTTATAAGTTTACAGTGTCGAGGCATAAAATATTCAAATTGAAATTTAGAAAAATTGGTAACTGTAGCTGTTACAGCTTAAAGGCGTCCTCTATGTCTTTGAAAAAGTCATAATTTTCAGATTTTTATAACTGAAAAGTTCTTGCAGCTTGATGTTGAATAATATTTGAGAAGTTTGCTATTAGTACTGTGATAAATGCTGTAAACACAAAAAATTACGAACTAAATGAAAAACAAATAGAAGAAATGGGAAGCCGAAAAGCTAGAATCAATAAAGGTGTTTGGCGAAATGGAAACAAAGGTTGAACTGTCATAACGAGGACATATGATAATTTCACTCATTTCAACAAGTATAAGCAATCTTAAAGAATTAATAATGTTTACAAAAAAATACCATTGGGACCAAGTGAAAGTGATGGCAACCAAAATACATAACCAAATCTTATCAGCATAGTTAGAAAGTTACGAGGGGAAAGAAAGGTTGCTTAGAAAGATCTATTCAACGAAAAATAAAACAAAGAGAAGGCAAAGAAAATAATAAAGATAGGATACGAGAAGCTAACAATCAACGGAGAAATCTTTAAATCGGATTTCAAAGCAAAAGAAACTAACAGCTTATCCATCTGATAACAATACAAATAGCTATAAATAAAAATTATTTGGACAGAGTGTAGGAGGTAAATAATGCAACGAAAACGAATACGAATATTTGTATATTGGAATACAAATGAATTTAGTGGGAAAGAACAAGAAATTATTGAGGTATTTAATAACTGCAACTTAACAATATTAATAATAATACTAACAAATATTTATTTGTATAAATTATTATACTTTTTACAAAGGTGGTTGGCTTAATTTAATTTATTTGACATTACAGTTTTTATGGACGGTTTAACACATATCAAAGATAGAATGATTTACTTTAACCTTAACTATCACGGGAATATTACCATGCTATTTGCAATTTTTAACATAAAATTATGTGGCTTTACAATTCAACAACAACCTATCAAAGGTACAGCAGCTTCATTTAACTTTACATATCATTCCATTTTTCGCCTATGCTATTTAAAAGGTGTATGAATTAACATTATAAAAGGTAAGTAGAATGATTTACTTTAATCTTACCTATCATGGGAACATTACCATACAATTTGCAATTTTTAACATAACATTATTTGGCTTTACGTTCGGACCTCCTGAGTTCATTGGCGGCTGCAGATTTGCGATTAAATCGGCTGATTAGACCCTAAAGTCCAAATATTTTGACTACTGGATCAATTTTGAACAAATGCCAAAACGGCCTTACATGGCGGTGTGGGATGTCCTTTTCGGCTAATTTTAGGTTGCTGAAAGCGTCTATGACATTTAAAATGTGCACATTTCAACTCATATAGTGTATCTTTGCAACAATGATATGTACGAACACAGCTAGCGACAACATACAGTTTGTTTATCCAGAGTAGGTACATTAATATGTCTGCAAATGTTCTAATTGTGTGATTAATATTTTAAAATTGAATCTGTCCGTCACTTCCTGGTGAGGCGATGCAATATAACGCCGGGTAAATAGTACACTCCGCTGCTAAGCGACGCCGCACCGTCGCAAATTCCTTGACGAGCAGCGCTGGACTTTCGCAGGAATTGCGACGCTCAGAGAAATTATCTCATGCTGTTTATGTCAAAATGGTCGCGGATCCTTAACAGAACTTGGCCAGAAGCCAGAGAATTGTGACGGTATCATTTTCGACGCGGCTACACTTGTGCACAATATACCCCCACGGCTAGGTGTGACACTATTTCAGGACTATGTAAACCAACTGATGCAGCATGTTTCGAGGCATGCTAGAGAAATCAGGTCAAAAAAGATTGATATAGCCTGGGACATGTACTCACTAGAAAGCATAAAAAATTCTAAGAGAGAGAGAGAGAGCCGTGAAAGCGGTGTCCGCCGAAAGGATTTATCAATGAAAGGTTACTTGTTAATTATTGTATACTTCTTGCCGTAATACCTAAATGACTACCTTTTACAGGCGAAGTGCCGAAAGACTGGGCAGATTACCTAAGGAATTCACACAACAAAGAAGAACTTTTCTGCTTTCGAAGTTTCTAGCTCAATCGCTGCTGAAAACTACCGGATTTCATGTTGTTACTAATGTACGTTGCACGATCGAGTCAAACGCGGTAGCTCAATCATCACTCGCAGGACTTACTTGTGGTAGCTGCATGGAAGAAGCCGACGGCAGAATGATTTTACATGCCGTAGACATGGTAGAGCAGGGAGCAGAAACAGTCCTCATCCGAAGCACTGATACAGATGTTTTGGTTCTTGCTGTTTCTCACTTATTTAAGTTTCAATCACAAGGGCTCCGATATCTGTGGATTCTGTTCGAAGTAGGCAAAAATGCACGGTACATAGCAGTACACGATATAGCGGTCGCACTTGCACAACTTAAGGCAACGGCGCTTAGGGGGTTCCACGCGTTTACAGGCTGTGATACTACTTCGTATTTCGCAGGGAAAGGGAAACGAACTGCCTGGAAGGTATGGGACGTCTGTTCTCAGGCAACAGATGCATTCGCTGCATTGGGATACACTGTACAACCCAATACCTCCACGTTGCAGTCATTAGAGCGGTTTACCGTCCTACTGTAGTACTGTACGACACCAAGAGCGCAGCAACCACTGTAAATGTAGCATGGAAGGACTTGTTTGTCGGACAGAACAAACCTCTAGTGTTGATACCTCCAACATCGGCAGTTCTGCAACAGCATTTCAGCCGGGCCAAATCTGGGTCCAGGTAACTAAACGGTGTCCTGATGTATCTGACCTGTCCTTGTGCGGATGGCAGCAAACATCCTAGCCTAAGCCTAAGCAGCCTAAATGGACATCCTTACCGGACGTGTGGGAGGCATGTTATTCTCTGGACATGCTGCAAGGTTGCAACGCTATACGCTATACTGCACTGCACACCCGCCTGCAAATTATGCAAACGACTGTGCTCAAATTATTTTATAATTGCTTTCTCGGTTTGAAAATGATAAAGACTCATAGAACGCCCAAACAATAATACACTTATTTCTTCTCTTCCAGTTCCAAATTCATGCCAAACGAAGAAACGGAAAATTTTATTTCAAAGAAAAAATATATTATTTTTATTCAAATAAAGTTACCACATAATGCAATTGAGTGCATAATCAATGATAATACCACTTTACTCATAGCCCCAGGAAACACCTCATCGTAACTGTCAAAGTTGTTGAGTCTAAATAGTAATAAAAGTACTTTCCAGTGCATTGTACGGCATTCTAAATGTCATAAACGTATTCAGCATCCTGAAATTCCCCGAAAACATCCCACACCGCTATGTATAGCCGTTTTAATATTTGTTCCAAATTGACCCAGTATTCAGAATATTTGAACTTTACGGTCTAAATACCCGATCTAATCGCAAATCTGTGGCCGGAAATGAACTTAAGAGGTCCGAAATATACGGAAACCACACCAATAAGATGCATAAGGCCCCGGTAGAAATTTTTAAAATATTTAAATGGTATTTTGAGAAAATGGACGCCATTTTGAATCCTAAGGGGAATTTTTTTAGGCGCTTCGGCCCAAATCGCTTTAATGGGCCTGAGTAATAACTGTGCCAAGCGGCACACTTGTATCACAATTTGCAGATTGATAGGGCATTATAAACTTCTGTAGTGTTTGCTGCTTGGGGAACTTTGATGTTGGGTTGGTTGCCGTTTCATCCGGTGATTAACTGCCTCGCCCTCGTTTACTATCTTTACATTGTATAGAATTCATTTTGAAATTATCCCGCTCGTTGCATTATCTTTTTGTAGGTTATTATGCAAATTCGTTTGTGTAGATCCTATCTTCTTTCTTTATTCTAGTAAGGCCTTTAACTTAACATTATTAGCATTAACAGAAACAAGAAAAGGTAAACGGAATCATAAAAATGGAAGTGCAGGGGAAGCATACATCATACATAAAGATTGGGTGGAAAAAACAAAAAATTGGCATACAATTCTAGAAATTGAAATTGAAATTTTATGCTTAATAAATGTTTACCCACCAAATGAAGAAGAATTAGTAACAATAATGGAACAATTTTACGAGCAACTCCAGAATACAGTAGATGTACTAAAGGCACAAAAATCCTGCCAGGAGATTTTAATGGAAGAGTGGGCAACGACACCAATAATTAGGAAATTATGGAGAAGAACATAGAAACAGCGATGGAAAAAGGCTGTTGGATTTTTGAACAGAAAATAATTTAGGAGTAGTAAATAGTAAAGATATACAGGGAAATTTTCTTTTTAGTATACATATACCCTATGTATACTTTTATAATAAACGCAAATAGGCAACCCACTATACACTATAAACGTTAAAAAATTAGCATGCTGTGGCAAAAATCATCAAATTAAGTTAATGTCAAAAAATTAGTCTTTAACTGTTGCCGTTTTTATTTTCCTTTCTGTTTTGTATTGTTGATATTTTATGTTTTAGAATAATCGTTGAATTAAAATTATGTTGATATTCCACTAATTTTGATTTATTTTTTATTTACAAACATGAAACATAACCTTTACGCACCACGTGACGTGACGTTTATAGTGTATAGTGGGTTGCCTATTTGCGTTTATTATAAAAGTATACATAGGGGATATGTATATCTACTAAAAACAAAAATTCCCTGTACATAAATTCACCCAAGAAGAGCCAAGCAGGGAGGAAAAATCAATGACAGATTATGCAATAATGGAAGATGAACACAGAAAAGAAATTAAAGGCGCAATTGTACGAAGAGAAGCAGAAGCAAGGACGGATCATTATTTAGTCGCATCACAAATAACACTTTATAAACCAGAAACCAAATACAACTAAAAACAATGAAAAAAGTAAAAGATGCAGTCGCAAAAGCAAAAAGAGAAGAATGGGATAATATCGGAAACAAAATAGAAGAAAATTACAGCAATAACCAAAAACTATTTTACAGTGTGTTTAAAAATATACGACAGAAGAAAATTTGTTTTTTTTCCTGAAATAAAACATAAACGTTATAACACTCACAAATGAGAAAGAAATTACAAAGAGATGAAGACAACATGGTAAGGAATTACTTACAGACAAAAAGACATGACAAGGAAATACACCGGACGTGATAACGCAAGAAAACAATATAGAAGTTCAGGCAAGAAACAGTGATATAACATAACGAAACTAAAAATTGGAGGAGCTGCAGACTACGATAATATATGGGAAAAAATCAATTTAAATTATTAGCTATTGGAAATTTTAAATAAAATATGGAAACTGAAAACAATTCCTAAAGACTGGAAAATAGCCTTAATCCTCCTAACATACAAAGAAGAGACTCCAACGACTGCCACAATTATCGAGGAATTTCAGTAATCATCATAACAGCAAAAATTTATCAGGCCAGTCTGGAAAATAGGTTGTCGAAGACAAATAGTATGATACACAATTCGAATTCAGGCCCATAAGAGGCACACACACAAAATACAACATTTATCTTCTGCTTCTTCTTCACACAACTCCCAGTGAAGCAAAGGGCGCCTTCTGGCGGTTCAAGTAGAATTTTAAGTAGCAGGATTTTAGTCTTGTCCACGTTGACTTCCAGCCATTATTATTTAGCATTTTATACATTTTTCAATTCCAACGCCGTATGTTTTAAATTTCGTCGCCACATATCTTTACGTTTCCCGACTTACATTTTCCCCACGTTGTTGTAGTTCAGTACTTGCTGGGTTATATTATTATGTGGTTTCCTCAGTGTGTGGCCTAACCATTTTCGTTTCTTTATCGTTGCTTCAATTGTTTCATCGTCGTGTGCCTAGTATTAGTATTTTCTATGGTCAATAGATGTTACATATGATTGTCAGACGTTTGTTTGTATATGTTTGGGTTCTCCTGAAATATTTTTGTTTTCCATCCGCTCTATACATTTCACTTAAATAATTTCAGTTTCGTTCGCCTTGATATATTTTTGTCAGCCCATATTTGTCGTAACCTTTTGTGCTTGTGTTATTCTTCTGTTTATATCTTGTTCACTTCCTCCTTTCATATCTACTACACTTCCCAGATAACAACACTCTGAGACATCCTCTATCTCTTCTCCTTCTACTTTTATTCTGTTTCTTTGATTCACCGCCTTCACAAATATTTTGACTTTTTTGAAATTGATACTGAGTCCCATTTGTTTTGCTGTAAAAACTAATCTGTCCACTTTGTTCTGCATGTGTCATTCGACAGACATCATTTGCAAATTCCAAATCTTCAAGTTTACATAATAAGTTATAAGTTAATCCTGCCCTGTTGTCTGTTGTCTATTACTTTCAGGAACAATGTTGTTAACAGTATACAGCCTTGTTTGAGTTCAATGTTAATATTTATACTAAACAACTAATACAGAAAATAATAGAATGTAACAAAGCTATTAGTACATGTTTTATTGGTATAACCAAAGCATTTGACAAGGTTAGATCGTCGGATCTGTGAAGTGCTCATAGAGTTAAAAAAGTAAACGAAAATTTAATTGAAGGTATGAAAACCATCTACAACACAATGGCCAATTTAATTAGAACACAAAACCGCGAATCCGAAGAATTTATTATTACAATTAGAATTAGACATGGTGGAGCGTTAAGCCATAGCTCTTTATAAATTTAATCGATTAAATAATCCCAGAATGCTTAAAAGATACCATAAATGATGTACTTACTACAGATTAAATCCAATGAGTCTCTTTAACTTAGCATATGCTGATCATTTGGCAATTACAGCAAATAATTAAGAAAATGTGAATACTTGGAACAAAGTCCTCCAAGACACAATTTATAAATCAGCAGTGAGACATCAAAGGTTATGATATATGATAATAGCCAGAGAGCAACGGGCAATAAAAATTACAATAAACAACCAAGACCTGCAACAAGTTACATGCTGTAAATATTTAGATCACACAATAGAATAAAGCGGAAAAATCGAAGGAGATAAAAACAAGCGAATCTCAAGTGCAAACAAACTACTCTACACTCTAAATAAAAATTTCATAACTAAACGGGAACTCTCATCCAAAACCAAACTGAAAGTGGTTAAGGCCATTTTTTTATTACGACTCTAATATACGGTAGTGAAACGTGGGTGGTTGCTAAAAAACATGAAAGCAGACTTAAAACAATAGAATTGAAATACCTCCGGAAAGTGCTTAGTGTCAAAATAAGAAACGATGAAATAAGAAAAAGACTAACTATGGAAGTTAACAAAATAAGAAAGCACCATCAATTACGATGGTTTGGACATTTAACAGGAATAAAACTGGAGAAACTATTAAAAGCAATCTGGAATATCAGGAAAAATCAGAAAGGACATACTCGCTAAACCTGGAATGAACAGATAGTCATAATACTACATAACAGAAACTTGACTTGAAGCGAAGCTGAAAAAAAGCACAAAATCAACCGGAATGGAGGAAAATTATAACGAAGTAAAACTTTATTACCTCTACACTTTACAAAAGGTCGAAGAGGACCAAAGTACGTACGTATTTTTATTAAAAGCTAGCAATTAATTTCTGAGGATTGGAAATTAAAAAAAAAAGGGTTTAAAGAAGTAATGCTGTTTTGAATACGAATGTCCTTTTTCTTTTTGAGCGCCCGTATCCGGGCATTAAAGTAGTATTCTATATGTATAGGACAGTTTTTCACGGTGTTTTTCTATAGGTCTCTATCCATGGCGTTATGTGTACATCCATGTTCTGATGATCCAGTGAGTCTTTCTATTTGATCTAAATAACGTGAAGGTGACCAGCCTCTCGGTTTCTTGCCCTCGACTGTACCTTGGATAGTAAGTCTTTCTAAAGCTCATAATGTGGCCAAAGAATTTTAATATGAATCGATTTATAGATGTACTTAGTCTTTCTTTGATGTTAAGTTCGATAAGAATTGATTGATTTGTACGCCTTTTTATCCAAGACACTCTCAGTATTTTGCGCCAGTAAAATATCTCAAAGGCACCGATACGACGCCGTACCGTGGCCTTATATGTCATAATGGGGAAGACTAAAAATCGTATGAGTCGCAATTTAGTAGACTTTAACCCTCATACTACCGACTCAAATTTGTAACACGGAGTACCGTGTGGGGTACAAAGTTACCCCAACTTTGTTATCAATATTCCTGAATTGTGAGTGTCAAAATTGAATAAAAAATTCGGAAATTTACTTAGACAGCAAGCGATTTTCGCAGATTGTCGGAAATTCGGAAATGTTTTTTACATTTTGACACTGGTAATTCAGAAGTTTCGTGAACAGCTTATAGATTTCGTTACTTAGTACATAACAATGAATTTTGTAAAATCTAACCCACTATTTGATGAAAATTTATGAAAAAAATGCCACATACCTATATAATTGTTAACTAACAACAATTGGAATAAATTAAAGCTGTAAAATTCGGGAATACATTGCAGAAAGGCAATATTTAGCAATAAATTCGGCAATCACAGACTACCGTGTGGGGTAACATTGTACCCCAGCGCACTTTAACATGCGATAACTTTCATAAACAAATTATTTAAAAAAAAATCTAATAATGTCATAATGTGTGTAAAACTATAACTGACACACTTAAAAAAATTCAATTTGCTAAGGCTAAAATTAATAAAGACATTAATTAAAATCTGACGCTGGGGTACAAAGTTACCCCACACGGTAGTAGGAGGGTTAAGATTCTCCGATTTTTTGATATTCAGTTTGGCCAGTGCTGTTTTAGCGAGCGTAATTCTGCGTCGATTTTCGCATTCGCTGTCACCGTTGCTTACTTGCAATTCGTGCACCTAAGTATATAGAAGAACCTCTTCGGAGGCCACCAGGAGTGTCATATGGTCTGCGTACCTCAGATTGCATATACTTTTCTTCCCGCGAGATTTCTCCATTCCATCCCTCCGTGGCTGTTCGTATTATCCATTTTCCGTAGATGTTGAACATAACTGACGAGATGATACATCCTTGTCTCACTCCTTTTCCAATCCTAAATGATTGTGTTAGTTGGCTATATACTCTGACTTGGGCTTAATTTGAGTAGTATAGAATACGGTTTAGGATAACCAGATGAGCGGGGGGGGGGGGGCTACTAGTGTCAACATGATATTCCACACTCAACGCATTCAAAGACTTTTTAGTAGTCAAGGAAGCACCGATAGTCTGGTGTGTTATGTTATCTACAGTGCCGTAGCTAGACCTACTGGCGCCTGTGGCACGTCAGTAGTTTTTCGCCCCCCCCCCTACCTTTAACCCGAAATAAAAAATCTGATAAAATTTAAACTACATCTTTTATAAATCAAACCTTAACATAATAATACATATAGGATATAGGACCAAAAATACAGAAACATGTTAAAAAAATACTAAAACAGTGAATATTGCAAGATTTTTTGTCACACATGTCTAAACAAATAAATAAATAATAAATGCACTTTTC
This sequence comes from Melanotus villosus, assembly GCA_963082815.1. NCBI lineage: Eukaryota > Metazoa > Arthropoda > Insecta > Coleoptera > Elateridae > Melanotus > Melanotus villosus. The sequence goes on along the minus strand of OY720422.1, from coordinate 16,825,919 downwards.
CCAAATATTGCAAACACCTAACAATAACTGAATAGTTATTTTCATAACAAGTGCGGGAAGTTAGCGATTCTGAAACGAATGCAGGACGTACCTGCATGAGTTTGACTTTCCTAGATTTAGACTCGGCAAATATGTCTATAATATCATCATAATTTAAAGTAGTTATAGTTGATTTTTCAATTGAAATTATAAACATACCTGTTACTCGCTCTTGTCATACAGAAGAACGTAAATATGACTTCACAAGCTTAAGCTTACTGAAGGAACGCTCGCACGTAGCAGTAGTTACTGGGAGACTTAGAAATATTCTCAAAACTGTCTGTATGTTTGAGTAGATATTTTCAACAGACAGTTGATATAATAGCTTGCATACTTTTCAATGGTCCCGTCCCATTTCAATGAAATTTTCAAACAGTGTCTTACTTTGAAATTTGAGGCTTCCTATTTCTGAAGTCAGTTCATAGGCATTTATATCAGAAATCATAAGGATATTTTAGTGCACAATCTGCAGCTTTTTTTTCAGTTCCTCCACAGTCGTTGTATCTATAGAAAGTCCGTTTAAAAACCCAAAATCAAGTGCCACCTCATTAAGAGAGACAATCTTTCTTGAATTTGCATGATCATTGAGTCAAGCACCTGCAACAATGCTACTCTCAACTGCGTGGTGGAATCAAAAAGATGAGCTTCGGCGCTTGCTTTCTCTCCAGACATTTTAGGTTTTTTGCCAATTTTCTCTCCTAGGGCCTTTGAGGACTGAATCAGAGGTATAAAAAAGGTTTTCTATATTTTTTAATCTTATTCAAGAGTCCCTGAATCATTCGGGCGCCTTTAGATACATCATTTTGCTTTGAATGAGCGCCAAGCTACCCGAGCGTAGCAAGAGTTGGCGAAAATGAGATTACTGGGATTGTCAAGCTGTCATCGGGCGTCGCACCATCAACATTACTATTATTGTTTCCTAAATACAATGTGATTTAAAATAAACTGAAATTTTGAATGTCCCATTGAAATTTCATTAAACATCGTAGTTTTCGTAAGGAAAATGAGCGCCCCTAAAGTCTGTGCGCCTGTGGCAAATGCCACCTTTGCCACACCCTAGCTACGGCACTGGTTATCTAAGGCTTAAACACCAACAATTTATAGGAAATTTATCGTAAAAGCAAAGGCGATATAAATATGTAAGATGAAATGTTACTACAAATAGTCAAAATTAGAATTTATTTATAAATTTCTTACAGTCAATAATATAAGAATATATGTTTTTAAGAAACCTTTTAAGTTCTAAGAAAACTTACTTAATTAGTAAATTAGTAAGTGAGTAACAAGGAGAAAGAGATTGGAAATGTATTTTTTCTTAAAATAAAAAAAATATACGTAGTACATAGCACAGAAATGAAAACTTGATTTTAATTTTAAGTTCTGAACAAGATCAAATACAACATAAGGCTGAAAATGAGAAAGAAATTTATTTTAATCTTTAAACATGGTTTTTATAAACACTACGTCAGTCTATTCTTAAATTACAAAGTATTAGTATTGAAGCTTAAATGAGAAAAGTTGTAAAAACCCAAATAAGGATTTTGTCTTTTAATTTTCAGTATTTCTATAAAACAGTTTCAAGCGAACCTCGAAATTAAATTAAAGAAGTCATTTTTTGTTAAAGTGTTTTCTATAGCTAAACTGATTTTAATATACCTAAAGTCCAAATTTCCAATTTCACATATAAAGAAAGTACAAACAAAACTTTTTTATAGGAAATTTCAGTTTGATATAATAACTGTATCAAAGTTTTGCCAGGTTTAACAAGTAATTTGCCTCTTTACTTATTATTGAAATGTATGCATAATACAAAGTTACTTGATATAATTATTTCATACAGTAAACAAAGTTTGCATGGATTAAGTGTTAAAAAAGTACTTCATTTTGTTCAAGCTTGAAACTAGAAGTTGGATATAAAAATCAAATGTTAGCAAAAATTTGCCTTAATTTGCACATATTCATTCGCGTATAAATTTTTATGAGGGTTATATTTACTCATTTATGATACGGGCGCTGCTTTTGTTTAATGTGAGTGAGAACATTAAACTGAAAATCTACCGATGTAGATGTTGGATCTCCTATGACCTATCCTGAACCTGAGTTTGACAATCGATTTTATAATAGTTATCACCCTATTCCTGCCTTATCTTATCCTTCAAATTTAATTTTGTCGAACTTTCTAGGTTTTAAGTTTACATATCTTTGGAATTCCTTCTGAAAAATTTAAATTAAAACTAGATTTTCAACTGGCGCTTTTATCAAACCTGCATCTTTTCTAAAGTAACATCGTGGAAGGAGGGGATGTAGGAAACTGTTCGATTATTCAAACATCCGGCAGTACATTATCCTAGCACGCTAAAAATTAATTCTGGTGACGTCGATTCAGTTCACTGTGCTTCGATATAAACTTACCCATAACTCAATTTCATTAAACATAAGCCTCGATTTAATTTAGTGCCCTTTCAAAAGCGAACGCGTTTCCCCGGTATACACAACCGTTCTGAGGTAAATGGAAGGTGTATCAACCGGGAAGTTTTACCAGAAAACCGACGATGGTAAATTGTCAAGAGAGGTTCCACGACCAGTTTACTGAATGAGTGATGGAGCAGTTTCGAAAAGTTATTTAGTGGCAATTTGTTTCGTGTGTGTTTGTGACGCGTGGTCGTTAACTTTTAGTGTTAAGGTGTTTACGACTCACGTATTAACTTTTAGATTAATGTTTCAAATGTGACCCACAAATTATTGTGTTTTCTATCTTAAAACAAATAACACGAGTTGAGATTTGCTAAATACGTACGGAACTTTTAGAACCGCAATTTAAGAGCAAGCTACTTTTTCTTCTACTCCGATTTGAATTTCAAGGCACGTACTTGATAAAAACTCACCCTCATTTGTAGGACTAAAGAATTACAGCTCTACAGTTGCGTTGTTCTTGATACAGGCTGAGTACCTAATTAGGATGTTGTTATCGTCACTCCGAAACTTACTCACCGACCATACTGAACACCTGAATTTTTTATAAACTAACCTTTCTAAATCTATTTATTTTTAATGTGTTTATTGCATACATTGCCCGAAGTTGACCCTAAAAATGCACTTAGGATTAATTTTTGACTTCCTTTTTTATTTTCAATTTCTAAACGGTTAATGTTTTGTAACTGTTTTCTTAATAATTTTTAATCTCTCAGTTGTAAAGCTTAAATAAAAGTATAGTTTTTAAAAGTTTCTTAAACTTGTCTGAAAAATTTTAAGAGCCTAAGTTGAAACCTTGGATTTAGAATTTACCATAACTGTCATTTATTTGCCTTACTTAGGGCACAGTTTAAGCTTAACCCTTAAACGACTGCATGCTAATTCTGCGACATGGACTACAACATGGTTGAAAAAATGCTTTATTTGAGAGACCGCAACGAAAATTATACAGTTTTTACATGCAATGAACTACAGTCATAAGAACCAATAAAACTATCTAAGTACAAAAATGACATACTTAAACTATGCTGTTCACACAAGCTTCTGTAGCACTTTACACATTGATGGGGGCCTTTTCGGTTACGTCTTTTGGGACAAATTGCAGATCTTTTGAAAAAATTATTACCAGAAGTGCAGGGAGTGTTTATTGCTTATTCTTGCTCTTACAATTGCATAATAATTGACCTCAGCAACTGGGGTAGGTATTTTATTTCAATAAGTTTCGTAAGATGATCTGTGATGAGATGGAAGACCAGATTCTTTACTCAGCATGGAAGAACTCTTAGCTGGGTTATAATTTTTAGCTTTATATATTTATTATGTTGGCATTAATAGAACCTCCAATATTAAGTACATCATAAAAAATTCGAAGCTGGCGTCTCTTGGTTTCTCCAGAAACAGATTTTGAATGACATAAAATGTATCGACTCCACCTTTGTGGAATTTTAGAACAAATTAACTTCCGTTTTTTTTTTAATTTTTCAACATTTTTGCCTTGGTACGTCGATAATATAAAACATAATTCCGTAATTCAACAGTTCATCACACAAACGTATAGACGTAAACCATGTTTCTGTTGGTGTTATAAATTGATTTTGCCAGTTTCAGTACACACGAAGTTGGTGTAGCTAATGCCCTTTGTTTTTCTTTCTTTCCAATGTAAAGAATGGCATTTAACGTGTTAAAAGAACGTCCTCCGGGTTAGAACCGTGCCATTGTTGAGAAAGAAGAACTGTTAACCAACTTGTTAGCGATGTAGATCTCAGACGGGCTTTTGCCACTGAAACCCAACAGTTGCTTATCCACACTTCCGTATTCAGAAAATGTGTAGTATGCGCGTCTATTTGTAATATATCTACTTCAAATATCTCTTATTGCAGCACATTTCTTCTGTCCTCTCTTGTGTTCTTGTGGTCGAACCTGGGTATTTCAAGAGAAACGTGCATCTGGTATACTTATTATAGCTCTAAATACAGCAGGCTCATATTATTTGGATCATAACTTCTGGGTATTTACATGGTTTTATTTTAGAGCTGCACTACAGCTGCATCAACAAATAATTCTCAATTTTTTTGCTGCACGTGTGAACTTTGAAGAAAATGATTGGGTATACAATTTATGACCATTCCTCCCATATATAATTTTTCTAGGAAAATTATCACCAAAGACGCCATCATCATCATCAGATTCTCCACTAAACTCCCTTCATTTATCTCATCCACCGTTTCATACATCAGCTTCAGTTGCATCTGAATCTAATAAATTGTTAACACATTACGTGTCGGATTCTCCTGCTGCATACTGCTTTTGAGCTGCTTTTGAATTAATGTTTACTACCGGAACACGTCCTTAAATGATAACATGGGTCGTATGCGACCCCAACACGAAAACTGTTAACACTATTCACTTGCCTAATTCACTGCAATTACTACTCTTTATTGAAGTTTAGTTCAATGACGCCACGCGTCCTAAAAATCGCGCCAATTTTGAATTCTGTGGGCTTTATCCGACCCTACGTAGTGGTTTAACAGTTAAGTTTGATTGCAACGAGTTCAGAAGATAATCTAAGTTCAAATGAACAAATATTCGTGTAATGAGCTGGTGCTGAGCGAGCACTGAAAAACTACTTATTATACCTAAACTAAGTTCAACCTCAGAACACAATTTAAACAACAAATAAAAAATCGACCCTTGAGTTGATGTTTTAATGTAAACTTTTGTAAAAACTTAAGTTAAGTCGGGTTAGTTCATAACTTAAGTTATAGGTTAAGCCGGCAACTGTACTGAAAAACCGACCACTACCATTTCAACATATTATGTAAGCACTTCTACTACAAAGAAGACTAGCTAGGCAGAAGTGGGTTAACCAACTTTAAAGCATTAATATAGAGAAGGAAAAGATAGATGTTATTTAATAATTTCTTGATTATGCAATCAACTTAACAGTTATCAAAAAATTCGTAAGTATTAAAACCCCTCATTGTAATGACTTTGTTGGGATTTAAAGTTTTACACAGGCTTCAACGAGAAAGTTCTGTTTTCTAATATGCTTTTGCTTTTTCCGCGACTTAAGTAAATTTTAAAAATAATATTAAACTATAAACGGAAACACACGTATTTTTTTTCCAACTTTCCACTTTCGATACTCAAAGTATATTATCATAAAATGTATAGTACAGCTCCAGTCTTAAAATTACAAATTTTATTTTTGAAACATACACGTATTTATATTTAGGAAGCTCTCTTTATACATTCCGGAACTTCCAGGTGCTTTGTGTTATAAAAATACGCTCATTAAAAACTAAATCCTTCTTAAGAAAGATTAGTGTCACTTGAGATTGTGAGGAGAATCTTGAACATTGCTTGCTTTTCCTGGAGCTCTTTTCACTACGTTAAAAATATTTTCATATTTAATATCCGAAATTAACATTTTGTTTTTAATTTTTTCAAATCCTAATGACATTTATGAATTTTATATCAAATTACGGAAAACATTAACTTCAGTCTTTCAGTAGGTTCCTTGTGTGTATATTTGTTATTATTTAAAATGTTTTTTTTAAATCAATTTAAGGAGTTCTGGCGAAGCAGTAGTTTAAAAGATTGTTTCGTTACATACAACTTCAAATCCCATTGGTAGTATGGAATATTTTTACAAGCCATCGAGGTTTGTTTGAATCCTGTTTGTTAAGATGGCCTCATTACTAGTAGCCGAAGTCTCAAATTTGTCAAAAAAATAAGCTTCTTTTTTATGATAATGGCTTTCATAATTAATACAAAGCTATACCTACCATATTAAGCCATGCCCTGGTTATATCTTTAAAGAATCGGTATGCCAAATTTCAAAATTTTCTAAACCAAAAGCCATTTCTTTTTTGGAAAGTTACATAGCACATAACAGTCAATCGTAAAAAAAATTTTGAAATTAAAATAGATCCGAAATACAGAAACTCCTTTATGCACTCTGTTTTAATGGTACCCAACCCTTAAGTTTCAGAAGTGCACTGCTCTGCAATTAAGGCATTTAGCCATATGTTCTTTGCAAGCATCTCGTTTTATAAAGTTAAGGCTCCCAATCCATTTCATCATCTTCAGTTCAACGAACTCTATCGGTTTCTTTCCAGTACCATCTCGCATTTGGGCTCATATATTTCAGACTGCGTTAGAAAGTAAAGTGAATCTCACCTACTGATTTACATTGTGTCTAGTATGGATCAGTCGCAATCCATAATTTGTACAAATATCTCCTTAACGTACAAGGACCTCTCAATATGGCTATTAAATCTTAACGCACCTAGGTAATAAATACTTTGCTATGTCATTGTTAGTCCCTTCTATCGTTTCCTTTGCTTGTAATTAGATGTTACTTTTGTAGCTCTACTTTATTCCGCAAAATTCTCCCGAATAGGTCTTAACTCTTTGTTTTGAGTTTCTTGTTGGAGTCCCATGCCCTAACAGGGCGTTGCCGTCTTCTCTCCATATCCCAGCTAGCATACTGACGTCAAATTCACGTCAAAATTTCGGCAGAGAGGACGGCAATTTGGCCAATTATTTGACGTCAATCAGACGTAAAAACCACGTGAATATGTCACAGCCCAGGGACGTCATTTAGTTACGTATTTAGACGTCATGTTACGACGTCTATAGAGCTACCGGGAACTCTAAATAGGACGTAATTATGACGTGTATGTGAGAGGGTAGTTCAGTTCAATAAAATAAATGTTGCACAAAACAAATTTATTATAATAATAATCTCTACTTACAGTATTTATTGCAAATAAACATATTGCATATCAACATTGCACAAACATTGAAAAACAAAAAATACTTTCCTTGATAACCAAAGAACAATAATAAACAATATAATATGCATTACAATTCAGCCATGATCAACCAATCAAAAAAGGCACTTATAACGACAGAAACAAACAAACAGAAACACAAACGAAGCAACCACCTGTCAATGGCGACCGAACGGTTGAACGAAGGAGGACGGGTTGAATGGCGGGACTATTAACACTGGCTGCGCCTGCGCTGCAATTACACGTTGCAAGGCGTGTAATTCAATAATTATTATGGTGAATAGTTTTTTGTAGTTCAAATCTTCGATTCAATAATAAAACATATCTACATTTTAATAAATTAAATTTTTATACAAAATATTCAGTTCCTCATACAATAAAACTATTGTAAGAAAAGGAACATTTTCAATAATCATACGGAATAATTTAACGATTTATTCTGCTGTTTGAATAAATATAACTCCCCAAAGATCCTTTAAGAAACTATAAAAAAACTTAATACTAGCGAAAATGTTAGAAATCATCAATAGTAGGATTTTATATTAACACAATGTTTGCTGATTTCACTTAAAATATAATAGGACAAAGAAAATTACTGCTAGAAATTTGACATCATCTGACGTCCTGGGGACGTCATTATTATGACGTCTCAAATTGGTTATAAAAATGACGTAAATGTTACGTCATAAATAGGTCTATGACGTCCCCGACGAGTTATGACTAAAAATTCACGTGAATATGACGTCAGTGTGCTAGCTGAGATGCCTATGGTGTGCGTGTGAAGTGCCCTACAGACGTAGGCGATCTACAGCTGGATATTCTTGCACTTCTACTCCAGAGAAGACTTACTAGGCAGAAATGCCTCGGTGGTTTGCTCTTGTCTTCCGTTGGAAATGGTCTCGCGTTTTCGATGTGTGTGTGGCCCTAGGAATTGAACCCGGACAATTCTAAATCTCAATGGTCACACGGCCACTGAACCAACTGAGGCACGCCCGCGGCCCGCTAAGATGTCAGCTCAGTTGCCATTGTATCTTATTTGGAGACTTTCTAAGGTCTGTTTGCATCCTCCGAGTTGAATTAACTACGCTAAAGTATAGCTTTTGCAACGCCACTTGCTTATCTGAGTATGTATAAGCCAATTTTTTTTGGCTCATCCCTAATGACATCGACTTCAGCTTAATATACGAGGTGTGGCACAGAAATAATGCGACTTTCCAACATCATGCACGAACCAACAACGTAGGGTTACATATGTTTCCAATTGAATGGTTGGTATAAAGATTTGTACTTCATGTACCACGTAATAATTTTTCGGCTGAAGATATGTATAATTATAACGACGTCAAATGGATTCGGGTTGTCAATTAAACTCAACTTCACAACCCTGGAGATCAACCAGTTAGTTGTAGCTATAATCAGCCTGTAGGGTTTTTTAGTTGTAGTTGTTTTACTTTAAAACATTTTAATGTCCCCTTAAAATTTAACCATCTGCCGTTCATAAAATTACGGTCAAAATTTTTAAGCACAACGTCCTACGGGTCATGTAAGTTAGGGCTTCGATTTACATTTTCCATTAGCTCATTATTCAGTGCAGCATCGCATATTATTTGCGACTGAATTATAATAAAATGTGGTCTAATAAGAAACCACTACCCAATGCTTAACTGCAAGATAGAATTGACAAAATGAATGATACTAATAGCGAAGAATTGACGATGATATTGAAGACCCGATTTGCTCTTCTGAAGCGCCTTCAATTGATGAAGATAGTGCACAGTCTCTTCAGAAAAGTGGTAACTGTGAAAACTCTGAAGCCACTGGGGAAAGGGCTGAGGCTGATAATGTGACTTTAATTTGGTTTACTGAAGTTATGACCATTGCACAGTTACTTTTCGGTGAAATGCATGGAATAATACAGAGATAACATCAAATGCCGAAAATAGTTAAAAGAATAAGAAGATATAATACCTAGCATACAAAAATAATAGAAGAAAATAAATCAATGAAAGTTATGAAAAATACCTTAACAGAAAACAGAAAGAACATTTATGTAAACTTAAGGAAAAAGCCGGGCAAATAACAACAGATTAGAGGGAAATAGTAAGCACTATAAACATTGTATAAGGAAGCAGAAAACTCGAAATGATATCCTAGAAGTGCAAAATCAAGGCTCTGAAGACATATCCGTAATCACCATAGATAAGATAAGTACGGCTTTAACACGTTAACTGCCGTAATACATTGTCATGACAGGGTCCTTGAGGCCAAAATTTTTTTTAGAAATTCTATAACATTTACTTAATGACACAGCATTTGTGCCACACGGCCCTGAACATGCTTTTTTCACACGGAGGCCGCACGGCACATACATTGTGCCAAGCAACAGGTCTCAACTTGTTACTTCTAAGAATAATAATTGAATGCATTTTTGCATCAGTATTTGCCCGCAAGTGACCAGGTGCAGTTGTGTCGTGATTTTAGTTGTTGGTTGTTGTTTCGTGTGTTACTATGGGAGATTACGAAGAAGTCCAGGGGAAGTTACAGAGATTATGGGACGACCTCATGTCTGATGAGGAACCAGATCCCTTTGCGGCAGATTCGTCCGATTCGTATAAACCATCATCAGACGATTCATGCCGTGAATCGGATGATGACTCACCAGGAGGTTATACAGTGCCCAAGAAGCGAAAGAGAACAGCTGCTGCAATCAGTGGAGAAGAACCAGAACCGTCAACCTCTGGTGGTAATTATGTTTTATTTAGTATTACTGCATTCTATTTTATATTTTCATTGTTGGCATTGAACGTAGTCTAATAAAATATTGTTTGTTTTTACAGTATTGCCAAGTAATGTGGCTCATGCTCATACCGTTGCAAATGTTATTGATTCCGTTGTGGCCCAATATACCGATATGATTTCTAGCGACGACGAAGTCGATAATACTGACTTGAATACGGATAATATTACATGGCATGATGTAACGGGAAATTTTTTACAAAAATTTGACTTTCTTGAGCCCAATGTAGGCGTAAATCCTGAAATCTACCAAACCTATTTTGATAAGGGGCCATATGATTTTTACAAAATTTATTTGACAGATGATTTAATTAATCTTATTGTCGATGAAACCAACAAATACGCAAAGCAATCAAAAGAGAAAACTCTTTTTCCAAAGTCTCGATTACACACTTGGAGCGACACAAACAAAGAAGAACTTGAAGTTTTTATTGGCGTTTTGATGTGGATGGGCCTGTGTCACTTCCCTACTATTGCGAGTTATTGGTCAAAAAGTCCTTTATATCAGAACGAAATAAAAAGTAAGCTATCGCGGAATCGATTCGAGTTATTACTGCGAACGGTTCACTTTAGTGACAACGAGGACGTTGATCAGCCGCAAACAGATAGATTGCGAAAGATAAACCCCCTTTTACAAAAACTAATTCACAGATATCAGTACGTGATGGTTCCAGCAGAAGATATTTGCATTGATGAAACACTGGTGCCGTTCAGGGGACGACTCTCGTTTCGTCAATATATAAGAAACAAGCGTCATAAGTTTGGAATCAAGCTTTACAAATTGTGTTTGAAAGACGGCTATACATACAATTTCAATGTCTACTGTGGAAAAGACAAAAGCAACGGCAACCAATCTGCTCCAACAGGGGTTGTAATGCAGCTCATGGAAAACTTATTGGATAAAGGAAGAACACTTTACACTGACAACTATTATACTAGTGTAGCATTAGCGCATCGCCTTTTAGAAAAAAAGACTCATTTAGTTGGAACACTGCGATCCAACAGAAAGCTAAACTGTAGGGAAGTAGTTGACAAAAAGTTATCTAAAGGACAGGTTATTGCAAAAGAGAGCAATACAGGGTTGGTTCAATTAAAATGGAAGGATAAAAGGGACGTTCTTACTCAAAGCACAAAACACACCGATGCAATGAAGCAAACTACTACTTCAAGAGGTGAAGTCAAGGACAAGCCTGAAATTATTTTAGATTATAACAATAGCAAGGCATTTATTGACCTTTCCGACCAAATGAAAGCATACAACAGTTCCCTCAGGCGAGGCGTCAAATGGTATCGCAAATTAGCTATTGAAATTTTGCTAGGAACAACTTTGATCAATGCACATATTATATATACAACTGTAACCCAAAGAAAAATTTCGATTACGCAGTTCAAAGAAGAAATCGTTCTACGCATGTTGAACTTAGAAAATTATCGAGAGCAGTTACAACCAAATCCGCCAGCTGACGGGCACAAACTAAGAAACATAAAAGTACGTCGTCGTTGTATTGTATGTTACGAAAAAAATGTGAAAGATATTGGTGTCAAAGCTGCTCAGTCGAAAACAGCCCGATCGACGTATCAGTGCGCGGCATGCGAAAAGAACTTCTGTGTGGAATGTTTTTTTGAAAAGCATAGTAGTGTTTCTAAGTAGAGATAATTAGAGTTTAGTTAGTTTTTACATACAATGTTTATCCGAAAACTTGTATTTTCCTAATAATAAATATTTATAAAACGTCCTCTACATGTTATTAGATTAAATTGAGTCTGAGAAAACTAATCTACGTAACAACGTATTATGAAAAATAATTTTCCGGGGGTTTTTTCTTTTTCGGGTCTCTCAGGCCACTACTCAACGGACTACACACAAATATATGGGAACCTAGGCACACACGCCGTGCCAAGGAACATGAAAGCAGTTTATTATACATCGCACATACGTTGTGCCAGCGGCCTGAAAGTCAAAAACTACAAGGTACAGGGTATGTGCCAACCGGCGGTTAACGTGTTAAAAGACATGCAAAACCATAAAGCGCCAGGAGAAGACGGAATAGTGATAGAAGCGGCAAAACACAGTGAACCTCTCTTACTTCAAGAAATCGGTAAGCTTTGTAAAGAAGAAAAATGGGCGACTCCTCAATGGACTAAGGCAATTATAATCCATGTTCACAGACTTAAAAAACTATCGCCCCGTAAGCTTGCCGTCTCATCTATACTATATAAACTTTACACGAGAATATCATCAACCTAGAGAGCAAACAGGCCTTCGATATGGTTGCGGAACAAATTATCACCTTCAAGTCATAAAAATTCATAAATACAACAAACCACTGATAATAATTATATTAGTCGACTACGAGAAAACCTTCGATACCATTAATCAGCATAAGATGCTTATAGCCCTACCAGAATACAAAGTAGACTACAGATACAACAAAATTATATATATGAACATTTCCAAACAACGGCACCATTCAGTTGGGCAAAGTACGCGAAGATGACGTCGTCTCTTCGAAGCTATTCGCCACACTCCTACTGTATGTGTTTAAACAAGTAAATTTTGACGACATTGTTCTAATAGCAAATCGTGTAGATGAAGGCGTGGACATGGTTTCTACGTTAAATACAGAAGCGAGTAAAGTGAGGTTTAAAATCACTATTAGCAATTTTGTACTGAATGAGACTATCAAACTCGAAGATGTGCAATTAGAACAGCTAAATCATGTGGGGCACGAAATTCTAATTGGACGCGCTAACCAGACCTGCGAGATCGAAAGAAGGACTGGGTTAGCATGACCGCCTTTGGCAAGTTGTGGTATTTCTTCAAGTCTGACCTTCCCATTTGCATGAAGAGGAAGGTTTATAATCAATGTGTTTTACCAATGCTTACTTATGTATCAGAAACGTTAAAAGTCACAAGGTAAACCTTAGGTTTAATACAAGCAGCGCAGAGACGAATGGGCTGTGCATAACTCTCCAAAACAGAATAAGGAACATTCGTTTATATGAAAGGTCTAGAGTGCAGGATGCAACTGAAAAGATTACGTGTTTAAAGTGGAATTGGACTGGTCATACAAAAAAAAAATTGAGTGGCGACCAACACAAGATGCGCTACGTAATAGAGGACGTCCACCAAAGCTATGGTCAGATGACTAAAACGGATCGGAAGAGACTGGATGAGAAAAATTGACAACAATGGTAAAATGTAAGGGAGGCCTACGTCCAGTAGTGGACGCAAATGGCTTGATGATGATGATGAAGTATTTGTAATTTAATGAAAAAAGACTTAAACCCTAATAGTCAAATGTAAAGTGTGCCAGTCGTTCATCCGCATCTTCATAATGGCTCGATTATATTTCTTCCAACTCACTTCTTCTATCTAACGTTTGTTGTTTTGTCCTTTTTTCGTGAAAAGCAGAAAAACATGTCAGTAATTATCTGCACGAAACTTAAGCCCTACCTCAAGCCAGCAAAGCGATTCTTAGATTCAAGTCTTTTGGCGAACCACCAAACTTCTGTGAAACAAAGAACAAAACTCCTCTTTTTGATTTTGAATTTTATATTTAAATGTATTCTGGTTGATAAAATGGGTATTCTAAGATGTTTTCTCAAGACTTACTAACTTTAACGAAGTGAATATTCACAATTTAAATTATACGATTAATAAAAATTAAGAAAACAAAGTAAACGAGGTCAGTGAAAGATTATAATACAAAACAAAACAGCTTGAACGATCATTAAAAGTAATTAAGTCGAAAAGTGCAAACTTGAAGTAATTTCTGTCATCTGACAGAAGTTCTACTCTTTTTTTTGCAAACAACGCAGTCAACAGTAATTGAAATGCCTTTCTTGTATTTGTTTGTAAAAGCTTTGCGACTTTGGGAACGACAAAGGAATACTAAAAGTTTACGACAGCGTAATTGGACTGGACTACTTTAGTATTTACTAACATTTCTGCTTTGCGCTAAACCAACAAAAGGATAAGAGAACAAAGAGAACGATTTTCTCCTATTTTACATGTCATAACCTTATTTTTTAAACAAAAATTTTTATATTATTCAACCAGAATTTTCGTAAAGTAAACTCATTTCCTGCTTAATTATTAACAGGAATTACCAGAATAATAACCGAAAGTTTAGGTGGAAACCCCAAAAAATATCTAGGCACCCCATAAATAAAATGCAAATTTAATCTGTTTACTCTGGAGCGACCCTCTTGTGTGTAAAACACCCCGGGCTACCTGTTTTCGATTACTGTACCGTATGGGGTGCGTATTCAGCCTCGAGTGTCCATGTATCTTCAAAATACATGTCATGTGCTTCTATAGGTTAGATAAATCAGTTCGATATTTGAGCCTGCTATACAATAGATGGTGGATTTTTGAATTTTCCCATTTCTCCTGAAATATCACACGTAAAAACAGGGAAGCTTGGCGTGAATAATAAAATAATCGACCACAGTAGAACTGCAAATGGCATAAACAATTTTTAATGGGTAGAAAACTAAATTTGTAATGATAATTAAATTGAGTTAGAGAATTCGGTCTTGATGTAGAAAGCCACAAAATTCAAAGCCGCAGGATGCTTTCCCATCGATCAATAAAATCCACTTAATTTTCGGGAGTAGATAACCATACTAATTATCTTGTTTTCAAACCGAAGTCTTCAACACACGTGAATTTATAGCACAGGTAAAGTAACAATTAATTCACGTCTAAAATCCTCCCTCCACCTATACAAAGCGTTTAAATAAACCCTTTCCGGCGGATTTATATTTATTAATTCGGCATTAGCCGGGAATTAATTAATCGAACCGGCTTTCCATATAGTTAGTTGAATTCGATATTAGAATTCGGCACGACATATTAATTATATAATTAGTTTCTTAATTAGAACTGACAACATGATCAAAAGAGCAATATGCATACTGGAGATGAATTGCGTGAGAAAGGGGATACGTGGCTCTATCACCGGCGGCGGCAGTGGGAGCTTTAGCACCAACATATCATTTAATTACGCCATATCTATCTCAGCTTCTCAGGTTGATGAATTCCAAAGCACAATTTAATATCGACCGGTGTTGTCTAAATGGTGTTTTACAACCACGTAAGGCCGACTTTTCATTCTGCTGTTCGGATAAACGGTTAGTATGGATTTTTCGTGGAACGTTTGCGAGAAAATGGCCCCAAAAGCAATATTATATCTAGACGTAATCTATTAAATTATTTAGCCGGTATAACAATGGCTGAAACTTTTGTTGTTATCTCTGCGAAACATGCGATAAAATGAAATAAATCGTTACGAAAATGGGAGGTGTATTTTATCTAATATCTGTGATATTATAATCTAATGAGATTCGAATATTCCTACTTACATGTAATAATGTTCTAATGTTATACATAATTTTTAGAATTGTTTTCCTGGCTCTAATTACCAATTAACTTTATTTAATCATTAAAGTTTTGAATTTTGCTACCTCAGCTAAGTTGTCTTAAATAAACAGCGACATAACAATATTTAATTATTTTCGCGAAAACATTTTAAATAAAGTCTTTAGTATGCCTCGTCCCAAGAAACTGCTAAAAAGGTAATTTTGAAATTTTAAATTCCAGTCAACAT
This sequence comes from Melanotus villosus, assembly GCA_963082815.1. Lineage (NCBI taxonomy): Eukaryota > Metazoa > Arthropoda > Insecta > Coleoptera > Elateridae > Melanotus > Melanotus villosus. The sequence goes on along the minus strand of OY720422.1, from coordinate 16,810,198 downwards.
TTTAACAATATATAAAGCAGAAAATCTAACTGCATAAAAGCAGTTTAACTTTATGAACCATACAAAATGCAGATCTTATTACTATCTAGTATGAAACTGTAATGGTATATTATTAGATACTTCATTTTCCTCATATTCCACACGGTCGCATACCACTAAAGTTAAATTTCAAGAATTGTAATGCATTCAGAGCTAGAATTTATATGCAAATGTAAATTTTATTAGCTTTATGCAGACACCTTAATACATCGCTCCAATATTTTAAAACGAAATTACTCCAGGTTTATATTTTCACTGCATACATATTTAACGTTCTCCATATATTCATGTTTACAAGAACGTGTTAGGTAGGCGTAAATTTTAAGTATGGAGAAAAAAGTAGAATTTTTAAAAGGCCCATAAAGCAGTAAAAGTTATTGTCCCTTTCTTTTTAGCTTTACTTCAGAAATTCAAAATTTAAGTTTCAAATTATTTTGGTTATCGCGTATTTGTTTCTTATGCTACCGATTTACTAGATTACATCTGCTTTAAGAAATGTTTACCCAGTTTTTAAAATTTTCGTGTTTAAACCGTAACATACATCACAAATTAGAAAGGGGCAAACAAGGATCACTATCTGACATGGGCTGTGGCACTCATGTTTCATACACTAGTGATAATGACCATTATCGTCTCAAAAGATATCGTATGCCAAATATCATCCAAATCGATCCAAGCCTTTTGTTCTTATAAGAAAAACTAATTATTTTCAAAGAACTTTGAAGCAGAATTACGAAACGAATTTGGATATACGAGTATTTATATAGGTAAGTTGGGTTAAATCGCCTTATTTTGCGCCAAGGAATATATGGTTAAGCTATGTACACACATTTTAGAAACACCCTGTATATTTGTCCTCAATCTCCCACAATGGACTATAGGGCTTCTGTGCCTTTCATCTGGTACGGTTTTGTGCAAAATGTTTTATTTCCAGCCACGTTCTTCCCGCCTTCTGAACTTATTGTTGGGTTATTTTCCGCCAGGTTGTTTTGGGTCTAGTTCTGCTTTGTCTATATTATTCATAGCTCTTCATAACACGACATTGATTCATAACTATTTCCATTTCCTCATTTCGGTGTAAAACTCAGTTTGGTTATTGATGAAGATTATCGGGTTCGTAAGACCTATTGTTGAAGATTGTGTAGTTTGGACGCTGGTTCGTTGTAGTATTATTTGCAGGACCTGTTTCTATGACCATTATAGTCAGTTGTAACATTTAAACATATATTGTTTTGAAGTTTTTTGAAGAAAGCGCATGGAACTGGAGCTGCCCAACCTGGCAAGGGCCTTGGTAGAACGGGTTTATCATCACCCAAAGAAGTTTGCCCAATGCACAAAGGTTTGTAAATTTGTGCCACGCCAATACGTACGTCAACCGGTAAAGATCTGTTGAAATCGCCGTCGGCTAATTTAAAGTTTTCAGGGAGACCTAGCCCCGATTTATCAAAGGAATTAGAAGGCAAATTGTGCTAAATTTGAGATGCTGTTAGACACGGTGAATTAATTTGAAACCCATTATAGGGAGAGGAAAGTTTAATTTGTACAGCAGACTTTGATTCTATAGTAGAAGAATTAAAACCTAAGAATTTTGTTTTTGCATTGCTTCGTTGCAATTGCAATTTTCACTATCCAGTATTGCACTGGAAGTGCACAATTTGTGATCGCTCGCTCTGGTTTTTACCACGGCACGGCAGTTGAAAGTAAAATATGTGTAGAAGATGTATCGAAACAAGAAAGTGAAGTTTGGGTATAATTTTGAGCTACGGATTTTGAAATTTCTTTGGAAACACCGCTTTGAGTGGAGACTGAAATACTCGCACCTTGAACTTCGGAATCATATTTTGGATTATCGAAATGTAATAAAGAGTGGTGCATTTTATTACTGGAGTAACAAGAAAGGCAACTTGTGTGCCCCAAACAATTTCTGCAAAGTTTTAATTCATTCGCTTTATCGAACTTTTGTTTTGGTGATAAAGTGAGAAACTTTGGACGTAGCGTTAGATAATGATCGCATTTGCAATTTGGACAAGAAATTTTATTAGTTATTGCGAAAAGTGCTTGTAGATTGTAACTTAATTTTGGCAACCTTGATTTCGGTATGAATGCAGCTTGGGATAAATTTGAATTGTTTGAGTTGCAATGGAACTTTTCACTAAAGGTGCTTGCCGAAGATTTAGATAAATTAGAAGTTAATAATCGGGATGCTCGTACGTTAAGATCAATATATTTGTCATAAAAACATTCATAATCTAACATCTCCTCATCCACAACCGACAAGACGCTAAGTTCGATCATTGTATCGTTATACCTTTCATGCAAGCCCTTAATTCCATCGTAACGCAAGCGAAGTTTCATAAGAAGGTCTTGATCTGTTACAGTAAGAGGCACAGATTTTAAGAAGGTTTCAAAATTATTTAATCTCCTAATCATATCTTTGCCACTAGCAAGTAAACGTTTTTCTTCCATGTTACCAGTCATTTGGATAATTGAAAAAATTGAAAATGTTAAGCAATAACAAAGGCAACTATGCAAGTGTAAATAGATGTAAATTAAGTAAATGAAATTTTATAAAATACTGAAAGTCCTTTTTTATGCAATGTAAGTAGTATTCAAGATTCAGACTTTAAGGCAGAGATTGCACAACAAAGAAATTGTAAGGGTGTCAACTCGTAAATAGTAATATGAATTTTAATAAGAAACATAATAGAAATGTGAAAGACGATATACGTTAATTGAAAACGCAATAATCGTAATCTAGTAGGTATACCTATCATGTCGTTGGAAATGTAGAGTAAGTAATGTATGAAATATTGAAAGCCTTTTCAACGTAATGTAAGCAATATTCAAAATTCAGATTTTATGGCAAAGGTTGCGCAGTAAATGTAAATAATAAGTCTGAATTTGAATAAAGGCTGTAAAGTCGAATGTACATAAGTAGTAACTAATACGTGAGAGGCGCTATACGTCAATTAAAACGCAATCGTAGTAGTAGTAATGTATCATGTAGTTAGGTATGTATGCAAGTAATTTATGAAGTAATGAAAGCCTTTTCAACGTAATGTAAGCAATATTCAAAATTCAGATCTCATGGCAAAGAATGCGCAGTAAAGAAGTTGTACCTAAATATGTAAGTGTAAACGTGGAAGTACATAATAGGCTGAATTTGAATAAAGGCAAACGAAGCATAAGTAGAATACGTGAAAGGCGATATACGTCAATTAAAAACGTAATCGTAATGTAGTAATGTAGTTATAAATGTAGTATACATAAGTAATTTACGAAGTAATGCAAGCCTTTTAAACGTAGTGAAGTAATATTCAAAATTCATACCTTATGGCAAAGAATGCGCAGTATAGATGTTGTAAATAATAGTCTGAATTTGAATACGAAGTAAATGCAAGTAATTTACGTAAAAGGCGATGCAAATCAAGCAAAACGCAATTGGAATGTATTATACAAGAAATTGTAAGTAAGTCAAATATTTTTTGATAGTAGAGGCAATATGAAATTCAACGTAAGGGGGCTAAAAGGAAAAATAGGTAATTTGAAGTAAACCTGACCTTAAACGTTGTTAGAAGTAGCGCTGCTCCACCATCACAGGAAGTTGTCGTCGACCGTTGGAAACGTGGTCACCACGTGCGTTTGAAGATTGTAAAATTTTGGATTTTCGTTCTTCCAAAACCATTTCTTGAAGATTCGTGCTCTGAAGGACCAAACGATGAAGATTATCGGGTTCGTAATACCTAATGTTAAAGATTGTGTAGTTTGAACGCTGGTTTGTTGTAGTATTATTTGCAGGACCAGCTCTGTGAATGTTTGATTAGAGCTCACATGAGACGCCGGGTACACATAAATAAATGCACATAATTGAGTTAAATAACGTATATTAAACTATTTGTATGAATTACAATAAATTAGAAATGAATAGAAATATAAAACACGTGGATCGGCACAAACTGGACTTACTTACTTACTGCTTGCGTGTTGCTTCTTCGGTGGTTGATGTAAGACAGATTTCGCCAAGCGGATCTACAGGGTGGCTTATTAAGATATGCGATGGCGCGATGGCGTAGCCAACCTTGGTAACGTAAGGGTAGCCAACTTACTAGGGTAAAAATGCCCAATTGCTTTAACACTTATTTTTTTCATACTTCTATTTTAGTCATATAATCCGTCCATCGAACTTTACCTACCCTACGTAGACATCTGTTGACAAATGCTTGTAGTTTATTGGTTGTAGCCAAGGCCCGCTGAATTAATATTGCATATAAGGTCTTACCACTTCATTTGGCCAAGACGAAATTAGAAACAACGGTGGAGCCATTTGCGGTGAACTATACATTTTTTAATTTAATTCCAATTAATTGCCTTCTAATTAAGCACGGGATGGACGATTTCTGCGGATCCACAAATTCCAAACCAACGTGATGTCGAACTAACAACACGTGGAATATAGATGTCGAACTAACAGGTGGTTTTTACGAACACGTGGTTCGTACACGAAAATCAGCAACTCAAGAAGTACAGGAAGTACTAAAAAGTACTAGAAGGGCTGAACTACAACGAATACCGTAAGAAATCTTCACATAAAACCAATGCATTACATACCAACAGATGTAAAACGCCCCTTTGAAAATTCTTCAAGCAAAATGGTCGACGAACAGTTTAAAGCCAAATTAATGTTTAAAAATGGCCCAAAATCCAAAACTACTAACGTTATAATTTCACTAAAGGCCTAAAAGGCTAACTAAATACCATTTTCAATATGTCGTACCTCCGGATGATTAAACTAATTTTGGAAAACCAAAAACTAAAACCAAGGTTACGACGTCTGCTCGCGACGGATGTCTAGTGTAGAAGAAGGTTAACTAATAATCTTTCAACAGAATTTCCTAAAGAAAACCAACCTAAAAATTTACGAATTCCCTAAAGATTCTAAATCCATTAGTGACTAAATTCATAGTAAGAAGAGAAGCGCCTAAGACGTATGCATTGCATGCAACCATGCAAGCTTAGATGTAACTGCGAAGTTTAAATATATAACCAGTCTAAAGTAAATCCGATAATTTACGTACGAGGGGGGTTCACGTCAAAACCGGAATTTATTTTTTTAAAGGATGTAATTCAAAACTATATAAGTATAGATTAAACCAGTTTTATTTTTCAATATAATCTCCATTAAGACCTACACATTTATTTCACCTTTGTACCAAAGCTTGAAATCCTGCAAAATAGAAACTTTCTTCCTGCAGTCTAAACCAATTTAGAACATACTTTTTAAGTGCGTCTCCTTCTTGAAATCGTTTGGCTCCTAAATGATTTTTAAGCGGCCCAAAAAAGTGAAAATCTGAGGGAGCCAAGTCAGGCCTATAAGCAAGATGCGGTTGAGTTTCCCAACCCAATTTGTTCAAAAAATCCAGGGAAATCTTAGCCGTGTGGTCTGGCATTGTCTTGTCGAAGGATTACTACTTTTGATAACAGTCCCCTTCGTTTCTTTTCGAATTGCTTGACGAAATTAGTCCTTTTCACTATTTCCAAAACAGTAATTCGCCGATTCTGCTTAATCAAATCGTCAACCCGTTGAATAACCTCAGGAACGACTTTTGTTGCATCGGAACCTCCTCTTCCTGGATCATCACTTACACTTTCGCGGCCACCACCGAGCAGCCAACTCAAACATTTGCGACTTCTTAAGTGTACTTTCACCAAATTGTGCACTAAGTCTGAGCAAAATTTCAGCGGGTTTAATGTCTTAATTGACAAGAAACTGAATAATAATGCGCTGCTTCAAAATACAACTGACAGTGTCATCTGCCATGTTTAATAACAAATGAATGGCTACTATAACAAAAATAGTACTTGATTATTTGTTTAGACTAAAGTACATTTAATATTACATTTAATAAAAAATCACACTATCCAACCAATTTTTACTCCCCGCTCGTACATACAGCAAGCGAGTGATTTCTACTGTAACACAATTCGTCTTTACTGATATTGTTAGTAGAATTCGCAACTGTCGGTTTCCATTTCCTTTTACTGCACCTTTTCAGTCTCCTAATAATGCTGCCGTAGTTTCAGATTTTGTTTTCCTGATGAATTACATCCTAAAATTGTTGATGTTTGTATTTGAACAGAGCAGCTGCCTGAAGCAGTATTTTTAACAGCCTTTTATTTTTCTGTTGTTGCTAAGTTTGTGTCATCGAAGTCCTGATGTTCCCTAATTACATCGTATTCAACTTCTTCACAATCTATAGCCGACGTATCATTATTATCACAGCTATTTTGTAAACCAAATACATTACGTGCAGCAGCACATTTATGTTAGCGATTTTCGTTGAACGCTTTTATCTAAAAATTCTGTGTTGATTATGGTACGTGTTGACCAATAATAAAATAATTCCTTTAAGTTGCCCACTCTTTGGCACTATTGAAAAGAAGCTCTATTTAAACTAAGCCTATGTATTTTAGAAATTAAACTACTAACCTTCAGCTTTACGCGCTAATGTTCTACCGATTGATATGATATTTTTGAATATACACATACACAAAATTTTTATAATTCTTTAAAATACGTTAAACAATTTTTAATTTATTAATTACTTGCTTTGAAAATCTATAAATATTTAAATTCCAGTCGAAATTTTGGGAAAATTTTCAGTCTTTAATAACTTTGTGAAAATATTAATCAGAATCTTCCATGAAAAGCCAACAACTTGACAATCATTAACAATCACTGTATGTTAAATAGATTGAAGCATTTGATTAACGTAACAGTTTTAGATAAATTTATGTTTACTTTTGCCTAAGACTATTGATAAACATGTATTTTCAAATTGTGTAATCTCGAATATAGCAATAAAGCTTTAAATCTGATTTTAAATTAACTCATAGAAAATAATAAATAATAAAAACTTCAAATCCATGTGAACCAAATGCAACAAGAAATGGGGATACAAAAACGAAATAAATTAAGTGAAATATACTGCCTTCCAAAAAAAGTGCAACACCTCGAGGCCGTTGGCCGATTTTCATAAATTTTTCACAGAACAAGTATTTCGACGATACCAACAAATGATTAAAATTTCAGATATCTAGGAGCCGTTTTCTTTTTGTTTTTTACCTTGGTAACAATACAACAAAACAAATTGTTTTGTGTTTTTCCTGGTTGCTATCTGCACATTTTTGAAAATAAGTACGATACAGTGAACTACAACAGTGTTAAAATGCCTAGAGTTCGTCAACCTCGACAGTACCATCATTTGACTGATTTCCAGAAGGGCCAGATTATTGCCCTAAAAAATCAAGGAAGTTTTTTTCGCGGAATTGCGAGACAAATCGGTTGTAATGCAGCGACTATTATGCGATGGTGGCGAAGATGGAACGAGGAGGCCAATTATCGTCGACGAAATGGGTCTGGTCGTACTAGAGCCTCCACTGTACGTGAAGATCAACGTCTTCGAGTAGTGGCTGTCAGAGACCGATTTACCTCAACACAAGCAGTGGGAAACGAGTGGGTTGCAGCAATAGGACGTCCGATCTCAACAAGCACCGTCTATAGAAGAATTCGTTCGTTTAGACTACGTTCGTACCTTCCTCTGTTAACTCTTCCCCTCACTCCTAATCACCGGGCCCGTAGACAGGAATGGTGCAATGAACGGAGGAACTGGGCTCAAGATTGGCAACGGGTGGTCTTTAGCGACGAGTCTCGCTTTTGTCTTTGGGCTCATGATGGCCGTGGCAGGGTGAGGCGTTTTCGTGGGGAGCGGCAAAATCCCAATTTTTTCGCCGAGCGACACACTGCCCGTACACCTGGGGTAATGGTTTGGGGAGCGATATGCCATGGCAGCAGGTCACCATTGGTATTCATTGAGGGCACTTTGACAGCTGCATCTTACATCGCGAGTGTGCTGGAGCCCGTTTGTCTTCCATACCTTCAAGGTCTCAACAACCCTATTTTCCAGCAGGACAATGCACGTCCTCATACGGCAAGGGCTTCAATGCAGTTCCTGGAAGATGCCAACATTGACGTACTTCCATGGCCTGCTTGCTCTCCTGATTTGTCCCCTATCGAACATGTGTGGGATATGATGGGATGAAAGGTGGGGCAATTACGCTATCCCCCTAACAACTTAGAAGATCTCCGCATGGCCTTGCAAGAGGCATGAAATGGCTTGTCACAAGCGGCCATAGACCACTTGATTGGAAGCATGCCTCGTAGAGTTAATGAGTGTCGGGAAAATCGTGGAGGACCTACGCATTATTGATTTTTTCTTAAACTTTTAGTGGTACGGTTTTCAAAATCTAATCATTTGTTTGTATCGTTGAAACACATATTCTGTGAAAATTTGAATAAAATTGGTCCACGGCCTCAAGGTGTTGCACTTTTTTTGGAAGGCAGTATATATTTGAGTTCAGCTTACTTCATGCATTTTTTTCGGTGAGCGGAGTTAATAAAATACATGCAGCCTAAGGGCCGGTATTTTAGTATAGTTAGACCCAAGTTGCAGCTCAGCTTATGTAGGGTTAAATTAAGGCTTAAGTGTAGCTACATAGGTTTGACTTAGGTCTAGAAGGTTTTAGCTAGAACCCTTAAGTCGGACTGTTTGTACTGAAAGTTATGTCGTAATTTGTTTCAGATCAAGTACGTAATTTGAAACTTTAATCGGATATTTAATAGAAATGAAATACAATTATTACAAATGGTTTTTATTACATCATAAGGTGCTACACTAGAAGCCCACTTTTGCCTTGTATTGCAAGTAAACGCAGAATGGGGTTATTCATTCTCCAAGTGCTTTACTGATTTTCGTGAAACGCTACCAGTTTAGTAGTACTAATGTGCTATAAATAATTTGGGCATGATGTCTTTAGCCTAAAACCTATTTCATGAAGAATTCTTTGAATAACAAGTCTTATAACCTTAGAATTTTCAACAGTTCAGAGAAATTAAATGTCAAACATACAGGGAATTTTTCTTTTTAGTATACATATGCCCTATGTATACTTTTATAATAAACGCAAATAGGCAACCCACTATACACTATAAACGTCACGTCACGTGGAGCGTAAAGGTTATGTTTCATGTTTGTAAATAAAAAATAAATCAAAATTAGTGGAATATCAACATAATTTTAATTCGACGATTATTCTAAAACATAAAATATCAACAATACAAAACAGAAAGGAAAATAAAAACAGCAACAGTTAAAGATTAATTTTTTGACATTAACTTAATTTGATGATTTTTGCCACAGCATGCTAATTTTTTAACGTTTATAGTGTATAGTGGATTGCCTATTTGCGTTTATTATAAAAGTATACATAGGGTATATGTATACTAAAAAGAAAATTTCCCTGTATGTATGTCTTCGTGGCCCAAAACGTTTCGATTTATTGTAAATCATCAACAGACTACTTTAAAATGGGATTCTTTTAACAAATAGCTACGAAAAATTGTCTGATTAAATTCTAAAACGTTTCCACATAAATTGAATAACAATATCGAGCTAAAATATGAACAATATCCTCTCGAAACTATTATAAAATTCCAGTAAAGAATATAAACTCGTGTCATAACTCAAAAAAAAAAATAATAATAATAATAATAATAATAATAATAATAATAATAATGCAGCTTCCAAACCTCGTTTCGTTGGAAAGTTTGTTAAGTACTTCCTCTGTTAGTTCAAGTACAAGACTTCGACAAGGAAATATATATAACCCGAATCATCAAAGATAAGATTGTAACCCAATTTTGTAAATTGTACAACGAACTAAACCAAACTGAACTCATGTGGACGTAATCAAGTTACCCGCATTACCAAACTTTATCCTTGAATGCACCTCGTTATCCTGCACTGAGCTTATCGGTTAACTGCTCTTCGGAACGAAAATGAAATTGTCGATATCGCTAAGATATGGTACTACTAGCTGGATAACACGCTCCTCCGCAACTGAATAAGTTTATAAACGTGGGACATGAGCTTTCGACATTCGATTAAATTTTCTACATCCGGGGTGCCTCTTTAACTTTGTTCCCTCTTTTTACCATCTTGTTGTTCAAAATTAAAAACTTCTATTTTCCTGTGTTTTTCTATAATTTTCAAATTGTATTCTACAACTACCTCGAAGGCTGAGAAAATTGATTTGAAATAAAAATAGGAATTTCATAGAGAAGCAATATATGAGTTGCCACTGGCAAATGAAATTGCTATAACTTTTATTATTTGTACTACTTCATTGTTTTAAAAGCCCAAGTTTTCGAATAAAATTTTAAATTACGTTGTTTTAAAATCATAAGAAAATCAATCTAATAGATAAGAAAACATAAAATAATATATATGTATAATATAATCCAAAAGAGAAACCAGTCATGAAATAAAAAGAAAAAAAATCTAACTGAAACTAAAGCACCAACTTGAGGTATTTTCACAGTCCTAAGATTTTGATTGAATATAATTTAGCTAATCTTTTCACTGGGTCGAAAATCGACGTTTTAAATGTTTACAAAACTTTCAGATTTGAAAACATTGTTATTTCTCAAATTTCTCCAATAAAACTCTATATTATTAAAGAAAATCTTAATTTATAACCAAATCCCCGATGAATTTATGAAGTAACCGTGTTATAAACGTACCCATTATTATCAGCAACAGTGTTACGTTCCACGTGTAAAATCGATATCTGTTTCATCCAACATTAAGTGAGTATCATGTAGGGTAAAGTAAGGGTAGTAAATTAGACAGTAGATTTGCGGAAATCCCATAATTGTTTCACCATCGATTTAGGATTCTGCCACAACACAATCTACATCTGTTGCTTAGATTAAAATGATAACACGAACAATATCAACAGGGTCCTTCTGGTGTTTTGCTCTCTCTGAACCGAGCTTGATCAACAGGCAGTTCCGGAAAAGTCACGCCCGAACAAATATCGGACGAGTAATATACACACGTTTAGGTACGATCAACCTGCTGTTTTTCTCTGAAATTTCGGAAGAATTTTCAGGAAGTAATTTAGTGAATATTAAAGCTTTAATTATAATTGAGTTAGTAAAGTTATCGTTGTCAGTTTATGTATTAAATTTCAGGGTTGATTGGCCATTTGATCTCTGTAAGGTCATTATCGTGCGCTCAAATAAATTTTAGGTCAAGCAAGTCGAGAAAATCTGAGTCACGTTTTTGATTAATTTAAGTATTTTATTTAGCTGTTAATTAATCTGTGATTAACTTTCACGTGAATAGTCAGTTGCAAGCTGTTCAACTAATCAAATAAGGAGGAAAGTAAACCATGATTTCAATTTATTATTTTGCCATTAAATTCGGTTGAAATCTGAACATTCCATTTTTTATCAGATGTTTAATTCTAAGTTATGTAAAAATACTGTTACTAAATATCGTTGTTAGAATTATTCTGAAGTAGAAATATAAAATCAAGTTTTTTGAGTAAATTAAATTTAAATAAGTCAACGTGGAATTGCCAACATGAAATATAATTCTATAATTTAACTAAATGAATAAGAAATTAAAATGCCTTAGCAAACCTCTGGTAAAACCATAGTTCAAATTAAGTGTCCGAAAAACTTAAGGGATTGGGTACAACTGGTTATTGTGAATTCTCTTGTGCACCATAACTTTAAAATTAATTCAATGTGACATCTACTGACAAATCAGGTTTATAACAGGAAAAATCTTGCTCACACCAACGAAGACTTTGATCTACAAAGATCGTGAATGCCTTATAAGTACTTTATAACGTGTTTACAGGAACTCCAACTCTGTTTCATCAGGCGATATTTCATTCCATTTTTCGACGTTTTAAAAATTATGAGTTTATTTTCATATTCATTAAATAATAATTAACATGAACAGGACTGGCAAAAGGACGAAAAAATGTTTAATGCTTTTAACTAACTTACAATAGAATTAATAGCACAAAATGAAAACTTATGTGCAGTAGGCTTTGGCTTGTAATGTCATGTCATTTGTTACTGTTAAGGTCACATTATTGGTTATATTTGAACTGGAACTTAAAGGAGATATATCATTACAAACCAAAACCTACTACAAATGATTTTTCATTTATACGACCGTTAAAAGAATAAATGTGTTATTTAAATGGTTAAATCTATAAAATCCAAGCAATTAAAGCAACTAGAGCTAGCTTGTATTAAATAGTTTAAACTTCAAAAGAACTTGCCTTTAATAAAAATTGCAGTTCAAACCAGCAAATTTGGTTTTTGATCGGCGGAAAATTTTCGAAAAGTAAAATTTGGAAAATATACGTATATTCCTTAAAATTATAGGTATTTAATTAGCCTTCTAAATGTACATAGTTGTGAAGGAAATATGTTGATTAAAAGGTTGAAGTTTTGAAGAAGCTAGTTTCTAAAATAAAAACCGAAAACCAATTTTGAAATAAATTAAATTGAAAACAGTTCAAAGGTTTCAAAATAATACTGCAATTATTGTAGCAAATTAAAAATCGTTCTTAGGTTACCTACTTTATACGCGGTGGTGACTCAGTTGCTTCAGCGTGTGTCTGACTACTGAGATGACGAGGGTTCGATTCCCGGGCCACACATACACCGAAAACACCCGACTGCTTCACTCGAAAGGCAATGGCAAAACACCGAAGTATTCTGTCTGCTCTGGAGCAGAACAGCAGAAGTGGGAGTACTTCCGTCGTTCGGAGTCCACGTTAAGCTGTAGGCCCCCTACTTGACACGTACACTACAAACAGAGAATACCAGCAACGCCCTGTAAAGGGCATGTAACTGCAAGAAGAAGGTTAATTCATTCTAAAGTTGTTTTGAAAATAAATGAAAATTATTACATTAAAATTAGGGGAGTTTTTAAAGATAATCGAGAAACGAAACCTGAAGGACTAATAAAAATAAAATCAGAATCCACAATTTTTTTAACTTCCCAATTGATTTACAATAAGTAAATGATTTAATATAACGAAAATATCTGCAGAAAGCCTTCCTATTACGAATTCCCATCTTAACTAAAATTTTAAGAATGAAATTATTAATTTATATTTAGGTATCTTAGGGATATAATAGTTTTCGAAGATTTAAAATCTGTTAAGTAGCTCAGACGGAATGCATCATTTAAGACTACGCCTTGATGGTCCTCTCATTAGGTCTTCGGTCAGTCCGTTGGGATGATCTTTTAATCTTCATGTTTTTGGGAGTAGATAGTTAATTCCTCTTTCACAGTTTTCATTTGGAGCTAGTGAGTAATGAAATTATATGGCACATAAGAAAGTGCATTCGTTATAATATGAAGTACTTTTGATTGGAATCTTTCTAGGATCTGCTTTTACGCGGCATTTTACTAACCAGGTTTACATCAAAAAGAGGTTTATATTATCGAGCTCTTGAAACACAATGTTTGGAATTTAGTTAGACATTAAGATAGCATGTCATACGCATCGCACTAGGAAGCGCCGGCCTTCCAGATAGGGCCTCAGGATTAGGAAAGAGCTATTGGAAAGGATTGTTCTAATTTTGTATAGGACCCTGGTGTACCAGACTTTATCAAAAGCATGTGATATATTTAAGAAGTCTGCTTGTCTTCCAGTGCTCGCTGTATTTGCGTAGTGACTCGGTGAATTTGCCAATAGTTGCATGCTTCGATTTATAGTCAAATTGGTGATTTAGTATATTAACTGATGTTAAATTAAGATAGATTGTAGTCTTCTTAATAGCTTTGCAAAAACTTTCGGCATTATCGATAACAAACGAATGGGTCTGTATAGTCTAAGTAAGTTTTAAATGGCGGTTGAACGGGTTTTTGTTTCCTCGCCCTATTCAGTTTCAGATTTAGTTACAACAAGATATATAACGCATGGAAAATTTCACGAGTCAGAGTGGGACACGGATATGCATTATATCTTGTTGTAACTAAATCTGAAACTGCATAGGGCGGGGAAACAAAAACCCGTTCAACCGCCATTTAAAACTTACTTAGACCATAATACTTAACATCATCGATACCCGGCTTGGGAATTAAAACAATTTCCACAAACGGGGAAAGCAACCCGTTTTTAAGACGGCATTGCAGGTATATTTTAGTCAATTATTGTAAGCCCTTTTCTGAAAATTCTTTAAGGATCTTCCCGGCGATGAGATCGTGTCCAGGGGATTTCTTAGCATTAAAATTAGTTTGAATTATGTTTAAAACATCAACTATTGTGATTGGGGTAGATCCAGTTGGTAATGAATTTTTACGAATAGTTGAACCTCATTTTCGGGGTTAAGATTGTCATCTAGAGGATATGGTTGGAAGACTTCCCTAAGATGGTTAACAAAAACTTCAGCCTTGACCTTGTTACTTTTAGCTGAGTGCCTGATTATAGAATTGCGGTCGATTTATTTACTGCGTTACCTTTCAGAATACTCGGTTTCAGTTGCTGTCAAGTTTCGTAGATAGTTTTGTATTCCGGCATTCTTGAGATTGTTTAGTAAAGCTTTTAGTTGTGACACCGCTTGATTTAATCTTGCTTTATCTTGAGGTATTCGAGTTTTTTGCCATGTTTCTCGTAAGCTTTGTTTTTCTAGTATTTTTTGCTTGGTCAAATTGAACAGTTTTTGCTGACACCCAGACTGCTTCTTGCTCAGATTGGATAAAATGTTGTACAGCATTGGCAGTACCAAAATTAGTTTTTAGCGTTATTTTCAATTCTAATCTGTTGTATAAGCGTTCACGCAAGCTATCCCAATTAATATATTTTCTGCCTATGGTAGCAAGTAATAAATTCCATTTCAAGGATTTCAATGCTTCAATGCTTATTGTAATTAAAACAGATGAATGGTCTTTCGGTATTCCTTTAGTAATACCAAAGTCTACTAGGTCAGGAATCTTATTCCTGACCGGGAGCCAGTAGATATGTGTTCTAATTGGTTGCTTTCCACAGCCGAAAAAAGTTGTCTTCCTTGTTTCCTCTTCTCATTCTTCCTCTTATGGCCGAAGCCTAGGTCAATGGCCTGTCATTATCTCATCAGTATGAGTTCTTTTAGCCTTCTTTACACGTATACCGAGCAGGAGGCTAACCTTACCCGTCGAAAGAGGTGAAGAAGATCGATCCGTAGTGTTGCGAGGTCAACGGTTATCAAAGGTGTTAGTATGATAACCGGATCCTTCAGCTTAACGTGCCCTCTATCCGCTCCTCTGTCTTCTTTTCGCAGTAGCTAATCTGGATCCCCAGGAGGCATTTTACGGGTTATAGTTGCGGACTGCTAGAAATCTGTTGCCAAGTGTACCGAAAATTGCTCAAATTGGTCCTTTTTACGAGATGCAGGGGCCACAGTACGTTGAGGTGATTGTAGGTGACTTCGCCATTCCTCTATGGTTACACGAATTGCTTGTAGGTATTCTTCATTATATTTATTGTGTTCATGGTGTATTACTGATGTTTTATTAACAGTAAAGTTTCTCCGCGAGTAGTCCCGGCTGGGTGGTTAATGTGATAAGTTGAGTAAATAATCTATCACGAATCCAAAAAAATGTTACGAAAAAGTTTCATATTTGCTGACGTGCTATCCGAATCTGCAATAAAAAATGGGGGTTCCTATTTAAGATTTCAAAGTAACCCCGTCCCACCAATAAGGGTGGAGGAGGGGGGGCTAATTTTAGCACTAGTGAATTTCCCCCGCGAAAATATTAACTCTTTATTTCGGACAGTTTTTTCGTAGGATGCTTCTTTCTCCAAATATTTAAAAATTCCAGGTTAAAAAAATCACATGGAATAACTGGTAGCTATAATAAAAATTCATCCTTAAGCTCAAAGGAACTTTTTGAAAAATTTTATTCATTATAATCAAAAATGACCCATAAAACCAGAAGAAGATCCAAATTTTAAGTTCTAACCTCCTCCATAGAAAATTCTACTTAATAATAATTGATTTGAAAGGTTTGCTTATGGAGTAACGTACCTGAAAACAAATTAAATGAAACAATTCGCAGAATTAAGTAGAAAATAAGTTAAATAAATTAGTGAGGAAGACTGGGTGTTTTATTCGTGCTTTATATTATCTTGTTACCTAACTGGAAAGACGGATAATAGCTATTACTTAGAAAATAAATCTTTCTCGGTTACTGGAAAACCTGCTAAGTATCGACTAAAAATCTTAATTTGGGATTTTTTGAGCATGTGTATTTGGATGCTAGACAGATAAACATTCAAACAGGTAACTGAATTTTGGAAATCAATTGTAAAACAGACGTTACGTTACGCTACAAATTCCACTACATAAAACTATGAATGTCAAAACCAACGCAAAATGTTGGAATTGAAAATTTTTCCTAAATTAAAAAAATCCTTAAGTTTCAGATTAATTAACTTATTGATTAAGTAATGTAAACGTTTTAATTTAATCAATGTTAAACACATTTGACTTATTAATTGCAATATTCCAAAATTTTTCCAATGAAGAGGCATTTTGGGTGATTTAAATCAATTTTAATAAATAGGAACTCAAGTCGGTTCTAATGATAATGTCGATACTTTTTATTAAATTGTAGTTGAGAACATTTAATTCTGTAGGAACTTCCTTAAAACATGGAACAGAGAGAGCGAGAGCTTGCTGAAAATGACATTCTTAAGGCAAAGAGAATTTAAATTGGTTGCTGTTGTACGCAGCACGAAATAGCCAATAAACTTCCGGGCTATATATATTTTCAGGCAAGCTTTGCTAAAATCGGTTCTCATATATTATGTGTACGTTTTTAATTATACAATTACCCGAAATTGTTGTTGAGAAATTGGAGATATTAATCCAAAATTTCGGGAATGTTTAATAATAACGGCGGAATTCCATTTTAATATTATTTAGACGAATTAAAAAGGCAAACTTGGGCCGGAAATTCTTCCGACCTTTTCTTATTCCTTTCATCCGAAGATTCTTAATACTACTCGGGGTTAAATAATAAACGAAGGGTGTGCTCGATTTGTTAAAACGTTATGACTGATGAGGTTACAAATTATATTCCTCTTAGAAATAGAGTTATGCCGGGGATAAATGCGAAGACCTTAGCTTAATCAAGCTGCTCTAGAGACAATTAGAAAGGCACAAAAGCTTCTATCTCCATATCTTGCAACAATGGATAGACTGAAGCAGTTATCTCTGATACAAAGTCCCAGTGCGCACTGGTTCGTATTTGAAAGGCACTCTCTATGTATTCCAGGACTATCGTTATTCAAGACAGAAAAGAATGGTCTCTTAATTAAGATAATTAAATGGTTTTTACGCTTAACCCTAAGATAATTTCTTAAAACCCGCCCGCCCATATACGGTTTTGCCTTGAATGCTCGTCATTAGAGGTTTTGTTTACATGTTGTTCACTTTGTTTCCTAACTCGAGTACTTCGCTCCGTCATAAAAGCAACTTAATTAGTTTAAAATTAATCAGAGCATAAAGTTATCTGGCTCGTTCCCTTGCTATCCCCTAAATGAATATTTTATAGCGCTTTTTTTGCGATATGGCCTAATAAAACTCGAGTTATTACTCGACTAAATCGAATCATATCCGACATTTTGTGGTCTCGTAAAAACGTTTCGCAAGCTAGATGTTAATGAAAATTATTTTTTATTCTAACAGAAAAGGACATTAATAACGTTCATTTAAACCACACGTTTAGCCATCGCAGTTTCTCATTAAATTCGTTTAAAACCTTCATCCCTTCGCAGGAAATGTTAATTAGAATTTCAATAGCTTCAATCTGCAAAAATAGTTTAATCCCAAGGATTCTAAAGCACAGCAGTTATTAAAATTAATTATTTTTAGTACTTGAAACGACAAAGAATGGAGTTCTTGGAATCTGTAATGCCTTATTTCCTCTAAAATTAATTTAAACTCGGACTGTTATTTTTTTTTTAATTTCGCAAATCATATTTGGAAGTCAAATTATTAAGATGGTGCACCTGCACGGATTTATTTTTCAAAATTTTTTAAATATGAATAAATAATTGCGTATACAGTTTCTACAGGTAACATTTTCATGTATGTAAATTCTTTAAAATTAATTCATTAAAACACACGTTTGGGTTTAACAATCAAAGCAGTAACAACTCTACTATAGAATTCTGAAAATGAGACATTCTTACCAAACGACCTTGAACAGTTAAATATCATTTCCGTTGGGTATTACCTGAACTGCGAATTACAAAGTGAAAATAATAGGTTTTTAATGTAAAGATCAGTATTACTGATTTTTTCTACGACTGTGCGCTAAAATATGCTATTACGTCTTCCAAGTAGTGTATAAAGTTCTTAGTGCGATAATCGAAACTTAGTGCGTAAAATATTGAAAACATGTACCTACAATGGACACTTTTACGTAGTGACGATCTGTCAAACATGACTATCATCGCATCGAGCTGAAAGTGTAATTCTTGTTAAGAATAGAACCAGACTTTCCATTAAAGCTACCGTACGTTGAACCAGCACAAGTTCAATCACTAGTTTGACTTAAAACTTTTATTTGATAGTAATTTTAATTACAATTTCCTTAGTTTGTGGTCCAGAGAACTTGAGAGGTTGTTTGCACTCATTGTTTTACTTTCAGGGGCATAATTTTTCAAGTCATTATCGGTTATAATGAATTCTAAGACTTCCACGGTCAGTGTCAGTATTAACACAACGTCTTTCGGATTGGGACCGTGTCACTGTTGAGACAGAAGAACTCAACGTTTCGCCTACCTTTTCTTTGAAGGGGCTTCTTCGGGAGGAAAGGGGAGTACTAAAAGAGCACGGTAACTCCACGTGCCAACCACGCCAGAGGCGAAACTCTTTCAGCAAGAGGCAGAAGGGTAACGTTAACTCAACTCAGCTAGAGGCCACGGTCCCAATCCGGAAGACGTTTTGTTGATATATTATTATCGGTTACTCCAAGCATTTTCAAGAGAATATCAGCTGGGTGCTATGACCTTTTTAAAACAAACACAAAAGTAAGTTTGGGATCCAATTTTGAAGATATTTTTTGTTAAAACATAGAAGACGTGTTGGGACAAGTTTGGTATTGTGCAGGGAAAACTGACTTTTATCCAAAAAAGGATAATTGTTGCTTATAACCAGAATACATGGAAACTTGAAAGTTACAACTTTAAAAGAGAACTTTGTTATTTTAGACAAAACACCCTGTGTATTTTCACATTAGATTACGTAAAATAATTATCTTTTCAGTGATATAACTAAGCACTTCCTAGGTTAAGATTAATATTTCTTCCAGTTTCTGTTAAACATTGAAACTCCAAGGAAAACATCAAGTTGGCTATAGAAATCCTAGCATAAGTTATGCTTTACGACAGAACTTCAGTTGCCAATTTTAGAAAATTTAATATTTAATGTTTCATAGTAACTCCAGTTCTTTTTCTATGTATGACAACAAATCATCGCCTCTATAACGTAAAGTTAAAGAAATTATATAGTTACAAGCTATTCAGTTTTAATTACCAACGTATTAAAATGAAAACATGCCCAGCTATTGTCCAAATATGAGGTGAGCCTTGTGTACTTGAGTAAAGGAGACCGGGGCAGTGATACAAATATTATTTTTATTTATCATGGTGCAAGTATCCGGTGATCCACAAAACTTGTCTTCAGAGTGTGCCATGGAAGAAAATCTATAAAATGATCAAGATATTTCAGAAAGTGCTCGCTATCTATCCAGCCCGAACCGTTTGAAAAACCAATAACGAGTTGGAGGTGTATCGCTTATTAGTGATGATGCCGGTCTCTTGCGAAAGAAATAAATAAAATTGAGGAATGTAGTTACTAATGGCAGAAAATGTACAAGCCACTGTTATATTGGATCCTCCTTCTGCGCTGATAAATCTTCCTACCAGCTTCTGTCCTTTTCTCTGGATAACTGGGGTTTCTTTTCAAAAAACCGGCTAATCAGTCCTCACCAACAATCTTTTTGTTTTGTTAAATGGGTGCTTAATTTTCAGTTTTTTCGCAGGCTATACGCCTTACGCATAATGGAGTAAGACCGTAGAATTTTGACTGCATTTCTAACAAATGATCATCTAACAATTTCCCATCATTTTCCCCAGAAAACACAGGATTATATTTTGTACACAAAGGCCCAGAGACGTTTCCTGTATTTTGTTTAAGTCGTCTAATTAAACAGGTTTTAGGAACATTAAACCTTCTAGAACCTTCCCTAATGCCCATTCCATTGCGTATTACCCGAATTTCGGCATTCCATTCGCATCTTCTTGAGTCCATTCAGGCACATCGCGCTTTCTTATATAATATCTTAACTGGAAATAAACAATTTAAGTAAATTCTGAGTGAAAACTGAAACCCGAGGTAATAAGGACTACTGGGTAGTAATGACGGTATGGTCCTGTCTGCCCCAATTGCGATGGTCCTTATTACCCCAAATAAGGGGGCTTCGCCTCGACGAACAATTTCACGCCTGGTGATAAAAAGTCCATCATTTTGCAACTCGTTGCATAAATAGCTATTATCCAATTCAGTTACGAAATGTCAACATTTCGACATTGATTTTAGTTGTGAAAAGTGGTTCATTTTGTAACTAGTTACAAAATATGCTCCCATTTTGTAACTAGTTACAAAAAAATGATTTGAGTTGCGAAAAGTGTTTCATTTTGTAACTAGTTACAAAATATGTTCCCATTTTATCACTCCCATTTTATCACGATGACCCAACTCCTTTTTTAAGAAGATGTGGCATTTACATTTTGTTATCTGAATTGGATAAAATCTTTTATGAAACACGTTGCAAAACATGTCTTTTTATCACATGGCGTGTTGTTCATCTCGGCTTCGCCTCGACGAACAATTTCACGCCTGGTGATAAAAAGTCCATCATTTTGCAACTCGTTGCATAAATAGCTATTTAAGCACAATGATTACTAAATGGACGTTTAGATTACTACATTTTTATTTTAATGTTCATTCCTACTATAAACTTTTCTTATAATAGTCTAGCAGCGTTATTATAATAAGCTAGATTGTGATTAAAAATTTCATTAACTTACCGTCAAAACTTGATTTTTTTCTAAAATTTCACAACAACAAACAGCATTCTCAACACAGCACTGAATCGACTAATGCCAAAGTACCGAATGTGGAACTGAAATTTAATATGTTTGTTACCCCGGAGGTCCTTCAGATAGCAGAATTTTGTCTCAAAGGTATTAAAACGATTTTAAACACAGTTTATTGGGTCCATGTGAAACGCATCTCGAAAATTTCAGAATTCGTCAGCTACTTCGACTTTGTTCGAGAGTCCAGATCACGCATTTCATTACAGTATCATGAAAAAACTAAACGCTTATTAAACTCACAACACCTGCAATAATTATATGCTTAGCGGACGATTGTGAGCAAATAGAGAAAGTTTTGGGAATTTGACCATTTTAGAAACCATACGACAAAGGAATAAAGCAAACTATTTATGCGTTTGATGTTCTGTTCAACTAAACTTGGTTTAAGTTTTACACAGTTAAAGCCATAATTTCAGTAGGTACAGCTTTAAGTCGAAGTTTAGCTTAAATTGGTTTAATTTAAGATTTGTTATTCTGTGATTCGCTGAAAATATTATGAAGAAATCTGGTCTTATTCTATTCTGCAGCACTGCAACTGTCTTTCTGTTAGCTTAAATAATAGAAAGCTTTGAAACTCTTCACTGGAAAAATGCAGAAATCATATACATATATTTTCAATTTTATATCGGGTTTTATGAAAGTACTAAAATATAAAGTATCATTTTTTACACAACCCAAATTTTCGTTAAATTAAATGCAGTGTCTGATATACATATTATTGTTATTTTTTTGTTTCAGGTGAGTTTCGATATTAGACGACTTCTTGAGGGTGCTTTAGGGTTGCACAGTAAGTGATATTTTCATTTTTGAGTCAAACAATATTATTTATATCTTCTTTTCTATTTAAAATAACGAGGAACTTCTGGTAAAAGCCCTCGAGATTTTAGTTTGCGTACAAACAATATTTCTTTCGAAAGGGTATTTATTCCCTAATTTCCCGTGTAAAAGCTCGATGTTCTAAAAGCTTTCTGAATGGGAATGAGGGAGTTTCCACGATACGAGTTAAAATAAGTGCGTGGGTCTTTTGTACGTCAAAACTGTGTAAAGCTTAGGATCATTTTCGTTCCGGTATTTACCTAGTGCAGGTCCGGGTACAACCTAATTCCCACCGCAAATACTCTCTTTTGCTCTTCTCTGAGCGTTTTCCTTAAACCGATGGCCAATTTGTCTAGCTATAAACAATAGTAAGCTGTGCTTTGCTCTGATAAGCTGAGGGACGGACTTGAGCCTACGTAAACAACCGAACGTCCGTTCTTCCTAAGGATTTATGTACCTACACTGTCCGGCAACTAAAATTATACGCGGCGGTACGCTTCAATAAGGGACGTTTTCTAAGACGTGTGTTTACATTAACTTCATTAGGAGGAAGGAAAAGCGGGAGAAACGATTTTAAGTAGAGAACTTGTACACAGTTGGTAGGCAAATAAAAATTTTCATTCAGCAAGGCACGAATGTAATAACAGTCGAGTCGGCTGCTCGTTCCGTACTGGCTGGCATTGTGAAAATTTTCTAGCTCTTTAATGTTGCAGCCGCTTTGTCGGTTCTCCTTTTTACGCAAATAACTACAAAGCCATTTATGCAATTGAAATCAGGAACTTTACGAAAAGTTTTCAATGTCAGATGTCAGCGAATATGTACGCCCTTTGTGCTATTGGTTGTTAAGTTGTTCAATGTTGTAAAGTTACCAGCCTGTAAATAGCTTTACAGAATATTAGAATAGGTTTTAGAGGTAACAAACTCGTTATTTGTCGCAAAACCTACAAAGTTTATCAAAATTAGGCACAACGCTCAGACAAATCACACTTTCTTGTATGGAAATTAAAAACTTTAAAGAATATTTGTATTCCATGCTTTTTTTACCTTTCAGTTGATAACATGTAATATTACTAAATTATTTATTTAAAAAGCGCATTCAAAGGTCTGTCCTATTAGTCCAGTCAAATGGTCGAAATAAAAAGGCAAACTTTGCATTTTGGGTAGGCAGCTATTTTCTTTTATCGGTGTATAGAGGGGTCAGTGGTGAGTCTAAATCAGGGTTTTCGGGGTGGTAACTCCCTCCATTCGGCCGCCATCTTGAAACGAAGGGTTAATTGATTATTAGGCTATATCTCGGTAGTCGCAAATCTCACAAAGATTAGTATAAAGCTTTTTTGTAGAGAATCGTATTATGTACAATTTTCGTTAATAACTTTTTTACATAACATTAATAATAAAAAGTTATAAGCCGGAAAAGACAAAAACTTAAGGGCTTATAACTTTTTTATTATTAATGCCACGTAAAGAAAGTTATTAATAGAAATTTTAGAGAATATGATTCTCTATAAAAAAGCTTCACACAAACTTTTTGTAAGACTCATGACTACAGAGATATAGCCAAAAAATTAATTAACCCTTCTTTTCAAGATGGCGGCCGAATGGAGGGGGTTACCACCCCGAAAATCCTGATTTAGACTCACCACTGATATTACAATTTTGATTATTTATTAATTTTAAGCAGTACATTATGTATACGGTCTTACAAGTTAAGTTTAATTATTTATACGTGTTGTTTTTGTTTTTGTTTTAGTTACAATTTATAAACATCTTGTTTTAGTTAAAATCTATAAACATTATTTTATCTTATTTTCTTATGTGTAATTAGATATAGGTATTTCTTGTCCTGTAATTGGATCTATCTGTTGGGCAAATATATATTATTATTATTATTATTATTATTATTATTACCACTGATCCCCATACACATCGTAAAAAGAAAATTGCTGCCTACCCAAAATGCAAATTGAATTACCTACATTTGACTGGACTAGTCCAATGAAATGGTCGAAGTAAAAAGGCAAACTTTGCATTTTGGGTAGGCAGCGATTTTTTGACGATATGCAGAGGGGTCAGGGGTAAGTCTAAATCAGGATTTTCGGCGTGGTACCCCTCTTTCCATTTGGTCTCCATTTTGAAAAGAAGAGTTAATTAATTTTTCGGCTATATCCGAATTAACCCTTCTTTTCAAGATGGCGGGGGTTACCACCCTGAAAGCCCTGATGTAGACTCACCACTGATCCTTATACATACCGATAAAAAAAAATCACTGTCTACCAAAAATGCAAAGCTGAATTACCATTTGACTGGACTATATTTAAATAAAACATCCTTGGAATATTTGGTAGGCTGCATCAACGACGAAGGTGTTATCTTTTGGTACAATTTTTCGAAAACTTACAAATACCTAAAGGTAAGGCTTTAGTTAGTTTGGAGTTCATAACCTTAGGTAAGCAACGGCACAACGTTTTCTCCAAAATTTGAATTTTGATTTGATGATAGATTATTAGGACATATTAGCACTTTAAACCTTTATGGCTAATCGCTTAAAAGCTTCATTTCTTTACTATTTGTTTCCAACTTTTTGATCTCTTGTTTCCCTGCTCTCCGGTCCTTGATGTCTAACCTTCTTTTATCTTCAGAACCATTCATTTACATATGTCTTCGTACGTACTTGTAACAATTATTCCTTTGGCCATCCTCTTCTGTTTTCCTTCTAACGATTACTTGTTTATTATACTGTGTGAGATAAGTGACCTAACCATCTTGCCTTTTGTGCCCTTAAAGCTTGGTTTATACAAGGTTGACCATCATCACCAACATCATCATCATCATAGAAGCATTATATTTGTCCACACCATTTCTGGACGTATGCAACCTCAAAAAGCCTCCTTTCTGCTCGCCCCTTTGCAGTTCGCCACCCCTCGGTCTTCCTCTGTCACGTTTGCTTGTTCGTGGTCTCCAGATAGTTATTCTTTTGTTCCACCTTTAGTCATCTCTACGTATAGAACTCTTCGCCACCTTCAATTTTGTCTAGCTGCTCTTTCGGCTACATCGTCAACTTTTGTTCTCCTTCTTATCCCGTTGTTGTTTTGTCTGAGAGTCTAATTACCAGCATAGCTCTTCCCATTTTCCATTGTGCCACTTTTAATTTTCCTGTACTGCTTTTTGTAAATAACCAGTTTTTAGAAGCGTATGTTAAGATAGGAACAACACGCTGGGTAAATACTTTCATTTTTTGGATTTGTTGCGAAGGGTGCCTTAAAAACGTTTCTTAGCTTTCCAAAAGCTGTCGAAGTAAGCTGAATCATTCAGTGGATTTCTGTAATTTGAGTCTATTCATTAAATGATAGTTCTTGCCCCAGGTAGGTGTATTCAGTGGCCAATTCTATTGGTTCTCAGTCGTTCCGTTAGTCATTGTCTTCATTTTAGAGTCCTTCTTCTTGTGTGGCTTTTTCCAGGTTATCTGTCACAAATTCGATTTAATCCATACTATTGGCAAACAGTCTATCGTCAGCGAATCTTGGGTTATTGAGGTATTCACCGTTTATATTTATCCTTTTGGTTTCCCACTGGATTTTTTTCGAAAACATTTTCCAGCAGGGTTGTGAATAACTTAGGGGAGAGTGCGTTGCTCTGTCTTACTCCTCGTTTGGTCTTGATGGGTTTTCTATCTTCAAACAGCTTGATTACATAACTGGTGTTTTTGTACATGTCTGTAATTGTCTGGATATACCGATAACTTAAGAGGATGTTTGTTGTTGCCCAATTTTCGACCAAATCGAACGCCTTTTGGGAGTCTATAAAGGCCATATAGAGAGGCTGGTTCTATTCGTGCACCTTTTCCTTCTCCTATCTCACTTTATGAATGCGGTACAGTGTGCTGTAATCTGCTCTGAAGTTAGCCTGGTCCGGTGTTTGTAATGCATCTAATTTCTTTATTATTTATTCCATTTGTTATAATTCGGGTAACTTGTTTGCATAAGTGAGAAACCCATCAATCGATCTATAGTTCTCCAGCAGTTTTTTGTTTCCCTTTTTAAAAATTTAAAAATTAGTATTACGTTGGTAGCCTTCCAATTGCTTGGTGTTTTACCTCCAGTTTTAATCATTTCAATAAATATACCATATTTATTGGTGCTTTGTTCCGATATTTTCTTTGTTTAATGTGAACAGTGCCCTTAGATCTCTTGGACAACGCGAAGTCTCTGTGGCAACAAATAAATATACGCATCCATATAATGTTTCTACATATTTCAGTCTTCTTGTTTTGGTATGGTATGTGTTTCGCTCTTCAAGTCAGTAAAGTATATAATTTCCTTTTTTCTCATGGCCAATTTTCTCCTGAATATACTGGGTCTATTATTTTCATTTATCTGTTGTATAATATCGTCGTTTTTGGTAGCTATACGTCTTTTCTTATCCCCTGTCTGTCTTATTTCTTTGTTCATATTATTCGGTTCTTCTCTTGTTAGTTGTTTATTCTGTTTTTTCCTCCTGTCTATTAGATCTTTGGTTTACTTTCTCAGCTTGCCTGGTTATTGTGCTTTTTGGGGCCTTTCTCTGTTGACTTTTCTATAGGCGTTGTATAGAACTACTATTGATGCGAATATATTGTTCATCAAGAAATGTATTGCCCTGTATATGTTTTTTTGAGGCTTGGCTTCTAATTCCAACCTGTAAGGGGTTTCGTTTCTCCTGATTAACTCCCTATCCTCACTGCATAAATTAATTCTCCACACTTTGTACTTTAGTTTCTAATAGTCACGATGTTAGCTTCTGTACAATTGTCTTGCTATTATTTACATATGATTATGAAATACAATTTCTGTTACATTTTCCTTACACATACTACTCTTCTATTCTAAAGTGCCATTCTACATTCTTTATTAAAACCAACTGTCATATTTATCTCTTCTATATTTTTTAGATATTTAATTTTTACTTCGATTACAGTTATTTGTATTTGTTACCATTCGATTTCGATATTATTATGCATTTCACCCCAGCCTAGTAGCTAATTTAATTCTAAATTTTTCCTTCGGCTTCACATTTTAATTTTTAATTACAGCACGTTGTACTTTTGGTACTGTAAGTATTGCTCGTCTAATTCTCATTTAGTCAAAAAATTATCGGTGTTGGCGTCTGCTTCCCTAAAACCCCTAACTTCTTTTAGTATTAATAATAATAATAATAATAATAATAATAATAATAATAAAAATTGGGAAAAATTGGGAAACCCGAATCCACGTTGCCAACCATGTTTCATCGAATATAAAAATCCGAAGGGGCATTTACCAGGGTGACACATTTAGTCCCTTGTGGTTCTGTTTAGCCCTAAACCCTCTATCACAACTTTTAAAACAACTAAATTTAGGGTACAGACTTGATTTAAAAGATAATGCTTCGAGAATCTGCCATCTGTTATTTATGGATGACATTAAACTATATGCTGAAAACCAACACCATCTCAAACACCTACTTACTACTGTAAAAGTGTTCAGCAAAGATATTCAAATGTCATTTGGATTAGATAAATGTTCGGAAATTCACTTATTGAAAGGAAAGTATTCGCTATTACCGGAGGTAGATACAGACTTCGAGCAGCTGAAACACGAAGATACTTACAAGTATCTAGGCATCCAACAGAATGCACGCATTAGTCACACGCAGTTGAAGAGTGAATTTAAGGGCAGATATAGAAACAGGCTGCACAAGCTACTGAATACACAGCTAAATGCCAAAAATTTAGTAAATGCTATTAACACTTACGCCGTCCCTGTTCTCACCTATTCATTTGGCATCCTGAGGTACTCAAATACTGATCTCGAGGAACTAGATAGAATGACCAGAACCACCCTTACTAAATTTCGATTCCATCATCCGCACAGTGCAATTCAAAGGGTGTACTTACCTCGATCTGAAGGTGGTAGGGGATTAACTAATATCAATAAACTATGTAAGTCGCAAGTAAAAAAAATGCGCAATTATTTTAAAAACTCTGAAAGTCCAATAGTAAAAAAGATTGTTGAGGCTGATAATAAATATACTCCTCTCAACCTAAGGAGTAACCAAGAAACTATTCTTGAAACTCCAAACACCGAAGAACATCAAACATGGCAAAGCAAAGTTCTACATGGAAAGTATCCCAACCTATTGAACAATCCGGCTGTTGATAAGAAGTCATCACTGATGTGGCTGAGAGAAGGATATTTACATCCCGAGACAGAGGGCTTCATTATGGCTGTGCAAGACCGTGTTATCAGGACGCGGAACTATGAAAAACATATTTTAAAAAACACTCAAATTTTAGATATCTGTAGATTATGCAAGTTACCTGGCGAGACTGTGGAGCACATAACAGCGGGATGCCCATCGCAATCTAATACGGCCTATTTGGCAAGACATAATGAAGTAGCTAAAATAATACACCGACAACTAGCCCTGCAGCATAAACTAATAAATAATCCGCCTCCTTTCTACAAATACTTACCTAACGCCGTCCTGGAGTCAGCTGAGACCGTGCTGTATTGGGACAGACCTATGTTTACCGACAGAACCGTGGACTATAATAGGCCCGATATAGTAGTCATCGATAAGGTACATAAAAATGCTACTATAATCGACATCAGCTGCCCGCTTACTGTTAACCTTGAAAAAGCAGAAACAGAAAAGGTCACTAAATATCAGAATTTAGCGATCGAGATTCAACATACCTGGCAGTTGAGACAAGTCCACATAGTCCCTGTCGTTATATCAGTTACTGGGGTTGTAACGAAGCAGTTTTTGCACAACATTAGCAAACTTAATCTTCCTGAGTACTTTTTAAAACCTATACAAAAGGCGGTTATATTACAAACATGCCATATTATAAGGAAATTCTTTAATATATGACAGAATAGTATGAATTTACTCCCTGCCATATTCTAAACAGGTGCCGGATGTTGTCCGAGAAAACGTAAAAAGTAAAAATAATAATAATAATAAATAATAATAATAATATTTATTTGCCAATTTAGGTACAATGCACATTTGTTACGTCAAGTAGATCCTAATAATAAGGGCAATACATGGTAATTATATAAGTTTGGAATATTTAATTCCAAGCTTATAATACAAACACAGAATTGAAAACATAAACCGACAATATTCACAGCAACAATAAATTAGTACGTGGTTACAGTGTATGAACATTGCGTAGCTATTGTTTATTGAGAAACTCATCGACGCTGTAGAAAGGGTTTTTTATTAAATATAATTTAATCTCCTTTTTAAATCGGTTTGTATTACTAATGATTTTGATATTATCAGGTAAAGCATTATAAAGGTTGGCAGAATTGTAGTGTGGAGAGTTCTTATATAATGCTGTTCTGTGACTAGGTATCGTCAACATATTGCCATGTCTTGTTTCGTGAGTGTGCACGCTGCCTACAGTAGCATACTTGTGGATATTTAATTTAACAAAAGTTGTACATTTAAACACATATATGCATGGAAACGAAAGTATCGTTTTATCTTTGAACGTGAATCTGCAACTTTCTCTATATTTTAGGTTAAAGATTAATCGAATAGTCTTTTTTTGAAGGACAAAAATTCTGTTTGTGTCAGTTACTTTGCCCCAAGCTATAACATCAAAAGACATACGAGGGGCGTTCAAAGTGTATTGCAATTCGGGCATTGAAACAACTAATAGCAATTCAATTCATTTATTATTTCTCAATGTAGTCCCCCCTAAGTTCAATATATTTACCCCACTTCTCCTTCAGCGACGCAATCCCCCGAAAAAGAAAAGTTTCCTCTTGTCCTGCAAACCACGCTTCCGTCTCCTCTTTAAGACTTTCGTCGTCCAAAAACCGGCGCCCCGAAGATATTTCTTGAGGTTTCGGAAAAAGTAAAAGTCGCTAAGAGCCAGGTGCGGGCTTGAAGGTGGATGCTTAAGTTGTTCAAACCCGCAGTCCTTCAGGACAGTCTGACCAACTCTGGCCTTGTGGACTGGAGCATTGTAATGCAGTAAGAAAATCCCCTTCGACAGTTTTCCACGTCTATTTTCTTTAATTGCGCTGTGAAATTTTTTCAAAAGTTGTGCATAATATTCTGCATTAATTGTAGTTTTGTGTGGCATATAATCGATTAAGAGCAGCCCTTGGCAATCCCAAAAAACAGACGCCATGATCTTCCCAGCAGTGGCCTGTGTCTTGAATTTTTTCGGAGCTGGAGATTCCGCATGCTTCCATTGTATCGACTCTTGCTTCATTTTGGGGTCCCAGTGGTGAAGCCATGTTTCATCTTCAGTCACAAGTCAAGCCATAAAGTCATCTGGATTGGAATTAAAGAGTTCGAGGAGCTCGCGTGATGCTTCCATCCTGCAGTGCTTATCCTGAATAGAAAGATTTCTGGGCACCCACCTGGCTGACACTTTAGACATGTGCAGAGTGGTATGGATGATGTTGTGAACACTTCCTTGTGAAACACCAATCTCTTGAGCAATTTCTGGTATCTTCATACGCCTATTTGCGAGTACCAGTGACTCAACCTGAGTCATATGTTCATTATTAGTTGCACTATTTGGTCCTCCGCACTTTGGATCATCTTCAATGCTCTAGCGGCCGAGTTTAAATTATTTAAACCACCTAGTGACCGTAGCATATAAAGACGCTTCGGATTTGTACACTTTCGATACGCGATCAAAAATTTCCTTTGCATTTACACCCTCTTTACACAAATACTTGATGATGCTTCGATACTCGAACTTCTTTGAACTACACTTAGCCATATTTCACTACTGACAGAAGGAAGACCAAAGCAGATAGGACAACCAATTTTTGCAAGCAAGGGTAACTGGATCTAATGTATCAAACAACATTTGCACGAAAATCTAAACTTTGCTAGATACCCCCAAATTGCAACACACTTTGAACGCCCCTCGTATATGAGTAAGCCAATGCATAATATATTGAGATGGTATCGTTTTGGTAAAATTTTAATAAAGTAAGTTGTGGACACCTTTTAAAATCATGGAAATTTATTGTTAATAAAATGTAAATAGTTATAAGTTAGAGATTTAGTATTGTAAATAAATAGGGTAGAATATCTAGTTACTTAAGTTGTAAATATGTCATATAAAATAGTCATAGTGTGTTTAAAATTTAGAAACTAGGGAGATAGAAAATAGTTATTTGTACAACTAGTAATGAAAGCAATACTTTTTTTCATGAGTTTGAAGTTTGATGCACGACGGCATCAATCAAACGAGTGAAAAAAAGATGCTTTCATACGGGTTGTACACAATATTTTTTTGCATTTTTACATTTTAAATCCCTCAAAACAGGATAAAAAGGATTTGAGAATTGACAGTTGTCAAACTGACAATCTACAATATTTTATTTAAAGCATACTTACTTAATGCAAAATGTAAATAAAAAAAGTGTTGCTTTCTTTATGATTTTTTGATAAAAAAAGTCCACTTTTTTTGTCATAATGCAAAAAATAAATAAACAAGTTGAACATTATAATTGATATACGAAAGTTGAGTTTTAAAATTGTAAAAACTTAAACTTAATTTCTTATATTAAAATTGTAATTTCAAAGCAAGTTAAAGTTATAATTGGTTTAAAACTATATGAAGATTATTATTGTTATACAAAAAAAAAATAATTTGAAATTATATAATAAAATTTTATGAAATTGGAATTTTATTTTGAAGAAAACAGTTGTAAATTTGGATAAAGGTGGGATATTGAATTGATAAAGAGGAAAAGTGTGTATTTGGTTAGAAGATAAGGCAGGTTTTGGATAATTTGCTCGTTCGGATTGTTACAAAAAGGTACTTTTGTAAATTTATTAATTTTAGAAAGTGTTTACTTAATTATTAGAATTTGTTGTTGTTGTTATTGTTTGTAAAGATTTGCATGATTTTGAAGGGTGTTTGAAATTTAACTTGATTAATTTTTATAAAATTTGAGATTAATCAAAGCGATCCCTCTTTAACGAACCTGAGATAAGAGTATTCTAAATTTTAATTTTAATTATAAACATTTTTGAGCTAGTCAGAAATTTTTAAAAATTGTATGCGATTCTTTTAAGTCGGAAGAGCATAACAATATATATATACAGGAGCCCGTTTACATTTAGGGTGTCCTTCATTTGCAATAATGCAAAGTAGGCCTTATTTAGCTTCCCGCATACAAAGTCTACATGATGTGACCACATCAGCTTTTCGTCAATATGTATACCAAGAAATTTTGCACTATTGGGATGCTTAATGCCAATTAATACATAGTCGATCTGGTTGCACACCTTCCCATCTAGGGATAGAATAGATGTCTTGTACGTATCATTTTGGTTGTAACACGAATTCATAATCCTTACCTTTAGCTTATATTTTATAGTAAATTGGACAGTTCTTTCCAATTCCTATTATACCTATCCGTTATGCTTAATATTTTTTCTCGTTTTTCTGTTCCTAAGCATATTTTTAACCCCTAGTAATTCAATGTTCGAAAGGTTAACAAATTCAAATTACTAAAAGAATGAAAAATGATTTCAAAAATGCAAAACGCATTCTTCGTTCACAGAATAACATCGAATTGCAGTTACAAATCAGTTTAATAATATATACAATTAAACTTAGAATGGAGCCTGTAGTCTATGCAATCGAACGTAGTAGAATTACCCACCATAATTATTCAAACGCAAATACGTGAATACTCTGCTAAGTTGGTGAAGGGTATGTATTCCGCAGTTCTGTTTCGGTTGAGTGTAAGGTAATTAGGTAATCGTACCAATAACCGTCAATGGCCCAGTGTTTGTCAGTTTTTCCGTATTTTATTTGATATTAAGAATCTAGGGTAAGTAAATAAAGTATTATGTTTAACCCTTTCGAATTTTGAGTTGTCGGCACTATCGGAATGTCATATTATTAGAAAACGTTTTTATTTGTTAAACAGAGTCCACTATTCCCTTCACCTACGAGTGCCAATGTTCTAGGAGTTATTAATTTGGTGTAATTTCTTCTTCTTTAAACAGCATCTCTCGTCCAACTTTGGACTTATGCCCCCCCCTCCCCATATCCTTCCAATAATCTCTGTTTTCTGCTTTCTGGATTCAATTTTTCTCGCTATTCTACGTACGAGGTAGCGACCAAATGTTCCTGGCCCAACCTACTTCTAGAAGCGTGAAATGCAAAATAATATAAGTAATAGTAGGCTACAATGTTCTTCAGGCTCCACATAAATTTTCATTTGTTTCCATTGCGTTGTTTACAAATAACTGTCAGTAGACCGACAACAAGTGGAAGGTTTTTCAAAAATGGAAAAACTAGAGTACCGCGCAGTGATTAAGTTTCTCACTAAAGAAGTTTGATGCCAGATCAAATTAAACGAAGGATGGATGCAGTTTACGATGACAGTGGACCATCGTTATCAACTGTAAAAACTTGGTCAAAATAAACTTAAGCAGGATTTACGGGGAAAGAAATTTACCAATGATAACGAAGTGATGGCGGCGGTTTTCAGCATTTTGAAGACAAAACTCCAAAGTATTTTTATAAGGGTATAGAGCTGCTTATTAAAAGATGTAAGAAGTGTGGTGAAGAAAAGGGCGATTATGTTGAAAAATGAACAGATTTTTTTATTTCTCAAACAACTGCAAGCCGGTTAGGCCAGGAATATTTGGTCGCTACCTCGTATGTCGTCATATCATCTTGTTATGGAACGTCCAACGCTACATTTTAAAATCATAGTTTCCACTCTGTTGTTTTCCTTCTCCACCTCGTTAGACATGCCATCACTATTTCGATCATGCCATTATGTCTATAGTGTCTGTCATTTTTGTTCTCTGTCTTATCCACTCCACTATCTCTTTGTCACATAACGTGAAGCCTAAAAGCTGTTTCCATATTCCTTTGTATAACCCTAAATTTGTGGATAACTCTTTCAGTGAAATCCCACGTTTCAACTACGTATAGTATAACTGTCAACACAAATTGTTCTAGAACTTAGACTCTAGTGAAGTGCTTATTCCTAAGTACATAATACTTGAACTGTCCCAAGGTGTCCAAGCCAATTTAATTCTTCGTATCTGCTGTTTGCATATATTTCGCTATTTTTATTGTTTGCCCGATGTACAATATGCACTTAGTAACTTTCTCCACTGTCTCCCCATTAATTATATAATCATTTTTTCATTTTCTTACCAATGTTAATCTTCTCTTTGCATCATTTTCGTCTTGCTCATGTTCATGGTTAAGCCAACCTCTTCCGATCTTTGTTTTAGTTATTTTATCATCTGGTAATTGCTGGATATTAGTACCAGGTCATATTCAAATCTTAAGTTATTAACATAGTATTTATTTATAGTTATTAATACCATGTCCATATCAATTTAACTTTTTGAAAACATCTTCAAGTATGGTTTTATTTAATTCTCGGTATTCCATAGACTAGACCTTTTCTCTTCTTTTACTAGTTCTTGTCCATTGGACGTTTGGTCTCTACATTAATTTTGAAATGTTTATTTGTTTTTGATTTTTTTAAATTTCTTCGGCTTCCTGTGGGGTACTATTTTTATATCACAGGTTTCTGGTCAATTTTTGTTAGTACTGGCCTTTGTGTTCTAAAAATACTTTAGTGTCTATTTCAGTTTTTCTTCCTTCTGTATTAACATATAATTCACTCCTGTTTTTATTTGTATCTGTTGGAGGCAGACGGCGAATTCGGCCCGTGGCCGATATATTTGGACATATCGCCATATGTCCACAGCAGAAATGCCAGAGCCGAAATAACGATACAATTCGGCAACTGTACATGCCAATTTGAACACATCCTGAAATGTTAGATTGCGCATTGGTCATATAACAAAAACGGTTGTTTAATTAAAACAAATTCATTATAGGGACTATACACTTGCTATTACATTTTATCTTGTTTAGTACACATTTGCACTTTTTGTCACCACATTGTTTACGACAATTACATCTTACAAAGCCCTGTGAAGAATTTGATTCTTTCGCCGCAACTGTTCGCAGACTGAATTTTTTATCAATGGGTACATCTGAAGATGTCAACGTAATCGTTTGAGAAAGCTGGAAAAGAACTATAATGTTAAAGTTTATTTTAAAAAAATGTAAGATATTAATTAATTAATTAAGTAAGTAAGTACTACCTGAAATTCATTCCTCGCATACAACTTTTCCAGGGCCCCAGTTGATGTATCAAGTTGGTATAAATCTTCTCTTTCAGATAATACAACAGCCAAAATGTTACGAGGAGCTAGGCGTCCTCTGTCAACATCAGGAATCTTTACGAAAACGTTCTGACCAATGTCTACTTTAGGGTATTTGGAGCACCTTTGTTGTAACATCTCTGCCGCTTGCTTTTTTAAGCTTTTGATACTCTCAGACCGATGTTGATTTATTGATGTAAAGCGGGTTTCATTGTCCCTGAAACAAAACATGTAAAACTAAGCAAAATATGATTATTATTTGTGTGATTCTTTAATTACCTCAATAATTCCTTCTCCACGCTGTCGTTTTCTGGCCGGTTTATGGGAAAACTTTGTTGTACATTTCTTTCATTTGTTACATTATTGGTGCTTACGCCATTGTCGTTGTTCGGCAGTTCTGTGCCAGATTTATAAAATGGTCTATCTTTGGCATTTCTACCAGCATTATTTTGAAACTCTGGATCCGACTCATCAGACAGTATGTCGTTGATATTTCCACCAACACTGTTTTGGAGCCTATAAATATCGTCCTCATCTTGCAACTTCTCTACAATTTCAAGTGGAAGATTTGAATCATTCAAACTATTGATAAGTGGAGTGCCAAACATAGCCTCATATGGAGTACGCTGAATGCCTCTGTGAAATGATCTGTTCTTTTTCAATTGCACAAATCTTAACCCCTCCGACCATTTGCATGTTTGATTTTCTTGCATTTTCCCTCTCAATAGATCCCTGGCTTTGCGAATGACGGGGCTTACCATGAATTATTTTCGCTTGCAACATATCTGCAAGACTGTTGAATACTTGATTCACAAACTCCCTGCCATTGTCGCTATGAATTAAGCAAGGTGCCCCGATAATACAAAAAATATCCATCAAATTATAAGCAACTTCTTCTGCCCTTTTACTTTTTAGAGCTTTTAGAAACACAAATTTAGTTAAGTGGTCTTGGTAATTCATGATAAACTTATAGGGCCCGTCCGGTTCTGTTTGCATATCAATCAAATCAATTTGTCCTCTTTTATTGAATCCTGAGGAAATTATTGGTTTTACTACTAAACCTTTCTGCTTTGATTTTTTCTTTAATTGGCACATAGCACATAATTTTAAATATTCTCCGATAACGCTTCTAGGAATATTGCAGTACTTCATAGCAATTTCTTTTTCCATTCCTAATCTTCTTTTATGGCCAGTATCTTTGTGAGCTTTCTGTAAAATACCATGTACGCCCTTCACATCGCAATAATACCTAATAGAAACCACATCTTCATTTTTACGTTTTGCAATAATTTTCTCGTTTTCCCCTATTTTTATAATTTCAAATCTATTTAGACGCCTGTAATCTTGGCAGCTTAAAATCAAAAAATCAAAATCAAAATTTTATTTGCTGCTTTAAGATACAAAGATCTTTTACATCGTCAAACTACAGGTACTAGTACATATTATACATATTATACATACATGGATCGCACTACAACATATCATTTGCAGTCAATAATGTACACTCCAGGTATTCCTGGTAACTATAAAAAGCGTTTTTCATTAACAGGTCTTTTACCTTTGTTTCATAGCTTTTGGTAGGCAAGTTGGCTTCTCACCGGCTTCTTTCTTTCTCAGGCTATCCTTGACTTGATTTAAAATATTTAGATACTGATCAACGGTCAGTACGATGGTAAAATTACTACCGCTGTTTTTTTCAATTAATTCATGAAGTTTTTCTTCAAATATATGCTTATCCACTAAATTTTTTTCAGACTCCATAATTAAAATGATTACTTATATTAAAACTTTGTAGTTACGGTACAAAAACCACTAAAAAACAAACTGCACGTGGACACTTCACAAACACAATTTGAGGTTATGTTATTCCGTTGCCCGTTCGGCATCGGCGTATTGTGTATATATGCATTTCGGGATGTGTTCAAATTGGCATGTACAGATGCCGAAATGTACCATTATTTCGGCATCTGGCATTTCTGCTGGGTACATATGGCGATATGTCCAAATATATCGGCAACGGGCCGAATTCGCCGTCTGCCTCCAACATATCTACTAGCATCGCATCTGTAATTATATGTGTATTGGGTGTAATGGTAAAATCTAATTCATTATTTCTTGTCCCATCTGGGCTAACCCAGGTGCATTTTCTGTTGTGTTTTTCTTAAAGAATGAGTTCATTATATAATTACATAAAAATTGCAGCTCTGCATAGTTTACTAGCATATGTCCTCTATCATCTCTTGTGCTTACTCAAAATTCCCAGCTGATTCTTCTCTATCTTCTCTGCTTCCGATTTTGCGTTTCAAGCGGATCATAGCTACTAGTAAGTTGTGGTCTGATCCACATATTGCACCTGGGTATATCCTTACTATTTTGAAAGATGATCTCCAGTGTGTATTTGCCATTATGTAATCAATCTGATTTCTTGTTTGGTCTACAAGATTTTTCCAATATATAGCCTTCTGATGCGATGGAAGAAGACTCTGTTCATACTAGTCAGATTATTTTCGATGGCGAGCTGGATCTGTCATTTCTTTTGCCTATGCCATAGTTGCCAGTTGCACTTTTGATATGTTCGTTTTGTGACCAACTTTTGCGTTAAAATCTCCACATGTAAATCTGAGGATTTTATACTCTGTATTAGTTTTAATAGAGCAATATAGAATTCGTTGATTTCATTTTCTACTTACTGTGAGATTGAGGCATATACTTGGATTGTGTTTATTTTCTATGGCTTTTCATCAAGTTTAACAGCTATTATGCGCCCATTAATAGCAGAAACCGAAGTCTACTTTTTGTAATTTAATGTGATTAGAAGTGCAATCCCTGTAAAGTCTGTAGCTCACTCCCTGTGAAGTCAGTTTTGCAGCACCCTTTGTCTAGCCAGAGAGCCCGCAATATTTATGTTGTAGGTACCCCGAGAATTCGTTTTCAATAATAGCGAGTTTTCCGGTGTGTTTTTGGGACTTGTGTATTCTAAGTGGCTTCATTTATCTGGTGCCTCAGTTGCAGGTACATATTATCTTTCATATTTATTTATTTCAGTATCGATCATTCGACATGCTGCCTGGTTGCAATCGGTATTAGATTTCGCCCGAAAACGAGACAGAGCCAGTTGTCAATCAGGGTGCATCACGATATCCGAGGCTTTCTCTTTTGTATTATCATCATAATTACGCATGACTCTTGTGGAAAATATAATACAGTGGATTCCCCTGTCCGCAGTACTATAGCCGGTATCAGAATACGTCTAGCACGCCTGAACTAGCCTGAGTCTGAGACGTTCCAAGAATATTTTAACTTGTCATCTCAGGTCAGTATTGGTGGTTATTGCTGTCCTTCACCAAGCTTATTGGTCCACGGAAGGTATCTGTTTTCCTTCCTAC
Organism: Melanotus villosus; assembly: GCA_963082815.1. Lineage (NCBI taxonomy): Eukaryota > Metazoa > Arthropoda > Insecta > Coleoptera > Elateridae > Melanotus > Melanotus villosus. The sequence goes on along the minus strand of OY720422.1, from coordinate 16,771,652 downwards.
CCCGTACATCTATCGAGCGTTCCTCAATCCGCCACCTGGGGACGCGCTCTCCAGTGTTACAGACTCCCCAAAGGGATAATATGATACAATGTTTAAAATGTAAATGTTGAGTGTACGAACGATGTGCTTTTGTAAAGGTTATTTTAATAATGAGGAAGAGTGAGGAAGACACTTTTGTTTTATGCAGTAATCTTGACGACTCCGTATTTTCTCTGATAAGTCTTGCCAACTAAAATTGCAAGAAGTATAATTTTACATTTGAATAGTCAAACGAATTCTCTTATTTATGTTCCTGAAGTTCGCGTGCCGATATGTGTAAATGCACGTAGTGAAAATGCAACAAATTAAGTCAAAATGTTATTTCGTGTAGTATTATGTATATTATTCAAGGTTGTTACCCAGATTAATTCATCAGCATAAGATCGTAATGCAGCAATTCTCAAATTAATCTACGGTGTCTGGCGGCAGTTAGAGCAAGACCCCTATTACATTAATGACAAATCTAAACACTTTGTCATTCCCTAGAGGGTCGAGGTTACATAATATTCCTAGGCAATATCGAGACACCGATTTTGAAAATTTGCATAAATTTGCATACAGATTGCGCTGTCACATATATAACTTCTGGACAAGCAATTAGGGTAAACTTGTCAAATCGTGATTGATTCCACGATTTTAAACGATACCGTCCAGGTTTCCGAAATTAAATCGGGCACGTAATTGCGGCTACATAGTTACGTGGTTAAATTATTTGATATTTTGATGGTTCCATCAATATCGCGATCCGTAACGTGCAACTTGATTCCCTTTCTCGCATGTTAATCGAGTTCTATTAATGACTTTTATTGGCTACTTTATTTGACTTTTAAATTCATACATCGGGTGTCGAAAACACTAATTCGATCCCGGACCGAAGTGGATGTTTTTCGCTTGTTGGACCATAATGGGGACTTTTATTAAGTAGAGAAATCGCGGTAAGTCGCCTCGATTATTATAAAGTTTCCCAAACTAAACGCACGGCTTACATAGATACAGCCACCGACGTGAATATATTAAAACTTAGAAATACGTCTGGAATTTTGAATTTTAATTAGACGTGGGGAAATATGGAGAATGGCGACGCACCATGAAGGACAAATACCGAGATTAACCACCGATTATACCGTTTTAAATGTTAATTCTCATGTAAAATTTGTTAAATCCCCATTTAGTTTTCCTCCTGTCTTCCTGTCTAAAATATCATTTCTAAAACAAATAAATAAACAATAGCATGTTTGATGTTAAGGATAGTTTTAGGAGGCTTTCGATCTATGTACAACTTTAGAAAGTTTTTTTTTTTTTTTTTTATTTAATTATCTTTGTTGGTTACCCAGCTCTCGTTGCAGTATTTTTAAAAGTTTCAACGAAAGCAATTTTAGCAGCACGTGGGGAGTTTATTAAAACTTTTTGATTAACGTGTGGGATGTTATAACAATAACAACGCGTTCGCTTTCTTTGAGCCACAAACGTGATTTACTGTAACCTCTTTGGACTTGTTAATTAATTATTATTAGCTTTTTAACTTTTAGTTAAATCATAATACAGGGTGTTCCGTATCGTTATGTTCAAATTTTGGGAGCATAAAATAGACTTAATTCTAAGACTAAAAAACCCGAAAGTGGTAGGTCGATCTTTATTCGTTCTGAAGTTACAGGCCTTTGAAATTATAAACCATAAATAATCGAGGTGGCCATGCAACAGGACCACCACCACCAATCCATCGTGGATAATATTGTTGTTCATGAAATTTCGGACGGCAATTCTGATATGTGCTGAGGCACCATCCATTTACAACCACATGTCTCTTATTAACAAAACCGGATTGGGACTGTGTCATTTTGAGTATTTCTGTCTCAAAACGACACGGTCCCAATCCGGAAGACGTTTTGTTAATACTGACACTGACCGTGGAAGTCTTCGAATTCATCACATGTCTCTTCTTATGATCAGTCGTAGTCACCTTGATTTTCAAAACTCATTATTTCAATTACGAAAAAACAAGCGTGACATAAGAATTATTGTCACTTCATCTATGGGCATACGAGCACAAGCTTGTATTCAGCAAAGCGGAGGGCATTTTGAAAATATCATTAATTAAAAATTTGTGGAATAAGATAAGTTTTTAGTTGGTTTACGAACTTAAATCTGATTAGTTATGGTTTATAATTTCAAAGACCCGTAACTTCAGAACGAATAAAGATCGACCTACCACTTTTGTGCTCTTTATTCTTAGAATTAAGTCTATTTTATGCTCCCAAAATTTGAACATAACGATACGGAACACCCTGTATTATGGACAGCTAGCAACGAATGCTGTTAAAATTATTAATTTGGTGTTTCAGTTCGAAAATAATAAGTTTGCAGTAGAACAAATCCATTGTTTAAATTTCGGAATTTTTTGTTATTGTTTAAATGAAATTATAGTTGAATTTTTAAAGAATGAAATAAAGCTCAAAGTAGAAAATGTTGATTTTTAGGTGTGTAAATAAAATAAAAATTTTGGGGTTCTGTTTCAGGAAATTATTTTAAAATAATCTTTAGCTAAAATTACAACAGTACTCACCTAAAACTACTAAAACTAAACTGAATTAAAATTTAAAGGTGGGTTAAACCAAAGAATGCTATAAAAACATGATGGTGGTGTGATAATGGTAAACTAATCTGAAATACGCTGAAAACATCAATTTTCAAAATGAAATAGCAAAACCAAAAACTAGAAAAAAAAAATAATCCAAAATAACCAGGGCCGATTTTGAATTGAAAATATTAAAACTATTTTTGGTCAATAATTAACAATATTTAAAAATTGAAATTTAAAACAACAAAGACTCAATGTTTTCGTCTGATTAATAACATCTAAATTTAATCGAATTAAACAATTTTTGTAAACCGGTCAAGCTCCCAGGATAAATAAAATATTGATTAGTGAGTTTCACTGTAATTTGATTTTTACTCGCAAGTCATAAAGAAGTTGATGACCTTGAAACGACCCACAATGAGCTTGAAATAACCTTCAGTGATCTTCAATGTGGCTTTGAATTGACCTTGAATTGCCTTTAACCCTCGCCCGGCAGAAACCGGGTCAAATTTGACCCAATTCCGATTTTTTCAGATAATTTTTATATCTGTTTAACTATTTTACTGAGCCTTTAAGTTATCCTCTATTATGCATTTGTCTATGAAATGACTGAAATTTAATAAGCAATTTATGCTTACAAACCGTTTCAATTGGCAAAAAAGAAATAAAATCAGTGTGTATAGAATGTATTTCTTCAAAGTAGCAGTTAGTATATAACTTATATCTTCTTATTTCAAAGAAATATTTTTTTTCATTATAACTGAAGTTTATAACTTCTTTACTTTCTTATTTAACCATGTAAACATGTAAACAGAACCAGTAGGTATGTGTAACAAGCAATTCTTCAATGTAGAAGTTTTAGGTTATTATTTCTAACTGGTTTCAAAGCAGCGTCGTTGTTTTTTGTTAACCGCAAGAGCTGTGCAACGAGCTTTAAAGCTTTTTAGTGTGAGGGGTATTGAAACCATTACATGGATGCCTACCAACGGTAAACACATTCAGGTTGCAGATAAAGTTGTTCAGTCAATTGCAAAAAGACCCGCCGGAATGAATGTGTAAGTTATCAGCAATCACTGGAGTTTCAGCTGTCACGGTCCAAAGGACGAAAACAAAACTTGGTATAAAAACAAGAAAAGCGCAGAAAAGACTGCAATAAATTGAACTCGAACACGGTAAAAACCGTTCAAGGAAGCTGTACAATATGAGCTTGCCATGTGGAGGCATTTTTTTCTTTGTTCTTGATGACCTACGTATTTGTTAATCCATCTCAGATATCAAATGTAGAATTTTATAGCTCTGTGCCAAATCACATTATTCTGGAGGAAGCTAAAGTGCAACAGGAAACTAAATTTGCACCCAAGTACTTTGTCTGGCAGGCCGTTGCAGAGGACAGTGATGTTTCAGAGCCGTCCATTGTCATCGGCACTATTAATGGAGAAATTTATCTGTAGAGTGCCTTAATAAGCTGCTTATTCCATTTATAGAGAAAAAAAAAAGTAATAGGCCGGTTTTATTTTGGCCTGATCTTGCACCAGAGCATTACTCGAAGAATGTACACTTTGCGAACAAAACTAATAATAATAATCTACCACCATGGCGTCCTATTGAGCGTCACTGGGCTCTCTGCAAAGCAAAATATAAACTTTGGAGTGGACCAGTGAAAGATCTTTCAGGATTCAAGCGAACTTTACAAAGAATTTCAAACCAAGTGGTGGTAGAATCAGGAAGTAATCTATTTCAGAACTCCCGAAAAAACTTGCTGACCGTAACTAAATAAGGACCATTTGTAATATAATCTAACAACTTATATTAAGCTTCGTTGTTTAATTTTTAAAATTTTTCTTGTTGGCCTAGTTCTCAAAATTTTTCAATTTCTTGTAGTGAAAAAAAGCGACACTTTACCTGAAAAACCCTGTAAGCTAAGCTAATCTAATCTAATCTAATCTGATTTCGCTATTTACTAACACACATACCTTAAAATAACCTCAAACAAAAAAAAAATAAAATGACCTCCAAATGAGCTTGACTTCACTACCTACAAACACTTTTTTATGGCCTTCAAATAACTTCTCTTTCACCTTAATCTTCAACCAAACATTATGTAACATTTCTACTTCTTTTTCTTTTTCTTTTGCCCTCTTATACTTTTACAGTGTCGCGGGGACCGAACACACCGAGCCGCAGAGAGGTCACCCATCCAAGTTCCAAGGCAGGCTCTTGCTTAATTTTGTATATTTCAATATTACGTGCACTCCCACGCTGCCCTACTGCCGGTATGTAACATTTAAACCATTAATACTCTTGGCCCCCAATGACATGATCTTGAAATTGCCCTGAAACGGTCTCCATAGACCTTGAATTGACTTTCAGAGACCTTTAACATGACCTTCAACGATTTGGCCTTAAATCAAACATTATTTAATAATTCAAACCTTTGGGTGGCACTGTCGCAGTAGCCGCCCAGCTATACTACTTGAGAGTCTTTCTTAAACTACCGAAACTTTTTTGTTACCGTCGTGAAAGTATTATAGGATCAAAAAGTAAATTTACAGAAATTTGCTATGGAATCTTGAAGCTACATGTATTTTTCCACAAAATAAAACAAAAAATCAAGCTAGGTACTTGTAATATCGACTTAGAAATTTCAAGGCCAACCCCCGTGCATTTATTTTTTTTTACCACCCTTTACATGCTTAGCAGACGTTATTCAACCTGTCACCATGATTTTCCAAAGTTTTTATATTTTACCTATTTTGGTACAAAAAAAGTGTAGATAGGTTTTAACCAGTCTAACTTATCTAGTGTAACTGATATTTAGAATTTTTTAAGCATTATTATTTCTCCTAATCTGCTTATAATATAATTCAAATTAATTCCTATAGGTACATTATCAGGAACATAAGAAATGACTACGAAAAACGTGGGTTTACAAAGAAATAAAAACGTATCCAATGTTTTGTTGACCTCGCAGCCACGTCAAAATATTTATCACCTAAAAATAAATCCAGCTGTTTACATTTACCATTAATCTACTACCATAAAAATAATACCGCCCACATATTTATACGAGCACGAAGATAACGCAGAATTACTCGGGGTAAAAGCTCAACCCGATATTTTTGGTTATTTTTAGTACATTATTGTATTACCTCCGACATTTCTGTATTACATTTCAAACGATATTCCTAATACCTAATACCATGAGAACAATATTATTTACCAAACAATTTCAACAAATATTGTTGAACAAATAAATTCGACAAACAGTTTCAATAAATAACTTTAACCAATAAGTACTGTAAATACATGAAATAATAACAGTAAATTGAAAATAAACGCAAAAAGTTTCGCAACTTGCAGCCGGATTTAGTTTTTAAAACCTAGCAACATGTTCAGTTCGATGCTCGAAGCTAAAAGCCCTTTTGTAAGAGTTTAGCTAGCTTTTGATGTTCATATTTATATAAAGCTTAAATTCGCCCAAAAAAATTATAAAAATAACTCGTATTAAACTAACTTCAAGTGCTTACATTTCACGAAATAATTTTAAAAGTGATATAAATTTGCTGAAAATGGAATATCACAAAAAACCTGCTTACTTTATTTCATGAATATTTCAAAGTTTAGGTCTGAAACTTATATTTCCTGTAAAATATTAAACATGCGAAAAGTATGTGCATAAAAATTAACGAGTGCCCCGATTTAGGAGGAATATTCATATTTATATTAGGGTCATTAAAGTAAAATTATTGCCTGAAAGCCACACCTAGCATGGTTTCGGGATTATGAAGTAAGAGCATGCTTTTCAAACACTGTGTTTTATTTAAATTTTTCTTTTTAAACTTTTAACTAAATAATGAACTTTTGCGTATTTGGAAATTTCTGACCGATTCTCTAATAGTTTTTCTTTAAATTCATAGATTAAATAACAAACGTTATTTGTTATACATAGCATAGGTGAAGGAAGACAGAAATATAATAACCTAGATTATAACATTGTGGGACAGAGGAATGGTCACAGCGAGGTTAATTGGTAATACTTTAATCGGCTATTTGTTCTGTTAAGATAATATCCTGAGGTAGTTTGCGTTTGAGCCTGGTGTGAACGTTGATTTTAAAGAGTTCATAACAAACTGCGCCTCTATACGCACTTGAGTTGATGATAAACTTTTCCGCTCAATTTTTGATAAACTGGTCGATGGATAGGATCGTAGGATGCCTAACTGTGTATTACGAACATACCAAGGTGCATTCCAAGCAATTCTTAACACCCTATTTTGAAAACGTTTTATCTTTTATATATTTGTTTTCGAGGTATTACCATAGTATAGAACACTAAATGGTATTACCGTATTACACTAAACCGGAGATGCATAAAGCAAGCGGCCGTAGTAAGATTTTGTAAATTAAAACTGTGCATTCAATTTTTAGCGTAGATTTGCGATTAATGAGCGGATATAGTTGCCTTAGCCTATTATAACTCTGGATAAGCTTTTGGTTTACTTATATGGTATTTCCAGCTTAATCGAGTATCTAGATATGTTTCCAGGTATTTGCGCTGCCATTAGGATTCCAGGCAGCGCCGCAGCAACCCTATTTGGCGCCTGGTGCAAAGTAGTTTGATTGCGCCTTTTTACATTGTAATAATAAAATACAACGCACATTAAAATAATATTAAAAGTACATATATTTTTTTCTACGAAGTTATTTATAAACATAACATTAAAAAAAGTATCTACTTACTCGTACTTGTATACACCTATAATGAGATAATGGAACTCTAAAACGTAAACAATTTAACTAAAAACTGAACAACTGAACAAGTACAACCAACACAAATAACGGCCTCAAATTTACGAATTGCCAAAGAGAACTAAGCAGCACTCTTTTTATGGCCAGTTTTTCTTTCGAACAGAATAGAACATTTAAAATAATGCAGTTGTCATATATTTATTTTTCTTGAAACAAAGCGACCATTCTTTAAATCTACCGAGACCAGTTTATTTTCCTTGTATTGAGGAGCATTAACACTCGATACCTTAAAAGATTAACCGAAACAATGCCTATTCGCAGAATCTTAGAAGGTCAATTTACAGTTAAATATTGTTACTTAAATTTACAGTTTGTTGTATTTATTCGTACAGGCAACATCGAGTTGTGTGCAGAATTGAGGGTGTCGTGAAAAAACAATCCACAATCTTAAACTTAGACGCGCTTAAAAGTTATAGGCGAGGTAAGTAAACCTCTCTAAATGATATAGGTACCCGAAAGCGTTTTATTTCCTTAACATTGTTAGCATTTTATACACGTAAGAAATATGCAGATGTATTGTTTGCACAAATATGATCATAAAGGTCTATTTACATTGATACGGCGCCTGGTGCGGGGACACATTCCGCACCGCCCTTGCTGCGGCGCTAATTCCAGGGTATTTCTTTGTTGTTAATTTGTATGCAGGCAGGATTGCTGAGTCTTCGTAAGGTAAAAATTTTAGATTGGCATTTATCAGGATTTATTGTAATGTTCCCGTGTTTAAACCATGACGAAAGTTTGTTAGTTGCACGATGAAGGTTGCAACTGCTTCATTTAGATTCTCAGCTTAGGTAAACACAGCAGTGTCATCCGCAAAGATAGCTATTGTTGCACTAAGTTCTGGCAAGTCAGACGTGTAAATGTTGAAGAGGACTGGCCTTAAGGGGGGATTTTAGTACCAGTCTGAATGGCTGAAATTTGAGCTTTTAAATCACAAATAACTAAAATAGTTAGTAAGTTAAAACAAAGTGCAATACGTATGCGCATAGAACCACCCTTTTTCTTTGCTGCTATAGAACGAAAAAATCAAATTTCATGAAAATTAGTATTTTATAGATTAATATAAAAAATTTATATTTTACAACATAAGATCCAGAGTATTCAAAAACTGCTATTTTTCTTTCTATAGCAGCAAAGTATTATCCATTCTGAAGTTTTATAAGTATAGATCTTTCTTTAAAATTGTTTTATAAAAGTGTAATTCTCAAAATAAATTTTTAAAAATTCATTTTCAAAACCATAAATGAAAAACAAGTTAGGCAACATAGTTAACTATTGCTTTCTCATTTCCTAGAAATATTAAACGCCGGGTTAAGAGGATTATAACTGGTCAGAGATTATAGGAATGGGAAAGTTCCAAATGCTTTGCTGTTTATGGAGTATAAAAACCTTTAAAAATAAATAATTTCAGATTTTCTTTTTATGGACAATGTATTTAGTGTTTAAAAAATCGAGTCCACAAATACTGAACAAATGATAGGATTCATATACAAGTATACAGTGTGTAAATGATAACAGGCTTTCTTATTATTTTTTGGAGTTGAAAAATGAAAAAGTTTGTTTGTCGATGAAGACCCCGTAATTAAATAAATAATAAGTTGTAGTTTAAATGTATATGTATGAATGTACGATAAATTACCGTTTGAAGTTTTTAAACTTTTTTTGATTTTGATTTGTTTCAAATAGTGTCTAACTGGGTTATTTGAATATACTATAATATGTGTTTATACAATTAACGATAATTTAAAAATCCGTTCAGTACTTTTTGTATAATAAATAGGTTTGTAAGCGTAAGCGATAAGTTAAAACTCAGAAATTCTTTTTTAGCTTAGAAGGATTTCGTAAAAATGAGTAAAAACTATAACTGAAGTAATTAGATTTGACAGTTATTTAATTTTTCGTTGTTTTTGTCAAAATCTTCTAAGGTTGGTTTGCAAAAAATCATCTAAGGTTGGTTTGCAAAAAATGTTGAACAAATTTCTAACATTTTAGTATCGTTCAATTGATTAAAACATGATATATACGACTAATTCAGTGAGCCACTATTGTTTCACTTAAAAAAACATTAAATTAATACGAATATAATATCAATATGGTTTTATTACTGTTATCGTTTTATTTTTGCCTAACTTAACAGTTTTTATTATCTATAATAAGTTTTTAATTCGTAAGTGTAGATTTTTTAAATTTTCATTTCTGAATGAACTTGTAAGAATTTTATCTTTATGTGCATAATTGCATTATTTGATATTGTAACTTGTGACTGCCAGTAACACTATTTTAGGGAGTTAATAAAACCTAGGTCATGTCATTCTAGAGTTATAAATAAAATTTCTGATTAAATTTACTTTATCATGAAAATGTTTCAAACTCGACAGTAACATACGTAGAATTTAATACAGATTCAAAAAATGTATAAATGTGTAGAGTGTTCTATTTGAAATAATAAAGTTGAGGTTAATTCCGGCGAAACCGGTAGTGACAGAAACTTCTGTTCTACGTCAAACAATGCAGTTTTAAGAATATATCACATATACCAAATTTCATTTTGATATCTTGAAATATAATTTAAAAGATAGGGGTGTCCCAGATTTCATTAACACCCGTTATATTTGCCAGAAGAGTGTGTCCTTCTTAATTATCTCTAATGAAATATCACTAGGAGTCCAAATAATAAAATAACAAATATTCTTTTCAATTTATTATATTCAATTGTCCCTGTACTTGAAATATACATAAATATAACTATCATTTCTTTTTAATTTTAAACTACACCTATTTACACTTAAACGCCGGTATTTTAATGAATGTGCTGATTTTCAACCCATTTGAAATAAAAATTAAAATATATTTGCAGCAACAAAGTCTTGTGGACCTGGCTTAGGTTACTAATACAAACAATGATTGCCAGATTTGTATAAGAAGAAAAGCTTTTTAATATATAAAGCTTATGTATATACATGGGTGATTAGAGCTTCATTAGGGTTAAGATAAAATAATAACTAATCCTGTTTTATACTTTAGGTTTAAGGTTCATATAAAATTCCTATTAGCCTTCCTAAAATTATTTATACCCTTAGATCAAAGTTTTATTTACTAAATTAAGTTTCTAAATATTGCAAGTTTAGGAATATTGAAAGAAAAATTCAACTAAATTCTCTCTTTTAGATTTCAGTTCATGTAAAAGATGAAAAGAAAAAATATCCATAAAAGGAATTTAAAGTTTTTGTATATTTTTTAAAGATTTTAGTCCTTCTGCGAAATACCTAAATAATTTCCAGTGCGCACAATAGAAACAAGATAATCTTCTTTGCATAAACATTCTACCTTTTGGTTTACCACTTTCTTGCCTGTTTTAAGTCAGGCAACCCAAAATACTTAAAAACGAAAAATATTTTAACTGAAACCCACCCTTAAGATTCTACCAGCGCGAATATTTTTGGTTTCATACAGGGTTGTATTGCCTTGAGATATGTAGGCATGGCAATGATATCATTTTTAAGACTTCGATCCACACCTTGTCGAATGGCTGTGCGACATCTAGAAAGGTTGCTGCAGTATATTGTTTGTTTTGAAATCCGCATTTTTTTAACAGGGAAAGACCAATCATAGTGAGGTCTGCAGTATAACACTGTCTATGGAGAATCCGAATTCGAAATTCGAATCTGAGATTAAATCCCATTGCTCGAATTAAAATTTCCAATACTGAACTCGAACAACAACTTACTGTTCGAAAATCTTAAATACGAATTGAAATTCCTAAATTCAGATTGGGTTTTCGAAAATTTGTATTTTGGTACAAATTCGATTTGCGAACCTCAAATTTGAGTTTCAGTGCAATTAAAAGAAGGGTTTTCTTTCTTCTGACTTTTATTTCGGAGTACTTTTAACAGGGGCCAGAAAGGCAATTATATTCGAAATATAGAAATGGTAAATTCTAAGATTCTAAATGATACGAATAAAAAGTAATAACCGCTAACAAAAAAAATTACAACAAAACGAAGCCAAAATCGGAATATCTGATCTTTAGTACATATGTATTTGAAATGTTGGTTTCTCTTATTTTTAGAAGCATATAAGTCTTGCATTTGTCAGCAAATTTTGAAAACCACATTATTATAAAATATTTGAGAACCGAAAAATTTGATTAAAATTTTACCGTAGCTTAGAAAAAGGGTCTTTTATTTCAGGATGTTTTTAGGAAGGGTAAGACAGGCAATTAAATATGGCGCATTTCGAGATCAAAATTGCCAATTCGAATTTTTATCGGATTCAGACTTAAAATTTTAGATATTCTTAAATCTTGACAGCACTTGTAAAACATTTATTTAAAAGGGCTGAAAAATACAATGATGCCTTTAACAATAGTAAAAATTAAGATTTAACAAAACAACTTTATTTAAAAAGGCATGGAAAATAATCCCAAAACTGTCTAAAGCTATTGGGTTTTCGCATAATTATAATAATAAAATTTAATTGAAAATTTGCATAACCTTAATAAAGAGGATCTTTTATTTCGGAGTGCTTTAAAAATTGGCAAGAAAGGTAACAATGTCGAATCTCGGATTCGCAATTATAAATTGTCGGATTCAAATTTTAGGCATTTCCGAATCCTGAGCCTGGTCAATAAAAATTGTTTTAATGGGCTTTAAAGTACATTGTTCCCTTAAGAAGATAATAACAGTTGAGATTTAACAAAACAAATTAAAAACTAAAGCACAAAACTTAAAATACATTGATGCCCTTAAAAAATTAGAAAAATTAAGATGTAACAATGCAAAATTCCAAGAAATTAATCAGGAAACTGTTTTTTTTTATCGCCCATAATTTCAAACTTAAATTTTTCCAGTAATTTTTGGAAAGTATTTGGAAATCTAAACATTTGCTTAAAAATTGACATAAGCTTAGTACAAGAATCTTTTATTTCCGAGTGTTTTTCATAAGGGCTAGAACAGCAATGGTGTTTGAATCTAGATATTTTGGAATCCTGACAGGACAAAATTGAAATATTTGACGTAAACAATAACAAATGCAGCCTTAGTAATATCACAGTTTGTTTATCGCTCCGATTTTGTTTATCTTGGCTGTATCATTTACGAATGGGAAAGTTAATTGTAAATACTTTAACCGGCGTTTTCTCAAAGAAATGTTAGGCAAACCCATAAAATTTGTATACCATTGTAAAGAGACAAAAAATCTCCACCGAATGGTAGCATAAAATTAATAGGTTCCCATTTAAAAAAAATATCGAGTATAGTCATAACTCAAAAACAATTGAAGAAACAAATTTTTTTGTACAATCAATATGTAGATAAAAATTTCATAAAAAAGTTTTTTAATGAACATTCTTTTCTAAAATGAATATTAACGACAGAAAATCGGTGTTTCCATATTTTATACTCACCCTGTATATTATATCAAAGCGGCTTTTTTACAGCCTCATTGGCCGTCTCCCGCAACCTAATATCCAGGTTTGTCTATCCATATGATCATTTTCCTCTAATTCTCGCCTCTGCATTGCTTCCTTTATTCCTAGATTCCAGCTTCTCCTTGGTCTTCCTTTCTTCCTTCTTTGTGTAGGCTTCCATTCCCAAATTTTCGTGGTAACCTTTCTTCTTCCATCCGCCTCATGTGGCCGTACCATTTTAATTGTTTAGTTTCTATTTAATCTATCAATGATGTTTTTCTACTCCCACCATGGAAAGTGGGATTTTCAGACTTCGTCTCCATAGATACGAGTATTGAAAATGAGTGTTTGCCGAACAAGTGAAATTAGCGTGCGGAAAATTTACTTTCCGCACGCACATGCATGATTTTCGGTGCGGCAAAGTATAATTTTGCCGCACCGAAATCAAAATGTCATAAATGACATTTGATGAATGTCAGATTTGATTTTGCAGAAATATTTAAATTTTTTTATGGAAATGTGGTTGTAGAAAAAATAGTGTGTAATACATGTGTTAAAAGCTTGTATTTGCCACTCTCATGTGACTGCAGCACTCACTATCGTTCGTGCTGCAAACTTCACATTCGTGTGGCAAACGCAAGCTTTCAACACTTGTATTACAAATTACTATTCTACTTGCATAATTTCTCTTATTCTGTCATTTCTTATGTAGTGTTGCAATGTAAATCCACAGCATTTTCTCCAGTACATCATCTTCTTTGAACTAAGTTTATTTTTTGCATTTTGGTTTAAGGCCCATATTTCTGCTCCATAGGTGGTACAGCTTTCTACCATCGATTTGAACATGTGGTTCTTTGTTTTATTGGAATTACCTTTACTCCATAGTACGGAATGAAGTTGTTTGATAATCACTTTTCCTTTTGATGTTTTCTTTTTAATATCTGTCTCGTCCCTCCCATCCGATGTTAGCGTAACTCCAAGGTACTGATACTCATAAGTTTTTTCAATTGTACAGTTTTCTGTATGTAAGTCCTGTCCTGGAGCTCCAATAATCGTGCATTTTGTCTTATCATAATTTATTTCGAGTCCCCACTTTTCATACTCCTCTAATAACTTCCTAAACATATAGTCTATGTCGTCCTCATCTTCTGCTAATATTACTTGATCATCGGCAAATAATAAGCTATACAAATTTTCTTCTAATATTTTGACTCGCATTTTACTGCACTTTCTAGACCACTGCGTTAATGCTTTATTGACATATACTTTAAACAATGTGGGTGAGATGCCGGAGCCCTGTCTCAGTCCCTTATTCACTATAAAGTCACTTGAGTAGTTTTTTACAATTTTTACTATACTTTTACTATTTTTGTATAGGTTTTTAACTGCATTTACATAGCATTTCTCCACTGCGTTATATTTTAGTGCTCTCCACAACTTATTCACTGGTACACTATCGTATGCCTTCTTTAAGTTTATGAACATTATATGTAACTGTCTACCATATGCTACTGTTTTCTCCATTAACTGCTTTAAACAGAAGATATTGTCAATACATGACCTACCTGGTCTAAACCAGCTTTGTATTTCTGTTTCCGTTATTTGCTCTTCTATTCTTGTTTTTAAGATCCGCCCATACAGTCTACTGAGAGTTGGTGTTATCTCTATAGTTATTTCAATTTTTTCTATTTTCATTTTTATAAATAGGACTAATATTATGCTTTCTTCCATTCTTCTGGAACTTCTTCTCCTCTGATACAGAGTGTGAATAATTCTGCTAGTGCTTCAGATACTATTGATGGAGCATGTTTTATTAACTCTATAGGTATTCCTCCAGGGCCAGGTGATCGATTATTCTTCATATTTTTCATTGCGGTCTTAACTTCAGTTACTGTTACTTCTTTTATTTCATTTTCTACGGTATTCGTTGTTTATGATATCTCCTTGTATCTCCCTCTTTCTTCCGTTAACAGTTCTTTATAGTGTTCCTTCGATGAATCTATGCCAATTGGGTCTATTATTGTTCTTTCTTGTCTGTTATGTTTTAATGATCTTATTGTCTTCCGTGCTTCTCTTGATTTTGAGCTTCCCATCAAGTTGTCTATTTCGGTGCATCTTCTTTCCCAGTATTCATTTTTTGCGTTTTTTACTGCTTTCTTCACTGAATAATTGTACCTCATGTATGCCTTTCTATCTTCTGTATCTCCCGTTGATAACCATTTCTGATATGCTTTCTTCTTATCCTCTATGAGATTTTCTAAATTTTCTGACCACCAAACATCCTTTTTTTCTTTTATATTCTCTTTTTTCCTTTTGGCCTATTGCTTCTTTAGCTGCCTGGTGGATACCTTTTTTTGGCATGTCGTATCTTTCCTCGGTGTTTCCATTAGGTACTTCTCTCATCTTTTGAGCGAGTCTTATTTTGTATAAGAATACAGTTGATTCATTCTGAAGGCTTTCTAAGTTATATTTAGGTCCTTCGACATCTTTTGTATTTGGTTCTGTTTTTATTATACTTTTTCTATATTTATATCTTAGACGTAGTTTAGCTCTCACTAGGAAATGGTCTGATGAACAGGAAGCCCCTCGTTGTACTCTAACATCCAATGTTTCAATCGGGGAGCTTTGCCTAATAATCAGATAGTCAATGATAGATTTTTGTTTTTTAGTGGGTTGGGTCCATGTATATTTGTGTTTTCCCTATGCTAAAAAAATCCATTTGTTATTTTTAACTCATGTTGTTCACATACTTCTATCAGTCTGGTTCCGTTATCATTTTCCCATTCTTCCCCATGTTCTCCGATTATATTGTTTTTCTTTCTTCTTCCTACACGTCCGTTGAAATCGCCCATCAGTACTACCTCTTTGTGTTTCATTTCCGTCTCTAACAATTGCGTCAAATTTTTAAAGAATTCTTCTTTCTCCTGAATCAGGGCGTCATCATTAGGTGCATATACCCCTATTATTATAATATTGTGTCCTAGAATTGTTAGATCCAATGTGATGAGGCGTTCATTCACAGCTGTCCAATTTTTTATATACTTTTTTAGTTTTTCATGGATCACTAATGATACGCCACGTTTGGCCCGTTTATCTACTGTAGAAGTGGATATAATTCTCTCTTGTCTCACTGCCACATCTTTTTTTTGTTTCGCTCAACACTGCTACATCTATACTGAAATTTGTTAAGGCTGTAAATACTTCTGTGTATTTGGTACTGATTCCCTGAATGTTCCAACATCCAAAATTCATTTTCCGTTTTCCTTGCGTTTGTCGTCGTCTAAAAGTTTCTGTCTGTGTATTAGGCATTTTTGCAAAATTTATTTTTTACGGGGATTCGGGGAGCAGGCCCATACCCCAACTCCCCTCCCTTATCCGGGATTGGGACCGGCAACAGCAGCCACTAGGCTACTCAATCCACCCAATGACTACTGCAGGCGGAGTTGCAAATCTTAAAGACTCAATTCTTGTCGGATTCGGAATTCATATTTTAGACATTTTCAAATCTTGACAGCGCTGGCCAAAAAATATTTGAAAGGGCTTAAAAATTTCTTTAAAAATAGTAAGAATAAAGATTTAACAATACATTCGCAAAAAATCAAAATATCAAAAGCCTTGCATCTTTCTAGTAATTTTTGGATACTTTATTATAATAATAATAAAATTTTGTTGAAAATTTAAATTAAAGTGGGTGAGAAAGGCAATAGAATCTCGAATTTGAAATTGTAAATCTTCGGATTCAGATTTTAGGCATTTTTGATTCGTGACAGACAGTCTTGGTTAATAAGAAGATTTTTAATGGGCTGAGCAACTGAGATTTAACAAAATAAATTAAAAATAAACCAGAAAACTCAACTTATGTTGCTTGTAACTCTCAAGATTATCTAAAGCTTGCATTTTCCAGTAATTTTTGGAAACTGCATTATAATAAAATACATATGTATTTAAACAACTAAAAGATTTGATTAAAAATTTGCATAAGCTTAGCGAAAGCATTTTTTATTTCGGAATTCAGAAAAACAGGAAAAGCAATTATGTCGAATCTCGAGTTCAAAATTGTGAGTTCTCGTACCGGAGATTTAAATTTTAGGCATTTTTGAATCCTGGCAGCCCTAGTCAACACGAATTTATTTAAAAGGGCATTGAAATAACGTAAAATTTATAAAAAATAAGAGTTAAGATTTTACAAGAAACATTACAACGAAACGAAGCAGCAGTCTGAAAATCTAATTTTTTTTTATTAACGTTTCAAATATTGATTGCTGTTATACAAGTCTTGCGTTTTTCAGTAAATTTTCTAAAACTTATTATAATAAAGTAATTGAGAATTGAGAACCAACTATACTGAAGCTTAGAAAAAAGATCGTTTATTTCGGAGTGTTTTTAGGAACGGTAAGAAAGGTAATTACGTGTGGGTCAGTAAATAAATGAACCAATTTTACGAATTAACAGCTTAATTTTTCAGCAAAACACTCCAAGTTTTCTCCGTTATCAATCTAAATAAAGCGGGGGTAAAAAAGAGAGTAGTCGGTTTTAGCGTTAAAACGCGAACCGGTAAAAGATCCGGATGTTAAAATGAACGGTGTACCCGAGCCAGGAATGACATTACGACGCCCGTTAATCCCGATGAACGTTTAATTGGCGGAAATATACCTAATAACACACTAAGTCAATATTCAATTTAAATTAAGGGAAATTCGGATATAAGACCAACAGCAAATGAATTTGTCATTTCCCTAATTGCCGAGTAGTCCTCCCTTGAATACGAATTTGTGTAAATTACTTAGTTAAAAGTTCCCATCTTTACAAGAAGCTTTCCGAGCTCGTACAACGCCTAATCCGAAATCTAAAAATGATGGAAATCCATTTAAGTATTAAATTGAGGCGCTAAATTATGTAAATCTCGGGTAATAATTTTAAGCTCGAATTGGCGAGGTTTATTTTAAATATTACGGGCGGACCTTTAGGTCTCTTAACGCTTTTATACACTTTGTTAGCCGATTTTTTAAACGGGCACAATATTTAAAATTCGAAGTCACATCATCGCTCCGTATTAACACGAAACGTGATTTTTCCAAATTATGTTTTACAAATCTACTGAAGATTCATGAAGGCGAGGAAGTAACTTTTGAGAAACGTGACGGTTGTGGTAATGTTCTAATACATTTTTTGGTCTACAAAAAGGAAATTCCATTTCTCTCCAGAATTACATTTTTCTTTTTTAGACAAAAAAACTATATATTTGCATGAAACTTGGGATTTTCTGGTACGTTGATTCGGAAGTTACCTAACTAACAATATTCCAACCTCGTGCGAAACTGGGAATATTTCAAAAGCCCGAACAAGCTTAAAAGAACCAAGAAATGTTTGTTTCTGATGTGAAACTGTAAAGAAAAACTACCGTTGGAAGCAGCACGGGCATAAATTAATATTCTTGAATATGAATTTTAGTTAAATATTGCTTCGAATTCTTGGGACCCTTGGAATTCATTTAATGGAATTTCAAGTAATAAAGTAAAATTCTGCCTCTGCCCGCTAATTTCACATTTGTGATATAAATTTATAGAGATCTGGCACGTAGTTTTAGAAACAGTAAGACTTTCAAACGGAAGAGTTTCATTTTAAAAGTATGAAAGCAAGAGATTCCTGGAAAATAGTGAAAAATATCAAATTCAAAGCTTGATGCTCGGCAACTTAAACTTACAGCTCGAAATAATAATATATGGTTTGAGTTATAGTTTAGCGAAGGAAAATAGTAGAAAATTTTATATTAAAGGGGAATGTTCTGGGATTTTCCTTTGAAGTTTTGTTAAACAGTGAGGTTAAAAGGCTTGAAAATACAAGCAGCATCAAAATGAAAAATTTTGTTGGAGGTTGAGCTGCTAGTAAAAAACTTGTTAATAATTTAAGAAAGTAATTTGGAGCTTTGTAAGCTTTAGAAATTGGGACTGTTACTTTTGAAGATACCAAAAAGTCATAGATACAATAATCAGATGAAGAAAGTAAACGGATAAAAAGGGAACGGAAGAAATAGTAAAAGCAAATTAAAAAACATTAGTTATTAAATTAAAAAAATAAATAAATTTCGTTTGTGGAAATTGTTCTTCCAAAGTAAAAAAATTTCAGAAAAACTCAGAAATTTAACCTCCGTCACAGACCACAAAACTTCAACAAACTACTAAATACCTTTGGCGGAGTAAATATGTCCATACAAATTTTTAAAATCTCAGAAAACTAGAAATAAATCAACGAACTAACAAAACAGTTTCTTTGACAATACAATTAAAGATTCTTTTGATTATGCGTTCAAACTTTTGTGGCCATCTTTTGTATAAAACATAAAAGCATACTCAAGAAAGGCATAAAAACGAACTAAAAGAAAAATACAAACCGTTACGCAAACCGTCATAAAATACAACTAAGAGGATTTTATATCACAAACGCATTACCTTTATTAATTTTTCTATTCTTCCGTAGCAGCTTCCCTTAACACATAACACATTGGAGGGAATAAACAGTTTTTATTGTTTTCAAGTTTTAGATACATCCGTTCTAAATGTATTAAATTATAATTTTTCCGAGCTATTTAAATTCTTGCAAGATAACGATTCTTTATTCAAGAACTCTGACGGTTTATGTTATCACTGCTCGTATTTTTTCCACATAAAAATGCATTTTATGGCCCATTATTGAGAGTTATATCCAGATTTGAAAATTTTCAAATTCTATTTTCGCTTTTAACGCTCAGTTTAACCTGAAAACAACCTCATGAAAAATAGAATTTAAAATTTTCAGGGAGATATAATTTTCAGGGTTAGAAATTAACTTTAATAAAGTTTAATAGAGTTTTATAAACAATTAAGAGAATTTTCCACTGTTTTTCATTCAGGTAAAACTGAGAATCTTCAACTATCGTTTACAAATCTTTACCGGAATTACAAAATAATGAACTCAACACCCAAAGCAGCTTTAAGAAATTGACTAATTTTGATTATCCCTTTTATACGAAACTCGTTTTATGTTGTGAGTTCCTCCACGTTCTTCACATCTTCTTCTAATCCAACTTCCTGTTTGTCTTTGCATCCTCTGTTATTTTCATCCAGCTATCCCGGCCCTATATCTTCTCCTTCCGCTTTTGGATTTTTAGGTTTGTCACAGCTTTTCTCAAGTGATCCTCCCGCCTACTCCTTGGTCTTCCTGTTGCTCTGCTAGTATTTGGTCTTCACGTTGTAACCTTCTTTACCTCCTTGCTGCTCTTCATTCTTTTTATCTGTCCATACCAGCGCATTCTTCGAACCTTTATTATTTTAACAATGTATTCTCCTTTCAGAATATTTTTGATTTCCGTGCGTTCGGACTTCTTCCGCAATTTTCTTTAAGCCAAATCTTCTCCTTATGACCTTTCTCTCAAATATCCTTAATTTCCCCGGCTCCGTATATTTTAGACTCGTCGATTCTGCTCCACAAAGTATTACTGCTCTATCTTCTTCTTTCAGCATCTCTGAATGCCACTCTATCCCTTGTGACATGAAATAGTCCTTTTTTCCTACGCCTTTGATCCGCTCGATTCTTTCCTGCATGATGGTATGTAGCAATACATAGTTTTCTTTCATATCCGATAAGCATCATAATCTTTTAATTTGTAATTTATGCTGCTCAGGGGAGCTTCAGCATATGTCAATAGAGCCACATCTCGAAAACTTCGATTCTTTTTATTGTTTATGCCCTCAATGTCCAATTTTCCACCCCATATAACAATTGCGACCAAACATAGCACACTAAAAATCTCAACAAAACCACTGTCTTTGATAGGTTCAGCTTGTTGTTGGTTCTACATGTCAATTAAATGACAGTTTCGATTTGAATTTTTATTCATCATGGTATTCTCGCAATTACATAAGCGATCCATCATTCAATCTTATTTTCGTAATGGAAATCTTGAAAATGGGGAATGGATATACAGTACTCGAACTGGCCTGGTTGAATTTCGACAACAGTTTCCTGATCTTGTGTTCTTGGAAGCTGACTTTTTCAATGTGGTCCGGAATTGTGTGCGATTGTTCAGAGAAACAGGAAGCGTAACACGTAAGGACGGTGGTGGCAGGCCAACGGTCCGTACCAACTTCACGAAGACGAGCTACAACAGGGATCTTTCCAAAATGATGGTGCCACTTTTTTGGCGATCGTCTGATCAGTTTACGTTGTGTACCTCAATTCCCGCCAAGATCACCAGATTTGACTATCCTAGATTACTTCGTTTTTCCACATTTGAAAAACATAATTTTTAAGACACCAGTTCACACACTTCCTGAGTTGCGAAACCGAATAGTTGAAGAATGTGCTAATATCACACCCGAAATGCTCCGAAACGCATTTGAAAACATGAAAAGGCGTGTAAATTTATGTTTGCATGAGAATGGTGGCCATTTTCAACATCTAATGTAATAAATTGGAAATAAACCCATAGTTTAATAACTAAGTTTTATTTGACAAGCTGATTAGCTTACATAACCTATATAATTTCAACTACTGGCGATGAATCAAACATGCAAGGTACGTTCAGAATTCCAAAGCCACACCCGTTATCTAAATAATTTTTGTTCTTGCGGAGGTTTCTTTTTAACCTTGTGTGGATATTTAACTGACCAAGTTGGTGATATGCTGCACTTGGGCATATATTGATGTTGTCGAAGAATTTATGGGTACTTTTTGGCACGAATTGCTTAATCCCTGTTGCTTATAAACCAAGGGTTATTTATAGCAATGCGAAACCCTTTATTTTGAAAAACTTGTATTTTTCTCAGGTTGGTAGCAGAGGTGGCACTCCAAACCGGACATGCCTAAATGATAAGTGATCTGGGTAGAGCAGTGTACAAAAGTAGTGCGCAGTCACTCCGAAGGAAAATGTTCCTGTCCCTTAAGAGGTAGAGGGTAGTAAATCTTACATGCCTTCATTTAGCTTCTTATTGATGTATGCACTCCATGTCAATCTGGTGTCGAAGTGTACGCCAAGATATTTTGCACAAGTGTTTTTGTCCATCCAAGGTATTTCTGTGTCGTTCATTTTTATGTTTGGGGGTTATCTTTGAAAAGTTTGAGCGTGAAGATTTGGTTGCAACATTTCGAGGAGTTGATAGTTATTCCCCATCTTGAGTACCATTTTGTTAAGATGTCCATTGAGTTTTGAAGTCGTTCTACAATTCATATTATACTGTTGCTTTGTATAACTAACGCTGTATCATTCGCATGCGTTGCGATTTCACCCATGTCTTGCTGGGGTAAGGTTGAACATAGTTGGTCCAAGAATGCTGCCTTATGGAATCCTACACGAAGGCTTCTTGTGTTGGAAATAGAGCAATTTATATTAACTGTAAAAGTTCGGTTATCCAAGAAAGAGAATAACATAGCCTTGATCTAACTTGGGATGTTAATGTGTAATAATTTGTACTTTAAATCATCAACCCACACCTTGGCAAATGCTTCAGTACTAGCTTTAGTTTTTCATATTGACTATTATTTTCTTTGATCTCTGCAACTTTCCATCTATTTTTCTTTGTTGCTGACTTCTTTCCTTCAACCATTCTTAATTTTATATTGGCCATCACTAGGAGGTGATCAAAACCAACATCTGCCCCCCCGTATGTTCTGACATTGTGAATTGTTTTATGTCTCTTTTTAGATATCATCATATGGTCAATATAGTTTCCAGTATTTTTTCCCGGGATCATCCAGGTAACTTTATGCTCCATGTTTTGTTTAAATTTTGTACTGGCTTTTAACATGTCAATTTTTGTTGCAAAGTTGCCCATTCTTGTCATGTGACAGTTTATTTTCCTGCTATTAGTGTGCTCATGTGCTCTTCCTTCCCCACTTTGGTGTTAAAATCTCCAAAGACTATAAGAGTGTCATATTTTAAGATTTTTCACATGTTTGTCCTAGTTCCTCATAAAATTCATCTTTCTTTTGCTTCCTGGGTTGGTGTATACACGTTTTCTACGGTGATGTTAGCTATGTTTATATTCTTAGGTAGGAGATCGTTCCATTTATTCTCTTGAATTCTAATATGCTTTCTTTCAGTTTTCGGCTTACCATTAATCCTGTTCCTTTACTACCTTGGTTATTTTCACCTCCGTAAAACAAAGTATACTTTTGCTTGTCAATTCTGTCCTCTTCTTTTTTATCCCATTTCCTGTATTGCTAATATTTATATTTTATATTCCCTCATTTTCGTTGCCATTTCCTCGATTTTCCATGTCGCCAGCATGGTTCTGATCTTCCACATTCCTATTCTTGATACATATCTACCTTTTTTTGTATTTTTTGTTTTATCATAAATCATTTTCCGTTTCTTTATCTTTTCGTCTTCTGCTTCTTTTGCATATTCGTTTTTTCTACTTGTTCTTGTGATCTTCCTTAATTGTTGGCTAAGGTTTTCGCTTTCGCTTCCAGGGGATCTTTCGCTTGCCGTACGTTTATTGTCGTTTTGATTCCATCATTTTCGTGTTTTCTGGTCTTCTGCTTTATATGTGTCACCGTTCACGAGCTCAGAAATGCTGCCTTGCTTTTTCAAGGGTGCGGTAGCAAGCTCTTCCTTTCTTGCGGTAGTTTTTGGATAATCATCCAGATATTTGCCCCTTTGAGAGTTTTTGCCTTTCCACCTATTTCCATTTCCTTTGTCCATTTTTGTAGTTTGATCAGAAATGGTCTGTTGTGCCCTTTTCCGTGTTAATTTCTGCTCCAGTTGTGTAAAATATGTCTTGAATTTTATTTTTATAGTTTCTTGTTGTTCTTCCTCAATTTCACTTTGAATTATGATAGTATTTCTTCTCGCTTCTTTTCCCAGCAATTCAAGTCTTTCTTCCTATTCCTGTGTAATCTCCTTTAATTTATGGTTTTGCTTTCTTAGCTCGTTTATCTTTTGTTTAGTTTGTCCTCCATCGATTTTAATTTTGTGCCTATTTCTGTGAGTGTTGTTTTATTTCTTCCATGTCGCCCATTTAACCCTACACTTCTCAGCTGGTGCCAGGAAACAACTGCGGTTCAACCCCTCAGAAGGATCCTCCCTACCTGCTATGGAGACTAATTATGTATTTGTTGTTTACTAATTTTGCTTATTGATATTTGTCTCCTAAGTCCTAACCTGTTGCAGAACAATTTTATTTACAAGCGTTTATCTTTCCTTACATGTGTTTGACCTTCGTTGTTAGTCTTAATATTTATTTAATTTGAATCAATAAACTTGCAGTTTTGCTGCTGCTTATTTTACATGTGATTAAGCACTAATCACTTTATTAGTTTGTTTTTCCTATTATAATTCAGTATTTTATAAGGAAATCTGCAATAAATTAGCTTCCAGCCGAATAAAAAAAATCAATAAAAGTTAAATTTATTTGGCTCTTTATGTTTTAGCAAACTTTTTTATGCTATTTTAAATTTGTTTCGAATATTTTATATTTTTGTATGAATTTTATGCCTGTACTAAAATTTAAAATATTTCCTTTGGAATTGTAACTCCCTATGGAACATTTCCATACAGAAAAACATCCAAACAAATATAAACTAAAAGAAAAAAAAATAAAAAAGGGGGTTCGCTCGATCATAACGCTATTTAGCCATTCAAGCTACGAAAGATTCACTTGTCTACTAACAAATAATATAACGATTCGACAGCGATATTCTTCTACCCTGCTTTAACAGTTTGTGGTCACGTATAAGGGACGTGTGATGGTTGTGAAATGTACTGTGCCGGAGTGTTGGCAAGTGGAGTGTTGGTTGGGTGCGATGTGCTGTTGTGTGGGTAGATTTTCAATGAATTATTTTTTCGTGAAAAAGGAAAAGACCGGTGATATTTAGTCCGAAACGCCCCACAAAAAGGCACTAACGTTCTTGTTACATTAATATTAATGGCTTTGTGTTAATCTTCTGAGATTGGTTTGAGCTTGAACGTCTTCATTCTGGAAATAGGAATTTTAAATTTAGGAACAGGACTGTATTCGGGAAATTTTGGACTTTTATGTCAGTTTAGTCCTGTGCAAAATTTTGAAATAAATATTTAAAAATGTCGGATAGGTGTGTCTTAAAAAAAAAATTATGTAAATATGACATGAAATGAAATGAAATGAAGACTCGCAAATGGGTAAAGGTATACCAAAGGAATTTTTGTTTAAACACTTTCATTGGAATCATTTTTAGAACAAAAACAATTCAGCTTTTTAAGAAGCGATTTTCTGCTGAGCCATTACAATAACCTCCTGGAAAATCAATCAATTTGAAACGTTTTTGCTTAAATGTAATGTCTTTAAAATTATGGGGAAAATGTAGTTAACTTTTGTTATAGTTTATTTACTTATTATATTTCTTCGAAGAATTGCCTGGCCAAAGATATTCGAAAGCTTTTAAATTAATATTCGAAATATTCAATTAAATCCAGCAGATTATATTAATTTTACGAAATTCACAATTTGCTAACTATTGTTGTACTGTTAATTATAAATCGTTGTTTGAATAGAGATTAAATAATCGGATTATTCCTCGATAAATTCAATATAATATTGGGACGAACACAATTCGCCTACTTTTAATTATTTAACATTAAATTAGCTTACAAATGCAAAACATCAACGTACACAAAATGCAGAAACCGTGGAACGTTTTCATAATAGAGCAAGCAAATTAAATGAACGGGTTTGTTTTCAAAAGCGTTGTTTCGTTACCATAATTGCCCGCAAACTAATTATAACCTGCATATTCTGTTATCATATCTGGGGGTTATGTAGGTACGATCAACACTTCTTTGTCGCTTTGTTTATTATTTTACGAACTTCATCAAACTATTTCGATTACAGCTTGTTTTCGCATATTTCATGCTCGTGGCATTAAAATTAATTCGAAATAACAACCCAATTATGCATTGTTCAAATAAGAAGGTTCCGATTGTCGAAATTTCCCTTTGAATCGGAAATATTTCCAATTAAATTCTTCGGAGATAATAGAGAAACGCAAATTGAAGACATCATGCGGTTTTGAACATAAATTAATTAACCGTACTGATTAGAAGTGCGACTGCGAAAATCTTAATCCAAAATTAGCTTTAGTATCGCGTTTAGAACTTAGGACACGTTTTGAGACAAGCTTTAATTATACAACTTTCAGTTCAATTCCAAACTTTACATTATGTCAACGAGATGTAAGTTACTGTTTTGCTAACTAAATTTTCATTAGTTTAAGTTAAACCAAATTAGACAAACTTACATTATTTAGAAAATGTATTTGAGCGAAATCACCTTCAGACTTTTTGGGGTATTTTAAGCATTTATCAGCTCATTAGTTAATTATTATACAAGACGATAAAATTGTATTTTATCTTCGAGGGCGTATTTTAGCGTCGAGACGGCCGTCGAGACGCTAATTACGCTCGAGAAGATAATTAAATTTTATCGTCGTGTATAATACTCTATTTTATTCTATAGCATTTATTTTAAAGGAAAAATATTATAAAATAAATTTTATTTGACATTGACGTTTAAAAAATTACAAATCGAGTCACGTTTTAAAATGTCATTAGTATGGGCGTCTCTAGGGTTACAAACAATAAATAAATTACTTTTTTCTATAGCAGCTGTTAAAGTGCTACTTTATCTATTAATTTGAGTAGATAAAGTAGCACTTTAACAGCAAGGGTAGATAAAGTACTATTTTAACAGCAAGGGTAGACAAAGTACTTTATTTTTTGTTTTTAACCCTAAAACGCCCATACTAATGACATTTTAAAACGTGGCTCGATTTGTAATTTTTTAAACGTCAATGTCAAATAATATTTATTTTATAATTTTTTTCCTTTAAAATAAATGCTATAGAAGAAAAATAGAGTATTATACACGACGATAAAATTGTATTTTATCTTCGAGGGCGTATTTTAATTACACTCGTATAATAAATAACTATTATCTACCCTTGCTGTTACAGTATACTTTATCTGCCCTTGCTGTTAAAGTGAATCTTTATCTACTGAAATTAATAGATAAAGTAGCACTTTAACAGCTGCTATAGAATAAATTTATTTTTCTTGCCTTACTTGATTATTTTAATTAGCATGCCTATCTTCTCAGAAGCAGATAAACAGAATTTTTAAATATTTATGTTTAAGCACGTCTTTATTTTTTAATAACATCTACAGTAAACCTAATTATGTTAATTATTTTAAATAATAATCGTGAAAGTTTCCCTTAAACTGACGGAGGAGAATTTTTAAATAAATATTTAAGCTTGGTTTATTTCTTAATAAAACCTACAATCAACCATAAAAACGACAGAATTGGACTTAAACACACTCCAAAGCTGCTTTGTTTGCCATTCATAACCACATAACGCTTTAATAGATCGTAAACCGAACAACTGTTGTAAATTTTCATACAAATTGGTGTTAAGAGTAAGATTAGCATGTAACAGAATAACAAATTAACGTACTATACACTCAAAACCTTTAAAATAATTTATTTAAGGTGGAATTTAAGGGCAGAGCCATTTTAAGCAAAAGTCTAATTTTAGTTTGGTTTACAAAACATTATGGTATTAAATCTAAACTAATTTCAACAGTTCTAGCCACCAAACATTTACTTCTTGTTTCAATTAACGTCTATGATTCCACATCGCAACGCAGAAATCTCATTTTTGTGTTTAATTCAAAGTTGTGACTTTTAAACATAGCGCTCATTTTATTAAAAACTGCTCTAGCATTTTCAATACTGTACTTGCTCGTTCAATGGATATTTGGTTGATCTCGATTTGACTGTTTGATATGTTGGATTTGCTAATAACCATTGATTTCGTTTTCTTTATGTTGATGTCCAGTCCGAAGCTCTGGCTGCTTACCACTACTCTACTCATTAACAGCTGTAGATTTCGTAGGCTAAAATGACAATGTCTTTATATTTAACCTTTCCCCAGTCAACAGAATCCTTAACTCAGAGTCAAGCTTCCTTGAAAATTTGTTCTGAGTAAATATTAAATATTACTGTTGACAATATGCATCCTTGTCGTACACCTCGAAGGATCTTAATGTCACCTGTATTTTCTCCTAATCTAACAGAGCCAGCCTGGTTCCAGTTTCTTAAATCGTAGATGTCAACGTTCATATTGTAACATAATAGAATAATAATATAATATGAAAATAATTTCGTACATGAGGTAACCTTGCAATTTACAAGCATGTGTTGTGGTGAATCATTTGCTATCAGCTGCAATGTCTATTTTTGGTAACAAGGTTATCAATGCACCTGCACTTGCGCAGCTGCAACTTATGGTTATTTTGATCAAGCCACCTGCAGAGCAGCTGCATTCATCTAAGAAAGAGGGGGCTCATTTTGGCGTATATATACAACAGCTTAAATGCACTTGGTATGGTCAGTGCAAACGTCAAACCAGTCATGTTGTTCAGAAACCAGGTCCCAACCTTCGTACTGAGTAGTCTCCTATGATGTATATGTAAGAATATTTTTCTATATTTAATTTAAATGTAATTCAATTCGCAGTGAGACTTATTTGGAGTTAACTCTTTGGTTTATTTATTAACTTTAAAGTTTTTAACTTATCTCTAAAACTGTTTAATGTGTTTACATCATCCTATAACGTTATCATGCTAATAACTAGTTAGCAACGAGTTATGTTATGATACATTTAACAGCACTAGTGCTGTAAAGCTTATAACAGCACGATATAGCTGATTTACGTTACTATTTATGAATTTTCATTGAACTGTCTTTGAACTGTCACTGAAAATATATTTTTATTTTTTGAAAAAAGTTATTATAGGATGATATAAACCGTGCTACGACACGCGTAACGTTATTTGCTGATTACATTACTCGAGAACTTTTCTCTCGTAATGTAAAATGCATCATAACGTTACTAGTATCGTAAATTACTATTATTTGTGACTTTGTCTTTAAATAATATTTGTAAAACATAAATCAAAGTTCGGCCAGTATATGTTATGTTACTTCAATTTGACTTTCAATGTAAACTTCTCTCAACAGCTAAGCAACACGTTCGTAACGGTGTTGGTTCAAAGACTCTACCTAAATTATTTACTTAAGTTCAAACATTACTATATGGCCCAAACCCTCTTCGGTACAATATCTCTACATCGCTTGAAAAGTACTTGAATGCAGAATAGGGTACCTGTACCTGTACCAACTGCACATCTGAAACGAACTGAGTGGGTGACATAATATGTTCTTCACAGCGTGGATTATTTTAAGAGAAAATTTCAAAAGCTGACACATCAGACTTATTGTATTGTAATCTTATTATGTTTTCGCTGCGGTTTTTTTGGGAAATGTGCTAAATTCAGCTTTAAGCCATTCATGTGGAATATTTCCAAAGTAACGGTAGAACAATGAAGTCGTCGAGAAGTTTTAAAAATTCTGACGCTATGTTATCTGGACCTGGTGCGTCGCCTCGTTTTGTTGTTTCTAATTCGATCTGTACTTCTTCCTCCATGAGGCTAGGCCCTGTTTTCCAATTTATTGAGATGACTCTGGCCGGGTATAATAAAATAGTTACTCTATATACGTCTTCCAGGTATCTTTGATTTCTTCTTTACTAATAATTATACATATTTCCTTCTTCATCCTCTAATCTATTCACACGAGTTGTTTTATATTGCCCAGTTAACTCCGTTGCACTATCTTGTTATATTTGTAAAGCTTCTATTTCTGGGCATTCTTCTTTTCCTTCTTTTTCTTTTGCTCCTGTAATCTACTTCTTTCATTTATTACTTTGTTGATGTCTTTATGCATATTTTGATTACCTTTAACAAGTCTTCTCTTTTACATCATCTGGATTTCATCGCTCATTCATGCCTTTTTTTAAGAGATCGGGTTGCAACAGATCCTTTTTAATGATGTTTAATTTGTCAATACTTTCTTCATTATTCGAAAAGCTAGATACTACTCTAAGTTCATTATTAATCCTTGTTACTGCTTGTTGTTTTATTATGTGTTCTTTCAGTTTTTTAAATCGGTTTACGGTCAGCTTTCTTTCTTGTCTTCTTAAATTTTAATCTGAAACCACTCATCCGATTATATTGGTTGGCGGATGGATATGTTTTCACAGAGGTACAGCTGTTCATGTATCTTTTGTTTACAAGAATAAAGTCAATTCAATTTCTTGTAATAAGTATCTTGACATGAGTCCATTGGTGACTTCTAAGTATACAGTCTTCTTGGGGGAAATGTGAAGAAAGTATTCATAACTATTAATTCTTATTCTTTTGCAGATCTACTGGGTTGCTCGCTCTTTGAAATCGCCGTCATGACCTTTATCAATCTTTGAATTAAACTCTCCTATTACTATTGTTAAATCCTATTTTGGTCTTTTTTCTTATTTCTTTAATTTGGAAGTAAAATTCTCTCACCTCTTCATCTTTGTGTTGAAGAGTATACTCGTATAATGTTTATTTGTGGGGGCTTAGCATTGATCTGAAGTATCATAATACGCTCTGATATTGGCACGAAATTTGTAACACATTTTATAGCAGAGTTACACTCTATGACTCCCACACCATGCATGTGTTCTTCATTGGATGTTCCTGAGTAGTGCACTCGATGTTCATAGATATTATAATAATTTGCTCCTGGCCAGAGCATCTCCCATATACCCATAATTTTGTTTTCCATTCTTTGCATTTCCTGGATTGCATTGTCTACCTTTCCAGCCTTTGCCAACCGCTCCCCCCCCCCCTTTAATCGGGGAACATGAAGTTCCGAAGCATTTTGAACATTTATGATTGATACTAGAGAATATCCCTGTGGATTTTTAATGTGGTGGTTACTCCTTGCCTTCCACGTCTTTGTGCCGCTGACATTTTTATTCCGGCATATTCATCCACCTTCGGGGCCAATTTCTTATCCCCAGGACAAAAGAGTGTCCATCTTCTATAG
This sequence comes from Melanotus villosus, assembly GCA_963082815.1. Lineage (NCBI taxonomy): Eukaryota > Metazoa > Arthropoda > Insecta > Coleoptera > Elateridae > Melanotus > Melanotus villosus. Next base: position 16,740,877 of record OY720422.1, on the reverse strand, counting down.
CTGTTAAACAACTTAGAGGGTGACCACTTTCATCGGTGGTTCAGGTAGTTGCATTAGTTAAAGTTATCCCGAAATAGCAATCTTTCAAATTCTGTATATAGAATCCTTAAAACAGATAAATACAGGCCACATAAAATTATAGTTGTTCAAGAACTACACAGTAGAGATCAACAGAGAATATTACCATTACAATTTTGTCAGTGGTTTAAACAAGAAAAAAATCAAATCCTAATTTTTCAAGGACTATTTATATTACGGACTGATTAGGCACCTTTAGTGTCGGGGTTTAATCAATCATAATCGTCCTTTTTGGAACACCACAAGTCCATTTGTTATAATACCTGGACGGAAGTTTTGTGTGTGGAAAATTTAAGTTTTTAAATCTTTAAATGAACACTTCGTAAAAATCTTCGTAAAAAAGTTAAGTTGAATCCTTCAAATCAAGGTTCATTTAAAGCTCCAATTTAAAGCAAAAATCTCATAACTTGCTTCGGTGTTTAGTTCGTTTAAAATTTAACCCTTGGCATGATTTAAATTTCAGAACCTTCAACGCATTCTTAAAACTTAGAATCTAACTTAACGTACAAAAAAAGTCTTGCCTTTTTTTAAAGTAAATAAATATCCCTTCAGAAATGTTGGCTTGAAAGAAAAACTGTTTTGCTGATACGGCATACGTGCAGGTTTTTCGATACTAAAATAATGACCCGAAGAAATTTTTATAGAAGGGCGAAGCAGTTACGAAAGGCACATTTATAAAATGTATGGATTTGTTGCTTATATGGTCAGATATGAAGTTATCCCGGCGTCGAGGTTCGGGAGTTATATCTGTAAATCTATATTTCCCATTTCGGATCCTTTACTTGAACCTCATCTGCATTTGAGGTGCCGTGAAGCTTGTCATACCTGATATTTCGCCGAGGATTTAGACTTATTTGTAGATGAACCTGTTATTGCATTTTTTATTATATATTGACAAGATCAAAGCCTGTAAAAAGATTTCGAATATCCACCCTACTGCCAGGCCGAATTCATATTAGTAACTCGGCTCTCTTTTCAGGTTGATCTTATCAAAAGTCCTTTATGTGTATTGTGTGATGGGGAGATGATATTTTATGATATTTTTGCCCTTTTACACTTTACAATTTCCTCGCTTTATTAAATTTTCGTTCAGAATTTAATTGGCGGAAAAAGTAGTTTTAAAATGACTTTCAAATTCGCTTAATAAGATTAATGGGGGTGGTTGTACTGCGTTAAAAAAAATTCAAATTACTGTCATGTCTCGTGTGATTCTCATTAGGGCTCGTTTTTATAAACGTATCTGTAAAATGTTCTACTCTATCTCTTGTCAAATAAATGTCGGTTTTGGAAAGGAAATATGTGCTGGGGAAAATGCCAACTACGGGCAAGTAAATACTTCTATTACAAATTTTTGTATATTTTTCTTTTAACTTCTAAAATTAATAATCAAAATTTCTACTTAATGCCATTTTGAAGTTCTGAGGTTTACCATTAAAACGATGGAAGGAGAGTTGGATCTCGTCTTCACAAGGAACACCGTAATAGGCCTAATGAAAGAGTAAGAAGAAGAAGAGCATTTGAAATTAAAAATATTAATATTTACCGATTAAATTTTGTGATTAAATTTCATAATTTTCATTCGGTCTTTTTTATGAAATTTTGAATACTGGCATTAAAGGTTCAAGATCAGTTTGTTCGGTCTTGGAAATTATAAATCAACTTGGTTTTGTTGAGTTTGTTTAACCGGATGACATACTGCAAGTATAAAAAACTCACGATTTTTTGCTCATCAAGGCATAATAAATAAAAAATGATATTATTATATTTGTTTAAAAAAATTAATTAATGACTTTCTATAAAATAACATTACATTCAACGATCGTGTAATGATAGCTATTACTCAACGATTGTACACCTTAAATGTTAGAAAAATTTTAACACAATCACAAATCAGAGATTTGGATCTCTGTTAAATTTTGAATATTTTACAACGTTTCTGCATTTGCAGCATTATAAATAAACCTACAGGTTTACTGTAAAAGTTACTTAAAAAATAATTTAAGATCCTTTTAAGATCTCAGAAATTAAGGGAATAAAATACGTGAAGAGGCGAATTCTATGCTAAGTTCACGGGTTTCGGATTAAGCAACCAACGTCCCTCGATGTGCAATTCTGAGGTCGAATTTTTCAGCTCGGGTTTAAACTGAAGCTAAACTTAAGTTTAAGTTTAAGTTTATTTATCCATCAATATATACATGGAGCGTCAATAATTTGATGTTTACAGATTAGATTACATGGATTTAATACTAGTATACAATGTAGCTTGTTATAAGTGCTGTAAGTATTCATCTACACTATAATAGCAATTCATTAATAAGTAACTCTTAAGTTTACTTTTAAATTTTTTTACGTTTTGTTGGGATCGTACATCGTAAGGTAATTTGTTATATATTCGAATACAAACACACCTAGGACTGTTACTGTATAGTTGTAAATGTTGTATATGTACTGACAAGTTACATTTGTTTCGGGTGTCGTGTGAATGTATTTCGGTACATTTTATGAAGTCATTAAAGTTTTGTTTTACATATACAGAACATATATAAATAAATAAACATGGCAGTGGCAGAATTTCCATTTCACAATATAGAGGTTTGCAATGTGCATTATATAAACTATTAGACATGATTCTGATAGCACGTTTTTGTATTATAAATACTTCTTTTGACTGTGGAGACATTCCCCAGAACATGAGACCGTAGTACAGTTGTGACTGAAAGTAACCAAAATATAATTATGTTTCTTAATATACTTTGTGAAACCTGATATCTTAATTTTTTTAATAAATAACAGACACTAGACAGCTTTTTCCTTACGCTAGAGATATGTACATTCCAGTTTAAGTTAGGTTCTATATTGACACCTAGAAATTTCGTTGTCTGAGACGGCTTCAGATGGGCACTTCCGCACTTGATTAAGGGGCTTTTTCCTTCCATTATACGACTGTTTTTTGTTTTAAAACACATTAATGTAGTTTTAGATTCATTTAAGCTTAGACGATTTGCACTGCACCAATTGATTATATCACTGTTTACGTTGTTACATAAATTCACTGTGTTGGTTAGGTTGTCACTACTGTTGAATGATGTGCAGTCGTCCGCAAATAGTGTAAGTTTAGTATCACTGTTTACATTTTTGGGTAGATCGTTTATATACAGGAGAAATAATATAGGGCCCAAGGTCGATCCTTGTGGGACACCATATTTTAAAGGCTTAGGCGTTGATTTTACTATGTCAGAATTTGGAGGAGACATTTTAACAACCTGGGTACGGCCTTGAAGATATTATTTTAACCATTCGTATGATGGCCCGCGAATACCATAGTCATAAACTTTGTTCAGCAGTGCAGGTATATCCACACTGTCAAATGCCTTTGACATATCGTAGAACATACCGAAAACACAAAGGCCTTGATCTAGTGCAGTATACACGTTATCAAGAAAATTGAATATAGCCGTATTGGTGCTACGACCTGATTGAAATCCATTCTGCTCTTGAACAATAACTTTATTTCTTGTTAAGTGACTGAGTAATCGTTTGAGGTAGAGTCTTTCAAAAATTTTTGAGAAAACACTCTGTATGGAGATTGGTCGATAATTATTTGCTTCATGTAAATTGCCTTTGTTTTTGTAAATTGGCGTTACTATTGAATTTTTTAGGTTATTTGGAAAATGTCCATTTAATAGTGATGTATTAATTAGTTCGGTCAAAGGGCTAGCTATTTCCTCCACACATTCCTTCAGCAGATAATAAGGAACATCGTCAGAACCTGCACATCTACTGCTCTCAATTGAGTTGATTATCGAGGAAATTTCTTGTTTGTCAGCTGGATAAAGAAACAATGTATTCGATACCACATTTATAGGTTTCGTTTTATGATTGTCATTATGCCGGTTATTGACTAGTTTGTGTATTTCATCAGTGAAATATTCATTAAAATATTCTGCTACTTGGGATGTTTCTGAGATTTGCACGTTATCTGATCGATTTAATTTGATTTCAGATATTTTCTTGCACTGTTCTGACTGATCTTTAATAATGCTCCAAATTGTACGACTTTTCATTTTAGAGTTTTTTACTAGATTATCATAATAATGGTTTTTGGACGAGTTGATTAAACAGTCAAATGAGTATTTAAAGTTTCTTAGCTCCTCCATTGTTTCTTCATTTCTATGTTTACGTACTTGTGAATGTAAGTATTGCAAATGATTTTTTGCCGCAATAATATCACGATTCACCCACTTAGTTTTGTTAGTGACATTATTACTGTTTTTTACTCTGACTACAGGGAAGGCAGTGTTAAAAATGTGGTAAAAGTTGGAGAAGAATTCATCGAACATTCGTTGCGAACTAACAGACAAGGACATGCTGCTCCATTTTGTTTTATTCAATAGTAACTTGAAATGATTTATGTTGAGTTGGTTGTAAATTCTTTTTTGTACATACTCGATGTATGGAATATTAGCTTTACGGATTAATGAAAACAGAACCGGTTGATGGTCTGATACTGAAAAGTCCAGTACTTTCACGGCGTAACGTTCATCACATAACGATGTTAAAACGTTATCAATCGTTGTTGCAGTTTTATGTGTAATTCTTGTTGGGTCTGTGATAGTTGCATGGATGCCATAAGTAGTCAAAATGTCTTTTAAGCGTTCGTTAACATGGTTGTGTTCAGTGAAATTAATATTAAAATCACCGGCGATTATTATATCATTTTTAGGGTATAAATATGTTAATTGGGATAATAAAGCTTCGAATTTATTTAGAAATTGGTCAATGTTTGATTTTATATTTATCGGGGATCTGTAAATGGTGACTAGTATTATTGGTTTAACATTTGCGCCAATGCTAACTAAACAACAACAGTACTCGAATATTTGATCAATATGAAGATTTGGTAAATCGTTAATTCTGTCAAATTCAATATCTCTTCTTACATAAATAGCCACGCCACCACACTTTATTAGTTGTCTAATGTAGATATCTGCTTCAACAAAATCTTTTATGGCGAAGGTCTTATGGGAATCTGTGTTGAGCCAATGTTCAGTCAAACATATTATTATGGGATTGTGTTCAGCGATTAGTATATTGATCTTGTCGATATTATGCAATATAGAGTGGGCATTTGTGTATAAGATCGATGTATTATTGTGGTCTGCTTGATCTACGAAAGGGCCGTATTATAGTGTGTCGAGGCCAAAGTTGTGGGTTAAATATGCTGTCTTCTTGAGAAGATGGTATAATAATTTTGAAGGCGGCAATTTCTTTTGACTGTATTTGCAATTTTTCAACATTAAAAACTTTGATATCTTGCTTCTGTAAATGGTTTTCAACATCTGGACAAGTCGTGCCAGGCTGAAGTCTAGATATAAAAATTATTCTTCGACTTTCAACTGCTGCTAAACTACAGTTGTCAGTATTTGTGCCCAGTGTTGTGCGGTTTCTCATTTTAGATTTTTTGTGCGTTACTAGCTGAAACTCAGAATTATCTGTGTATTTTGAATTTCCTGTTACGATTAGTTCACTGTCTCTATTTTTGTTTTTCTTGAGATCGCTGTTTATATTAAGCAAGTCTTGTGTTTTTTGTTTTTGTATAATCTCTAGTTGCTCGGGTTCTTTCTGATTTATTTTAGTGCCGGTTGTACTAAAAAATTTAATTTGATCTTTTTGGTTAATATTTACATTATTTGCGCCGCTTGCTCCATTTGGGTTATATTGTGTTTTTGGTAAATGTTTTACAACCTTCACTGGGTTCCCTGATATAAAAGGTTTGCCAGGTAGGTGTTCAGGTAATTTTGTGTTATACATTAAATTTATTTGTATTTTTAGTGACTCAATGAGTTGTCGTTGATAATCAATTATTGTATCCTTCTGCTCTATGATATCCTTTAAGTAGCATATTTCAACTTTTAATGAGTTTGTGTCTATACTCACTGTTTGGGGTGTAGTTTCCGTATGAGGAGTCGATGCACTTGAATTTTCATACTCACAACATATAAAATTTTCGCTATCAGCACCCATTGTTCTTTGTTTGCTCCTTGCGCAGCTGTCATGAAATTAGTTAGTACACTTTAAACATTTTACACGTCTTTTAGTTGTATTCTTTCCACACATAGCACAAATTTTAGAGAGCACTATTTCAATTGCTTCCTCGTTCGTCGCCATGTTGGACCAGCTTCAGTATCAAGTATCAAAATAACTAACCTTTTAGCCTTTTCTAAAAATGTGCACTTCTGGTTTCCAATTTAAAACCTATAAAACGTTAAGTTCCTTTAACCAATATTCGGGCTTCAGTCAAGCCTTATCACATTTAAGCTCTAGCTTAAGCTGCCTTAAACTAGGCTTAGTTTAAAGTTCTACTAAAATACGCACCCTAACTACTTTAATGTAGGCTTTCATCATAATAGAAATGAAAGATACAAGATTATTCCATTAATGCAATCGATTGTGCTTAAGCTTGAACTTAAGATTAGTTCTTTAAAACATGATTTAAACCCTAAATACGAACCCGATTTTCAAATCCAGAATTCTCAACAAGCAACAGTTGATTTATGATTGAAGATTTGCATTTCTAGAAAAGTAGACTAAAATTTAGAATTTTAACCATTCTGGTTTTGTAAACGAGATTAAGCTCAAAAACTCCAATTCTTTTATTCCCTTTCGAGGGTTTTCATTTAGATTTTTTAATTCGAAATTTTACAATCTACTCTACGGGGAGTATAAGGTAAATTAGGGAGCAGGAATTGCCAGGAGGCACCACTTCGTTCACATTAGGTGGGTGACACGCACACCACAGACGTATGGGGAGAAGACCGGCAACGTCCTGTAAAGGGCACGCTACTTCAAGAAGAAGAAGCAAGGTGGGTGAGCATTGCACAATAGGTGTAGATCGTTGCTGTGGCCCTGGAGCCTTCTTCTTTTGGTGCTACGGTCCTTGAAGGATCTTGGCCTGCTTAATGGCCCTCTTCGATTCCTCTCCGTCTAGGGACTTTCTTCTCCAAGTTCTTACTCTTGGTACTTTTAGATCATTCACGTCGCCACGCCACCTTTTCTTCGGTCGTCCTCGCGTCCTCTGACCCGTCGGTTTTCTTGTGCATGCAATTTTTGGACTCTACCGCTTCACCTTCTTATGTCCCAGCCATTTTAATCTCTGTGTCTTTATTGTCGTAACTATGTCTGGGTCTTCATATTATTCTTTTAATTCATAGTTCATTCTTGTTCTCCATTCTTCACCTTTCTTTATTGGTCCATATATTCGTCTTAAGTATTCTTTTAAAGATTCACAGAATTCCTCGATCTTGCTATTTTAACACCCAGGTTTCACTCCCATATGTTACACTGGTTTAACTTTAAAATATCAGCTAATTTATGCTCCAAAAGTTCAAAACTTAAGCGGCAAATTCAAACAACTAATCTTGAGATTCAAAAGCAAATAAAAATAAATTTAAAGTCTAAAAGCCTAGCATTCTAGCTAAAGCCTAAAGCATTAGATCTCAAATTCTTAATTGGAAAATCCTGTTAAAATACAGATTTGAGAATGATCTATTACAGGGCGATAGCTAGAGGGGGCTGGTCAGGGCGGAGCCCTGGTCAAACAAAATTGAGCCCTGGTAAAAAACTTCGTTAGTGTTTAGTCAAAAATTCCTGAAAGTTACAGTTGTTTGACAAGTTTTATTTTCTGTAAACATTAAATTTTGCCAAACGGGCACAGTCCTGTCCTGCCTACCGCTAAGCCGCCGTTCATGAGCGGAATAAATTCGTTAGCGAATGCGATGAAAGTCGAACAACAGAGTCCCTCAACATGGAGCCATTTTTAATGAAATTCCACAATCGTAAACAAAGAAAATTGCAACTCTTTTAGTTTTCTAGTTTCATTCATATTATTTATATGTCTCGACTTTTTATTTGTTTCTATTTTTGTACCTATTTGTATGCGTTCCTATGTAGCTATAGATATTCTAACAAGTCTCATGCGTTTTGAAAATTTTCGGTTATTTTCATTTTGTTTCTTATAATATTTGTACACACGTATGCCAAATGCCAAAGAAGAAAGATTCTTTTAATGTTTAGTGCTTAAGTACCTACCTATCAAATTTATAAATATAAGAATATTAAGTACTTTATTATATAATAAAACATGTTAAATGCGCAATTTGGTTCCATTTTTCAGAAACCAAAACAAAACAAATGGCGATATAATAAATAAACAGTAGCTATATGCATTAGGGTGGCCCTTAATTATGGTTGACACAAATTTTGACCGGGTCACCCCCCAAATCGATTCTAAAAAAATAAAACGTAATTTTAAGATTTACCAGACCTCTCAATTCCAACGTTAAGGGGTGCCCCAAGGAGCCTGCTTTTTCCCATTTAAATAACATAGGTTTTCAGCACACTTCTGGTTTTTATTTTTTTACAAAAGTACGTGTGCCTTAAAAAATCCGGCGAGTGCTCCGATTCATTGCTAACTGATGCCCCTTTCATGGAAAAAATATGGGAGCCAAGTGTCATATCTTAAGCAAATAAATGGGGGGTGAAGAAAGTGGTAATTTTAAAATATTGTCGTTTTCCTCGGTTGTAACGAATTGTTAAGATATGACACCTGGCTCCCATGATTTTTTCCGTGAAAGAGGCATCAGTGAGCAATGAATCGCAGCACTCTCCGAATTTTTTCAGGCACACATACTTTTGTAAAAAAATAAAAACCAGAAGTGTGCTGAAAGCCTATGCTATTTAAATGGGAAAATGCAGGCTCCTTGGGGCACCCCTTAACGTTGGAATTTGGAGGTCTGGTAAATCTTAAAATTACTTTTTATTTTTTTAGAATCGATTTTAGGGGGTGACCCGGTCAAAATTTGTTTCGACCATAATTAAGGGCCACCCTAATATGCATATTAAGCATGTCGGCATGAAACGTAAAAAAAATAATCTACAACGTCCCTGGAAAATCAAATATCAGTATCTTTCAATATGAGGATATGGGCCCTGGTAAAAAAAAACTAATAGCCCTACCAAAAATTTGGTTCTGGCTACGGCCCTGGATCTATATTGTTATGATTTTTGGATGTAAGTGAAAGTTCGTTAAATTTACTTTGACTTAATATAATTTGGGGTATTAATAACACTTAATTCATTCAAGTATCAACGTTTTTTCAAATCGCCCCACATTGGGCGCCAAAAACTGCTATTATTATATCACAATTTTAAATTTACTTTATTGCGGCTAACTCAGTATTGGGTCGTTGAAAGGAATCCTTTAACCTTTTCACTTGTAATTGTTTAATATTGATAAATAACGACAAAAATTAGGATTATGCAGTTTATTCACAAATCTTTCCCTAAATTTACCCTAAATTGCCAATATCCAATACTTAAAGGAATTTAATTAACTCCAACGATTCACAAATAAATTAGTTATTTTCTTAAGTTGTTTATACCGAATATCCACCATTTACCAGAGCAAAGCTGGATTAATTCCAATTATTAATAAACGAAATATTTATTTATATTTTTCGTTTATTTCCAATATTCTACTATTTACCAGAGCTGGACTAATTCCATTTACGCACAAATAAATTATTAATTTTCTCTTTTTAAGGAATTATCGCTTTTATTCCACAGAAAGAAAATTTCATAGTACCTATCTTGTTTTATTTACTCATACTACCATCTCCTTGGCTCCTTTTGATTTTGTTTTATTTTCAATTTTTATCATTCTCGTTGGTATTACATCTTATCGAGTTACATTCTTTCTTAATTATTATGTTGCTAGCAAACTTATTTTCATGATTACAAAATATTCATAATAGTTACATAATATTCTGAACAATCAAACTATGCTAATGCTGTCTATCTAGATTCATTATTTTACTTTTTTTTTATTTTAATTAAAACTGCATAATTCATTTAATAATAAATTATTGTTATCAACATTAACTTCATCTAATTAATAAATAACTAATGACCAATTAAATAATTACATAATTATAATACTATAATAACATCCTTTTATACAAGATATTATCTCAATATCTATAACATTCATCTGAAAAAACGAGATTTTTCGAAAAGCAAATTTGAAATTTCAAAAGGAAACTGAAAATTTACATTCCGTACAGGAAATTATCAAAATTCAAGCTTTATCCAAAATTTCATCCTTAGTGTGTTAACATATATTTTCCGTTTCAAATTTTGATAGGTGGATTAATCGTACACAAACCTAAAATATTAAAAGTTATTATTAATTTGTGATTGGAAAATTAAGACCTGAAGACTTGAAATGGCAGATTTGAACATCAAATCTGTAAATTTACCATCAAGTCAATAATTTCAGGTTAAAACTCTAATATTGAAGTTCCAGAATTCTTAAAGGTTTTCAATCATAAATTTTGAAGGCTTGATATGAGAATTACCTGTAGAATGAAATTATTATTAGAACTGAACTCAAGGAAGTTTTGATCGTGAACGGGAGCACTACGGGCCCGAAGGGCCCGCAATGTTTCCCCCCACGACCACGGCTGATTTAAAGCGTGTGCTTTATTTATTATTAGCCCATACGTTCCTATATAGGACAAAGACCTCCGTCGTTTTCTCTCATTCTTTTAAGTTTCAAATCTCACTTCTTGAGTGAGGAGTTTTGGAAAATGAAATTATACATCAAATCTTGTTGACTTGCAATCTCAAACGTATACTTGAAATAGTAGATTTTGGCATCATTTCCCGATTCAAAGAAAGCGAAATTATCCTAAGTTGACGGCTTTCGGATTAACTTCTTTTGTGTAATTTTGAGGGCCAATATTTCAGCGCAGGTTTATCCTGAAACTAAATTTAAGTTGACTCATGTTTGGGCTTAAGCCAAGGCTCACCACATTTGAGCTATAGTTTAAGCTGTCTTAAGCTTAAATCTCTACCGAAATATCCAATTTCGAATCCAGAATTCCCAGGAGACGCCAGCCGATTTGTGATTGAAAATTCAGACCTAACGCAGCCACATTTAAGCTCTAGCTTAAGCTGACTTAATCTAGACTTTAGCTTAAACCTCTACTGAAATACTCAATTTCGAATCCAGAGTTCTCAGGAAACATTAACCGATTTGTGATTGAAAATTCAGACCCACAATTGAATTTATAGAAAAGTAGACTGAATTCAACCATTCTGGTATAAAAGGGATCAAAGTCAAAAATCCCAATTCTTTTATTCCTCTTCGAGAGTTTTCATTTCGAGTTTTTAATTCAAAAATCGTATTTAAAATTCCTTGATACTATATTTGAAAAGGCAAAAGTATTTGCCGAACACGGCCGGCAACATGGATGGTCAAGACCTTTCATACCTCGGTTGCTTCGCAAGCTATACGCACGAGGTAGTGTGATAAGCGTCACGCCTTCGACAAGCGCCCACTTTCCCTACTCTACCTACTGCGTTTCGATTCTCAATTATTTTCAGTGACTGGATAGGCCACCCGCCGAGCATCCGACTCGGGTTTGGCCCCGAGACCGTCCGCGCTGTAGCCAAATGCCTTAATCACTCGGCCACTCCGGCAATATTATAAATTTAAAATATCAGCTAATTTATGCTAAAGAATTTAAAACTTAATCAGCAAGTTCAAACAACTAATCAGATTCAGAATCAACTAAAAATAAATTAGAAGTCTAAAAGCTTATCATTCTAGCTAATGCCTAAAGCTTTAGATCTTAAATTTTGAAGGAAAAATCCTGTTAAAATGCAGATTTGGGATTGTCTAGATCTAGAATATTAATTAGGAAAAGAAAATTTAAAATTTCGTCGAACATTATCAAAATTCAAGCTTTATCCAAAATTACAACCTTAAAGTATTAAAATGTTCCCTTCAGATGTTCCCTTTTGATTGGTAGATTACATAAACTTAAAATTATAGAAGTTCTGTGATTTGAAATTCAGACTTTGAGACTTGAAATGGCAGATTTGAACATCAAATCTGAAAAAGGGTATTCACTATCAAGTCAATAATTTTAATATTGAAGTTTTACGATTCTCAAAGGTTTTTAATCACAAAGTAAGCATGAATCGAAAAATCTTTTTTAAAGGCTGAATTTGGGAATTACCTATAAAATGAGCTTATATACCAAAAATCCTTTTTGGTTTGCAATCTCAAATTTAGATTTGAAATGGCAGACTTTAACATCATCTCCGGAAACATAGATTCAAATTCTGAATTATAAACTGAAGCATTAAGCTCCATTTACAACATGGTTTACGTGGCAAATTTAAAATCCAAAAATTTTACCTTTACAACCTAGCTTTCTTTAGAATGCTTATATGTCAAGTTTAAAATACAAAAATCGGGTTTGAAATTGTTCTTTAAACATTAGTTGTATAAAATTGAAATTACAGAAACTTCTATTATTAATGTTCTACCTAAAATATCGTCCAGGTTTAACAGATACCTTTTAAAATTAAAATTGGAATATTTATTTACAGAAGATCTCAATCTGGATTTAAATTTAAAATTTCCTGGATTCGGAGTTTATAATTCCCACCTGGGATTAAAGTCAAATTTTAAAATTCAATTCACATAATATTTTAAAGCAAACGCAAGTTTTGTAAAAATTCTTTAATTCGCAGTTTCAAATCTGCATACAACTAACTTAATTAAATATCGTCGGAGTGGCAAAGTGTTTAAGGCATTCGACTACAGCGTGGACGGTCTCGGGGTCAAACCCGAGTCGGCTGCTCGCCGCGTAGCCTACCTAGTCACTGAAAATAATTGGGAATAAACCCAGTGGTGGAATAAGGAAGGTAGGCGGTTGTTGAAGGCGTGGTGCTTACCACACCACTCAGTATGTATATGAATGCGACTGAGGAGGCCTTAATCCTCCATGTTGTCAGACGTACTCTCGCGCGGGACGTTAGTGCCTATACCTTTACTTCTAACTTGAATAAATTAATTCGGATTCGATGTAATAACTTTCATAAACTAGAAAAGGCAGACATTAAAAATTTCGATTTTCAATCCGGATTCGAAAATTTCAGTTTGAATCTAATTTTCGATCTTGTAGAATTGCAATTTAAAACTTTACCAAGAGAAGATCCAACGTTCCGATTTAAAATCTCAAATTTAAATTTGAATTTCGATTTTCAAACAGGCTTGATTTTTATTACCGAAGTTAGACTGCGGCTGCTACTAAAGGTGGATCTAATTCCGACTCTTTGACATTGAGATGTGGGCAATCTGTTAGGGAAAGCCACGATTTTCAGTATTAAATTTCAAATTTTGATTCAGACACAAACCTTCAGAGTTAATATTATTGCTATTTAAATTTAAATTCGAACCTTTAGGATTACGACTGTTAAGAATCGATCGATTTTCAAGTTTTAAGTGTAGAATGTTGATTAAAATTTTTTTTATTTCTAAGACTCGGTGTGGATTTAACCCTGCCGATATTAGTTTCCAACAGTTTAAGGAAGGTGTAAATACTTCCTAAGGTTGAATTATTCCAAATTTTCGCCCACATAAATTTCTTTAAATTAAATTTCAAGCAGAAAATTCGCATTAAGTAATTAGGCAGTAATCTAACTAAAACTTTCCAAAATCACACCTCGTTATTACTCTCGAACAAAATTAAAACTGCCAAGAAGTGGTTTGAAAATTTTAGATTGTAAAGGGCTCGTTTAGGCTTTACAAAAAAATCCCAAACTTTTCATCCTTTCCATTTATTCTTTCTGGTGGAAGGAAACATAATAGCTATTCTTCTCGAGTTGAAGTTGGATTAAAAGTAGCAGATAAAAAGTTTGTTGTGCAACCACAGATTAACAAAAAAAGAGAAACTACCCGTTGTTCATTTACGTGAAAAATTGACAAACTTTTACCTTACTTTGCTTCTGCATTAATACGTTTAGTTTGCTGGAGTTTTTGTCTAACATAAATAATGTTTATTTCACTTCTGTACGGCCATAATCGCGCATCTTGGGAATTTTGCTTATTTTTTCCAAGCGACAGTTTTAATAATGTTTCAGTTTTTATATCTGTACTTAAGTTGCTTATTTATCTTTCCATCGTCCATCTTTTGCACGTCTCGGGGGTGCATTAAAGCTAGAGAAAAGGACAGTTCCGAAGGCTGTCCATTATTTCAACGGGAAAGCAAGGACGACAATTTGTCCATTGTCACATCACATCGTTAGTGATTTAATGACATTTCCGGTCACCAAAAAAGAAGTAAAGTGAAGAACATAATTTACTATTGTACTCTCGATTGTACGCCACTCGACCTCCAACTCATTTTTCAGTGGGGGTGTCAACGTTAATGCTGAAATGTTAAAAGGTTACACCAAAATTGGTTTCAACATCGGGAACTGTTTATATAAAAAATGCCCGGGGAAATAGCTTTCGATTAAGTCTAACGTGGTCTAACCCGATTGAATTTTACAGAAGAATAGACCAAGATTTTTTTACTGGTCGCCCTTAAATTTTTCTTACTTCTACCCTCTGTAAGAAGCTTTTAATTCAAAATTCAAACAAACCTAAAAAGCCGTTAACAAATCGAAAGTCAAAAATTTCCTAATTATTCTTTTATGTCGGAGTTTTCTTTAAAAGAAAGCTGTCCGTAGTGATATTTGAAAAATGTGCAAAAAAATTATATAATCCCGAGCTTCCATTTCCGATATAACACAGATTCCAATTCCATCTTTTGCCGATGAGCAAAAACTTTGAAAGGCTTTCAATAAGGATGACATTAATCTTAATCCCTCTTAAACCCGCCATTTTATTCTTTGCACTTTTCATAAAGACGAATAAAAACCTGTTTGCTTAGTTTATAAATCTCCGCCAAAACAAATCCGAATATTGAAAAATTCTGCGATGTTTTAGCACAGATTTATGTCTTCAAAAAAAGAAGTAGGTACATTTACATTATCAATACTAATATTGTTGGTTGAAATTTAAAATTTGGGGACTGCCATTTACTTTTAATTAAATATCTGGGTTTTATTTTACGTCAAATTTTAGTTTATCTGAATTTTTCAGTGCGAAAAAGGGCCCAGCTGGTGTTTTAAGGTTTCGTTTTCTAAACAAAAGACCTCATTATCTAATACATAATAGTTTTAGGGAGTGTGTAGCAGAATTAGCAGAACCAAAGGCCGAATTACCAAAGAAGATAAGAGAGGCAGATAAAGGAAAGAATTACACCAAACTTTAGGAGAACTTGAGAATAAAGTATGGAATCTAAAATTAATTAATAAAGGAAGCAAAGTACAGTTCACCCAGTACAAATTGAAACAGCTTTCTAATTGTAAAAGTATAAAAGAAAAGGAATTTGATAAAAGTAACAGAAGAGTTAGGTATCAGAAGGAGAACAGAACCTGATACACAAAATGGGAAAAATAAGAAAGAAAGCTATACATAGTAACCTGGAAAGGAGCCTTAAAGATTTGCAAAAGAAGCAGAGAAATATAAAGTAGATATAATGGGTTTGCAAGAACCGAATGTAAAAGGAACGCAAATAACTGAAATACATAATTATTTATTCCTAAACAATGGGAACACAGAATTAAAAAGTGCTCTAAACAGATACAAAAAAAAGGTAGAAGATCGAACTTCATTAAACTGAGAGGAGAATATCGAAATGTACATGCTCCAACGGAGGGTGATAAAGATAATGAGAAAGGAAAATGGTATGAAGATCTGGAAGCGTTATATGATTCCATTCGAAAATTTGACATTAAATTTGATTTTAATACGAAGATTGGAGGAAAACCAAAATTTAAGAAAACAATAGGTGCAAATTGCAAACATAAAAATAGCAATAAAAATGGTGAACGGCCTTTCTCGATTGCAATGACAAAAAATTGGTAGTTAAACCAACATTTTTAACCCGAAAGGCCATATGAGTTAGTCCCGATAGGAGAACAACTAACCAAATAAATCACATCCTTAGAGAAAGAAAAGAAAGAAAATAACCGTAAAGTGCACAGAAATATTTGAAACCAAAGAAAAAAGAAAAGGCAAAAGAATGGTTTGATAATGATTGTGAGAGTGGTAGAGAAAAGACGAAAAACTAAACTGAAACTATTGCATACATACATATCAAACCGAATATTATTATAAGGAAGCACGAAATAGGGTATCATTCAGGAAAAGAAAAGGGAGTTTATATAAAGAATGGTAGAATAAACAGAATGTGAGGCAATTTTACAAAAAAACGGCGGAGATAAGTAAAACATTTCAAACTAGAGCAAGGCTAGTTCACGACAAAAATGGTTAAATAACAGAAAAACAACTCCACATAGCATTTATTCGATTTTAAATAGGCATATCACCGGATAACAAGAAGCGAAGTAATAAAGGTTTAAACCTGTTAAAATGCATTGTAAAATTAATACAATTAATTAACATGACATTAAAATACACAACCTCGCAGGTAAAAATTGATGGGAGAAAATCAAAATAATTTCAAACGATCCACTCTCTCCCAAAATCTTTAATTTCGTAATGGAGGTGATCGTGAGAAAGTGCAAGTTCAAAAAGATAGGAACAATACTGAAAAACAGCCACCAATGCATAGCATTTGTAAATGATTTAGCAATCCTAGCGAGAACGAGAAGATAATTAAAAGTACAACTTAGCAAGCTAATAACGCTATGAAAAAATTGAGGCAAAAAAGTTAATGCAGAAATGTCAAAATACATTATGATGAGAGCAAACAAAGCAATTAGTGAAGAAATGTACCTCGGAGTAGAAATATGTGAATATGGAAACGCAAGTCGAGAAATTGAGAGAAGTCTGATGCTTGGGATGAGAAGAGCAGGTTCATTAGGGAAGGCATAAAAGATAAAAATGTGTTTTAAAATTCGAGTATATTCAGCAAACCTTGAGAGAAAAGGATGGCAGAAAAATAAAGGTGGGAACGAAAAATATTAAGAACGATTTATGGAGGAACTAAACAAAACAAATGGGAGACGAAGAACTAACCAAGAGCTGGATGAACTCTATAAGGATCATAGATTAATATCGATAATAAAACAGAGCAGAATGAAATGGCTAGGCCATGTTATACGAATGCAAAATGTCAGGACATCAAAAAGTATTTTAAAAGCAGAGAACAGTAGGAGATAATGATTCAACAATCGATAGACCTTAAATGCCTTCAGAGCTGATCAATATAGTAATTTGAGAAAATAACATAAGATCCCATTGAAGTTGTTGGTATTTTAAAGAAGCCAAGATGATTACCGGTGTAAGAAACTCTGACAAAGTATTAAATACAATGTCAAAAATAATTACTCCTTGTTTTATTACTTAATCCATGTAAATGTAAAAATGAGACTGCACTGTGGGAAAGCGTGAATAGCACGTGACCACTCCATTGGTTCTATCCAAACACATCTATCTAAGGAAAATTAAATATTCGCTTGCTCGCCCCGATTAACTTCTAACGCTGTTACATAATAAAAAAAAAATAGAGAAGAAAACTGACTTACAATTCGTAGAATTTCCAGAGTGCGCATCATTTCCATAATGTTTTATTGTATCTGAATATTCGAAAAATGTAAAAAGTAAGAAACCAATACCATTCGATAAATTTCTGAGTGTTAAAAACTAAGTCGGACTACTCTTCTGAACAATAAGACTGATTTCTCACCGATAGCAATGTTACAGGAGTATTGCATAACAGGATGCGGCGAACTGTAATATATTGAAATTAATTTCTACATATGCAAGCAGCCACATTGTTTAGTTGAAACAGAACAAAATATGACGAATTGATGTTACTGCCAACATACTGCATACACGAACTACAAATGCCACAATAAATAATTATCAACATCGATTGCTAAAACGTGTACAGCAATACACAAGTTTTGCGTATTAATACTCGAATTATTCTTAACAAATAAAGTTTCATTTAAATTCACAACTTCTCCTGCGTTATTTTCATTTTATGTCTGTTTGTTATGATTTTGTTAATTAATTTAGTATGCATTTCTGGAGGTAGAATGACTGAATACTGCAATATTTTTTTATATTTTGTGTTATTATAGTTATTAATAAATAAATAAGTATTCAAAACAAGCAGCATTCCTTAAATTAGTCTGAGTTTTATAGTTTTATGATTAACAAACTAACTGTACTAAATTTGTATTGGTTTGTAGTGATTATTCCAATAAAGCAATTGACTGTGCTCAAGCCTTATTCTAAGATTAGACCGAAATTCGAGTCTTGAAAATATGATTTAAACCCTTAAGACGAACCCAAATTTCAAATTCAGAACTCTCAACAAACGTCAGCTGATTTTTAATTGAAGATTGGAACTCAGAATTAGATTTCTAGGAAAGTATACGGAAATCTTGAAATTTCAATCATTATGGTTTTGTACAGGAGATTAAAATGGAAAACTCCTTTCGAGGGGTTTGATTTCGAGTTGTTTATTCAAAAATTGTATTTTAAATTCCTGGATATTACGAATTTAAAAGAGCAGTTAATTTACGTTGCAAAATTTAAAGTTTAATCAGAAAATTCAAACAATTAATCTAGAGATTCAGAATCAACTAAAAATGAATTTGAAGTCGAAGAACCTAAGGTTCTATCTAGAACCTAAGGTTCTATCTAAAGTCTAAAGCTTTGGATCTCAAAATCTTAATCGGAAAATCTTGTTAAAATCCAAACCTTACTTACCTTCTCAAATTAAGTTAAATACTTAGGAGTTACCTTTGATAAAAGACTGAACTGGGGAAAACATCTTCAGCTCAAAATGGAAAACATATTTATTGCCTTTTGACAGTGTCGCCGAGCAATGGGAGATTCTGGGGACCTACCCCAAAGGCTGTCCTGTGGCTGTACATTGCCGTGATTCGTACAATGCTCTATTATGGGGCCATGGTCTGGTGGCCCAAAGTCAGACAGGCCACCACTGCAGCTGCACTCACACACGTGCATGCTTGAGTACCACTGGTAGAAGCTACCCTTGGCGTCCCCGCATTGGACCTGCACGTGGAGGAGATGGCCTTAAGGACGCCTCTAAGACTAAAGGTAAAAGGGACGTGTAAGGGTGGAGGTAGACACCCACACATACTAGAAGAAGCTGTCCGAAGGATACCTCTTCTGGGAGCGAAAGTGGACTCCATGCAACCCACTTTTATTATCTTTGGGAAACAATACAGCATCTTCATCGACGCTGATAAAGCTTCTCAACCCGATATATCCTTCTAGACTGATGGGTCTAAAAATGGAGAAATAACTGGTGTAGGGATATACTTAGAAGACCTGAAGCTTCAACAAAGTTCTTCTCTAGATAAAAACACTACCGTATTTCAGGCAAAAGTCATATGCCTCTGGATCGAGGAATACAGAACAAAACGATAAGAATAGTCAGTGATAGGGAAGCCGCTTTATTGGCATTAAACAAGATAGTATCGGAAGTGGTGTTCCAATGCCAAGAAATCCTAGAGCAAGCAGCTGAAAACAATGCCCCAGAACTCGTATGGGTAAAGGGATACTCTAGAATTCACGAGAATGAGCAGGCCGATATTTTAGCTAACCAAGGTTCAGAACAACCTTTCTAGGGACCTGAACTTGCTCTTTCATTGACTTCTCTTAGTACCATGATGCAACAAGAAATCCATAATCGCCACGTTGTTAGATCGACAAATATGGACAAATGTCATCATGTACGGGCAATTATTCCAATGCCTTCGCAAGAATTAGCTAGGTATTGCAACCAAATATCACGGAAAAAAACTGCGACTCTTTGGCAGCATATATTCCGGACATTGTAAATTAAACAAACACATGCACAGAATGAGACTGGCAGATGGTCCCACGTGTCGAGGGTGTAATATTGAGGATGGAACGGCTGAACATTTGCTGTGTGAATGTCCAGCCCTAGCATATAAACTTAAGTTTACCCTCCACATTGAATCCAGAATACAGAATCCTGTTAAAATCCAGACTTGCGGATTATCTACAACATCAACTTGAAAAATCGAAATTTTTCGAAAGACAAATTTAAAAGTTCAGTAGAAACTGAAAATTTACATTTCCTACAGAAAGTCATCAAAATTCAAGATTTATCTAAAATTATACAATCTCAGAGTGTTAACATTTTCCGTTTCAGATTTTGGTAGGTGCATTAGTCGTACATAAACTTAAAGTATTAAAAGTTTTTATTAATTTATGATTGGAAGTTCATACTTAGAGACTTGAAATGGCAAATTTAAACTTCAAATATGAAATTTCATAAAGAGAATTCACCATCAAGTTAAAAATTCGAATATGGAATTTTTACAATTCTCAAAGGTTTTCCATCACAAATTTTGAATCTAAAAATCCTACCTACTTGTAATACAACCGCTGAGCTGAGCTGAGTATGACATTCATTTACCAGAGATTCACCCATTTGCACATTGTTGGTAATCGTGTAGTGATTGAAAAAAAAAATTGGGTGATGGTCTGTGCGAGTGGCCATTTTGGAAAATGGACGCCATCGGAGTGCTACTATTTCAATGGGTTTAAACTGAAGCTTAAGTAGACTCGCTTTCGGTCTTAAGCTAAGGCTCGTCACATTTAAGCTCTAGTCTAAACTGTCTTAAGCAAAGTTTTAGCTTAAACATCTACTGAAATACCAATCCTAACAACTAAGGTCTTCAGAAATAGACTACTTATACGGCACCGCATACAAGAAAGCCAGCACTAACCTAACATAAATACAAACTCTTTCTACAGTAATATTTATTGTTAGTGAGATTAACGTTGCCAATAACGAAAACACAGAAAATGAAGAGGGGGGTACGTTTTTTAATCTGAACTGGTCAGATTATGACGTAATTCCCTTCTACGACAGAATTCAAAAAAGGGAGAAAACTTTTTACAATGTATAAAGCTCTTATGGCGGAAATGCCGAAACTAGAAAAATACATATCCAGTTAAAGTTCTTTCTTTTGCACTTTATTTATGGTAAAAGCAAAGCGAAACATATTTTTTGCTTACAACACGCTAACAAATTACGGCAGAAAGTGTGTTTTTAATTTAAATTAACCTATAATGTTGTATTTGCAAAATCAACTCGGTTAAAATCAACAAATGGGAAGGAGCTTTCATAAATACCAGGTTATACAAACAGCAGTGCCTTCGAAGCAAATTCGCAGTATTAAACGTTCATCTGCAGAATTTACTTTTCTAAATCTTGTTTAAATTGATTTGTTTTGAATGATATAATAGTTGGGACTGCTCTTTTCCTAATAAAACTTTAAAATATTTAGTATAGAAGCAACTGAAGGATTACTTAGGAAAATGTTTTAGAGGTTAATTTGAAACATTCTTTAGGCTCACAATAGCTTGCTATAAATGCAGCAACCTACTTACTTCATCACAAAGATAACAAACACCTCCAAATCCAGACGGTCATGCGAGGGAAAGTTGTGCCAATTCTAGGTGTTTTCCTTCCTCACTGTTTTAGTAAACGACAATTTCCGAGGAAATATTTAAAGCTAAACTGAGGACGTTGTTGTATTTATTTTCTCATTTATTCCTGTCACTTTGGAAGATTCATTTGACTGGCTCAGGGATGCGGGAGCATTATGGAATTTAAACGAGAAAATGACTTCGAACAAAAAATTAATTTTTAAGTAATATTTAAAAAGCAAATGGAGGATTATGGAATTTTATATCTATATAGTATCGTCCTTGCCCTGAAAATTCGGTCACGGGATTACGTTCTTGTTACGAAGTAACAAACTTATAGTTCTTAAGAAAATGAAAAGGAAAACTGGAAAGTTGTTATTCGGAGTGTAATTAAAAAAAGATCAGGTGCAATAGCTTGATTAAATTTTCTACGAGGAGAATTACTGTGGGATTTTAAATTTAGATTAAACTAATGGTCAGCAAAACCTCCGTTTCCGATTAAAAAATTGAATGAGGGAGACATGGCTTTCCGAGGGACTTGATTGGATTAAAAAACAGAGCAAAAACAAAAGGAAATTCCAATAAATACACAAGCTGCATTGCTAAAATTAATTTTACCGAATAAATTACCTTTCTTATTCAAATTTGCTTTCTTACATGCTACCTAATTAAAACCTAATCAATAATTTAAAAAACCGAGTTGGCTTTGGAAGTTATTTCTTGCATATAATTTCCTCTTCCAAAGACAACTTCAAAGGAATTTTATTGCCGTGTATTCTAAAATGTGAAACAGAAAACCTCCTTCGTTAATTAAAATCGAACAAATAATTATTCTCGTACAGAATTTAATGTTACATTTGAATACATTCATCGAAGTTTGAGTTTTCTGAGCTTATTCTTATACTTTTGTTTTAACGAAGCTTCCTACAATATTTATTTTAATTTTGTTTCAGATACCAACAAAGTGAGCTGTAGAAAAAGAAGATGAATCAACAGATGTGAGTAAAACAGAAAGTCTTGCTTATCAAAACGTAAAATAAATTTTACAAAAATATGAATTTATTCATCTTTTAAGTGGACGGTGAACAAAGAAATAGACTGAAAGAAAATATGCTTTAGCTACATGTACAGTCGAGGACCACTCGACCCCCTTTTAGTGCACTTCGTGTTGAAATTCATGATGTTGGGTTATCTCGAGTGATATTGAACAGCTAAAATACCTACGGCACTTTTAAAATTGAAGCAACTTCGTTTTATTGCTATTATAAAAACGGGCTTCGGTTATAGTTTGATTAACTTATGTCTTTTGAAAATCGAACGAAACAAGTTTTTTATTTTCTTTTACCCTCCCAAGTATAGCTTTTTACACATATTATAAATATTTTTGAATTTACTCAATAAGCTGTTTCTTTTAGAAATGTCAAGGGAAAAGTAAAAAACATTCATCCAACTTTAATCACAAAACCCACGCTGAAAAACCTAAAGGTTTTGTAGTTTCATTTGGAATTTCAGTGTACTTTCATCTGTAAATGTGGAAATATAAACATTCATAACTGAAACACTTTGTTAACTTTAGCTTTATTAAACAAAGCCCATTGTCAGTTAAATATTAGTTTTTCCAGCGCCAATAGAAAATCTTTTTAAAGCGAGTTTGAAATTTTGTACGTATTAAAAATGCCAACATAAACTTTCATGCTGCAGTTTAAAAGGCATAAATTTAAGGTTTAAGTTCCCGAACAAAGTTGTATTTAATTAGAACCTCGCATAATAGTCGGTTTTTGTGGGAAACGTACTCTCTTGAGAATAGAAATGGGCAAAACAAACCAAATGGGAGAACTGAACCGTAATATATTTATGAAAGTTGTTAACACACTAACTCTCCTCTGGTTTTCTTTCCCTCTTGGCTATATTTTCAAGTACCACCGAGCATTAACTGAGTTAATTTCTGATTTTACATATTTCAAGAATAATTGCTCTATAAGCGCACTTACGTTTTGAAAAGGCCGTTCGATTTCATCGGTAATAAGCGATATTACTGGTTGAATTTTGCAAGGCGTACTCTTCTCGTTTAATTAAATAGAAATACAAAAAAATCATCGTAAAGCACTACGTTTAAAAAGCTTAATACGAAATCGATAACTTTAGAATATCAAATACGAAAGCTTTTATAGCATTTTAAAGATTATGTTGTGCACAGCTATAATATGTCTTCCGCTTACCAGTAAAAAATTTGTAATTTCAGAAATGATTTCAGCTTTTGGAATTCTCATACTTGAATTGAAATACCGACCTCATTAGTTAGAGAAAGAGAATTGGCAAACATATAAATTTAAGAGTCATATCTGCAAATAGTAGGTAATTCAGAATCTTCAAATCTGAACTCGAACTCTAAAGAATAACTAAGTCTGCATAATTCGTATGCGTTTGACTTTCATTTCAAAAAAATCTACGAATAGCTTGCAGGTTCTCATTTAAATGATTTTAATATTTGAAACGCAATAACCAAGTTAACCCAAAAATTTCAAGAACGATTATAAAGGCAACAAAATCCCGGATTTCAAAGAACATACTCGTAAAACAAAATATTCAATTTTTCTACTTGGGCTATAATTTTGAGTGAAACCTGAAAAAATTGGTTTTATTTTAGAAATTAATGTAATTTCATTTAAATTACAATGACAAACAAGATTTTTTAAACATTTTGATTTTAAATTAAAAAGTTAAAAAATATAAGAAATGAATTCAAGTTTTTGTTTTCGTTCAAACAATGTTACTCTTTATATGTATGTCACACAACTACCTCCAACAGAAATGAAACTGTCGATATTAAAAAGCATACACAGAAAATTGAAAATATATATATAAAAAGAAAAATTAAATTAAATATCCGAAAAATACAATTACAAAACTTAAACAGATATTTCTAAGTTAAATCGAAAAGTTGGATATAATAAAATTGGGAATACGGCTAATGACCAGGTAGACGAAGCCTTAAAAAAATTGGGAATAACTAATAGTTCAATTTAATTCATTACAAAATAACAAGGAAAGTAAATTCTGGACTTTTGAGTTGAACTCGAATTTTAAAATTTTAACCAAAATTCCGGTATCAAAACTGAAAATTTCAAAAGCTTAGTTCAAATAAATTATATGAAAATCAAGCTTGCAAACAAAGCAAACTTGATTCTAACTTAAGCGATTTGATTTGGGTCAGCTCAAAATAAAAAGAAATCAAGCTCCAGGATTTAAAATCAAAAAGGATTTTCTCAATTTTCAAATTCTACTTCAACTAATTTTCGGGATTTTTAAATTTAATTTTAAAACTTGCATGTATAAAACAAAAATAAAGAATACTATTCAAGAATTTCTCCAAGACATTTTAGAAAACGACGAGGACAGCAAATTACAAGTAAGTTCTGGGCTTCGATATAGTGTTAACAAAGAAAATTTGAATTTTAAAATTCAAACTGAAGTTTCAGGGTCAACACTGAAAATTTTAAGACATGCAAATTATGCACAAATCAAGCCTGAAAAACGTGATTCCAAATTAAGTAATTTGATTTAAATCAGCTCAAAAATTTTATATTTTTTAAGCTTCAGGATGTTAAATGAAAATTTTCAAACCTTATTTCAACTGACAACCAGAATTCAGAATTTTTAATACAAAATTCGAATCTGAACGTGCATTTATAAAGTATAGGTACCTTTCAAGAATTTTTACAAGAAATTTTAGAAAACGACAAGGTTAGTAAATTAAAAGTAAGTTATAGACTTTCGACTTCATTTCAAAAAGAAAATTCGAATTTTAAAATTAAAGCTAAAATTCCAGAATCAAAGCAAAACATTTCAAATGATGTAAGAGTTTAAATAACCTATGCGCAAATCAAGCCTGAAAAATCTTAACAAACAAGATAAACGAGATCCTAATTTTTAAGCTATTTGATATGAATCAGCTCAAAATTCAAACAAAGATCATGCCTCAGAGTTTAAAATTAAAAAGTAATTCCTAATTCTTCAAATCTTACTTTAACTAGCAACCCGAATTCAGAATTTTTAATCTAAAACTAGAATTTGAACTTGCATTTATGATGTCAAAACAAAAATAAAGTATGCTTTTCTAGAATTTTTCGAAGAAGTTTTACAAAACGACAACGAATGTAAAATGAATGTAAATGCTGAACTTCCGAATTCGTTAAAAAAAAATTCGAATTTTAAAATTAAAGCTAAAATTCCAGGGCCGAAACTGAAAATACCAAAAGAAGCAAGTACGTATAGGTAAATATAATATACAAAGCAAGCCTGAAAAATCTTAACAAACAACATAAACTTTATCCCAATTTGACCAATTTGATTTGAATCGGCTCTCTCAAGCTTCAGGATTTAAAATCCAAACGGGTGTTCTCAAATTTCAAACATTATTTCAACTAACAACCGAATTTTTATCTAAAATTCGAATATAAACTTTCGAGTTCATTTGAAAAAGAGAACTCAAATTTTTAAAATTAAAGCTAAAATTTCAAGATCGAATTGGAAAATTTCAAAAGATGCAAGTCTAAATAAATCGCGTACCTACAAGTAAAAATCTTAATAAATAAGAGAAACAGGATTCTAATTTAAGCATTTTTTTAATCAGCTTCAAATTTATTTTTTTTTAAGATTTTAGTTTCACGATTTGGAACCACCGCCAATGTTTTTAACTTTCAATCCGAGTTTCAACCGACCGTCAGCCTGAAGTTAAGCTTTTTAATCGAAAAGTATATATATAAATAAACCGTATTTTTCAAGAACGTTTCCAGGAAATTTTTTGCAAAATAGAAAGGAATTCGAATTTTAAAATTTAAGCTGAAATTGTTGAATTCAAGCTGAAAATTTCAAAAGATTTGACACATAAATCAAACTTGATAAATCGAGCAAATAATAAACATAGGTACTTAGTTCTAATTTAAGCTACTCTAAATTTAGTATTTTAAGTTTTCAGTTTCAGCATTTAAAATTAAACCACGAATTTGAGCTTCCAAATTTTGAATTTACGCTGCCAAAACAAACTAAAGCATAATTTTCAAGAACATTTCAACAAAATGACAAGGAAAGTAGGGCCGGCGTACAAAAGTAGCAAGACACCAGAAAAAAGGGGCATTTTAAACGGACGAGAAACATAATTACATATAATTATAAGACATTCATTGTTGTGGAAAATTTGTAAATATAAAGGGACAAGGCTTGGGGAAGTGTTTACAACAAACAGCTTTTGGTCACGCACGTTATTCTGAATTTTCAGCAACCATATATCAAGTTCTCGAGACTGTTGACAGTGTATTCAGTATTCGGAGATGTTACTACACCGTATGTTACTTACAATGTTTATAAATACTTGAACGTTTAATTAACGTTAATACGACGCTTGTGGCACGAATACATTTACTCAAATATCACGGTGTAATCTGAGATTTCAGTTTTGCTGCGATTTGAATATTCAGAACGAAAATTAACGGATGGATCGTTCTGTGATATGTCTGATTTGAATGTAATTTCCTCTGTTTCTTTTTAACTCTACGTAGATTTTGACTGAAGTATAAAAATTTCGGTCTCATTTTTATAGGTTTAAAATATTTTATTAGTAATCATTATTCAAATGTACAAATTACTAATTTTAAGTTTTCTGTAATATGTATTCAGGATTAAATGTAGAAAAATGCACGATGTTTCTCCTAATGATTTTCTAAAAAATTGAAGGCAAAGGCTTTGAACAAAATCAGCTAACGTTAGTCGTAGATAAAAAAACTATTTCCATCGAAAAGCTATTTTTTGCAAAGGCTTGTCGAGATTGTCAGCGAACGAATTATTTTGTGCTTTTAGGATTGGCTTCGGGTGTTTGAATACCAAATGATGTGTAAAATTGGGCAAATTGGGACAGCCGTGTTATGGGCACACACAGACGAAATATAGAACTTTCCTACCGCGGATGATAAAGCACCCGAAAAGTTTAGATAGAAAACCTATTCAAACGCCCACCGAAAATAAAAAGCGTAAAAAGAGGGGAACGAAATTGGGAAAACGTACTCGGTACAAAACTTAACTGTATGAAGGTTCGTCAAGTTAACGTGTAATTTTATTAAGTCATATATCAAACGGGCGGTTTTACGAGGTTGTCCTTTCCTATTAAAAAATAAGAGTCGGAATAAAATATTCACGTTTGATTTCGGTACCGAAAGACCAAAACTACATCAAAAACAGATAAGGGGGGCTTCATTTCCTGGGTTATTCACGCTGCATTTTGCATGAAGCAATTTCATTATAGCGATCCAGTGTGGAGGTCCTAGTTATGTCATTATTGACTTATTGAGTTATCCATTATTCAGTATGTACTTTCGTTAGAAAACCGTGTTCACTCAAATAATATATTACGCGGTCTGATTGGACGCTGCAAACTCATCTTTTTCTAACTGTATCTCTTAACCATTCGATTTCGGCTTGTCAAAACTTTTCCTGCCGTTTTGCAGTTCCTTCGTTCCACAATATTTTTTGCTGGATCGCCCGTTTACGGTTCCATTTACTTTAATAAGGAGTTATATTTTCGGCTGTCACAGACGACTCGTTCCAGTTGTTGGGAATACATGTCGAAATTATTAAGCCAAACTTTGACATCTTTTTTTATATTTTGTTTTGACGTTGTGATTTCATTTTTTACATTTACTAAAAACGACAGATTTTTTTGAAAAACTTTTTATTAATCCTCAACTCTAACGCTAAAATCGTTACAAAAGTAATTAATAGTAATGGATTTTGTGGTTTTAAGTATGTATTTAAATATCATGGAAATTCCAAGCTATATATTTTACTTTGAGGAGTTATAATTTTACAAAATAAATTTTTAATTTCATAATTTTGACGTATTTATTTTCTTGTTAGTCAGATTTATGACGTCCATTACAAAGGCCACCGGTGTTCTACGCAGAGAGGGATTTGCAATAATGCAAATCCGAGGCTAAACAGAATTAAGTGCCTTTTCTCTCATTTTTTTACTTACGCAATCACATAGACAGATAGCAATGTTTTCAATGTATTTTAATGAATTATGAAAATTTTGTATACAGAAAAATATCACTTCCGCAGGGATTTGAATCACTGACCTTCGGCTTTACGCGCCAATGCTCTACCAATTGAACTACAGAGGTAAATCACTGAAGATATTATACCTACTTGTCTATACCAAGTGTCAATGAAACCTGAGGCACTCATATTTTTAAAATTTTAATTTTTCGTCTATCGCTATACATACGTATTTAATTTGGCCAACTTGTGCCAATTCCATATTTTCTAGTTTTATTTTCGTTGGAGGAACTTGTAACTATTGTGAAATAAATTTAATTTCTTCATGGCAAGATCTACACCTTCGTCGGTAATTAATACCAAAGAATCGTCTGCAAATTAATTAATGCTGGCGTAATTAAGTTCAAGTTCTAAATCATTAATGTAAACTAAAAACAATAATGGTCCTAGAACAGACCCTTGTGGTACACCTATGTTATTCCGATTTTTTAAGATTCTCTATTACCGTATAAAGTTGGTTGGAAGCGCGAGGTGAGGTAACTTCGAAACCACGAATTTTTCAGTATCGCAACTACCGTACTGATTCACTTTTTTAAAAGCTCTTTTATAATCTAAAAGTACTTTAATTTAAGTCTAATCACTTGATCTCTGCAGATTCATGTGAATGTTTCATACTAGTTAAAATAGTATTATTGGTTTCAGATTATTTGTGTGGAGTTGTTCTTTAACAGTCAATTTTAGTAATTGTTCATAACTAGGCAAAATATTAATAAGACGAAATTATTCACACCTTTTGTTAGCATTTGGAATACCATCACTTTCTATGTTTTCCATGCTTCCGGAAAAACTCCTGTCCCTAAAGGTCAAGAACTACTCGTAAGCAATATTTTTGAA
Source organism: Melanotus villosus (assembly GCA_963082815.1). Lineage (NCBI taxonomy): Eukaryota > Metazoa > Arthropoda > Insecta > Coleoptera > Elateridae > Melanotus > Melanotus villosus. The sequence continues at coordinate 16,711,482 of OY720422.1, read as the reverse complement.
GTTCTGTTGCTTAAAACACTAGAAGCACCGTGCGGTCATTTTGACCGTTTTCTAACTTTGGTGCTTAATAACTTTATATGTTTTTAATATTTTTCCATGTAGTTTTAGGACTTTTTCTAGATATTTGAGATAAGAATACTTGCAAAATTTGAGAATGCTAACTAATAAGATTCTAAAGTTTGTGTAAGAAATACCTATAAGCGCGATGCGGTCACTTTGACTGCTAATGCGGATAATCGGACTTCATGATAAGTCTGCACCTAAAAGAAGTGAAAAACGGCGACAGTGTCAAATTGGAAATTGTTCAAAGAAAAAAACAAGAGATTACTGCATACGATGTAAAAAGGCTGTGTGTGGTTCCTGCACTCAAGCAATTCAAAGACTATGTATTTGTAAAAATTGTAAAGAATAACTAAACTTAATTTTAAACAAATAGGCAATATCAAATTTTTTATTTTTTACATTTTGGCATACCCTCCTATATATACAAAGCCTGTTGGGAATTATTACAAATACCCCTTACTATATTATTCAACAAATGTTTGAAAACAAAAACATTTCCCAATAAATTTAAATTGGCTCGAGTTACACCAGTACATAAGTCTGGTAGTAAGTCAGATATTAAGAATTACAGACCTATATCAATCATATCTGTACCAGCAAAAATATTTGAAAAATTATTATATACCAAAATTTTCTATCATGTCAAACATCAAATTGTCACTGAGCAGCATGGTTTCTTTGAAAAACGTTCAACTGACACAAATTGAATTACATTCGTTGATTTTATAAGCACTGTTATTGATAAGGGTGGGCAGGTGGATGTGGTATATACGGATTTTGCAAAAGCCTTCGATAAGGTTAATCATGACATCTTGTTGGGCAAGCTGTGGAACTTTGGATTATTGGAAGACTTAATGTTTCTTTTTAAATCTTATCTAAAAGATAGACATCAGGCAGTTAATCTAAAGGGATCTAGCTCGAAGTACTACTTAACTCCTTCTGGTGTGCCTCAGGGTAGTAACTTGGGACCTTTGTTGTTCTTAATTTTTATAAACAATTTGTGTTCTTGTCTCAAACATTCGTACGGACTATTATTTGCTGACGATCTTAAAATTTATAAAGAAATCGTTAATGAGAAAGATATAGAACTTCTTCAGCAAAATATAGATTCCATAATTCAATGGAGTTTCAAAAATAAGCTTTATTTTAACGTTGATAAATGCAAATACGTTATTTATACCTTAACTAAAATTCAAATTGCATCACAGTACATAATGAATGGAAACAATTTGCGTAAAGAGTTTCAAGTTAGGGATTTGGGAGTAACTTTTGTTCCCACATTGAGCCGGGAGTATCACATAGAGCAGGTTGTGTCTTCCTCATTGAAGAATCTTGGCTTTTTGATGAGGAATACAGTTAATTTCAAATCTACTGCTTCTATAAATATACTGTATAATGCGCTTGTCAGAACAAAACTGGAATATGGATCTAAAATTTGGAACTCTGACGTAAATAAGTTCAAAAAAAGACTTGAAACTATTCAAAATAAATATCTCAAATTTCTCTACTACAAGAAGCATGGTCAATATCCTGAGTATTCTATGTATCAAAATGTTAGGCGGGAATTTCAAATCATTAAACTCTGTTACCGTCGTGAAATTATGGATGTTTTGTTTATATTTAAACTAATAAATAATCGTATTGACTGTCCCAACTTGCTACCCCTTGTCAGTCTCTATGTTCCGGCTTACAGAACAAGACCACGAGATATACTGTATATACCACCCTACCGAACAAATTTGCGTAGATCTTCTCCCATTGTGAGAATGCTCAGTTGCACTAATAGGTTGGTTTCAGATTCAGATATTAATATATTTAATACGGCCCTTACTACATTTAAAACCCTTATTAAAAATTACTATTATCATCGGTATACACAATAACTAAAAACTAAATATTGAGATTTGGTTATCTTGACTAGCGTATATATACATATTCTTTTTATTTTTTTATTGGAAATTATTTGTTATAATTTATAATTATTGCTGATTGTCTGGGAATCTTGACAGTATAATTGGGCGTGTGCCCGTTCGCATTTAAACATTCTGGTATACATTTCGGCACCTTACACCAAATCGAGCCCTGCCATTGGAGCATTTAATATATGTGGGCGGATCGAGTAGAGGTGCTGAATTCGATACCATAATGTTAAGCAGTGCTGAAATCAAGGGCAGAATGTTGAAGATCGGTTTTTGCATTTAAACAGATTTGTATGTAGGTAAGTTAGGTGTGTTACAATAAAATATAATAGGAACTAACTAAATGCACATAACGTTAACAACTTTTAACTACTGAAACTGATGAATGCTTCTAAATGCTATAAAATAACCCCCTCTTTAATTCGAATGTTATGTGTGTTTTATTTTAGAAAATAATTTTTGTGTTATCATAGCAGCTACAGAAGAGTAGATAAAGATAGGAATAAGAAAGGGGCGTCTAAAAATTGTAATTGTAGTGCTTATATAAAAATTGTTATAAAATTGACAACAAGATATACAAAGAAGAAAGATAAATACGTTAAAGTAAGTGTTTACCGCGGCTGTAGAGGTGAAATAGTTTTAAAATATTTTTTCGTATATTTTAGGATGGATCTTCTGCTGTGATTAATATAGATAATAAGCACAACCATACCTTAAATTCTGCTGAAACCCTATCATATTTACGACCTAGAAAAGAGACAAAGGATTTTTTTAATGCTATTTCAATGATGGGCTAGGTATTAAGGAGTCTGTCAATTATCATGAATCTAAAATAGAACTAGAATTTGGCGTAGACAGTACAGAAATAGCAAACTTAACAATAAACCCAAAATATCGTACTGCCGCAACAAAGCTTACAACGCTATAGCGTTAGGTGATTTTACTTGTAGTACCTAGTATGGAACAATACTACTTAAGAAGACTTCGAAATTTTGTCAATGGGCGGTGTGCTGCACCACGTCTATTTTTGCAGAAGCAATTATCCAAAGCGATATGATTTTGCAACTTGCAACAAAGCAAAAGTTCTCAATTAGCAGTAACATTCCGCCCCTGATTTCAGCACTCCGTAACATTATGGTATCGAATTCAGCACCCTACTCGATCCGCCCACAGCGCCAATGAAAGGGCTCGATTTGGTATAAGGTGCCGAAGTGTATGCCAGAATGTTTATATGCTGCCCGTTCTGTCAAAATAAATAAATAAATAAATAAATAACTATTAACATGCCATTTGTGTTTATCTTAATAAAAATCTAGCATTTATTTTATTATAGTTATTACTAGTAACCTAAAAACATAAGCAGTCAAATTGACCGCAACGGGTCTTTTAGGTATTGCAAAAGTGCGATGCTTCTAGTGTTAAATATAATATATATATGAAAGTGTCTTTTATAAGACTTTCCTCGACTATTGTTAACACTTTCGACATTCAATTCCGGTGTAGAGTGAACTTGCTCCTTTATCATTAATTGTTCTTGATAATTTAGTATAGGGAACTTAGTTTCCTTTAATTTAAATATAAGATTCTATGTACGAATGTTTGTAAATATTGTCGTACAAACAAAAGTGTAAACTCATGAATTGGGCAGGTGAGGAGTCAGTCAAAATACTACAAAACCACGTATAAAAGGCAGTTTTTTAAAAAATCGGAGTGCAACCTATGCAGCTGAATCCTAGCTTTAATTTTGTAACTTCAGGTCCCATCACACAGCAGCAATGTCTACCGAACAAGCTGATTTTAGAATCCAGAACATTAAAATAAGCTGTTTTGTGAACGCTGAGGGCGGCCTTATATTACAATTGAAACAAGTTATGCAATGACATCATCGCAGCGTCAGCTGATCCCGAACGTAAGAGTAAATTCGATGAGTCTAGAAAAATCCACACTAGACTGGAATCAAAGGCCGCCGCAGGTATAAGAGCCGGACCGACAAAAACCCAGGCAGTCTTGAACTGATAAGCGCGGCGAAAATTGTGAATACGTATAAATAAATAGTTAAATAAATAACTGTTACAAATAAATTACTTTAGTGTTCGGTTTTAATATTAGTGTTCCGTTTAGTTTTACGTTAGTGTTTAATTGTTGTTCTTTATAATTATTTCGTACTTTAAGTTTGTTTAATAAATTAATTTACACCATACACACACAATATTCACTTGGTTGGCCGGCCAGTAAAGTATTATTAAAAAAGCGCGAGTATGAGTTGTTCTATTTTATTAATAGATAATTTATTGTTTCGATTATAATCTTACTCTTGGTGATTCTGCAGCTCTTAAAGAATCTGTATAAGCTGAAATAATTGCAGGGATACATCTTCAATTACTAGCAATGCACCTGTAATAAACTTCGTTGTAAGCTGATCAGAACTTCCTTTTCTTTTCATAAAATTTAATATTAATTTTAGATCACAATAGTTTATTTCTTTAATATTAAAACTGTCGATAACTTTTGATATTGGACTTTCTATGAATTTCGGATTAACCGCTATAAAATTGCTTACTTCAACGATATTTTTTGCAAAGTATTCGTTGAATTTATTTGAATTGATAATTTCGACTTCATAAAATAATATAGTCGTAGATTTCCCTTTTATTTTTTAAAGTAGAACTATTGTAATATTAGAGATTAGAGCGTAGCTTTGGTTGATAACTACTCTCAGGTTTTTTACAGAATCTTACTCATCTAAACTGGAGCCATTAACTTGTATAGAAATGTTAACATTATTATCTCTTGCTTTGGCTCTGAGAAATAACATTACGTAGGACTGAGTTGCATTAATCTTTAGTGACAGTTTCATCTGGATCTTGCGTGCTATTAGGATTAAAGCTGCATACAGTTGTGTGTTATCGGTTGAAAATGGTAGCTGCAACGTTTAAATGTTTTAGAGCACTGGTGAAACTAGCATATTGTAACGTAGTCGCCCACCTACGCCACGTGGGGGTTGGCTTGCGGGAGGTTTTTAAATAAATACTAGAGAGTCAACTAACATAATTAAGGCTATATTGGCAGATTACCTATTAAAATTTCTAAAGGCTCGGTTACATGAGTAAAGGTTACACAAATAGTATAAAAATATACACATTGATCTCCAAACATGTTTAGGATAGTGAAGCCCAAATAAATCATATTTAACATAATCAAGTAAAACGATTAACAAGCCTCCAAATAATGAAATTAAAGTTAAGTAGAAAAATCTGTAGGGCATGTAGGATTGACTCGTTACAAAAATTGGAGCTTCGACTTCAATGGTGGCACTAACCAGAATGACTGCCTCAAAACTACAGTCTTTTTTATAAAGTCAGATTCCACTTGATCCGGCAATAATGAGGCGTTTCGGTCGTATGTGATTCAGGTATGTCGAACAGTGCAATTTAGATGATGAGTAAGCATGAATTAGCTATTGACTTACATCACATCGTTCTGCAGGTGCATCGTAAAAACCTAAATGCGCACTTTTTCTGGTGATTATTCCAGGAATGTCTAGCCTAAAATACATTAACCTTAAATTGCATTATGGTGTTAACGCGCGATCCTTACACAACTAAATTGCATTACATTACGTTTTATTAAAAATTGGCCCTAAAAATAATCCCTGCGGAACTCCTATAGTAAATGGTAGAGGAGTAGACTTTAATTCATCTAAAATGACGGTTTGGGAGAGCATTAAATTTCCAGAAATCCACTAAAAAATGAAGAGAAAACGTAGATTCTTGATTTTTTTTTATGGAAATACTGTTTTGGAAGAGACTGAAAAGTTTAGTATGGAGACACTTAATATAATAATAGCCAGTTGTTTAAAAGAACCCAAAGAAAGATAACTTTGTTAATAACGACGAAATTTTAAGATTCAGCAACAGAACTACGGTACACAATGTGTAAGAAACTAACTGCGAATATATTTTTAGATTATTACGAGAAAAAGATCTTAATCAGCTTTTCCTAACCTCTCCGAATTTATTAATTTATTTAACATACATGCAGCCCATGTTAAAAGGTCATTCTCCAAGAGAACACTAAACTTATAAAAATTGCCTTTAACAACGGGAGAAGATCATTTTAATGCCTTAAGTAAAAAGCCTATTGAGAAAGGTATTTTTAGATTTTAAAAATTTCTCACTTCACTCATTTAAATCTAAAAAAGTGTAATTTCTTCCTTTACAGTTTAAGTAATTAAATTAATAACGGAAGGCCCACTAAAATAGGTTTTATCCAAGGTCCATTATAACCTTAAAGTGGCTGTGTGCGGCATTTTGCTTTTGCGTCGGTAAACGGGCTTAAAAAGATCAAAAGAAATAAAATGGAGCCCATGCATATTGTATTATAATGTTCCAAATATACTAAAATTACCAAATGTTAGATATCTTGCAGTGGTTAAATATAGAACAGGGTACTTATTTTAAAGCTTTAGCTTTATTCTACAAAGCAATAAATTATCTGCTTCCAGAATAGTTACATGCCCCAAACATTAATCTGTAATTTAATTTAGAGGTACAATATTATAAAACCAGGAATCGTCCTAACTTTAAATTGTCAAAAATTTTCAAATCAAAATCCCAAAATTCCTTTTTTACATAGGTTTGAAATATTTTAATAAACGAAATAAAACAATTTTGTTGAGAATAGCTTTGAAGTAGTTAAGCATTGGAATTTGTATGATTAATTTCAATTAGTTGTATACTAAATGAAAGCCATATTATTTTTATCATTACTATAACAAGTGGCGAAATACGCATAATATAGTATATTATACACGACGCTATAATGTATGCTATTATTACCGAGGATAATGTTTGCAACACGAGCGAGCGTACGAGCGAGTTTTGCAATTATCCCAGGTAATAGTAGCCATTATAGCGAGTGGTATACTATACTTTATCCTCGACTACAAAATACTAAGAATTTTTAAATAAAATTTAAATTAAAATTTATATAACAACATAACCTATTTCAATGACAACATAATCTATTTCCTTCATTATACACCATAGACAATGATGTTACCGTGACACCGTGCATAATGAAATTATGTTACCATGACACCCTGCATAATGATTTCAGTGTATAATGAATAGCATTATGAGTGACCAAACACATGAATAATTGACAGATTATTGACTAGTTGTGGATAATAGTATATTATAGACCAAGGTAGAGAAGACATTTTTCTCAGCCGAGCAGTATTATATAATATATAATAAGTTGTGAGGCTGAGAAAAGTCTTCTCTGCCGTGGTTTATATACTATTTTTTTCACTACTAGCACCTTTATTCCTTTTAATTAATCATTTTTACATAAATAAAAAATAAAATGACAGATGCGTATATTTATTTCTAAATATCCACAAAAATCAAATAGCCTTGCTTGAAAACAAGGGGAGAGGTTCATTTCAATTGACATTTGGGTAAAACATATTTAAAATAGGCACCTGAGCGCAGAGCAATTGTTTCTATTATTAACCAGTAGTCAATAATAAAAAAATATTGACCACTAGGAGAGAAATGATCTTCTGGGCCCAAAAATAAGGTCAATAATGACATCTTCTAATACTAGTAGTGAAAAAAATTATTTATTTGAGAAATGATAAAATGTTCCTAGGTATTGCACAATACATAAATATAAACAATTGCCAGTATGGTTATTATCAAGTATTTCTGTCTTACCTCAAATGCTAATAAATTTCGATTTAATTTGAAGTAAATTATTTTTAATGCTTTGACATCATTTACTGTGATATAATTTCATGTTACATTATTTATGTAATTAATTTTAATTTCTCGAAAAACAGAGCTTGCAGGGGAAATAAAAACGTTCTGAAAATTCTCTTTAGATTTAGATTTCATGAACCTTACTTCTAGCATCACTTTCTGATCGCCACGATTACTACCAAAAGCTAAGTTTCAGTCCTAGCGAAAATACTATGCACTGCAAATAAAATATATCTTTTTGTGAATAGAATCGGCTATATTAAGTTTAAATTAAAAAACATTTTTTTCTGAAGAACACCAATTAGTAGATTTGCTAAAACTACTTTATATTTTAGGTAATTAGATTTTTAACAATGAAGATCCACATTTTCTATTTACCCATCGATTTCGTGGGACTTGATCAATACTAAACTATTTTGACGAATGCGAATTCTTTCCATCGTTATTCCTATTTAACAAAAAGATTTTCATCACAAAATGCAACAAGTTCATTACGGCCTTTACCATTTGCCCTTTCGGAAATTTTACCGCAGCATTTCCAAATTGGACTCTGCTAATAATTTTTCACACATTATTAGTTCGGAAATTCCAGAATTTAATTTAATTTAATAAGTTGCAGAGTATTAGCAAACCATACCATTTAAAGATACTTCCAGAGGAAAGTTTATATTTCACGATGTTAGTTTTACATCGTCTTTTATAACCTGAAACCTTAGAATCTATACCTTTAAAATGTAGGTCACAGAAAAAACAATTTCAAACTTACCAACTTTGTTTACTATCTCTAAAATTCCTCTTTGTCTACAGCTAGCTTTCCTCGCTACTTTGATTTCATTCACGAAGTTAAACCAGTATCGATGTAGTAACTAGAAACCTATAAATGTCCTTACTTTCTAGAGTTTCATGAATAATCTCGTAACTAAGGGTAGGATCTGCTGTATTCAAGCATAGTTTTGTGATCGGGGCCATAGATCGGTTAGAAATCAAATCAGCAGAGATATTTAGCTCGTAATTAATTGGTGTTTAAAAAGTACTAGCCTACTGAAATTAGTTTTTCTTTTTAACTTGAAATATTGCAAGATAAACGAGTCTAGCGCCCCAAAGTGCCTTGGAACCCTAATAGATAATCCGCCTCTTATTTTATCCTATCTGATTATATTAAAATTGGAGGATTAGAGGATTATAATTAGAGTCACTTACAGTTATTAAAAAGCCTGCCACGACTGTGGTGACAAAATAGGCGTCTAATAACAGCTTAATAATCCACAAACACCAAGAGGTCTAAGTGATTTGTATTGTAAGTAAAATTAGTCTCTGCTATTATTATTATTATTATTAGGCTGAATATCCCTATATAGGGCAAATACCTCCCTATTTATGGTTCGTAAATTATTTTAACTTACAAACTGAGTTTTTTGACTTCGACGAATATATAAATAAATAAAGAAATAAATTTTCAGGTACGATTCTTAATGGAATACTGACGCCAAGAAGGGCAAAATAATTTTGTTAAAAGGGTAATTCCTTCTCATTCAGTTTTATGTAGTAGGCGTATCTAACAAAGTAATAATGAATGAACAAAATATTACCGGCCATCTTTGTTAATTAAATTAATTAAGTCAGTGAGCTGACGTACCCTTTTACCTCCATTACCATAAATAAAAAATATTACACTTTTTAAGCTAATTTTTGTTAAACATAGGCATAGCGGGTTGTACAATTTAAGGCAGTTAATGTCACTGAAACCGACTTATTTACAGCTACAAATTCCAGATTCGAGTCTGGGATGTTCTTTGTTCTCCTTAAACATAGCGATTTGCATGTTGAGACCACCTCTGTGAAAATACACAAGTTACAAGGACTTTCTTACTGTTCCCCATTTAAAGTAATAGGGCCGCAGTTTTTCTTCGGCTTTCACTTTTCTCTGTCTATTTGGTCGTCTCTCATTTGTTCCTCTGGCATCCTCTGCAAGATTGATTACATTCTAACGACTGTAATTTTTTGCTCTTTAGCACTAATCATAGTGTTACGTCCTTATTTTAACCTAGTTGGACCGAAATTAGTTGTTTTACTTTAATTAGTTTTCCCCCGAGCTTTCAATGAGCGGAGGCTTAAACGCTTCGCGCAGGGAAAAAAATAAAAAGGTACGAGAAGTACCGGAACGAAAACTGACGTGTAAAAGCTTATTTTCCCCTCGTCGGGCGGATCTGTAATTATGATTCCACCGAATTTCAATATACCTACGAGAGAGAGTATATTTTCCCCGGGGTTCCGTACAATGCGCAATTTCACCATCCTACGAACCTTAAAATCAGATCAATAGAATTACGAAGATGCTGAGTTCGTAAATAAATCAAGTAAACAGTGATTCATTAACGATATCCTTATTGGTTATTTTAGGTTAAAGATTCCCTTTTATATTTTAATCGTTATTAATGCAAAGAACTTTTGTAACCGACCGGGGAAAACTTTCTCGAAATTATCAAAATGCGAATTTTAATCGCCAATTCGTATTTGGAAGTCACGTTCCCTTCCCGTTTCATATCCGGAATTTAATTAATCGCCGAAGAAAATGCTCTTTTTATGGTACGAAATCAGTTCAGAACTAAATCAAGTACTAAAAGTAGAAACGACAAGCAGTACATTTATCATCACCTTATGGCTATTTCCAGTGAAGCAATTTTCTTGTAAATAAAATTTATTGCCAATTTATTTGATATATTTCACATCACCGGCTAAATTTTATCTTAAACGCTTAAAATTCTGACAAGTAAAATATCTACCTACAATAAATTTCTTAAAATAACTACACGAAATTGTTTCAGTCGTGAAACTCACGTCTCTAAGAAAAGAAATTAAATTTAAATTTTTGATATTAAAATACGACTCCTTGATAGACAGTTCACATTCAAATATTCAAATTTTGAGAAGTCAGATTTTTAAATTAAAATTTTACATTACCAAGGAATTTTATAAAATAATAGATGCATGTTTAATAGACAATTTAAAAAAAAATTAAATTGTAACCATTTATTTTATAATTATAAACATTATTTTATTTCAAAACAGGCACAAATTAAATCTTAGCGGTTCAGATTTTAAAGCATGATTTTTTAAATAACACTTTAGCTTTCGAAGGAAAGTTTAAAAAAATTAAAAGTTGCTTGTGTAAGTCTGCTAAAATTAGTATTCAACAAATAAATTGTTTTGAGGCAAAATCTGCCAACAGCTTGAACCGATACCTAATAATTAATAATCAATTTATGCTCTTTGACACAACGTAAAAGATCTAATCTTTAGTTTATATGTATTTGTTTGATATTTTTCATTACAGGTTGAACGGTTTCTTTACGTTAAGGAGGGGTTTTAATTTATAAATAAAGGTTTACTTTAGCTTTCTTCGGCACTATACTTGGAAGTCCTAGGGTAAAAACCTTGCTTTGGTTTAGAAGCTGAAAGGTTGACTTTTAAACCAGGTCTTTAATTTGTTACAGTTAAATTTGAAAAATTGAACTTCAGTCTCTTATATTCTAAGACAAAATAATACCTCTCTTTTGCTTAGGAGGTCTTGGACTTGTTTATTTGGTTAGTCTTGTTCTTGCTACACCCTTGCTTACTTACTTTTTTATCTCTAACCTCCTCTACCATAGGAGTAGAGGTAATGATTTTTCCCCATTCCCCTATTTTTGACGACTAGTTTTGTTTGTTTCTAGTTTAGTCCTTTTTCCTTTAATATCTCAGCTATTTCAGTATTCTAATTTTTCCTCGGTCTGTCCCTTTTCCTCTTCTCTCCTGTCTGTGTTTCCCAGATCACATTCACAACTTTTTCATTGTTCATTCGTATTTCATGTCCCAACCATCTTAACTGTTGTATCAACATATTTCTTGTAGCACATTTTTCCCATTCAGGTTTTTCTTATTGTTTCACTTTTAATTTTGTCCATTTTTGTAACACCCCCGATCTTACGTATTATCTTTATGTTATACGCCGATATTTTATTTTTAAGGTAAGTTGTGCCCACTTTCTAAATGCACAAAGTTTAGATTAGTGTGAAAGGAACTGTACAAGGTGGTCCAAATTGGACACTTTTGATAGGAAACACCAATTTCTAGAGGAGATAGAAAAAAACTAACCTACATGTTACGAGCTCGATTTTTGTGAGAAAGTGAATGCCGAAAACCGCACATCGATATCTTGAACTGTTTAGAAGATATAGGGTGGTTTTCAATTTTGTGCATTTTTGACCCACCCCCGTAACTTATTTATTTATGAATATTTTTTGTTTCTGTAAAAACATTCTTAAGGCACTTTTTTTAAAGGAATCCAATGGTGTCCCAAGTTTTTTTGTAAAAAGAATGGTTTTGAAGCTATGACATAAACTTGTATTTTTTATTATTGCTGTTTCTAAAATACTATAGATGAATTTTGTTAATCTGGAGTGCCATGTTGAACAATAAAACGAAATAAACTTACAGCTGTTATAAAATAAATGTTTAAAAAGCAAAGTAGCAAGTATTTTATATATTTAGAAAAAGAATATGCAAAAATATATAGGGTAGTCCATAAGAAAAAATACAAGTTTATGTCATATCTTCAAAACCATTCCTTTTACAAAAAAACTTGGGACACCATTGGATTCCTTTAAAAAAAGTGCCTTAAGAATGTTTTTACAGAAACAAAAAATATTCATAAATAAATAAGTTACGGGGGTGGGTCAAAAATGCACAAAATTGAAAACTACCCTATATCTTCTAAACAGTTCAAGATATCGATGTGCGGTTTTCGGCATTCACTTTCTCACAAAAATCGAGCTCGTAACATGTAGGTTAGTTTTTTTCTATCTCCTCTAGAAATTGGTGTTTCCTATCAAAAGTGTCCAATTTGGACCACCTTGTACATTGGAAGTTTGGAAAAACTATATTTGTGATTTTAGGAACAATGATTATATTTAGAAAATTTAGAACACAAAAGGGGCCGTTTTCTTTAATTGGACGTCATTTCTTCTTGACGCCATCCATGATTGTTTGGACCACCTTCATGTCAACTTTCCTTGCACAGGTTTAAATTCTCTTGATGAGCTGATTCTCGGATTTTGCTTTCCAGCCATTAGCTTAAACCAGATTTGTCAACACTGCCCAAAAATGTTCTGTAGGCCTAGCTTCTGGTTTGTATGATGGATTTGCTTCTTTTGAAACATAAGCAAAGTTTTCGGTATCTAACCATTCCATTACTTTTTTTGAAAAATGGCAGCTTGCCAAATCCGGCCATAATAGAACATTGTCATTTTTGTGTGTAGTATTAATGAATTTTTCTAATTTAGTTAAACAATAGCGTATACAGTGTGTTTCACTTTACATGAAGCCACCTAAATAACTATTTTATTAATACCGCAATTAGTATAAAATTTTTACCAGTGATAGAGGCCATTAAGACGAATCTTTTTGGTAGGAATGAATTTTTTTTAGAGTCCAAATCTAGCCAACTACGATTAAAATAAAAACTAGCGTTTCAAATAAAGTCATAGCAGCGATTAAGATAGAGCAAAAAAGTATTTAAAAAAGTTGTTGCTAATCACAAAAATACTCCAAATTCGAAGTTTCCCTGAAAAATTTCATTTTTTAATTTTCTACATTTTTGTGTGAACTGATTAAAAAATTCCTTATCTCAAATATCAAGTATGCGATGAACAATCAAAACAATTAAAAATCGTTTGAAACGTCAGCTCACAAAACAATTTACATGGAATTTTTGTTGTTTGATTAGTGATGGCTGAACAACGGTTAAGTATTCCTGAAAATGTAGAAAAATTAAAGTTAAAATTTTTCAGCGAAACTTCATATTTGGAGTATTTTTGGGATTAGCAACAACTTTTTTAAATATTTTTTTGCTCTATTTTAATCGCTACTATGACTTTACTTCAAACGCTAGTTTTTATTTTAATCATAGTTGGCTAGATTTGGACTCTAAAAAAATTCATTCTTACAAAAAAGATTCGCCTTAATGGCCTCTATCACTGGTAAAAATTTTATACTAATTGCGTTATTAATAACATAGTTATTTAGGTGGCTTCATGTAAAGTGAAACACACTGTATATTAATATAATATCTGCCTTTGGATGTGTTTGATTGAAGGTGCTGTTACTTTTAATTGTTAATGAAGGTTATTTTTTTTAAATTATTGATGGAGATTTAATTATAAAAAAAATTATAACATATACATTTTAAATGACTAGATTGATTATTAAGTTGTGAATGTAAATAATTTATTGTTATAATCTTATAATAATTATTGTTAGATAATAATTAGCTAGAAATGGTTGTCATAGAAATTAAAAAATGGTTATCATAGAAACTTTGTAAATGTAATAATTGTTATGGTTAAATACATATTTTGAAAAATCTTAGGAACGAGAAAAAAATTATAAACAGAAAATACAGTATTTTTCATGTAGCATTTGGGTTGTGACGTGTCAACTTGCACTGCCCAAAAACTGTATTGGTAGACACGCGTTCGTGTGCAGTAGGTACTGAAAACTTAGTTTAGAAAGAGATGAATTATAGTTGGATTGTGAATTTGTAAACAGCGCGTTGACGTCACAACACAAATTGAAAGTGAAAAATACTGTAATTTGTATTTGCACGGGCAAGAAGCAATAAAAATTGCTGGTCTGAATTATTGAATCTAAAATAAATATTTAATTTGAAATAAAGTTTAAGAATCATTTTCTGATAGAGTGAAGAATTAAAATAATAATATAAAGTTAAAAATAATAAACGAAACTGAAAGTGAGATTGGATTGGACCGGAAGTCGAAATAAATTAAATACAAACTGTAAATAAACTGGATTGGAAATAGAGGCGATTTGGATTTGATTTGGAACGGCAATGATATGCTACACCAGCACTAGGCATAGATATCAATTGTTATCCGGAGGTGATAACACTAAATAAACCCGCTACTTTGTTGCGTGGGCATGAGGTTCCTAAAAGAAAAATAGTAGTGCTCACTAAATAAACTAACTAACGATGTTACTTGGGCGCCGGACCCTTTCTCAAGTAACACTGTCTTCAGTCGGATCTCCTGAAGAATAGGCCTCCAAAGTGAATTGACTTAATAATAAAACGCAAGGCTTTGTAATTAACGAAATAGTATATATTAACTCATAAGCAAAACACATACACAATTGAAATTGAAAATTAATAATGAAGTTATCATTCAAATAAACCAATAAAGAAATTTATTAAGATCGTAATCAAACGGAAGTCTAAATGTAATGTTTCGAACAACAAGATCTAATTAAACAAACAAAAAAACTATATGGAATGTTCAAAACAACGAAGTTTGTAACTAAACGAAAGAAAACTGTAAGGTTTAAATTAACCCAAATCGTAATTAAATGAAAGTTAATCCTCTGAGGATTCGCAAGGATAATTCTTAAACTAAATTATTAAATACGCATACGCAGAATTGAGCTCAGTTCGTCGTGACTTGAGATTATAAATAACAATAATCAATAGTACATAAATAATAATGTCTTGCAAAACCTGTCGGTACCAAAATTCAATTACGATGTAATATATATTGAAAGAAATAATAAATGACTAGGTTTAAACGCGTAAATTGAATATTCCTTTACAAAATCAAAAATACAATTGACAATCGACCGTTGTCGTAACTGCAACCACCATTTTATTTAATCGTACTGGAATACGATTTACTAAATAACGATTGAAAATTTTACTAATACTTTAAATTACAATGCAAATTACAATTACGGGTAATATTTCTAATAAATGCTTCTAATCAAATTTCTAATAACACAACTAAATGCCGTATCAAATCTACTAAAATGTTTGAATGTTTTTCAAATTAAATATACCACAAAATATAATAAGACAACCTCAAAATGAAATTGGTCTGACCTTAATTAAACCTTTGCTCTTAAAAATTGTAGAATACGAAGTTGAACTCAGGAGAATTCCAGGTTAAAGCACCGGGTACTGATTTCTTCAGAACAGCGAATTCCAAACCAAAACGTGATTTCGAACAACACGTGAATAACAGATGTTTTCTACCAACGAACAGGTGGTTTTACGAACACGCCGTTCGTACAGGAAGTACTACAGGAAGTACCAAAAGAAGGTACCAGAAAGTTCTAGAAGGGCTGAAATACAACGAATACCGTAAGAAATCTTCAAATAAAACCAATGCATTACATACCAAAAGTTGTGAAAATGCCCTTTTGAAATGCTTCTATCAAAATGGTCGTCGAACAGATATATCCAAATTAATGCTTGAAAATGGTTTAAAATCCAAGACTTCTAACGTTTTTAATTTCACTAAAAGCATAAAAGGCAACTAAATACCATTTTCAATATGTCGTACCTCGGATGATTTAACTAATTTTGGGGAACCAAAAACTAAAACCAAAGTAAACGACGATCTATTTGCGACGGATGTCTCAAGTAGCAGAAGGTTAACTAACAATCTTTCAACAGAATTTCCAAAAGAAAACCAACCTCAAGATTTACGAATTCCCTAAAGATTATAAATCCACTAAGTGAAGGTCAAAAATAAGAAGATAAGCGCCTATGACGTATGCATTATATGCAACCATGCAAGCTTAGATGTAACTGGGAAGTCTAAATATATAACCAGACTAAAGTAAATCCGATAATTTACATAAAACAGCAAGCGAGTGATTTCTACTGTAACACATATTGAAAAGTGGTGGAAGTGAACATTACTAATACACATTATTAATAAAATAAATCTGCATTATAAATAAATTATAAATAACGAACCTTCGCGACGACCCATTAGGATTAGAGGTAAGAGCAACTAAATTTAAAAAATTAAAAAGGGCAAGTATAATGTTGGCTTGTTGAACCAACGTAACGAACTAAAAATTAGTTTTCACTAAACAATAATTTGGCGCACCAAACGTGAAGTAATTCATAAAGTTAATAAATAATAAGAAGCCAATTCTGCAAAGTCAATACAATTTACAATACACTATTGATTGTAAAACCTTTAGAGGGTGTGATGTACATCTGTGAAATGCCCTTCTTTGAGGTAGCGCACCAGACTAACACTTTTGGTTAAAATGTTTGTTTCTGTATACATATATTTCACTTCTGGTAATACAGTTTCGTGCTTTTCTTTGTAGTAACCTATATTAATTGACAGAAAACCATTTGCAGAAGTGAAATATTTTTCATTGGACAAAATTAACACAACATCGTTCTTTAAATAATTCCGACGAAGTTTTCGACACCTTGTTGGTAAAATTTTTAATTGTTTGTCATTATATTTTACTGCTATAATACGTTTATGATATTTTATCCCAGATTTTTAAAATTTTTGTGAATGCAACTATTGAGCACATTATATTTCTTTGAGGATTTTCGAAGACCGCCCCCAACTTTATATTTTGCATATGTCTTTAAATTTTTACTTTACTTTATAGGTTTATTTGGTAAATTTTCAACTAGCTTCTCCTTCTCCAACCGTGAAATTTTATTATGAATTGTTCTGCTGCCATAGCCTTCTTGTATTAAATAAGACACAATCGATTTTTTATCACATCGTCCAATCATTTTAAACGCTCTTTCACGCAAAACTATTTTTTCACTAACTTTCATTATGAAAATTTGGAAATAATAGCCTCCAAAATGGCAAACAACAGCTGACTGACACGCGTACGTAATAGACTTCATTTTTTTCAAAAGAGATTATATTAAATAAACGCGAAATTTGTGCATTTACAAAGTGCACATACCTTACCATACATCAGTGTCGGCACAAAAACTGCTTCATATATTCTAAATTTTTGTTTCTTTAAATACTTCCCTCTTGTTAAAAGGCTGGATACATAGTGTTCGATATATGTTCACTTTTTAAATTATATTAGAAATTTCTTCTTTTATTTTCCCGTGTGAATCTGTTACTGTTCTCCCCCTGAATTTGTATTTCTACTAATTTTAGGCCATATCCTTTCAAGCATTCCGTCAATTTTTCTAGCCGTTCTTTTAGCACTATTTTATTGTCAGCTAGTAATACGAGGTCATCTGCATATATTAGCTCATTTATCGTTGTTAGTGTTAACTTTCTACAGCCCAAGGATACCCCTCCTTACTTCCTTATTTACTTCTGATATTTTGTCCACTATTGTTATGAATAGTAAAGGGCTTAGGATGCTTCATTGTCTTAGCCCCCTATTTGTGTTAAAGATTCTTGACATTCTTCTTTCTACTAGTATACCATTTTCTGTGTTTTTATCAAGACTTTTAATTGTATTAATTAATTTCTCATTTACAGCTCTTTTCCTCAAAACCTCCCATATCTTAGCTTGCTCCACTCTGTGTCTATTGCATATATCCAATCTTGTGTGCATCTATCTGCTCTAAACGCTGCTTATGTGCCACTTAATGTGGCTTCTATTTTTCCTTTTAATCTTTCTTCTATTCTATTCGTTCATATATTTTATATGATGTTCATATTAATGATAGACCTCTGTAATTGTTCTAATTTTATATTCTCCTCTTTTATGAATGTAAGTTATCACAGCAAAATTCCTCTTCTAGTTAGTTATCCTAACTAGTTCTATTATTCCATGTAACATAGTGATGCCTTCTTCTCCCGTATATTTAATCATCTCTAGTTTTATATTATCTACGCCTGGTGACTTTCCTATATTGAAATCTTCCAGTGCGCTTGCTATCTCCTTCCGCTCGATCACCCCCCCTTCCTGTTCCTCGTTTGCTTGTTGTCTGTTGCTTTCATATGCCTCAGTATTTTTTTATAATCATCTTCGCCGTTGCTTGTTCCTAAGAAGTTTATGTAATATTCTCTCCATCTCTCCATAATCTCTTCCACTTCCATAATAATTTCTCTTTTTTGTTTCTTATGCTTTTTAGTGGATTCCCATTTCCTTTTCTAAGGGTTCTTATAGTGTGGTACGGCATCCTTGCACTTCCGACTGAGACATTTTCCATCTTTTCCCCAAATCTTCCCACAATTTTGCTTTAGCTTGCTTTGTCATCCTTTTAACTTTTTCTCAATGTTCTTTGTACATTTGATAGTCATCTGCATTTTTATTATCTGCCAGATATTTCTTCCCTAAGGATTTCTTCTTCTTAATTTCTTGTTTTATGTCATTATTCCACAGCCCTGGTGTAATAAGTAATATTTTAGATCAAAGCAACATTAAATGTTTTAAAAATTGTTCTTCTTCCTCTTATGGCCGAGGTCTAGGCTGATGGCCTGTTACTAACTAGAATGAACGAGTTCTGTGAGCCCTCTTAGCGCGTATGCTGATGGGCAAAGGCCGCAAAGGGCTAACCTTACCCTTTGAATAAGAAGAAGAAGATCGACCCGCAGTGAAATTAATATTTTAAACATTCCCTACTTTTAGCCAACAGAATGAAATAGTGGACTAACACTTAACAAACTCTTTAATAGACAGTTTAACTTTTAAGAAATTCAGATCTTATTAATTCATTTTTTAAATTAAAATGGCAAATTGTCAAGCACTTGGAAATCAACAAATTGATAATTTAATTTAAAAGAAATATTTAAAAATTTACTTTAAGAACCTGTTGCGACAAATAAATTTTGAAACCTTAAAATTTGATTTTTTAAGAGATATTTTAGACCAGCATGGAAAATGAAAAAAAAGAGAAGTTTCTTTTCTAAGTATGCCACAATAAATATATTTTTCTAACACTAATATCTTATACTGTTTGTATGGTGCATAAGAGCTCACTTGTTATGTTTCCTTTAAAATACGCTTACTCTATAAAATACGTCGTCAATGACAACGTATTTTATAGGCCTTTAAATACGTCGTTGCCTAGCAATCTTCGCATTTTGTGTATTATAACGCGTCTCAAATAATAATTTAGTAAAATTTCTAATGATATATTAGTGAAAGAAAATGTCTGATATTAGTGTTAGAAAAAATCTTGAAGACAACTCGTGTTTTATAGTTTAAAAATCTCGGTCTATCAAATCCTCGGCTCACTTCGTTCGCTCGGATTTGAACTACGACCTTGATTTTTAAACCTTCTATAAAACACTTGTTGTCTTAATAGCTATAATATTAATTCCTTTTATGCAAAGCAATTTAAATAGCCCACCAATACTTGGATTGAAACAAATTTTAAACATAGACATTTATGCATATTATTTTAAAAATTAGATGCAAAAAATAGAAGACGAAAGACGAAAAGCTATTTCAGTATTTTCAGATTTTCCATAACTTGGCATTGGTTAGTTTAGAAAAAAATAAGAGAAACCTACAGCCAACTGAAATTTTTAGCTTTAGTTTGCTTCCTTGTAATTAAGTAAATTTTCACATTTTCTAAGCAAATTTTTATTAATTTTTAATGGCCTAATAACACAGTCGTATCTTAATAAAGCAAACTTTCTGGCATTCTTTGTACGTTACAGCTGAAAACAATATTTCAAAGACCTAGTTCCCCAATTTTACGAAGTATCGAAACGGAAAGTTCCCTAAATGATGTTTTTACTGTTGAAACTCCTTTCATTGGCCTACTCATCATAATATCAGAAAAGTCAATAAGACGCCCTTAATCTACAACACAAATGTAGAAAATATCTTACCCGAAACTTCCACAAAGTTTGATATCGCGAGGCTTCTGGCGTATGCGGCAGAAAATTCAATAAGCGGCGAATTCCTTCAATAACTCCAGCGGCTGCCGTTATTCTGAGATCAAGTGGCATTTGGAAACTTTAGCAAGGTATTTGGGAGTAGTACTACTTAAAAAATTGTACTTAAACTACGGGGGGGACCTAACCGTTTATAAACGGGATCCGAAACTGCCCGGAACTATTAACAACTTTTTATCTACAAAACGCATCCCCAGGGATTCACGTGCAGGAATTCAGGTCCTATTTTGTTAAACTCTCGTAAATATCGGACACGTTGGGACAATAAATCCCACTGCTGTTTGTTTTTAATACATAATTCTAGTTATTTTCTTTGTTATGATTTCAGTTGGGCACCATAATTTGCTTTTAAGTGTAATAATTTAATGTGTTCCATGTATATTTTATCAAAATATTATACTCTCACATAATCAGCTATCAAACCACAACAAAATTAACATATGATAACTCACAAAAAAAAATTAATAATTAAAATGTCTTATCAAATAAGCATAACAAAACGAACGTCGATTGAAGTGGGCCTTGGACGTTTTTCTTTCGTGTTATTTTAGATCCCATTTAAAATTGTAATTCCAAAGCGGGTGTTACAAAAAACAAATTATCAACACCTCTAATTACTTACAACTCTTGTTCATACGAAATATTTTAAATTCATGGGGGGAACGAAATGGAAATTAGCGATAATTCGTACCTCGCGAATATAAATTTTAAATTTTTTAACAGGAAAATTGTCGCCCTTTTAAATTATCACATCGCGTTATTTTACAATTCATAAAACGTAAAAAATCGTTATACACAAAAAAACAGCCTCGATATTCGCGTGAAACATGTCGTATATCGTGTACGACATCTCTGAATATTAAAACAAAGTTTTAAATGGAAAACGTTGGTTTTAATATAAAAGGTTTTATATTGAAGCTTCTGCGGGGTTTAATTAAAAATTTTAAACGGCATCAAGGGTCCGCCTGCAATCTCATTATGCAAAATTGTCCCGGAACAATTAATTTCTAGTTATTATGTATGCGGGATGCAATAAATAAACCGAAATATGAGTGACTGTATAAACAGGGAACGGTTATAAACAGCACTTATTTACAATTTTCGTTTACATATTTCTAACCGGACAACATTTGTTCAAACATGATATCACTGAAGGGGTGCTTTAAAACTACGTATTTTAATTTACAGCAATTTATATCTTTGTGGGTAATTCCACTGGCAAACGAATTTAAATGTTAGTCGCCAGTTTTATGATTTACGTTCGTTTAGTTATAGTTGACTTGCAATTAAATGCGTCGTGGAATCAAAATAATTTGTTCGATACTGTTAATCATAATTTTCGATTAATTAACAACATAGGTACACTTTACAAAAAAATTACAAATTCTGCGAAATACAAATATCTGTGGAAAATAAATAAAATTCCAAGTGAATTTCATCCAAATATAGGAAAAGTAATAGGAAAGTAACAGCCAAATTCAAATTAAGGTATTTACTTCAAACTTAAATTTAAAAAAATTTGTGATTAAGCAAAATTCTACTGATTAAAACTTTTCAGACAAATTCGGTAGTCTTCTCACTCGCTATTTATAGAATTTGATTTTAGTAACACGATGAACTAAATAGAATGAGTTCAATTTCTGGATTATTTAGCCAGAAATTTCACAAAACCAGTGATGTAAAATGCACCTGAACCCTGCTGCACAATAAAAACGAATTTACAAGTTACAATTTATTGGTCTTTAAATATTAGTGATTGTAAATCGTGTACAATTCATATTTTTGAAAAATATAAACAATTTTATTAGTCATTTAGCTAAAACTACTAATAAACAATTGAATTATATTATATAGTTGGCGATGCATTAAAAGTACAGCATTTTATTCTATATGATTTGTCACAGCATCTTGGGCAAAATAAATAACAAAGAAGACTTAAACTTTGCATTTTAAGCAAAATTAATGAAAATAAAGAGATACTGTTTGGAGTGTTTAATGACAAACTCACCAAACAGGACAAAGTTGAAAAATGGAAAATAATTAACTATCTTGGACTGCATCGCCTTCAAATAAGGACTGGGCACACGCTCGAGATGCTTGGTGGCCAAATATAAGAAAATCGGTTTAAATTTAGTGAATAATAATACCTTTCTAAAATGAGATTGTACTTTTAGCAAATAACTGATAACTTAAAGAACAGGTACAGGGGGCGG
Source organism: Melanotus villosus (assembly GCA_963082815.1). Lineage (NCBI taxonomy): Eukaryota > Metazoa > Arthropoda > Insecta > Coleoptera > Elateridae > Melanotus > Melanotus villosus. The sequence continues at coordinate 16,688,827 of OY720422.1, read as the reverse complement.
TAAAGATTTGAGACTCATTGAAGTCGATGAACAACTATTAAATATAATAAGAAAAGACTCACCAGCATTGATTAGGGATTACAGAAATTTGAAATATTATCAAAAATTCTACCGAAGATAAACCATTATTCGTAAATAGAACAGAAGAAAGTACAGAAGTAGAAACTGGAGATAATTTCCAATTTCACAGACAACTGTAACTTTGCATTTAACAAAATCTGTATGAGGTACACAATTCATATAAATTAATATATTGTAACGGTTTTAAAACGTCTATTTAAAACTTCGGTTCGTGGTGTGAATTATTTATCAACAAATATTAAAATTATTAAACAACGAAGCAACACGAAATAACAACTTAACACTAATATTAATTCTAACCCAAAACACTAACCAATTTATTTAACGAATATTTATATTCATGCACATTTATATTCACGTATTATTGTTAGCTTATTATGTTCCCGGTAAAACTAAAACTGTGTTCGTTGGATCACGCCCTAGAATCCATTATTTGAGAGAGTTCTCAAGGCTTCCAGTCTGGAAGTTTCTCGGTGGAGAAACCTCACACGTGCGCTGACGCATCTCGTTACAATATAAATATTATTTATGTAATAATGCTGGTTAAGGTACGAAGCGAAAAAGAATAATAAAAGAACTCAGCGGAGCTTAATAAAAAAATATGTATTGTCTGTAATCTCTTATACCTTTCGGTGTCGAGGCTGGTGCGTTAATGTATGAAGCTCTACGGGTGCAATGCACAGTCCTGTCCGACTCTGGGGGTTACGAGATTGGTGTTCCGTTTGACCTTACATACTGCACCATGTGTATAGCGTTAGTCTGAGTATGTGTAGGACATTATTACTCTACCTCTTAGGCATGTATTCGGAGGAGAGCGGCGTTAATTAGGTGCTCAACTACGACTGACCACCAGAACTCGGTAGCGACCTCTAGATTGCAGGAAAATCCTACCCATCGGGAGATTCGAACCGGGGACTAGCGCAACGCTAGCCTGACGCGCTACCACTACGCCACTCTGGCTATTAATAAAAAGTAGAAACTAGAAATCGAATTACTGAAGATTCAGATTTATAAAAGTAAATTAAAGACTCAAAAATTAAAAACTAGCACGGGACTACCTATAAGTCTACTGAAGACATTCCGAGTAGAGAAGAATCAAAAGACAACAGCACTCACGTGACTATGGGTCGTAGACCAGAAAGCGTTCGGGCGAGTCCAAATTGTTACGGAAGGGGAGACTCTTTGTTGTTTATCATTGTTGTTCGTGGCGTTTGTTTCGTTCGGTTCGCGTTTAGCTTTATTTTCGTTCTCAAGTCTCTTTCAAATCAGTTCTTTTCAGAACTAAATCTAAGTTTGTTATCTCCGTCGTGATTACGTTATTTACACCGTATATTCAGAAGAAACTGCATTCAGTTGCACGTGGTAAGTTTGAGGTTATAAGTTACGCCACTGGAATTTTCCCGCCGCGCAGATCGTTGATGACGTACATGGCCTTCTCGTTTTGTGCTTACTCTACCTCAGATTCAACATTACGTACTATTGAGCATTTATAATTATTGATAACCACAAATAAGTTTTCTGTAGTCCCTCAATAGCGCCACTGACATGGGGATTCATCATCTTCATTTATTGGTTCTTAATTTAATAGCTCTCAATTTTCAAGTGACTAAGCCTCATCTAAGTCTTCAGCATTGAACCGCTGATATGGTTCTTTTAGCTTTTTGGGGTGCATTCTAAACCTCACCAAACATTCGGCTCCCGTCTAAAAAATTAAAGTTAATTCGATACGATTTTATTTTAACTCATTGAACTTCTTCATCCTTACTAGATAAAGCAAACAATAGATAATCCATAATATTACTTTAATATGACACTACAGGATAATTTTTAAACAAAACTAGAAAACTCAAGGTACTAGTTGTTTTACTTCCATAAATTACAAATGAAGCTTGATTTCTACCTTTCTAGATAATGGAGGATGGAGGTGCCATAAACCTACTAACTAGTTATAGGATTGTTCTTCTCTTTTCGAAGTGACGTGCCCTTTACAGGGCGCTGTCGATCTTCTCTCCAAATGTCTGTAGTGTGCGTCTCTATAAATTAGTCTACAGACATAGGGGACCTACAATTTTACGTTTACTCCGGACCACGGAAGTGTTTGCACTTCTACTCCAGAGAAGACTTAGGTACTAGGCAGAAATACCTTGGTGGTTTTCCATTGCCTTTCGAGGAAAACGTTCGGGTGTTTTCAGTGTGGCCCTGCGATTCGACCCATGGCCGATCTTAACCTCAGTGGTCAGCCGTACGCTGAACCAACTGGGCCATGACCTCGACTATTACTATTGGGCAATATGTACTTCTAATTTTCATTAAAATACACTAATATTTTGAATTTTACAAGTTGTGCATATCAAAAATTGAGAACTATATTGTACAACACTTATTTTTTGCATTTTGACAACAAAAGTGGACTTTTTTTATTAAAAAATCATAAAGAAAGCAACACTTTTTTAACTATTTAATTTTACATTTTGCATTAAGTAAGTATGCTTTAAATAAAATATTGTAAATTGTCAGTTTGACAACTGCCAATTCTCAAATCCTTTTTATCCTGTTTTGAGCGATTTAAGATGTCAAAATGCAAAAAAATATTGTGTACAACTCGTACGAAAGCATTTTTTTTTCACTCGTTTGATTGATGCACTCCGGCTTCGCCGTCGTGCATCAAACTTCAAACTCATGAAAAAAAGTATTGCTTTCATTACTAGTTGTACAAATAACTATTACAAGACTAATATTATTAAATTTGTTTTGCTTAGCGATAAATCGTATCATTTTTTTGTTTGATTTGCCAATGTTGTTAGCGTTGAGTATTTTTTTGTTGTGCTTGTTTAACTTTATTTTCAATTCTTTTCTTCAAAATTCCCATTTTACTTGATTAATTCATATAATTATTTTCCTTTTCGTATTTTGTAAAGATTTTCTTTTGATTGGGGTTTTGACTGCATTTGTAGTGCTTTATTTCCATTGTGCCGGCGCATAAATTTCCATCTTTAAGCGATGCCTGGTTATTTAGTCCATTTGTCTGTCTTAATTTTCATTCAAAAGTAAATTCTTTCGGTTTTACCGACTCTCTTCTTCATATATTCTTTTGTGTGCCATTAATTTTCCATGTCTTGATAGTATTTCTACGTCGTTGTGATCCATTTCTGGTTACGCACCGTGTATATTTCGTATTTGAAATCTTTCAAGTGAAATTCATATTTTATGCGAATTTTCCGCCTAAAGTTATGCCACTTGATTTGCATCTGCAATCGCGCATGCGCAGTGTTGATTTTCTATGGAGGTGTTCTGCTTGAGTTTTACACGAGGTCGCTCTCTTTGCCAGAAAACTTTCAAATGGACGGACCTGTTGGCCACGTTTCATATTTAACTTAATTTACGATTGATTCGTAATTATATTTTTTTGAATGGAATTAATTCCGTTGCATTTTGGATTTGCTTCGTTGTGATAAATATTTAATTTGTTCGTATTTGCACTTTCGCTTTGATTTTGTGCGCCTAGCTTGGGTTATAAATTATTCGTTTTCCTGTGAGGATATATCTCATATTTTAATGGTTCCTAGCTGGAGTTCCTAATTTTTGCTTTAATTGCAATTTCACGAAACACGTGTGAGGACGCCATTACATTATATTTTGCCGTTATACGTTTGTCGCCATTCACCATGCGGTGCTGTCAATCCGGATAAGATGTCAACCAATTCTTCGCTTTGTAGGATGGTTCAACACCTGCTTTTGTCAACGAATTTTAAGGAGATAAGTGCTTAAATTAATTTATTTCTTGTAATCTTGTAATTTTTGCAATTGATCATTCTAGTAATATTAACATGTGTTGCCACATACATGTTATTATTATTTTTTTCTATTTAGTAAGTAATTGAATTTCGTATGTAAAATTTATGATGGTATAATTCATTCATGAATTAGATTTCGTTTACTATCATTATTTTTAAATTTTGCTTTAACTTGTCAATTCACTAATTTATGAATGAATTGCTATAATTTGTGATCTTTAAAAATATTTTGCTTGTCTTTCATCTAGATATTTCTAGATGTCTATATTTTGATATTTAGTCTTAAATTTATATTTTTCATTTACGTTTAAATTTGTGTATCTTATCATATCAAGCTTAAACAACTATTCTGGTCAACAATTAATTTTTTTGTAATTATTTTGAATCCTGGCCTTGCGCCGATTATCTGAGTTCCGACAAAAATAAATTGTTGCACTATGTTTATGGCTTTTTATTATCGTTTTGGATAATTTTCGTAACAACTTGCTTATAATTGTGCAACGGAGCCATGGGCTCTCAAATAATCGCGCTTAGCTTTTCCACGATAACACAAATGCTTGTGGATTCTTGTGAGTTCTTACATCAAGATGTTGCTTGTTCTAATTGATTCAAATCGTACCACAGGCGTAAAAAGTGCTAAAATATTCAAGTACCAAACACATGTATCTAGTCCTACATTATTTTTACTTTCCTCGTCTACAATTACCCCGAAATCAATGCATTTAGATTGTGATTTTCAGTGTAGATTTCAATTCTATAAAATTGTTTCTTATTTCGATTAAGAGAAATTTCTAATAATTGTAATAATTGTTCGGAGTGATTTACATGGCAGCTGCGAATAATTGAGAAATTTCAAAAAATTCTGCCTCAGTTGTTGAAACAAATATAAAATTTTCAATAATCACATGTTAACCCTTCGAAATATGTAAACGAATATTGCTTTTTCAGAAATAAGCTTTTTCGTTACTACAATTGTATTGATCTAAACAAGTCTAAGCTAACGAATACGAACATAAGACTTACTTATTTTACCAATAACAAAAGGAAGAATTTTTTTGAAATTCTTTTGATTATACCTTCAATCCTTAAATTCACAGAAATCAACCAAAGCTTCAATTATTGTTGATACGTTTAACAAATTTTCCTTACACGAATTCTTACCCTGCCTAATTTTGCGCAGGTAATTTTTTTGCTGTTATATTTTTCACCTAAACATACTAGCAGGATATGAAGTAAACGATTCAGGGTTCTAAAATTAACCTTTTTATCCATTACGATCTTGGCAGTCAATCTAGGAGTTGGTTATAGCGACACCCTTAAGACTATCTCTTCAATGTCCTCGAAAATCATAACTAGTTACTAATTAATTTCGACAAGGTTACCCCCAAGAGATATAAAATTATTACAGACTGTCCCAAATGTTCTTGAACAAAGTTGAATTGCCTTAAAATACCTAGGATTGCCTCGAACTGAATTTCTGAAGGTCTACGCCTGCTTTAAACTGTCCCTAAGATTACACAAAGTTTTAGAAATTGTGAGATTGGACCAAAGAAATAAATACTACTGAATTTCAAATTCATAGAAAAAAAATAAGCCAAAACAACTCCCACTTACAAATATTTAGGGGCGCCACTTTGAGATAGAATTAAAAACGTTAAGTTTAATTTTCAAAAGTAATTATTAAAGAAGAGTTAGCTTAAAGATCAATGAATAAATGTTATAAATATATTTTAATTAAACTTTTCTGGACAAGAAGAAGCCGTTTAACTTGTAATGTAAAATATCAAACAAACATAAACTGACGTAAGGTCTTTCAGGTCAATCTCAATATTATAAGAAGGGTTCTAAATGTAAACAAACATTTCCAGGTTTAAATCTTTTGTCTGGCCATTTAAATTGATTTACCTGAAAAGAATTAATATTAAAATATTCATTTTGTCATAGTTACAGATGCAACTTTATTTTTTATTAAATTTTCCCTAGTCTAAAGCTACATTTAAAAAATCACTGTTAAAGGTTCAGGATTTATTAAAAGCAAATATTTTTAACATATTGCTTTTAAAATTGTTGATTTTCAAAGGTTCGACAATTTTCATTTAAAAAATGAACTACCTAAATCTTAATTTCTTAAAAGCTGGAGTGTCTATTAAGAGCCATTTTTTATATCTAAAATTCCTTGGTAACATAAGATTTTAATTTAAAAAACTCACTATAAAAAGCTGAGCTCTGAAAATGCGACCTATCGATCAAGGCTCAATATCAAAACAGTCAACTAATCTTATTTAAGAGTAATAGTTTGAGGACTGCATTTTAGGAAACACCGAATTACGTAAAATAATGGCAAAGAATATTACAATTTAAAAAACAATTCGAAGCAACTCCCACTTCAAAACAACATGTAGGCACGTCATTTTGTCTTAGAATACAAGAAACTTTAAATTTGTAAACAAGAAAGGTTTTTCAAACATAATACCGAAGGAAGAGAAAGTTAAAGTGAATGTTATAAACTTTTTTAAAATAAAAATTCCACGTGTGAAAAAAAATTGGTTAACTTGTAATGCAAAAATATCAAAGAAATATTAAATCTTTCCTTCACACATGATATTTAAAAAAAAAAACTAATAAAGTTCTAAATTTAAACCCAAAGTGCGTTATTATTAAATCAATCTGCGTTCAGTTTCTGTTTGCTTATCGAATTTTTAATAAGAAGTACTTTAAACGAAAATTATAATAACTAACTTTCCGAGAGATGGAAAATCTTCTCTTTGAAATACTTTGCGCAATTTTTATGCAAAAATAAAATGGAATGTCATACAGAAACATTAATAAGTTAATTTACATTTGTAAAGAGAACCCCATCCCCTTAAAAAAACGTTAGAACCGTAAATAACACAAATTACAGCAGTGAACATCAACAGCAAATTTCCACAGGAATTATAAAAGTAAAAAAGAAAGTCAGCCTCGTTTCGAACGGATATAAATGTAGGACCCTTATCCGTTTTGGTAGTAACCACGTATATATGAAGCCTGTTATAAAGGGCCAAACATAATAATACCCCGTAGCAGTTGAATTGTCACGTTCATTCCAGCACGTACAGGTTACTGTGGTGCACACACGTTGTAACCAACAAAGAGGGAATTTTCTCTTCTTGTTATTGCCTTTCGTCCCTCTTAAGAGCCCCATTTACACACCAACCCCTTCCACAAATTTCCCCACAATCAATGTAAACTGTTACTTGTGGTCGTGAAACACCGTAAACTATGATATTTTCGATTGAGTGCGTGGTCGACCCTTTGTATAATGGTTTAGAAGGTTTTACCCTTACTGTAAATAATTGTGTGGTGTCGTTTTTTGGTAAACAACAGAAAATGTTGTCGCCAATAATAACAAATCAGGCAATTTTATTGTGATTTAGTTATAGATTTTTGTATTACCGTAATACCTACACAAATGTTTGTCCTTAACTGGATTTCTTTTGTTAGTTATGCTTATCAATGTAATCGCCTAAATATAGAGTAGACTTGTACATACAAAGGCGGTTGATAAACTAAATATAAAGAACTTAATATAATTTGTTCTCAGTGCATTTGCACCTCTAAATCCTGCAAATGAGATTATGAATTTTTAGTTTGAAATCTAATTTTTTATAGTTTTCGTTAATAAGGCTTAATCAATTTTTGAACTGAAATTTTTTAAACATTTCCACTTTAAAGGCCCGTTACTTTAAAGTTAATAGCCTGGAAAGGTTATTTATGGCCGTTCTGTTTAAACGGTATACTTAACAAGGAAATTAAAAGATCAGACAAGCTTATTAAATTTTTTATGGTCACTAATAGCAGTCTTTATTTTCAAAAATTTATGAAGCGTGTTTAATTAAATTTTCTTTTTGCATCCAGTTTTTTCTTGCACTTACATAATTTATCATGCAGTAGAATGTTAGTACTTAATTACCAGTTTTCGAAGGAATATATGAGCAAGTTTCCCAATTATAAATCATCAGCTAAGAACGTTGCATAAATGCATAGTTTGTTTTAAGTAGTTAGAACTTGCAATAAATCTAGACGTGCAATCTCGTTACCAAAATTACTGGAAACTTGTACGGTATTTACTAAAGTTACCGTAGACATCACGCACGTGCCCTTTGTAACTCTTGCCTGCATTATTAATATCCCTTTACTTGTTTACTCTTTCAGCAGTAGACTGTAAGTGCACGCGAGTGCCACCCTGGGTAATAGAGAACCTTTTAATATTTTATTCGTCCTTTTAGTATTAGGTATAAGGAAGCATTTAAACCAAAGATCTTCAATTTGGAAATTTTTTAAAATTACGAGTTTTAAGACAGAAAGAAACGTTGATATATGAAACGGCCAAAAGTTACTTTTTAAGAGCAAGAATGGTTTGAAATAATGAGAAACCTTTCAGTATATTATTGATCATTGTTTGGTTGAGTATAGGAAACCCTCTAAACCACAGGTTTTCTTTCGGATATTTTCCAGAGTCGCAGTTACATTGCTTGAGAGGCCTTGAAACATAGGAGAATCGAGAAAAATTATTCAACAATGAAAAGTAAATGAGATATAATGAATGACTCTTTGACTTTATTCCTGTTTGTATTTTTGAACTTTGTCATTATTTATAACAAACTCAATTATAAAAATGGTAAGGAAGTCTAAAGTATAAGAAAGTTAAGAATCTGTTTCTTTTAACATTAAAACACTATAAAATCTTTTTTCTTAAATTTATATATATTGTACTGATCCTTGCTTTTAACAACAAACACATATGTTAAAACGACTTTGGATTGATAATTTTAAAATTTGCTTTGCTCTTTTAATTTAATTTATTCTGGAGATCTCACCTCACGGGTCGTTAAGAAGGTTTGTTGTATTTTAAAATTAATATTAACAAAAAATAAAAATTTTACTCAATTCTTAATGCAGATCTTTTTATTTTGTTTTTCACCCTATCAACCCTGCTTAAAACCTATCTTATAATTACGTTTTTTTTACACTCACTATCTACACCGGTTCCTGGGTTTTGTTTGAAATCCTCTTCTTTTCCATAAAAATTTCTATTTCACCACCAAAATCCAATTTGCCTGTTTCTATCTCTGCTTCAATTTCAATTTTCAGTTTCTTCTGCCTGAATTGCTTCTGCTTGAATTGTCTCTGCTTGAAATTCAATTTTCAATTGCGTCTGCTTGAAATTCAATTTTCAATTTCTTCTGCCTCTAATTCACTTCCTTTCGATTCAATAAATGATTCTTATGATCATGAACTCTATTTAAAGTTAAATAACTAATCGGTTGATATTTATTATTTTAGGACGAGCAAACCTTTTTGGTTGTTGCCCCTTTTAATGCAAAAATATCACTTATTTTTAAAATTGTTTTTTCAGTATCCAAGATATTTTATATCAAATTGTTTTTCACTATAACAACTATTTACAAGGTTTCTAAAGTAACTAATTTTAGATTTCTATGACTACTGAATTTAGCTAATTATTCTCTAACAATGATTATAACAATAACAATAAATAATTTAATCTAGCTACCTAAAATTTATGTTAAAATTTTTATAATTAAAAATCTGTATTAATAAACTTTGTAAAAAAATATCTTTCGTCAACAAATTAACAAATAAGATAATCTTTAATTACAGCATCCAAATCAAATATCATCTCAATATTTTTAAGAAGTTTAATATACTAATAATTTTTTTAAGAAATGGCAGCACGAAGAAGATCCGTACAGCAAGGAGATAAAGGATCCTTCGCTACAGCCTTACGGCCTTCTTTCTTATGTTTTTCTTTTAAACTTTGAGTGCTTAAAAACTCTAAGAACATTTAAATTTACCAGCTCGGCACTAATGAAAATTAAACAAGATAACAAAGGATCGCTACATTGGTTGCCCTTTAGACATTATTATAACCTTTATTAAATTTCGAAGTCTTTTTCAAAAATATTAGATTACAGGTTCTAAGAAAATATTGAGAAAATTTTGAAAGATAATTATAGGAATAAGAGCAGTAGTGCAATAGTGAAAAGTATGCAGCCTTATTTTTTCTCAAATTTATATACTTTTTCCAAAAACTGTAGTAGAAAATGTAAAGATAACAAGATCAAGAACAGCTTTTTTCCAATGAAAATTAAACAGGATAATAAAGGATCTCTCTATAAATTGGTCGTTCTTAAGGCATTAAAATAGCCTTTCTTAAATTTCAAAGTATATTTCGAAGATCTTAAGACATAAAATTCTAAGAAAATACAGAAAAATTTTTTTAATGAATTAATTATAGGACAAAGAACAGCCGTGAAAAGTATGCAGCATTATTCTTTCTTAAATTTATAGTAATCAAAATGCCAAGAAAATTTAAATATAACAAAAGACCAACAATAGCTCTTCTTTTCTTCTTCTTCTTTCGACGGTGCGAAGTAGTACCACTCAGGCTCTAGGCCCATTGTGCATCCGCCGCGAATTAAGAGATGCCTTCATACAGACCGGCACCTAGCCCAAAGGTCAAAATCTTGTCCATAGAGACGGTCCGCGTATCATCGGGCTCTGGAAGACCGGCACCAAAAAGGTGATGCCTCAGAAGAAGTAATCTGGGGCATCGCAAAAGGAGATTTTTCAAAGAGCGTAGCACATATAATTCTAAGAAAATATTGCGAAAATTTTGAAGGAATTAATTGTAGGGCTAAGAACAGTCGTGCAACAGTGACAAATAAACAGCCTTATTCTTTATGCAATTTGTTTATGTTTTCCCAAGCCGCAGTAGTTTAAAACGCTAAGAAAATTTAAATATAACAAGACCAAGCACAGCCCTTCACTAATGAAAAATAAACAAGATACTGAAGGTGCTGTCAATACATTGGTTGTCCTTAAGGCATTAAAATGGCCTTTCTTAAGTTTCGAAACGTTTTTCAAAGATCTTAGGACGTAAAATTCTAAGAAAACATTGACAAAATTTTGAAAGAACGAATTATAGAGTTCAGAATAAGTAAAGAGTATGAAAGGTAATGAAGGACCTTTTGATGCATATACATAGATCGTCCTTACATCACTTCTTTTTGAAATTTATTTTTGTATTCAAAGACCTCAATAGTTACAAGATTTAAATACTCGTATAATAAGACCAAGAACAGTCCTCCATTAAGAAAAATTATACAGGATAATGAATAATCTGTAGGCGTACTGGTCATCCTTCACAAATCATAGAGTTTAAAATTCTCAGGAAACTACAGGACTAGAAAGAATCGTACATTAATGAAAGGTACACAGGATAATGAAGAACCTCTTAGAACATCACTCGTCCTTAATTCAGCTTTCTATCTTACACTTACAATTTTTTTCCGAAAACTTCAGCGGTTCAAATTTCTTCAATACAGATTATTACTTAAATTCCATAGACCTTTTCAAGAAAAACGTGGTTTGAAATGCCGAAAATTTCTAAATATTATATTATAACTGTATAACAAAGGAAGCCGTACGATATGCGTGCTGGGTGGTGTGGTAAGCACCTTGCTTTCAACAACCGCCTATCTTCCCTACTCCGCCACTGTGTTTTTTCTTTTCCCAATTATTTTCAGTGATTGGGTAGGCCACCCGCCGATTCGGGTTTGGCCCCGAGACCATCCACGCTGTAGTCGAATGCCTTAACCACTCGGCTACTCCGGCGATTAAATTGTTGAATTTTTTTTCTAAATAACAGTGCTGAGGATCAATGGAAAATAAAAAGATTTTTTGGTATGTTAATCATCCTTACGCCATCCTTTCTTAAATTTCGGAAAACGGTTTCATGCCTAAAATATAGAAGAATTTGTAAAAGTTTTGTCAAAAATACTTCACAGAATTTTAAAATAACTTGGCTAATTAAGGACACTTTATGTCCTTATCGGTTCGTTTTAAATCTGTAAGTCATCCAAACATTTTTACTATTAAGCATATTTTATAGCTATACAATTGTACAGACTTGACCAAGAAGTAAATATATACCTAACAGCAAAAAACGATTCAGAATCAATAATTTAAAATACGGTCACGTAATCCTTTATCAGCACGATAAAAATATAAATTTATAAATCCTCTTAAACCTAAAAAACCCTCCCAGAGTTGTGCTGCGAAGGAAATCCTTAAAAAATTAAACTTACTGCCCTATATTTTAGCTAATACAGTTTTAGATGCGAGAACTTAACAAACGGTTTGTACTGTATAAGCTCGATAACCTGTATAAGACATCATCCTCGAACCCTTAAAATCTCAGGTGAAGGAGCTTGCCAAACCTTGTCGCTTTGTGGCTCGAATGTTTTATTTTTGCAATAGTTTGAAGTATTTTTGAAAATAAAAGACTTTTAATAGGTTGTAGTTCATTAATTGCGACATAGGTCACACATACGGCCTTACTTGGTTTAGATACAATGTGATTTTTTAAAAACTCAATTGCAGCAGGCCATATTCTGTCTTATTAATAACCTTAGAACTGTCTGTATTAAGTCAGAATACGGCCTGCTGCAACTGAGTTTTAAAAAAATCACATTGTAATTAAGTAGGTACCTAAATCTCTCATTCTAAGTAACAAATAATAAAATGTAAAAGAATTTTTAATCAACCACCAACCGGTTGAAACTAGATTGTAATATTAAATTACGACTTGTAAATACAACCGTGCAAGCAAAGTTTAGTCCAAGCAAACTTGTATAATTAAATGCTAAGTTCACGTAAGAAAAGCAATAATTGTGTTTTACACGTGCAAATATTTGATAATATTTCGAATAAAACCGTTGTTTTCACTTTGATAAAATTAAATAAAGGTCTTACGTTTCAATTTTGCATATATTACTTAATCACTATGAGATAACCTAGGCCCTGTTTGTGTACGGGCGCTGTGCTCAATTTGGCTAGCTCAGTAATCAAAGACAAGAGGCTGAAAATAATTGTTTATTACAAAAGAATAAAAGCAGTGTATGTACATAAATGAAAAAAGGATAAATAGATAAATGTAAAAATAAGGCTTCGCGGCGTCGTGGGCGGCAACGGCGTAGGCGACGGCGACGGCGAAGGCGGCGACAGCGAAGGTGGCGGGGCGTCGACGTTGGGAGACGGTGCGATGAGGGCGCACGGCGTCAGAGGCGACGGTGGTGGGTATGTACCAGCGTGCCAGCGGCAGCTACGGCGTGCACGGCGGCGACGGCGACGGCGGTGGTAGCGGCAACGACGAAGGCGGCAGGGCGTCGACGTTGGGAGACGGTGCAATGAGGGTGCACGGCGTCAGAGGGTGGCTACGGTGGTGGATATATACCAGCGTGCCAGCGGCAGCAACGACGTGGACGGCGGCGGCGGCGAAGGCGGTGGTAGCGGTAACGGCGAAGGCGGCAGGGCGTCGACGTTGGGAGACGGTGCAATGAGGGTGCACGGCGTCAGAGGGTGGCCCCGGTGGAGAACCTGGGCCAAGAGGTTTGTCGAAGGTGGCGGCGTCAGGCTGGGAACGGGCAGCGACCGGGGACGTGGGCGACGGCGGCGGTTCCAGAGAAAAGCTGTGGCGGCTGGGAACGATCGGCGACCGGCGATGTGGGCGACGGCGGCGGTTCCAGAGGAAAGTTGAGGCGGCTGGGAACGATCGGCGACCGGCGACGGGGGCGACGGCGGCGGTTCCAGCAGGGTGACGTGGTAGCTGGTGCAAGGATGTCGATCCAAGACGTTGGTTTCGATCAAGCGTGCAAGACGTTGATTTGCTCAAGCATACAAAGACGCCGATCCTGATTAAGCGTACGAAGACGTTAATCTGACCAAGCGTACCAAGACGTTGATGATGAGATGGATTTTGCCAGCGTTTTTATAGCCCGAAAATCGTATTCTGCTTTCCTATTGGCTGACGGGGAATGGTAGAAGTGGTGAAATTTGCCAAAATCCCCGTGTTTTTATTTTTCAGAAATAATTGTTCCAAATGTAATTTCTGATGTGTGTAGTGGTTATTATCGTTCTGCTGGTGCGACGGCGCATCGAATGATACCCAACAGCAGATACTTTGATTGAACGAGAACGGGTTTATCCCGCGGTCCGCGGATTAAAAGACGCGAGGTTTCCGATAGAGGCGTTTCATAGCGGAAACAATCGACTTGAAGCGGGGTTTACTATTAAAACGTAACATGTTTTTGCTAGTTTTAGATAACGGTAATTGCTTATTGCAATTAGAAAGCTTTTTAGAAGTAATTGTCGTTATTCATTATTTGGGAACTAAATTAGTTTGGCTGACCGAAGGGACGAAATTTGATACGCCTCCATGTGTGGTTGAACGAGGCGATACGGGGATTAGCGTGAAATATTTATGGTCAAGCGGCCCGTTTATGTAACGGACTTGGGAAGCATTTGAAAAGTAATAGCTAAGAATTGATACGTGAGAATTTCTATCTAAGGGTTGTTTTTATTTTTGGAAGAATTATCGTAGAACATGTTAATTCGATTTGCATGACCGTTCTAACGGTCTTTTTTCTTTTTCGGCAGAACGATGGCATATGTTATATCGAGATCGTGTTAACTAAGTTAAATCCGACCCTTTAAATTAATTTCACACACCATCGAACATCCTTGTAATTTGAAGTTTTTAAATTCATCGCGAAAATTTTAACTTAGTTAACCAAAAACAAATAAAACCCTTTTCGAAACGTCCCGCGACGCCTAAAAATGATTCGAAAGCCATTGTCCCGCAATTATTCCGTTTAGTTTGATTAACGATTTAAGTCCGTTATAAAAGGCCCAAACTTTTTGACGTGAGCACTCTTGTGTTTTAGAAGTGAAAAGCGGTCACCGCTACGTTTTAACTTGATATAACATTTAAGCTCATTTGCAGTGAAGATTAACACGCGAACAAAAACTGCGAAACAGAAGAAGGGAAATTCTAAAACCCCTTAAATACCTACCAACAAAAGTAAACGTTATGCAAAGAGGCTGGGCTTAACTTAAATTGTGTAAAACAAAGCTTTTAAACTTAATAGTGGTTTTAAAGTACAACTTTCCGGATAGTGGTTTTATATTCGTTTTAAATCCATACACTGTAAAGCTGATAATACTAACCGACATTAATACTTTGTATACGTGTTATGTTCTGTTCTGAAGCTAAGATTTTATGACAAAGGATGACCATCTACAAGGACAATTTCCTCTTTATGATTTTCATACGGTACGAAGCTTTTCACCTTGAAAATGACAGCCAAAACGTTTTAGTTTTATTTAATAAGGTTTGGGGGTTCAAGCCTGAAGTTGTTCAAAATCCCCAAAATCAAAATTTAATATTGTTTTAAATAAATTGAATTTTTTAATTTTAACACTACTGTGCATAGTTTTAAGACTAATTACCAATTTTGTTTTAACCTAAATTACCAAAAATAGTGAAATGTCTAAGTTTATCGTTTCATAAATCCTAGTTTCTTCCATCACTCTAGGGTACACTTGTTTCTTGTGTTTTGCACACGCTCTGTTTTTCAATTTTATCACTGTTACACTAACTCAAAGGGTGTAGTTATTTTGAGTCTTCGCACTAATTCGCTTCTATATAGTAACTGAATTTTCATGATTGTGAAGCCTTTCTTCGTGATTCCTTGCAGATCTTATTTCTTCTGTCACGATTTCCACATTGAGGTGCCAGATGATGAACGATGAACGTCTGGGCCTACAGAGCACTGAAACTTAGTTTCACGCCACCTTCATCGTTGGGATTTCTACTTAGCGTTTAGGAAAAGTTCCTTCGAAAATCCCCACACCCTGGCGATCCTCTACGTCGTGGTCTCCGACGGTCCTGGAGTTCTCGTTAGCCTGAAAGGTAGAACAAGGGTTAGCTCATTTATCCATGATGGGGTAGGAACAGGTTTTGGAAACCCTGAGCACAACTCCGGAGGGCGGAGAGGATATCCATAGGGCTTTTTGCATCCCCTAGGGCGCATAGGATTTTCTTGATCAGGACGGCTGGACGAGTGAAATCTATCCTGGCTCGGTCGATGTTACCACAGACTTCTCTTATCGAGCGGGAGGAGTGATTTTTGACGTTGATGTTTGTGTTTGGGAATGAGAAGTTGGGGGAGCGACGTTTAAAGGATTGTTCTTAGCGACAACAACGTAACTCCCAGCACGGGAAGTGGTCGCAGCTCTCTGGTAGGAGCTGCACCCCTTGCGGTTAGCGGAGTGAGCGCCGCTACAATTCGCGCCCTGGGTGGAAATTTCTCTCGATTTCTTGCACTCCCGGTTTGGTAATGAGCTGATCTGACAGCGATGGCACTGCCCTACCTGTGTCTTTCTTCTCGGCAATTTCACCGTTATCCGGAGGGACACAAAATGTGTAAAATTAAAAACTTTTTATTATGTTGTTAGGTTAGTTTAGTTTACCTGTGTATGCAAATTGTCATTTCTAGTCAGTCTTGTACTCACCATCTGAAGAAGCCAACGTTTGGCGAAACAATTGTTAAGGGACAACAATAAAGAATTTTGTGAAAATCAACTTTGTATTTCTTTAATTATCGCATTATGGATTTTCATCAAGTAAAAGTCGATTCAATCAATTATTGGATGATATATTTTTAGATATGAACAAGTCAACCAGATCTTGCGTCCTGCTTATATCCATGGGTGAATAAGGGACGGAAACCCTTTGTTTTGGTTAGTCTTGAACCTTAATATGTATTTTTTGTACTGAAATTGCCGTATACTATATTCTACTTTTATAATCAAGAAAGCCTAAAATAATTACAATAATTTCCGAATACCAATTTTGAAAAGCCGAGTGGCAAATTTTTGATGCTTCTAACCTCAAAACTATGCCTTTGTAATTAAACTCCTTTCTAATTTGCTCTTTAGCTCATACTTCTTGTTAACCAATTTAAGGTGAGCACTTTGGTGACTAAATATTTAACTCAACTTTGAAAATAATTTGATTTTTAACACCATTATTAAAAATCTGAGATATTTCACCATTTTTTGTAAAGATTTTTGATATATTTGTTAATATGTTTAGATGGTTTAGTTATATTAACACCTTGAATTTGAGGCAATTGTATGTCTTTAATTTTGGTTTTTCTAAAGCTTGGAAACTTGAATATGCCTCCTAATTCTAAGAAGTTTAAAATACAAATTTCTAAGTTTTATTTTTTTGCCCTTCTTCTGTTAAAAGTTAAAACAGGAAGCTACATTTTCATGAAGGAAAAAAATTTAGATTTTTACAAGATACACCCAAGCCTTTTAAATTACTTTTAAACATTCCATTAACTTTTTGAAATTGTTTCTGATTCACTGTTACCTAAGAGAAACGCCCAAGATTTGTTTTCGAAGGCATTGGAAAATTGAATTTTTCTGTAAAAATATCACTCACAAAGTTACAGAAAATGCAAATACAGAGATTACTTTTTCTACAGTTTAATTTCCAAAATTTAAAAGGCTCTTTGTATAAAATATAAAACATAAAGAAAGTGAACTTTCACCACTTGAAGGTAACATCTAAAATGTAAATTTATAATTCCAACCTGGCATTTGCCCCTTCCACATTTGAATTTAGTTATAAACATCTTAAAACCGGCCATTTTGATTCTAAATATAAAGTTTTAACATTAATTTTCATGTTCTGGTGGAATTTTATAGTATGTAAAAGGCTTAAGAACTAATCTTAGGTATTATTCTTGAAAGTCCGTTGTAAACCGAGGCCGTAAGCTTTCCTTAATTAGTGAACTTGCGAAATTAATGTAAACCATGATATATGATATTTTAAAACCCGCTCCAAAGATAAATGTTATGCTAACCAAGATATATGATTGTGTAAGACTTAGAGTTGACAAGCGAAGGGGAAGACAACGCGATCGATGAATACATGTCTCTAAAATTTCGGATGCTAAAAATGTTATTTAATTACTTTTATCATTTTAAGAAACCCTGCAAGAATTTTGTCATGTTTCTTCCTAAAGGTTTTTTAACTTGCAAAATGCATTATTTTCTTAATTGTAGCCTTGATTTGCAGTTGAAAAGTTAAACAAGTTAGCTTTGAAATTTGGTCAGAAAATGACAAAGCAAAAACGGCGTAGACTTTCGACAGCTTAATCTAAAATGACATTTGGCAAGTACCAAACGATTTGTATCGTTTCGTTTGGATCTTTTGCAAGGTTTTTTGATATCTTTGCGTTGATAATCAATCCTAAGACATACTTCTTTGGTTAATAATATCAAAGATAGCCTGATTCAACTGAACGCCTGTTATTTTCAGTAAGAAATCGAAGGAAAATTTGCAGCTACTTTCTACCTTTTAACATCTCCCCCACTTATTTAAAAGGAAATATTCATAACGCCATCCTGAATTTTAAATATTCCTGGAAATATGCCACGATAGGCATTTATTATCAACGATTTCAATCTTGGGTGTGGCAACGACTTCTTATTTTAGCTCACTATCTACGTTTCTTTTAAATTAAGATGTGTATCAATGCACAGCGAAAATATCACGAAATGGTTTCTAAAAATATTTTTTTAATAAAACGGATTTTCTCTTGAAGAGGAAAAGTTTAATTTTCAGGCTTAAGGAAAAATCTGGGAGAAATTTTTGGAAGGGTGTTAATTTAGAAACTATTTACGTTCCTGAAAAGTATTGGAAACTTTACAAGATATTCCAGAGATAAAGTCAAAGTATTGGAAAAGTCAGGGATTTGGGAAATCCTTTTACTTTCACTGTAAATACATTGACATCGAAAGCATTCTGATGTAACAAGGATAGGAAGAACGTAAAATTCCTAACGACTTTATTTAATCTTAAAGTCAGATTAAATAAATCCTGAAAGCGAATAGATTTTTTAAAATTTTCTTTGTAAATAAGCAATCCAAAATGCGAGTAAACAAAAACAACAAACAATTTAAATTGAAAGGCGTCTTGCTGAGATATCTAAAACTTCATACAGAGGAAGGAAAATAGGCATTGAAAAAAATTTATAGGAACGAACCACTTCCGGCGGACGGTTTCTTTACGGCTATTTCGCAACAAAACACGCAATCATAAGTTTACCACAGCGGTTCTCAACCTGTGGGGCGCGCCCCCTTGGGGGGGCGCGAAATAACGGAAGGGGGGGGCGCGAAGACGCCAGAAGAATGAGGCAAAAATTACAGAATATCTATTTATGGTATAAGTGAATAAAGAGAAATTTATCCACGAAAGGAAAAGTTTGGCGGGAGCAATACACCTTGTATGTGGACCGCGAGCGATTGAACATCGATGCATGTTTTCACGACGCGGCGGTCAGTATTGTCAGACATGGCCAAATTTTGCAATTCATGGTGGAATCTTGGGCTTGTATTAGCGACGTAGCAGCGGCAGAGCAAAATAGATTTAGATTGATACTGGTATTTTATTAGTACTCCAATAAAATGGTTGGGGGGGGGGCGTGGTTAAAATGAATTACGAAAGGTGGGTCCCAAATACTAGAACGTTGAGAAACGCTGGTTTACCAGTGTTTTATTATAAAACCCTTCCGTATTTCATAGATATAACTCAATTGAATTTCTTATTAGAGTACTTTGTTTTATTTTCTGTTTTCCTATTAACCTGTAAACGCTCTGTAAATATTAACGCAACACTAAAAAGGTTGTAACTTTTTAATACTGCTAATTAAAGACTGCCATAAAATCGCTTTTAAGCACCTGAAATTGATCATGGAAGTTTTTTAAATGGCAAAGTTTGTTTTTGAGTTTCAACCTGGTTGCTTATATAGTATCAACTTAAATTTAATACCTTCTTTGCTGAAGTTTTCCAGTTTGCACTTTCAAGTTCGCAAAAAACATTAGTTCAGATTTTGTTAACGCAATTAATTCATTTTATGTAAAAACTACTTAACAAATTCATCTGTTCTGTAATTTTAAAACTAATATAACCATACTTGTGCACGAGCAGCAAACATTTCCTTTCCAGACCGACTTTTCTAAAAAATAACAGCGTTTAAAAATAGATTTTTGTTTTCATATTTTACATCTGTCCTTTTCTTCATTTTATTGTATCGGTTTTATTTCAATCTGGCAATTTATTGATTTGATTGATCGATAACAATGCCCTACAATCCCTCATTTACTTATGTAAAAAAATTGGGAAAGCTACCCCAGCATTGAAGAAAATCGTTTCATTTCCAAGCAAATCTTTTCATCATAATATTCATATTTGCAATTCGTGGGATTCAACATTTTACAAACAGCTCGACTGCATAAAAATACATATTCAGAAACCAGATAACGTTGGAACATTTCTTGAAGCGAAAACGCTTTTAAAATATGGACAGGTTTAAATTTGTAAGAAGGCTTAAATTTTTATATTGCTGTAAACTTCATCAAGAAAATGAAAGAAAAATTAATCACAAAGGCTTTTTAAATTTCATTCCCACTTATTAATGCCACATTAGCTTTCTTTGTTACGATGTGTACTTTAAACCGAATTTCCAAAAGTGTTTGTTAGCTTATTTGTCTGTTATTTATTATTTAAGTACGACAATTCATTTCACCATTTAACGAGACTGTTCGGTATACAATACAATAAAATTTTTATTTAATTAAAATTAATCATTCCAG
The DNA here is from genome assembly GCA_963082815.1 of Melanotus villosus. Lineage (NCBI taxonomy): Eukaryota > Metazoa > Arthropoda > Insecta > Coleoptera > Elateridae > Melanotus > Melanotus villosus. The sequence continues at coordinate 16,668,380 of OY720422.1, read as the reverse complement.
AATTGTACATAATTCTGTTAGGCCTTCATACGCCTGTTGAATGTTTAAAACAATGTTTAATTAATTATTTAAAAATTGCTAAATCGCTAAAAATTCCTAGAAAATACTGAATTTGAAAGTTTGAGAAGATGACAAAAACGTTTTTGTTTAAGCCTTTGGAAATGTACGAAGTTCTTTTGAATTGAAAGAATTTTGGAAAACATTTAGTCAATTTCTATAAATGGGGTAAAATAAGGAGCGAAGTTAAAAAAAAGGAGATACATACCTACATAAAAAGAACACGATGAACGATCACACACCCCAAGTATTATTTTTAAAATGTAAAATGTATCGTAGTTATAACTGAGATTTTTAAAAATTTGATGTAAATTCCATCACAATTTATCGCTAATTGAACTTATTATGTAGCATTTCCTAATTTCTCAGCAAATCTCTTTTTTTCTAAATCATCTTGTATTTGGAATAATGAAAGATTAAAAATACTCTAATTTTCTTCAAATTAGTTGATAATTTTTAAAGATAATAAAAAAACTTGTACAGTGTATTTTTCTACATTGAGTAACAACCCAAAATGTTGGCAAAAGGTAACGTAAAAAATTAAATGCTGTTGTAAAATTATTATAAACGCTCCAGTAAATTCTAATTCTAAATAAAAAATAAAATAACGTACAATCCAGGCAGTTCTAAATATATATTTCACCGAAGTTTTAAGGCTCCTGCGGACTGCTTCGGGAAGTGGCTAAATTCCGGTAAACTTTCTATACAAACTTCTTCTTCCTGAAATGGCGTGCCCTTTTGCTGGTCTTTTGTCCATTTGCGTGGCAAGTAGTCTACCTACATAGGGGACCTACAGCTTTACGTGGGCTCCGAACCACGGAAGTGCTTGCTTGCACTTCTACTTCAGAGAAGACTTATTTATTCAGAAATACCTCGGTGGTTTGCCATTGCCATCTAAGGGAAGCGATCGAATGTCTTCGGTGTATGTGTGGCCCTGGGAACCGAACCCGCGCCAGTCTTAATCTCACGTTGAACCACGATCACGACCTATCCGAACTTCAGGCTCAAAAATTACTCTGAAACAGTTCTTGATATGAAACTTCATAAATGATTACAATAGGATTTGTCCTACGCGGCTGATGTTTTATTATAAAATTCTGATAAGCGCATATTTGATTTGATTAGCTGTTACGTTTACCCTTTTATACCGAAAATAAAACAAAAAATAAAAATGGCTCTCATAGAACAAATTTGATTGGAATTATGGATGAATTGAGGACCTTGAAAAAGTTACTGATTCTTTTTTGGGGGTAGAATTTGTACAGAAAGTTTTCAAAATGTCGAGTGTCGTGGAGAAACGTTGGAATGTGTATGCAAGCCAAATATCTTTGTGATAATTCGCTTAATAACGATTGATAGCTTTGTGTGGTCAGGGCCGTTCCTAGGGTATATGCCGCCCGTGTGCGAGAATAATTTTGCCGCCCCCCGCCCCCTATTGATTAACTGAAATTTCTCTGAAATATTTTTACCTTAAATAAAACACAGACACAGAAAATGTAAAAATATATACATTTTATTTTATAAAATCATAAATTAACATAATAATTATTGCTATAAAAGTATGAACATATACCTAATAATAAAATAACGTATGGTCATTTAAAAAAAACTCGCAGAAATCCCTGGAAATGATTTTCATATGTAACATACAGCCTAAGACATACTTAAAACAAATTTCCAAAGCACTTTAGAGTTTTTTTTTTTTTAATGAACATACTTTATAAACAAAAGTACATATACTGTAATAAATAATATAAAGTAAATACATAAACTAAATACATAGACACACTGTCTATCTATCTGATACAGATACTTATACACTTATACTAAATATAAAATGTAGAAAAGTTTAAATAAACTTCGCTTTTCTTGCTTTTTTTAAAGCAAACTCTGATATAATATCAGATACATTTATATCTTCAGAAATTTCCTTTTCTATACTAATGATAGATAAGTCTGAAAGCCTTTCTTGCCCCATTGTAGATCTTAAATAATTTTTCATTATTTTAAGTTTCGAAAAGCTTATCTCGCCGCTAGCAACTGTCACAGATAATGTTAAAAAAATTCTTATAGCAATCGCTAAATTTGGAAGCAGATAGATGAGGTTATTTGTAAACATTTATTGAATAACATCTAATGCGTCCATAAACGTCGTCTTTATGAGAAAATTGAATATGTATAACTTCTTCTAGCGAACATCGATCTTCTGAGTCTTCCTTGACCACGGACTTGATGGTTTCACGACTTGGCTCTTCGGCTAAATCTTCCATGAGAATTATGTTTGACGAAGACGGCTCTTGTACTTGTGCCCCGCCATTGGGCTCAGCGATCTCGGTCTCGGTCACACTCACATTTTTCCCATTTTAGCAACTTGATGTTGCCTCTTGCGATTCTGTTGAGATTAAAAATTGTCTAAGTGATCCGCTTGCTTTTTTAACTAGTTCTTCTTTGCCAAGTTTTCTTTTTTTGTATTGTGCCCCAGAAAGCTTTCTTCCATTATCAGACATCTGTAAAAAAATAACCTATGACATAATAAAGTGTAAAAGTGTCGGCATACTTTTTGTAATGTAAATGATATGTTTCATAAAGTGTACTTACCCTTGTTAAATTTTCAGTTGCCTAAACAATGATCACAAAATCGAACACAAAAATTAAGAACCAAAAAACATTTTTTTTTAAGTTATTGAGTCTGAGACGTTTAAACCTAAAATAACACATATCATCCCGTTCGGTGCGTATTTATAAGATCTGGCTTAAAACAAGTCATTTCCTGCAAAATCTTGTGCGCGACCTGTCGACAGTCAACAAACGACGACGCCCGAAATGTTAAAACAAAGCGACGCGACGTTGCGTTTTTAACGCAAACGTTTAATTCCAGTAACCAGTTACATGGAATATACAATAGTTTTTAAACTGTGTATAAACATAGTATACTAATCATAATAATTAATTATTGTACCAGTAAATTAGTTTTGACAGTAGGTATTTGTAACTTGTGGCTTTTTAAAATTTTCTGAAAAGGCTTTTTTAATTTTTATGTAACCGGGTGGCTGCCGCCGCCCCTTTGGCTTGCCGCGCCCGTGTGCCCCGCACGCCTAGCACCCCCGGGTTGGAACGGCCCTGTGTGTGGTTTAAACACTTCTCATATTAAAAACTTGAAAAGAATGGAATTAATAACAGAAACATTATACCCCTTATAAATATTTCCTAATTTTGGTTACAGAAAACAATTTTATACAAAAAAGTGTACTGCGAGCTATAACTGATTGGTAATTGCCAAATAAAAACTCGCAACCTACTATCTACTGCTATGTAACTTTGAATTGAAGTCCCAAAACTTGCCATGGAAGAACATGATATTCATAATTGTTTACTTAATGTTTAAAAATAAAGTTTATATTTATTATTAGTTCTCGGTTGACCTTTGCGAAATAAAGACGTGTCGATCGCCGCTCTCTTATCATTAGAAGCCGGCCGAGTGAGTACAATTGAGTGCACGCGGTAGATATCGCGGTCACAATTTTTCAAGTTTAAAAATCAAATCCAAATATAAATTCATAGAAATATTGTAGACATTTATGCAGTAAAATGCTTCCAACCTGGCTTCTACCCGGTTCATCCAACAATCCCTCGAATAGCTGGAGCAATCTTCAACCGATGCAGAGTCAACCACCGCCAATGCCTAACTACTTAAATCAGATAAGTCAAACACCATTAAATCCTCACTCTACTCCCATGTACCATAATCAAATTCCAATACCTCCACCTATGCAATGTCTAACTCAAACCCCACTCACAAACACGCCCAACTCTAGTAATACTCATACATCAGCTTCATAATATCAACCCGCACAAACCCGCCACAACAACGAAACTGTGGACGATGTAAATATGAACACAGATCAAGGAACTGACGCCAACAAACATCCCTGGCAGACTATTACTAAAAAAAGAAAACTTATACGACTATCAACATCAACTGAAAATATGTCTGTAATTAACACGACAAATAAATATCAGGTACTCACTGAAACCGAGCCCAATGCTCAAACTGTAAATAATTCTAACGCAACTAACTCGAAAACCCCAGACCCCAGCCCCCCACCTGTATATATACACCGTGTTTCAAATTAACTCGGCACTATTACTATCTTTGTTATTACTGATTTTACAAAGTAGGTTAAATTAGCAAACTAGTAGTGTTTTTAGCGCTGATTAATATGCAATTAATAAAAAAACAATTGAATAACACATTTTCGAGGAAATTACAAATTTAATATTTTTGTTAATGGAACACCCTGTATATTTTTATTGTAAACGAAAGAGAAATGAATTCTCGACAAAAATTCTTATACACTCTTACATCAAAATACTTAAGATAAAGTAGATATTGACAATTGTATTATTTAATCAAGGTAGCCGTGACTTTCTAATACAATTATTTAACGGTTCAAAATTACATTAAATGTTCAAAAATACCACCATTTCCTTGAATGCACATTAAAGCTCTCCTATGAACGTTCCTAGTATAATAAATGAAGTGTATTCAGAAATCACGGCTACCTTGATTAAATTCATAGTCGTCAATATCTACTTTATCTTAAGTATTTTGATGTAAGAGTGTATAAGAATTTTTGTCGAGAATTCATTTCTCTTTCGTTTACAATAAAAATATACAGGGTGTTCCATTAACAAAAATATTATATTTGTAATTTCCTCGAAAATGTGTTATTCAATTGTTTTTTTATTAATTGCATATTAATCAGCGCTAAAAACACTACTAGTTTGCTAATTTAACCTACTTTGTAAAATCAGTAATAACAAAGATAGTAATAGTGCCGAGTTAATTCGAAACACGGTGTATATGGAGTAACAGACTTTAAAGCAATGACTGGCAACCTAAACCTAGTCATCGAAGATGAAAGATTTTATTCTAAATCATTATCCAACAACACGGTAAAGATAAACACAAAAACCATCGATGCATACAGAAAGCTAATCTCTCACTTACGACAAGAAAACATTGTACATCATACTTATCAGATCAAACAAGAAAGAGCCTATCGAATCGTCATACGTGACCTACACCACTCAATTTCTCCCCAAGACATCATGAAGGAGCTAAGTCAACTAGGACACCCTGTAAGAAATTTAATAAACATCCGACATAGAGTAAGCAAGGACCCATTGCCAATGTTTTTCGTTGACCTCGAACCCCAACCTAACAACAAAGAAATTTACAAAGTAGAATTTATCCAAAATACCAAAGTCAGAATTGAAGCACCCCGAATCAAGAACAACATAATACAATGCATATAGTCCGGGAGGCCACCGCAATAAACCTTACGTCATCTAACACAAGGATCAAATGTATAGAAAAATGAAGTTTGTACCTTCATTTAACTAAATTTCATGGGTTGCCATGTTTCATATGGCCGCAACTCTAGGCAACCTCACTTTGAAGATGTAAGAAGCGTATATATGGGTGGTCCATGAGGACTGGAAAACAGACCAACAGTAGATTCGTGACGCCAAAATATTACGATTTACCTAAAATTACCTTAGTCCAAAAGTTAATATTTAGGGAGATACAGGGAACTTTATTTCAATTTTCTTCTGTAATTTCTAACGCTTTCGGAATATTTTTATGAAAATTGGTGAAACTAGCTTTCTTGGGACGAGAAACAATAATCCGTCCTCAATTTGATTGTAGCATTTAAAATAACCTTATTTTTGCTATACCTAATACCTTAAAAGTACTTCAGCTTTTTTATACTTAAAGTTATGGCAAATTTAATTGAAACAAACAATTACCCCATCATTTTTATACGAAAAAGGTATACTTTTCAAATGTCACTAAAGTTAACCGTTTCCAAGATATGTGCTATTGAAGTAAGTGATGCTACATCTTATTCTGTTTTAAACATTTTCCAACGCAGTAGGCTTGCATTCAAAACAAAAAATTGGCATATTCTTGTCAAAAACAAGTGAGCAAGAGGTTACCGCAAGAAATATTACGTCATCTAACACATGGATAAAATGTATAGAAAAATGAAAAAAAAATCCTCGCATTTAAAAAGAAGAAACATCCCGAAAAGGTGAAACAAAAACATAATAATAATAAAAATAATTTTTATTCAGAACACATGTTTATACATGTGTTCTGAATAAAGTGCTACATTCAAATTGAGGACGGATTATTGTTTCTCGTCCCAAAAAAGCTAGTTTCACCAATTTTCATAAAAATATTCCGAAAACGTTAGAAAGTACAGAAGAAAATTAAAATTAAGATTTCGACTTTGACACCCTGTATCTCCCTAAATATTAACTTTTGGACTAAGGTAATTTTAGGTAAATCGTAATATTTTGGCCTCACGAATCTACTGTTGGTCTGTTTCCCAGTCCTCATGGACCACCCAATACGCTTCTTACACCTTCAAAGTCAGGTTGCCTAGAGTTGCGGCCATATGAAACATGGCAACCCATGAAATTTAGTTAAATGAAGGTACAAACTTCATTTTTCAATACATTTTATTCTTGTGTTAGATGACGTAAGGTTTTCTGCAGTGGCCTCCCGCTCTAATACGCTGCCAAGCATATGGTCACTCCAAGGCCTACTGCACGAAGCCCCATAAATGCGTCCAATGTGGAGGACCCCATGATAGTAAAACTTGCAAGAAGACTAGGGACACTCCTGCTACATGCGCCTTGTGCAACGGCGATCATTCCGCAAATTACAAAGGATGCACTATATACAGAGACTTAAAAACTAGAAATTTTCCAAAGCAGTCAAACATCAAAGTACCCATCATCAACACCAATCCAATAACATCCCTACCAACTACTCAGCAGTCCTCATATAATCCCCTCCAAAACTCCCCAAGCTACTCCCAAATCGCAAATAGAAGAACTAACAATAGCGATGAAACTACAGACAAACTTACCGCCTTCTTGGACGAATTTAAAAATATGTTTTCTCAATTGATAAGTCAGAACAGCATGATCCTAAACTTGCTTACTTCAGTCATCAACAAAGTAACACAATAATGGCTAACTCAATCAGAATAGCGGCTTGGAACGCAAATGGCATCAAAAACCATATTCAAGAAATAACCATATTTCTAAACTACAACAAAATCGATATATTACTTATTTCTGAAAGCCACTCCACATCTTATACAGTAATAAAAATACCACACTATAAAGTGTACTATGCTAATCATCCGGACGGAACTGCACATGCAGGCTCAGCAATCATAATTAGATCTGCAATTGATCATTACCAGTTGCCATCCTATACAACAAACAAAATTCAGTGCGCTTTGGTAAAAGTCAACCTTCTCCCCTGGCCACTAACTATTGGAGCCTTCTATTGCCCACCTAGGCATTCCATTTCATCTGACGAGTTTCAAGAACTTCTACTCCCACTTGAACATCGCTTTCTAGTAGCTGGAGACTGGAACTCCAAGCATACTGTCTGGGGTTCTAGATTAATTTCACCCAAAGGACGAGCACTTCTTGCTACCATACAAAAGAATAACCTAAGATACATGTCGACTGGCGAGCCAACTTAGTTATTGGCCAACGGACCTTCATAAAATCCCTGATCTGCTGGACTTCGCCGTTACTAAGGGTATCTCCGACACATACAGTAAAATTGAAAGTAACTTTGACCTAGACTCGGATCACTCCCCGATAATAATAACGTTGAGTACCAGTATTATATGGAAAACCTCACCACCAAGGCTTTGCACTGCTAAAACGAACTGGGAGAATTTCCAGCTGTTTATCAATAATAACATAAAGTTGTCACATAAAATGCACACATCTAGCGAAATCGACGAAACTGTAGAATACATCACACAGCTCATCCAAAAAGCCGCTTGGGAAGCGACCCCGTTCAATCACAAAAGTGCACCCGAAATCAAAAATATACCACTATACATAAAGCAACTAGTAGAAGAAAAACGCAGAGCTCGTGCTAAATGGCAAAGAACCAGAAACCCTCGACACAAGACTATACTAAACAATCTAACCCACCGACTTCGTAATGCTATCCAAGAAAACAGAAATGCAACATTCAATTACTATGTTTCTACACTTTCACCAGAAGATCACACTATCTGGAAAGCGACCAGAAAGTTTAAAAGGCCTATTACTCAAATCCTACCTATAAGAAAACCCGATGGAAGATGGGCTCGATCAAATGAAGATAAAGCAAACACTTTTGGGGAACATCTTGCTCAAGTTTTCACCCCATTTCCATCTAATAATATTAATTTTGATACAGAAATCGAAGAACATCTCAACACACCTGGACAGTTATCGCTACCCTTGAAGCCAACTTCACCGGCTGAGGTGTACAGAGAAATAAAATTAACTAGTTCATTCAAAGCCCCAGGCTATGACCTTATAGTAGGAAATATATTAAAACATCTTCCTAAAAAAGCGGTAGTACTCATAACAACAATCTACAACCGCATGCTTGCTATTTCCCACTTCCCTACTCAATGGAAATTTGCCGTAATTAATCATGATCGCTAAGCCTGGTAAACCTCCACAAGAAGCCGCATCTTACCGACCAATCAGCCTGTTACCACTATTGCACAAATTTTTTTAACGCCTGTTGTTACGCAGAATCAAAGACATAACACCTGCAGAAGAGCTAATTCCCACTCATCAGTTTGGCTTCCGCGAAGGACATTCAACCATCCAGCAATGTCATAGAATAGTCAACTACATCAAGGAAACTATCGAAGAGAAAAAACTGTGTGCTTCGGTATTTTTGGATATTCAACAAGCCTTCGACAAGGTATGGCATCGCGGTTTGTTATACAAAATTAAAAGGAAGCTACCTCCCCAAATTTTCCTCCTCCTAAAATCCTATCTAACACAAAGACACTTCCAAGTCCAATTCGAGGGAATATTTTCAAGCTATCAAAACATCAACTCCGGTATTCCTCAGGCAAGCGTTCTAGGTCCCTTCCTTTACCTCCTTTATACAGAAGACATTCCCACTACAGAAAACACCTTAATCACTACCTTCGCAGATGACACTGCAATACTGTCATCTGATACCGACGCGGATCAGGCATCTGAAAGGCTCCAGTCACACCTGAATCTCCTAGAAGGCTGGCTCAAACAATGGCGCATTAGGGTAAACAGCAGTAAATCAACACAAATTACTTTTACCATTAAACATTCTGCGTGCCCTCAAGTCACCATAAATAATAAACCCATCCCAATAAAAGCTGAGGTGAAATACCTAGGACTTCACCTCGATCAAAGACTGACCTGTAAGGACCATATAAAAGCAAAAAAACAACAACTCAATCTAAAGACAAAATGCATGCACTGGCTGATTGGACGCAAATCTCAGCTGACCTTAGAAAGTAAATTATTACTTTACAAAACCATTCTAACGCCTATATGGTCTTATGGGATTGACCTATGGGGATGCAGTAAGCCAGGGGTGCCCAACCTGTAGCTCGCGAGCCACGTGTGGCTCGCGGCCCCTTTTGATGTGGCTCATTTTATCAACGACGCATACTTGTAGGTGCTAAATGCAGTATCAGGTTTCACATTAAAAATATGTTTTTCCTGTATTTAATTTGTATTTGAATTCTTAACAAATATGAGAACAAGAGTAGATAATTACAAATATTCTTTAACATATTACAAATTTTTATTGTTTGTGCATTATATACGTTTAAAATTGAAATACTAAAGTGCAAAATATATTTGTGGCTCGCCTAAAATTTTTAAATTCTAAATTGGCTCGAGTCAAGTTAAAGGTTGGGCACCACTGCAGTAAGCCATCAAATACCAAGATTCTGCAGTCTTTCCAATCAAAGACCTTGCGTACCCTAGCCAACGCACCCTGGTACATCAACAACCAAACCAAATTGGCAATTGAACTAATTAAAAAAAAAAAAAAAATTATTATTGCGATTGAACTAAGCACTATAAAACCCGTATAGAGCATGTTTGAGTTTATTCGGTTTAAGAATTTTCTCAATCGTACTGCCCTTTTTAACAAAACAGCATTTTTTTGTCAGTTATGCGATGTTTTGACGGTATACACTTATACAGGTATTAGCTACTTGATGAACTCATAATACAAAACCGCTGTTCTCCATAAACTTTGTACTTCTTTCGAAGGTTGAAACGGACCTCTTTTTAGAAAATACATCTTGCAATATTTCTCTTGTCAAAACTTTATAGACCCCCACTAGCAATTGTTATTCTTTTTACTAAAAAAATGCTCAACAACACAAAATTATGACGTCATTAATAGAATTACAACTGTAAATAGGGATGTAGTGTTTACCAACAAGTTTGATATTTAGGAAACCTAAAATTAGTTACGTAGCCTTAATTACTGTATATCCAAGAAAAACATATCTACCAATCGGGAAAATTAAAACTTTGTGTTATTCCAAGGCCGCTTGTGGAGATCTATTTAAATTTTCCATTATCGATGGTATAATCTTTCATTATCTTTAATATTCTAAAAGTTCTTTTAAAGTACCTTTTTATCTATCGAATTAGTCACAAATAACTTAATACCAAACATGATTTTGATCGGTCATCCGTAGAAAATGATTTAAACTTTGCATTGCAAAACAAAATATATTGCCTAAATTTTAATTCATTGGATATACCATGAGATCGAAAAAAAAATGATTCTGAGCAGGCCTTGACTAGTAAAACACGATTGGCTACACTGGTTCTAGAATGCATATGAATTATAATGTGACAGTGACATTTCAAATGTAAGTCAGTTTTGCAATCTTGTTTCCAGAATTATTTAAGTTTATCGTTGTAATACTAGTGAAGGATCACATTTTGAACACCTACTCTAACATGTATTCATCTTAGTTTTCAGTTTGTTCCCTAAATAAATACTGTTTTGTGTTTTAATTTATTTGACATTTATTAACCTCTAACCTACTGCCACATTTTGAAATCAGTCTTGCCAATCGTGTTGTACTAGTCAAGGCCTGCTCAGAATCATCTTTTTTTCGATCTCATGGTAGAAAGAAGCCCTTTTATAGCGAAAGCTTAGATTAACGCTTTGACGAGCTAATTTAATCAAGCTAAACGTCTTTCACATTTATATTTACTAGAATTTTAAACGTAGTAATGATTAGCGTATATGGAATTTGGTTAGTTTTTCATTACTAGAAGTGAAGTTAAAATGAGTTCCACTAGCAATGTGCCCTTACATTTTATTGTGAATAACTTAATGAATTTTTTTCACTACTAGTGTTAGAAGATGTCGTTATTGACCTTATTTTCGAGCCCAGAAGATGATTCTCTCTCCTAGTGGTCAATAATTTTTTATTATTGACTACTGGTTAATAATAGAAACAATTGCTCTGCGCTCAGGTGCCTATTTTAAATATGTTTTACCCAAATGTCAATTGAAATTAACCTCTCTCCTTGTTTTCAAGCAAGGCTATTTGATTTTTGTGGGTATTTAGAAATAAATATACGCATCTGTCATTTTATTTTTTATTTATGTAAAAATGATTAATTAAAAGGAATAAAGGTGCTAGTAGTGAAAAAAATAGTATATAAACCACGGTAGAGAAGACTTTTCTCAGCCTCACAACTTATTTCCCTCCATGCTTCGCATGTCGGGAAATAATACTGCTCGGCTGAGAAAAATGTCTTCTCTACCTTGGTCTATCATATACTATTATCTAGTAGTAGTTTTTTTTTTTGTATACATAAATAAATATCTTGACTTAAAGGGTTGACAATTACGCTAATAAAATTGTTTCCCAATTTTGCAGGATTTTCCCTTTAATGGCCCAATTTCAATAAGAAAATATGAACACCACCGGCTTCTTTTTTATATGTGATTGTACGATAGGTTGTAAGTAATTTTGGATAAAATTATTAATCATAGAAAAACGTGTATACCTACTTATACATCACTACCACTCGTATTTGCCATAAAGTTTTAAAAATATGAAGAACCACAGGAAATTCTAGGATTCAAATATTTAAAAACTCCAATTTTAAAGCTGTGAGTACATGTTTACAAGCAGATAAAACCCAAACTGGTTTAAGAATCTGAAAAAAAAATTCTTGGAAGGATTTTGTAAGTGGAGTTGCCTATTTTATTTTACCTTAGGCGCAACATGGATTTTTGTTAGCAATCCGGAAGTATACTTGTTCTTGTAAAAAAAAAAGAAAAACCAGAAACAACAAAAAAGGTTTATTTGTAATATAATTCTAATGAAAGTCCCTTGCAGGTAAATTTAAGATCTAACTTTCAAGCTTAAACTCATTATTTATCCCTCTTAAAGCAAAGCTAAAGCGAAAATCGAAAATTATTTAATTTGTATATTATTCTTTAGAGCTAACTCAGTTAATAACGAATGAAAAAAATAAAGGGTCTTTACGAGGAGGTTAGCCTTAAGTTTGAACAAAGGGTATATAAAAATAGAACAATTATACCGGGTGTTTGACTTAAGGGGCGAACATAGGGAAATAGCATGGGAAATCGTATACAGTGCAAATTTTGTTACTACGAACATAGCAGATGATATGACCAATTTACAAATGCCGAAAATTTGACGTTGACAGTTAAAGAACTAGTCATTAATTGATACAAAAATTACGTCGGCCTTGGCGTCTTTTTGGGTATACGTAAATTGGCCTTAATTTGCCTATGTTCGCATTTCATTGATCATATTATCGTCTGCTATGTTCATTGTTCATAGTAACAAAATTTGCACTGTATATGCAGATTCCTGCTCCCTGTTTGAGTTGATAGAATTGAGAGTGGCATCAATCGAAAGACAAAAAAAATACGCTTAATTTGATACTACTTTACTTGAATTTATTGCGTGTTTAAGAAAGAAATAGCTTAAGAACCACAATAAATAATTTGCATTTTATTCACAAAAAGCAGAGCAGCCATGATAATTTGAAGTTTTTTAAATCACGAACTGTGCAAAAACTGACGCCAGTATAAAACGTTTTGACAATAAATACCCTCTCCTCATTAAAATATTCAACATTACTATTCATAGTAATTAAGTAGATGTAGATACGTGAATTGATAACTGACAGAAAATAAAATTTACTTTGGCATAAAGAAACTTCAAATTTGATCGTGGCTGCTCTGCTTTTTTTGAATAAAAGCAACAAATTCAAGTAAAGTAGTGTCAAATTAAGCGTATTTTTTTTGTCTTTCGATTGATGCCACTATCAATCATATAAACTCAAACGGGGAGCAGGAATCTGCATATATACGATTTCCCATACTATTTTCCCATGTTCACCCCTTAAGTCAAACAGCCGGTATGTATAATAATATAGAAACACAAAGTAACCTACGAATATTCTATAAACTTCGTAAACATGATAAAACAAACGAATCCGTTAAAAACGTAATAATTTTCATCTGTCGCCATTATTATCTGTAGTAAAGCATTTCAAATCTTATTTTCAGATAACTGTGCTTTATTCTTGTTCTTAAATAACCCTAATTAACGTTTTGTAAAATTACCAAGAGTTAAAGCTTTAACTTTTCATGGGGAGATTCAGTTCACATTTCACTCAGATTATTTTGTTAATTTAACACCATTTGCTATCGTTTATTTTTACCTAATCGAACGAAGAGAATGATTTTAACGAAAAATTCCATTTTAAAGTAATTTTCTCTCTCTAATTAACTAAGTCCAGTCGTAGACAGTTTTCTAATATTTAACAAACTACTTACAACCAGTTTTATAATTATTTGGTCTTTTACGTAAATAACAAAAAACATTATTGTAAATCGATGATAAACTATCGAGAATTTATCGTTAGAGAAATTTACATTTCGCTTATTAGAAAAAAAAACCATTAATTATATGAAATATGCATATAAATTGTTTAGCTGTCTTGCACGAACTCACGTTAATTAGTAACTACTAGCCATTTTTGTATAATTGCAAAACATCAATGCGAATTAAATCGCCATTTGTTTTCTTAAAGCTTGAACTTTAATATTAATGTTTGTCTAAAATATTTAATGACATAGTTTAATAAACAATTTGTGAATACTGCCAATATCAAATAATCTAATTTTATTAGTCAGTTTGATATTTTTTAGACTTCACAAATATTTTAGTTTATACATCCTTGGACATAATGTAAAAAAGTTAAATGTTAAAAAGAATTACATTTAGTTACCTTTGCATGTGAACTTTTAGGTGCCACTACATTAATATTGGTATTGCATTATCCAGAGCTGTCATTAGTTAATTGTAAAATTAAAACATAAACTAATTCACTTCAAATAGTTTTAATTAAATTTGTTAATACAATGCAAAATTTACACTGTGCAAGAAAACATTTTATGATTGAGGCATATTTTATGTTATTCTTCCGTCTACTAACACAACAGCATTGCGCGAGAACGGTACGTTTTATTCTACATGGTAAATTCAAAGCATACTAGATGTATTTCATTTTAAGACACTCGGTATAAAACTATCACGTAAATATAATTTAAAATTACAAATAAACGTATTTAATAAATTTTACTATTGTAATTTATTTTTAACATTTTTCAAAGTGCATTAACAAAATAATGATTAATAATAACACAATAAGTAATTCAAAATAAATACAATATAAAACGTAAATTCACAACGACCAACGTAAACTGATGTTAACTACGAAATATGTGCAAACTTTATATTGTATAATATTATAATTTCTTAGGCTAATTCTCCTAAAGCCTTTGTAACAAAGGAATTTTCGTTTCCCTATTAAATGTTGAACTTATGTATTATTGTAAAATTAATTTTTTTACAAACGGTTTCTGTAATTTTAATTTTGCAAAGAACTTCTCTATTTCTACTTATTTTTTATTTTCTTTGTTAAAATAAAATGAATACCAAACGACTTAATTTTCTTTTGTATAAATTTATTTTGCTAGGAAATGTTGTTTTTGGCAGCCAATTTAGGAATCCGCAGTTTCTTGATTTTTGAATATCTGTCTTTCATTTAATGTTTTCATTGAACAAAACTACGCAAATTAACATTTTTTCTGTCTGCTTTTTGCAGTGAAAAGTGTTATGACTTTATTATTAGCTATGTTTTGCTAAGCATCTACCTAGAAATTGCAACAAATTCTCTGAACGGTACAGCTGTAAACATTGTTATATTAATATTAAACATATGTTAAAACTATTATCAAATATGACTTGCCGGTGTTACTTTATATTATTAAATACACTGACCGGCAAAAAAATCCGGCCACCCTGAAATATTTTATAAAGGGTTCCCTTAACCGCATATTTTATAACTAAATAAAGAGCTAAGCTGATTTTTCTTAGTTATCAATGTTTTAAGATGCTTGTTCCATTCCAAAATACCCCTAGTTTTAATGTTAACAGGCGAGATTCTCTTCTCAACAGCATTAACATGTTACCGTAAATCACGGTTGAATGACGTAATTCAGGCTCGAGGAGGACATACAGGCTAATAATAATTTACCAGAAGGTCCATTAAAAACAGCCACCTTTATTTTTTTTGCAATTAAAAGAAAATCGATTTTTCACTGTTTCTTTTTTTTCAAATTAAATTTATTTCTGAGTTTATTTGTCTTATTTTCTTAGCTAATTTGTGCATGCCGTATCAACAATGAATGGTTCTTCAACCTAATGCCAATCCTTAGTTAAATTAATGAACGTTTAAGTGTTTTTGTGAAATATTTCAAGGTGGCCGGTTTTCTTTGCCGGTCAGTGTAGAATGAAAGTTCAAAAAAAAAATTAGCATTTACTTATTTAAAAAATTCGTTAATGAATTAACTCTTAACTCTAAAATTCCAAAGCTCATTTGTTCTAAAATTAAAACGCATTTTCAAAATCAATAAGTTAATCTTCAGTAGATGACATGCTACCACTTTGTGAGAAGAATAGCTTCCTATGTACTTTGAATACTTTTAGTTGGTTTAAAGCTTCTTCAGAATGCCACAGGCTCGAATTTAGGTTTAAAAGCACAATGGATTTTTGCGTAAGTTAATTTGACAATTACGTTGTTTGTTACAAGCTTTTAGCTCAAATTGTGAACCGTTCGATCAAGAATGCTTCAATTGTTTCCAAAAACGAAGCTAATTTGTGTAGTATAGGTCTTCTAAATATTTAATATTTGAAATAACTCTAATCATTTAATACATTTTGCTTGGAAATAGTTTATGCATTTTTAAGGCCGTTTATTTGTATTAATAATTTGGTTTTCGCCACTTGATAGTTGTACTTTTTGCTTTGAGTTTATAAGTTTTTAACATAAGTTGTTCTTTTTTCCGTATTAGGGAACATAATGTAATTTCGTGTAAGCGAAGGAAACAATTTTATTTCACTAATCTCTTTAGGAACATTGTCAGCGACAAATATTTATACTTAAGGGCTTCCTTTAATGTCCCTGTTTTCCGAGGCTACGCTTCAATGTTATTGCCTTATCTTTTACAAAGTAAACAAATAGAATTAAGCTTTCAGCATGTCGTGTCGTCAGAGGCGACTAGAAGAGCAAAAAGAATAATTTCGACGCACGGAGTTGCTATTGTCCATTCCTTTAGAAGCAATGCTATCCAATTACGAAAGACAGCCGCTCGAGAAACATTTCTAAGTTCCTCTAATCTATTGTTGTTTTTTGCAGGGATTGTATGGCGCAGAGTTCCGAAAAAGGGAACGGTCGCTTTATTATTTTCACGCCGGTTCGTTCCTGCTCATAATATTAATCTTCGTACAAAAGTTTTTTTCTCGTTATTAACGTTAACTTCGCGGCGTAATCCGTTAATCAGTAACAAAACCTCACGTCACTAAAAGCAGCTCGGAGGAAAAGTGTGAAAACATAAAATATTCCTAATGTAAAACTCGGAACGTATTCGTAAACGGGTCACGTTGTTGTGTGGATGAAGCCTGATCCCAGAACTCAACTGAATTCGAAACCAAACGTCCGAAACTGTCAGACGAAATAATCAGAGATTTTTTTTATATACAGTCCGTCCCCTCTCCTTGTGGCTTTTAGTACGAAATAAAGGATAAAACGGTACAGCATATACCTCGAGGTAATAATAGCAACGTTTGTAGACTAACAATAGGTAAATTAACATTCCGAATATCCTCCGCAAGCGCTTCCGGCAATTTGCACCTACCGTGGACATATATTTCGTGCTTATACCTCGCTTAAAGTACTCATAGTGCAGCTCCCTTTATTAATTCTTGATGATCAGATTAATTAGATTGTGCACTATTCTTGGTCGGTCTTTATAAACGGAACTTTATGTACTCGTTAATCGGATACATTGTCTTAGTTGGTCATGCACTCTTTAATGAGAATTTTCACTTCGCAATTACGTTATTGGCAATTAGAAAATCTATTAATTACACTTCCACTGGAGTATTTCCTACACAGGGTGTTTCTTGGTTACGTGGAGAAAATTCATTGACATGTTCATTTGCCTTAAAATTTGAAAAGACAAGATGTTTCTATCAACATGCGCCCGCAAGTTTTTTGTTTTTGAAATACAACGAGATGAAAAATAATTGCAAAATATGTCAATTTCAAAATATGTCAATTTCAAAACCCCGTTTTTTGATCGGTGAAGTACCACCTTTGTACCGTTGAATATGAAAAATGAAACGGCACTGTGCTTTTGTTCAGTTTTGATAGGTTTTTTGAAGATGCTGCAAAAAGAAGACACGGCTGAAATTCTACAAAAATATGGCTGTACCTGCTCTACTATAGGTAGCAAAACATGGGTCATTCGTAAGAAAGATAGAAGCAAAATTCAGGCGCTAGAGATGAAATTCTTGAGAGAAGTTAAAGGCCGCATAAGACTAATATTAATGAATCTCAATGTATACTCTCCACAAAAAACATTAACGAGTACCGTAACGACTTGTATCAGCATTTAAACAGGATGGGAGAAGAGCCATTGCCCAAACTAGCGGTACAGAACCAGCACAGAGGGGGACGCAACGTAGGACGTCCAAGGAAAAGATGGAGCGTTGAGCCGGAACAGCCCAGAAAGCCTATACCACGAAGTACCATATAAATTCCGGTGCTTTAAAATATTGTAAAAAAAAAATTGATCGGGGGTTGTAAATGTCATCCCCTTATAAGGATATAGCAGGACGAAAGTTTTTTTTAAGGGGCCTTCTATTTAGTAGAAAACGTGCACTGATTTTAATGTTTCTATCTATGTCCAAATCTGAGATCAAAAATACAAACCAAATTTTTTACTGAATCTTTGAAAATGCGTAACTCTTCAAGAGGACGTTTTAGGATACAAGTTTATATTAAAATTTTAGCTCAGCAATTACTTCCTGAATTTTCTTTACATACTTGGGAAACGAGCTGTATTATATTTGAGTTTCTCATTTCAATAAGTCCTTCTTCTTCTGAAGGTGGCATGCCCTTTACTGGGTGTTACCGTCTTCTCTCCATAATTTGTAGTTTATAGTGTGCGTGTCAAATAGTCTACAAACGCAGGGAACCAACAGCTTTACGTAACTACTGCAAACAAGACTTACTAGATAGAAATACCTTGGTGGTTTCCCATTCATTGTCTTCCGAGGGAGGCGATCAGTTGGGGAATTCCTATAGCAGACATTCACGTACAGTACTTAACTGCAAATTAGAAGATCTGCAGTTAAAATTTGAAAACACGCGTACATGCTAACGACAGGTCGAGGCCTACACACTAAAAGAACGATGATAACCTTATAACAACTGACATGCAAATTTGGTCGCCAGTCCAAATCGAACAAAAAATTTCGTTCAAGACTGCAGTTTTTACAATAGCTGATCCAAGTATTTTTTTTATTTTTTTTTATACAATTCGTGAGAACGTATCGACAAATTCCGTGTTGATGGAAAATAAAGTCTCAATTATATTCAAATCGGCGCGAAAGAAGCAAAGCTTCATCTTCCAATTATATAACACGGTTGATGAAAGTGCGGCGGTAAATAGAGTAAAATAAATAACGTCAACAATTAAATAGTGAGAAAATCATTGTTCAATAATTTATGTGCCCACATTATGGAATCAAGAAGAGCCTGGAGTTTCAGTATCGAATATTAATATTGATGCTAGCGACGAAGATATGCATAGTGGTGTAGATATGAAAATTGAAAAGGGAAATAGATAATCGTAATAAAATTTAATGCCTAATAAGTCATGTACCTATGTATAAAACTAATACACATGATTGTTTTAAATAAATGTAAGTTTAATTAGACAAAATGTTCTTGCCTTAAAACTTTTCCTGTAGTAATAATAGTATATTATAATACAAGTGTGTAAGAAAGCCTTTAAAGTACGCGCGACGGGTTTAAGAACACGCGGCAACGCCGAGTGTTTTTAGCGGCGCAAGTGCTTTAAAGGCTCTTATACACGTGTATTATACGCCATTTTTTTATTATACCTACCTGTACTGCATTACATTGTAAAAATTAGAGTAAAAACTTGAAAAATTTAGATCACATTTAGATCCCATCACGTTGCATAGAGATGATTCGCAGTTGTTGTTTGGTTGCTATGTAAATTTGTTATAAAACGTTGTTGTTACCTAGGCAACTTTAAAACACGGCGTGTTTTAATCGTCCTTTTTCGCACGCTTATTAGTTTGAAATACAAAGATTATGATGCAGGTATAATAAAAATAGCTATTTATGCAACGAGTTGCAAAATGATGGACTTTTTATCACCAGGCGTGAAATTGTTCGTCGAGGCGAAGCCGAGATAAACAACACGCCATGTGATAAAAAGACATGTTTTGCAACGTGTTTCATACAAGATTTTATCCAATTCAGATAACAAAATTTAAATGCCACATCTTCTTAAAAAAGGAGTTGGGTCATCGTGATAAAATGGGAGTGATAAAATGGGAGCATATTTTGTAACTAGTTACAAAATGAACCACTTTTCACAACTAAAATCAATGTCGAAATGTTGACATTTCGTAACTGAATTGGATAAATAATTTTTATAGATCTCCCAATTTTGTTTGGCCTCGCTAACTATATCGCGACAAGAACCATTCAACTTTGCTCTTCTTCTTCAACGACCTTGTACAATGTTGTTGGTGTCTAGAATTTCAGAATCCACATAAATTTTGGGAATGTAAGAATTATTGGCGTTTTCCTTAAAGAGTTGTGTGATGTAAAACAACGTCAGCTAATACAATTTGATCTAGATTTTCTGGTTGGCTAAACTGCCAAAAGCGTTTTCTACAGTATGTCGAGCACGACTCAATCTGTAATTCTTCCTTCGTAAACTACTACCCGCAAATGGCTTGACTACATTTTCATACAACGCAAGACATCAAACGCCTCAAAAGTTAAATTTATGTTATTAACAGTCTCACTGTTAGAAAGTAGGTGGAGTTTATTCTCAAATAGTTTATCAAAAAATGTTATGTTATCAATAACACCTCCATCCACAATGCTGAAATATTAATTGTAGTTGGACCATTATGAGAAGGCTCTACTAAGTACTTGGAAAATTCCGTCTACTTTCATATTCTTTTGCTATTTATTGCCATTCTTCCAATGTATTGGGGTACTAAAAGTTAAACATTTTCATTCAATTAGGTGAACTTCTAACATATACACCATTGAATTCTAGAGGAATAACACAGTTATACAAATATGGGTTGTGTTGAGTTTTAGCTATATTTATTGTTAGTCACATAAACGCATTTAACACGAAATAAGCTAACGTTAAAATTTAAAAATACACATTTCCAGTTACCTTAATCTGGAAACGTTTTTGCTCGATTTAAATTAATTTTAACGAAATTTCTTTCTTTTGATTTTAGGGCTGGTTATGATCTGTTTAGTAATTGTTAACATTTAAAGTTTTATTAACCTTTATATGGCAATTGCCGCCGACAATGATGTGTACAAATAAAATACTAAAATTTCATATATATATTCAGGAAGTGTTAGCACTGAAAGGGCCATTTTACCTGGTTCACTTGTACCTGGAATTCCTCAAACCTGAAGAACTTCCAACGCACAGTGCTAGTAGAGCTTCATCGTCTACCACAAGGTCCACAAGAAAATTAACAAAAAGAAATCAATAGAGGACATAATCGACAAGGTTTACTAAATTTTACTTTCATGCAATGAGGTGAATTTGATACCATACATAGGAAATAATGTTGTGCAAAAATTGCGGTGCATGGATCAAGGTCAACGCTTATACTGAGCATTAATAAATACTTCCATTTTTTACGCGAATGAAAAATCCCAATGATACCACTGAAACTACCACTAACGCAAGAAGTAACTCCTAATTTCAGCAGTTTGCAGATCCATCGACCCCTTATTTTGATTCTATAGAAACCCAACTCGGAGAAGAAATTGGAAATGGTATCAGCTTATTACCCTTCTACTGAAACAGAAATTTTACCAAGCCAGTTCCCAATAGAAAATTTACCTGAATTTGTTAATATCAAGAAACATAATGTACTAACATTATACTACACGCATAAAAAAAATGATGTATTTAAAGTTAAATAGCATGTTGCTCGGGCGTAATAGGTATGGGATTTTTTTAATTTAATAGCTTTTTGAAACATGTTTTATCCAGTCTCGGATAATTTTTCAGATCTTACTTAGCAACTTAGCGCTGCATCGCAAGTTTCTTATAAGTGACATGTGGGAGAAGTTATCTATCTCTAACAACCACTCCCTCACCCAAAATCCCTTTTCTGCTTTCTCGAAGCCAAGAATCGAATGTCTGATTCCGAAAGCAAGATTCAAATCTTCGATTCCGAACTCGAGAATCGAACCTGAGTCAATAGTTCAGATTCGAATCTTTGACTTCGCGTATCATGTTCAATACAAAAACATGTTCAAAATTCTAATTGTGGCTTAAATTTCAGTATTTGAATCTCCAATGCTGGCTTCCAAATTTATATTTCTGCTTTTAGGTCCAAGGTTATGTATTATATTTATGTATATGATAGCTTACTACTTATTATAATGACGTATTATTATATTAATATTTGGATTTGTAATTTCAGGTTCCAAGTGTACTTAAGTATATACCACAAATATGTTTAATTCAAAATTAACTGAATGATTTTCGAAATTTACAACATTTCTTAATTGCAGAAAGTAATTAAATTGCCTTTGTTGTAGAAATGCTTTAATGGAATTTATGATTACTTTAAAAATACATATACATAATTATACATATATGTATATAAATAAAATCCAAGATTTATTTACGATGCGTGTGCCTTGAACCCTACAAAGTTTTAGCGATAAAATATCAAACATCCTTGTTTGTAGTGAAGTATGAAAACGAGCTGCAGATCCAGGCATGCCTATATTTTAAACAATTCACGTCAGCATGTTTGGTTTACTTGTTTATTATTAATTAATCATTGATTCCGATATCTGAAAATGTGGAAATCATTCTTTTTGATGCTGATCATAGTGCTATTTTAGTTAATCTTGATAATCAAAAAGTTAATATTCTTCTGGTATTAATTTTATCGTAGAAAATAGAGGCTTTTATTGTGGAAATTTATGAAAATCTTGGCGGCTTTGTCCTTATGTTACCTAGAAATATTTTAGAATTTAAATTAGAAAATTAAACTCGATAAATGAAGCGTTTCTTTACAAAGCAAAAATGTGTTACAGGCATTGGATTTTAACTAACTAATTAGACCTGTTAATAAAATACTTAAACTAGCACCTGTAAAATTATTGTCTTAAAGCAAGATCTTGAGAAACATGTTGAATTGAAAATTACGAAACAAGACTTTATACGGCCCTTATGAAATTTAATAGGAGTAGAAAACTAGACAAGATTCTGGATACTTACTTTTGACCTTGACGACATCACTAAATGAATTACAAATTCCAAGGGAATTGATGAGATTAATTAAGATGCCATAAAATGCGACACAGGATGGTGTATGAAATGTCCAAATAAGTGATGTAATAATGCAAGATGATGCCTTCCGTGTAGTACATACAACAATATGAATATGACTAACCCTTGAAAGCATAGTGAATAAGGTAGAAGGTCCGAACAGCATTATAGGCTATGAAACACATTTGATTAATATAATTATTATACAAATTAGCAGAATATGTTAATAACTTGCTAGTGGTAATGTCCTACTAAAGCCAACATAGTAAAAGTTACAAATAAACCAGGATAAAAGAAAAACTCTTACATGGATGAAGATAAGCCTACACATATTTTGAAGGTTTATTTTGGAAAGTTCTTGACATATTTTTTGTTAATGGTTTTACCTTTAATTTTTAGCAACTAGTGCGAAAATACCCACGAAAAAATGAAAAACTAAGAATCTTCCAGTGAACTAGGTACCACCATGCAAAAAGAGGCTGTAACTTTGAACCGGTATAAACGTATAAATATTTAGGAGATCTAATTAACAGCAAAAACGCAAAGGCGAGGACATTACACGTTAATTACAAATCATTCTACAATTACGAGGGATGTTCAAGTCAGAATCGGAATTTTTAGTTTTCTTAAATTCTGGTTGCTACAAAGCCATCGAACTTTTTTCTTATTAAAATTTTGTCCTTTCTTGACATATTGTTGGAATTAAATCACCAGTTATTCATTTGTTTAATAAAATTGTTGAATGTTGAACAAGTTCTGTTCCACAAAGAATAATCGTAAAGTTTTTAGTTGGAGAAGGGGTGCAACTCTCTGAAATTTTGGTGAGACTTTCTACACAGATCTAGGAACATATTTATCTAATGCTCAAGTTTATGATTTTGCAAAATTTTCAAAAACCACGAGAAGGTGTAATCCGCGTACTTCCACCGCTGTGAATGAAATCAATTATGGCACTCATCAGGAGTAATATTCTAATTTTCTTGAACATCTTAGAACTGTCAACGCTGAATATTACAGCAATTCGCTGCAAAACAAAGTCAAGCCAACTTTTCTCTCAAAAAGGCTGAATTCTTCAGCCAGCAGTGTTCGTTTACTCCGCGACAATGCTCGCCCCCACACGGCGGCAGCCACAGCCCGAACTTTACAAAACCTTCACTGGGAAGTTTTTCCACATCCGCCTTATAGATTACCATGCGACTTTTATCTGTATGATTCCTTGAAAGTGCACCTAAGCGGCAAAAAATTTGACTCCAATTAATGCTATTATCGAAGCTGTGCATTTATAACTGCAACAACAACCAAAAACCTTCTGTTAAAAGAGAATCGGGAAGCTAGTGAAAAGATTGAAAAAGTATATCGCGAAAGATGGGGACTATGTCGAGAAATATGAGTTACATTTGTAACGTTATTGTTTTGTTTTTCTTAATAAAATGAAAATTCCGGTTATGAGTTGAACATCCCTCGTATAAGACAGCACGTGAAGTTAAATACGAGTAATAAAAGGATAAGAAAGGTGCCTAAAATTACAATACGTAAAAGACCAATAACAACAGTATTAAGCTACACTATAGATAAATGACTTTAGTTAAAAGCCACAAAAACAAACTACGTAAGTTAAAAAGGAAATTCCTTAAGCTAAACTTGAATAATTCAAGCCGTGAATCACAAACTCTTGAATAACGTTGAAGAAGACATAGTTAAGGAAATTAAAGGAGTGAGAGCCAGTTAAATAGTTAGGTCACCTCGAATGAAGTGAAAACAAGAGAATCATTAAGCAAATTACTCGAATGCAAGAATGAAAGAATGGTATAAAAGATTAAAAGCAAATGCCGGAAATGGTAATGAATTAAGGTGTGAATACAACGGGGGTGGCAGACTAGAACAAAAAAGCGGTAAATAATAATAATGATAATAATAACAAATCAAGGAAACTAGCTAAGACATACAATGAAGCAAACGAAGACATATGAAAACCAAGGCATTTTAAAAAACCAAAAGTGAAAAATAAGTAAAAGTGTTATGTAGGTACTGTGCTAAAAAATCGGGATATTTTAAATTCTTTTCCTTAAAAAAAAAGGGTAAAAATGTAAGGAAAGAAGCAAAAATGAAGTTCTTCTTCCTTAGTTTGATCCTCAATATCGTCCTTAGTTTTTGCAAATTCAAAATATTTAGAAACCATAAAGACAAGGAAAATGTACTTTGGGAAATTATTTTAAAATCTTTCGTTAGTAAATAATCAACGTGCAGTGTAATTTATGTATTAGTCTACATCTACATCAATGAAACCTTTTCTAAAACTAGCTAAAATCTAGGCATGTTTAATTTACTTTACTTAACATATTTTCTAAATTCCAGCAATTTTAGGATAATCAAAAGACAAAAATAATTTCCTACTTCAGCTATTTTGTCATTAATTTAATTTAATCCACCCCGTTTGGAAAAAATGCACACTCATTTTTAATAACTAAATGTACCCAGTAATTTTCCAATAATGAACAAAGCCATTTTGTGAATAAACGCCAATCAAAAGGCAGTCTGATTAGTGCTAGCCTTAAAATTTGATAGGTTCTTCGCTTACAAACTGCTCACTAATAGGCCATTTGGTCGGAGATGATATTCGAGAGACCATCAGTAATGACTTATGCTATAAAAAATGAAACAAGAAGAAGCGCTTTGTATTAACTGTCATCTTGAACGTGAAACCAATGTCTTCATCAATGTTAAAGTGCTTGCTACCATCATATAAGAGAAACTAAATCCCTGTTTTAAAAAATAATTAGTCTTAATATAATTCCTAATGTTAGGGTAAAGGGGGTTTTGTTGTCATTTTTTCGCCATTTGTCAGGAATAAGTTCGTTTATTTATTAGTTAGTTATGTTAGTCGGTTATTTAAACTCACCGTTAACCTCCCGTCATACGTAAAGGGCTGGACAGAAATTGAGGGGCATAGACAAACAGTGAGTGCGACACCCATGCAGCTCCAGTAGCGGTGCATTCGTCATTGCCATAAAACAAACGTAACAATTACTGCTTTGTAAAACTCACCACTTCAAGGTGTATTCACTGGGAGTTAGGTGATTCCTCACTGGATAAAGGTTTACACCTGCTACTACTTATTAGGATCCCTATCATCTTCTTCCCGGTTCACCAAACACCTGGATCTTCCAGAGCTACCTCAGAGCTCCTCTTCTTCCTACCCCCGGAGCCACCCAGCATCGCGTGTAGTTAATGTCAAACAGTCAATAGGGGCCTTATTCACACTCTCAGCAATATGATAATTGTGAATCTCTCCAGACAACTCTCATGCACTCTATCGCAAAATCTAACTGGGGCCGCACAAGTACAACAAGAAGTAGCTCCACTCCCCACCAGTACCTCTTTGTAATGATCTTTCCGGTAAGCTAATCCTTCGATTAGATATGCGCAACATGCAAGCTTCTCACATCACAATAACAAGCACTAAGTCAGAGGTACCACTTTATTATTATTTCACTTCAATTACCGCTACTATAAACGTAATTCTACCGTCAGGTGTGCTGCCACCCCTGATACTGTATTAATCGTCCATTTCTATCGGTTATCGGCGGACACACACAATGGTCTCCATGTATGTGCCTTAAGTCTGTATGTGTTTTTTATGCTTGGGCCAACCCTTTGGATAATTTACGGCTTTCGTCTGGGGAATAGTAAACTAGGGCATTGGTAACTTCTAAAACTGATTTTTATTAATTGATAATACAGCATATCGATCTCCATCTAGCGGAAGGACACCCCAAAATCACAGTTCCTGGTCCTCCAGGTTGAGGGTTGAGATGATGGGCCAGCAACCCATTCTCTGGAAAATTTCTCTTCGAAGAAGAACCGCTAAAAATACTAACTGATAATACAACATGAATGTAAATAAACGCATACTAACACTATCTATTACCAAAAGTAAACTAAAGTAAAAATAACATTCTTTTAAATAATTTTAGCAACCATCGACCTTCTTTCCTTTTTCCGTTCGAATTGTCTGAATTTCTTATTTTTCTTTTGCGAAAAGTAGGTTATCCAGTTTATGCTTAATTGAAAGCACTGAAATAAAAAGCATGTTTTTCGAACCAAATTGTATATAAACTTATTCCATTTCCCATCGCAATTCGGTCCCCAGTGTGCGTTCCATGTTTTTAATATAAACAGTGAATAAAAAATCATACGTATATTTTCTTTTTTCTGTAAACGGCTTCACTATTTTATGCTTCCGAAATGTAGTTAACTGTCATTCAGTTGTGATATATGTAAACCACACAAAAAAGAATGTTTCTGGTGTATTCTTTTTTTGTTTATTACATTTTAGAAATGTGTCGTAAAAATTTGTTTAAATATGTAGGAAACCTTCAACAAAAACTCCATAAATAAATAAGGACGCAATTTTCTGTTGTGGATTAAGCAACCTAAAATTCCATTTAGACGAAGTTCTATTAAAATAACATTTTTATTTTTACACCTTAATTCAAAAATATTATTTTTTCATTTACCTAACGTGGCTACATTTGTGTAAAATTTAAACTGTACTTTTAGACCAGCACGTAAAACAAGGTGGAATAACAAACAACAACTAATTTACTAAATTGTTATTTTTCGTAAATGGCCCCTCTTTTAATGAACAGGTCTGACAACCGTAATAAAAGTTTGTTAAAAGTTTATATTGGGTTCACGCCATAATAAAGCCTAACCTTAAAATTTAAAACCCCCAAAAGACTGTACATAATTTACATAACTTTCCACTTTAATATCGTGACATTTCTATATACGAAACCACTAAATTTTAATATAAAACATCTAAAGCCCACTTCTGTTTTAGCATACCATTAAAAATAAATTGGTTTTGCCTTACGTTTACCCTGGTGGTTTTCTCCTCATTTAACAAAAAGAAAACCCAGACATTAAAACAAAAAATATATAAATAATTCGACAACAATTCGTTTCTTAAGGTCACCGAATGAATAATAAATCCGATTTTAATTTAATGACTCGCTGAAATTCGAAAGCACCGGGTAATACTTTAAAACTAAGAGGATTTGCTTGTAAGAATTTGGGATATTTAAATAGAAAAGTTTCGGAAAATGTACAAAAAAGAACGAAATTATTTACGATTAATCAAAAAATGCGTAAACAGCAAAACCTTAACGTTAACGCGACACAACAAAGGCATAAAAAGGAAAACAGGGAAACCCTTACGAAAATCTTATCACTTAACACCCCTGTCACGAACTGTCTAGCTTACCCAACCGCGTGAGGTCACAATCAAATTTTTATGTCCTACACCTTCGAAATTCAGGAACGCGGTGTTTATTTAGTTTTATGTGCGAAAAGGACTAAGCTTGGTTTTACACTACCAATTACGCATACGGGTTACGGACGTTTTGATTTCAGGAGGTGCTTTTACTTCTAAACAATTTCGGCGTTCCTATGTTTTTTACTCCTTTTTCAGTCACGCATTAGACGAAAGTAAATTGTGTCCCGAAACCTGGGTTTTTCGTTGAGTATCGTGTTGCATTTAAATAAACGTTCGAAAGTAAATTAACAGCTAAGGATGTTACCGCGTTTGGCTATTTCAATAAAACTGAAAATAAAGACCGCATCCCTGAAAAGTTCATTTTGTTACAGAATTGCTTAGAAACTTTCACGACTCAAAGCAAAAAAAAAGAAAGCATTTACAAAGAAGGTTAATTCACAACCACCAAACGGATGAACCATTAATAACTTGAACACTAAAGCTAAAGGAGACGAAACATTCGCGAATCAGAATTCATTTACGTAAAAGTAAAAGGAAAATATTTGCGGATAAATAACCTCCGAGTAAAATAAAACGTAGGTTTCTTAAAGAAATTTTAAATTAAAGTTAAAGTAAGCCAATTTTTAAGCAAGTTCCTTGTTCTTAACGATGTTTACTGTAAAAACTGATAACTTTCAGAATTCCATCAAGAACTGATAATTTATACTCAAACTTATACGAAACCTCTGCCCTAAACAATTGACAAACTTAAAGCAAACTCAATATTGCGTGTAAATACACAAAACTCAAATTTACTGAAATTGTAGGCGTTGTTTTTGTTGTTGTGGGTAGAATCAGCTTGAAAAGAACCCAGAAGCTCAAAGCAACTAAATTCCAAGAAAACATTTATTTCAACTTTTCAAAAATTAAAAAGGAAATTAAGCCAACGTTTTCATTGTGTTTTTGGGAAGATGATTCGCTAATTAAAACAAAGGTAATTGCTTTGTTGTTTACCGTACACATACAGGGTTAAATTTGAATTGAATTATGTACTTAACATTCGGTAAATTCTGCACTGGGTTAATTATGCAATTTAAACATAATAGGATTTAAATTTGATAAACTATGCATTGTTGCATGAAAATGAAGCCATTTGTTTAAATTTATTATAAATTTATACGCTGGTGTATTAACAAGATTGGCTTGGAATTAACCGAATTCTAACGTTGCTGTATTGTAAATCATCTTCGTTTTAAGCAAAATTACATTTTGAATCTCGAGAGTTGGAGTCGTTTCACAACCGAAGAACGATTCAAAATTGTTTGCTTCAACTCCGCAGACATATTGTTTGAACTTCAGTTTGCTTATCAAAGAGAAAAAAATCTCTAAAGTTGCTAGTCACATCAATACTATTGTTATTAGCGGCATACCAGTAGGGTGAGGGAAGCAGTATCATAGACGACTTCGTACATACATGGTCAAGTACTGTTCCAAAATCTACTTTATTCTAATTAAGAAGGTACACAACCAACATCCAACATATAAGAGATATACAGCTTATATCTGAAAGATACTGGAAACAAACTAAAAAGAAGAAATATCAAATACGTACATCATAATATCAGCATACGCA
Organism: Melanotus villosus; assembly: GCA_963082815.1. Lineage (NCBI taxonomy): Eukaryota > Metazoa > Arthropoda > Insecta > Coleoptera > Elateridae > Melanotus > Melanotus villosus. The sequence continues at coordinate 16,638,524 of OY720422.1, read as the reverse complement.
ACAACGGAAAATTCCAAAAATAGCAAAAAGGACATGTTCTTACTGCAAGAAACAAAGAAGGCAGGCGATGTGAATGGCAAGGTAGAATTGAGGGATAAAGATGAAGTTGTAGATCAATAAGAGAGATTGATAAATACTGTAGCGTAGTGGTTATCACCAAAAGTAATGTTAAAACTCAGTAGAATTAAAAGGTCACTTAAATTTAGTAGAATTTCTGATAATTATAAAGTACCAACGTGATGGTTGGTATATTTAACCAGCTACACCACGTGGGACTTTCCTGCGAACGGTTTTATATTAAACTAACGTAACATAATATATTCTCGAACTTTGATTAAGTTCCAAAAAATAATATTAAGAGCTAAATGACAATATAAAACATTAAACCTTAATAAAAGTAGCAAGTGGTTTGATCGGCACTATTATTAAGTCTTCCTATAAATTGAATTAAGTTAAATTTAATACAGAAAAATAATTTTACATCAAAATCGTAGGAAACATCACTAATACGAAGGACCTGACTTCTTAAGGACATGGATCGTCGACGACTATACCAACCATAATGAGCTTTACTGGCCAATCCTTATATATTATATGTATAAGAAGTCAGTTCCCAGGCACACGTGTCTTGGAATAAAGCCATGCACTTTGCCGTGCCGAACATTAACCCTGTCGAGAACGTGCCGAGCTTCATATTTTTGGTTCACGGCGGTCATCCACGTGCATCTCGCATACTTGGATATCTTCATTCCAGTCCCGTGTAATGACCCTAGATAATAGATAGATAGCATCGCTTCATTACAATACATCCAAACAAAACGAATTACAAATTAATAATAACACAAAAAAATTCGCCAATATATACGGGAAAAATCCTCAATGAAACAGAAAGTGATCCTAGATTCCACATAAGACAACAGAGAGGTCAACTAAAAGTATTAGATACAAGAATTAAACGAGGCTCAAACTGCGATTTTATTATAAACAAATTGCCTAACATAATAGAGCGGGAGGCCACCGCAGAAAACCTTACGTCATCTAACACAAGAATAAAATGTATTGAAAAATGAAGTTTGTACCATCATTTAACTAAATTTCATGGGTTGCCATGTTTCATATGGCCGCAACTCTAGGCAACCTCACTTTGAAGGTGTAAGAAGCGTATATGGGTGGTCCATGAGGACTGGGAAACAGACCAACAGTAGATTCGTGAGGCCAAAATATTACGATTTACCTAAAATTACCTTAGTCCAAAAGTTAATATTTAGGGAGATACAGGGTGTCAAAGTCGAAATCTTAATTTTAATTTTCTTCTGTAATTTCTAACGTTTTCGGAATATTTTTATGAAAATTGGTGAAACTAGCTTTTTTGGGACGAGAAACAATAATCCGTCCTCATTTTGAATGTAGCACTTAAAATAACCTTATTTTTGCTATACCTAATACCTTAAAAGTACTTCAGCTTTTTTATACTTAAAGTTATGGCAAATTTAATTGAAACAATCAATTGCCCCATCATTTTTATACGAAAAAGGTATACTTTTCAAATGTCACTAAAGTTAACCGTTTTCAAGATATTTGCTATTGAAGTAAGTGATGCTACATCTTATTCTGTTTTAAACATTTTCTAACGCAGTAGGCTTCAAGAGGTTACCGCAAGAAATATTACGTCATCTAACACATGGATAAAATGTATAGAAAAATGAAAAAAAAATCCTCGCATTTAAAAAGAAGAAACATCCCGAAAAGGTGAAACAAAAAAATAATAATAAAAATAATTTTTATTCAGAACACATGTTTATACAATAAAATAAAAATAATTCATATTTTTTCATATTATAATCAATTAATTATTCTTAGCTAATTTTAATAATTACATACCTACTAAAAAAACTGAACGTTCAGAATATAACAAAACTTAACTCACAGAAGTTTTGGTGCGTGAGCATCTGTGTTACAAAATTTGTGTATTGGTCGACTTTAGAGTATTAAAATTTGTATAATTGTGACGTGCATTGTGTAATACGAGAAAGATCATGTCAACGCCAACCGATACTGGACCGCAATATATCTTTCATACGGACTATTTTGCCCTGACAGGGTAAGTTGGGCGTACCACTGCAGTCGACAGGCGTGCTATCATTGGTTTTGCTGATCGCATGGTTTCGTAAAAACGAGTGGTTCCGTAGTAATCTTAGAATTTAAGAACCATATCAAATATTTCTGTTTCAATAAGCAATTTATCCGGCGGAAAATGACGTTCCTTATTGAAAATAATTTTTTAAAAATATTTTTGCTAAATTTCTAAATTTACTAAATTATGTTTGTGTACTCCACCCCAGGCTACATGTTGACGAATTATTTTGAACTCGAGTGTAGGTATTTATTAAGGAGTTAAACCCAGCGGTGTTAAGAATATTAAAATATTCTTGACAATAATCATCATTAGATGCAATGTCACTATTTAGGTCACCTACAAACAAATGGATGCATTTATTACCTGTAACTATATCTGATAGATATTTTTGTAGATTATCATTAAATTCATAAACACAAGTCGAAGTGGGTCTATAAACAGCATAGACAACTACATCAATGGACATCGAAATAATAGCTTTGATTACTTTTACTTGGCCTATATTTAATATTTCCGTTCTATGCCTGTACGAATCTCTGATATAAATCACCACTCCGTTATTTTAATTAATATTACCTTCGTTATATATTACATTAAAAAAACCTGGTATAAAAAAATAGTTTTTGTCTATAATTTTCCAGTTTCTGTAAAGACAAAATGCAGTCAAAATTATACTCCAGTTTATGTAGTAGTGCTAATGTTTTATCTATATTTTTATTGATACATACTACGTATATTAATCTGTGTGAAAGGTATAAAAATTTGCATCATTTTTGTTTTTCTTTGAATTATATGGTTTTTAGTTCACTATAAGAAAAATGAGTAATGTACTGATCCATAATACAAATATTTTGAAGTAACAATCAATTCTTGTAACAGTAACTACAATAAAAAAAATAAAATAATAACTGTAATAAAGTAGAGATAATAAATAGAGTAACAAATATCCCACTGATCCACTATTGATCTGTGTCCTATTACTTGTTTTTGACAAGAATATGTCAATTTTTTGTTTTAAATGCAAGCCTACTGCGTTACAGAATATTCTGAATATTTAAAAAATCAATAAGATGTAGCATCACTTACTTCAATAGCAAATATCTTGGAAACGGTTAACTTTAGTGACATTTGAAAAGTATACCTTTTTCGTATAAAAATGATGGGGCAATTGTTTGTTTCAATTAAATTTGCCATAACTTTAAGTATAAAAAAGCTTTTAAGGTATTAGGTATAGCAAAAATAAGGTTATTTTAAGTGCTACATTCAAATTGAGGACGGATTATTGTTTCTCGTCCCAAAAAAGATAGTTCCACCAATTTTCATAAAAATATTCCGAAAGCGTTAGAAATTACAGAAGAAAATTGAAATAAAGTTTTCTACTTTAACACCCTATATCTCCCTAAATATTAACTTTTGGACTAAGGTAATTTTAGGTAAATCGTAATATTTTGGCGTCACGAATCTACTGTTGGTCTGTTTTCCAGTCCTCATGGACCACCCATATATACGCTTCTTACACCTTCAAAGTGAGGTTGCCTAGAGTTGCGGCCATATGAAACATGGCAACCCATGAAATTTAGTTAAATGAAGGTACAAACTTCATTTTTCTATACATTTGATCCTTGTGTTAGATGACGTAAGGTTTATTGCGGTGGCCTCCCGGACTATAAAGCCGCTTCGTTTTTTATTCATCTTACTCCTAGTTTTTTTTTTTTTTAGTTTTCTAATTATAATTTTTTCAAATAGTCGACTCACTATGCTGTTAACGCTTAGCTCCCTATAACAGTTTTCATTCGTTCGATATATTTTCTTATATTCTTATATAACAACACGATGTGTGAAGTCTACCACTGTTTTGTGGAGTAATTCACTTCTACTCTTCAGCAATTCAGCTCTGTTTGTGATGGTTCTATATTGGCCCGATCCTCTATTTGGAAAAGCACTGTTTTTCTGTAAAAAGGCCTTGCTAATGTTCAACCAATGCTTGGATTGTAATCTCACTATTGCTCCTGTATTGTTGTTTCTTCTAAGCATTTTCTTTGTCACATCGAATTATTTTCTTCTTTTACTTTGGGTTTCTTTCTCAAATGTTTATATTCATTCCATTGATCTCTTGTCTGATATCTTAATCATTTGCTTGTTTTTTTCTGGTATATCAGCGTTTGTAATTCTTCATTCCACCATAACTGGCATCATCTCTTTCCCTGTTTCATTCGCTCCAGGGCCTCGAAGGAAGCTGCATGGATAGCTTTGGTCAAATTACCGTGCTCTTCTTCTACAACTTCACTTCTTCGCGTTGTATTTAATGTTCTGTTAATGATAATTGATAATCATCATAGAACAGTCCAATTCTGGGTGTATGCCTCCTCAAGACACCTTCACTCTTTCCAGTCTATAGCAGATCCATCATTGTGATCCTTTTGAGGCGTCGTCACTCCAAAGTGCTCTCGGTGTTCCTCTATCGCGTTTATCTATTCGTGGTCTCCAGACCTTTCGTCGTCTCTGTATGAAATGTCCTTCCCACCTATATTTTTGTCTGGCTGCTCGTTCAGCTACTTTTGTTTTCCTTATTATCCAGCAGTTGTTCTTTCTGCCTGAGGGTCTAGTTCTTAGCATCGTTCTTTTCATTTTCCGTTGTGTCACTTTTAGCTCTTGTAAATACCCAAGCTTAGGAGCGTATGTTAGCATCGGAAAAACGCATGTATCCTACTTTTTGTGTCCCTTTTTGCAGGTCATCTATCATAGATTCAATTTTATTCATACCATTGGCTGGCAAACAAGAGGACCTTGTCGGCGAATCTTACGTTATTGAGGTGTTAGCCGTTTATATTTATTCCTTTTGTTTCCTAACTTAGGGGAGGGTGGGTCGCTCAGTCTTACTCCTAGTTTGGTCTTAATGTATGTATGTACAATGTGATTTTTAAAAAACTCAATTGCAGTAGGCCGTATTCTGACTTAACACAGACAGTTCTAAGGTTATTAAGACAGAATACGGCCTGCTGCAATTGAGTTTTTAAAAAATCACATTGTATGTGGTTCAGTGTACTGTAACCTGCTTTGAAGCTGATCTGGACCAGTGTTTGTTATTCTATTCGTTAATAGTTTGCATAAGTAAAAGATCAATACAATGGGTGTATGTGTATAGTTCTCCAGAAGTTATTGTCTCTCTTTTCAGAAATTAGTCTTCCAGTCGCTTGATGTTTTATCCTGTTCGATGCAGGTATTGAAGAGTCTTACGAGATGGAGGACCAACTTATTCTCTTCTCTTTTTATCATTTCGATAATTATGCCATCTGGTCCTGGCGCTCTGTTACTAAACTAGATATCTATCATAGCGTTTGTTTTATTTATTTTGTTGAGGAAAGGCAACGCTTTATTGATGGTTCTCGATACTTGGTTTTAAATATTTGCACTGTTCCGACAATATCCACAGCTATAAACTGCTGTAAACAAACATGGATGTTCATTCAAAAGGTCTCGAAATTGTAAACCTAGATAAGTCGAAAACTTCGGTATATAAATTTATATATCTGGTCATATAAATCTACCTTGATTATTCGATTTTTCCGATGATTCGTTGTGTTGCGTTGGCAGTTGTGTTATGTTATTTTTTAGAAAACTCAAATTTATGTATACAACAATAAATCATGATATGTGTTATAAATCCTCATTAAGATGCATAATTTAACATTGTACCACATTTTTAGGTATAATTTATTAATTACTGGCATGATTTTGACCAAAATGAAAAAGTAGCATTTTCATCAAAAAGCAAATAAGTTGTGTTGTAGTTTTATAGGAGTTAGGATGTTAACGCTAATTCATTATAAAACTGAAAAAAATTCAGCTAATTGAAAAGTTAAACAAAGAATAAGAATAGTTCAGGAAAAGAAAACAACTCTCCATGTGTGATTATACTTTCCACAAAATTAAATATTCACTGGCTGTCTAATTTTTGCGTTTGTCTGAATGTCTGGTTTTGTATAACAATAAAATATTCAGCTATAAGAAGGCAATTTTTTATTTAAAAATTAAAATATTAACAAATCAGTCGAATTTTTGATAACTCGAACGTTTTATCTTTTCTACAAATTTCAGTTATCGAATTTCGACTCTCTATAAAATCGTTACCAAATGTGGCACAGAACTAACAGCGGCAACAACTACTTTGGATTTACAATATTTGAGGCATTTCAGTTAAAAGGTAGTTTTTCGAATTAGTTCTAAATCAGAGGACAACCTTGTTTTATTTTTTCTATAACGAGCTCCTCGAAAATTCTTCATTATTACACACAGCAGAACTTGTCTAACATTTTGGCACTGTTTTGTGTCGCCCTCAGGGCTATAAAATGTTGCATATTGAAGACTTGTAATCGTTATTTTCTTTAGTAAATAAAAAATATATATTAAAAGGAAGTAAATCGATTTTTCATCGGTAAAATACTTAGTTTTACATTTTAGAATAGTTTGTAGTCTCAACAATCCTGGTGTCTTTTTCACTGCATTTCAGATCAGTGCAAACACAAATTTACGTCAACTAATTCTAAAAGCTGAAAGCGCTGCTTCACAAAATATGAATAAGAATACTATGGATATTCCACAGCAGCAGCGAAAATAGTTAGTAATGTAACATGTTTGTTTTCAAAATGTATTGATACATGCAACAGAAAAACGCCCAATATGTTTAATGGAAATTTAATTCACAGAAAAGTTATCAAAAGTCTATCATGAGTTTTAGTGGAGTCTTCCATGTATTATGTAAAATATGAAAATATTAACCAGAGGCAGTAATAACTGATTCTCAGGACGTCATGGCACATTACTCGCTTCAGGCCTCTTCGCTAAAATAGAAAACTTATGTAAATTTGAAATATAAAGTAATTCAATTCGTGGACAATTTCATCTATTTTACAACACCAGATTTTTCTTATCTATCAGTTGGAAAGGCGTTGCAGCCCCTAAAAATCTTACAGCGCAGTTTATTCCTTTAAGTCACGTTAATGTTAATTATGGGTTAAAGTAAAAGAAGTAAAAGTGTTTAGAGTACTTGAACTTGAAAAAAGGACCCAGAGCAATCAAAAGAAAATGACAAAACTTTTAGTTATTAAATTTATAGCAGTTATAAAATTAATAATACTCTAAAAGCTGAAATTTACATTTAAAGCAGATATCAAAAGGTTCTCAAATTGTAAGACACTTATTTTTTTGTTGTTGGAAGGTACTTAATGATAGAGTATTCACATCATACGCAGTTTCGGATATAAAGAAAAAACTTAATTAAAAATATAATCTCTATACCTACGTATTGGTATAGTAAAAATAAGACACTAAAGAACGCAACGGAACATGAAGAATACAGTTGAAAAGAAAAAAGGTAATAATATCAATTAAAAAAGCAAAACAACAGTTTTGGGAGAGTTTTGGGAATAGTTTAAAAGCGACATATGAGGAAAACCAGAAACATTTTTTTAACATTATGAAAATTATAGATATTAAATAAAAAAATATTGTTTTCCTAAAGAGATAAAATACAAATTACGAAAGAAGAATAATTACTCTCGAACAAAGTACCATAGAATTCCAAAGGAAAAGAACTAAATCTATCAACAGCACAAGGCAAAGAGGAGAAACAAGAATAAATAACAATTAAGTAGAATAAAAGAAGCTCAAAATAATAAAGTCAGCAGGAAAAGCCCACAAATGGTTAAATATGCAGGAAGATCGGGGACAGCGGGACTACAGAAAATACATAACAAGGAATTTAAAGAAAATGAAGTACCAGTGGATTGGTAGACCTGCATAATAATATCAATTAAATTGGGCAGCATACCCGGAAAGCTCTACGTAAATATTTTGAAAACACAGATTGACAGATTGGAACAAACCATAGATCAAGGGCAGTGGCTTCAAGCAACGAAGAGAAACACTAGATATACCGAGAGTTCAAAAAGTCTTTACATAAGGGTTGGTCATGAGACACAAAAATAATGTCAATTGCAAGATTTAGAATTTATTAACTGTCATCATTGTGTTGCTGACATAATACTGTTGTGCAAATTTTAATAAAATTGTAAGGTTCTAAATCTTGCAGTATACATTACTTTTGTGTCTCATGGCCAACCCTTAGCCCAAAAACCTTCTTAACCAATCTATGGTACCCCATTTATAGCAGATGTCCATACCATCGTATCCTACTGATCTGTTTTATTTTTGCTATATTGGGTTATTCATATACTATGTATATTATTATTATCTATTTCATCCTCCGTCGAGGAAGGCTGGGCCATCTAAAAAATACTCCGCAAGTCATGAACTTGGGAGAGTCACAATCGATCCAGTGGAAAAATCCTAGCGGAAATTGGAAATAAAATTCAACAAGAATACAATCAAAAAATATTTACTTTGGGTACCAATCAAAGACTTCGAAAACTTAAACCGAAGGTTAAAAATATGTTGAGAAAAAAAGAGTTACAAAGAAAGCTATGACGTGGTTCATCATAAGCGAGTTTAAAGTCTCAAAACCACCGTCTCTTAAATCGGATCTGGACATTAGAAAGAAAGCTTTGCATATCAAAATTTGTAGAATTTATTAATGTGGAATATCAAGGCAAAAATGTAGTGTTATAGCCTAATCTTGCAGCTTGCCACTAACCCCAAAACGAGCTTAGATAAAATGGTACATGTGGATATACCTTGCATACCAAACGATTAGAATTGTCCTAACTTGGGATTTTTGGGTTAATCTCTAGAACATAATTACAAGCCCAAAAATATTGGAAGCTTTGAAAATGAACTTAAATACCAACTTCATTTTTTGCCACCACGATGAAGCAGGTTAATGATAATTGCTGAAAGATTTAAATATCTTCTTGTATTAAAATATAACGATGATATACGTACTTACGTATAATTATTATTAAAATTGATATAGCTAATAATTGTAGGCTTTTTATTTTTAATTCCTACTTTAATCTTGTACACATTTCGTTCGCCATACCTTAATATGAAAATAGTAGCAGTCTAATTATTAGAGTGAGATATGGAAAAACACCGGACTGCTTCCCTCGCAAGGCAATGACAAACCACCGAGATACTTCTGCCTAGTAAGTCTTCTCTGGAGTAGAAGTGCAAGTGCAAGTCTCCTACACCTGTAGGCCAATGCATACGCACACTGCGGGGATATGGAGCGAAGACTGGCAACGCCCTGTAACGGGCACGCTACTTCAAGAAGAAGACGGAAAGTCCGAAAAGTTTAGAATATGGGAAGGAGTAAAGCAATGATGTAATCTTAGTCCGCCACTATTTACACTGGTAATATACAACATAATAAAGGACAAATTGTAGGATGGGATGATATAAATTACCAACAGTCGAAAGTGAAGAGATTACGTTTGCAGAAGATATGGTATTAAAGGCAAAATCAGAACAAACTCTTCAGCAAACCTCAATATTTACATAACAGAAATGAAAAATAGAAGGATGAAACTGAACGTGAGTAAAACAAAGACGACGATTATATCAAACGAAAGCACAACATACTAATCAAATGAATTAAAGTGGAACGGGTTAAAAGGCACAAACATTTAGCGACTTTAAACAACGAAGAAAGTGGAATGCAAGAAGAAATTATTGAAATAATAGAAGCAGCTGGAAGACTATTTAAGGCAATAAATATAAGAATAGTAATTTAAAAAACTAGTTTCATAAGACACGATTTTAGAGCACGCGTCCAAGTTTAGAAAACGAGCCGCGCAGCGGCGAGTTTTCTAATGGACAAGTGCGCTTAAATGTCCTATGAAACGTGTATTTTATATCTGGTGGATTTGATGAAGAGCGTATTTTCACAGCCTGACTCCAACCAGCATTGCCAAGAATGCTTAACACTGAGGATGGCTGCTTAGTTGATGAAATACGTATTTATTTGTATTAATTATATTTTATGGTTAGTTTTGACGATCGAATTTTCTTAAGTGCGTTTTGAATAGGGTCGTAGGGTATATATCATGTGGCGGACAACATTATCAGATATAATAGTTATTTGTATAACTAGGGAGGAAAGCCATGTATTCTCTCCCGCGGATGAAGTTTAATGCCCGACGCGATAGCGGAGGGCATTAATCATCCAAGGGAGAGAAGAAGGCTTTCCTCCAGTGTTATACATATAATTTTTTCTACGACTCACTTTTAAAATCATTTCGATGATTTATTATTTTAGATTTCCTTCTGAATTTCGTTTATCAAGATACAGTATGTTGTGCGTCGTTTCCAAGGTAGTGTTGCTATAATTCTTCTCCCTAGGGAGGAAAATTTTATTTTCCTCCCTAGGGAGAAGAATTATTTATTTTTCTCCCTAGGGAGGACATTGCCTACTTTCGGCCCTAATTTCAGGGAACAAAAGCCTACTTTCGAAACAAGGAGTAGAAAAAATATTTTGTATTAGTATCGATATTAGGCACTTATCTAGGATTATATTCTATGTACGGATTTGCTGAGATTTTCAGGGCTAATTTTCGCTGTAGATTTTGCAAAGCTTCAACATTTCTTGTTGAGCAATTATCAGTTCAAAATAATAACTTACAGTGTTTTTCTTTTGCTTTTCCTCTTTTGTCAATTGCGTTTCCCTGTTTAGCAAATGACTTTCCAGATTACGAAACGTCAAAGCTATGTTGCAAATGACATTCCCTATTTGTCAAATCTCTTTCCGTTTTTAGATAATGCTTTTCCCAGTTTTTTTTTTATTACATACCTACTTTTTAAAAAAAGTGGGAAAAGCATTATCTAAAAACGGAAAGAGATTTGACAAATAGGGAATGTCATTTGCAACATAACTTTGACGTTTCATAATCTGGAAAGTCATTTGCTAAACAGGGAAACGCAATTGACAAAAGAGGAAAAGCAAAAGAAAAACACTGTAATGAGAGCCAGAGAAAATTATTTCACCGGTGTATTTACTAATAAATGATCTTGCAAAAACTGGAAGTATGAATTACGGTGATTCATTTCATGTTATTAAAAATTACGTTTTAAAAGGAAAATGAGTCTAGGGAGTTTTATTAATTTTACGTCCCACGTATCCTAAAAAATTCCTTCACACGTTATTGACATAGGGTGGGCCTGGCGTAATCTAGGATTGATCCAAGGACATCTGCTTCATGTCAATGATGATGATGATTTTACAATTGTGACAGGTGTTAATATCTAAAAGCGTTTGTAGCGTTTGTAGCAACGGTATTTTTCTGTCAGTATACAGAAATTTTGCAAAACGTTTTTGTTATAAGCCGTTACGTTTATAAGTTTCATTTGTAAAGTTTTCAGTTTAATATTTGAAACTGGAAAAGAAAATTAGACGGTTCTAATTTATAACTGATTAGAATTCTGAGATTAGCTCAAAAAGGACCTTAAATGAGAACCAGTAATTTTTGTTCGGGCCTTTAAAATCAAGATTTCTTCCATGCCTTAAAATTTCGAATTCTCCAGAAAGGATCGGGACTACTTTAACACCTCAAAAAACAACCGTACATCAAACATTGGATCAAGGAAGTTTTTAAGATACTCTTCAAAGTTTTAAAACCTTCATTTACAATTCTTTTTTGAACGCTTAAAAACTGAACGCGATAGATCGTCGTATTCGGATCACAGTTCGGACAGGGCGTGTAATCAATATCTGAACTCGACGCCTCCGTCACCTTTCACACACTTCATAGGATTTATCAGGCAAAAAAGGAATACCAGCGCCGTTATAAATTTAAAAATCCGACCCATTTTACTTCATGTTTTTTTTGTTGATAAAACCGATATCAAAATAGATCGGAATTGTAAAGATCCGTATTTACAAGGGCGAACTTTTCTCTTTATACTTAAACTATAACGTTGAAGTATATGAAAACTGCGCTTAAAAATATTTGTCTAGAAAATTGTTCTAAACCTGTGGGCGAGCTGAAATTTAATCCGCAACTTGATGTATGTAACTCATATTCCGTACATGATTTAGAAATTTTCCAGCGTTCAAAATTTATTGTTAAGTATTAAAAATTTCAATTTCCCGAGTAACATCTTGCTGTTTTCTAAACTTCGCCGCTTCAGTTCCTCTTTTTAGATAAACGTGAAGTTGTAAAATACAAGCAACTTGGATTTTTCTTTTTTTTTACAAAATAACCCAGTGAAGCTACACGCCTAAACCGTCTTATATTTCTCAGGCTAGTTTCATAACTATATTTCAAACAAACTCATGTTTCTCTGAAAATTTACACCGAAAGGGTATTTTCTTAGTATTCCCACCGGATCCGAGTTGTAGAAACAAGGAAATTACTCCCAACTACTATTATTGCGTTTTCATAAATTAATTTAAACATTTAATTTTCTAAGTGGTTTAAACATATAATTAAGTTCACTCTAACGAAGCTGACGCTCGTAAAATAAACACACGTTTTTACCTCTTTCTGTTAAGCGATTTGGCCGTTCATGGTCATCCGAATATCTTTTCAAAACAGCCGACCACTCTGTTTCATATTTCGGCAGTTTCTGATATTTAAATAATAAGCTCGTGATATTCAGGAGAGAAAGTTTTAATAGCTTCGTAACTCGGCAAGTTTTGTTTTGTGCATTCCCTTTCCGTGTAAAAAGCGGAAAGTTATTCTAACTCCGATGTAAAAGTGAGGATTCAGATCTCCTCCAAGTTTCATATTCTTAAAGTTGAAAAGGAACATTCGTATCAGACTTGTTACGTGGTTAAATTTGCATATGATACAAATTTATGAATTAAAGAAACCTTACTTTTGTGCAATGAAAATTTGAGGCTTGTTATACAGATAAATAAACCAAGTAAACAATAAACTAATGAATAACTAAATCAAATTAGCCGAGTAATCAGGAACCAATCATGACCAACTGTGATTAAAAAAAAAATTAAAGTGCTCAAAGCTAAAAGGTGAATTATTCAAAAAAATCTATGTCCCGAAAGCTGGTTCGATTAGTTTGTTTTTTTAATGAATCAAATTACAAGCTACCGACCGCAGAGATACAAATACACGTTTTAATAAACATAATTGATGGTTTTACATTAATACCGTCATGTACCCAAAACATGGAAAAAAACCAATACGTATTTTCGGTTATACTTCAAATGAAATTTTATGCCTGGTCAAGTTCATAAATACGAAGTGCTCTCGAGTTCAATAGAAAAAAAACCGCGCCCAAAAATTAATTTTGCCTGCCAAATACACAGCTGAATAATCTCGTTTAGTTAGTGAATTTACAGTAAAGTGGATGAAAATAAGAGTGACGCAGCTCGAAGTGCTTGTTTTTATACATTCGGTAATCGATATAAAAGCAAAGCATCCATAATTGATTCGTGCTTTAAAACAGGGCCGTTTTTGTCCTGATTTTTCCGAGTGTATATATGGGAGGAGAATGTTGAATCCCGAAGAAATAACCTAAAGTAGTTAATAGCCATCGAAAAGAATATAATGGGGTACGAAATGAGGGCGTTAGTGGGAATGGGCTTGGATGCTGCAAGGCCTTTTTTCCTAAGAAATGCAGAGGTGTTATTTGCGCTTTGTGCTAATAGACTGAAAGGTCTTAATTTAAACTGTAAATGTAGATGTTACATTTTCTTTTGTGTAGATGTTTCCAAATTATGTTTATTTGGCATTAGGCGATGTTCACTATTTTTTTCAAAGTTAAACACAAACGTTTTCAACTACCTTTGGAGCCTTTTGATTAAAGTTTCAACTTCTGATAAGCCTTTTATATTTGCTAGAAGTCCTAAGGACTGATAGTTACTAAAAACAAGCAGAGCAAAATATTAATTAACTAGTCTGCTGTAGCAGCTTTCAATTTAGGATTAACAAACGAATTACATTGCCAGATTAATTAAAATATAGTTAGGTTAGTTTAGTAGAAAATAGGTTTAGTCTGATAGTGTAATTAAGTTTTTGTTACAACATTTAATACTAAAACGATTAGCTAATTATATTCTTGTTAAAACGAAACTAGCTTCGGTTGAGTTTGCCGTTTTACCTTGAGAAAAAATTAATTGAAAATTAAACTTACTAAACCCAAATGTGGCAGTAGTTACATAACCATTTTTTAGAACTTAAATTTAACTAATTTCATGCTAAAACAGCAATTGCACCTTAGGCTTTTGTAAAAATTTGTTTAGGATTTAAAAAAAGTACGAACTGCAAAAGCACACGGAAAGATTAATAATGATAAAGTGCTAATTGCTCGAAGTTAAACCATTTAGCTTTCTTATGGAATTTTCCAAACAATTAGAATTTTTTGTAAAGAAAAACTATTCTATACATTTTATATAAAACCGGATTCAAGTTAAATACAAAGTTAAAATCGTTCACGAAGGTACAAACACAAAACTTTAAAAATGACAACGATTTTGATAAATTTAGATTTTTCTTAAAAATTTGAAACAAAATTTGTGGCTCTAAAAATTCAGTGGAAACGAATGAGAAAGACCTAACCTTTTTGTGTGCGTTGGAGAAGGGGAAATCTTCAAACGACACCCTGCTCCTAGGAATAGATCATCCTGGGGATAGATCTACCAAGGCGTGTGAGATTCCCCTGAAAGGGTGGCCCAAGTACCTACCGACTAAAACCCGGCCCGTTTCTCTTCTTTTCTGTACCATCCTACAACGCCGCCGCATTACTTCAGTGTAGTGGGTACTTTACACTTAGACGCCTAGCTGTTTCTTCTTTTCCGTCCACGCTATGTTTTATCGCTTTCCACTCCTGTTCACCTCTTTCAACCGTCTCGCTATCTATCCCTCTCTTCCCTCTTCTTTTCCCCGATAATACTCTTCGAGGTGCCCGCCACCACATCTCCCGATGATCTCGTCATAATCCTAATGAGACTATCCGGTGTAGGCTGCTCTCTGGGTAGTCGCTTCATTTCGTCCCATTGTATCCATTTGACACACTGAAAGACATTATGCTTCGTTCTTTCTACCTTGCCGCAAGAGATACATGTGTCCTCTTCCCGTGTCCATAGGCAGCAAAACAACCGTGTCCGGCCAGGACCTGGGTTGTGTAGTAATCGATTTATCCTAAGTTTCTGGCTGTCCAACTTGAGATGTTGGGTATCAACCGCTTGATCCAAGATACGTTGTCTATCAGGTTGTTCCATTTTTTCACTGTCTCCTCTCGTATAAGTATCTCCCTGATATGTTACCCCTTTTTCTGTATCCCCTCGCTTTCTCATCGGCAATAAGTTCTATCGGTGGAACTGAGGCTATAACCTGTAATGCTTCTACGGATACAGTTCGATATGCCGAGCGGACGCTCTCACTGTACTTTTTCTTCCGCAGTACCTCAATCCATATAAGAGCGCCATACAACAGAATACAGGGTACAACGCAAGCCAGGACCTTACGTTTACTGCTCACCGGTCTCCATGTCCTAGGCGCTTCTGCAATGTGAGACATTTTTCTTAAGGTTAAAAATGACTCCTACGAGATCCTAGTAGACATGTGACACGCTGCGCACAGTCCACCTTTGTATCTTGAACCATAACAGACATTTGCGGAAGTGTGCGCCTACCTGCCAGTGTTACAACTTTGGTTTTGCCCGGAGCAATGCTTACTTTATGTACTTTAAACCAACTTGTTACCGAGTCTGTGGCATGACCCATCGTTTCTTACAGGTCTTCTACATCCCTGGCTTTATGTTATGTACCCTGTCCGGCATTCACAGTCTCAAGACTTGGTCATAAAATATATTCCACAAAAGTGGCCCAAGAACCGACCCTTGTGGTACTCCACATGTCAACTGCATTGTCGTATCAGTGTCCTCTCTGTGAAGTAGCTGAATTATTAGTTTTGTTAGAAATTGTGCTACACCCCTTCCTCCTACCTGTCGTACTCTGTGTTTCCATTGTACAGAGTTAAACGCGCTTTTAACGTACAGCGGTACCATTCCGCAGAACATGCGTTTACCGTATGCCCCCTTGTTAGCCGTTTCCATAATGACCTTCATGGCATCTGGTACATTATCACTCGCGAAATCCAAACTAGAGGTCTGAAGGGTCTTGTTCCATTAACAATTCGTTGCTGATTCCTTTGCAATTAGCCGTTCCATGGCGTTTCCTTCACAATCGAGTAGACAAATCGATCTATATGACGGCTTTCCTCATTATTTTCTCTTTCGATCAATACTAATATGACATCTTGCCATATATTCGGGAAAATACCAGATAATGCCGTTTGATATTTTCAGGAAATAATCAAGGCATTCTTTTGCGCAAGCTTCAATAACTTCCGCTGTTATTCCATCTGACCCGGGAGCTCTTCCCTTTTTCATCTTAGCCACTACCTGGCCCATCTTGTCCATCTCTGGGATATCCTCCACTGACACGACCAGGACACAAGTTCATGTCATAGCCGTGTACTGCGGGAATAACTCCAAGGCCACATTAATCATTATAAGCATTTTTCATACAATTTTATACATCGTTATTGACCTAATTACATAAATCCTTCCATGCTTAATACTTTGATTTCTTTATCTGTTCACATAGCATTCTTTTCTGGGCAGATTCTGTTTTTAACCTATCCTTTTCTTCCATGGACAGGACCGACTAGCGTTTGCTCTGGTAACTAACCTCTTCGCTTTCAAACTCTCCCCCCTTAACTTAACGATGTCTTTGTTTCACCAGTATACAAGTCTCCGTCTTCTTGTCACGTTCTCTTTACGTCTAAAGGTGTTATTGCAAGCCTCCGATATAATTTGTTTAAGCTCGGCTGGCGTGTCCCGTAGTTTATTTCTTCCCTCCATAACATTTCTAAAGGTTCTAACTAGTATCTAGGAGGATTCTGGCCTTATATGCCATCCTTTTGTTTGGATCTTATCATCAGCGATTGGTTGGTCAGCCGCTATCTCAAACATGATGTCACCTAACGTTTCGTGTTCCAAAACGCACCACTTTATAATTGTACCTCCTAGTGCATTGGAGTACGCTGTGATGTCGATGTATGAACTAACCCGATGAAGGTTTTTTTGTCACCCCTATCGACGATCCTCATATCCATAGCCGCCAGCCACTCCACAAGGAGTTCACACCTTCTATCTTCATAAGGAGATCCCCACGCCACAGTTTCGCATTGAAGTCCCCACACAGCACAATATTTTCGGATCCAGTAGATCTCTTTTCATAAAGATAATTCTCATACGTATCTATGTCCACATTGGGCGAGTTGTAACTTCTGTAGACAGATATGCCCCCAATTACTCGTACAATCCACGATAATCATTTCTGTCTCAGACACAATAGCCTTACCTCAAGTACGAATTGCAAGATCCTTCGCACTCTCCATCTGCCATCGCGCAGCACTCACTACACGTTTATTTGGTTCCAATTTTACTATAATGCCTATACTCAGTCCCTGGATATCCTTAAAAAGAAGGACTTGCGCAGGAACTGACGTATTCAGATTTACTTGTAGGATCTTAATCACCATGCTGGTATGAGGAGTTTACTTTCCCACGCGTGTTCAACACCTCTTCCACAAAATTGAGTTGGTACTTCTCTTTTTTCGAAAAACCTAACCTAGCCTAACCTATTTCAGTTTAATTCCCGTCGATAATTCCGAACAATTTTAAAAACGAAGTGGACCAAAAAAAATTAAGATACTTACAAACATTTTAGATTGCAAAAATTTCAAAATCCTTCATCATTCTACAACTTTTTGTAATAAATATGTAGGTTCTAAAAAAAAAAACGACAAAGAAACAACCAAAGAAAACAATAAAACCCAATAACAAAACTGAAAATCCATTCAGGAAGTCACGCTGTTCTCTGAAATTGAAGTAAACACCTTCGGCATTAAGTACCGAGCCTGTGGAATAACCCAAGAGCTTCCGTTTTAATCATCCAGTATTTATTGCAATACTAAAGACCGCACGATGTTGTACGTTATGTATATTGGCAACCGTGAATGTCGCCCTACAGGGACAGGGCGAGATGTAACAAATATAGACCTGCGGGGATCTCTCTTCCTAAATGAGTTTAACTGACTGGGGGCCTTGTTGTTTTACTCTTATCTATATTCATGCGCGAAACGTTTAAATTTTAAATAAAATTCTCTAACTTATGATTTACGTGAATGGAAGTTCTGGTTATCTCTTGTTTTTATTGTAGATATTGATAATAATTATTAGTAGTAATTCTAACTGCCCTGTATTAACATAAAAAGGGAGCTACAACGTCAGAGATAAACTTGACATATTAATATCAGCTACTTTTATTATTCGTGCAATATTTCAAAACGTAATTGCTTTAGTTTAGTTAAATTTGTGTTAATAAAGTGCGGAGCGAGAAGTAAATGACTTGGTTATGTAACTTCAGAATAATCTGTTTTATAACAATTATGATTATTTAAAGGTACGTTTTTCTACTTTTTGCATGGATTTTTGAGAGGGGTTCAAATATTTGGCTAGCAATTTATCTGTAAAATTTTCTATAAGCGTTTTCAAAGCGTCCTTTTCAGCGGCGAACTTTTTGAAAATGAAACATAGAATTCTAATTTTAAATGCTTTATCGACCTTTTTAGGAGTAATTTTTAATGTAAGAAAGTTGCTAGGAAAGAACACACCAAAGACTTTTGTTTTTCAAAATTTTTCCAAACTTTCTAAAATACAATAAGAGCAGTTTGCAATGATTTCGAAAATAAATGACGTTGAAGGTTGTCGTTATCTGCAATATGATTGAACAGTTCCGTTAAGTTAATCATTCGTCAAAATGACCAAAATCGAATCAAACTTCATAATTTATATAAGTTCCTGGATGCTTCTTAGAGCTTTGTTGTACTCGATTAAAGCCTCGGCATGTTGGCCCCACTTTCCGGTACGTTTTGATCTATTAAAAAGTTTCTTAGCTATTTCTTCAGATTGGTCACCATACGATTTCTCTGTTATTCTGCTGGACAGTTATTACTTCGTCGACAACATTTTTTTTTATTATTCTAACTTCCTCTTCTTGTAAAACCCTTCTATCTCAAATTTAGCCATCGTTTTTTCCTAAATCGAACCTATTTTTCTTTCTGATAATACATGCTATTTTTTGATAATTGTTTTGTTTTAATTATTATTTTATGCTGTTATAGACATTCTTAGGCTCAACGTAATAACAGTTTTAATTTCTTCAGCTTTATCTTCTAAAGAGTAGATTTATTATATTTATTTTCATGTTTTGCTTCTGGTTGCCGCAGCTGTTAGGTTCTTGGTTCTAAGTTTATTTTGAGTAATGTTTTATCTCTTTTATTTCTGTATTAAGTAATTAATTTTATTTCTTTTTTAAACAGATTTTGTGCTTCAGTGGGATATTTTACGGAAAATTTAAAATAAAAATGATCAATCTATCCATGAACAATTGTATTTTCCGTATCGTTCGATACTTTGATCCCCACGTAAGGATTCGCAGTTACAACTTATATAAACCAAGTTTATCTGATTAATTAATCTCCAATAAGAGATTTGCTACCTGTATTTGTTTATTTTCAAATTTTACACTTTTCCCCATTAATAAGAGTATTTAATACTAAGAGTGAGCAAAACGGTTGAGACAGTTGTTCGAAAATTGGCGTTATCCGCCAGTACAATACGAATCAGGTATTTGCAAAGGACATTTACGATCAATGTTGCTGTTTGAGATATGGCAGTAGTGTTTATTGCTAATAGAATTAAACGCTCGCACGCGAATATATAACAATAAACCAGGGACGAATAAATAGCTTATACCTCTGCATGTTAGTGCTAATCCGCTTTACGGCCGAATTTTATTGCCTTTATGCAGATTATTCCAGACAGCGGGTGCAGTTAAAAACTAAAGCCGAATTAAAACAGTAACCGTACCATATGTGAACGTGTTTTATTTAGGGAAAGAAAACTCTAAAATAAAATACTCGAACCGAAATAATATTTCGTTACGGTTTTCGGGAGGGAAGTTCTCCGTTTTCGGAGATGCCTCACGATGTTATATCCGTTTAAATCCTTGACTTATTGATTCGTATGATTGGCGGCACATCGGGTGCCTTTTCGTATATTAGCTAATGGCCGTAAGGAATATAATCCTTGATTATAGGTTTCCATTAAAGAGGATGAGCTATTTTTGTTCTTCTCGTACAGATAAGAGGCGTGTGCGTGAAAGTTTCCTTATTTCTAAACATAGAACACTTTAACTTTCCAGATAAACACGGTTCATTTTGTTCTTTTTCCTTGAGACCGTGGAAAGTAAAGATACAAGAAATCCGCTCCACAATTTTTACTAAAAACATATCTAACGAAAACAGGAAATTATTTTTTTAAGATAGATAATTAAAGTGAACTGAAGCGTATTTTTTTAGTCAGAGAAATGCTTGAAGTAGTGATAAATTATGAATATTAAATTCATGCATTTCTTTATTTTCACACTAACATTCTAAATTTTGCTATTTTGTTTTGATATTGTATTGGTAGGTTATGTTTTGTAGCTTTTAGTTTCCAGGTTTTCAATTTTTTATGAATTTATCCTTGAACTGTAAATATACTTCCTCGATAACAGGATCTAGCTTACTTTCTATTTGTGTCGCCGTTTTCCCCATCAAAGAGTAAAATTTTATTGCAGCATGAAACTCCTTTCTGTCCCTCATTTTTGAAAACGCTTGCACGTTCGTCTACTTCGTGTGTGACCAAACAATAACCAGACATTGCACTGAGCTGAAATTTAGCAAGGGCTCGTCTGAAAGATCAAACTTATCGTCTGTGCATCGATTTTGATCATGATGCCGCCATCTGAGTTTTTCAAACGACCCACGTAATTACAAATTTCGAATTTTTTACTAACAACTTTAAAACCTCTTCATGAATAATTAAAAATATTATCAGGCATTTTGGTTCGTACTGTGCACATTTCACAGTTTCCGTTTTTAATTTTATTGTTTACATTAAAATAAACTTAGAAAATATACAGCTACTTGTTAAGTTTTATTATTTTAAAGATGATGAGTTAACATAACAACCAAAAGTCCAACATGGATAAACCAAAATCCATCGAGCAGAACCCACCAAAATTCATTTAAGCTTACTTTATGGACCTCGATGTCCACATATCTGATATTAATTAACGATATGGTGTAGCTGGCACTAAATTTAATTAACGTCATTAATTTATGTACTCCCCGAGATGATAATCATTATGTAAGTTTAGTGGCGAAGGGCTTTTCAAGGGCAGTTTGCTTATATCCTGCAACACATAGAAAATTCCTAAAATATATTTTGGAAACGACTTACGCTTAATTAATTCAGATTTGAATTAGTTTTCTTAAATTAAAAATTTCGAAAAAGAATTATCGGTGATAAAATTTGCTACAAGTATTAATAGTATGCACGCAGGCATGGATACGGAAAATCTGAAATCTTACGCAGAAACGGAGTAACCAATATTAAACACGAAGAGAACTTGCACGTGTCTAAATATTTGCTTTGTTCTTCTAAATGATAATTGCAAGATATCAAGTTAATGTACACATTTTCAATCAAAGGTCAAGGTGAAATTGGTTAAGTCAACACAAAATTTCAACGTCTGGAGTGTAAGTACACAAATTGAAGCTGCCTTTAAACAGCACGAAGTTTAAATACACTTCGAGTTGTAATTTTGTTTTATTGTTACAATATTTGATTTTATAAAGAATTCCCGAGCTAAAAATTGTTAATTTTCAACGTTTTAATTAAATAATTATAATAATAACAATAATCTTTATTTATTTTAATAAATAGAAATCGTAAGCATTCCTAAGCTTTTAATGATTTTAACGCTAATTAAAGTTTATTATATGGTATTTTAATTTGATTTTATTTATTCTTCTCAAATTAAAATTTTACTTTTTTACATTGTTTACTGATAGATTTAGGCTTGATGTGTTGCTAAGAAAAATATTGGAAACATCTTTGACATGCCCAGGTTTTTATACATACCTATAAAGTTAATGGCATATTTTTTCCAAACCAAGTTTCTAAACTTATATTTTTATTATACTATTAATAATTGTCCCTATTCAGAATTTAAGCTAAAAATTGTGTACGTATAAATCTAAAGACGTTAAAAATTTAATCCAAACTGTAAAATTAAAGGTTTTTGATAGGTCTCCCAGGGTTAACGAAATTAAAAAAATTAATCCTGGATTGAGGTATACATTTTCAGTAAATTGAATTAAATCTCTGAAAACTCCAAAGATTTAGATTCTCCATCTTTAATGATAAATTAACAAATGAGTCTACTTTAACAGATGGTGGGGTATTCCGTAAATTTAGTTAGAGACGTCGGATGTCCCTTAACGCTTTGGATTATACTATAATTCGGGGGTTGATCATTGGGGTTTGAGTTGAATCCTACGTCCCTTTAAGCCCATTATATATCGTTGGCGTACCGGAATTTCCTAAAACTTACACCAGTACACCCATCTTCGCGATCTAAACCCAACTTTCCTGTCGCTTTTAGTAATTAAACCATTCCTTTATATCTTATTTTTGAGCGGCGCACTCGAGCCTTATTAAAAAAAAGCTACCCTTTTATGTTCATTGAAACGTCAGAATTCGTTCACTTTAATAAGAGAAATGATTTTTTCAATTTGCGTGCTGTGGTAAAAATCTGAAAGAACTTCCTGCAGCGAGCTTTTATTTCCTAAAGGTTTTATGACGTTATTTACGATCTTATAAGTTAAAGCTGACCGAATGTTGCGGAAAAGCGCACGAATATTGGAGATGTATACGCGGCTCGTCTGTATTTGTTATGATGATTGGATTTTATGTTCACCACGTGGAAGGAATGTTCTTTTTAATTTTAGAAATTACAACTTTAACAAGACTCTTATTTTGAAAATACCGTAATTTTCATAGAAGGTTTTAAAATTTCTTATTAAATTTTGAAGAAAACTCAATTTTCTAATGAAACCTTTAACATCTTCTTCAATAGGATAGAATTTTATAATAATGGGAACTGCCCGTTGGGTTTAATATGCGCCATTGTTGTGTTCAAAATTACTAACAGGCCGGGCCAGTGCGGAAGAAGCTTTTTTGTCAACATCCAACAGAAATGGTTTCTGAATGTGTTCATATAAATCGATGTATTCTATTTCCGTATAGGATGGTTTTTAAATTACTGGCGGAAATTTAAAAACTTGAACGGCGATTTATTCCAGAGGAATGTAGAATATCATTTATGGGAAATTTTTAAATTAATAGTGAGTTTTTATAAAACGTTTAATGTCCACGTTTCAAGGTAACGTTAACCTCACTTGGTACAATAGTTAGTTACATAACAAGGGAGGTAAGTAAGATTTACTTTGTCTAGCACAGGCAAAGACCTTCACTGTGTGTCGCCTGCAATCTTTCATGTTCGACAGAGTAATCCCTTTCATGCTGCGTACAATATATTAGCACTGGTGAAATAAATCACCATCAAAATTAAATTCCTCATCATCAGTGACTCGACAACCCGTTCTGGGTATCCTCTAAAGTTTTTCTCCACCCGTCTCGCTCTTTGGCTATTGTTGGCAGTTTGGTGCTTTAATTGTGCATCCTGATCGACTCCGTCGTTCTATTCTAAGCCTGGGTGTCCCCTGCTTCCTCTTTCCATCTGGCTTGGTGGTGTATTTTTAATTATCGTTTCTTCATCTACCCTTATAACATGTGCAGTTCATTGTAGACTACTCACTTTTATTTTTGTTATGATATTGCTGTTTCCATCCTTAGTTCGTACAGTTCGGCGTTTTAATTTCTTCGCCGCTGGTTGTTTACATGGGGTAGGAGGTAACGTAGGTCGTAGGACTTTTAAAGCTGACAATTTGTTTTTTATTGTTCCTTGATAGAACCCAAGCTTTATATCAAATTCAAAACCGGTATTATAAGTGTTCTATATAGGAGTGTTTTAGATGTTCGGATGAGTGTCCTGGATGTAAATTGTTGCTTCAGTATATAGTAACTTTTTTTTTTGAAACTGTACCAGCAAATTTTCCTGGTACAGATAGCAGATTAATGCAATAAGCACTATCTATAGTGCAGAGGTGGTGTTCAACTCAAAGCCTGACAGTTAATCCTGCCAGAGTCCAGCTCGTAATTTCCACTAGAAAAAGAAGATTGCAAGCCTTCGTGGAACCCATATTTGGATTAGCTTTGAAACTCTCAAGGACAGTAAAGTAACTGGGTCTAACCCTAGATACTAAGCTAGGTCTGAACAGCTTCTTATGTTTAGTACCGGGTGATCAACGGAATTTATAATTAGAGCAGGCTGTGATATTTACCATAAAGTTGGCAACACAGGCTTGCAGTTTGAAATTAAAAATTTTAAGTGTCAGAATTGTGACATTTATTTTTAAAAATGTTTGATATTCAACATAAAATTCTTCTCACTGAAAGTAAATTAAATTTTTTCTTCAAACTTATTTTATTTCTGCGTTTCAGCAAAATAATGTTTACTATATCATCAAAGATCGTACAAAGCACGAGCATAACCTCAAATATAACAATTGTCAATTTATTATTAATTTCAATAATTTCTCAGTGTGTCCAACCACACAGCATAAAATAGCATCAATCACAGCCTCCTCTAATTATAAATTTCGATGATCACCCCCGGTAGGAAGCACTTCAGGATAGTCACAGGTCTCCTTACAGGTGAAAACACTATGGGCTTCTCCGCGGACCTATATTGCAGATTATGCAACGAAGCAGATGAAACTTCCCTTCATCTACTTTTTCGATGCCCCAAACTACTTCTTCTGAGGTACCAATGATACATGGGGCGCCTCTATGAACAATATCTTGGCCTCTGGGATAGGTGACGGTCTGTACGAAGGCATCTCTTAATTTGCGGCGGATGCACAATGGACCTAAAGCCTAAGTGCTGCTACTCCGCACTGCCGAAAAAAAGAAGAATACTAACAACATTTGCTTGCAAATATTAGTTTTCTTTTGATCTCCTCACTCGTGTCGTTTTGACTGTTCACTAATGAGCCCAGATATATTAATTAATGTACTACTTCGGGAAAAGGGAAAAACAGTAAAGATAGGATATCAGAAGTTAATTATAAACGAAGAAAAATATTACTGAGACAAAACAGAAAATAAAATGCAAGTCTCTCAAAATCCAAAAAAAGCAGGAGAGAATACAAGAGAACAAAAAGGGGAAGGAGAAGGATAGAACTAATATAATAAAAAATTTAGCTATTGGAACATGGAATGTAAGAGGCCTTTTTAAAGAAGGAAAAGTTAAACAACTTGAGGAAGAAGCGAAAAAGTATGGGATTGACATTTTGGCTCTCCAGGAGACAAATCTTAAAGGAGAACAAGGCGGGACCGTAAATGAATACATTTTGCTAAATAAAGGGGGCGTGGAGAATAGATTGGGAACAGGATTTTTAATAAAGAAAGACCTTAAGTCACTAATAATAAATTTTAAAGGTTTAGACGAAAGAAGCAGTTATTTAAGAATAAGAGGAAAGTTTAGAAACATAAATTTAACGAATATTCATTGCCCAACTGAAGACGCAGATGAGGAAGAAAAGCAGAAATTTTATGAGAAAATGAGAGTTTTTTTGATAGCATCCCAAAATACGACATAAAGGTAGTGTTAGGGGACTGTAATGCAAAAGTTGGACAAGAAAAGAGATATTACCCAGTGACAGGAAAGTACAGCCTTCATAAAGATAGTAATGAGAATGGGAAATTACTGATAGAGTTTGCAACAGAGAATAAACTGCAGATACGGTCAACCTTTCAACAACATAAAGACATATACATATAAACAAACATGGATAAGCCCGGATGGAAAAACCAAAAATCAAATAGATCATATACTAATAGAAGAAAAACATGCTTACATATTAGAGAACGTGCGGAGTTATAGAGGAGCAGATATAGGCAGCGATCACATACTAGTAAAAGGGTTTTTCAAAAAAGAAGTAAAAGTAGAGAGGAATAATAAGATATTTTCTAAAAGATGGAATGTAGAGGAATTAAAAGAGGATGAGAAAAGGCGGGAATACGCGAGATATCTAGAGGGAGTAATAGAAAACACACAACCAAGTCAAGGAATGGAAGAAAAGTGGGAGTTAATGAAAAAATCAACCAGGCAGGCACTGGAGAATACGGTTGGGAAAGCTAAACAGAAAGTAAGAAACCATTGGTTTGATGAAGAACGTAGAAAGAAAATTGAAGAAAGGAGAAAAATAAGAATACAAATGTTAAGAGACGAAAACGAACAACTAAGACAACAGTTGAAAATGATGAACAAGGAGGTTAAGGCATTATGTAGAAAAAAGAAGAGACAAGAAAGAGAAGAGTTTATAAGAAATATAGAACAGCAACTAAAGAATAATGAAAGTAGAAGGATGTATCAAGGTTTAAAGAAGGCAAAGCAAGGTTATAGAAATAGAATAGGTTTGATGAAGAATGAGCAAGGAGAAGTGATTGGAAGTGAAAAAGAAATAATGGAGATCTGGAGAGAACACTATAAAAAGGTGATATATGAGGATAAGGAGGGGAAAGCAGAAAAGGAAGAAGTAATAATAGGAGAAGAAACAGAAGAAATGGCGCCAACATTGGAAGAGATAAAGAATATACTGAAACAAATAAAAAACAACAAGAGCCCAGGAACCGATGAATTGCAAGCAGAGTGTTTAAATATGGTCGGGAAAAGATTTTAGAAAAAATGAAAGAGTTAATAGAAGAAATTTGGAATACTGAAAAAATGCCTAAGGAATGGTGTGAGTCCATAATATGTCCGTTACACAAAAAAGGTGACGTAATGAATGTAAACAATTATCGACCAATATCGCTGTTAAACATAATATATAAGATCTTAGCGCAACTTATCAATGAGAATAAAAGCGAAGTACGAAAAAATCATAGGTAGTTATTAAAGTGGTTTTAGGCCAAGTAAATCAACGACAGATCAGATTTTCCAGTTGAAACTAATACAAGACAAATTCATACGGAAAGGAGTATCATTGCATGCACTATTTATCGACTTTCGCCAAGCGTATGATACAATCAAGAGGGAGAGGGTAATAGAAGCATTAAAGAGGCTAGGAGTAGTTAACATGAAAATTGTAAGGCTGGTTAAGATGACACTAGCAGATACAAACAACCGAATTCAATTTCAAGGGAGAAGAGGAGAAGAATTTGAATCGAATGTAGGGCTGAAGCAAGGGGACCCATTGTCACCAACTTTATTTAATTTACTGCTAGAAGAGATAATTAGGAAGACAAGTATTAAAAGAGAAGAAACAATAATGAGATATCCTGGAACGAAGTCCATAATCAACTGTGTGGCTTTCCGATTTACCATACATGCGCACTCAAAGTGTTCTCAGCTGTATTATACATCAGTATTACGCTTCTGTATGATTCCACTTTTCAGCCATCCTATTCCCTGTATAGCTGTTATGTTAGTGAGATATTCTTGAGGTTATCAGTTATAGTAGCTTCAATGCACCAGTTCTATAAAGCTTTTCATTCGTTTTTGATAAATTAATTGCATTTCCTTAAACAGTAATTTTACACGACAAGCTATTTTTAACAAAAAAATTTGCATTTGAAAGCTCAGCGTATTTTCCAGCGTTATGAATTCGTCTAAACTTTTTATAAATTTAGTTATATCTTAGTAAAAAATTAAAATTCTATGCTACTCGTAGTCACCGCAAAGCAGTTACACTATAATGTGAGAAGTTTCAATTCATCTCCTAAGTGCTTCTGCATAATTACTGTTATGTGCAACAGTGTCTAGAATATCGTATGGAATTTACGCTTTTGCTTGAATGTGAACATAAATTATAAAAAAAAACTATAAAATGACGGAAAATAAGCGCTATACAGTTCTTCTTGGAAAATGTGCTAGTTTAATTCCTGATACAGGAAGCGTAACTCGAAGAGATGGAAGTGGAAGCTCACTGGTTTGTACTGAAAATTCGGCGTATGGATGGGAAACCTACTGAGTACGTTCCAAAGGAATGGGTTAATTGTTAGGTATTTTCCATACGATCGTTAAAAAAGATTTCAAGTTGTTCCCATACAAAATTCTTTCTTTACACGAGTTACCGTCAATAAATATAGGGAGGAATTTTGTATTGCCAGTGGTTCCAACAAAATTTAATGGACAACGATGAGTTGCCAAATTAATGTGTTTTTGTGATGATGCTTGGTTCATCATTTCATCATCATCATCATCCAGTCTATTCTTGAGTCCACCATTGGACGTCGACCTCCCTTAACCGTTTGCATTTAGTTCGATCTTGTGCGTCTCTCGTCCAGTGTTCTGTCAGTCGTTTGATATCATCGCTCCAATGTATTGGTGATCTTCCACTATTTCTTTTGTAGGTGCGGGGTCCTTACTCAACTGCTCTCTTCATCCATCTGGAGCCGGTCAGTCTCGCGATGTGTCCTGCCCAATTCAATTTCAGCTTTGTTATTTTTTCTCTAACGTAACCAACTCCCGTTCTTCGACGTATTTCCATGTTACGTACACAATCCCGTAGTTTGATACCAAACATTGATCTTTCCATTTTTCGTTGGGCAATTTGGAACTTTTTTATAGTTGCTTTTGTTAACGTAAAGGTTTCAGCTTCATATGTCATGGTAGTCAGGTGACACTGATCATATACTTTTCTCTTAAGGCTTATTGACAAGTTACTGACTGGTTAGGATATCTCTAAGTCTTCTGAAGGCTGCCCATCCCAAGCCTATTCTTATTTTCGGCTCATGCGCTTGGTTGTCTCTACTAGTGTAATTTCGTGACCAATTTCTATGACTTCGTTGTTTATCGTTATTGTTTCTCCGAGTAGCATATTTGCTTTAATTTTTGTTTTTTGTGTGTTTATAATGAGACCTACCCTTCCTGTTGCTCGTACTAGTTCAGTTAACATTTCTTTTGCTTCGTGCAAGTTTTCCGATACTATAATTATGTAGTCATTTTTTAACAGACAGTTTATAGCAGTCAGATTTGGACATATCTCAAGAAAAGCTCAAAATTGTAAACTGAAACATAAATTGTTACGGAAGTGTAACCAACAAAAGAAAAACTAAATCACGTGTAAATATAATATATAATAATATAATATAATATAATTACAGAAATAAGGGCAGGGGTGCAACCCATTATGCCCAATAAATGTGAACACAAATCAAGTAAATACAAGTAAATACAAATCAAAATCAAAAATTTACCAATAAAAAGAAAAAGAAGAAACTAAAAATTAATACTTTTGATCACACAAGAGATCAAACTATTAAATTAACCAAAGAAATGAAACAAACTGCGAATAAGCTTGTATATTGCAGTATGTTCTTAATGTTGATAGCTTGATAGTGTATTTCTGTAATACTCAAAGTAATTGTTTTCACAACGCCCCTGTACTATCCATTTATCCTCTACAATTAATGCCCTCCGGATAAAAAGTTTAATTTATTTCAAATTGAAAATTGATCATAGAACTCAAAAAACTTGGTAAGCCTTTGACAGAATCGAATACGAGCGTGTTTTTTAATGGAAATACAATTATCGCACGCTCTTTAACGCCAATCCCGTTAATAATAAACAGAGGAAAAATTGAAAAATCCCGAAAACAAAAGAAGAGCCGTCAAATAATAGGGTCACAAAAAAATTCGGCAGTGATAATAACGGACCAAGTACCAAATCGATTAACCTTTAGGCAACGTAATTTAAACACCGTGTTTTTCGATTCGACATTTATATTAAATTTTGATTGAAAACCAAATAAAGCTGATGGAGTTAATCTTTCGGCCATCGACAAATATAGAACGAAATTTACATAAACCTCTCGAGGACCCATTTTATTGAAAACTTTTGTCTCTATTATCGTTGACCTCCTTTTGTTTTCAAAACCGCTCATAAATTTTAAACCAGTGACGTTTCCAATACCGCACGTTTAAAAGCCATAATAATGAATCTCCAACTTTCCAATACTCAATAAACGCAATTTTATTATTTATTTTCCTTTTATTTTCCCTGTCAATCATAATTTCATTCCAAAGTAATTAGAATACATGGTATTCATGACCTTCATAAACTGCAATAGGCTATGATTTTAATTTATTATGTTGGCATTAAATTTTGTTGAAATTTGAATAGCCTGGTTTTTGTCGTAGGTTTAGTTCTAGGTTAGGTAGATAGTATCGCATTGCCAAATGTTTAATTTAAATAAATCAATGTCAAATTATCAAAGGACTCAAAGAAATTGTAATTAACTTTAGGAGTTAAAATGCCTCAGCAAATCTCTGGTAATACCAAGGTCCACTTTGAAAAGCGTAACATTCCACAGAACGAAATCGTAGTTCGACTTACTGATATACTTACACGAAGACAATTAAGAAGTTAATTTCCAGTTTGAGGTTTCTTTAGAATTACAGGTATCATGTACTTTCTGTTTACGTTATATAACATCATTGTTCAATTCTATGCCATTTTGTAAGATGCGTTATTTAAACATCTGTTGGAATAAACACATTATTTATCTTCTTCTTCTTCTTACAGTCAAGGATTAGGCTAAAATGTTCCAGCATCTATATTTTCCTCAGTCTACCTTTATTTCTTTTCCCTCTAGAAATATATTTCAAAATTTGTTTAGTAGAACAAACATGTAGACCGAGAAAGCCCAAATAGACTGATACAGTTAATCAGAGACTGGATAATTCATGGAAGACGAGATCGTGGAAGACCTTCTAAAAGGTGGAAGGATAATAATTGGCTAACATCATCAGCTGAGCCATAGATATTCTACTATGAAACAGACTAATTTGTCTAATAGGAGAAGAAGAAGAAGAAGAAGAAGAAGAAGAAGTTTAGTCAATGTGGTTTCAGTGGATCTACATGTTCACACCATAGGATTTTTTTTTTCATTCAGTAAATATATCAAATATATTCATTTCAGAAGCTTGTCTTTTCGATTCATTTTTTTTATGTTACCTATATTTCACATCCATATGTTAATACAGGAATAGCCATGGTTTTAGAAAACTTGATTCTGGTATACTTTCTAGTTTTACTGTTAGATTTAGTTGTATAATTCCACATATTGTTGATCTCTCTATTTTTTCCATGAGTAACGTTGCAGTCTAGATGGTAAGATTTTGGCACTTGATCTAGCGTTTCGTCCTGCATTACAGTTTTTGTTTTAACATGTTCTTTACCAACAAATGTCATCGTCTTCG
Organism: Melanotus villosus; assembly: GCA_963082815.1. NCBI lineage: Eukaryota > Metazoa > Arthropoda > Insecta > Coleoptera > Elateridae > Melanotus > Melanotus villosus. Next base: position 16,607,179 of record OY720422.1, on the reverse strand, counting down.
TTTTCTTTTTAGATAATTTCAAATTACATTTTTAACATGTGGTGTTAACAAATGAGCAGTGATACTATGCCTACACTGTAAAACTTCAAAAAACTCTTTCATATTCAGCTTGCCTAAAATGAAGGCGTGTATAAAGACACAGTCGGGCAAGAAAGGTAGTCTAATGCATAGATGGGTCCAAAACTGACAGTGGTACTGGCGCTGGAATATCTACAGAATTCTCTCAATATACTACTCCGAAATCCGCCACAAAATATAAGAAGGAATTATAGAAATAAATATATTCTTAACAGATAGTCAGGCTATTTTAAAAACCCCGGCTAGCTACCAGTGTAATACTAAATTAGTCTGCTAAACCTTATAACCTTCGCAAACCACACCAGGTATTTGAAATCACCAAATCTACAATCCGCAGCTGGCTAACTAGTTGGATGTACAAACAGCATTGAAGCTACTGGAATTGTATGGAGGGACATAGACATACTCTTAGATAGACTATGATAGATACACCATCCATCTGATGGATGACATACTACAATTAAGCAGACATCAAATTAGGCTGGTGATAGGACTGATAAACGGTCACTATAACCTACGGGAATACATGCACAAAATGAGAATTTCTCATGAAAAACCCATATGCAGACTCCGCAATGAGCAGGGCGAAACAGCCTCCCATATCATTTCCGAAAGTGAAGCTCTTACTAGACTGACTGGGAGGAGCCAACTTCCGAGAGGCTCTAACTGGAGAGAATGTAGTAAAAAAGTTATTAAACCAGTGAATGATGGATGAGTAGTACAATAAGCCTTAAGGCTACAGTGGTGCTGGTTCCTAATCTTTCATTATACTTCTGTTCCAGCCAGCCAACCAACCAACAATATTTATCGTTATCTGTAGATTGGTCTCAATATCTGGTATTACAACTTGATCATCAGCATATAATATTGTATTTAGTACTGTATTGTTGTTAAGTCGAACTCCAGTTTTTATCTCAATTTTCCATGTGCAATTTGATTAATATAAATATTACCCAACGCCGAAGACAATATAAAATCCTGTCTAACACCTTGGTTGGTACCAACAGCTTCACTCCTTCTACTATTTATTTCGATTACTATCGTTGTGCCCATCGTACACACTTTTGTTCCGTTAATAAGATGTTTCGGATATTGTGTTTCCATTATCTCCCATAGCTGCTTCCTATCTACCCTATCAAACGCTTTTTCGTAGTTCAGCAAGGCTATTTTACTAGCTGGTAAGTATGAATTCGTCGCCAATATATGATTGGTGGTTTCTAAATCCCATTCGTTCTTCCCCTGGCATTGTTTCCGTAAACGGTTATAGTCTATTGTTCAAGATTTTTGTGTATATTTTGTATCCAGCAATTATTAGGCTCAACCCTGTGTAATTCAGATACGTCACTCTTTTTGCCTTTTTGTATAAAGATATTGCTTTGGTTTCTAACCATTCCTTTTGAATAATGCAGTGCTTCCAGCATTCGTTTGCAAAGTTTGAGAGTTTTTCTTTGAGTAAAACGCTACCATACTTCGATAGATCATTATTTAACCCATTAACAGTGGGATCCACAATGTTGTATGTTGTATCCAGCAATTATTAGGCTCAACCCTGTGTAATTCAGATACGTCACTCTTTTTGCCTTTTTGTATAAAGATATTACTTTGGTTCCTAACCATTCCTTTTGAATAATGCAATGCTTCCAGCATTCGTTTGCAAAGTTTGAGAGCTTTTCTTTGAGTAAAACACTACCATACTTTGACAGATCATTATTTAACCCATTAACAGTGGGATCCACATATCCACAATGTTGTCTGCCGTTACTGATATTGTTTCATCTATCATACGATTAAACCATAGTTCTGAGTAACATTTTACCCATTCCTCTATATCAATGCAATTTAGTTGTATTGCATTTCGCGCTTTATTATTAAGCGTCCTCATGGTTTTATATGCAAATGTTTGCCTCCCATGAACGTTATTCCTTATTTTGCTGATGTATCCGTCTAAAGCAGGCAAAATTCCAATAAAAAAGGAAATCGGGCAGGGAAATACCATCTCCTCAAAGTTATTCACTCTCGCATTGGCAGATATTTTTAATCATTTTAATCATTGGGACGAAAGGGGCATCAAAATCGACAACAGATATCTGAGCTATCTGCATTTTGCGGATGATATTGTATTTATTAGCCAAAATACGAGTATAATGGAACGGTAAGATATGTTGAAGGAACTTCAGGGAGAATCTGCAAAAATTGAACTATGAATCTAAATAAAACCAAAATTATAACAAAAGATAATGTAGATGTAGGTATGGCGGAAGAAATTATTGAGGATGTTGAGGAATGTGTCTATCCGGGACAAAGCATCAAATTAGGCAAACAAAATCAAACTGCCGAGATAAGTAGACTTGCTCGGTTGACATGGGCAGCCACGAGCAAATTGACATATTTTAGGTGTTTAACACTTGCATACTATCACTATCAGTCAAAGATATCATAGCACGCATAGCTCAGTCAAAGTGGAGCTGGGTGAGGCACGTTTGTTGACAGGACGATTCCAGATGGACGAGTCATATTGAACAGTGCAGACCTCGCCTACAAAAGCGTAGTGTTGGCAGAACACAATTTTGTATTTGTATTTTTGATATTTAGTTATAAAAATACGTAAAAACGTTTCTATTAGAAAAAAATGTATAATGTTTACTTTTCTGAAGATTCAGATTTTATGTTCTACAGACTCTACACAGTACTTTTAAGTATTGTATGTCACTTTAAAATGTATAGTTTTCCCCAAATGGCGCCATCGTCCGTTCTAAATTGCATCTTGGCTAAATGAACTGGGCAGGCCTTAATATGCAATATTTAATTCAGCGGGCCTTGGCATAGGCAAGGCCCGCTGAATTAAATATTACATGCGGGCCTCGATATAGGTTAGATAACGCAATGGCGGTAATAATTAAATTCTAACATTAGCAACAACAATAAAGAAATATAAAGTGTTGTTCATATTATAGCATGTGATTTAAAAAACGTGGCAAATTGTTTCGCAACCACACTAGCAAGATAAGCCTTTTTCCATCCACTGCTGAATGTAAGCCTTTCCCAATACATTTCGCCTTTGTTTGTCCATAGTCGACAGCATCTACTGTATTCCCGTAATGTCTTGTTTGTCATCCAGCCATCTGGTATTTAGATTTTCGTTCCCTCCTTTGTGACTTCTTCGTCTCCATTTCAATGTGATCTTAACCCACTGCCATTTTAACTGTACAAGTTTTTCCATGTCAATCCCTTTTATTTGTTGTTCTATCCAGGTGTTTCGTTTCTTATCGATTTTATTGCTATTATTAGTAGTACTTCACACGCCCTTTGTGTGCTTTCCAGTCTCTGTGCGTTTTTTTATTGTGAGACATCAAATCTCACAAACGTAGGTGATCTCCGGGATGAATTGGTTGTAAACCTTTGATTTTCAGTAGTTTGGGACGTTTTTACCGTTAATGTAGCTGATCTTGGTAAACGCAAACCAACCCATTGGGTTCTTCTTGAAATTTCTTCGAACATCTTGCAGGTCCTCCTTATCCATTGGGCTAAATGGGCTATAGCTCAGGGGCGCCAATGCTCCAAAGGCACTGAAGAACTGAGTTTGAGATCTTATTTAATTTGAAACTTCGTTAAACTTTAACAAAAATTTTAGAAATTTCTATGGAAATCGTTAACAATGTATGAAATAAGCGAATGATTTCAAGAATAAATCTCCTGTACTCAGTACCGGGGCATTAATTATACGTATGATTTAATTATTGTTGAATCCAATTCTCAAGTGGTTGCGTCAAATTTTGTAGCCAGTCAGTTAGTAATTATTCTGATGAAGAGCTTGTAAAATTGTGATATAAGGCTTATAGATCTCTAGATATTCAAATCAGTGTTATCACCTTGCTTATGGATGATTACAACTTCCGCTGTTTACCACGATTTGGAATTTCTTCGGCCTCTAGGCACCTCCCACCTCTTTCACCATTTCAACAATAATGCTGCCTGGCACTGTAGATTTTAATTTTTCTCAGAGTGTTTTTAATTTCGTCTACTGTGATTTCTTCTAATGTATTCGACCACAGCGCGGACTGTCTCGGGGTTAACCCGAGTCGGATGCTCGGCGGGTGGTCTACGCAGTCACTGTCTCACTGAAAATATTTGGGAACCGAGACGCAGCAGTGTAGTAGGGAAGGTAGACGGTTGTAGAAGGCGTGGTGCTTATCACATTACCTGGTACGTATAACGTGCTAGATAACCGAGGTATGAAAGCGACTTAGGAGGCCTTAACCCTCCATCTTGATGACCATACTCCCTCGCGGAGTACCTTTACTGTGATTTCCTCAAAGGCCACATTTAATATTTTCCTTTTGGAGAATGCAATTTGTCTCTCATCGGGCTTTATTTAAGATTCCCAGAGTTCGGTGTAGTACCTTTCCATTTTGATTTTTATGCCACCTCTATTTATTAATGCTATGTTGGCTTCCTAATATTCACGATTTCTTTTTTGCCTATGCTAAGTCATTTCTTCTTAGCTGTGCGTTTTTTATTTTCTTCCAGTGTCTGTGGTATAGTCTTCATTTTGAATTTTCTTTTTTAATTAATTATACGGTTATATTTTGTTCGAATCATTTTCTATTTTAAGGCTTCTCCGTTTCTTTATGAGGTTTTGTGTTGCTTCGCTAATTGTACTGTTTTTATTTTGAGTTCTAGAGACAACTCTTTGCGCTGCTCCTATTATCTGCGACTGGTTAAGTTATCACAAACCTTATCAACTTTCAGTCTCTTTATCTCTCTTCCTAAACAAGAACCTTATTTTCAAACAGTTTAAGAATGTCTATCGGGTTCTTTTTGTCTTGAACTGCCTTAGCTGTGACTGATTTGAAATTAACATAAAATTTTGCCCAAGCCATCGGTCGATTTTTGTAATTCGTCATGCTAAACCATCTACGATATGAACTTCTATGATAGCTACCAATCGTGCACTTGTTTAGGACTGATACATCTTGTATTATGCGTTTCTGAATGGAAATTATAAAAACTATTTCATTTTTCATCTTATAGCCAGGGCTTGGCCGCATGCATCTGCGTGGTTCCCTTTTTTTGAAAAACATATTAATTATTATAAACAGGTTGCTTCAGCAAAGTTTACTAGTACATCTCCTCAAAAAATTATTTTAAACTACTTTATTTGGAACTTCATTAATCGGGTTACTTGCAAAAGTGAAACCCCAGTTAAGGAGATGGTTTTAAATACTGAACGAAAAATACAAATCAACCTTAATTTTCGCTCTGAACAATAAGTTAATAGAAAAATTCACAGATTTCGCCATCCTTGCAACCATCGGATACATGATAATGCCATATATACACTCAGGTGCACAAAAAACGGGTCATTTCTTTTTCTTTTAATTATTATGTTGTTGTAGTACTTAGAATAAAACTTTTAGTATTTTACTATGAAAGAGACCACCAGGGTGAAGAAAAAAACAACATATGGTACTTATCAGTTTATTTAATGAACATTAATAAGGGAAAATGATAATGTACGTATACAATAAAGAAAATGCATTTCCGCAAAATAAACTTAACAGAGATTAAAAATGAAAATTTCATTTGAATAGATTTCAATACTTTGTATTGCCTCCTCTAGCCCTAACTATTGCCTGCATACGGCGGCCCATGCCACTACTAAGCTCACGAATATCATTTTGCGGAATATTCTGCCATTCTTCCTGAAGTGCCACACGAAGATGATTTATTGTGGTTGCTGCAACTGCACGTCCTCTAACACACCTGCCCAGCATATCCCAAACATGTTCTACAGGATTTCCATCTGGGGTACATGCTGGCCAGTTTATTTTTCCTATTCCAACTTCATCCAAGTATTCAGTGACGCACCTTGCTGAATGTGCTCTCGCGTTATCCTGCATCAGAACAAAGTCATCGCCGATAATTGGAGCAAATGGAACTCCGTAATTTGCCAAAACCTCCTCATTATACCGCTATGCAGTCAGCGACCCGCCATCAATAACAATCAATTCGGTGCAGGCATCCATTGATATACTGCCCACACCATCACTGAACCCCCACCATGGCTAACCCGGGGGTTAAACGTCCACTCCGCAAATCGTTCTCCCGTTCGTCTCCATACTCGTTTTCTTCCATCTGGTGAATGTAGGCAGAACCTAGACTCCTTAGTAAACAGTACAGTACTCTATTGTGCTAATGTCCAATTCTAATGTTCGCGAGCAAATTGGAGTCTGGCTACTCGGTGACGTGGGAGTAGTTTTGGTCCAGCTGCTGGTCTGTAAGTTTTAAGCCAACTTCTTGTAACCTTCGACGAACTATCCACACACTCACATCTGTACCACGAACCTCACGGGGTTGGTTTTTTGTCTCCACTGAAGTCAAATGACGATTCCGTAGAGTATTAAGGACGAGAAATCGGTCATCGTTAGCAGTCGTTTTTGGTTTCCTGCCAGATTCCGGCCTCCGCGTATTTCTGCCGGTCTCTCTAAACTGTTTAAGTACTCTTTGGATGGTAGAAAGACTGACATGAAGTAATCTGGCCACATACCGCTGGCTTCTTCCGTCTTCCACAAGAGCTACAGCTTTTGCACAATCTTCAGCACTTAGAACCATAATGAAGACACCAATCTCTATTGGCAATATCAGTAAATCGAAAATAAACAATTGAAAGCAGTAGGCACCTTGATGCTCTATGCATAATGTCGAATGGGCAATAGGTAGTGAAGAACTCGTATCTTTAAATTTCATTTTCGCTTATTAATGTTCATTAAATAAACTGATAAGTACCATATGTTGTTTTTTTCTACCCCCTGGTGGTCTCTTTTATTGTAAAACACTAAAAGTTTTATTCTAAGTACTACAACAACATATAAATTAAAAGAAAAAAAAGTGACCCGTTTTTTTTGCACCTGAGTGTATAATATACACTACTCAAAAAATAAAAGTAGTCATTTTTTTTAATTGGCGTATTTTGGTGAAGGTTCAAAATTTTTAAATAAGGTTTGGTACATCTATAAAGCTATTACTTATCTAAAATATCCCTGTGTTTTTACAAACTTCGTTTGTGTTTGATCAAGTTACAAGCTGTAAAACGTAAACATGCGAAAAACTAAAATGATCAGGGAGTTTGTTATGTACGTAAATCTATTGTTTCTGTAATTTTTGATATGGCTGCAAATTATTATCAAGTTCCTCGACGTCTTGGAGGACATTTAACACCAGTAAAAGTTAGCAGAGGTGTTACTTTGTTACAAGAAGGCTATTCTCGGCGCTATTTATCTCGGGAACTTGAAGTTGTACAAGGAACCATTTGGAAGTTACAGAGACGGTACCGGGAGACAAATCAGGTTACTCGACGTCCCGGAACAGGCCAACAAAGAAAAACAACTGTTGTCGATGATCGCTTTCTTCGGTTACAAGCAGTTCGTAATCGTACATCCACTGCTCGGGATCTTCAAGAAGACCTGCAACGTACTAGAGGCCGCATAGTAAGTGACCAAACTGTTCGTAACCGACTATGAGAAGTTAACTTAAGATCTAAACGCCCTGCAAAAGTGCCAAAACGCTCTAGAAGGCATTGCCGTGTAAGGCAACAGTTTTCTAGGCAACACGTCGATTGGCAACTTCGGCACTGGCGCCGAGTACTGTTACGGATGAGTCAATATTTGTTCTATCGGGGAATGACGGTCGAGTACGGGCCTGGCGTAGGACTGGTGAGCGTTATCTTCCACAAACAGTAAACAGTACGTGAAACTGTTAGTTTTAGAGGTGGTTCGGTAATGGTTTGGAGCGGTATATCGATAAATGGTCGCACTGATTGAAGAGTGGAATAATATTCCACAAGAGGCCCTTCGAAGACTTATACGCAGTATGCTTCGACGTTGTACTGCAGTTATACAGGCCCGATGGGGCAATAGTACTAAGTATTAACTGTATAACTTAAGACAAAAAGAGACAGTTTTGTAAAAGTTTTTGATCAGTGTTTACGTATTATCGCTTTAATTTTCCGCATAATTGTGTTTAACACCTTGTACTTACATCAACGTTACTTCTATTTTTGTAAAAATGTAATTACAGTTGAAATAAATAGTTGTTCTAAATAAGTACAAAATATTATTTCAAAATATTCAACAATAGTAGAAATATGCAACAAAAAAAATATGACTACTTTTATTTTTTGAGTAGTGTATAAAACATATAAACTTACCTCACGACTTCGAAATTGTGGAAATATCACACCTCTGAGAGTAAATTAATATTTTTTTCCAAGTCTTACACATAAGGTGGCATTTTAATGTGTCAAATCTAATTATCAAAGCAACATTTTAACGTAAATGGTGGATAAAGTGTTGCTATAAACATTTTATCCACAATTTCCTTGAGAACATGCATTTTAGAATGAAAATCATGGTGCCTTTAAATTTAGGTTGCTAGGTATTGTGGAATAAAGACATTTTATCCACTCAAGGAAATTAGTTCAATCGGCTGCGCCTTGTGAGCTAAATTTTTCCTTTCGTGGATAACATTTCTCTTCATTCACTCAAGGAAATTAGCTCACTCGGCTACCTCTCGTGAGCTAAACTTTTCCTATCATGGATAAAATTTCTCTTTGTTCACTTGTATCATAAATAGCTATTAAACGAAACAAACAAAAGAAAATATATATTTAATCAGAGTTTGTATCTGTTTGTAATATGGCTATGAGCTTCTTGTAAACTTTTCTTCCACTCTAATTTCTTAAATACTTTCGACGGTCAAATCTAGTTATCAAAGCAACATTTTAACGTGAAGGGTGGATAAACCGTTGCTATAAATATTTTATCCACACTTTCCTTGACGACACTGTTACTATAAACATTTTTTCTACACTTTCCTTTAAATTTCGGAAACAGACAAAGAATTAAAATTTTACCATTCGAAAATTTAAAATAATACCTTTTGAAGAGATTTTAACTTAATTGCCCTTTTGTAATATACAGGGTGTTTACGGTCTTCTGATTTTTTTTTTTGAATGGGTGATACTACAAGTCAAGAGAAGGCGAAAAACGTTAAAATACCTTAATAAAAGTTTTATAGTAAAAGAGATATTAATTGTTTTAGTTTTTACATTAAACGGTTAATTTGTTTAACAATCTAGTAATCTACTACTTAATTACCATTGTCCAATTGTTATTAAGTTTGTTTATCTGATCGGTAAGTTGTTATCAGATTAACCTTTACTGTCACCTTTGTTTGGCTAAAAACTCAACAAGGTTTTGGGCCTTGTAGAGTACGTGGAGTCGTGGGTACGCCAAGTCACACTTTGTATACAACAACATGGTGATAATTTCTAGCAACTTTTGTAGAAATACTAAAATATAATTGAAGTGGGAAATAAAAACTAAAACAATTAATATCTCTTTTACTATAAAACTTTTATTAAGGTGTTTTAACGTTTTTCGCATTCTCTTGACTTGTAGTATCACCCATCAAAAAATAAACTCTCCTCTTTATGGTCTAAAATAGTTGAAAATCAAAGGAAATATTAACAATAAGCAGCTCAGCTTTGATATAATAGAAAAGATCAATTTAAAGTTTTAGCAAATAATTAATGAATCAAGGTTAATGTTAAAAACGTAAAATACAGAAAAAATAGATCGGTTGTTTGCCGTACATGTTCCTAATTCTAAGAAAGTGAAAGTTTGCTAAGGCACTTACAGATTTCTAATTTCTGTAAAAATATTTTTCAGTTATTATTTTTTTAAGCTTGAATTAGAGGTTTTAAAGTTCTCAAATATGCGGATTGTGGCTCAGAATATTTTTTTTAACTCTTTAAAGTATGAAGGGTGATAATATCGTTCGTTTTCAAACTCCTGAAATTCTTTAAGCAATAATAGAAACTTTTAAGTTTTCGAATATATAACCATAAAAATTAATCCTGATTAAATTAAGCTTCTATCGAAAGTTCGAATTTAGTGCCGCACACGTAAACCACTAATATCACGAAGAACGTTTAGCAGTAAACCTTTAACGGTGAAATATATAAAAAGGCAAATAATCAAAAAATGTAATTTTCCACAAACAATCAACATCATCACGATATTTATTACACGATAGTGAAAAATTTCCCTTGTAATGAAAACCGAAACAAAAATACATATTTGATCCAAAGATAAAAAAATACAACCTTCAACATTTCCTCAGTACTCCAATACTTAGGTTACAAATAGCACGAAAAACAGGAATTTTATTAAATAATTGCCTGTTAAGCTGAGATTTCCAGATTATAAAGTCACGGAATGGCTTTACAAAGAAAAATCGTGATAACCTGAAATTAATATTAAAATGCTTATCTTAATCCTTGTATCTCTAATTTTACTCGGAGTAATTGCTTAACGGGGATTATAATCCTTTAATTAAATTAACAAAGTGTATTGTTGCAGGAATGAAGGACGAGCTGGCAAGTGTCAAAATCCTAAGCACTATCATTAGAACATCATCAATGAAATTCAGCGTGTATTGGAGGTAAGTAAGCTCGCTGCTTGATTTCCCTCTAGGCCTGAAATATGCTCAAATGAGTTTGGGTTTTCTACCTGAGAGCACCGGAGAAATTTTCTTATTATGTCGCGGGGCTTATATCGATACGAGAATGAAACATTATCGAGCGAGTTTAACTTTTAAAGCGTCTCGTTAAATAAATAAATTAAAACGACTCCTTCTCTGCTTCTAAACAAACCGCATTATAAATAAAAGTTAAAAAGTTTTAATTGCTTTTCCGAGTTTAACCGATTTAATGCAAAATGCAACTTTAATCTGCATAATTTTATGAAAACACAAGAGAATATTTGAGCTTCGTATTTTATAAAGCGGCGGGTGCTTTTTTCCTGCGTCGGTTAATTTAGCCTTCATAAATACTGTAAGCCAAACGACAACGCTTCTACATTCGTTTGATAAATTTGAAATGGATCCATAGCGGAAGCTCTTAACGTATTCAGTTACATGAGAAGTATTTACACAATAAAAAAAGTGGTACTTTCCGCTCCTCTACACTTTTAACGTTCCAGCAATTCGATGCACTTTGATGGCAACTTAAAAATGCCCTTTTTGAGAAAATAATTAAACAACTTTTTATAAAAAAATGCAACTCTGGATAAAACGGTTCGTTTAAAATGAACTTTTATAAAGAGTTGGATTCTCCTGGAAAAACCTTTTTTCGGGTGGACGGTTACAGTTTCAATAAGTGTTAGTAGAATTCAGTGTAGTCGCACCGTTAGATCTAACCTGATGAATGACCAAGTGTCACAGAGAACCTTTAGGTTTCCCTAAAAATTCCCTTAAAATATATTTTGCCTGGAACTAAAGTGACCTTTATATATGCGCTCGAATTTTTTAGGGGATGTGAGTTTCTCATTTAATAAACGAGAAGCGTTTTCTAGTGTGGGTTGCGATTTTTCTTGGATAATCGTGAAGCGAGATTAATTTGTTTACAAGGGGATTAATTTTCCGTATTAATGGGACCTTTCTTGTGGCAAACTTGTGGAGTCACACCTTTTAAAATTCGGAAACGGGTTAAAGATAAAATTTGTACTAACTGAGGAAGCACAAGGGTTAAAATTACAGTAACGCGGCGATGATTTTCACCAAACTTTTAAAGGCTATTGGTAAAATACGACCATGGCTTCGGGATTCTTCTGCTTCATCAACCAACCGGTATTATTTAGTGAAAATATAAAAACTAAACACGACAAATTATTAAACAAAAGCAATCTTTAATAGGCTACTTAACACGCACACCACAGGCATATGGAGATAGGATTGTCAACGCTCTGTAAAGGGCACGCCACTTCTAGAAGAAGAATCTTTAATAAGTCCAGTTTAAACCTTTTAAAGGAACCTTTTAAGAAGGCGGGAAAATATTAAAGGTTCTACCGCCTTATATCGCCGGAGTGGTCGAGTGGTTAAGGCATTCGACTACAGTGTGGGCGGTCTCGAGTTCAGACCCGAGTCGGATGCTTGGCGGGTGGCCTACCCAGCCCCTTCGGATTGGCGGTTTTTAAATTGTCTTAATTTTTAAGACTTCATTCAGTATTTAAATATTTTAAATTAACATCTATACTTTTATATCTTAAACTTAAAAGAAAACGTCTTTTGAAAAGTTTCATGGAAAACTTTACGTGAAAAACTTCTTTAAAGTTTCGGAATTCCTAACCTCAACTTCTCAGTGTTAACAAAGTACAGCTTAAAAAATTTGCTTTTTCATATTTACCTATTAGGTACAAAAATATTTAGAATTTTATCTTGTATCAAACCTTGGCTTTTAAAAAATATATTCAATATACAAAAAATTAAAATGTTCGATCGTTAAATGAATCGTAAAGCATTCGGGAAAGAAACCTCAATAGAAATTAAAATGCAAAGACAGGGATTCTCTTTCATAAAAATAAAACTCAACAGACTTCTGGGAAATATTTCTTTATACATATTTACCGAGCAACATTCGAAAAGTAAACAAGTATTATCACAACATATTCAGTGACTCGTCAATAATTTGGTTGCCACAACGTATTTTCAAAAGGTTTATAAAATATTGATATATCGGAAAGTTGCTTTTTATCTACGATTCGAAGACCTACCATGAATTCGTGTTATTTTATCTTGCCATAAAAAATTATTAAATTAACTCTACACTCTACAGAACTGTAATTTGTTTTATAAATTTTTGTGAAAAGACAAGCTGGAAAAATTTAGATATTTAACCGTTTAAACCAACGTTTGTCAAGGATTATTTACTTTTGTGGGGAGAAAATTATATTGTAACAAGATAAGGATGTTTTTTTTGTAGGGAGAATATATTGCTCGCCCCAAAGCCTTTTTCCATTTCTTTTTTTCCAAAAGACAAGTTAATATAAACACAATCTGGAATTGCTTCTTATTTATTTCGTGGGGTAATTTATTGGCTTTGAAACGTTAATTCTTTTGTAAATATTTCGCAAGCAAATTGATGTTTTCTTTACGTCCTTTTACAAAAAGCACATTAAAGAAAAACTAATCTGAAAAAGGTAATTGTTGGATATTCTGAAACGGTTCTTTTGTGGTTAAGATATAAAGGTATTTACGAAGAACAAGTGTTTCTTGAATAAGTGAAAAGTGACATTGATAGAGGCCACAGTTAGAATAATTTATAAGTTTTGTAGACAGTTAACTTTCCACTTTATCTGAAAATTTAAGGTTTCGAAAATAGGGTTTTAACCTTGACACGCTGTTTGTATTGTTTACACAGTTCAAGTATAAGGAAAATTTTGTATGTGAAGGCTATACAGTGCTTGTTCAGTATTTCAAATAATTCCATTAGACTTAGACTTCATTAAGATCGGAGGAAGAATTAAGAAGGTTTACGCTTCGCGTTGCTGTGCTAAAATATTTTATAAATGTAACTGATTATCTAGATTGTCTAGAAATTAAGAAAGTAATTATATACACTAATTTTATTATACAACTAAAATTCGTATAATTTAGACTTATTCGTCCGATTACAGGAGTACTCCAAAACATTCTCGCCCAGTTAACCATAACGCAAACCAAAATCAAGGTACAAATTGTAGTGATTGTTTATAATTCATATGTACTTAGTCCCTTTACTCAAACATACCGTGAGACCGTAAGAGATTTCCGAAATTGTTCTCTGTAGGCTTTCCAGACTGTAATCACATTATTTACTCGAAACTGGTGCTCAAACATATATATTATTTATACCGTAATCTAAAACCTCAAAGGATAGAAGGAAATCGTATTGTATTACGATGTGAACTGATCAACAAACCTTATTCGTTACAAAGGACCTTCACAAACACAATGAGACAAAATTAGTAGCTTCACTGAGCTTTAACGTCTCCTTTGTCAGATACGATTTGTATTTCCTTCTGGGTTAGATTAAATTACTAGCATTGAAACTCTCAATGTTAGCGATTTTTAATTATAATAATTTGGCAGAAAAGTTTAAGCCAAAATTCTATATTAAAATATAAAACAAGGGACAACTGGGACAATTACTTGGGGTTTGATTATAAAAGTACGAGACTCTTAAATTGTGATAAATCTAAAAGGAAAGCGAAGCCGAAGATCTGATTAACAAAAATAAAAACTTTTCTAATTTCATAACCCTTTTCAAACAGAAACACTTTCTTCCTTCGAAATTCTTTTTAATTTTAAAACTTTTATAAAGGAAATATCCTTCAAAAAGTATTGCAAATTCAAAATTCTTACCAGAAGGATAACTTAGGAAAGTAGTTAGTATTCCAAAGTAAAATACCAAATTTTAAAATTTGAGGGTAGAATGCAACCCAAATTTTTGGTTAAAACCTAAAAAGATTAAGAACTTCAAAAATAAAGGAACAAAATTTGAAAACTTTGTTCTAAACTTTTGGTTAAAAGTATAAATCAAAGGCTAACAGAACCACTCGTGATGTTCGGTTCCAATTTCAATATAAATTTTTTGTTCAAAGATTTTTCAAAGTTCAAAGCTCTTGTAAATTTAAAATCTCTTCCAAAATGTTCATTCATATTTCTTACTGGGGTTTTACCCCAGCAGTTGATAAAATAGAGTCAAATTAATTAACTAATAACTCCTGAACGTAACACTTTTCAAACGAATCAAAACATAAAAAACCCAAAAAATATAAAATGTCAAAATATTCTCTCTATTAAAAAAAAGTTTTTCAAAATGTTTTAAATGTTTTTAAAAACTAACAGGTGTTTATAAACTGTCAACATCCCAGTAGGTTATGATTTCTGAAACATATTTCGTAATTAGATTCAGAACACAAAACCAAATGTCAAGACTTACAAAATGTCATTGTCTATGATTTAAGCTAAGACTTGTAATTTGTTTTTCAAAGCAACTGAGATGTCGACAGTTTATAGACAATAGACACACGTTAATTAATTATCTTTAAAAACAATTCTAACATTTTCCTTTCCAAAAGTATAATTGGAAGGATTGCTTAGTATTCTAGAATATAAGAATCTGGCCAATCTGAAGGAAAAATAAACAAAGATTCTTGGTAAAAGTTTTGGCATTGCATAAAAAGTGAGTTAAATTTTCAAATTTTGATAAATCTACAGGAAAAACGATGCCAAAGTTTGTTTAAAAAATCTTAAAAATAACCGAAGAACCTGATTGTCTCCATAGTAAAAGAACGAAACTTCGAAATTCTGAAAATCTGCACGAAAAACTACAATTTTTATTTTAAATGACATTACACAACTGAATGGACTGTTCCATAACAAAATAACGTGGCTATGCAATTCTGATAAATCTACAAGATTAAGGGTGGTTACAGTTAAAAATTAAAGCTAAAGGAAGTTACAATCTAACCTTTCTTCTAAATGTATTTTTGTCTTAAGACATTTTGTAACAAAAAGTATTGCATCTTGAATTTCAGTCATAGTGATTAGAACTTCAGTATTTGAATTAGCAAATAATTTCCTGGTTTATTTGTTTGAAAATCTTTGGTTGAAATATAATTCGACCAACAAGAAAAATGATAAAAATTTTCTCTCAAAGTTTAAAACTACTTTCAAAAGAAATATTTTTTGAATTTTCTATTTTCTAAAATCATTTTCTTTGAACGAATTCTTTAATTTCAAAATATTCCCCAAAAAATTTTTTTTTCAGGCTAATTTCAAAATGTTTCCGGAAAGAATATTTTCTTTATTTAATAATTTTGTAACTTCAAAGTCCTTGCCAAAAGGATAGCTGGAAGTATTGCTTAGTGTTTCAGTATAAAAGAACGAAATTTTCAAATTTGGTGAAGGTACAATAAAACCAACATTCTCGGTTATTAAAATAAAAGAAAACTGGCTTGGTATTAAAAAAAGAAGAATATTTTCAAATCCCGATACCTAGTTCTGCTTGGGTTTCCAAAATACAAAGCCAAACTCTCTGTTTACAATAAAAAATATAATAAAATAATAATTTAATAGTTTCCTTTTGCTAGAAAATTTGTAGATTGGATATGTCAAATACATACAATTTAAAAATAGAACATTACAGACATATTGATCTCCTAGGTGATCTACGAGTTCATCAACCGTGTAAAAAAGTTCTTTCGTAGTAAGTATTTAATCTTTTCTTGAATTTTTTAATTAGAATTAGAATATGAATGGAGAATTTAGTTTTTCATAATAAAAGCACAAGTCTGTTGGATTCTGATAAATCTCCAGAAAAAGCCAAAGTAAATTTTTATGAAGTTCTGTTTCATTATTAAAAAAAAAAAACAACAACAACAACAACAACAAAAATAACTATACAGTTTGCCTGATTTTCCATAATAGAACGATGAGACTTTCACATCTTGATAAATCTGCAAACGAAGCTAAGATATAAATGTATGTATGTATTTGTCTGTACATTCTGATAGCTCTAGGTGTCGAGGCTGGTGCGTTTTAGTATTCAAAAAAATAAACGTAACTGGGCGAGTCTTCTTGGTTTTCTACGACAATAAAATCAAACTGTCAAATTCTGCGAAAACCTGAAGGAAAATCGATGCTAAAGTTTGATTTAAAATTAAAAAACAAGGGTAACTGGAAAATGCTTGGCTAATAAAAGGACGAGACTTTTTTGATAAATTCAAAGAATAATTATTTGTTTCAAATTTAAAAAGTAGTTCTTCTTCCCTGGTTATCTTGTACTTTCTTTCCTCCGTACACCCTCCTGAGCACTTTCCTCTCCCACACTTCAACGTCGATACTTCACTTGCGATCTTATTATATTATAACGTATGTTCATAAAAAAAAAAAACTCACAGCAATCCCTGGAAATGATTTTCATATGTAACATACAGCCTAAGACATACTTAAAACATATTTTCAAAGCACTCTAGAATTTTTTTTTTAATGAACATACGTTATTATACAGGGTGGTGACTCGAACACCCGAGCATAGGGATTTAACATGTAAAATCGTATTTTCATAATTTCCTGCTCCCCTAATTATTTTAGGTAAAAAAGCTTCAAATAAAAGTTTTAGAGCATAAAATTTTGCATCTGAATCAATAAACAAAATTAATTTTGCGTGCCTTGTAACCTCAGAAATTAGGTATGAAAATGACGTAAATCACCCCAAAAATAGCGATAGCCGTGGAATTCAAACAAAAATTAACAAATGTTAACGGTTTATCTGTCAAGTTACGCTGCGTTAGTTTATTTTTATTATTACTTGTAATTACTGTTAAAGTGAAAATATGGCCAACAATTATACAATAAGTGAAAAAAATCAATTTTTAAAGTTATTTTACAGTGGTAACAGTATAAGACAAGTACGTGATCTATTTGCGAATTTATATCGTCATTCTACCAATTCCGTCGACATCAACAATCCATACCATCATCAATAATCAAACAAAATATGGGTCAGTGTTCGTCCCTTGCAAGAGTTGTACTAAAAATCAAATAAATATTGCACCTGAAGAAGATATTGAAGCTGAAGATTATAACGCTAACGAAATCAATGTATTAGCTGCGGTATCAAATAATCCAAATGTGAGCCTTAGAGAAATTGGATCTGGATTAGGTTTGCACCACACCACGGTCCTAAAAATATTAAAAAAACACAACTTTAAATCTTTTAAATTTTCCGTCCACCATGAAATTTGACAGATAAACCGTTAACATTTGTTAATTTATGTTTGAATTCCATGGCTATCGCTATTTTTGGGGCGATTTACGTCATTTTCATACCTCATTTCTGAGGTTACAAGGCACGCAAAATTAATTTTGTTTATTGATTCAGATGCAGGATTTTATGCTCTACAACTTTTATTTGAAGATTTTTTACCTAAAATAATTAGGGGAGCAGGAAATTACGAAAATATGATTTTACATGTTAAATCCCTATGTTCGGGTGTTCGAGTCACCACCCTGTATATGAGTATAGGCATCCTCTGAATACCTGTATACGGCGATTTTCCGACATGATTTTTCTATGTATTTCTTTTCTTATGTCCGGTGTTCTGTAAAATTCCGTTCCTAGATACGGGAATCTGTCTACCTCTTCAGAGTTATATTTTTCCTTTCTTCGTCATTATGGTTAATCTATTTGAACTGTTATACTCTTGCTTTGACCATGTCATGCATTTAGTTTTCTTTTCGTTTATATTTAATCCATCTTTCTGTACTGCTGCTTCTATCTTCAAAATTGCCACTTTTAGTTCTGCTTTACTTTTAGCTGATATCGCCAGATCGTCCGCGAATGCTATGCATTCGTGATTATTATGGTATACTAAACCTGTTCTATTTAGCTCTGCTTTTCTAATAGCATACCCTATTGCACAGCTGAAAAATATTGAGGGCAGGACATTACCTTGTTTAAATCGGTGATAACACCGCTTCATTCCATTGCTGGGACAATTTTTCTTGGGCCCATATTTCTCCAGTTAGTTGCCGAACCCATCCCGCCATTTGTTTTCCGCCGGTTTTATACAGTTCAGCATGCAATTCATTTCCAGGACCTTTGTTACTTCTAAGGTTGCATATTATTTCGTCTATTTCTTCTAGAGTTGGTGGTTTTCGTTATTTTGGTTGTAGGAATCTTATTATACTTATAATATCAATATTATACTCCATTGCCTTGTAGCCTGCCGAAACGAAGTTATCAAAATTTTCGTCCGGGGACTAGAGGAAAATGATACCTATTTGCGCAAGCGTAGTGGAAAGTTACAGCAAAATTTCGACGCTGCTTGACCGGCGTAGGGGCGTGGTAATGGCACATTAAATCGCGGCCGTTGGCACGTCACAAATTCAAGTTATTTAGTTGACAAGTGGAAAGGTGCGTGTAAGAGTGAAATGTGTTAAGCGGGCATTTAGTGATCCTTCTGTTTAATTTGTTGTTTTTATTTTGATTTCGTGGCTTGTTCGTTGTTACGTTGTTACTGTTTGTTCGTTACTGGTTATTGTTGTTTACAGTGAAACTTGTTAAAACTCGTGGGACCGAAAAAATTTGTTCGTTTAGGCAAGTTTCCGTATTTAAAGGTTTGTAATTTTTCGACACAATCAAACATTAGGTATTTGTAGTTATACGTATCGATATTTTGACTTAATTTTATTATAAATAAGTTCAATTTTCAAAACTAATTTTTTAATGTTTGCAAACATGCATGCATAATGTATGTCTTGTAAACTTCTAAGTTCTTTAAGCGAATGAAATAAAAAAAAATAAAATTCTTTTCCTTGTTGTCATTGACTTGCGCTCTATTTCATTGCGTTACTCAATTTCATCCATAGTTGTCCTACATTGCTCTTAATCTATTACTTAATTTTCCTTGGTACCGAATTTTGTCCTCATTTTTTACCATTCTATTTGTTCCTCCCTGTATCTTTTTTGTTTATTTGAGGCTACTGTGTATTTGGGCATATCTTGTAAATCTAAAGAACTTTTCTCAATAAGGTTTGGATGTGTTTTTGAGAATAAAGCCACTTTACTCTTGAACATTTTTTTATATTTTGACCTGCCCTGTATGCTGTTTGACTTGGGGCCATTTAAATATTTTATTTGCAAAGAAAAAAAATCCTATTTGTTGCACACTTAATGGTGAACACTGTACATAATATAGATCTGTAGGAAAATTATTAAAAATGAAGATAATTGCAGGTTTCTTGGTGCTCTGCGCCAAGAAAGCTTTGTTATTTCAAAATAATTTCCAAAACGAAATTATTCTTTCTTAAAATTAATTTCCAAAAAATATTTATTTGTTTTTCAAATGCCTTTCTAATTTTGAATTCTTTTTCAAAAATAATTATTTTATTCAAAAGTTTGCTAATTTCAAAACATTTTCCACAAGAAAAGATTTGTTTTTCAAATAGATTCTGACATTTAAATCTCTTGCAAAATATTTTTTTTAATCCATTTAAATTCAGAATTCTTTCCAAACAGATATTCGTTTCTTTGAAGAATTTTTAATTCCAAAATTTACATTTGTAATTTCAGGATCTTTTCAAACTATAGGTATTCTTTTCAAAACATTTTGTAAATACAAAGGTTTTAAA